>CM030360.1:206906910-208234410 GCA_017893485.1 Hemerocallis citrina
CCCCCCCCCCCCCCCCCCCCCCCCCCCCCCCCCCCCCCCCCCCCCCCCCCCCCCCCCCCCCCCCCCCCCAAAAAAAAAAAAAAAAAGAAATTAGAAATTGAACAGACGCTGTATGATTTCTCGTATTTTGATTTTTGATTTTTAAATAATCAAAAGACGGGAAATGATTTCTCGTCTCACGAATTTTTTTTTAAAAATATTCCGAACCCTTATGTCGATTTTATTTTATTTTATTTTTAAAAAATGGGACGGGGAATCATCCCTCGTCTCATGCTTTTCACCATTTTTTTTAAAGGGACGAAAGAAAGATGATCTTTCGTCACGTTGAACGGACGAAAGATCATATTTCGTTGGCTATTTTTTTTTGCAAAATCCTATATCATCTGCCAAATATAGCAGACCACTGTTCATCTAAAACCCAAATTTTGGGTATATAGCCAATGAATGCAGCAGAATTTTTTCTATTTTTTTCCAAATTTTCAGTAAATACCCAACGACTATAGATGCTCTAAGTGCTTGGAGAAGAGGACTTGAGATAGGTTAGATAAGAATGGAGTTGAGATACTAGGGTTATGTGAGATAACTTCAACAGAACTTCAATTATTGTAACTTAACTCTACTTCTGAAAACACCCTACCCTTTTAAGTGGGGGGTACAAGTTTGCTAACTTTGGTTAGGATTTGGTTAGCATACTTGTACACCTCCACTTAAGAATTAAGTTCAGTTATCGTAGGTTTGTTTCCAAACAAGTTCGTAATAGGTAAGGGAAAGTTTGATCTTTTAGGAAACTAGGAAGGAAGACAGAAACTGTGCCGGAGTAGAATTGTAGAGTCCGGCCATCCAAATGCAGCAGGATGTGGAACCTACAATTAGATATTTACTGTCCCTGGTGACGTGGAGAGGTTAAGATAAAATGCTTTGGGTTTCATGTTTCATGTTTTGAAGTCAGGGCCTTCCTATTTTGATGTATAGGATATTAGGATTGCAAACTTTGAAGAAAACAAAAGTGATTTCATATATTGGTTTCTCAGATTCTATGTTGAATGTTGTTTGGATAATGGATATTTTCTTAAAAGATCGGCGAATCCCGATCCGGATCAGCCGAATCGGGTTGGTATCCTCCAAAGATCAGGATCAATGATCCAAATCAGGGTCTCGACTGAATCTAGGGCGATTCCACATCGACCAATTTTTAAAAGAAAGGAGAAATCACAAAATAAATGAGGAAATCTGCCCTTCTTCTGCTTCAAAAGAGGAAATTTGCTTCACTCCATGTTAGTTTATAATAGCACATAGTGTATGTGCACCTACAATCTTTTAAATAAGAATTTACATTTGTCAGTGAAATATTTAACTTCTTTGTTTCTAAAAAATAATTAAAATATTTTATTTAATTAGAAAATATTATTTTTAATTGTCAAAGTTTGGATTGATTTGGAAAATTGTAGAAATATATAATTGCATAAATTTTTATTTGGGCTCAAATTTTTTTCCATGTGGTTGTCATAGATATATGTTATGAGTAGTCCACTTTATGAAGTAGTGTTGCCAAACTATCTACCAGGGATTAGACGGTAGGTACTTAAGAACTAGTTGTCTGGAGTTGTATGATCCAAAGCTAAGATTTCATGTACATTTTCACAAACCGATCCGTAAGTTATACAGTCTATTTGATCTTTAAATGGTCTTATAATCTATCCATATGGTCTTCATCATGGGTTGATAACCACTGACTATTTGGAGTATGATGATTTGGTGCTTGGAGGTGTTCTCTGATTATTTGTAGGTCATCCATGAATTAATCCTCGGGCACTATGAATGTCACAGAAGTGGAGCAAGTGGTTGATGTTATATGACAAACTAAACAGAGGGGAGTTTCAAACAGATATTCACCAGTTTGATTACTTGGCATCACAAAAGGTGCTTCTGTGGGAGAATAATTGGCAATGCTTGTTTTGTTTTCCTTTAGCATGAGTAGTTGGCTTTCATTGTAAGAGTGATGCCAGCACTTAGTTCAATACAGCAGTACGTTGGATGAACATCAATAACATTAGGTGAATATCTCTATACTCAGCTGTCTCAATCTTGGTTTCAAACTTTCAGTTAGACAGCCCCAACTTGCTTCTTTTAACTAATGCTTGATGCCTTCCTGAAACACTAATTTGGGATGGCTAATTTAGTTTGCTGGGGTAGTTGATAACATATACTTTTCAACTTAGATTGGAATAAATTTGATTAAATAGGAAGCTAAAAGCCCAAAAATTTCTCGTTCTATATAATTTTTTAAAAAAACTTCAACTTTTATCTACCCTGGGTTTAGTAACCGTTCGGGATTACAGCGCATAGGTTGGAGTTATACTTCCATAAATAATTCCAGTTTCAAATCCTATGATTCAAAAATGATTGAATATTGTAACATTTTGTCCTGTTTGATAAGCTGCATAAAGAAACTACTGTTCTTTGTAATCAGTTATATTTTTAGTTAATAGGTTTAGAATAATCCCTTATTTTTGCGCATACCATGTTCAGCATTTCATGCTTTAAGAATGCAGGGTTTTAACAATAATGTTTGAAAGTTTTGAGTATCCATTCCATGCTTCATTAGGTTCATATTTGGATACTGCTTTTGGTAGAATTGGTTGTTTTGAGTTCCCATGCTTCATGAATTACACAAATGCACTTTGACAAGTGCGAAAGGGTGCTTGAGGTAGAATTGTCTTAGTTGATAACTTTATTCTCTATGCATTTGTCAATAATGAAGATTCTGCTAACAGATGATGAAAGATTCCCATAATGTTAGCAGTGAATTTGCTGACGTTCATAATTGACAGCATTGCTATATCCAAGTTGGTTAAGAGAGTCTGGACTCTGAAGCTCACTCAGCTCCAGCAATTTATCCATTAAATCCGTTGTGTCTTGAATGTGCGGGCTGATTTTGCAAGTTAGTTACTGCAAGTGGAAATTCATTAGCTAAGGCTATAGATCACCCGTGAAAGTGAGGCTTCTATAATATTATCAAGTTGAAGAATGTTCTTGTGGCCACAAGTAGGTTGAAGTGAGGTTTTATTCTATTTTGGCCTTCTGTTTGCAGTGTCAAGTTGTGATTAAAAAATAAGATCGAGTAAATTGACAAACTTAATAATTGGTCTCTTTTAGTCTCTCTACAAGTTCATAGACTTTTACATGATTACTTTCAGGACCTAGAGAATACTAGAGCTGTCAAACTACCCTTCCATTCTCGAAATCACCATGATATCCAATAACGATGTAGTTACATGGTTTACAATGTGGAAAATGCGTAGCATATCTGTGCATGACGTCAGGCTTACAACTTAAGAATTACTACTGTCAATATGTCAAGTACTGCACTTCTTTCATCCTAGGAGACAAATTACTTCTTTTGTTCTCTTCTTCTTCAGGAATGTTTGTTGAGGGTTAGTATTTACAATTTCTAAAAGTTCTTTTTTGCCTTGCAGAGATTAAGAAGCCAGGTGGAACGGCAGAAGACATAGAGAAGTACTTTGGTTGTTCAGCCTCACATCTGGTCATGGTAATAATCAATTTTGTGCAATACCATATACTGTGGCTGCAATATTATTATTAGTGATTATTGCTTTCGCATCAGGTGGGAGATCGTCAGTTCACGGATGTAGTTTATGGAAATAGACATGGCTTTCTGACTATCTTAACTGAACCTTTATGTCCTGATGAAGATCCTTTCGTTGTGAAGCAGGTTAACATTTCTCTGCATTAGTTTTTTAATTTATTATTCAATTAATTCTTATCTACAGAACACAGTTTGACAGAAGTATACACCTGTTTGATAGAATAGATAAATGACTGGAAGGATGATTCTCTTTGTATCATGGGACTTTGATCCTCTTCATTGGCATGCATCATTGGCATGCATGTTACTTAACCTGATTTTAACTGAACTTGTGAAAAATGTTAGGTAGATACCCGACCCTTCTGGCAACCAACCCATCACAATCTTAAAAACAGATGATGGAATTCTAGCTTAAACAAAAACGAAAATTTGTGAGATTCAATTGTAGGATTGTAAGATAACCGTCTGGAGATAATTTGTATGCACTTGTTACTTCTTGATGTTCGTAACATATTTGATGATTAGATTTGTGGATAGTGTTAGTTCTATAACTGCTTTATTGTGCTTAATCTCATTGCACAGTGCCAATAACAAAGAATGAATAACCTTGTTTCTTTGATGTTAAAGTCAGTGGAGTCACATGGGGGTAACTCCTTAAATTTGATTATTCGTCACTAAATGATAGGTTCATTTCGTGATATTAGTTTATTAAGGTTGCTAGACTGAATGACAGTGTTGATGGAAATTGAGATATATTATCTACGAATCACATCAAACAATATCTAGCATTAAGTAGAATGAATCATTAATACACATCATTTCAAAATTGTTTTTCTCCTAGTTTCAGTGAGTTTTGTGTTGCCCTGATCTGGGAGGAACACTCGTATCATATAGTACGATACAGGGTTAGACTAACACATTATAACTGAGATTGACTTATATAGACCAATAGTGAACAAGAAGTGTGATGTAAAACCAACCCTAAAATAGAGAATTTCCAAGAATTTTAATGGGTTAATTTTACCAACATGAAAGTGCGGATTTAGATTGGATATTTTAACAGTTAACAGGTCCGATGGGTTTTCAAGAATTGAATCAAATGCTAACAATCCCAATTAATAATTCAATCTTAATCAATAAGTAAATCCCTACGTGTTTTAGCAAGTAAAAAGTGCAATACCAATTCGTACTCTAATCTAGCATGTGGATCACTCAATCTTGTGGCCGACAGTCAAATCAGATAATATACTAGATGATAAGGCAGTAAAACACAAATATTAATAGTGGAAAGAGTATACCGAATACGTAGACAACCAGCGTCGATCTCGAAGCGGACAGTAACCAAGAACACAGCAACGCAGCAACAATAGAAGGGCGACAGCAACAACAGCAAGGGCCGGTAGATCAAGTCGCCGGCGGGTTGGTGGCGGCGTCGGCGAGGTGCGACGGGGTGGTCGACGTTGGGAGGGCAGTCGGGGTTACTTTTAGGGTGCAGGTTTTGATCGGGAGTGGAGGGGAAGGAGAAGGAGTTGGGTTTGTTGGTAAAGTCGAGGAAGAGGAAGGGATGGGGGAGACGGTTTGGTAGTGGTGGTGATGGGTCGCCGGAGTTGGGGTTGCGGGAGTGGGTGGCGACGAGAACTGGGGATGGGTCGATGATGGATTTGGGGCTTCGGGTGTGGTAGCGAGAGAGGGAGGAGGTGATGGCGGACGGTGGGCCAGGATTGGAGAAGAAGAAGACGACGGTGAGGTTGGTTTGGTGGGGGTCGGGGTAGGGAAGAAGTAGAAGGTGAAGAGGCGGCGGCTAATGAGGGGATTAGGGTTTGATTTAGGGGATTTGTGAAATTGGGATTAGGGGAGATTGTATTTGGGATTTTTTTAATTGGGGATAAATTTTAGAATTAATCACTAATTCTAAAATGGGATTAGGATTTATCACAAACCCTAATTTGATCTCAATTGTATCACACAAAGGAGAGAAAATGAAGAGCAAAACTCAACACAGATTTTTTTGATCAATAATGACATGCTTTTCTCATTCATCACAGGGCCTTTAAATAGGCTCAATTACATCTTGAAACATATCTCCAAAATATTCTCAGAATCTAAAAATTACAAAAAGATTACATATGGCTATAATTGCCAGAAATAAAAATGGTAATAAAATAAAAATCCTAAACTGTAAAGATGTCCTCATCAAAGTGGCTTATATTGCAAAACTGAGTTTATATAGCAAGTTTTGGGTCTACCCAACCACTTAGACCGAAAGGATGATCCAAGCCTTATTCCTTGATTTAAATTAACGGGACTCAGTTTTTATGGGTTTGGAGCAAAATCTTATGGCCACATTATGTTCTTATGGATTTTTTATGTTTGTATATGGCTGAAGTATGAAGCATGGACCTTTTATTTGTAAGTGGCAGATCCCTTTGAAACATGTAATTGAGTAGAGTTTTATCTATAAACAGATAGCCCATCTATAAACAGATATAAAATTTGTACCATAAGATAAATTGATTAAAAGACATATCTATGATATGGCAAAAAATAGAACCAAATCGGAACCTTTCAAATCGGGCAGGAATCTTGAAGCTCCAAGAGGTAAAACGGTAATTTCCACCACAAACGGGTCCGAAATGAGAATTGGGTCTTTTCCAACCTAATAACCCCAAAAAGGGTCTGTTTAATTGGGTATAGGTGGCGGTCCGTCACAAACCAGTCCAGGTCATTTAAAGAGTAATTCAAATTCATGGTTATCTCTAAGAGACTGTTTAAACTAAATCTCTTATCATAAAACGATTTAAACTATACATCTTATTTAAAAACGTCGGGAAGTAGAGATAAATGATTATCTCGAAACTATTTTCAAAAGGCGACTATAAATACCCATTTTTCCCACCATAAGAAAGGTAATCAAAGGTAATCAATCTTTTTTTTCACAAAAGCTCATTCTTAATCTTTCTGATTACAGACTTTAGCGTCAGAGGATTCGTCGCCGGGATCCATTCCGGTGTATCGAACTTTTTGCAGGTCAACGACAGTAGCGAGAAACAGTCAAACACCGATCAGAAGTCAACAGATTTGCCTTATTTGTTTCCAAAAGAATCCACAAATCATCTGTTTGCTCCCACACCGAAATTAGCATCAACAGATTGGCATCGTCTGTGGGAAACAAAAAGACGGTTTAAATTAAATCTCTTATCATGAAACAATTTAAACTCTACTTCTTATTTAAAAATATCGGGAAGTAGAGATAAATGATTAAAAAGACGGTTTAAACTAAATCTCTTATCATGAAACGATTTAAACTCTACATCTTATTTAAAAACATCGGGAATCAGAGATAAATGATTATCTCGAAACTATTTCCAAAAGGCGACTATAAATACCCCTTTCCCCACCATAAGAAAGGTAATCAATTTTTTTTCACAAAAGCTCATTCATAATCTTTCTGATTACAGACTTTAGCGTCAGAGGGTTTGTCGTCGGGATCCATCCCGGTGTATCGAACTTTTTGTAGGTCAACGACAGTAGCGAGAAACAGTCAAACACCGTTCAGAAGTCGACAGATTTGCATTATTTGTTTCCAAAAGAATCCACAAATCATCTGTTTGCTTCCACACCGAAATTAGCATCAACAGATTGGCGTCATCTGTGGGAAACAAAAAAAGCAATCCAGTCACATATCGCTGGTGAAGGTAGTCTCTAAGCCATGCCTCCGAAAGGAAAAGGGAAGGCAACGAAGTCCAGCTGAAGAGCCACTCCTCTTCCTCCACCGTTTCAAGATCTCCCTCTTCAACTCGACCAACAAGTTCATCAAACACAGCCTGAACAACCTCTTCCTTAACAGCCTCTTCCTAGGTTCAGGGGGGGACTGCCCCGGGGGGCTCCCGCCGAAGCCATCAGGGACAACATCCCCACCATGACCACATCTCAGTCCACAATCTTTCAACTGACTCTATGGCTTCTCAAAGCCCTTCCGGGCAGGATCTCCGTCAAGTAATCGTTAACCGTTTGCAGGGGGTCGACCTCCGAACTCGCTTCCGAAAGGAAATGAGAAGGTAACGACATCCAGCTGAAGAGCCATTCCTCTTCCTCCACTGTTTCAAGATCTCCCTCTTCAACTCGACCAACAAGTTCAGCAACCGCAGCCTGAACAACCTCTTCCTCAACAGCCTCTTCCTAGGTTCAGGGGGGCTGCCCCGGGGGGCTCCCGCCGAAGTCATCAGGGACAACATCCCCACCATGACCACATCTCAATCCACAATCTTTCAGTTGACTCTATGGCTTCTTAAAGCTCTCGCAGGCAGGATCTCCGTCAAGTAATCGTTAACCGTCAGCAGGGGGTCAACCTCCGAACTCGCTGGAATGAAAGGCGAGCCCTTGAAGAAGTTCCTTAACCCGAGCGTCAAAGGGCCCCTCTCCCCGAGGAGGCAAAGCGAGTCCCCTCTACGTCGTCAGCGGAGAAGTCTACTCTAATAAGCCGAGCCACACCTGGGGACCACCGAGCTGGAGGGGCACCAGTCACTCAGGCTAAGTTCCAGAACTTCAAAGAAGATATCATGCGAGCTCTTAATATTGTCACGAGTCAGGATCAGCGTGCGTCTAGCCCTCCATACCCCGAGTCATGACCAGTGTACACCTAGCCCTTGCCATACCGCCACTCATAAAGGAGAGTCCCGAGGATCGACTAGATACGATCAGAGGGATGACTCGGTCCACCGCCGTCTCTACGAGATTGAGAGGTGCCTCAAAAAGATCAATCCCGACGAAGAATGACGGACCAATAAGTTTCGCCCAAGCAGACCCCTCTTTTCCAGGGCCATCATGGAAGCTCTGGTCCCCGAAACCTTTAGGCCATTCTGCTGTGAATCCTACAATGGGGAGTCAGACCCGACCGATTATATCGAGAGTTTTAAAACTCATGATGATTCATCAAGCCTCGGATGTGCTCTTTTGCAAGGCCTTTACAGCAACGTTGAGGGGACCAGCGCGAGAGTGGTACTATCGTCTATCCCCAGCCTTCATCTTCTCATTCGAACAGTTTGAGGAGCTCTTCCTCACCCACTTTGTTAGCAGTCGCCGAGCCGAGAAAACAAGTGCATCTTTGCTAGCCCTTAGCCAAAGAAAGGGTGAACGTCTAAGAGATTACGTTCGGCACTTTACAGCCGAAGCCCGGTCTATTGTCTCTCTCAACCAATCAGTGGCCTCTGCAACATTCAGGCACAACGTCAATAACGTCGACCTCAAGGCGTCCCTTGCCAAGAAGCCTCATCAGAACTTCTCGGAACTCCTGCTTAGGAGTGAGAAGTGCATCCGAGTAGAAGAAGCTCTTAACCCGCCCATAACATAGGACTACGACCATGACATCGATGAATGTCGGGCTCTCGAGGAGGAGATTGAAGAACTTGTACAATGGGGACACCTGGCCAAGTTCGTCAGAAAGAACATGGCCGATTCTCCACCTCGAGGAGCCAACAAGCGAATCGAGAGGCCAGTCGACTCTGAACCTGGGGCCATCCTCCACCTTATCCATGGAGGTCCAATGGGGGAGAATCAAACTCCTTCTGAAAAGCCTTCATCCGATAGGCTAGTTCGGTCCAGAACTTTTCCCTGGCCAAGAACCCTGGGGTCTCGGTGACACTCTCAGACAAAGACCTGGAAGGCGTCCGAATGTCCCACTGTGATGCGCTCGTAATTAGTCTCAACGTGGCCAACCACGAGGTGCGTCGAATCCTGGTCGACAATGGCAGTTCCGTCAATATCCTTCGGTTGGGAACATCTTCCTTGAGATCGTCTTCTTCCTGGAAGCCTTCCAAGGTCTCAAACTTTCTCGAGATCGTCTCAAGCCTGCCGGATAAACACTCCATGGGTTCCAGTCCTAATCGAAGGAATAGTTACTCTTGATGTGACCACAGGAAAAACCTCGACAACCCGGACAAAGGCAATGGATTTCATGGTCGACGATGTGAAGGCCGCTTACAATGCTATCTTGGGCCAACCAGGCCTAGCAGTACTTCATGTCGTACCCTCTGCCTTTCATATGAAAATGAAGTTTCCAACCTCTGCGGGAGTAGGAGAAGTGAAAGGAAGCCAAGAGACCGCTTGGAGGTGTTACACCACTACAATGGGGGGCTTGGTCTTCCCACTTGAAGCATTAGAGATTCCCCAACGGAACAGTCAAGTCCTTCCCGAACTAGTTGATGAACTCAATGAGATTCTCCTCTTTTGGGAAGACAGACTTGGAATACTGGGCATCAAATAAAGTACTGCGAGGGTGCCTAACACCCTCTCGTAGAAGTAAGTTTTCAGTTTTCAATAAGGCCGATGCCTTAATACGGCCAAAAGCATGTAATAAGGGCTCTCTCCATTGACGCGGCCACTTAGTTTTTTTTATTGAAAATTATTGCATTCGCCTTATGTCTCTCTCTCTGAGTCACATCTACGACTCGTTAAACGGTAAGTTCGGAGTTCAGCTTGTCTCACAGGGCTGCTCCCACAACTTACTAGGCTCAAAAAATGAGTTTGAAAGTCCAACACTTGGTTCGATGCCGCTTTAGCCGCTTGCAAACAAGCAAGTGCGGAGCAGCAGCTCACCATTCGGAATTGCTCCTACAACTCGTTAACCCCCTCAAACAACAAGTTTAGAGTCCAACACTTGACGTCGCTTTAGTCGCTTAAGAACAAGCAAACGCGGAGTGGCTCAGCATTCGGAATTGCTCCTACAACTCGTTGGAGAATCTTAAACAACTAGTTCGGAGTTCAGAATCATGGTTAGAGACTGCCCTCACAACTTGCAAGTATGCGGATTCGGGGTTCGAAAATGACCATTCAAACACTCCTAGAACTGGCGACAATATGAGCACAAGCTATCCAATCCTCTACGAAACTTTGCCTCTGAGCGACCCTGCTCTTCCAAGCGAGTTCGGAGCTCAACCCTCCCCTAGAGTTGCTCCTCAAACTCGCCTCCCGAACGACTCTCTCCTAGAGCCTGGTGAAGCTCTTCGCTCCGCTCGCCTCCCGAGTGGCCTTCTTCTAAGCGAGTTCGGAGCTCAACTCTCCCCTAGGGTTGCTCCTCAAACTCGTCTTCCAAATGGTTCTCTCCTAGAGCCCGGTGAAGCTCTTCGCTTCACTCGCCTCCCGAATAGCCTTCTTCCAAGAGGGTTCGGAGCCTAACGTGTCTAGACACTCCCTAAACTCGCGTTTAAGAATGTATCTTCCCAATAGTCATACAAAGCTCTTCCTAACTCCATGAAGACAAAGATGTTACAGGACTATTTTGACCATGAAGAATGATGGTTCTTCAACTTATTTCTGAAGAGAACCTATGGATCTCAAGTCAGCTTCGAAGCGAGTGGTCAAACGCCCGGATCGGACCTCTGTAGCAACGGGAAAGTTGATTACAGTGCAGCTGTGTCGAGCACTCTTGTCAACGACTTCAAAACGAGAGAAAACAACGTTGACTGGTCAACGGTCAAACTTGCCACGTGTCGCTCTTTCAAAGTGTCTCTGGACCTCGGTAGCGCTCCCCGAGCATTCTTGTCACCGATGTTGAATTGAGGAAAAATGTCTGCCTTCCGATGCACGCTCCATCGTGATCAACGGTTATGATTAAAAAAAGGAGAAGATATGTGGGTCGGATCCACTATCCAAGATCCACAAAACAAAGTCTGATTAAAGGGTTGTGGGTACGGGTCTTAAACCCATAACCCAACAAAACCCGCTAATCCCCCGCTCATCAACTTCTTCAGTTTCCCCTCTTCCTTCACCCTGAAACTCCACAAGCACCTTCACCGTCGCCGAACTCCACTGTCGTCGAGCTCCCTCGTCGACTTTCACCTCCATCGATCCCTTCCGAACCCCTCGTCGAGCTCCCTCGAAAGAGCTCCGCGAGCTCCTCTGCCGTCGTCGAGCTCCCTCGTCGACCTCCACCGTCGCCGAACTCCTCTCCGAACTCCTCGTCGAGCTCCCCCGAAAGAGCTCCGCCGAGCTCTCCTCCGCTGTCGTTGAGCTCCCCTGTTGACCTTCACCTTCGCCGAGCTCCACCTCTACTACTTTCGCCGAGCTCCCCTCGCTGAGCTCCTCTCTTCGAGCTCCGGTGATCCTGCTCGCCCTCGGAGAAGCCGAAGACGGAGTCGAAGGAGGAAGACGGAGTCAAAGGAAGAAGGAAGAAGTCGAAAAGGGGGGGGGGGGGGTGGTTGGCATTGACCAAGTCAACGCAATCCGAGTGTTCTTGGAATCGATGTCAAAATGGGGAGAAATCGCCACGTCAAGATTCGTGCTCAATCGTGATCAACGCCCCTGATGGTGCCACGTGTGCAAGTATTTATTTATTTAATTAATTGAATTAATTGAATTGAGAACGCCGATAAATTCTACAAGCCATTAAAAACGGGTGAACTACTACTCAAAAGCTGTGAAACTCGGTCTTCAGGAGTGGGGAGCTTGTGATATGGCTAAAAAGTAGAACTAAATCGGAACCGTTCAAATCAGGTACGAATCTTGAAGCTCCCAGGGGTAAAACGGTAATCTTCACCACAAACGGGTCCGATATGGGAACTGGATTTTTTCCAAGCCCAATAACCAAAAAACGGATCTGTCCTATTGGGTATGGGTGGCGGCCCGTCACAAACCATCCCAGGTCATTTAAAGAGTAATTCAAATTTATAGTTATCTCTAAGAGACGGTTTAAACCAAATCTCTTATCGTGAAACGATTTAAACTCTACATCTTATTCAAAAACACTGGGAAGTAGAGGTAAATGATTATCTCGAAGCTGTTTCCAAAAGGCGACTATAAGTACCCCTCCCCCCACCTTAAGAAAGGTAATCAATCTTTTTTCCACAAAAGCTCATTCATAATCTTCCTGATTATTGACTTGAGCATTGGAGGGTTCGTCGCCGGGATCTATCCTCATGTATCGAACTTTATGCAAGTCAACGACAGCAGCGAGAAACAGTCAACACCGGTAGAAGTGCACAGGTTTGCTTTATTTGTTTCCAAAAGAATCCACAAATCATTTGTTTGCTCCCACACCGAATTTAGCAATAACCTATAAGATGCATATTTATCTCCCTCTAATATAAATCATCTGAAGTGGTATTATACATATTGCACACCGTTAGGTGTTGGGTACACTAGTATTTAGGCATAATTCCCTACTTAGGCTACATTGCACATTATACAGTCTTAAGCTGATGCACAGAGACTCCATCTAGTACTTTAAATTTAAGATCATGAAGTTCTTACAGTTATTGCTAATTGAATGAACTAGAAAGCTATTTCAGTCGTCTTGTATTTATTCTAAGGTCGGATTTTTCTAAAGTTTCAGAAGTTGTTGCAGGTCAGAAAACTAGAAAGCTATCTAGTCAATCGCTGGCTCCAACAAGGATTAAAACCAGCCAAGCACAATCTGTTACCAGAAAACCACCGGTGTGTAAAAGCTCCATCTCTGTAATCAAAATTTTGAGATCAGATAGTCTATTCTTTTGTTTTTCACTTATCTCCCCGTGTAGCTCATGCTTCACAGTGGTACTTGTATCATAGACAGGTGCAACAACCAAAACAAAAGAGTTTTTGCCTTTTTCATTTTTCTGTTCCGTGTACCATATATAATTCTGTGTTGTGCCTGAGCCTAGTTTTTTAGGTTCATAATCTAGCACGATTGGGCCTGGGCCTAAACACATTCCTACCATATCAACATATCGGATTAATTACTTAGCTGTGTCTAATTTCCTGTGCTTAAATCATGTAAGTACTAGAGTACCATTGACAAGTTTTGGATCATGAATTGTGTAATAGGATTAGCATATCCTTGAATAACAATTTTTCATGTGAAGAAGACTCACTTAAGTTAGAGCTTCCGTTTAAACCGTTTAAAGAAAGCTTAAGCTTACATAATTTAACTGACAAAATGGCATGAACTCCTTAATTCGTTAAGCTCCGGTGAAGCTATGAAGAAGCCCTATATTTTCCGCTTCGTTTTCTGTTTTCCAGATCTACAGTTATCATGTAGCTTGGTGTAGGTTTATGTACTTCAATTTCTCGCCATATTTTTCTTTACAGGATTGGTGCGAGAGTTCTCTCAAGTAATTGTAACAATTGTCAGTTGTCTTGTGTATTTTTGCATCTTTTTTGTTTTGGGTTATGGAATGTATTCACCAGATGTCAGATTCCTGGGCAATTTAAGCGTCTGTTTCCTTCTTTCATAATCTACAACAAGCATGCTGCTTCATCCCCTTTCTCGTTTGTCCTCCTTGGAATGATCCTTTGAGTCGATATCATTGCCATTTTCCAGAGCTCAATCAAGAATGACGTTGAAATTTGTACATTATATAATACTAGGCAGTGGTCCAAAATCTATGCGAATGGAGTGCACTGATATGATTCGTATTCATTTATTTGAATAGTTGTGTGCAAGTGGAGTATAATGATATGATTCGTATTCCTTTATTTGAATAGTTGTATCAGATGATGTGGGTTAGGAAGAAAAAGAAAGATACTGGGAGTCCGCTAGCGAAACAATTCTCCCTGTGGTTTTGCATATAGTTCACACCAAATCCGTCAGCCTTGCTGCTTGTTTCCAAGTTGGGATAATCAAATCCGTCAGCCTTGCTGCTTGTTTCTAAGTTGGGATATCACTATCATTTACCGATTGGGCTTGGAGACTATAAGCAAGAAATCCGAACCGTTAACATTGACATAATTAGTTACCATCTTTATGGAAATTTATGAAATTATTTCTAGTACTTCACTTTTTTATCCAAATTTATTTAGAATACTGTACTAACCTACATACAGATACCTTACATGATTACAACTACCATCATTTTATTAATGATATTCCTAATACAGACCAACACATTAATAATTGTTGGTGCTATAAAACATCATGGAAAACAAGGGGATATTCATTTTTGATCCTCCTCAATGTTAAAAAAAATATTTTAACACAACAATATTCAAAGCTCTTCATGGTACCCCAGGTTAAGGATTTATGTTAGAATATTCAGAGACAGTGACATTCATCTTATCTAATATCTTATCTTATATAATATGATAATTGAGATTCAATCCCTTCACCTTATCTTATAATTTAATCCCTCTCATTTTCATTATGTCTCCTCACTCCTAACTCCTGTAGTCCCCACTCTTGACCAACTCTGATTAAAAAGTCATTAATATGTTATATATATACATATATATGTTATATATATACATATATATAACATTTCTATAAGTATCTTTCATTCACTGCAACTGATGTAACATGATCACCTACTAATCCTAATCAAGAATAGTTCCACACAAAAAAAACCCAAGTTGCTTAGTTGATTAAATCATACCCTAATACACGACACAAGGTTATAATACCATTCAACCAAAGTGCAAACACAAGCAACAAGTTAGCACTTGTTCTCACATATTTACATACTACATATATAAAACTCACTCTTCTAGTACCACTCTTCCTCTCTTATTCCCCTCATCATCAATCATAAGCTTGGACGACAAGATATCAACATAAGCAATGTAAACACTTAAAACTCATGGTACGTACCATAAGTCTCTCTTAATCCCATCAAAACTATATTTACGTTAACACCACCAACAAACTCCCCTCTCCTCTTCTCTTCCTTTTCCTCTTCTTGTCATCTAGCGGTGGGTGCTCTTTGTTTCACCACTGTAAAGCCTGTACAGTTCAAGATCCATTCACAAATATGAGATGAAGAACCAAACAAAAACATATGAACATATCTATTAAGACTAAGAACATAAGGGAAATCGCCAAGAGATCCCTTAGCTCCCGAATAAAGTTTGCCTTCATCGTGGAGATGTTCTATGAATGATGATCCGAACAGTTCATTTGTTGTAAACATCTAAAACATGTTAAGAATGTTAAATCAAGTCCTTTGGGATCTGTTTTGTTTTGTTTACATCTGGTTTTTTTTTTATTTTTTAAGCGAGATGATGCAAGGCTAAACGAAGTTCAGTTGACTTGTTAGGTATTTAAAACAATATCAAGAGTCCCTAAGTATAAACTTTAATAAGTACTTTGATTATCCATATATATAATATATATACCAGTCATAAACAGTGGGGGAGTTAGGCTGTGGCCTGTCAAACAAATCAGCACCCAGATGCCTGGTGTTGATGTTGTTAATACTGATTTGGGGAAATTAGGGTTAGGGTTAATCTCTAGCCGCTTAAGATATTATACCCTGCTATCAGTATTGGAATATCACAGAGCACTATCTCTAGACCAGCTTATAAAGAGATTAGACTGGGTTTAGGGTACTGGGCTTTTAGCCCACTCAACCCGTTCCAATAATTAATACATAACACGTGTAAACCCGTGTTGCCCCATAGAATAATATACACAATATTATCCTATTATATTGAGAATATACATATACATCCAACAATCTCCTCCTATATTCTCAATATATTAGGCTAAGCAATGTAATAATATTGGATCACAAAGATTCAAACATTATTGAATCATAAAGAACATGGATAATAGACTAAATCAATTATAATTTGAATAGTTCAAATATGACTAAACCAAAATAATCAATAGTTCTAAAACCATATCAAAACAGAATAGTTCACAATGACTAAACCAACTAGAGAGACTGTCATAGTTTCAAAATCAACCAAAGCAAATAAACTTCAAGAACAAAATATGAGTTTTAAGCTCATGAACACAAGAGTCTTAAACTCAACAGAAGTTTTATCAAGCAAGTGGCAAATTTATTCTTTCGATAAATAAACCAAAACTATATTCTTGCAGACTGCTTTATGTTTACTCCTCCATTTTGAGCAAATCATTATTCTGAAATCTATCTTGACAGATTTAACTCCTCCATCTTTGCTAGCTTATTGAAGACAAGAATATCAAGAGACATATCTCTAAGAATTCTAGCAAATTTCATAAAGTATCTGGTTCTACTAAAGAACTTAGTACAATTCAACGATAGCTTAGCAAAATGTAACGCAAGCATCACAATCAAGTTTCTTTAATAAAATAAAGAACAAGAACTATTATAGTTTCCACACAAGAACTATACTATGTTTCATATTGGAATGATAGAACAGTCAAATCAATCATGGTTAATTCTGAATCATCAAAATTGGAATGAAACATGAATCCATAAAAGAGTTATATCATCAGAATTGGAATGATATAACAACCATTCTAAACATCGGAAACACATCGACAAGTTTTCATGCTTTCTTTTGGAATAATGAGATGATTCTAAGTAAATTATGAAAATATATAGTATCATCAAAATTGGAATGAAATTATATATTAACAGAATTTACATAGAACTTTTCTAATTATCTAAAGCATGTCAACTGCCTAAAATTGATGCTTCAGTTTGAACTTCTCTATGGCTCCAATTGGATTCTAAATTTCAAAACAACTTGGATGTTAAAGCTTTTGACTCAATAGCTTTTAACTCCATTTCTAAATTTCAAAACAGCTTGGATGTTAAAGCTTTTGACTCAATAGCTTTTAACTCCATTTCCCCCACAGTTTTGATAATTAGATCACTTTCAAGTCTCTTAGCAAGAGCATTGGCCATACTTGTCACAATTGCACTTTATCTATGAGAAAGTTCAACTAGGCTTCTTTCAGCCTTAATATACTCCTCTTACTATTATAGAGTGAGTTATGAGCTACAGTGCATTATAGCTTGATAGTCGCATAACAGAATAGAGAATTTACATTAAACTTCTCAAATGGATGATTAGCAATAGGTCATTCAATCCACTCAGCCTCTTCCCCTGCAGAGGATAACACATAGAGGTCTGACTTCTTGGATGAGAACGCAACACTTGTTTGCCTATTAATCTCCATAATTTTTCTGCTCCTCCTAGTGCGAACACATATCCACTAGTTGTCGACTTTCACTAAACTTTGAGTAGCACAAAGCAAACTCTTGAGTACCACTCAGGTATCTCATTAGCCTCTTAAGGACACTCAAATGTGTATGGGATTATTAGTGAATCTGCAGATCATACCTACCTCAAAGACTATGTCTATTCTAGTGCAGATCTTTGTATACATGAGACTTTCAATTCTTTTAGAATGATCTACATGTCTCATAGTTGCACTATCATTAGGTGTTTCAAAACACACTTTCAATCACTATATCCCCACTTTTGAAACACATTATTGATTTATTGAGTTTGACTAAGGGTTATCCCTTGCCAACCAAAACTCACCCTTATACATAGTATGGTGTCCACACCACTTAGGTGCTAAATTTATTTGGATAGCACAATTTTAACTCCATTTATAATAGAGATGTCACTTCCAATCAACAATCATGTCAATAAAACCAGGTAAATAATAGCCATTATATTTGACACACCACAAAGTTAAAGGCACTGATCTGAATTACTTGATTCATATACTAGGCTCTTTGAGAAACTTGTCAAATTATTTATACGATAGCTATATTACATGTTTCAAAGCATACAATGATTTTACTAAATTGTAAATCTTGTTCACTAAACATATTAGTCCAAAATTTTCCAGTACAAAACTGTTCAGTACAAAATATCAAGTATAAAACTTTTAAATATCTTTTATGAATGACAAAATTTTCAATAGATATAAGGGTAAGAAAAATACTTATTGTAGCAATATGACAAACATGTGAGTAAATATCAAACAAATCTACCCCATTTTCTCAGTCAATCTGTTTGCTACTAAAAAGCATTAAAATTGCTACTGAACAATCAAAATTAAGTTTCTTCTGCAAAACCCCACTTACTTGCTATAGTTTTAGCCTCTTTTGGCAGATCAACTAAATTGAAGTATTATTGTATGACACAAAATCATCTCATTGTCTACTAAAGACTATTCTTAGTTCATTTGCCATTCAGGTTTTAAGTGTCAGTAAGGCTGGTTCTTGATTCCAACTGTGAATCATTGAACGTGTTTGTAGGACTAGATTGTTCATACATTTATCTTTGATGAACACATCTTCAAAGAACTTTGCAAGTCTAGATTCTTCTAACACAAATTAGATAGATCCAACATCTGTCCACAGAACTATTCTGCACTTTCTAAACACACAAATATTTGTTGTAGGTCCTACTTTAGGCCTTCTAGGGTCATGTACTCTAACAAATGTATCACAACACAAAATTTTCACTTTAACAAAATTATTTGTGTTTTCATGCCATGACTACAAGGTGTATTCAATTTAAAGTGTAGTAACACATTAGAGATATGATTAACAATACAACATTACTCATTATTACACACGACAAACAACAATCAGTAATATAGAATTCAACATTTCACTAAGAGTTTGATTCTAACTTTTATCAATACTGTTTGATTGTTGTAAGTAGAGCGCAGTAGAGATTATGCCCAATGCAAACTTCTCTAAAGTTGTTAAGCATATTCACCACCTCTATCAAATCTGAACCCTTGATTTTTAGCATTTAACTAGATTTTAATTTATCACAATAACGAGTGTTACAGCCTCCATATATGTATGACAAACATTCAATAATCATCTACATAGGTGATTAAATACTTCTGACCAACAATCGTCTCATATAGTCACAAAGCTACTGAGATCACAAAAATCAGAATGTATTGACACAAGAAGTTGTGTGCTCCTAGAGACCATACTAGATGATTTTCTAGTAATCATAATCTGAGCACAACTTTTATATTTGTCATATTTAATGAAGTGTCATTTGGCAGAGTTATGAGTTTTAACAAGATTAAACAAATTAATATATAGTTCACAGTGATTCTAAATTTCAAAACAACTTGGATGTTAAAGCTTTTGACTCAATAACTTTTAACTCCGTTTCCCCACAGTTTTGATAATTAGATCACATTTCTCACAGACAATTGAATATATTTCTCAAATCCTAGCCACTTATGCTAGGTTCAAGAACATAATTAGAACTATTATTATTAATTGTTTCATTTGTTAAACTCAACTTATACATGCGATTGACAGTGTATGCACCTTATAAGAGCTAATACAAGATTACTCTATCACAAAAATTGTTCGCTTTCTCTAGTGATTCTAACAATGTCCCCATGCTCAAACAAATTGAGCTATATTTTCTTTATTCGTTCTTCATCATCTTCGAAACACTAAGCGAGATAATGACCCATATTTTATAATTCAATTTTGCACACACAGTACAATGAACGATAAAGAACAAAATGTAAATAATGGAGTCATATTCTGTATTACAGGATGCTCCTATCTAAGTTACGGACATTTGTCATAGATCTTATACAAAAATTTTAATAATTAGAGAAGCAAATATATAATCTCACACAAACTGCAAACAATGGATTTGTTAAAATATCTATACACATAGTATGATAAAACACTTAACAACCCTAAACATGCTAGTTTTCCAAAACGAGAATAACTATGATCTAAAACTCTCAATCATATGATCAATCGCACAAAGCGTTAACACATTCATCACATGAAAAATACTAAGAAAGTTAGAGTAGATCATACCGACACTTCAAGTTAGAAGTGTTTTCCAAATTCGATGGAGAAGCCTGCGTAGTGCAGACTTGTCATACCGTGATGTAAATCCATCGTCTCCAACTCACACAGTTTGTAAGTAACTTTGAAGTTCCTACATTCATCAAATTGTTAAAGATTAGCCAATTAAACAAATTATTAGCACTATCTAATTCACAACAATTTAATTGGAGATTCAATTTTACAGTCAAAATCTATAATTTAACTTATCAAAATGGATATTTGATCCTTAGCGCAAAGCTAACGATTATTCAAACTTGTGTTTAATCAAACAATGGTTAACACGGTTTTGTACTTTAGCACATAGCAACAACAATTAATTAATATATATATGTAGGAAAAGAACTTATCTTTAATTTTAGATCTGATCTAGTCCAAACATATTTGGATCTAGTCCAAACATTATCCTCATTGCTTGCACTATTTTCAGTAATTACGTCCACATCTTTTATTGAGCTTTCACTTTCAAATTGAGTTGAGAGTGGACCAAATCAAGAGGGGGGAGGAAACAAGATCTGCTCTGTTGCGATCTAGAACTGGCCCCAAACACCGAACACCAACCATCCAATAGAAGCTCTGGATCTGCCCCCAAATCTGAAACAGCAAGTCAAGTCCAATAGGAGGCTTCGCACAGCGATCTGTCCTATCCCGAACACCAATCTGACCAATGAGAAAACCAGATCTGAGTGATTTCGCTCCGACGATGGTGGCGATGGTCGGAGGAAAGAGGGGTTTCGCTCGCGGTGGTTGGGAAAGAGGCGAAGGAGTAAAGGGGGAGTCTCGCGCGCGACGGAATCCCCTTCGGCCTGTGACGACAAAAGTGGCGCCCAGCAATGGCCCCCTTCGGCGGAGCCCAACGATGGCTCCCAACGATGGCGCCCAACGCCGGCGCTCAGGACACCAGCGATCGCGACGGAGGAGGACGCGACTGCGGCGTTCGCGACAGCAAAACCATGAGCGCTCGAGACAGCAAAGCCGCGACTACGGCGCTCGCGACGGCAGCGGTGGTGGCTGGAGTCGGCATTGGGGTCCACCGATCGACGAACTCCAATTAGCTTGTTAAAGAAACTTGGAGGTGAGGTATAATATCTTAAGATTGTTAATACTGATTTGGGGAAATTAGGGTTAGGGTTAATCTCTAGCCGCTTAAGATATTATACCCTGCTATCAGTATTGGAATATCACAGAGCACTATCTCTAGACCAGCTTATAAAGAGATTAGACTGGGTTTAGGGTACTGGGCTTTTAGCCCACTCAACCCGTTCCAATAATTAATACATAACACGTGTAAACCCGTGTTGCCCCATAGAATAATATACACAATATTATCCTATTATATTGAGAATATACATATACATCCAACAGATGTTGCTCCCTGGATGGAAAACACTCCTCCACACATTCTGGTTCTTCACCGCCGTCGGGGATGGTGCTGTTGGTGTCACCGGAGTCCCTGGTGTCGCCGGCATCGACAGGGATCTCTTTATACTGCTCTCCCCTCTTTCATCTATTCCATCAGGTACCCCCCAAAAAAGTCCAGTCAGATGTTGATGAAACATATATATTCATGGCATGCATGCAAGTAATGAAATATAATTAGTGAGATTTATGAATGAAGAAACAACCTTTGATGACTAAGGGTTTGGTGGAGAGCTTTCTGAGCTTGCCAAGGCCCTTGTCAGGGCTAGGGCCAGCAATCACCTCATCCCACATCTTGTCTAGGAGAACCATTTTTTGAGATACTAGATTTGAGGAGTGAGGCAAAACTCAGTTTGCTAAATAGTTGTTGTATTTCATTTTTTGATTAGAGTTGGTGTTCATTTATAGGAAGGACAGAGGTGGATGTTGTCACCTTCGGGGTGAGCTTACCCCCCCAAGTGTTAGTTTGCCGCCTTTACTGTAAAATCTTATGAGGAGGGTTACGGATGGTTGAATATCCGATAACCCGGTTGAAATTTTGGTTAGAAATTTATTTGGAGTTGGAGATATGTAAAAAAACAATAAGAATTAGCAGTTATATATTTTGCATATCAACACTTTGAGTTTAAGATCCTCCTCAATTTGAGTATAGCATGTAATTTAAACCTGAGTCCCCTTCTATTGTGCATCAGGCTGTCGTGTGCGCTCGGTCTTCCCGTATTCGTATTGACGATCCGAACCATTTACATTGATCTATACATCTAAATCATCTAAATATATAAAATCAAATTATTTAAAATTTATTTGCTCATCCATCATGTGACTATAAAAATTAATAATTTTTAGCTATATAATTTTGTAGCACTTCAATGGATGATATGATTTTACATATTTAGATTAATTTAGATGTGTCGATCAATATAAACGGTTCAGATCGTCAATACGAAGACGAAAAAGTCTAGTACACACGAATGCACAACTGGAAGGGGTCTCATTTAAACCTTACTAAAGAAATACGTAGTTGTCATTAAGTCATTAATTATCATTCATTATGTGGCGTTGTTCTGGATAAGTTGTAAGCATCTATTTGATTTACTTTCACAATATGATAGATGTAGCAGTTATGTCAATCATTTAATCCTTTTTTCAAAGTTTTCATGTCTATGAAAGAAATGATTTTTCTTTGCTTGCCGACTTCCCGAGTTTCCTTTTTACTGTGAATCTAACTGACTATATCGGATGGCTGGGTGACCTGACCTACCATTACCAACTGTGTAAAATCTGGATCGACCGACCGGGTTTCTTACTGGGTACGGATCAGAAAAGTAGATAGTGATTAGGGTTTATGAAGTAAAATTTGGGAAGGTGAGCATAACCTAGGCTAGCTGGTAGTTGAACGAAGAAAACCAAACTGTAAATTGTGAGAGGGTTTATTTAATAGGTGGTGGCGGATAAGGATGGATGGCTCGGTGGGACCCTGTTCAGAAAATATCTAGCTCTTGGATCTGACTACTGAGACACGTCATCACTTATATCACGTGCTCTCATCTCATGAAGGGAGGGAGTCAACAGTCCCCAGTCTAGTTTGTTACACGATACGTTCGATGATTTTTAAAGATTGCATAACATCATAAAACTGAAAGTAAGCTTATGACCAAAATGAGTCGATTTATTATTACACTTCTAAGACCATCAATTACTATATATATATATATATATATATATATATATATATATATATATATATCTCATATATCTTAGAGCATCCACAGTCGTTTTTTTCATATGGTATAAAATGACAGCTACAGTAATAGCAAATGGGTTCGATCGCTGCAGTCGTCGTTTGCTATATTGTTTCTCATTTTTTAGAAAAAAGCGAGCGACGGGGTATGATACCCCGTCTCACCGTTTAAAAGAAATTAAAAAATATTAATTACTTAATTAACTATTAAACTATATTAATTAACTAAATTAAATAATATTATATTAACTAAACCTAATTACTACACTACCTAAACCTACTCCAGCACTCCTAATCAGCATTAATTATGCCAACTTTGAAGACTGGATCCTTTTGGGCGGACGGGGTTTGATACCCCGAACGGGGTATCATTCACCGTTTGAACCATTTTTATAGGGGTGGCAACTGGGCCGGGTCAACCGGCGACCCACTCGCGACCCGGCCCACGAACCCAGCCCGCATAAGGATTTCACGGGTTCGGGTCGAACCCGGTGAATAGGACCGGGTCGACCCGGGTCGCCTTTTTTCCGAATTGGATTCGCAAAATCCGGCCCACGAACCCGGTCAACCCGCGAATTGGACCCGCCAACCCGCGGGTCGACCCGCGAATTTCGACCCACCGACCCGTGACGGGTCGACCGTTCGACCCGCGGGTCGAACGGGTCGAAACCCGCGGTTCGAGGCCGGGCTGACCGTTGGTGGGCCTTGGGGCCGTTGGGCGTTGGCTGGCAGCCAACGGCTCTTAGAGCCGTTGCTGCTGCCGTTAGTAGCTTTTTTTTTTTGTTTTTTTTTTTTTTTTGTTTTTTCCCAATTCTAAGCCTATAAATAGCCCCCAAAAATCTCCAAAAAAATTACACCTCCCTCTCTTACTCTCTCTACTATTATACATCAAAAAAAAAAAAATTTGAACAATTGTAGTAATCATCAAACAAGTGTACAAGGAGGCGTATACACGATCAAATTTCGGTCGTATTGGAGAACAAAATTCAACGTCTTCAACTCTCTTCAACCATCGACTCAAATCTACTTCAACTCTTCAATTGCGAAATCGGCAAAGCCCTCCTCCATCTTTTCTATTATATTCTAATTTTCACGGTTTTATTTTATACGCGTATTCCACGGTGAACGGTATCAAAATATCTCTATCTATCTTCTCTTGTTATTATTTTTTTTGCGTTGTAGTTAAAATTATTGTTCGTTTTTTGAACTTCTCTATTTCAACCCTCTTGTTTTTTAGTTATTTTTTGTATAATTCACAGCTCATACATTGTAGATTTTTTTTTACATACCACATTACTACACTATGTCGAGATCACACGGTAGCGGTCGTAGTGGACAAGATTCTTCCTCATCTTCACGTAGGCCACCAATTGTCCCAATTATTGAGCCCGTCCAAGATTACATTGATCCTACTATGGAACAATGGGGTACACACGATGATGTTGGACATGAACAATTAGAAGAAGAACAACAACAACAAACCGAAACCACACAACCCCGTAGTAGTAGGAAAAGTAGAGGAGAAACTAGCGATTGGCACAAGTTTTATGAGTATATTCCGGACGAAAATACTCCAGGTGTAGGTGTGAAAGCGTGTAAATCATGTGGTAAACAATACAAATTCAAGAGGGGTGACGGAACCGGTACACTTAGTAGGCACATCCAAAATAATCATAAAGAACTTCTTGATCAAATACAAGGCCAACAAAGAATAAACCTTAGGACCGGTCAAGTAGATAGCCACCCTTATGATCCCGAACTTGTTCGTCGGGAAATGGCCCGATTAGTAATTAAGGAAGAGTTACCATTTACCTATCCCGAGAGTAGGAACTTGGAAAATTTTAATCAAACGGCCTTAAACCCTCATTTTAAAAGAATTTCGAGAAATACTTGCAAATCGGATTGTTTTAAAGTGTACATGGAAATGAAGGACGCGTTGATTGCAATTTTATGGAGTTTAACTTGTAGGGTTAGTTTAACTTCGGATTGTTGGACGGGTGTCAACAATATTCCAACGATGGGAATAACCTGTCATTGGATCGACAATGATTGGATTCTTAATAAAAGAATCATATCACTTGCGTCGTTGCCGTATCCCCATAGTGGCGCTGAAATAGCAAACCGTATTTTAGAAATTTGTGATGTTTTTCATATTCGCGATAAAATTATGGCTATTAGTTTTGATAATGCATCTAACAACAATGTAGCAATTAATACTTTAAAAAGAATATTAAACCCTCCATCTGACAATATTTTTCATGTTAGGTGTGCATGTCATATTATAAATTTATGTGTTCAAGATGCATTAGGTATAGCTGATCCATATATACTTAAAATTAGAAATTGTGTACATTTCATTGCATTAAAACCAAGCGTTCTACAAGAATGGAAAGCTTGGTGTAGAGCTAGACATGTTCCTTTTAGAAAATTTCCAAAGGATGTTAGACACCGATGGAATTCTACTTTTGATTTACTAAATGTTGTCACCGAATATAAAGCAGTCGTAAATGATTTTTGTATCGCACAAAATATGCCTAATTTTGAAATGACTCCCGCCGATTGGTTTTTTGCTGAATCTTTGTTGAAATTTTTAGAACCTTTTAAAACCGCAACTTTAAAATTTTCAAAAACATATGAATCTACTTCTAGTAGTATTTTTATTGAATTAGTTAGCATGATGCAAACATTTAACGAAATGTTAAATGATACCCATATTAGTGACATTGTAAAACCTGCATTTACAAAATTTTTGAAGTATTATTTTCCTCCTCCTATGTTGATTTGTGTTGCTACTGTTATGGATCCTCGTATCAAATTAGAAGGTATGAAGAATTTGATAGAAATATTTTTTGGATATTTAGAGAACATTGTAGAATTAACAATTGATTGCGCTAGTTTTTTAGTTCAATTTAAATCTACGTTAAATAACTTGTATGATTATTATGATAGACGTTTTGCTTCTAGTAGTACAACTTCTGTAGTTAGTTCTTCTTCTGGTAGTTCTAAAGGTAAAAGTAGAATTGGTGATAGAACATTTAGTTTACTTGAAAAAATTCAATCTAAAAAACCTAGGACTAATCAACCAAATGAATTAAATTGGTATAACCAACAAGATGCTGAGCCTTTTACTTCTGCACTAGATATTTTACAGTGGTGGAAAGAACATGAACACACTTTTAGTATTCTATCAATTATGGCTAAAGATTTACTAACTCCTCCTGTCTCTACAGTTGCTTCTGAGAGTGCATTTTCTACAAGTGGCAGGGTTCTATCAGATTACAGGAATCGGATGAAGCCCGAGACGTTAGAGATGCTCGTATGTACAGAAGACTGGCTGAAGGCTGAAGATAGGACGCAAGGGAAAGCACTATCGAGTTCCACAAGTGGGAGCAACTCGCCTGAAGAACAACAACAACAACAACAACAACAATAGCTTTTCTTGTTATGTTAAATTAGAAAAATTGTAGTCAATTAAAATTGTACATAAGAAATATGTTATTGTATAAAACTTATTTGTGAATTGAATTCTTCATTTCTTTATAAATTGTTCAAATTGTACAACTTAAATTCATATGAATAAAATTTCAAAATTTGTTGTCAATTTCACTCTTTCAATCTTATTATTATTATTACGATTTTTTTTGTTTATTAGTATTATTACTTACTGAGTATTATAATTAAACATCATTTGGGGATATTTGATTCAATTTTAAGAATTGTAGTATTATTACTTATTAGTATTATTACTGAATTACATACTTAGTATTATAATTAAACATCATTTGGGGATATTTGAAGAATTGTAGTATTATTACTTATTAGTAGTATTACACTATTACTTACTTAGTATTATAATTTTTAAAAAAATGTAATATTCATCAAACAAAAAATATGGTTGTTTGTATAATTGTATACATCATTTGTAAAATTATTATTATTATTAGTTCGATTTAAGCTACCAAAATAAAAAAAATAAAAAAAAAAAATATATATATATATATATATATATATATATATTATTAAACGGGCCAACCCGCGGGTCGACCCGGCCCAACCCGGGTTGAGCCCTAATGGGTTCACGGGTTGGGCGGGCCACCCAAATCAGAAGCTGACCCGGCCCGCATAGCACCCCAACCCGGCCCGGCCCGCCCACTCGAGCGTGCCAACCCGCGCGGGTTGGGCCCGGCCCGGCCCGTTCGACCCGTTCGCCACCCCTACATTTTTTTATAAAAAAATTGCGTTTAATTAGAGTTAATTAGAGAGACGGGGTTTGATACCCCGTCCGGGGTATCATTCCCCGTCCGTCCGCTTTTTAAAAAAAAAAAATTTCAGAAATTAATGGGACGGTGTATGATACTCCGTTTGATACGATTAAAAAATATTTTTATCGAAGAGACGGGGTATCATACCCCGTCCTTTATAATATGAGAAAGCTCGATTCGTTTCTCATATTTGAGAAATGGAAATAGAAACTTTCTCAAAATATGGGAAAATGAAAAACGACTGCAGCACTACTTTTCGATTCGTTTGCTATAATTTGAGAAAGTGGGAATTATAGCAAACGACTGTGGATGCTCTTACTTATCAAACACATATTTACTTTATTTGTAAGGTAAGGTAAAGTGTTCGAAATATTATAAAAGTAAGAGGAAAAATTGCCTCTTATGAATATGATATTCTCTTTCCTTGTATTATGAATAGAGTGACAATTGGAATTTTTTAGATAATAAATTGAAAACATGTAAATAATACTCACAATTATACTCCAATAAATTGAATATGAACTATGAAGTAACCTATGATTTTTCATCTGAGAGTAAAAACACAACTGTAGTAAAACGGATATAACTTTTGTTATACAACTCGGAATTTAGAAATTCAAGATGTTCTGAAAATTAGAAAGATAAGCCTACAATTCTTATTCAAAAAATTATTCATTTTAAGATCATTTACTGGGTCAAAAATAACAGACAATATACAACCAGCAAGCAACATACATGTTTTTGGATAATTTTCATGAAATAATTTAATTAGATATGATGGATATCAATTTTACTAGTCGATAAATTCCTCAATCAGCATGATGGGTGTAATAGTATGGTAAATACAATTAAAACATACATATACACTATTTTAACAACAAACAAACATCACTCGATCAAACAACATACAACTTAGCAATTCTTTCTACAATAATTTAGTTGTGTGACAATTATATGAACAACCCTATTTTCAATTCTATATGAATGCATGAAAGATTCATTCTCTAGAGTCAAAAGTGACACAATGTCAAGTAAATTGGGTTAGCTCGTGTAAACCCTCAATAGACCCAACGAAGATAATCAATACAACTATATGATAACAAATAAGATCTACTTGCAAGAATTTCAATAAAACTTAAATTTGATACGATGTATAATTCAAAAGGACAATGACTTGCCTTATAAACGGTGAAAACAAATAACAAGAATAATAGGATGAGAATTCCGGAGTAACGAACACGAACCTGCAATAACAGATGCACACTACGTGCACAATCGAAAACAACATAGCAAGGATTGGCAAAGCAGTAACAGCAAGATCAAACGAACGGCCGAGATCAAAGGATCAAGAAGATGATGATCACGATCGGATCAAACGGATGGCTGATGATCAAGAAGATGATCAAGCTCAAGATCTTGATGATGATCACGATCGCGATGGCGATCGGACGGCCCATGATCAAAGTGATCAAGAATCAACAACAAACATCAATGGCTTTGGCTCTGGCTCAGATCGACAGCGGCAATGGCGGCAGGGCGGCTCGATGGTGGCCGCAGGTGGCTGCAGCAGAGTCGAGGGGAGTCGAGCAGTGGTGGCTCAAGAGGCGGAGGAGGCAACTACCGAAGGAAAGAGGCAGGGAATAGTGATGACGACGTGCTTTGTTTTTGGGAGGGAAACAGAGGAAGAGGAGGAAAGGCGATGGCGGGCGATAGTGATGAACTACGACGGAGGTGGAGTTCGGTGGAGGGCGACAGAGATAGTGGGTGATTGCTGTGGTGATTGCGGCGGTTTCGAGCGGTGGGGGAAGACGATGAGGCGAGGTGGTCGAAGCTTCGGGATGAAGATGATGGGTTCTTCGGTGATGAGGAGGCATAGGGACAGTGTGGTTGAAGCTTCGGGATGAAGATGATGGGTTCTTCGGTGATGAGGAGGCATAAGGACGGTGGTTTTGCGCCAGGGACATGGTTGAAATCAGATTTGGGAAAAATAAATATTTCTCTTATTTTTATCTCCCTACTGCATACATCTATATATAAAAATTACATTCTTGGAGAAGAAGAAAGGAGATTGAGAGAAGATTGGGGAGATAAGGGATTTGGGAAATCTGTTTTCTATAGATTAAGAAACAGAATATACAATTACTATATTTCAACACTCCCTTTCAAGTTGGTGCATAGATATTGAACATACCCAACTTCTTAACAGATTTCAAGAAAAGCCGATTCGAAACTGCCTTGGTTAGGATATATGCGAGTTGATCTTCAGACTTCACTTTCGATATCTCAATGATTTTCTCATCTATTTTTTCTTTGATGAAGAATCTGTCCACCTCTACATGTTTCGTCCTATCATGCTGAACCGAGTTAGCAGCAATTATACACGCTGCTCGACTATCACAATACACTTTTATAGGTTTATTCGGACCATAGCCTAAGTCCTGCAATAAGAGTTTCAGCCATAAATCTTCCGCTATACTTAAAGCTACTCCGCAATACCCAGCCTCTCCACTAGAGTGCGCAACAATATTTTGCTTCTTGCTCCTCCATGTAACTAAATTTCCTCCAACAAAGATGAAGTATCCTGAAGTGGAGTGCCTATCAATTATAGATCCTGCCCAATCAGCATCAGTATATGTCTCAACCTTCAAGTGACCATGTTTTGCAAATAAGATCTCTTTTCCTGGAGCAGACTTAATATATCTCATAATTCTCATCACCGTATTCATATGCTGTTCCCGAGGCGCATGCATAAACTGACTTATCACACTTAAAGCATATGACAAATCTGGCCGTGTATGTGCAAGATACATCAGTCGTCCAACCAATTTCTGATATCTTTCCATATTACAAGGTACATGATCAGCTTCATTGCACAGTTTCAGTCCTTCTTCTAATGGTGTACAAATCGGATGACAAGCAGACATTCCAGTTTTCTTTAATAAATCAAGAGCATGCTTTCTTTGAGACAAAATATCCCCTTTCTTGAGCGAGAAACTTCAATAGCAGGGAAGTAACTCAAAGAGCCAAGATCTTTCATTTCGAACTCTTGCGACAAGTAGTTCTTTAATGTCTTCCTCTTTTCAGCATCATCTCCAGTTACTATCATATCATCCACATAAATAATGAGTGCAGTAATTTTACCTTCTTTTCTTTTTAGGAACAGAGTATGATCTGAATTACTCTGATAGTATCCGAATGTCCTCATTGATTTTGTAAATCTCCCAAACCAAGCGTTTGACGACTGCTTAAGTCCATACAATGCTTTCTTCAAATGACATACTTTATTGCTGTATTGGACTGGTCTGTTCGACCCTGGTGGAAGATCCATATAAACTTCTTCTGTCAATTTCCTATGCAAAAATGCATTCTTCACATCAAATTGCTCCAACGGCCATTCTAGATTTGCAGCAAGTAACAGGACTCGAACAGTATTAAATTTTGCCACAAGTGTGAATGTATCTTCATAATCAATTTCATACGTTTGAGTGTATCCTTTGGTAACCGGCCTTACTTTGTATCGCTTTATTAAACCATCAGACTTATACTTCACAGTATAAATTCATCTGCATCCTACTGGCTTCTTCCCTGCTGGCAGCTCGACTATCTCCCAAGTCTCATTCTTTTTCAAGGACTTCATCTCCTCATCCATAGCTATTTTCCACCTTGGATCAGTAAGGGCTGCCTGCACACTGTTAGAAATATATACAATAGATAATTGATTTATAAATGACTTATTTGATTCTGACAAGCGGTGAGTGGATACATAATTACTCATGGGATATTTGACGTTACTAGTGGGATCAGGTTCATAAGTCAGTTTTAGAATACCTCTATTAGTACGGTGCAGGAGTTCTCTTCTAGGAGCTTCGGACAACGATGATGATTGGTTTTGGGGTTCTGACGATTCACTCTCACTGAAATTCGGTACTGGTTGCAATTCTTCAAGTTGGTCTTCTTCTCTTGGTTGCACTTCTTCAAGAGGGTCTTCTTCCCTTGGTTGCACTTCTTCATGAGGGTCTTTTTTCCTTGCTAGGTCTTTATTTAAGTGTTCGCCATTATTTGTATTCAGTTGTTCGTTCTGACTGGTAATTACTTCTTCATACCCAAGGGTCTGAACTTCACTAACTCTTTTATCATACCCAAAAGTCTGAACTTCACTTTAGTACTCCCCCTGAAGATCAGTCGTAGAAGAAGAAAAATACATCCCATCTTCATGGAATACAACATCCATAGTTACAAATATCTTTTGAGTTGGTAGGTGATAGCACTGATACCCTTTCTTATCCTTTACATATCCCACGAAAACACAACGGATAGCTCAAGGAGTTAACTTATTGCATTCATGTTGATAAAGATGAACAAATGCAACATACTCAAACACACGATGTGGCAAGTTTTGGATACTAGAGGGAACTCACAACTTCAGTTAATGCTTGAAATAGTGTGAGGGAGTTTTGAATACTAGAGAGAACTTGGTTGATTAAGTATGCAGCAAAAGTAAGGGCTTCTCCCCAATAAATGAGTGACATATTTTCATGAATAAGAGAAGCACGGACCACCTCGAGCAAGTGTCTATTTTTTCTTTCTGCAACCCCATTTTGTTGAGGTGTATATGAGCATGTAGTCTGCTGAACAATGCCGTGTTCCACCAAATATTGTTGCAGATTCGAACTCTGGTACTCTCTGCCATTATCACTTCTAAGAACTTGAATATGTGATTTATACTGAATCATAACATGCTTGTGAAATTTTTGAAACAAGCCACTAACTTCACTTTTCGACTTCATCAAACAAATCCAGGTCATACGAGTACGGTCATTAATAAATGTCATTTGGCTCCTCAAAATATAGTGGTTTTGGATGGACCCCAAACATCAGAATGAGTAATCATAAATGAGAAAGAGCATCTACTTGGACTTAAAGGTGAGTCGACGGTGGGGCGACGAGGGCTGTGGGATCGGGGTCGACGAAGATTGGCAACGGGATTGATGGCAGCGAGGATCGGGGTCGACGAGGAGGTTCAGGAATCGGGGTTTGGTCAGTATCGGGCTCGACGAGAATGTTCGGGGATCGGGGTTTGGTCGGGATCGGATCGGGATGGACGTGTCAGATCCGATCACCTCCTTCTCTTCTTCTTCTTCAACTAGCCTAGATTTGGTTAGGCTCTGATACTAAGTTGAAATCAGATTTAGGAAAAATGAATATTTCTCTTATTTTTATTTCTCTACTGTATACATCTATATAAGAATTACATTCTTGGAGAAGAAGAAAGGAGATTGAGAGAAGATTGGGGAGATGAGAGATTAGGGGAATCTGTTTTCTATAGATTATGAAACAGAATATAAAATTACTATATTTTAACAGGGTACAACTTTTTTTTATTGTTGTCTATTTTTCATTTTAAAAAAAATTTTAAACAAGGGCTACAGCTGTATATGTTAATTTTTTCTTTCCGGTGAGAAGTAGGAGATTTCTTTCAGGCTGGAAATAAAATTTTATTTAGAATATTGAAAATTTTCTCTGCCAAACCAAAGTGAGCAGCTACAGGTTGGTGGCAAAAGGATTTTAAAAAAAGGCCAGAAGTCTTGTGAAATAATTGGTTGTGATGCTGCTTGTTTTTGAGGTGTGGGGGCAACATATGTGAGTTCTTGTAATTTGTGTAGCGGAAGATATGGCACTAGCGTTGATTCGATCCTAGGCCGTAGGACCGTCTCGGGAGTAGCAGGAGAGAGGTGGAGGCCGGGTGCTTGGCTCGGATCCAGTAGCTCGGCTTGAATCTAGTAGCTCGGCTCGGATCTTTGAGGCTCGGCTCGAACTCTTATACCAGCACACTGCCTAGAAATATCGGGAGAAGTTCCGGCGACAGGCTCTCTAAAGATTTAGTTAGTCACTAAGAAAGCAACAGTAGCTAGGGTTCAGGTGGGAAAAAGTTTATTATCTTCAGAAGTAAGGAGGGGGTCTTGTATTTATTGGTAGGGGTAAACGGGTCTGAGACCCTAACAGACTGGGTCGTACTTGTTTTCCTGTAAGCCTGAATGGGCTGAAGCCCGTTTGACTCGTTTGTCTTTGATGATCACAAGGGAGTGAAGTCTGAGGAGATCTGGTGGTCCAGATGGGGCCACGTCACTTACCCCTTATCAGGAGCCTCTCACTCCTGGAGGGCGGCATAAGCCAGCCGTGGAGGAGTAGTCTGTCCCCATCGGAAGAGTGGAGCGTTGTGCCAGAGAGTATGACTCGTAGCTTCTTGGAGTGGTAAGTGGGGTAGGACGAAGGAGATCCTCTAAAGAAAAGAGGCGTTGAGGGCCGGGGACCGATGGTCTGGAGCCGAACGTCGAGTGCCGAGACGAGCCTGTGGGAGCCAGGAATTTGGCTCGAAGTTTATGAACGACGCTTCGAAGACTGAGCCTCGAGCCCCCATGAGCTCGGATGCCGAGGCTTACTGCCGAGCGTCGATCCCCGAAGCTTGTAGTGAAAGCTAGAGGATGGCTCAGAATCGCTGCCGAGCGTCGAGCCCCAAGCTTGTAGTGAAAGCTAGAGGATGGCTCAAAATCGCTGCTAAGCGTCGAGCCCCAAGCTTGTTGTAAAAGCTAGGGGGTGGCTCGAGGTCACTGCCGAGCGTCGAGCCCCCCAGCTTGTTGTAAAAGCTAGGGGGTGGCTCGAGGTCACTGCTGAGCGTCGAGCCCCGCCAGCTGCTGTGAAAGCTAGGGGGTGGCTCGTGGTCAATGTCGAGCGTCGAGCTCCAAACTTGTTGTAGAGGCTAGGGGATTGTAACGCCCCGGATCCCCGTCATCGGACATCCGTGCCACAACCAGAATCTTTGCCTTCAAATGCATCTCAACACAGTAAATAACACGGAAATTTAAAACACTTTTATTGCCATAAGAGTTAATACATCAATAGTTACGAACATCGATTGTTCGTATCAAGCTGTAACGCCCCCATATTGACTCCAAACTCAATTCTTTCAATTTCTATATTACTTTAAACATAAACTAAGATGGTTATATTTCAAAGAAAAATCGGGCAGAGTCTCCCCTGAAATTTCTGCCCCGAAACACAAAAAGCTTACGGAATTCTGCTCTAAATTTCGTAGCTCACATCATAGGCAATAATATCACGGGCTCCCCAGGCCAAAATGTGCAGAATCACACAGGCAATATATATATATGCTCTGGGGGCCAAACTCATAACAGAATATCAAATAAAAACCATAAATCCTTTTGAAAACGTAGTAAGGTTTTTAGAAAATAATTTATAAACCATACCACAGGGCCCGGTACTCCACAACGAGATGGGTATGGGTCAACAACATAGCATGCCACTCCACACTATACTCATCATCGTCGTCCACGTACTTATACATCAAAATTACAATTTAAAGCATAAAATTCACTATTCACACAATTAAACCTTAAGTAACAAATTGTAGAATGAAGCCCCACTCCACAGAATCTACACCTCACCTCTGCACCGCTGAGGACCTGTAACTGTAGGGGCCTAGGGTAGTCCAGAGACCTCCCTAACCCCCCAAACACTAAGGGGTTAGCCATTTCTGGTGTGAGTATAATCTATTAATAAGCAAATAAATTAACTTATAAGTAAAGCAGAATGAACTTACAAATACCAAGATAAATCTGAACATGTAAATATCATAAATGGAAATTCACATCAAATACTTGCTGCATCACTTCCTGTATGCATATCCACACCTGCTCATAAACATACTTAACTTTAATTTGGAAAAATCATTTCCAAATTAGTCGCTTAAGGCCCATTACTTTACGCCTTATGCAAATATTTCTATAGCTTTATTTTTCCATAAAGCTTTACATTCACAAGAAACTCTATTTCCACATAAACCGCACCTCGTTTATCATTCATTTGCAATTACAGACTCACGACTTATATTCCTTCCCATTCTCATATCACATAATATCGCCTTCATTCATTTCTTACAACCTATATCATCACGTCTCGCCATAAATCACTTTCACACTCATAATTCATCTTGAATGGAAAACAAACGTGTATCCTAATTTTCTAGTGTTCATGTATGCCATGACCTGAGTCTAATGCAAAAATGCAGAGTATAGAACAGATGCACTTAATCTAATGTCAGCAAGACACTGGACACACATGCATTCCATACTACATGTGGCCCAGGTCAAGCCAACGTACTTAGTCTAATGCAAGCGAGACTTTGGAAATGTATGCATCCCATACTACATACTTTCCAAATCAAGCCGTTGTCTCCAAGTTAAGGGATTCGAACCCTCGCTATGCAATGTATTCTAATTTGGTCTACTTCTTGTTCCTTATAGTATGACATGGTTGGGTTCAAAGCTATGACGAACTTAAAGATATACCACAGCATACCTATAGCGCCGTATTTCACCGGACCGCAGTCCGTACGACCCGTTCGTGTCCACCAGCATATACTCGGATCCTATTCAACAGCCGTGACGAACTTAAAGATATACCGTAGCATACCTATAGCATCGTATTTCACCGGACCGTAGCCCGTACGACCCGTTCGTGTCCACCAGCATATACTCGGATCCCATTCAACAGCCGTGACGAACTTAAAGATATACCACAGCATTCCTATAACGTCGTATTTCACCGGACCGCAGCCCGTACGACCCATTCGTGTCTACCAGCATATACCTGGATCCCGTTCAACAGCCGTGACGAACTTAAAGATATACCGCAGCATACCTATAGCGTCGTATTTCACCGGACCGCAGCCTGTACGACCCGTTCGTGTCCACAAGCATATACTCGGATCCCATTCAACAGCCGTGACGAACTTAAAGATATACAGCAGCATACCTATAGCGTCGTATTTCACCTGACCGCAGTCCGTACGACCCGTTTGTGTCCACCAGCATATACCTGGATCCCATTCAACAACCGTGACAAACTTAAAGATATACCGCAGCATACCTATAGCATCGTATTTCACCGGACCGCAGCCCGTACTACCCGTTCATGTCCACCAGCATATACCTGGATCCCGTTCAACAGCCGTGACGAACTTAAAGATATACCGCAGCATACCTATAGCGTCATATTTCACCTGACCGCAGCCCGTACGACCCGTTCGTGTCCACCAGCATATACCTGGATCCCATTCAACAGCCATGACGAACTTAAAGATATACCGCAGCATACCTATAGCGTCGTATTTCACCGGACCGCAGTCCGTACGACCCGTTCGTGTCCACTATGAGTACTAAGCACAGGAACTTATCTAAGTCCCAAATGAAATGCTAAAACATCATTAAAACCCGATAGCTTATGATCACCACACTGCGGTATGCAAAGGGCTCCTCATCAATTGTCCGATGAAATAACTCAAGAATTAGCGGTAGCTGTGACCCAAGCTACGCTCATTGGAATTCAACACAATCAGACTTCTAGAAGGGTAGGGAGATCCACAGCAATCTCCTAGTGGGCGACTCTCTCAATATTTAAGAGCTCATGTCCCCAATTCACATTTAGATTAATCTCATACCATGAGCTACGACTCTTCCAACATAGCACACAAATTCAATCACTCCTTCAGCAGAGCGTTTACTACCCTTTACCAAACGAACTCTAGATTTTCTAAACTTGAGAATCCTCATATAAACCCATACCAACAACTTCTCTCAAGGTTCATAGCAAGATCATACATATACAATTGGTTATGACCTTTCGGACTTCGGTCCAAAAGCAATCGGCTTCAGCTCTGTCCTTTCAGACCGGCTGCACTTCACAATTTATTTTGAGGTATCAACCAACCTCGATAATTTATGAAATTTAACCTATAGTGTGGACACATACAAGAGTGTCCACACAATTTCTTAGCTCAAAACACTCATGCTACACTAAGATACGAAAACGGAAATACACAGCAAATCGTAAATTAAAATTTTCACAACGCACCATGTGCGTAAAAATAAAAGATATCATACTCACAAATTGTCCCGCGAAGACTCGAAGTGCCACCACGCCTCCAAAGCCGCTAGTATATCCTATCATCAAAATTCAAAGCAATCAAGGCTCAAGCATCCAAACCAGTTACGGAAAAATAATAATATCCACTCCAATATCACATAGGCATTCTATTGAATGCCTATGATGCACACGTGCTTTGCACGTCATCATTCGAATTCCGACGAGATTCTTATTTTCGAACAATTACTAAAAGTACTTCAAAATTATTCTAATAGTCCTACTACAATTTCTACTACCATACGAGGACTAATTCTTACATATATAATTCCCTTTTACAAACCCAAAACCCTAATTTATTAACACTTACAAATCCTCTATCAATTTGCTAATTTCTCACATCTATAACACCCAACCCTTCCTAATCTCCCTACTACCAAATTTCTACTTAATAGGAATTGAAAAATACTTAATTTTATACAATAAAATAAAATAGGGTTTACCTTCCCGAAATCCTTTCGAAAAACGGACACCGCCACGACGTAGAGAACCCTTCTATTAGTCTACCCCCAAATTTAATTTGGAAACGGTGGAGAAATGGAGTAGATTGAACGGGGGAGAGGGGGTGCCGAATGGGTCGGTGGGTTCTCTCGGTTTGGGAAGGAACGGGAGAAGAAAAAAAATGGAGAAGGAGAAGGTGGGGTGGGGTGGGGTTTTATAAATAAATAAATAAATAATAGATAAATAATTAATATAAGGGGAATATTACATATTAGCCCCAAAGTCCCAATACATTTCAAATAAACCCCAACTCTCACTCTTTAAAATACTAACAATGAAAAATACATAAAATTGTCTCATAATAACCCTCCAAAAGCATAAAATAAGATAGACAGTATATCTGATATTTCTCAATAACAATCAATTATTATTAGAAATACATAATTGTGTGCAATTCTCAATTGCGCACGGATTACAATGCAAAATAGCCATATACTATTTTTGCGGGGTATTACAGGGATGGCTTGGAATCGCTACTGAGCTTTGAGCCCCCAAGCTTGTTGTAAAAGTTAGGGGGTGGCTCAGAATCGCTACCGAGCGTCGAGCTCCAAGCTTGTTGTAAATGCTTGGGGGTGGCTCGATGCCACTGCCGTGTGTCGAGCCCCCCAGCTTGTTGTAAAAGCTAAGGGGTGGCTCAAGATCACTGCCGAGCGTCGAGCCCCTCAGCTGCTGTAAAAGCTAGGGGATGGCTCAGGATCGCTACCGACCGTCGAGACTCAAAGCTTGTTGTAAAATCTAGGAGGTGGCTCGTGGTTACTACCAAGTGTCGTGCCCCCTAGCTTGCTGTAAAAGCTAGGGGGTGGCTCGAGGTCATCGCCGAGCGTTGAGCCCCCCAGCTTGCTGTAAAAGCTATGGGGTGGCTCGAGGTCACTGCCGAGCATCAAGCCCCCCCAGTTGCTATAAAAGCTAGGGGATGGCTCGGGATCGCTACCGAGCGTTTAAACCCCAAGCTTGTTTGTAAAAGCTAGGGGGTGGCTCGAGGTTACTGCCAAGCATGGAGCCCCCAAGCTTATTGTAAAGGCTAGGGGATGGCTCAGAATCGCTACCAAGCATTGAGCCCCTAAGCTGCTGTAAAAGCTAGGGGAGGGCTCGGGACCGCTACCGACCGTCGAGCTTCCAAGTCTGCTGAAAAAGCTAGGGGATGGCTCGCGGTCCCTGCCGAGCGTCGAGCCTACAAGCTTGTTGTAAAGGCTAGGGGATAGCTCAGAATCGCTGCCGTGCTTCGAGCCCCCAAGTTCACTGTAAGAATCGCTACCGAGCATCGAGTCCCCAAGCTTGCTATAAAAGCTAAGGGATGGCTCGGGATCGCTACCGAGCTTCGAGCCCCCAAGCTTGCTGTAAAAGCTAGGGAATGGCTCGTTGTCACTGCCGAGTGTCGAGCCCCCCAGCTGCTGTAAAAGCTAGGGGAGGGCTCGGGACCACTACTGACCATCGAGCTTCTAAGCCTGCTGAAAAAGCTAGGGGAAGGCTCGAGGTCACTGCCGAGTGTCGAGCTCCCCAGCTTGCTGTAAAAGCTAGTGGTTGGCTCGGAATCGCTGCCGAGCTTCGAGCCCCCAAGCTTGTTGTAAAAGCTAGGGGATGGCTCAGAATCGCTACCGAGCGTCGAGCCCCCAAGCTTGCTGTAAAAGCTAGGGGATGGCTTGAGATCACTGTCGAGCATCGAGCCCCCCAGCTGCTGTAAAAGCTAGGGGAGGGCTCGGGACTGCTACCAACCGTCGAGCTTCCAAGCCTGCTGAAAAAGCTAGGGGATGGCTCGAGGTCACTGCCGAGCGTCGAGCCCCCCAGCTTGCTGTAAAATCTAGGGGATGGCTCGGGATCGCTACCGACCTTCGAGCTTCCTTGCCTGTTGAAAAATGCTAGGGGATGGCTCGCGGTCACTGCCGAGCGTCGAGCCCCCAAGCTTGTTATAAATGCTAGGGGATGGCTCAGAATCGCTGCCGTGCTTTGAGCCCCCAAGCACGTTGTAAAAGCTAGGGGATGGCTCGGAATTGCTACCGAGTGTTGAGCCTCCAAGCTTGCTATAAAAGCTAGGGGATGGCTCAGGATCGCTACTGAGCTTCGAGCCCCCAAGCTTGCTGTAAAAGCTAGGGGATGGCTCGAGGTCACTGCCGAGCGTCGAGCCCCCCAGCTGCTGTAAGAGCTAGGGGAGGGCTCGGGACCGCTACCGACTGTCGAGCTTCCAAGCCTGCTGAAAAGCTAGGGGATGGCTCGAGGTCACTGCCGAGCACCGAGCCCCCCAACTTGCTGTAAAAGCTAGGAGATGGCTCGGAATCGCTGCCAAGCTTCGAGCCCCCAAGCTTGTTGTAAAAGCCAGGGGATGGCTCGAAATCGCTGCTTAGTGTCGAGCCCCCAAACTTGCTGTAAAAGCTAGGGGATGGCTCGAGGTCACTGCCGAGAGTCGAGCCCCCCAGCTGCTGTAAAAGCTAGGGGAGGGCTCGGGACCGCTGTCGACCGTCGAGCTTCCAAGCCTACTGAAAAAGCTAGGGGATGGCTCAAGGTCACTGCTGAGCGTCGAGCCCCTCAGCTTGCTGTAAAAGCTAAGGGATGGCTTGGGATCGCTACCAACTGTCGAGCTTCCAAGCCTGCTGAAAAAAGCTAGGAGATGGCTCGTGGTCACTGCCGATCGTCGAGCCTTTAAGCTTGCTGTAAAAGCTAGAAGGTTGTATGTGATGCTGACGTCATTGGGGGTGGAATTTGAGGCATTTGAAATCCTAGTGGCTGTTAGATCTTGATGATCAAGATTGGACGATGAGAATTTTGACACTGAATTCGAGGAGTCGTTTTCACTCTATACATCCCCCACTTCCCACTCCATTTCTCCACTTTGCTTTCTCTCTCTAAAAGCAGGAGCTTCTCTCTCTAGCCAGCTAGCGGTGACTTTTACAGTGATCTCTCCGTTCACGGTATTCAGGTTAGTATTTTCTTTTGTAATGTCGCGCTCTCAGTTTGGCTTCGAAGCAAGTTCTTTTGGTCGAGATGAGGGGGATCACGAGTCAGACTCTACGTCCTGGGATACGGATGATCAAGTTTTGGATGTGGTCCTCCTCCAAAGTCGTAAGCCGGAGGTGGTAGAGGCGTTGGACGAGGAGGATGAGGAAGGGGAGGTGGAGCAGGAAGGAGCCGAGGGAGAGGAAGATAAGGAAGGAGACGAGGGAGGAGAACCTCTCCTCCCTCTCCCCCCTTTGGAAACACCGTCTACTCCGAAGGCGCCTCGTATCCGTAAGAAGAAGAGGAAGTGGCGTCTGCCGGATAGTCTGAGGACACCAGATGAGTTTGAACCAACGCATGGGCTCGACGTCCCCTACTACAAGAAGCCAGGGTCGATTAGGATGTATCCTGACGACGTAGAAGACTTGGTCCAATTCAACGTGGAGGTGCCTTCGTTTGACCGGCTGATACGGATGGACAACATTCAGTGTGTGCTGAAGACCGATTATCTGCCCATAATAAGGGCCAGTTACTTCATTCCTCGGGAGTACGGGCTGATGGTTCCGAGCCCTGGTCTCCGTCCTACCACCGAGTTGGCCCCCGGCTTCTGCATGTTTTTCGAGGATGCCTTCGTCTCGGGAATAAGGTTGCCACTGCACCCATTCATTAAGAGGGTGCTGAGGTGGGGGGAGCTATGCCTAATGCAATACGGCCCCAATTTGTGGAAGCGGCTAGTCTGCTTTACTCTGAAATGCGAGGAGAAGAAGGTTCCGCTGAAGTTGAAGTACTTCCGAGCTGTCTTAGGGGTGAGCTCGCTCGGAGATATGGATGGAATATTCTACATGTTGCCCTGCTCTCACAGGAAGGTGGTGCATGGTCATCCAGATTCCATAAAAGGGTGGAAGCAGAAGTACTTCGTAGTCGGGAGCACGGTGCCTTGGAAAATTCCTACGGTCTGGAATTTCTACAAGCCAAACCACAAATCCCCGAGGCGGAGGGACTTGACAGAGGCAGAGTGGACTGATGTGGACAAAATTGTCGAAGGGCACAACATCGGTTGGCCGCACGTGACAGAGTTACACCTAGCCCGAGCAGGACTGAGCCCAGCCGACCCTTGTATGTTATTGTTTTATTCTTGTCTAATTTTCTGCTTTTGTGTTAACATTCTCTTTTTCTCTGCAGCGATGGACCCATCGAAGCTCGAAGCGAGGAAGGCCTACTGCCACTGGCCCAGAAAAAGAGGGCTGAGAAGGCAACGTCGACGGCGGGGTCAGCCCAGGGGGCGACGTAGGTATCTTCGGAGCCGTCCTCGAAGAAGTCGAAGAAAAGCCACTCTTCCCGAAAGCGAAAGAATCAGGGCCGAGCTCAAGTAGCTAAAAGGTTACCAAGGTCCTGAAGTTCGGGACCCCCACTATCCGTCCCGACTCCCGACAGATGGTGGGCGAGAGGGGCTTAAGGCCGTTCGCTCTGGACTGGGCGGTCAAGGAGGGAGATTCGCTGGTCGAGGGCCCGATCTCTATCGAGGTGGCAGATAAGCTCGCCACGGTCCGCGACCGAACCATCATGGCGACCGAGACTACGAAGACGGCTTACATGAAGTGGGCTCAAGCTCAAGTAGTGGTAAGTGTTGGTTTGTTGTCTGTTTTCTTTTTGTGCTGGGCATTCTTTTCTGACTCTTGTCTATCTCAACCAGGCGCTGATGACTGGGAAGCAGCTGAAGTGATGCTTGGAGAAGGCGGTTCATATCGAGAAGCGGAACGCCGATCGGTACCTTCGAGAAGCGAAGGATTGAGGGTCGAGTTGACGGCCACTCAGGGGGCGGCGCAGGCCTTCCTTGCCGACCTTACCTCTCAACAGGACCAGCATCTCCGTGAATTGGCAGCAGTTCGGGGAAAAGCGGCAATGGATTACGATGAGCTGGAGATGGCGGCCTCAGAGGAGTTGATGACTGTCCAAGACGAGGCGTACGATAGGGCGCAAGAGCACTTTCTTCTCCTTTACCCCGAGGCAAAAATCGACCATCTCCACTACGGGTGGGAGCTCCCTGTGCATCCGCTAATCCCCGGTGGCGAGGGAAATGAGGCTCCGAAGGACCCCCACTTGGAGAAGGAGGCAGGGGGTGCGACAGCCGACAAAGAGGTGCAGATCCCCCCTCCGAAGTAGTTAAAATATTTTCTCTCTTTTTGTATTTGCCGAACGCGGACTGGCCACTGCCTTTTGTAACTAAATTTGTGAATTAATACAATCATGTTTTTGGCCGTTCTTCTATGACTTGAAGTTTTTGGCAAGCTTTTTTAGTGAATTGTCGTTTTCTCCCCTTTTTGCCAGATGAACGAGACCCTAGACGCGACCTCAGTTCCGCCGAGGTCCGGCGACTTCGGAATAGGCTAGAGTCCAAGGAGAGTGTCCTGATCCGCTATCGCAAGCAGGTCCGCGATCGAGAAGCCGCGGTAAGCTACTTTATGAACAAGTCCAAGGAGCTTAGCTTAGAGGCGGCACGTCTGAAGAAGGCTATAGCTAATCGGGACTGGGGGAGTGTCAAGACGAACTGGTCAATATCTGATGCTTCCACCAGGCGACAGACCTCCGAGTCCGTTGTTCGTGAGGTTGTGGTTGAAAGGAGCTGGATATTCAGAAGTTGAAAGTCATGCTAGGCACAGGTCAGTCTCGGTTCGGCCATCTTAGGGGAGGAGGCCCCTCTGTTTTGGGTCCTTGCCGACCCTCTATCTGGAGATGGTGTGGCCCGCTGATGCGCAGAGCTTTGTTTTCGGGATATCTACACTAGCAATGCCGGTGGTGCCAGACGAGCACATCGAAGGATGTACCCGCTCGGTGGGGCTCGACATGGTCCGTGTTGGCTGAAAAATCCTAAGGGAAACAATTAGGTTGTAATAACTTTCCTTGTACTGTGGCCATTCAAGGCGTTTGTGATGGATAAAATTGATTTTTTTTGTCTGTCCCTATTTTGTGAGAGAGATTATGACGCTGTGCGCACCGCAGGCCGAGTGTCGGGCCCCGTCAGAAAGTTGGGGTGTGGTTCGGGGTCATTGCCGAGAGCCTAGCCTATAAAGCTTGAGAAAGCTAGGGCATGGCTCGGGGTCAATGCCGAATGTCGAGCACCTGTGCTCTGTAAAAGAGTCAGGGTGTGGTTTGGGATCATTGCCGAGCGCCTAGCCCATACAGCTTGGGAAATTAAGAGTATGGCTCGGGGTCAATGCCGAATGTCGAGCTCTTGTGCTCTGTAAAAGAGTTAGGATGTGGTTCCGGGTCATTGCCGAGCGCATAGCCTATAAAGCTTGAGAAAGATAGGGTATGGCTCGGGGTCAATGCCGAATGTTGAGCTCCTGTGCTCTATAAAAGAGTTAGGGTGTGGTTCGGTGTCATTGTCAAGCGCCTAGCCCATAAAGCTTGAGAAAGCTAGAGTATGGCTCGGGGTCAATGCCGAATGCCGAGCTCCTGTGCTCTGTAAAAGAGTTAGGGTGTGGTTTAGGGTTATTGCTGAGCGCTTAGCCCATAAAGCTTGAGAAAGCTAGGGTATGGCTGGGGGTCAATGCCTAATGTCGAGCTCTTGTGCTCTGTAAAATAGTTAGGGTGTGGTTCGGGGTCATTGCCCAGCGCTTAGCCCATAAAGCTTGAGAAAACTAGGGTATGGCTCGGGGTCAATGCCGAATGTCGAGCTCCTGTGCTCTGTACAAGAGTTAGGGTGTGGTTCGGGGTCATTGCCAAGCGCCTAGCTCATAAAGCTTGAGAAAACTAGGGTATGGCTCGGGGTCAATGCCGAATGTCGAGCTCCTGTGCTCTGTGAAAGAGTTAGGGTGTGGTTCGGGGTCATTGCCGAGCGCCTAGCCCATAAAGCTTGAGAAAGCTAAGGTATGGCTCGGGGTCAATGTCGAATGTGAGCTCCTATGCTCTGTAAACGAGTTAAGGTGTGGTTCGTGGTCATTACCGAGCGCCTAGCCCATAAAGCTTGAGAAAGCTAGGGTTTGGCACGAGGTCAATGCCGAATGTCGAGCTGGAAGCGCCGAGTATCCTTGCGCAAAATTAGAACAAGAAAGGAAAGAAACAAAGTTACACTTTTTATTTATACACAAAAAAAAAGCGGGGCACGTGGTGCCGGTTACATGAGTTTTTATTACACAAGGAGTTTAGTCGTCCTCTTTGAGGAACTTGATGAGGTGTTCTGCATTCTAGAACCTCTTTATGATCCTGCCCCCCAGGTTTGTGAGTCAGTACGTACCAGGACGTACCACTTCGGAGACCTTATACGGTCCCTCCCAATTAGGGGCCAATTTTCTCTTTTTACCGGGGTCGGATACCGCTAGCTTCCTGAGCACGAGGTCACCTAGCTTGATGTTGGTGGGGCGGACCTTCTTGTTGTAAAACTTCTCGATCCGTTGTTGGTATATGCTTCTTTTGATGGCAGATTTTTTCCTGACCTCGTCGATTAGATCCAAGTTAGCTCTGAGGCCCGTTGAGTTATTCTCTTCGTCGAGGGCCATGATCCTGGGCGAAGGGAGCCCGATCTCCAGGGGGATAACTGCCTCCGTACCGTAGGTGAACGGGGACTCGCCCGTGGGGATTCTCTTCGTCGTACGGTGCGCCCAGAGTACGCTGGGCAACTCGTCGACCCACCGCCCTTTTGATGAGTTATCCAACCACTTCTTGAGGTCGTCAAGGATTTGATGGTTCACGTTCTCGGCCTGGTCGTTTGACTGAGGGTGACATATCGATGAGAAGCGCTGTTGGACGTCGATGTCTTCGCAGAACTTTCGAAAGTTCTGGCTTGCGAATGGGGTTCCGTTGTCTGTGATAAGTACCTGTGGGATCCCAAACCGGAAAATGATGTTCTTCCAGAAGAATTGCTGAGTCTGGTGCTCGATGATCGTGGCCAGGGGCTCTGCCTCGATCCATTTGGTGAAATAGTCGATGGCACCACGAGAAACTTCCTTTGGCCCGTCGCTTTTGGAAATGGGCCGACCAAGTCCATCCCCCACATAGCAAATAGGTTTGAACTTGCCAGGGAGCGGAGGTTGGCTTGTGGAAGCCTTTTCACCGAGGAGAATCTTTGGCAATGGCCGCACCTTTTCACGAGTTCCTGGGCAACTTGTAACATGGTCGGAAATGGGTACCTGTGGTTTAGGGCTTTTCTGGCGCACCCCCCGATTCCTTCATGTAGTTCATTCAGAGCGTACTTGGCCTCATCGGGGGCCAGGCAGCGAAGGTAGGGTCTACCGTCCATTGTTGTGTACGAGTGTTTGAATAGTGTCTCGTTGATTATGATGAACCTCTCTGAACGGACTCGGGTCCTTTTAGCCTAGGCTCGATCTTAAGGAAGCTTGCCCTCGGTCAGAAACTTCCTGATGGGAGTCATCCAGTTGTCTGGCTGAGGTTTGGTGGCAAGGCTGAGGACTTCTGGGAGGTCGATGCTAGGACTGAGGAAAACTTCGATTAGGACGGTGCTGGTGCTGTCTAGCCCTTTGAAGGATGACGAGGCTAGTTTTGACTAGGAATCAGTCTGAGCGTTTTGCTCCCTAGGGATTCGTTCCACTGAAGAGAAGTCGAAGGTTGCCAGAGTTGCGGGACTACCCCAAGTATCGGACCATCCGAGCGTCATGAGCCTCGTACTCTCCTGTGATCTGGTTGACCACGAGCGGGGAGTTGCTAAAGGCCCTGATTTGCCTGATCCCCGCTTTGTGCACCAGGGTGAGCCCGGCGATCATAGCCTCGTACTCTACCTCGTTGTTTGAGGCTGGGAAGTTCAAGTAGAAGGAATACTGGAGAATGAAGTTGTCAGGACCTTTGAGGATAACACCTGCCCCACTTCCTACTTCACAAGATGAGCCATCGACATAAACCTCCCAGATTGGATTTGCCTCTTGCGTGTCGGCCGACTCGGAGATAGTGCACTCCGTGATAAATTCGGCAAGGGCCTGCCCCTTTATGGCTGTCCTGGGCTGGTAGCGGATATCGTACTGGCTTAGTTTGATCGAACACTTGACTAAGCGGCCGAAACTTTCGGGCTTGTAGAGGACGACCTTGAGGCTGGTCCGTAAGGATCTGGATAGAGTGCGCCTGAAAGTAAGGACGGAACTTTTGCGCGACCATTACCAGGGCGTATGCCACCTTTTTCATCTTTACATATCTTGTCTCGGCTGAGAGTAAGACCTTGTTCACATAGTAGAGAGGCTTCTGAACACCATCTTCTTCCCGGACGAGCACTGCACTTAGTGCACTTTCCGAGGCTGAGAGGTATAGAAAGAGGGGTTCGTCCAGTTCGGGTTTGCTCAGAAGCGGGGGGTTGGCGAGGTAGGACTTCAACTGGTTGAACGCCTCTTGCTGGGGATCGCCCTATTCGAAGCCTTTCGCCCCTCGCAGGGCCTTGAAGAAAGGGAGGGACTTCTGTCCAGACTTGGAGATGAAGCGACCGATGGCCGCCAGTCTTCTCGTGAGCCGCTGGACCTCCTTAATGTTCCTGGGAGGGGCCATGTTGATTATGGCATGGATCTTCTCGGGATTTGCTTCTATGCTCGCTGGCTAACGACGAATCCAAGAAATTTTTCGGAGGAGACGCCGAAGGCACACTTGGCGGGATTAAGCCTTAGGTTGTGGGACTGAAGGACGCCAAAGGCTTCCTCAAGGTCGGTGACATGATCTGCCCCCGTCGGCTCTTGACGAGCATGTCATTGACGTATACCTCCATGTTACGACCAATCTAATTTTTAAAAACTCGGTTGACAAGTCTCTGGTAGGTGGCCCCGGCATTCTTGATCCCGAAGGGCATGGCCCGGTAATAGTAGAGACCCTGGTCGGTGACAATGGATGTTTTGGCGATGTCCGGAGGGAACATCCGAATCTGATTATAGCCTGAAAAGGCGTCCATGAAGGTCAGGAGCTCGTGACCCGACGTTGCGTCGATCAGAGCGTCGATGCTCGGGAGGGGAAAATGATCTTTGGGGCACGCCCCGTTGAGATCCGTGAAGTCTATGCAAACCCTCCAGCTCCCGCTGACCTTCTTGACCATCACTGTGTTATCCAGCCACTCGGGGTAGCTGACCTCCTGAATTAACCGGGCGGACAACAGTTTGTCCACCTCCGCTTTGACTGCTTGTTGCCTCTTCGGGGCGAACTTGCACCGCTTCTGATGGATCAGCTTGGAGCCCGGGGCAACGCTCAGCCTGTGCATGATTAGGTCCTCAGAAATCCCAGGCATGTCGGACGGGGTCCAGGCGAAGAGGTCGACTTTACGGCGAACGCAATCTATTAATCCTGGTTTCAGGTCGAAGGAAAGGGAGCGGCTTACACTGAATCACTTGGATTTGTCCTCCGCCTTGAATGAGACCTCCTCCAATTCGTCCGTAGGTTCCGACTCGGGCTGGTTTCTTGCGGGCGGAAGCTCGACTGCGTCAAGTGGAAACACCCGGCCTCCGACCGCGGTCATGTAGCACGAATGTGTAGACTCCTGATTTCCTCTAACAACACCGACTTCGAGGTCAGTGGGGAATTTCAGCTTCAAGTGGTAGGCTAAGAGAACAACCTAGAACGAGCAGAGGCCAGGTCGGCCGAGGATGACATTGTATGCCACCTTGACGTTGACCACCATAAAGTTCATTGATTCGGTCAGTGTGATGGGGGTTGTGCTGGCTGTTTCATCCAGCGTTACGATCCCTTCAATCTGTACTGGGATGCCCGAGAACCTATGCAGGGTGTACCTGACCAGCTTTAGCTTATCTCGGGGGAGCTTGAGGTTCTCAAATGCTTCCAAGAAGAGGATGTTGACTGAGCTTCCGTTGTCCACGAGAATTCGGCGGACTTCGAAATTTGCTATGATGAGGCTGATGACGAGGGCGTTACAGTGTGGGAGCCTTACTCCCTCTAGGTTTTCTCCGGAAAAGAATACCGATCGTTGTTGAATCTGGGGGGATGGATGGTCCCAGACGGAGTTAACCTCCCGGACGAAGGCCTTACGGGTGGTATTAGATTCCCCCACATGGGTCCACCATGGATGCAGTGTAGTATGGCCTGCCCTCTGGTCTCCTCGGGCTCGGAGTCCCACTGTGGCCGCTGGTTGATCGTTCGAGGAGGAGGCGAAGGCCTCGGATTCCTCGGATCCCTCCGGTCTCGTGGATTATCCCAGGTGAACTCTTTCAAGTACCCTCGCTTGATGAGGGCCTCGATCTCGTCTTTAAGGACCCGACAGTTGTCCGTCTCGTGCCCATTATATCGGTGGAAGCGACAATAGAATCTTTGGTCCCGCTTCTTATTGTTACTCGGTCGGGGAAGGAGTCAGACGAGCCCTTTGTCCTCGATCTCCATCAGGATTGCCGAGATGTTCTAGGTCAGCGGCGTATACCTTTCAAATCAGGGGATCGGAGGAACTCTTTTGAGACTGGTCGTCTCTTTTGTGGTTTTCTTGATGGGTTCGACGTCATCGGCCTTCCGCTTCCCTTTGGGAGTAGCTTCTTTGGTGCCCTCCGGATTTAGGGCCTCTTCTGCTCGAATGTACTTCTGGACCATGTCGAGCAGGTCGGGAAAGTTGATGGGTGATTTTTTGGCCAATGAAGCCTTCAGCTGACCGTGCAGAACGTTGTGTCGGAAATTCCCCGAAGCGACGCTTGCGTCGAGAGAGGAGACCGATCTCGCCTCGGCGGTGAACCTCTGAACGAAATCTCGGAGTGACCCCCCTTCCTTCTGCCTGAGGTCCAGAAGGGACGCGCTTTGTAGTACCTCGTAATTTCTGAATAATATAATAAATAAATAAATAAATTGGGGGTGTGACCTATAAATTCTTCTATAGGAGTTAAGTATAGAAATTATGTGAGTGGGGGGGGGGGGGTCCCACTGTTTGGAAACACAACAGTTGGCCTGTGTTGTGAATTGCTGATGACGTTAGCAATCATGTGGGGGCACGCCTGTGGTTTGAAGAAAAGGCAGAGCGCTGTCTTGCTCTTCGGATGGTGACGTGACTGGGGGGTTCCCACGGGGGGCTTCACTGTGCACGGGATGAGGAAAAATAGGATAGAAATTGTATAAAGTAATCCCATATCGGGAGTATTCAAGGAATAATTTAATATAAATATAAATGCCTATGATCAAGCGTCACCTAATTGGTTAACCACCTTTTGAGAGGCAGCCTGTGGTGGGCAGTTGTACTATAAGTATTAATTTGTCTTCTAAAAATAATAAAAATTATCTGAGTATTGGGGCGGGGCGTTACAAATGGTATCAGAGCCGACTTTCGACACTGGGTGTGGAAGAAGGCCTCAGTATGATCCGCGGTGTTGAGTGTCACTGATCTCAGAGATCAGAGGTAGGATCTGCGATGTTGACAGTGATTGATCTCCGGGGTCGAGGACGACGCCACATCGGCTAGAAAGGAGGATCCTGCGCTAGATGGCATGCCCCGTACTCAGCGAGGACGGTGATTTCTAAAAGGTGGGGTGTGTGTAATACCCTGTATTTTCGAAAAAAAAGTAATATATATATATATATATATATATATATATATATATATATATATATATATATATATGTATGTATGTATGTATGTATGTATGTATTAAAAGTAAAAGGGGGAGAGAGGTTGAAGGGGACCCACGTGTGTTGAAACAGCACTTGGCTGTTGGTTAAGAATTGGGATGATGACGTCATCATCGTGGGCCCCTCGGGATTGATTTCTAAAGAAATCAGAGAGCTTGCAAAGTATTGGTTGGTTTGGCTGACGTGGCACATAGGGCTGCAATCGAGCCGAGCCGAGCCGAATACCTTCAGGCTCGAGCTCGGCTCGTTTACGAAACAAGCTCAATTTTGAGCTCGAGCTCGGCTCGAGCTCGGTTCGAGCCGAGCTTTGACCGAGCTTTGACCATATTCGACCTGAATAGCTCGCGAGCCTAGTCCTAAAATAAATAAATAAATAAAGCTTGAGCTCGGCTCGTTTACGAAATGAGCTCGGTTTTGAGCTCGAGCTCGGTTCGAGCTGAGCTTTGACCGAGCTCGAGCCGAATAGCTCGCGAATAGCTCGATTCGTTTGCAGCCCTGTGGCACAGTGAGTGGGGGGGCCCACGGAATTCTCCTTGTGTGTCACGGGGATTTGAGATGAGATGGATTTGAGTAATCCCATATCGGGAGTAAATAAAGAATAATTTAATATAAATAAAATAGCCTATGATCAAGAGTCACCTAATTGGTTATCACCTTTTGAGAGGCAGTCTGTGGTGGGCAGCTGTACTATAAGTATTAATTTGTCTACTAAAAATAATAAAAATTGTCTGAGTATTAGGGTGGGGCGTTACACGCTCGTCTTCTCGACCTTTCTGCTGGTCACGAAGTGGGCTAGGAAGTTCGCTTCCAACTAGTCGAACGAAAAGAGTGAGCTGGGGGCGAGCTTTGAGAACCATTCCCTAGCCAGACCGCGAAGGGTAGCGGGGTGAGGGTCTTAAACCCCTTCATGTGTTCAGCGGGATCACCCTTGCCGTCGTATGTCTCGAATTGGGGATGCCTGAAATTTCGGGGGATTTCGGCTTCCAAGATTTGGGGGGAGAATGGGGTTCGGGTCGGCTGATGACCATGGCCCGGCATTGGTCCGCCCTCGCCGAGATGGACGAGGCGGTTCTCCATCTTCCGTAAGCGCCAGAGGACGGCGTCCTTTTGTTCCATGGGACGGGCCGATCTGTTGGACTCGCCGCCCCGTGCTCCCAACCGAGGGTCGGAGTCGTTGCGGACCTCAGTTCCATGGCCGCCTCGGATTGCTTGGAGGACCTCGTCCTGAATGTTTTGGAACTCGGCTCTCATGACTGGGGCTTGCCCCACTGGGTCCTATGGGGGTAGAGGTTCACGGGGCGAGTGGTTGTGTCCCGGATCGCGCTCTATGGACGGTCGTCTGCGATGGTTCGAGACCGAGTTGGAAGCAGCTTCTCCCCTAGTTCTACTGGCCTACCGATCCAGGATGACTCGCCGCAAATCGATTGCGTTTGAGTGAGAAGCACCCGGGCTGTGTCTGGCCACGCCGTTGACCCGTGGTTGGTTGGAACCTTGGGCATCCGCGCAGCTGTGATGTGGAGGTTCTGGGTGTCATGCCGTGGTGACGGCCCTTCTAGCTTTGGGAGCCATGGAAGAGCTCGGTCTTGAGGGGATGTTCCTGGTCGGGCTTGGACTGGCGACAATACCTGATTTCCCACAGACGACGCCAACCTGATGCTGCTTGTTTTTGGGGTGTGGGGGCAACAGGTGTGAGTTCTTGTAATTTGTGTAGCAGAAGATGTGGTACTGGCGTTGATCCGATCCTAGGCCATAGGACCGGCTCGGGAGTAGCAGGAGAGAGGTGGAGGCCGGGTGCTCGGCTCGGATCTAGTAGCTTGGCTCGGACTCTTGTACCTACACACTGCTTATAAACACCGGGGGAAGTCTCGGCGACAGGCCCTCCGACGATCTAGTCAGTCACTGAGAAAGCAACAGTAGCTAGGGTTCAGGTGGGAAAAAATTTATTACCTTCAGAAGTGAGGAGGGGGTCTGGTATTTATAGGCAGGGGTAAACTGGTCTGAGACCCTAACGGACCGGGTCGTACCTGTTTGCCTGTGGGCCTGAATGGGCTGAAGCCCGTTTGACTCGTTTGACTTTGATGATCACAAGGGAGTGAAGTTTGAGGAGATCTGGTGGTCCAGATGGGGCCACCCCACTTACCCCTTATCAGGTTGGGTTCAATATTTTTAGCTGTCTCAAAATTATTACCAAGTCCATCACGATTAGTAGTCTTGGTTATAAAAAGATAACTTGGACTAGGGTTGGCATTCGGGCCGGGCCCAATCCAGCGGGTTTGCCGGGTGGGAGGCGGGTCCGGGCCGGGTTAGGTCTAAACCCGGGCTGGTCTGAACTGGGTTGGAGTTTCATAAACTCAACCCGAACCAACCTGCGAAGCCTTACGGGTCTAAGAGCATCTGTTGTCGTTGGTCATTTTTCCAAAATACCCCAAATTTGGCAAAAAAATCAGCTGTAGTCGTTGGCCATTTTTCTATTTTTTGGGTTTGGAGTGAATAGTTGCTGACCATATTTGAGAGAGGATATAATATTTTGCAAAATTTGGCAATCAGAATATGATTCCTCGTCCGTTGATCAGATTTTTCAAAAAATTGTAGGGACAATGAATCATCTTTCGTCCATAATTTTTTTTAAGTAAACACATCGGACGGGATATGATATTCCGTAAAAAAATAATTTAAAAATTTCTCGGAAGGGAAATGATCTCTTGTCCAAGGCCCATTCTTCTCATAATTTTTAAAAAATTTATACATTTAGGCCTATAGAACTTATTATGGGTCCATTTAGGATTTAATTCGGATTTTTTTTAACGGACGGGATATGATATCCCGTCCGATATATATATATATATATATTGCTCCAATGGGAAATGATCTTCCATCCATCTCTTTTTCAAATTGAAAAGTCAAAATTTGGGGGTTTAAACGACTACAACTCACTTCCAAATTTTATATTTTTATTTGTCAAATACCCAATTTTAAACTTCCAACGACTACATAAGCTTTATTCCTTTAACCCAACCAGGGCAGGGTCGGTCCAGGTTGGCCAGGGTTATTTTAGTTTTTATTTTATTTTATTTTTTAAAATTTATTTTTAACTAAAAAAAGAGAATAAATGTACAACAAGTGTATGAGTGAAACAAAATTGTATATATTATTCATTTCAACTTGGAAAAAGTTTTTACAACAATCAAATTACATACAAATACATATAATAAAACCAAAATAGTCATACAAATTTATTGAATTAAATGTTTAAGGGGATAATATAGAGTTTGAGACAACCTAGAGTTAGATTGAAGAGAGGGCATTTGACTACTATCGTGCACCTAAACTTATCTAAATATAGGATCTCATCACCATAAATTCCATAATCAGATTTGACATGATCTTCAGGAGAGTTGCTTCCACTTGTTGAGGTGTCCAATGCTTTTCCTTGAGTCATGTCTTCTACTTTCATTCAATCTTCAGTGCACATGAGTATCTCCAATAAATCTGGCTTCAAGCGATTGATGTAATCGGTTAAAACCTTGCCACTTGAAGAAAAAATATTTTCTGATGCAACTGTAGACACATGAATGAGTTAGCAGATCTCTAGTCATATGCGGAAGGATTAGAAGTAGAGTTTCATGCTCTTTCCACCATTGTAACACTTCAATCTTAGCATTAGAACTCGCATATTCTTGTGAATTATACCAATTTAGTACATTAGGTTCATTAGTCCTAGATTTTTTAGAATGAACACGAGCAAGTTAATTTGTAGTGACATCTTCAAATGTGCTCTTACCCTTACCTTTAGAAGAAGAAGAAGAAGAAGAAGAAGAAGAAGTTGATACACTAGTTTATCGTGTGGTACCATTAGATGCATAAGTTCTATCATAAAAATTCTAAAAATTATTCAATGTCAACTTAAATCGTGTGGTACCATTAGATGCATAAGTTCTATCATAAAAATTCTAAAAATTATTCAATGTCAACTTAAATTTCCTTCTAAGAAGTTGATGCACTAGTTTATCCGAAATCTTTTCTTGAAAAGTTTGCATCATATTAATTATTGAAACAAAAATACTACTAGAAATGAAACCATAAGATTTTGAAAAATTTAAAATTGTAGTCTTAAAAGGTTCCAAAATTTTAAACAAACTTTCTGCAAAATACTATGAATCGGGAGACATTTGAAAATCTTCCATATTTTTTGCAATACAAAAATTATTTATAACCGCTTTGTATTTAGTAGCAATATTCAATAAGTCGAAAGTAGAATTTCATCGATGTTTAACATCTCTAGAAAATTTTCTAAAATGTACTCCCTTAAAATTACACCATTCTTTGAATTGTTGAAGCATAGTACCACTCAAAACAATGAAATAAACACAATTTTTAATTTCATTCACATATGGATCGCTACTTTCAATGCATCTTGTACACATAAATTAAGAATATGACATGCATATTTAACATAAAAATTTTCAATACACGGAGGTGCTAAATGTTAAACACTAGTGTTGTTGGAGGCATTATCAAAACTAATCGAATTTTTTTTATCGCGAATATGAAATAAATCACATATTTCTAAAATACGTGTTGTGATAACCAAAGCACTATGAGGGTACGAAAAAGTGGCAAGTCATATGATTCTCTTTTGAATGAGACAATCACTATCGATCCAATGACAAGTTATGCCTATCATCAGAATATCGTTACAACCTTGCCAACCATCGGCTGTTAACGATACTCTATAAGTTGAAGAATAAAAAGTGCAATTAAAATGTCTCTCATTGAATAGAGTTTTAAACAATCGGACTTAAGTGTGTTTCTAGGAATTCTTTTGAACTATGCATTTAATGCATTTTTGTTAAAGACCTCTAAGTTCCTAATATCGGAATAAGAAAATGGTAACTCTTCCTTAATAACTAGTCTAGCTATTTCTCGACGAACGATTTCGTGATAATAGCTATAGTTATCTACTTGCCCGGTCCTAGGGTTGATCTTTTGTTGGGATAGTTGGTCTTGTACTACTTCAGGGTGTACATTTATAATGTGTCGACTAATTGTATCCATCCCCTTACATTTATTCCATTTGTAACTTCAGTGACATGTTTTACATACTTTATGTTCTATACTCGAATTGTCTACGTTTGGGACAAAGTCATAAAATTTGTGGATTTAACTAATTTGGCCTATATGTTTTTTTTTCGAAGAAGTGGGTTATGCAGGGTTGAGTGTCATGTGTTTGTTTGTCTATAGCTGGGATTTCATCATGTTGTGTGTCGGGATCATAATCGTGAGGATGAACCCTTTCATAATCTATATTAAGATTAATATTATATTCGGTCTTTAATTGTGAGATTATTGGAGGGCGACGAGATGAACTAGTGGATTCTTGTTCACTTTGACTATGACCGCTACTGTGTGATCATGAAATTATGCAAGTTGTGGAGTAGTAGTGTATGAAATAACAAAAAACAAGATATGATGGTTGAGAGACTTGAGGTAATAGTAGTAGTGTATGTGAAAATAAAATCTAAAAAAATGATTGTCCGTGGTTGGAACAATGAATTGCGCAATTACTTTTCAACACTCATAGAGTGGACACATTGAGAGCCTAAATGGATTACTTAGATTCTCGACTCATATACCGGTATACAAACGTAGATACATGACACATGACACTACAAACCACACCGTCTATTCTGGCACTTTTTTTCCCGACGTTTAAAAGAAACGCCGGATAGAGTAGTCCTAATTTCAGCTCACTCTATCCCAATAGTTTTTACCGGCGTTTGTATAAAATGCCGGGATAGGAAAGGTCTATTCCGGCGTTTTTATTAAAAAACACTGGGATAGGGCAAAACAAACCCCCAAATTTCCTTCTCCCAAATATTTCATTTTCATCTCTCCACCCCCCCCCCCCCCTAATTTCCCTCTTAAACTTTCCTCTCTCCTTTTCTCACCAAATCCGTTCACCAATTCCCCCCCTCCCCCTCCCCCCCCCCCGCTCTCTCTCCTGGCAGTCTCAACATTCACCGCCACCCTAAAACTCTAAGTAGAGACACCGTTAAACTCCGGTTGACGTCACGGTAGTAAGTTCCATTAATTTTGGCTTTCCTTCTCCTTTTCGAAACATGCATATAGGGTTTCATTTAGTCAAGGATAATGATGGACTTTCGTTCTAGATTTCTATCTGCTGACTCTAAGTTTGGTGTGCACAAAAAGTATCAAGTATAACTAATATTTTCAGTTAAGACTTGCAGGATATACAGAAAAAGGAAAATCAAAATATAGATTCAAAATGATTTGAATACAAGCAAAAGAGTCATGAATAAAAAAGATCAAAGAAGATTGCAACACAAGAAATATGTGCTTCAAATCTCCAAGGAAGCAAGCATAATTAAATTATTTATTTATGTTTTTGTGAGAAAATATTATGTAAAGGTCGTTTGATCGATTTATTAATTTTTGGTATGAATATAAAGTAGATTCGCTAAATAAAAGTCGAATCTGCACGATAGCGGTCGACCACACGAAATGTCGGTCGACCGTCACAACAGTCGACCGCTCATTATAGTTGAAAAGATGAGTCAGTCGACCGGTCATCGCTCGATTTTCAAGTTGAAAGATGAACGGTCGACTGCTCACATATGTGGTCGACCGTAAACATGCAGACATGAATTTTTCGGAAATATCTTTTTTTTTTTGGAAAGATACATTTCTCAGCTCTATAAATTGAGGCGAATTTACTGAGTATTCTTGATCCCTTACTATTATAATTCTCCTGAACTAATTATTCAATCAATGATCCGAGTGTGAGAGATTTTATTATTTTCTTTAGTCAAGATCACCTTAGATCTTGAGAGTTTTTCTTTTCTTTCACTTCGGTGAGTTTTTGCGGGACTTGTGTGTAGAAGCCCTACGGGGGTAATAGGTATCTCGGCCTGAATTCCGAGAATCATTGTATAAGGATTGAAATATAGTGGAACGCTTGTACCGGAGAATTGGTACAAGTAGGTGGTGTGGTCGTAGACCTGGGGGTCGAACCACGTTATATCGCTGTGTCTTGCCTACTTACTGCGTTTGCTTTCTTTAACTCTTTTTATTTATTTTACGCATTTAATTTAAGTTTTTAATTTTTGCACAATTATCCTATTCTTCCCCCTTTCTCCCCCCCCCCCCCCCCCAATCCCTTCATGATCGATTTACACTATCAAATTTGAAATTAGTACAAGTTTGAAAACTACCATGATCGATTTACACTATCAAATTTGAAATTAGTACAAGTTTGAAAACCTACCTTGGGGGGGGGGGGGGGGGGGGGGGGGGGGCGGGGGGGACCTTATCTCATAATGATGACCTTGCAAAGCGATGACCTTGCAGAGCACTTTTGCAAAGGTTTGTTTCTCTTTATTTGGCTTTATCTAAGTTTACAAAGTTCTAATGAATGCTAATTATAAATAAAGAAAAATTAGAAAATTTTAAATTTCTGATATTTTTCTTCATTATTCATCATGACAGTTCTTATAAAAAAAACAGATTATTTTTTGACCTACATATAATTATACTATAACTTACCACTGATTTAGTTATCGGTCAATATGTTTTATACATGTGAATATCTTTGCATATACATTTTTTGTAACATTCTGAATTTTCATTTATAATAAAATATGAGTTTTGTTTAATTTCATGTATTTTGCACGTGCAAATTTATGTACATTTTTTCTTAAAAATTATTTAATTTTTTTTTATGTCATGAACAAGTATTTTATTTCTTCTCTTTTTAAATAAAAGCCTATTAGTATCTATTATTAATTCTGAAGGCCAAATTGTTTAATTGTAGCCCACACTTATTAAATTAATTAAATAAATTAAGAGCACATGGATTTTTAGCCCACTAGTATAAAGCCCATTACTTTATTCTCATTTAAATGAGACAACTTGTAGGGTAGACTTGTTTTTGTAACAAATTAATTATTAACACATGAACATTTAGTAACTAGGTGTGCATTGTGTGACACGCGCATTGCACAAGCACGTGCCATATGGAGAGAAGGGGTAGGCCGGGCTTGGTCATGGAGTGTGGGAGAGATGGAGTGAGCGGTGAGTAGTTATGTGGTCATGGGTAGTTGTTCTAACTCCCTAATGCATCCTAGCCTCTCATCTAAACTCATCTAAACTATTTTCCACCCTCCATTTAAGTTTGAAAAGTGTATAACCCCCCCACCCCCCCCCCCCCCCCCCCCCCCCCCCCCCCCCCCCCCCCCCCCCCCCCCCCCCCCCCCCCAAAACTTCTTCATGAATTGCACCTAGTAATATTCATAAGAGAGAAGAAAGAAAAGAAGCAAGTTGTGAGTAAAAAGATTGAGAGATCGTGTGGTGTGTTTCTTGCACTAGTGGAGGCCAGCCTACATCAAGAGGAGCAAGGAAGGAGCTCGGGTTTCATCAATCAAGGAGGAGAAGGCTCATCTTCGTGGCACAATCTAGGAGGAGAATGAACCGTTCGTGTGTTCAAGGAGCTTCCTAGGAGTTTTTCAAATTGTTTCTTCATTAAGGTGGGCAATTTCTCAAGCTTCTAACATAGATATCATGCTAGGATGTGAAATTGTGATTATGTTAGAAATAAGTAGGAAAAATTGCTCTATGCTTGTTAAAGAGACTAATAAGAAAAGAACTCTAATGGATCTACATGAAAAGTTAGTCAAATGAATTAGAATGTATCAATGAAGACGTGTTATGATGGTTTGTTAGTATATTTGCATGCTAGAATTGATGAATTATTATTTTATGGAAAATTTGCTTATGAATGAATTGTAGAATACAATATGTAAAAAATTGTGCTTATGGATAGTTCATAGAATGCAAACTAGTAATCCATGGATTATGAAATAAGTTAATTGTGGTAAAAAATGTGTTTATAATTACCATTTATGAGTAATATTGTAGTTACTACATTATTCACCAATGTTGCCTCTCGAAACATAATAAAAAGAGTAATTTGGTAAAAAATAGGATTAATTTAAAGAGCATGATCATGGTTAAAGAACGATTTTTTTTTTTATGAACTCATTATGAATGAAAGGGGATTTTGTTGTTGAAAGATTATTATATAAAAAAAAGAAATATGTCTATGTCGAAAATGTATTTGTAATCTACTTTTTTAATGAACAAAAGAAAATAGTTTATTATGTGTTTAAAAATGAGTTTTATAATCTAAGAAAGTATAAGTTACTGTTTTACAAAAAAATAACAATCAGGAAAAGATCTAGATTTTATAAGTGCAAATAAAGTGAGAAAAATCGAGTTTACTAAAAAGAACTAGAAACAATACAGTCTGACACAAAAAACGTTTTAATCAGGTTAGTTACTCAGACCAATTGGTCCTTGGGTGCAACCTGGGTGCGTTACTGTTCACCGAGTGGGGGTTTGGTTCTGGGTTTGATTCGGCCTCTGGCCATTTTGATTTTTTTTCTTTTTTTCTTTCTTATATTTTGATATTTTAAAGAGATTTTAATGTATAAAAAAATTAAGAAAAATATTAGAATTATTCTTAAAATGCCTAGACTTTATGAAAATTATTCTACAATATTTAACTTATTATAATGAGAATTAGAAGCATTTTTTTTTTGGGAAAAAGAAATTAATAAAATTTCTTAGAATATGATTTTTTTTGTAATTAAAGATAATAAACATTTTTGAATATAGAGAAATTTGTTGCAGAGTTTCAAAATGATATTTTTGACATGTAAAAATTAAGTGAGATTAAATATGAGATTGTTGTTTACAATTATGCAAAATGTGCATGGAAAATGAAATAAAAGAAATATGATGAAATATGAAACTTGTGAATATGAATACTCTCATTTTACATGAAAAGAGAATTGAGGCTAGAGTTTTAGCTAAGTCCTCACATCGGCACGAATGAAATTTTGAAAGAGAAATGTGATAAATAAAGACCAAGATTGGGTCATGATTGATGTTTAAGACCGATGTAGAGGTAACGCTAGTTCTAAAATATTGATTTTTATTCATGATTCAATTATCTAAGGATTAGATACATAGTGGAGATGTGATGAAAGTAAGAGAAAAACATAAGTATGAGGGCCTCGGATCTACACTGTGAGAGTATTCACAGGATGTCCAGATGATGCGTCATGTCAGGACGTGGATACTTCTCCAGAATATCGTACCTTCAGCGACGCTTGAGGGGTGCTCGGTGACCACGTAGTGCCATCGTTCCCTGGCGGAGGCGAACTGTCCATAGGATTCCTGCATGATGCGTCATGTCAGTGCGTGGGATTCTCTCCAGGATGTCTGGGCATGTGCTCGTAACTCATAGAACACCTAGAATACTTACCGTAGTTACCGTAGTAGTTTAACTCATGGCGAGGGAATCAACTCTACAAGATTAAGAACGATTAAGGGTTTGCCCTCGGACCTATGTAGTATGGGATGCATAAAATCCGAACAAGTGCGCATTAGTGTCAATTAATATAAATAACTGCATTAACGACTAAGTGCGCAATCACATACGACATCAATAGGATAGTACCCCTTAGTTTTGTTTGTGACAAGTGTGTGCTTTCTAAGTAAAAGAGATTGATGTATTATATCCTAGTGTCAGTTGTATGCAACTGACGTGCCCACAGTTTTCTATGCAGGATAAAGTGATTGACAAGACAAAAGAATGAATGCTGCTTAAAGAAATGTTCAACATATTGTTTAATTCATGTAGCATGTTGTAATTTATAATTCCGCTGCGTTGATGTAATCATTGCTGTATAAAAATTTTAAATTTCATGTAAAATTGTACGAAGTGAAGTGTAAAAATCCTGTGGAACTTCGAATTCAGTCTTATTTGGAATTCGGGGTGTTACATTTTTTGATCATCGGTCAATTCTAGGTAAGTGCATCTTCTTGTGTTGTATTATATTTGTTATCTGTTGTTTCCGTTTTCAATTTTGTACGCACTGTAATCATCCTATCATGAAAATCCACGTTGTATTTTCCCTTGCATGCATGTGGTTTATGGGGTTAAAAGTGCTAGATTTCTGTTGAGCTTTAGTGAATTAGTGCCAGGGCCATTAAAAGTTAAACTAGCTAGTTAAGCTTGAATTTGATAATCTTGATTAAACTAGGCATCTATGTTGTGGTCAACTCAAATGTCGGTTTTTGGTTGAGAAGGGATTGTAGATTTTTTGCAAGGAGGCGTACAAGTCTTCTTCTACGTGCGCACCACAATTGCTGTTGGCATAGGCACTAACATTAGCTTCTTTGACATTAGTACATTACATGAGTTTTTCATGACCCAAGGATGGTGTGGGTTAAAAGGGACGGAGGGAAGGCTGTAAAGAGCTGCTTACCACACACAACATGAGTGCCATGAATGTTTGCACAACTGGTAATGTGATTGACAATCTCACATCTTGTTGTCAATCAATAAATGAAAATCCTCTTATTCTAGTATTTCGCTCTATTCCTAGTATTTCGCTTTAGTAATTCTATACTTGGATGTCATTGTATTTTTTTCATTTATTTATTTTTAAAATGTATATGTATATGTATATATATTGGTGTTTCTGACCAGGAGCATCTAAAGCCTGCTTGCACTCCACCTCGTTATACTTTCGTTTTTTTACAACATAGCTTTGAATCTTTAAGAATTCTTAATGAATCAAAATTCTTTAGATGAGAGTTGTAATTTTTCTTTCAGTTGTAGGAGAATGTTTCCCCTAAAACTGAAGAGGTCTTTTGAAAATGACTACCCTTCTTCACATATTACGTCTTTCTTGGTGTCTGGTATATCTGGTTTTCCTTCATGGTGCTGATTTCTACTGATTCCATTCGTTTCCCTTTTGGACCAGATTCACCGGTCAAAGCAATCCTACTGATGATTGAAGCATTCTTTGTTCAAAAGATTGTGATAAACATCAGCTATTATTTAGCTATGTATGAATGGTTTGTGCTAATGTGTGTGCCCTGTATGAAATTTTTGGCATTTATCTTTGGGTGCACTAAGGGAGTGAAACTCTGTTACTCCAGTTTTTGACTAGGCATCTCAACATCTTTGAGGTTCCTGTTGATGTTCTGAATTTGCTAACCCTAACATCCTTTTGAGGTTCTTTCCTAGTTCGTCTGTCTGATTTTATGCCTTTTCAATAGCCAAATCTTGTTAGTTTCTGTTGTACTGTGAAAGTGTGAACTTGTATTATTTAAACAGCTGTTGCGTTGATACTTTCAAACTGTTATAGAAACTAAATCAAGTAGTTTTTAATGTGATTTTGGTGAAGGGAAAGAAATATTGGTTTTTAATGTGTATATGGAAAATAGAGAATTCATAACTCAGTTACAATTCATAATTTGATTTTAGTTATTGGTTTGAGTTACAATTCGTGAAAATTTTGGTGAAGGTGAAAAAAATATTGGTTATTGGTTGAAATGAATATAGATGAAGGTGAAAGAAATGTGATATTGGGACTAAATTTTATGGGATTCTATAAAAATTATTTTTAAAAAAATTATTAAAAAAATAATATCATATCCCGACGTTTTTGGCCAAAAACTTCGGAATATGGTGTTTTTTCAAAAATACTTTAATAACCTATACCGACATTTTTGGTCAAAAACGCCGGTATAGGTAGCTTTTTCCTCTTTTTTCATAAACGCTTTATCCTGACGTTTTTTTTACATAAAACGTCGGGATAGAGGGGTCTATAGCGGCGTTTATAAAAAATGCCAGGATATGCCATATATCTGTCCCGACGCTCGCTACAATGGCGTTCCTTGCGGCATTTCCGGAAGCGCCACTACGTGCTATAGCGGCATTCAAAAATGCCAGGATAGCCCAATAACAAACGCCTCTAAAGGCCTAACAGTTTGTAGTGTGAGTAGTCAAAATAACAATTTCGTTATTTACAACGTCGACATAAGACTACTCATGCACATGCAATTTTACTTAAACTATGTAACATGATGCATCGAAGGAAATAAATTGACCGTCACAAATGTTATTAACGTCCATATAATAACACTCACATATAACAATTCAATATTTATGCAAACACGTCAATAATATATTGATTTCAATATAATAATTGCACATCATCACACCACATCACATAAAATAACCACATACAATATTTACACTATCATAACATTACAAACAATAAGTATGTCATAAAATTAAATTCTACATGACATAGATATTCAATTACTTACAGTGGTCGGCTGAATAACAAGTAGTTCTGAGTCCTCCAACAGACTCCTCAATACCAGTCCGCTCCTATTAGAAGATAATCATAATTTAAATAAAGATATTAACAAATTCGCAGAAATACAAAGTACACGCATCACACTTAACTACCCTTTACTCATTAATCCTAAACAAATGCGATAGATTCTCGATTGGGTTGTTAAATTAGATGAACCATGTGCACCGTAGCTGTCTTAATTAGAAGGACATTGCAACAATTAATCGACAAGGAAAGGATTCATATTTAATCTTCCAATTAATTATAATTATCAATATATTTGGTGGGGAAAGTAGGATTAAAACTGAACTATGCAACCCTAATTTTTTATTAATTTAGGGTTTCACAATTTAATAAGTATATCAAGTTTCTAGGGTTTAATAAAAACAAATAAAATAATTAAAAACATTACCTTTGACTTTCTCCTTTGGCTTCTCCTTCTCGTTCTCCCTAATGTTCTCTCTCCATCTCATTAATTTCTTATTTTTTAATTTGGTTTTGGTAGTGGTGGCGGTCCCAAGGAAAGGAAAGGAAAGAAAAGAAAGAGAGATAGAGGGAGAGGGATCACTAGAAAGAGAGAAAGAAATGAAGTTTCATTGTAAAAAGAACCCTTTTTTTGGCACTTTTACAGAAAATCCATTAATAATTATTTTTTTGCATACACTCTTACTTAATATAAAATATCTTATTTCTTTCTATATAATAATATTAAATAATAAATATTTTGGGGCATTACACTCTAACCCCTTTAAAAAAAGTTGTGTCCTCAAAACTTAGAATGTGTATTAGTAAACTCAACCACTTATCTCTCAGAACAATCAATCTATATAATAAAACACAAAGAAAGCTATCAAGTGGCTCTCCTTCAATCCCCCAAAAAATCAAAGTCCTAGATCTAACCTCACAAAACATATTTTTCCCCCAGAAGTTTTTTTCCCAAAACTCAAATTCAAATCCTCCACCCAAAACAACTCCTATATTTATTTAAATATTTTTTGTTCTCTCTCTCTCCTTCCCTCCTCTATTCAAAAAATTAAGAAAATAAAAAATTTAAAATTTTTTTAAAAATTAAAAACTAAAAACCTAAAAAATTTAAAAATTTAACAACTTTAAAAATAATTCAAAAAGCCATATAATATGTTTTTTGCTCTATGTTTGCTACTTCAATTAATTTGCTAGACTTCCAAAACTATTTTATATGATCAAACAAGATGCACCTTGTCGAAGACGTGCCGTAGGCACGTGTCAACGAGCAAGCCTAGTCTTAAAATAAATTACAACTATATTATCTACAATTGCTAAGAAACTTGAAACATAGCATAAAATAAGTCATCTTAATTACCTCAAACTATAAAAGCCTAATAACACCAAATAGAATCATCAATCAGAAACAACTAATAGTAAAGGCTATAGTATTCACAGTTTACAAAATATTAACCAAGGCAACCAACCTACTTAAATTACTAAATATTATCCAACCCAAATACGATTCTAAACCTCAAAGTAACTAGTTAATAAAGAAGAGAATGTAATTAAATGAATCTGGTTGAAAGTAGAAAGTAAGCACAAAGAAGGCAAAGTCATCTATTCAAATCATAAAGGCATGCACATTCCAATAAAGTAGACTCACTGTTCATTTAAGGTGGAATCGTACAAATTAACATACTCTGATCAAACTTCATGATTAATGTAGACTGGTGGATATGCATCTAATGCAGTACAAAAAAAAAGGGAAGATTATGCAAAAGAATACAAATAAAAAGATCCTTTAGAAAGTTATACATGGAGAGAGAAAGAGAGAGAGAGAGAGAGAGAGAGAGAGAGAGAGAGTTATGAGCCGGTGGCAAATCCAAGTGGCAATAACATGCAACAACACATTAATAATTAGTTCTGTTTATTTCCATTCCTTCCTCCCCTTCCTTCACTCCTCTATTAACTATACTAGCCACCTGGCCAAATTTAGCCACAGATCTACATTGTGGACTGGCATAAAAATATAATCTGAGAACTCCAATTAATAAAACTTCAAAGGAAAAATATAGAGAGACAAAAATTATATCCACACTTTTAGCAATAATTTACATAAAAATGTATGATTGCAAATTCACATTAAAAAAAACATTCCTGTAAATGAGTAAACATAAAAACTACTAGAATAAGTTAGCAAAAAAATCAAAATAAAACAAACCTATATTTCAAGAAAATAAACTATAAGAAATCAAAACAATTAATATATCAACGGAATGAACAAAATAAACCATATGATCTCAACATTGATAAAAAGATCTTCTATAAGAAATATATCTGTGGATCTTTTGAGCATTGACATTGCTCATTGCAAAACCCTCTACTTATGAAAATAAGTCCTACGAAGCCAAACCTAGATATATGATGCAATTTTTTTTTTTTTTTTTGATTTTGCCAATTTTTCAGATAATATAACCATCGAATTTCAGAGACTACACTACCATTAGAGATATTACTCGTGGAAGCATGCCGTAAGTATCCAAATAAGGAGAAAGTACTAATCAAATCAAATACAACAAAACCAAACAAACACTCCTTCCCCTGGCTTTCCAGTAAATAAGTTTACATACACAGTCACAAATAAGCTTTGTAGCATAAAAGTCAAATAGACAGAACCTAAATTTCTATAGAGAAAAACTAAAAACAATGAAAGTATAGCACCCATATGAACATGTCTTCTCTGAGCTGTCATTCTTTAGTGACTCTTTTAAGCATTAACATATCTCATATAAACCGCCTAATTACCATAAAAAAGCTATTAATATCAAATCCACTCTAAAACAATAATTAGGGTGAAAACCCATCAATTCTATTTAAACTGAAAACAAAATTGCTAACAAAGAAACAACAATGCCCAAATTTTGAAACAAAGTTAGGATACCCCAATTGGAGATAGAGGGATGCAACTACATGTAGTATGCCTCTACCTACAACATAAAAGAAACCTACATGTCAAAATAACTTCCTTATTCTGAAGTTGAGATACCCACATATATCTAAACTTTTGAAGCCCACAACATCAAAACATTCGTATGGTATCTCACCTTCAAAAGAAGTTTCCAAACAAGACCAAATATCACATGAGAAATAAAACTCTATATTTTACATATATTATTCAGCATATTACATTTAATTAATATCCAAAAAAGGTAATCTTTTTAATTATGGAAAAGTCCTTATATAAGACAATCAAATCCCCCCAAAAAAAATATCATCAATATGATCAGATCAACTGACCTAAAGCACACAACCATAAAAAACTCTCTTTTGAGAAATATTAACTATAAACGTATGTCTGGATATCATCTACCTCCATCAAATTTACATTTCTGTCAATCATTTTCAGATCAATCTCACTTTACTTTTCATAGATATTATCCAACACAGTACATCAAACACCCAAATACAGCAAGCACACTAATCACAACTCAACAAAGCAAATAACCAAATAATCAATAATAAGGTTTTTTTTTTGAAGGAAAATAATAAGATATTACCAAAATCAAACAATCCACTACCAAATCAAACACATAAAAAATAATAATAAAAGATCGGGGTGCGGATTTTACTAGTATATCACCTTAATAACTCTAGGACCTACATCCTAAGCTCTGATACCATTCTGTAATGCCCCCAAATCGAGGACAACAATTTCAACTACATAATAATTATCAAATCTCATGGCGACGAATTTATTAATAGAAGTAGCTCAAATGACTAACAAAAGTATATAATTCATTATAAAAAAAAATAACTGAAATTCTTTAAGAAATGAGTCACCTTAACAATTCTATAAAATAATTTAAGACAATTTCAGAAATACGATTAATCAGCTTTAAAAGCTCTCAATGAAACTTTACACTCAAGAGACATAAAATTCAGGATCCTTTATTCTCTTCAAGCACCCGATCTTGATGTCCAAATCTGATTTTTTTTTATTAACAACAAAATGAGTTGACGCCCAAAAATAATTGAATAAATATAATAAGTACCCAGTAATTCATAAAATACCGCATTAACAATTAAACATGTTAATGCACAAGTATTAGAACAAGAATATATAGATTATAGTTAGAGCTTTTATTACATATAAATACAACAATAATTAAGGTGATCACACAAGCAAACAATGCAGTATTTGTCTAATAATTTACTCATCCCATACTAAGTAAATAATCAGATACAAGTATTCTAGAATGCAAGGAAATTTAGGCACACCCATCTCTCAATGCGGTCAACGCTTCATACTCCGGTTGACAAGGCATACCCCACTATCGTCCGTGATTGGAACAATGAATTGCATAATTACTTTTCAACACTCATAGGGTGGACACATTGAGGGCCCAAATGAGTTACTTAGATTCCCGGCTCATATACCCGTATACAAACGTAGATGCATGACACATGAACAATAAAACTATAAATATGGTAGTAACTCAAAATTACAATTTCGATATTTACAATGTCATAAGACCACTCATGCACATACAATCCTATCTAAACTATGTAAGATGATGCATCATGATATGAAATAAATTAACCGTCACAAATATTATTAACGTTCATAGAATAACAATTACATATAAAAATTCAATATTTATGCAAATACACCAATAATATATTAGTCCCAATATAATAATTGCACATCATCACACCACATCACATAAAATAACCACATACGATTTTTACACTATCATAACATTACAAACAATAAGTATTTCATAAAATTACATTGTACATGGTATAGATATTCAGCTACTTACACTGGTCAGCGAAATAACAAGTAGCTGTGAGTCCTCCAACAGACTCCTCAATACTAGTCCGTTCCTATTAGAAAATAATCATAATTTAAATAACGATATTAACAAACTCGTAGAAATACAAAGTTCACGCATCACACTTAACTACCTTTTACTCATTAATCCTAAACAAATGCGATAGATTTTTGATTGAGTTGTTAAATTAGATGAAGCATATACCCTAGCTTTCTTAATTAAAAGGGCATTGCAACAATTAATCGACAAGGGAATGATTCATATTTAATCATCCAATTAACTATAATTATCAATACATTTTGTGGAGAAAGTAGGATAAAAACTAAACTATGAAATCCTAAAATTTTATTGATTTAGTGTTTCACAATATAATCAATATAACGAGTTTCTAGGGTTTAATAAGAACAAATAAAATAATTAAAAACATTACCTTTCTCCTTCTTCTTCTCCTTCTCCTTCTCCCCACTGTTTTCTCTTCAATTTTTTTTTTGCGTGGTTTTGTTTTGGTAGTGGCAGTGGTCCCAAGGAAAGGAAAGAAAAAGAGAGAGGGATCATACAAAAGAGAGAAAGAAAGAAGGGTAATACTACACCTACAACATTTTCTTACAACATTTTCTTTTACAACTTTAGATGACACAATTTCAATGAAAATGTATTGTAGAGTAGGTTGTAGTAGATTGTACATATCTCCAATGAGATTGTGCCACATAAGACTGTAAGGTTGTAAGATTGTAGATGTAGCATTACCCAAGAAATAAAGTTTCATTTGTAAAAAGAACCCTTGTGGCACTTTTACAGAAAATTTCTGAATAATTGTTTTTTTTACATACGTTCTTACTTAATATAAAATCTCTTATTTTTTTCTATATAATAATATTAAATAATGAATATTTTGGGACATTACACCCGGCAAATGACAACCTCATTATCAATATTCGCTTCGAACATTTTTTTCGTTTCACCCGTTTCTTTTCACATCGAAGTTAGTATGTAAGTTTTCTCAACTTCCGAACTGCAAGTGCTAATTGCGTAGAGCCCATCAAGTACTATTTCTCGCGTCTTTATTTAGAGTCTGAGATACTAGGTCGTGACCATAGCTGAATCATCATCAGTCTGTTTTTAAATAACGAACGAAACGAACGTTGAAAGTACATGCATCTTTTACATTCTAAAGTAGACGAAAAATTACAACCTTATTGAGAATCAAGTCATTTCATTCTACATTTCTACTCCTAAGCCAAGTAATTCAGCTGCCAATTTCTCGACGTAAACACGAGAAGTTCCGCCTTCTTTTAAGGCCATCCTAGATGCGACTCTTATCTCCTCCACCTTCACCCTCACTCTCCTCCCTTCATCGCTCTCCCCCATCAGCCCTCTCACTCCCCTCTCCAACTCCTCCCCCTTCACAAAATTGTTGTTCTTCCTATCAAATTTCAGCCCAACTGCTATCCCCAGGTCCCTCACCATCTCAACCTGATTCAAATGTTGCTCGGCATACAAAGGCCATGCGAGCATTGGCACGCCAAACCACAGGCTCTCCAAGCATGAGTTCCAACCACAGTGTGTCACGAACCCTCCGACCGACGGGTGGGCCAGTATCTGGCTCTGTGGAGCCCATGATGGCCACACCGTCCCTCTTTCTTTTGTTGCATCCAAGAAGCCAGGTGGTAGTAACACTTCACGAAGATTGGCATCAGATTGCATCGTTAAGTCACTAGTTGGATGACCTCTTAGAATCCATAAGAACCGATGGCCGCTCTTTTCTAGCCCTGCAGCCATCTCCTTCACCTGCGATTTACTTTTAAAATTTAGAAGAATTTAATTTCTAGAGTGATTGTGACAAGTTTAGATTTTCAGCATATATACTAATAGCTAGGAATCAAACCCTTCCTTCTACCTAGCTACTGCAGTGAAAAAAAGAGATCCGGATCCACGTGTCATTGTTTGTCTTATGATTTATTATAAGGGAGAAAGGGGTATGAGCAACTTGTTCATTTAGTAAATAAACAATTGATGATGTGTCATGCATGTGATTGAAAAATTCTTAAAAGTGTTAGTTGTCCAATGTATCACATGCATGTCACATAATCAATTGCTCATTTACTAAATGAGCAAGTTGCTCATATCCCTTTTATCCTTTATTATAATCTTATTAATTAATGAAACACGAGAGGACTGACTGCATGTGCCAAAAAAAGGAACACCTGTGGAGCATCGAAGCATCCCATGCTTCCAAAGCACAAGAACACCACAGACGCTCGAGGCTGCTGGTCCAGCCACCTCAAACACTCGTGCCGACGATCAAACACTCCCTCATCTTCACCACCCTCAGGCAGAGATAGGATAGGACCAACAGGATAAACTGGTGGAGTTTTACAATCAGGCACAAACAAACCATCTTTTAAAACCCCCAACACTTGACCCTCAAGCTCTTCAAATGTGTTGATGATTATGCCCTTGGCCTCCCTATACCTCCTCCCATGATACACAAACCATCTATGAATCTTTCTCTTCTTGTTCATCATAGGAGTTGGCATCGACAAAGGGGGTATCGCCTTAATCTTAGGCAAAGGAATCCCTTCCTCGACCTCCTCAAACTCTTTGGAGATCGTCTCTTCAAGAGTTGGTAGGTGAAGCGTCAGTCCTAACATGAGAGCAGAGGAAGCGAAGTAAACGTAAGCCGGAATAGCCAACTCATTCGCAACATCTATTGTCGGAGTTCCGAACAAATCGATGAAGATGGCCGAAACAGGGGTCGACGAAGAATAGATGGCTGCTTTGATGTAGGGGTTGTAGGCCTGGAAGCAAACAGAGATGAAGTCTTCGGGTCCTTCAGAGTTGAAGTGAGGGATAGGTGGGAGTTCTTGGAAGTGGATGTCGAGGCCGGAAGAAGAGAGGGATTGGATGGTGGAGGTTGTGGCGGAGGAGAAGGTGGTCAAGGGGGGTTTGACGACTAGAACTGTGATGGTGAAGCCTGGGTTACTGCTGGTACTACTTTGTAGGAGTTTTTTAGCGAACTCGAGCATGGAAGTGAAGTGGCCAGCTTCCCATACAGGTAAGAACACAAGATGAACCTTTGCCATGTTCTTGAATTCTTGGTTAATTAACTTAAGGTAAATGAAATAAGGGGAGGAGTGTGGAGGGATGGTTGATATCGTGAAGAATGTTAAACACACATGGGAAAAAATTATGGCTAGGTTGGCAACCACGTACGTTATACTGGAGGACACACAGAATTCTCGAAAAAGGAAGGCCCAAAATGGTCCAAGATGGCATCAGCAATGATATCATGGAGATTAGATTTTTTCATGTTTGGCAGGAATTGAACTTTTTTTTTTATATTTTTTTTAATTTTTTATTTATAAATAAAAGGCAAGAGAGTTGCTCATGATTCACATAAATAAATCCAGTCCATTACATCAAAATTACATAACAAGTTATGCATAAGCTGAACATACGCAAAAGTCTCACATACAACTGCAAAATACGACTAACAGCATAATTACTACAAAAACCAACAGTCCCCACCTATTCACTGAACCAAAATTCACCATAACCCGACCTCCAACCTAGAGTAAGGTGTGAACAGCTGATCCCCTAAGTTGTTGCCGAAACCAGGCCCCGCATCAGAAGTACAGAAAAGGGGACCCGTGCGTGGTTTCTTCCTCGCCCTTAGGATGGACAACCAAGAAGACGTAAGAGAGAATTTTATACATAATTTGAGCAAAATTACAAGAATGACTTCTAAAGCAGACATCGTTCCTATCAAGCCAAATGACCCATAAACAAGCAGCCACTAAGCAATCCCACTCCCTTCGACGTCCCCGAACTAACTCCAAATCTCTAAACTCATCCCAAAGATAAGACACACACGAGAAAAAACCGGACACGCCAAAGCCTAAGAGAAGGAAATCCCAAATACTTTTACTATGTACACAATTAAGAAAAAGGTGACTAATAGTCTCAATCCCGCTCCCGCACCTCGAACAAGAGACCAAGGTGATTAACCCTCTCTTAGCAAGATTTTCTCTAGTTAAAATTGCTTCCTTGGATACCAACCACAGGAAGGCCCGGACTTTGTGAGGAGCACACGTATTCCAGATGACTCTATGCGCAACACATCTAATCCCCTCATCATAGAGAGCTGATTACATGGCTTTGACTGAAAACTTACCGTTGGACTCAGTACGCCAACCCCTCTCATCCTGTTGGTTACCCAAAATAGTAGGGTTATTCCGAAGCAAGGTATAAATTGGGACAAGACTGATATGGGCGTTAGCATTACTCAACGGTAATAACCTAATGTGCCACGAGGATCGGGCCTAATAGTCTGCCACCAACGCAGATTTATTGATGGGCCTTGCAAAAATCTCGGGAAATAACGAAGCCAACGTATTGGGACCAACCCAAGCGTCGAGCCAAAATCTGGTATTTTCCCCATTCCCCACCCTACTAGGAGAGTGACAATGGAACAGGCCCCCACCTTGTCAATTCCCCTCCAAATTGGGGAAATGCCTCTACGATGTTGTCCCCCTCCCCAAAAAACTTTTTTTGAATCGTCTTTGCCTTCTATATCGAAGCCAGACGGTGCCTTGGGCAGGGATACGACGGGAGTGAATTTTCCACCACCATTTGCATAAAAGTGCTTTGTTCATTTCTCAGAGATTTAAAATTCCCAAACCTCCAAACTCTTTTTTCCGGCAAACTACGCTCCATCTGACTAATGGAAGGCCCTTACCATCCTCTCGACAACCATTCCATAGGAACTCTCTACGAATTTTTTCAATCTTATTGATAACCCAAGTAGGGAATTCATAGATGGACATCCAATATATCGGGAGATTAGAGAGAACAACGTTAATAAGTGTGATTCTGCCTCCAAGCGATAGATGCTTCCTCTTCCATCCGGGTAGTCGTTTATGAATTCTCTATGTAAGGATCATCCAATCATTCCGCTTGAGTTTACCTGGATGCAAAGGGACTCCTAAGTACTTAATGGGAAACTTCCCAACTTTACAATTCAGAACGCTAACCAGAAAAGTCGGATCCACCTCTTCACATCTGCCAGACCAATGAGGTTGCTTCTATCGTAATTGACTTTGAGCCCGCACCATGCCTCAAAGAACACCAAAATCCCTTTGTAGATGAGAACCTTGCTAATATCATTTCTCCCAAAAAGAAGTGTATCATCAGCGTACTGGAGAATGGGGATGTCATGATTACCGTCCAGACTTCCAATGCCTCGAAGGAGATTTTGGTTGGAGCAATGCTGTGTCATTTCAGATAGCACATCGGCAACCAAAGCGAATAGTAGAGGGGACAAAGGATCACCCTGCCTAAAGCCTCTTTTGCAAGCGATAAGGTTGCTTACAGTGCTGTTCAGCAACACTGACGATTTACCGCATCTAATGCACTTGTTAATCCAACCGATCCATTTGGGACCAAATCCGTTAGACTCGAGAACCGCTATGATGGAATTGAACATTGTTGGTATTCTATATGAGGACAATAGCAAAAGATGTAGCCATCACATTAGATAAAAACGAGAACAATAAGGTAAAAGAGGTCTCTCCAACAATGCAGTGGAGGATGAGCAACCAAATAACGATCCGTATCAATCCAAAGTGGACACAATCATCACCTCCTTATCGTTATACTCCTAGTTGAAGGACTATTATTACCGTTGATGTTTTAGGAGGGACTCAACTACAACATTCTTTATATTTTATGTATAATAGGTGGTTTGTGGACTGAGGTGAAATTTTTTGCCTAGATGAGCGAGCTAGGTATGCCAGCTCTTGGTTTGTGGACTGAGGTGAAAATTTTTGCCTAGATGAGCGAGCTAGGTATGCCAGCTCTTAGGAAATGTTACAGCAACGTTTTAGATTTTTGTGAGGGGTACATACAAGTTCTAAAGCACTAAATCCCATCAAACTCCAAAGTTAAGCGACTGAAATTGACAAAGCACACTGCATTACTGCACTACTCAAAAAATGGTGACGTTTCAATGCGAGTAGATCATGAATTGCTGATCGGGGGAAACGTTGGCAATTTGATTATAGATTAATAACAAAAGTTGGGAATTAATTGATTATCGATTTCCAACAATTAAAGATACACTCAGTGGTTCAGAGATGAAAGGGATTTGATTTCCTCTATTTATTAGAAAGTTTTCTTAATACGGCCTAGATTTAGAATCGATTTCTATCATTCTTTCGTAAGAGCATCCACAGTCATGTGGTATTTTTCCATAAAATGCATTTTATAACATTTTGAGCGTTGCAGTCTTGTGACAAATATACATAATTTGTCATAATCGCTACAGTAGATTGCTATATATGAGAGAGGATATGACAATATACATATTGTACAGAACAAAACTTAAAGTTTCGTCCGAAATATTTTATATTATTTTTAATCAATCGAACGATCAAAATAGAGACATTATTAAAAGTAATAAAACCCCAAAAATGTGAAAAGTACACGGACGAAACTTCATTCGTCCGTGGATTTAGAATATTTATTAAGTTAACTAATTAATTTAATAATTAATTAGTTAATTATATTTAGTAACTAATTAACTTATTTAATAATTGATTAGAGGCTTAGTCAATTATACTTAGTCGGTTTAATAAATTTGGTGGGGTTTGAAAATGACTGCAACTCATTGGACCAAACTTGAAGTTCAAGTTTCAACTGCCATTTTAAATTATTAAAATATTCAATGCTACTCAAAAAATATAAAAAATATAAATTTTTATCACGGGATTTGTCCAACTTGACTATTTTATACCATTTGATCACTGCAATAAAACTTCGCTTTGCTATTTATATATATCTTAAGCTAATAAGCATATCCAATCTATCCTTTCTCTATTTTGAAATAGAGAAATGAGAGCTAAAGTAGGAACTGACACGTGCAGCCCACACCAATTGCCAAAACAGAATTAATTAAAAAAAAACCAAAAAAAAAAAAAATTTCTCTTCCACATCTCCCCAAAATCCACAAACCCTAACTCTCCCTACCTCAAAACCCACTCATATCTCCTCACCCGTCCGTCCTACCGCCGCCCGCCGTCCACCCCGCATCGATCCCGCCCGTCTCTACCCTCTACCGTAAGTTTTCCTTTTACTTAAGATTTTTCTATCTTTCTCTACCCTCCACCATAATTTTACACTACAAAATGGGGCTGCAGAATTAAGGGGCCTATTAGAAATCACATGGTATAGCAAAATCAACTCAAAATTCACATGATCATATCAATGACCAAACTATTTCCCAATAATAGTCTAGGTCATTGCCAGCAAGTATTATAAATTCCTTATTATAATGGGTTAATTATAAATTAGAGAAGAAACCCATGAATTATATCTTTGGTACGATCTCCATGGTTCATGATGCCAACCAACTGTTTGTTGAAATGCCCATTGGACATAAGTTGTTTATCTTTATGTAAATAGAACATGTAATGCACCTATTTCGAGTTTGTGTGGCTGAAAATGGTAATGTCTGTAACATGAATAGAATATATTTTGTTTTTGGGAGATGGGTATGATGGGTTATGTTTTACCTAAAAAAAATGTTCATGATGCCAAATCCTAAGATGTATTCTGTTTTGCTGAGAAAGAATGTTGAAGGTCATTCGTGATATGCCCGAGTCAATAACATGGTTTAGATAAGTTACGTAAGAAGCACCTAAGGATGATTATTCCTATCGAATTATACTTTGGGAGGAATAAATCAGGTCATGGGGAATTATCTGATCAAGCATATTAAACTTTTGTGGTTTTCTAATCTGTATAAAATGTACGTGGATCAAAGTTTCCATTATGAATATTTTTTTAACCTTGACTGAGCATTTTTTACGATTTTTTATTTATTTTTTAAAACAGATCTACATATAATTGAATTTCAGAAAATATGGTTTTCTCATGCTCACATCTTGATTACTGTTCGAAGAGAAAACAAGATTACCAATATTGAAGATATTGATAGATTTGTATCTGCCGAGATTCTAGATAAGGAACAATTTCGAAATATGCTAGAATTACAAGGAAAACAACATGCAGATAGTGGTATCTTTTCTACATCTTTTGTTTTGTTTGAAAAGTTTTGAGAAATTATAGTATTTTATGTGTGTTTTATGCTATGATCGTTTTGTAGAGGCACAACTAAGAAGTAATATAGAACAGTTGGAGAAAAATATTGAGGAACTTCGTAGACAATATGAGTATTTGCAAGCAAGCTTTAAAATGGAGGAATCTGACAAGATTGTAAGTGATTTTTGAAAATACATTTTTCTTGACATCTCTAAATTTATGGATCTAGGGTTTACCTATGTCTTTGTGCTGAAATTGTTGGAGAGTTACACACATCGAGAATTTTGGGGTTTTCTTTTAATTGAATAGAAAATATAGAACGATATTGACATGGAGGGAACAATAGTTGATAATTAGCTATATAAAAAGATGACAAATATATAGATTAACCTATTCACATTTCGTGTTTCTGATGTTGATTATATTTAATTTGAGAGGGAAAGTCGTTAAGAAGCACACAGTCGAGAAGGAGATAACGAAGTACATCAAGGAGTCCGAGAAGAATCACAACCCAACTTCGGTAATTTTTCGATGTTTTTTTATTTCCTTTCAATTAAATAGAAATATAGAATGATGTTGGTTTGTTTGAAAGTGTGAATTAATATGAAGATTTGTCATCTTTTAATCATATTGTGAATGAAATAGTTAAGGAACATCTCTAAATTTTTAAGTTTCATATAATTTTATAAGTTTCTCAAAATTATTTTAGTCTGTGCAATTTGCACAGGGTAACACTAGTATCTATTTATGCCTTTTATTATTTTTCACCTTTTATCGTTGTGGATGCTCTAAGGAAGTGGGCATGCACAAACTTGAAGTGTAAGGTAAAACCCTGGAAAGATTTACTTTTAACATGAAACATAATAACGGGATTATCTTAGGACGTTAAGTTTCAATGAGGAACGTTCAGAGAATATGAAGAAGGAAGGAATTCGCGAATTTTTTCCCAAAATGATCCTCTTTTTGAAAATTTTTCCCAAACTGTTCTATTTTTTATTTTTTTCCCTAAACGACCTACTCGCTTTTTGAAAAAGCGAGCTTGGTTAAAAATAACTCGCTTTTTCAGAAAGCGAGTGTGAAACTTTTAATTTTTGAAATGTTAGACTCGCTTTTTGAAAAATCGAGTTATTTTTAACCAAACCCGTTTTTTCAAAAAGCACGCTTGGTTATTTTGGTAAATATTTTTGATAGTGGGTCATCTTAGTAAATACTTTTAGAAAGTGGATTAGTTTGGTAAATAATTTCAGAAAGTGGATTAGTTTGGTAAATAATTTCAGAAAGTGGGTTATTTAGGTAACAAGTTCTTTCTATATCACATTGTCACTTTATCTTCTTTAGACCACTATATATGAAATCGTTTGTCATGACTTTCTATATCACAATGTCACTTCATATTCTTTGGTCATGATTTTATAAATTTAGCAACTGTTTAGCAGTAGTCGAGGATATACATAACTTGACATTATTTCAGTATACATATAATTGGTGTGTTTTAAGTTGTCGAGAATGAACCCATAGATACTTTCAATCTCCGGTATACACATAATTGACTTTTGACCTATCAATTATATACGCTGAGTTCTTGCGCCAAAAGCCTCACACTCGCTTTCTGAAAAAGCGAGGGTGATTAAAACCTCATCTCTTTTTCATCAGCACACCTATCAACCAAAATAGTTTACCATTAGGTCACGATCTTAGAAATCAGATCCAATGGTTAATAGATATGAACCTCGACAACAATTTTAACATTTATCCATCCAAATACTGAATTGGCATATGTTGATGCTCCTACCAATAAATCAATAGACAATTCATAAACATAATGAACAATTCATAAACAACAATATATACAAAGAAAAGAAAAGTGATCAAGAGAGAAAATTTCTTCTTTATTGGGAAAAAATAAACTCGGGCTTTCAAAACAAGTGCAAGAAATACAAAACAATATATTATGAGCAAACCTTAGTCTGCTGACAATATTCAGAACTAGAAAACCATGTCTCATCAATTACCACGTCAGGCTTTTGTGGTCTACCATTATGTATAACAGCAACCATGAACGAAGTTACAACCACCATTTTAATAGAAGAATTTTCGGCGCAAGAACCCAGCGCATATGATTGATAGGCCAAAAGCTAAGATTGATTGGGAGTATCTATGGGCTCATTCTCGACAACTTAAAACACACCAATTATGTGTATACTGAAATAATGTCAAGTTATGTATATCCTCGACTACTGCTAAACAGTTGCTAACTTTATAAATATAAATAACTTTATGTATGAAGATCTTCTGTCTTTCGGTTGATTTAATACTTTAAATATAAATAATATATATTAAATATATAAAGTTTATTAATAAAAAAAATTTGTGAAAGTGAAAGACGGATGAACTTCATCCGTCCCTCACTACCGCATGACCCTTTTACCCCTAAGGTGATAATCTGGTTATATGAAGGAAGGGATAACTTGGTCATTTCCGCCAATGTGAAATACAAAAAAAAATTATGGACCCTTTTAACCACCCTCGCTTTTTCAGAAAACGAGTGTGAGACTTTTGACACAAGAACTCAGCGCATATGATTGATAGGTCAAAAGCCAATTATGTGTATACCGGGGATTGAGAGTATCTATGGGCTCATTCTCGACAACTTAAAACACACCAATTATATGCATACTGAAATAATGTCAAGTTATGTATATCCTCGACTACTGCTAAACAGTTGCTAAATTTATAAAATCATGACCAAAGAATATGAAGTGACAATATGATATAGAAAGTCCTGACAAACGATTTCAAATATAGTGGTCTAAAGAAGATAAAGTGATAATGTGATATAGAAAGAACTTGTTACCAAAAGGACCCACTTTCTAAAATTATTTACCAAACTAATTCACTTTCTAAAAGTATTTACCAAGATGACCCACTTTCGAAAATATTTATCAAAATAACTAAGTGTGCTTTTTGAAAAATCGAGTTTGGTTAAAAATAACTCGCTTTTTCAAAAAGCGAGTCTAACATTTCGAAATTTAAAAGTTTCACACTCGCTTTCTGAAAAAGCGAGTTATTTTTAACCAAACTCGCTTTTTGAAAAAGCGAGTGGGTCGTTTAGGGAACAAAAATAAAAACTAGGGTAGTTTGGGAAAAAATTCCAAAAAGAGGGTCATTTTGGAAAAAAAAATCGGAATTCGCGATGTCAACTTTAAATAACATCTCCTGCTTGTCATATACTTTCTATCATTATCCACTACAAACGAATCAGGCATTCCAGCGTTTATTTTGCCAATCCCAGCATTTTTAAACACCAGTTTGATACGGATAGCATTTTGAAAAACACGCCCGCAAGCACCGAAAATAACTCCTCTGGGAATGTGAAAGGTCTATCCCAGTGTTTGCAAAAGTCGGGATAGTCTTAGCAATAGTTATGGCAATCGGGTTCACCGGGCTGGGCCGGGTCCAACCCGTTCAGGTTTGACCCGGTTTCGGGCGGGCTCGAGTCGGGGTTGAGCCATTAGCCGGGCCGGGATGGGAAATGAAAAAATTGACTCGGTCGACCCGTGAACCCATTAGGGTTGAACCCGGGTCGGGTCGGGTGGGTCGACAGGTTGGCCAGTTTTTTTTTCCTCTCTTAATTTTAATCTTTAAAAAAAAAAGTACAACAAGTATGGGAGATAAAGAATTAAGCAAAATTGTATATATTATTCGTTTCAACTTCTATGAAATTTTTACAACTATTGTTACATACAAATACTGTTAAAAAATATACAAATTCCTTTAATTACATGTTTAAGAGGAAAATTTAGAGTTCGAGATAGTCTAGAGTTAGAATGAAGAGAGGGCATTGGACTGATGTCGTACACCTCTACTTAACCTAACCTAAGATCTCATCGCTCTAAATTTTCTAATCTTGTTGTTGGACTGCAGGCGAGTTGCTTTCACTTGTTGATGCAGATGCTGCTTTTTCTTGAGTCCTGTCATCAGCCTTCATCCAATCTTCAGTGCACACGAGCATCTCCAATGAATACGCCTTCAAGTGATTTATGTAATCTGTTAGAACTCTGTCACTTGTAGAAAAAACACTTTCTGAAACAACTGTGAAGACATAATTAGTAGGTCTCTAGCCATATGTGAAAGAATAGGAAAAAGATTTTCATATTCTTTCCACCATTGTAGCAGTTCAATCTTAATGCTAGAACTCTCACTATCTTATTGATTATACCAATTTAATTTATTAGGTGCATTAGTCCTATGTTTTTTTTATTGAAAACGAGCAAGTAAATTAGCAGTGACATCTTCTAATGTACTCTTATCCTTACCTCTAGAAGAAGAAGTAACTATAGTAGTTCTACTACTAGATGCAAAAGTTCTATCAAGATAATTATACAAGTTATTCAATGTCGATTCAAAGCTAGCTAAAAAATCATTATAATCATAATCGGAATCATCTTTAAGTAAAGTAAAAAATATTTCAATCAAACTTCTCGTACCCTGCTAATTTGATACGAGGATCCATAACAGTAACAATACAATACAACATAGGAGGAAGATTAAAATACTTCAAAAATTTTGTATAAATGGGAACAACAATATGGCTAATGTATTCGTCTGAAATTATTTCTTGAAAAGTTTGCATCATAGTAATGATTGAAATAAAAATATTACTAGAAATATAATCATAAGATGTAGAAAACTTCACAGTTGCGGTTTTAAAAGGTTTCAAAAATTGTAATAAAGATTCGGCAAAATACCATGATTGGGGAGTCATTTGAAATTTTTTTATGTTTTTTGCAAGACAAAAATCGTTTATAATATCTTTATATTGAGTAACAACATTTAGTAAATCGAAAGTAGAGTTCTATCGGTGTTTAACATCTTTAGAAAATTTTCTAAAATATATTCCCCTAACTTTACACCATCCTTTAAATTCTTGAAGCATAGGACCACTCAAAGCAATAAAATGTACACAATTTCTAATTGCAATTATATATGATTGGTTACTTTCAATGCATCTTGTACACATAAATTTAAAATATGACACGCACATCTAACATGAAAAATTTTATTACATGGAGGAGCTAATTGTGTTTTTAATGTACAAATCGAAGTATTGTTGTTAGATGCATTATCAAAACTAAGAGTAATTTTTTTATCACGAATATGATATAAATCACAAACTTCTAAAATACGTGTTGGAATAACTAGTCCACTATGGGAATACGGTAAAGCGGCAAGGGAGATGACTCTCTTTTAAATCATCCAATCATTATCTATCCAATAACAAGTTAAGCCCATCATCAGAATATCGTTACAACCTTTCCAACAATCGGAAGTTAACAATACTATACAAGTTAAATAACACAATAGTGCAATTAAATTATACCTCATTTCGTTGTAAAGTTTATAACAATCAGACTTTAGTTTGTTTCTAGGAATTCTTCTGAAATGTGGATTTAGTGGAGAGACTCTACATTCTTACTATCAGAATAGAAAAAAGGTAGCTCATCCTTAATAACTAGTCGGGCCATTTCCCGGCGAACAAGTTCAGGATCATAGAGTTGGCTATCTATTTGTCCGGTCCTAAAGTTGATTGTTTGTTGGCCTTATTGGTCTTGTAATAATTCTTTATGTACATTTAAAATGTGTCGTTTAATTGTACATGTTCCCTCACCCTTCTTCCATTTGTAACTCTTGTCACAAGTTTTACAAATCTTATGTCCTACACCCGAATTATCCTCATCGGAGATAGTCATAATATTTGTGCCAATCACTTGTTTCTCCCCTCATTTTTCTACTACTAGTGGGTTTAGTTTGTTGTGTTTGTGTGTCAACATCATGCATTTGTTTTTCTATTTCGTGTGTAGGGATATCGTGAGTTCCTAGCATATGATTTAGTATAAATTTGGGCTCTCCATGTGGGACTATTAGAGGCCGACATGAAGTACCAGGTGGAATCTTGTCCACTTTGGCTACGGCTGCTACCTCGTGATCTAAACTTGGTAATAGTGTATGTGAAAAAAATAATTTCTAGTGCTTTACTAGTGTATGTGAAATAATACAAAACAATCTAGGTGGTATATTTTATAAAATAAAATCTAAAAAACAATAGGAGAATTGAGAGAGAGAAAAGTGAAAAAACCAACAAACAAATATGATACAAAAAATAAGAACTACAACAAAAATCAAGACAATATGAGGGTTGTGAAAGTTTGATCTTGTACTTCGCGAATAATCAAATATAGAAATGAAAGAGAAAACAAAAGTAGAAGTAGACGTAGTCGATTGAGAAATGTAGTAGACGTAATCACGAAGTCCGGTAGTCGTTGAAAGAGGGAGAGAGGAGAGAGAGAGAGAGAGAGAGAGAGAGAGAGAGAGATTCTTTATTGGAGGAGTTCAAGTAGATATAGTTGAGAGTTCAATCAACACAATTCGATACGATCAAAATTTTTTACTTCTTTGTTGAAAAAACTTAATGGAATTGAGTAGTAGTAGTAGTAGTAAAGAAAGTAAGAGAGTAAGGTGTGGAAATTTTTAAATTGAATTAAGAGGGTATTTAATAGGAAAAACCAAAACAAAAAAAAAACACAAAAAAAACACAAAAATACAGCCTAAAACAGAGCCAACGGCTCTGTTTCAGACTGTTCGACCCGCGCGGGTCGAACATTTGATCCATTCGGGTCAATGTCGGGTCAAACGGGTCCAAACCCGCTGGTCGAGTGTGCGGGTTGCGGCTGAGTTTGACTTGGTCAACGGGTTCACGGGCCGGGTTGAGTTGGTGGGGTTTCCGAAATTTGCGACCCGGGTCGATCCGCGGGTTCGACCCGAACCCGAACCCGAACTGCCTAATTACGGGTCGGGTTTGAGTGAGCGGATCGCGGGCGGGTAGCAGGTCAACCCAGGGTCGGTTGCCATCACTGTTAGGAATGTGTCTTGAATACTCGTGGTTAAGATTAGAAGAAGGTAAGATAAAGCACAGAGGTCAAAGCGTCGAAGAGAGTGGAAGAAAACAGAGCAGCAATAGTGCAGGCATAGTTGCGGTCGACTGTCCCAAGTTGCAGGTCGACTGCATCCTCGACCACACACCCGACCGCAATTGCACTGGGTTTGGCCGAGAGGTGGACGGTCGACCGACCGCGGCGCTGTGTTCATTTTGGGCCTCGATTTGTTAGTTCGTTTTAGCCCAATCTTCAACTCCAAGTTAGATCGTATGGCTCCTACTCAATTACTTCTTTTTCAGGTTATATCGGATGACTAAGAATCAAGATTAGACCTATGTTTCTCTCTATTCTTCTATATATATTGTAAATTTCTCCAATATGAGAGTAGAGTATTTCATAGATTATTTTCTCCATTGCAAAAGAGAGGCTCGAGAGAGACAGTTCTTGGTGGGTGAGTTTGATTCCTTGTATTGAATGAATTAGTAACTCCTTGTAATCTCTTCTAGTTGAATATCAGATCTCCCTATATTTCTCCCTGGTTAAGCAAAAGCTAACCGGGATAAATCCTCGTTGTGTTGTGTTTGGATTGGTGGATCTACTTACTTGCTCAATTGATTTGTCTCATCTCTTCGATTTTCTTATTGCTCTAATTAGTTCCATTGTGACCAGAGGCGTTTGTTGACGCCCCAATCCCAACAATTGGTATCAAAGCTTCAGGTTGCCGAGTCTCTTGGTTAAGATACATGTCACAGTCTTTTGAAGATCAAGCAATTTGATGGAAAGATCAATTTCAATCTCTGGAAGGTTGACATATATGATGTCTTTATTCAAGAGTGTTTGCAGTTAGCTGTTAAGAAGAAAGAAAGGTCATCCGACGTGAAGGAGGATGTTTGGGAAGATATTCGTGAAAGAGCCATAAGTCTGATCCGACTATTATTGGCGGACGAGGTCAAGTGCAAATTTCTGGAAGAAACTGACGCGGCGAGTTTGTGAGAAAAACTCATAGCTGACTACTCTGGTTCGTCGTTATTAGATTGGATGCATTGGAAGAGAAAGTTGTTCCGTTTATCTATGAAGGAAGGTACCGATCTCTAAGATCACAGTACTGAGTTCAATAAGATATTATCTGAACTTAAGGCAATTAATGCAGTTGTGTGTGAGGAAGATAAAACTTTCAACCTGATATATTTACTGCCGGATTCGTATGAGCTTTTGATAACTACCATGCTACACGGTAGATCTGCCAAGGAGAGGATTTCGGTAGATTTGTAATCAAAGCATTGAAGAAAAATCAACTTAGAAAGGAGACTCAGAAATCATCGTCTATTTCTACAAGTTGTCTAGCAGTGAAAGATCATTCGGGGGGAAGACAAAGTGCTTTGCAAAAGGATTCGATTCGTTGCCGTTATTATAAGAGGTCAGGGCATATCAAGAAAGATTGTTAGAAATTGCATGTGAGACGCCGTATTTCTAGAGAGTATATGTATACGTGTATATATATATATAGTATAGTATATATGTATAGTATAAAGAAAGAAAAGATGGTGGATGGAAGGTGACGTGGCATGAAAGAAGGAAAAGAGTGGAATGTGTGATGGGTGTTGACTGGTTGACCATTAGATGGAATGAATGAATGAAAGATTGAATGAATAAAAAGAATGGATGAGTGTATGTGTGTTGGTTTGACCGGTTGACCTTGGGAACATTAGTCCCATATCGGCCATGAAAGGAGAGAAAAAGAGAGATAAATAGGAAAAGTCAAGGATAAAGGTTACCCAACTGTTCGGACACCTTTTTGAGGCAGCCTGTGGTGGGCGTGGCTAGAATTTAGTTAATTGTGTGCGTACGGGCTGAGTGCGGGATGTTACATTGCAGAATCAGGAGAGCGCAAAGAATGGAAATTCAGCCGCTAATATGGTTAGCGCCTTTGATTCAGGTGATTCGTGTCTTCTTGTTTCAAATTCTTTAGAAGTGAATTCTAGTTGGCTTCTTGACTCAGGGAGTTCTTCTTATATTTGCTCCAAAAGAGAGTAATTTTCTACTTATAAGTCTGCTACCGGGCATTGTGTGACAATGAGAACTGGGGAGATTTGTGAAGTACTAGGTGATGGGACAATTGAGTTGAAGATGCCAGATCTAAATTTGTTCACTTTAAGGGATGTTTTGCATGTTCCTCTGTTGAAACGGAATCTGATTTCCTTAGGAACTCTGGATGCACGGGGTTGGAGGTACACAGTACGAAGTGGAGTTCTGTCTGCTTTTCAAGGTCATCGTGAAGTGATTAGAGGTATGGGAGTGGTTGGGCCAAGCCAACACAATCTCTACAAACTTTGGGGAATCCAAAAATCCTGCGCAGGGGTTGTTAGTTCTTTTCCTGTTATTCCCGCAAGCACAGCTAGTTTGCCACAGCTAGAATCATCGAGACGAGACCACGACGTTCGAATATCGCCGAGAGGTGGAGAAAGCCTAAGGGTAGGTGGAGTTCGTGCGGAGTTTGGCAACTTCGTGAGTACATCTACGTAGGTGTGCTTTTTGAGGGGCTACACTGGATCGGGTGAGATTGAGTAGAGATCAGTTCAATTAGAAGAAGAAACTATTGTTCTAAGTCTTTTTTGCAAGTGGAATTCATTAGAGTTTGGGGATGAATAACACATCATGTGATAGCACTCGTATGCAATCCAAGGTGGAGTTTGTTAGGAATGTGTCTTGAATACTCATGGTTCAGATTAGAAGAAGGTAAGATAAAGCACGGAGGTTGAAGTGTCGAAGAGAGTGGAAGAAAACAGAGCAGCAATAGTGCAGGCATAGTTGTGGTCGACTGTCCCAATTTGCGGTCGACCGCACACCCGAACGCAGTTGTACTGGGTTTGGCTGAGAGGTGGAAGGTCGACTGGTCTTATTGGACGATCGACCGACCACGGTGCTGTATTCGTTTTGGGCCTCGATTTGTTAGTTTGTTTCAGCCCAATCTTCAACTCCAAGTTAGATCGTACGACTCCTATTCAATTACTTCTTTTCCAGGTTATATCGGACGACTGAGAATTAAGATTAGACTTAGGTTTCTCTCTATTCTTCTATCTATATTATAAACTCCTTCAATATGAGAGTATAGTACTTCACAGATTATTTTCTCCATTGCAAAAGAGAGGCTCGATAGATATAGTTCTTGGTGGGTGAGTTTAATTCCTTGTATTGAGTGAATCAATAACTCATTGTAATCTCTTCTAGTTGAATATCAGATCTCTCTATATTTTCCCCCGGATTAAGCAAAAACTAACGGGGATAAATCCTCGTTGTATTTGTGTTTGGATTGGTGGATCTACTTACTTGCTCAATTTATTTGTCTCATCTCTTCGACTTCCTCATTGCTCTAATTAGTTCCGCTACAATCAGAGGGGTTTGTTGACGCCCCAATCCCAACAATCACTACTTTGAAGTTATCCCGACATTTGGAAACACCGTTATAGGCTAATTTCCATTTATTTTTCCCCATTAAATAGAATATCCCAGCGTTTAAAAAACGTCAGGTTAGGCTGTTTATTTAATTTATTTTTTTTAAAATTACAAAATAGTTGGATTGTTTTCATTGTTGTTGTTTATTTTATCAAATCAGAATACCTATAAACAACAAACCATAAATGGCAATATCCATCAGATTCATCAGTATATAAAACCTAACAATAATAGTACTCTATTAATTCGATTCAATTACTACAATTTTTCACCACAACGCAGAAATTCCCAATTTCCAAATAATGAAAGAAGGTTGCACATATTACTAATTACATATAAATTCAAATTTTAACTACAAGAAAAAGATTAAAACAACAATTTATTTCAATACTTCAGTATAATTCTGTCTACCAACAACTCCTACACATATTGAACTGCAATCTTTCGTCGGTCATTCATAGTTAACAGTTGTTCGCTCTTCTCTTAGCTAACAGAGAAAGCACAAAAAACATAGAACCATTAAAAATTAACGGCAAGTCCAAAGCTACAGTAAGAAGCGAAGTGAAAACAGGGATCACTTGAACAATATTCACTCCGAGCAGTATATGAGAATGATTTCCAATTAGAAGAGAGAAACACCATTCATACATACAATGCTTTGAAAGTTGCCTATAAAAGAATAAATTATTCCCCCCAAAAAAATTTATGCGGTCGGTCTGTTACTACAAGAAAATAATAAATTGGAGGGTAGTTAAAAGTATAGGTTTTACTACATGCTTAAAAAACAATTGCTTTAAACGGTCATCCCTGGAAGCAAGTTATGCATATATAATTTTAGGCATCATATTAATATGTAGTTAGTTATTTACCCAGGGGCGGTCCTAGAATTTTAGGAGAGCCCGAAGCAAAAAAAAAATTTGGGCCTGAAGTTTTTAAGGGGCCCCTGGGATTTTAAGGGCACCAAATGAAGATGAATTAGCTCGGTTTCACTCTAAAAAAGGAGCCCCACATATACCAAAAAAAAAAAACGATTCATGTATTAGAAAAAAAATAAAAAAGTATACATGAGAAATCATGAATTTTTTGACCGGCAGAAATCATGAATTTTAGGGATCTGAAGCTAATATAAGATTTTGTAGGCCTGAAGCTAATATAAAATTATGAAAAAAATAAAACGATTTATGGATTTTAGGGACCTGAAGTTAATATAATTTTTTTTTTCCTGACAACGGGGGCCGCCTTTTTTTGATTATTTTGGGGACCTGATGCAAATACATTGGTTGCCTCCAAAAAGGACAGGGGCCTGTATTTACCTTGAACAAGATCTACCATGAATACAATAAATTGTGAATTTGGACAGTATTCTACATCTAGTAGATAATTAATTTGTGCTAACCTTCAATTGGGTACTTAGAGCATCTGTAGTCGTTTGCTAAATATCGATAATATGGATATTTGGCTAAAAAAAGCACTGCACTCGTTTGCCAAATATCCATATTATCGATGATTTGCTACAGTCGATTGCTATATTTGAGAATAGATATAGCTTTTATCCATATTTGAGCGACGACACTCGAAGTGCCATCCCAAAAAAAAATTTAATATTTTACATTCGTCGGACGGCACTTCAAGTGCCGTCCCTTGAAAAATTAATTAATTATCGCAATTAAAAAGCATAAAAAATAATTAAAAAAAACCGAAAAACAAATTCTCCTCGGACGGCACTCGAAGTGCCGTCCCACGCCTTTCTTATTTCTCGGATGTGCCGTCCCTTGGTATTTTTTTTAAAAAAAAATACCAAATAAATCCTTAATAAATCCTTAAATGCTTTAATAAATCCTTAAATGCACATAATATGGTCAAAAGAAAGCATTAATAATTCCTTAAAGCAAAAAAAATCCACAAAGGTGTTGGACGGCACTTCATGTGCCGTTCCACCTTTTGGGTGGAATTTTTTTTTTCTCTCTCTCTCTCTCCAATTATTATTATTAATTTTTTATTTTTACGTTCGGACGGCACTTTGAGTGCCGTCCCACAAAATTTATTGTTTTTATTTATTTTTTTTTCTCCGACGGCACTTCATGTGCCGTCGCTTATTATTTTAAGATAGAAAGCTAAAAAATAGCTTTGAACTGCAGCAAAAGTTCGATTCCTATTTCCATTTATCCATATTATCCATATTTTACATTCAACGACTACAGATGCTCTTACCATTGGGACTGAGCCTACACCCTCATTCGAGTTACTATTATTACCAGCCGCATAGACTTCATAAAGAATTATGGTCAATTCTTCAGCATTCAGTTCGTCCAACATGAAATAGATTAATCCAAAATGTTCAATAGATTACATCAAAGTCCATTCATGATCTGTATTAAAAGAAGTTGATAGGATACCCACAATTGTGTCAAGTAAACATGTTACTTGCTCCTGCAAATCATTGTTAACCAACTCCCTAATATATTGAAGTACTGACTTGCTCATAATACTGCATCCATCATGAATTTGCTTGGAAAGGGGGAAAAAAATTCGTCTTCATACAAATATATAAGTGAAAATGTCAAGTGATCAAGTTTTAGACAGAAAAACCACCTGTTACTTCTCCGACCATCCAAAATATGGCGGAACATCATCAAATCTTCTTGTTCTAAATCTAATTTTGCTTCTCTGACAAAATACAAAGCAATCTCCATATTTTGTGTATTCTCCATGGAAACTTAATTTGCACTTTCCCTACTACCAAACAGGAAATCCAAGTGATTAAACGACCTACTTAACAGAACACTATTGTGCAGCTCAAAAAAGAAAGATTATTAAGAAAATCAGCACAACACAATTTAGGTAACAAAATGGAAAGAGTTCCTATAAAAAGGCTTCCTAAGTGCATCTCCAATTGTTTGCTATTTTGGTAAAATTGCAAACGATTTAGCAAACGATCGCTGCAATTATTTGCTACTTTGCCAATTTTTAGCAAACGAGAAACAGTGCTTCGCCAAGTTTGTGAAATAAATTTGGCAATTGCCAAATATAGCAGACAGAACATGATGTTCTGTCTCTTTTTATTTTCATTTTTTAAATGCATGGGACGAAACAATATGTTTCGTCCAATAATTTTTTAATAGTTTTAACGATCGGACGGAACAACATGTTCCGTCCTATAAAAAAAAAGTAAAAAATGTATCGGACGGGAATTGTTGTCCCGTCCGATCACAAAATGATCTTGGACAGGACAACATGTCCCGTCCCACCCATCCCAGCCAAATCCCACTTAATCACTCATTAATCACACTTTATCACTAATTTAATATTTTTTTATATTAACTAATCTATATAATAAAATACAAAGAAAGCTATCAAGAGGCTCTCATTCAATCCCCAAAATCAAAGGCTCAGATCTAATCTTACAAAACACATTTTCCCTCTCCACCCCCCCCCCCCCCCCCCCCCCCCCCCTCCCCCCGCAAAAAAAAAAAAAAAAATCAAACCCCCAATTTTAAATACTCCCTCTCTCTATCTTCCAGAAATACCCCCCTTCTATATCTCTTTCTCACTGTCTCTCTCTCTTCCCCTCGCTCGCTCTGTCTCTCTCTCTCTCTTCCCACTCTCTCTATCTCTCATCGATCCTATCTCTCTCTCTTCCCCTCCACCGTCTCTCTCTCCCCGCGCTCTCTCTTCCTCATCGATCCACCATCTCTCTCTCCCGGCGCTCTCTCTTCCTCATCGATCCACCGTCTCCAACTTTCACCGTCTCTCTCTTCTTCGACCCACCGAACCCACCGAACCACCGAACCCCACCCAAGCTTCACCGTCTCCGCACTACCGATTTCACCGACCACCGAACCCCACCCAAGCTTCACCATCTTCCCGACCACTGACTGATTTACCCACTGATTGATTTGTGCCCATTTGAGTTGATCCCGACCACCGATTTCACCGTCTCTACATCTCAGGTATTGCATTCGTTTTGTTGGGTTTTTGTTAGATTGATACTGTTTTGCATCTAATTTTAGGATTGATACTATCTAATTTTTAGACAGTATCAATTTTTAGGATTGATACTGTCTCAGCTTCACTGTCTAATTTTTAGGATTGATACTGTTTTGCAACTCCGTCAACCCAACTTTCACCTCAGCGCAGATTTTAGAATTGTAAGTGTTATTCGAAATTGATACTATTTTCCATCTGATTTTGCATCTAATTTTAGGATTGTACACTAGTAGAAAATGCCACAACTGCAATAGAAATTTTCCTTGTAAAAGAATGAAATTCCATAGTTAATGCACATTCGTAAGAGAATTTTTCTCATTCCCTTATAGTTGTGTTGTTGTGAAATCTCTCATTGTTACTGCACATATTTGCAACGGAATTTTAATTATTCCTTGCGAATATTAGCTACAATAGAATATCTGTAATGAAAGTTATTTCTTGCTGTCCCCATCTATAAGAAAATATCTACAACAAATATTTCCACTGCAAGTGTGTTTTAAAAGGGATTTTTTCCGTTGCTGATGAACTTTTGCTACAGAGGTTCGCAAAGTAGTCATTCCATTGCAATTGTTACCTCGCAAATGCAATTGTTACATCGCGAATGCAATTGGATGCATTTTTTCATTGGTGATTTCGTTCGGATGGCTTAATCAAAATTTTTAAAACGATGTATTTCTTCGATGAAGAACATATAATTATTTCACCTACAGATGTGCACAATTATATAAAGAAAACATAATAATAAAAAATATGCAATTTGAACAAACAATACATATTTAGATAATAGTAAACTTAAGAACACCAAAATAAGCATTAATATTATAGAGTATAGAACATTCTCATTACAAAATTATATATTTGTTTCGAAGTGCCAAAATACCAACAATACATTCTAGAAGGAAATATGAGTTGTCAAACTCTAAGAAATACAATGCATGTTTTCAAAAGTACTTCTAACTTGGGGTTTCCTCTTGATCTGGAAGGATGCTTCAGATCTTCTCGTGGTGCATTAAAGAGCAGAACTTGGGGTTTCATCTTTCCATACACAGGTGCCAGAAGCAACAACTACCCAGTAACAATAATTTTTATTAGGCACAAAACAAACAATTCCTGAAGAAATGGTATTGTGCATCCTGATCTGGGTACCTAAAATAGATATGATTTACCAAGAATTAGCACATAAAGAACCAAAACATTCGACAAAAAATGATTAATAAACTATCAAAAATACATACAAGATGTAGACTGTAGTCACATTCATAACCCACATATTCATTAAAGTGATTGGCAATGTCAAAGGCACTGTAGCTGTATGACTCGTGAAGAGAAACAAAATTTTGTATGATGCAAACTACTTACTATTGAGTTCAATGAAAGATCATATTCTTTATTCATGATTGTATATTTTGTGTTTTGGATCCAGTTGCATTTTACATGTTTTTCAACTGCGAAGCTTGCTACTATTGTCTATTGGACTCATTTTCTTATTTTGAACATATTTTAATCAGCTTTTGTTGTTACGCAACCACTTATAAGTCTACTACAGGTGCAGGATAGAATATTTTAATGAGGAGAAGCTGATAATATACCTACACTAAGAGCTACTAAGTTGGTACTAAATAGATAGAACAGAATTTTATCATGGATGTAGCAGAAATTTGAGAGGAGCTAAGAAAATATATGTATGTAAGATTTAACATCGAGATAGCAAAAAACTTTCCACAAAAAACCTCACAGAGTATCACAAGCAAGCATTATAAATTTAAACATGTTACATACTATGTTACATATTATGAAGTATTAGCAATTGAAACATGAAGCCATTTATATATTCAAACACATATTGGTTCAAACTACACAAACCTTTTCACAAATTCTTCTTGAACCATGTTACAGACTATGAAGTGCATATCAATGGATATTCAATAAAAGAAATTGAACATTTATTGTGCATTGATATTCTAGAAGCAGGGTTTCGACATGAGAATGAGGTTGATTGCTTATTGGAAGATTGTGGTGTTAAGGTTGGTGGATGAACTAACATTTCACATTCTTCACAGTCTGAAAATTCTGGTGGACAAAGAACTGGAGGATGAGATGGTGAATGAAATCATGATCTCACAACCAGCCAGGATTGAGCAGATGCTGGAGGAATCGCCATCTGTATCCGGGAAGCCAGAGAGGCTATGAAAGAGCGTTGAGCGGCTGAAGGAATCAAAGGAGGTTGTTGCAAAGATAATTGATCGAATTAACTCTAATGATCTTTGAAGTCTAGGGTTTGCTTTCTTATCCTACCTTAATTATATGATCTTTGGGGTGAATATATGTTGTCTTGGGTCCAAGTTACCATCAGGTACTTGTTTTTTTCTTTAGGTTTGTTGGTGTAACAAGTTTAATAATAATGCTGGCAAAATGAAGAACTGCCTGTGGCAATGGTGAATACAATTATGCTTTAAACTCAGTATCTGCTAAAAGTGTAAGTTCAGTATAATGTGGGAACATGTACATGCTGCTACATATTAGAATTTCCTTTTAGTTTTCAGATTGCTGCAGGTTCAATTTCCAGCAGTATGGAAGATTTTGAATACACAATTCTCATCAAATGCAATGAATATATCAGAAAAGAACTTATTGGTAATGCAATCAACAAAAAGTATAAAGAAAGGCTAAATTACAAAAGTCTTAAAGTTCCTATACCTTTGAAACCAAATAATGGACTTACAATACATAACAGTAAATATGTAACACATATTTAAAAGCTTATTACCAATTCACAGTTGCAACAAACTTTTATATACTAGGCTATGAAGAGAGTCATAAACAGAGGATGACTAATATCTATAAGAAGCTGATGTTCGTTCGATTTCACAATAATACTAATGCATTTCGCACCGGAAATCAACTCCTGTAAACATCTTAAAAATGTGTTCCAACTACAATTAATAACTCGTAAGGAAAAGTGGAAAACATAAGCACATCGAACATACAGATCATACCTGAGCTTTGATTTCTACAGAGGGGGACCGTGAGATTCTGGCTTCGCTGACTTCCCAAATGCTTATCACTTCTTCAGCTCTCTTCAGTTTGAGATTCATTGCCAGGCTCCCTATCAGCATTACTGGCCTCCATATCAAGCCCATCTCAAGCACATATCATCTAGGCAACGCACTAGCAGTACAATAGGACTTCTTCCTTCCTCTCACCGTCATCGAAACACTTTAATGAATTATTAACTCTCTAAACATTTAACACTAAAACAGTGAACACTTCAAAGTTCAAACTAACAATTGAACATTTAACATAACACTACAAACTAACACAAAATAACACAAACATTTAACATAACACTACAAACTAACTATTAACAATTTAACAATTAACACTAAAGGAAGTAAAGAACAGACTAGACTAAAAGTGAAGAAGTGAAGAAAAAAATCTAATTTATACTTCGATTTCATACTTTTCACTGAAATATAACCAAAGGTAAATGTTACTCTTTTTTGAGTTATTGCAAGTAAATTTCAATTTCCTTTATGTTGTATTACAGGAAAAGCTTTGCAAAGAACATCACAGTGTTATTACTAGCAAAACATCATGGTGTCACTTACATCCTTAATTACTAAAAGCACATTGCAGGTAAACAAATAGATTGAAATATAACCAAAGGTACCCAACGATAATTATCACAAATTACTGGTAAATTACCAAAACTGCAAATGAGGTGACAATTTCTCAGTGAAGAAGTGTAGAAAAAAAATTAGGGGACAGTTATCAAAACTTCATACATCTCAAATTGTCATCTAATTTGTATACATGAAGAGTGAAGAAAAAAAAAATCAAACCTTGGTAGTTGGTACTATGGTAGAGAGAGAGTAGGAGACGAACGGCGACGACGGTAGAAGGAGAGGCTCACGGCGACGATGGTAGTTGTCAGGGTCGCCGGCCAACCTTTAGAGTTCATCGGAGCATGGGCAACAGGGATCACCTCTGAGTTGTAGTGGTTGGGTTAATGGGTTCAATTTCTTCTTGTTCTTTTCAGATTGTTTGTAATGAAACTGTACATGCTTAGCGCACCTTTTATTTTTCATGTGTTTTGGGCGGGAAGAGTGCGGGAAGCATTTTTCATGCGCTTTGCACGTGTTTCCTTTGTAAGTTTGTCCTGTAGCGCAACCGTCTCTAACCGTATAAATGATGAGCTATAATCTAGGAAAAATATCAATAAACAATCAAGTTTCTTCTTCTGATCTTCTTCTTCTTCCTCTCCTTCTTCCTCTCAACTCTAGACCCTGCAACCGCCATGGAGAGGTCCAGAAGCATTCGGAATCCCATTCCTGAAAATCTGGTATCAGAGCCAGGCAATCTCGACGATGATGTGCGAGACAAAGGTAGTACGTTGCTTGAGGGAGTGGTAGCGGATATGAGAAACCAACTGGTGGAGGGTCAAATCCAAACAAATTACCTCACCGAAAGAGTCGAAGCTATTGCGACGAGTGTAGGTGACAGGTTCTCTTCGATTGAGGCGAGGATTGAGTCCATGATGGCGATGATGCAGCAAATTCACTCATGTCCTCGAAATCCACCACATCCAAATCCACCTCTGCTTCCCAATCCACCGCATCCACCATTCCAAAGGGAGGTAACTGTCTCTAACACCAATCTAATGCAATCTTCAAATCATAGCGATGGAGGAACAGTGTTCAGAGCTTCGTTCAAGGTGGAATTTCCGATGTTTCACGAAGGAGATCCGACCGAGTGGATCTGTGGGATAGAACAGTTCTTGGACTTCTATGAGGTCCCTGAGAATCAGAGATTGAAATATGCGATGCTCAACCTCAGGGGAAGAGCCGCTCATTGGTTTCGACGACACTTGAAACCCAGGATTCATGAGATAACTTGGTCGACGTTCCTAGAGGAGCAGATAACTAGGTTTGGGCCAATAGAGTTTTAGGATTTTGAGGGAATTCTATCTAAGCTACAACAGAAAGGAGATCTTAAGGTTTATGTTCAAGAATTTGATCGGATCTCCAATTTTGTCGATGGGTGGTCTGAATCACACTACTTGAGTACCTTCATCAGTGGTCTGAGGGATGAAATACATTGGGATGTGAAATCGAAGTGTCCAAAGAATGTGAACGAAGCTATCGGCCTGGCTAGAGGGTATGAAGAGAAACTTTCATGCTTGAGGAGGAACTACAGAAGTCCCATTCCAGTTAGATCCGCAGCACCACCTCCTAAACCACCCCCTCAAACAAGTGTTTATACGAATCCCCAACCTACATCATTTGCATCACCAGGCAATCAACACTTTACTAGTCACCATAATCCTCCATCTATAGTTGCGTCCAATTTTGTACCCAAGAGGTTGAGTATCCAGGAGATGCGAGATAGAAGAGCCAGAGACTTATGCTTCAACTGTGATGAGAGGTATACACAATGTCATATATGCAAAACACAAAGGTTCTACTTCATTGAAGGATTGGAAGAGGAAGATAACGAAGGTGCAGGTGGTGAGGCAGTTGTTGTGGAAGAGAGTTCACCCACTTCTGAGCAGATCATTCTATCAAACACCTTACACTCTGAAATTTCCTTTCATGCTCTCGTTGGAAATCAAGTGTATCCCCAGACTATGAGAGTCAAGGGAAGAATAGGTGGAAATGAAGTAAACATCCTCATCGACTCAGGCTCCACACACAATTACCTTGATCCCCAAACTACGCTCACAGCCAGTCTATCGATAATGCAGGAATCCCGATATAAGGTAACTGTGGCAAATGGGCAGAGTATGTATAGTGAAGGTAAGGTTCAATGTGTGAACTTTGTGGTGCAAGGGGTAGAACTTCAAGCTGAATTGTTGCTCTTATCACTGGGTCCTACGCAGATGGTGTTGGGTGCACACTGGTTAAGATCCCTTGGTCCAGTAACCATGGATTTCTCTAGGATGACGATGGAATTTGTGGTAGCAGGAAACAGAAAAATTGCAAGGGCTCCTCAACTCTCAACTACAACTAGTGAATGCTCAAGAAATTTTAAAGATGAACCATTATATCTGCCAAGTGTACATGATACAAGTCCAAGAGACTGTGTTGGAGGGAAGCCAAGAATTGCTCCAACTGCATACAGAGGCTGAAGATTTACAACAGATCATACAAAACTTCCCTGAAGTATTCTCTGAACACCTTACACTTCCACCACAAAGGTCCATAGACCATAAAATTCCCATTACTGCAGGGACCAAACCTGTGTGTTTAAGGCCCTACCTACATCCTTATTATCACAAAGGTGAAATTGAAAAACAGATTGAAGAAATGCTCACATTTGGGTTCATAAGGCCAAGCCACAGCCCCTATGCCTCCCCAGTTATTTTGGTGAAAAAATCAGATGGTAGTTGGAGACTATGCATCGATTATAGAGCACTCAACAACCAAACAATCAAATCTAAGTTCCCAATTCCGCTCATAGATGATCTCCTAGATGAGTTAAATGGATCCACCTTCTTCTCCAAGATCGATCCGAAATCAGGGTACCACCAAATAAGGGTAAGTGACAGTGATATTCCCAAAATAGCCTTCCGCACTCACCATGGCCACTTCGAGTTTGTGGTCATGCCCTTCGGCCTCACAAATTCTCCGGCAACCTTCCAGTGCCTCATGAATGACATCTTCAAGGAACATCTACGCATATTTGTACTTGTGTTTTTCGATGACATCCTATAGCCCTTGTTGGGAGAGTCACCTTCAACATGTCTCAACTACTTTAGCTGTCTTGAGTAAGCACCAGTTAGTAGCAAAAGCCAGTAAGTGTACATTTGGAAAAAGAGCAGTGGGTTTTCTGAGGCACATTATCAGTAAGGAGGGCATCGCAGTCGACCCAAACAAGATAAAGGCAGTAGTAGAGTGGCCAGAGCCAAGAACAGTAAAGGAGCTTAGAGGATTTTTGGGGTTAACTGGATATTATCGAAGGTTTGTGAAGAACTATAGGGGAATTGCAACACCTCTAACTCAGCTACTGAAAAAGAATTCTTTCAAATGGAGCGCTGCTGCAACTAGTGCATTCCAAACACTTAAAAGTGCCATGACTACTACCCCTATTTTGAGATCCCCTGACTTTGCCAAACCATTTGTTCTTGAGAATGATGCATCGCAATCTAGCATTGGTGCCGTGCTTATGCAAGAATCCCAACCTATTGCCTATATGAGTAAGAGTCTAAAGGGAAGGTTATTGGTGCTCTCCACATATGAAAAATAAGTTTTCGCCATATTGCAAGCTGTGAAGCAGTGGAGACAATATTTGTTGGGGGGTACATTCATAATAAGGACAGACCAAAGGAGTATTAAGTACATTTTAGATCAAAGAAACAATACGGAAATGCAAGAGAAGTGGTTGTGGAAATTGTTGGGTTACACCTTCATGGTGGAGTACAAAAAAGGAATTGGCAATACCGCTGCAGATGGGTTGTCAAGAAGAAAAGGTGAAGGAGAATCCTGCTGCGAGATCACTTTCATTGTGCCAGAATGGTTGGAGGGCGTCAAGAAGATGGTTTTAGAAGACCCATACTTTGAAGATTTTCAAGAAAAACTGCAGGCAAATCAAGGAACTCAGGAATTCTTTAAGCAAATTCGGGGAGTATGGCATTATAAAGGGAAGGTATTGATCAGTCCTCATGCAGAAGTGAGACATTTGATCTGCACTCTTCAAGCGTGGAAGGCCACTCTAGTTTTGCTAAAACACTGCAGCGCATCAAAAGAGATTTAAAATGGGAGGGAATGAGTAAAGAGATCAAATAGTGGGTTAAGGAATGCCTGGTATGTCAGAAAAGTAAAAGTGAAACACTATACCCTACAGGTCTATTAAATCCTCTTCCAATTCCCGATCGTGTGTGGGAAGACATCTCTATGGACTTTATTGAGGGTTTACCCAAGAGCCAAGGAAAGAGTGTGATAATGGTTGTGGTTGATCGTCTCACCAAATACTTTCACTTTATCGGCATCTCACATCCCTACTCTGCCCAATTGATTGCCTAAGTATTCATTGATAACATCTACAAGTTGCATGGTATTCCGAGGAGTATAGTGAGCGATCGAGACCTCGTATTCATCAGCAGATTCTGGAAAGAGTTTTTTAAAATCCAGAGCTGCAAACTCAGCCATACTACTGCCTATCACCCCCAAGGAGATGGCCAAACAGAGGTAGTAAACAAAACATTAGAGTTATATTTGCATTGTTTTTGTTGTCAAAAACCCACTGATTGGGTAAGATGGTTATCGTGGGCCGAATTTTGGTTCAATACCAATTGGCATGCGTCCACGGGAATCACCCCTTTCGAAGGAGTCTATGGTAGATCCCCACCATCTCTAATTCAGTATGTGAGGGGAACGGCTAGTATGCCAGTCCTGGAAGAAGAGTTAATCACTAGAGACTCCATCTTGAAACTGTTGAAGGACAATATTGCTCAAGCTCATGAGCATATGAAGTTTTATGCAGATAAAAAACGCACCGAGAGGGAGTTTAGAGTGGGTGATTTAGTACTCCTGAAGATTCAGCCCTATAAAAAGAACTCACTCAGGAATCACACTCCTCAGAAGCTGACATCCAGGTTTTTTGGTTACTACAGGGTGCTAGAGAAGGTTGGCTCTGTGGCATACCGCCTTTAACTTCCAGATGGTGCAGTAATTCACCCCGTTTTTCATGTTTCGAAACTCAAGAAATGTCACGACAATCATTTACCCAATATTTCCTCATAATTTCCTTCATGGTGGGTAGAAGAAGACAGCCAAGAAAGACCAGAGGCAGTACTGGATAGGAGAGTGTTCAAGAAGAAGAATCAAATGGGAATCGACTTATTGATCAAGTGGAAAAATTCCGGAGTTGAGAATGCTTCGTGGGTTGACATTGATGTGCTTAGGAGCAAATTTTCCGACTTCGAACTTGGGGCAAGTTTGTTTTTAAGCGAGGAGGAGTTGTCAGGGTCGCCGGGCAACCTTTAGAGTTCATCGGAGCATGGGCAACAGGGATCATCTCTGAGTTGTAGTGGTTGGTTAATGGGTTCAATTTCTTCTTGTTCTTTTCAGATTGTTTGTAATGAAACTGTATGTGCTTACCGCACCTTTTATTTTTCATATGTGTTTTGGGCAGGAAGAGAGCGGGAAGCATTTTTCATGTGCTTTGCGCATGTTTCCTTTGTAAGTTTGTCCTGTAGCGCAACCGTCTCTAACCGTATAAATGATGAGCTGTAATCTGGAAAAAATATCAATAAACAATCAAGTTTCTTCTTCAAATCTTCTTCTTCCTCCTCTCCTTCTTCCTCTCAACTCTAGACCCTGCAACTGCCATGGCGAGGTCCAGAAGCAGTCGGAATCCCATTCCTAACAGTAGAGGGAGAGACGAACGGCGACGACACACTGCAAACACAGTAGGGGGAGTGGCGCACGACGACGATGGTAGAGGGAGAGGCGAACGGTGACGGTCGATTGGGCTTGGGGGAGAGAGAGAGTCATTTGTGACGGGTCGATTTGGCTTGAGGGAGAGAGAGAGTGGATGATTAGGGGCTAGAGGGATCGATTTCGTCATCGATTAGGGGAGAGAGAGAGAGAAAGAAAGAAAGAAAGGTTGCGTTTGGGGAAAAAGACGATTAGGGTTTGGGGAAAGGGGGGGCTTTCAGTTTTTTTCTTTCTTTTTTTTCTTTTTAGAGAGAGAGATAGAGAGATTTGTTCTTGGTTAAAGAAGGAGATGAATGGTTTTACTTTAGAAAAGTAATTTTACGTGTCTAATAAGTGTTTAATATTAAAGATTAAAAAACTATTTTAGTAACGGGATATATTATGTTACAATTGTTCTCTTGCAATTGTTGCAATTGTAACAGATTAATAAAATCTCTTGTAGATGTCAAAAACATTCACAATGAAGGGGTTTGTTGTGATTAATCCATTGTAGATGGTAGCACTAACAAGAGAATTTGGGTACTCGTAAATGATTCGTTGTTATTGCAAGGTTTTCTACTAGTGCGTATTTGTTTAAGGTTGCAGATTTTAAATTTTTTAGTAGTGTGTTAAGCTGTTTGTTGGTAGTGTGTTAAATTTTTTTAGTAGTGTGTTAAATTTTTTAGTAGTATGTTAAACTGTTTAGGATTGTATTTGTTTAGGGATAAAAAACTAAAAGCAGTGTGTTAAACTATTAGAAAGCGAGCATGAAATGGAATCATGAACCTACCCAAAGATTCGGCATAAAAGCCTATTTGTTGTATATAATTCACAGAGAAATTGCCTACATATCTGATACCATCAATTAGAACAAAGGTTCACAATTACATTTTTTAGTAGTGTGTTAAACTGTTTAGAATTGTATCTGTTTAGGGATAAAAAACTAAAAGCAGTGTGTTAAACTGTTAGAAAGTGAGCATGAAATGGAATCATGAACCTACCCAAAGATTCGGCATTAAAGCCTATATATGTGTTGTATATAATTCACAGAGAAATTGCCTACATATTTGATACCATCAATTAGAACAAAGGTTCACATTTTTTAAAGTAGAGTAATTGACTGCTCTCTCTCTCTCTGGAGAACAAAATGGAGATAAATAATATCTATGTATCTAACTTACTGAAATATCAGCCAAACGACAACCTTCCAACTATCTCTATTGCAAAAGTAAACAATGCAAAGATCCAATACATGCGAAACATTGTTTTCCAATGATCTAAGCTAAAAAGGATATATTAACATCTAACACTTATACTAGAAATCATCAATCTTAGTACATGTTCTGAGTTAATAAATACATTGCATAACATATTTGATTGTGTTAAGGTGTTTGAATTAGTATAAAGTATATTGCATATATTGTAAATGCACATTTTCTGGGTATATATTCAATATGAAGTTATAAATACTATACTTATTTGCATGTATGACAATTTGTCCCCAAATGCTCTGAATCAAAAACATTGGTTGTACTTTAGGGTTTGGGGTACAATAAATTGATCTTTGGAGTGCAAATTTTTTTCTCAACATAGAACCTCTAATAATTTAAATTAGGATGGGGAAAGCAGGTCCTTTCAAAAGGCTAAGTTGAACCTCCTTTCCATGATGCATGTCTACAGGACGGTAAGTTACAACAGTCTAACTCCTACGGTTCCTCTTCGCTTCTAGAAGTTCTCCCCGTAGTTCATCAACCTCTTCCTTCAGCACATCGGTCATATTCTTCCCCTTCTCGAGTTCCCATACCCGATGACTGAGAACTGAAAAGTCATCCTTACGCTTTGCCAATTGCACTTCCAATAATCCAACTCTCTCCCGCAGTATTTCTACCTGCCTCTGAAGAGAAGTCACAAGACTATTTGGAACCGGTTCTTCTTCTTCGTCAGAAGAGTCATCAGATGAATCCGGAGGTGGGGTGATCTCTCGGGATTCAGGCCACTCCTCTTCATCAGAATCTGCTTGCCCAGGATGGTACTCTTCCTCGGGATCTGCTTGTCCAGGATGGTACTCTTCCTCAATGATACGCCAATCGTCGTCTCCCGCAGGGTCGAAGTGGTCAGCCATCTTAGAAAAAGAGAGGAAGAAGCATAAGTCATAGAGCAACACAAATGTAAGTCACTTACATTTAAATCTCTAGACTCAAACTCACACTCTAATGTCCACTTCTAGGGTGTCGTTCCTTATAAATTTGTACCAGTGTGAAACGTAGCTCTGATACCACTCTGTAACATCCCGAATCCCAAATACAACTGAATTCGAGAGTTCTACAGGATCTTTTCGTCTCATTCGGTACAATTTTACAAGGAATTGAAAACTTTTCACTATACATCAGAGTTACATGAGATTTTACCCTTTATATTTTACAGCAGAAACATATACATCAATAATTTACAAATAATGACAGCGGAAGCAATTACAACTTTATACAAAAGATGCAACAATACATAATCTTTGAGCATTGGTTCTTCTTTAACCTTTATCAAGCCAATTATCCTGCATATAAAACTATGGGTACGTCAGTTTATTCAACCGACGATAATTATACATGGCCATTCTCTCTATGCCAGAAACAGTATAACGATTCTCATTTCTTAACAAATCACAAACTTGTTCACATATCAAAATAAAGGGGAAATCTTAAAGATGTCGTGTTGTGGTTGTGCACTTAATCCTTAATGCAATAGTTATATTATATGACACTAATGCGCACTTGTTCAGAGTCTATGCATCCCATACTACATAGGTCTGAGGGCAAGCCCTTAATCGTTCTTCATCTTGTAGGGTTCAATCCCTCGTCATGACTTAATCTACTACTGTAACTATGGTAAGTATCCTAGATGTTTTCTGACCTACGAACTCATGTCTAGGCGCCCTGGAGGGAATCCCAACGCACTGACACATGACTCATCATGCAGGCATCCTGTAGTAATTCAGCTCCTACCATAGACATGACACCACTCGTAGCCGTCAAACACCCCACGAGCGTCGCCATCGGGACGGTACTCTGGAGAAGCATCCACGCCCTATCATGACTCATCATGGGACATCCTGGGAATACTCTCTCGCTGCCAATCCAATGGCGCTCATACTCAATGTTTTTCTCTTACTTTCATCACATCTCCACTATGTACTAATCCTTAGTTTTATTAGAATCATGAACAAAATCAAAGCTCTAGAGTTAGCCTCTCCACTAAACCGGACTTAATCATTCATTCAACATGACCAACCTTGGTCTTTCATTTCAATCTCTTTCCAATTGCCGAGGGAGACTTAGCTACTCTTTCATTTCAATTCCAGTTCACAATTACTAAAAATCTGAGCATTTCCAACTCATGAGTTCATTTTTCATAATCACCATAGATTTTCTTTTTCATGTTCATAGTTCCACAATTATATAAACTTTCATAAATTCAAATAAATGATTCAGTTCATTTCGGGTATAAAATTCATGAAAAGACAATAGAATTTACTTAAATCGTCACATCCAATAATCATTCAACATAAGATTCGCAATCTTTATCATAAAGCAAAATCATAGAATTTATGATGTGTCACAAAGTCATCTGGACAGTCGACTTAGAGCTCATCTAGTCGACTTGTTCAGTCAAACAAAGTCTTTCAGTAAACTGCTCGGAAGAGTCGACTGCTGCACATGGCCAGTCGGCTGTTCCACAGTGTTCAAAAATTCAAATATTATTTACAGGGCAGTCGACTGTCATCAAACCCAGTCGGCTGTTCCGCAGAATTCAATTATGTAACTTTTCAAGTTCAGTACAGTCGACTGTTACATACATTTGGTCGACTGAGCAGGCTAAACTTTCAAATTAATGAATCCTCTCCTTATTCTATTCACACATTATTTTTTGTCACACTACAATGTACTCATGCCAACATAAAACATGAAATTCTTATCTGTTTATTAACATCACAACATAGTTTTCGATTAGATGTAAATTTCACATAACTAGTGTTTTCTTCTTCTCAAAAGGAAATACTAAACATGTATTTTTCTTTTACTCAACATTTACTTACGGAGATGAATACTAATCCCAATTTAACATACTAGAACATCAAGTTAACCATTCACATAAAAATACGTCGTTTCATGGAAATCCGAACCGTACATATTTTCTTTCAATATATCAGTCGACTGTTCATACGACCGGTCGACTGTACAGGTCAGTTCCATTCTTTTAAATGTCATTAATTCTGTTCGTTCATTCACATCTTTCATATTAAAATATAGCACAGAGCATTTTAGTATAATGATCCCATATCAATTCACATTTCACAAGTATGATAACAATCAATATTGTCCTAGCATGATCTCTATATTAGAAGTCCTGAGAAACACCCACCTTGTTGACGAAATAAACGAAATCCCGTAAAGCCTTCTAGTGTGATAATGTGACTTCTCCTCCTTGCTCCTTGCCACCGAGGATCCTTCTGCAGATGATGACCGGCCTCCAAGAACACACACTCACAACTCTCTTAAAAATAAGTCTTTCTCTTTTTCAAATAGATTTTAGTGTAGATTACAGTTAATTGGGGGGGGGGGGGGGTATTTATACACAATTTTGGGTGAAATGGAGGGCTAGGATTTAGTAGATGGTTATGAGACGGAGGGCTAAGATTAGAATAGGAGTTGCATTAACTACCCATAACTAAGTAACCACTCAAGCATGATCTCCATCCCTTCAAAAAACTGGCCAAGGAAGGAATAGTGTGCAATGCACACCATGGTGCATGCACGTGCTATTCTAGTCTCCATATAACCAAACTTGTACATATACATTTTACAAAATAATCTTTTAAAAGCGTTTAACTTTACAAGTTGTTAAAAAAAAAAAATCATGGGCTTAAATTAATGGGCCAAAACATTAGTTTTTTTTTTCAAAATAAATAAATTATATTTTGGGCTAAAGTCTATTTGAAACAAGGATCTTTAAAGAAATAATTTAGCAACATATATACATAGCTCATCATTCAATATAAAATTTCATAAAATGGCACGTGCACACTACGTGTAAAAATAAAATAAATAAATAATAACCATAAATGAAAATCAGGGCATTACAACACTCCCTTCTTAGAATAGTTCCGTCCACGGAACTATAGTCAAGAGCGAGAAACAAAACAAGCATAAAAATACAAAATACATATCAAATAAAAAGCTCAGGATGGTCTTTCAACATCCTCTCCTCAGACTCCTAAGTAGCCTCTTGAACCAAATGGTTTCTCCAGACTACCTTGACCATCGGTATCGTCTTATTCCTCAAGACTTTCTCTCGGTGATCAACAATCTCAATAGGAGACTCGATGTAATTCAGATCCAACTGCAAACCTTCCGGCACTTCAGGAAAATGATGACTCGGATCTGGAATATAACCTCTCAGTATAGACACATGAAAGACATTGTGCACCTGAGACAACTCTTTCGGTAACTCAAGCCGGTAAGCAGTTTTCCCGATCCTTTTCAATATCTTGTACGGGCCTATAAACCTCGGGACTAACTTCCCACCTTTGCCAAATCGAACCACACCTTTATTGGGTGATACTTTCAGAAAGACGAAGTCACTGACCTCAAATTCAAGGTCCCTTCTCCGGTTGTCTGCATAGCTTTTCTGTCTGCTCTGAGCTTCCACCAACCTCTTCCTGATCAGATCGATCTTTTCGGAGGTCTGCTGAACAATCTCAGGTCCAAACATCTGACGCTCCCCAACTTTGAACCAACAAACAGGTGTCCTGCACTTCCTGCCATACAAAGCTTCGTACGGCGCCATCCCAATGCTAGTCTGAAAACTGTTGTTGTAGGCAAACTCTACCAAGGGTAAATGCCTTTCCCAACTGCCTCCAAAGTCTAGTATACAACACCGAAGCATATCCTCAAGAATACGATTGACTCTCTCGGTCTGCCCATCGGTCTGGGGATGAAAACGGTACTAAAATCTGTCTTGGTACCCAAAACTATTTGAAGACTCCTCCAGAAATGCGAAGTAAACCGCGCATCTCGATCGGATACAATCGTCAAAGGAACGCCATGAAGCCTGACAATCTCGCCAACATACATCTCAGCCAACTTGTCCATCGAACCAGTAAGTTTCATTGCCAAGAAGTGAGCAGACTTGGTTAGTCGATCGACTATAACCCAAACTGCATCATTGCCCTTAGAACTCTTGGGTAAACCCGTAATGAAATCCATACTGATGTTATCCCACTTCCATTCCGGAATAGGTAACGGTTGCAATAGACCTCCAGGTTTTTGATTCTCAGCTTTGACTTGTTGACAAACTTCACACTTCGATACAAATTCGGCCACATCCCGCTTCAAACCTGACCACCAGAAATACAGCTTAGTGTCCCTATACATCTTAGTACTCCCAGGATGTACAGACAATAGAGTAGCATGCACCTCCTGAAGAATACTCTCTTTCAGGTCCGCCTGATCCGGAACACATAGCCTCTCTCCAAACCACAGCACTCCATCCTTGATTTGAAATCCGGGCAACCTGCCAGCACCAACCTGCTCCTTCATCTCCAAGATATCAGCATCAACCTCCTGACTTGCCATGATCCTTGCATTCAAAGTAGGCTGAAGCCTTAACTGAGCTAAAGATACTCCCAATCCTTGCAAGACAACTTCAATACCGGCTCAGTCCAATTCTTCTGCCAGCTGCCACTGAGTTGTAATCAAACTCACCAGACTGCTCTTGCGACTAAGTGCATCAGCAACAACATTAGCCTTCCCAGGATGATACTTGATCTTAGGATGAATGTCCTCAAGTACCTCCAGCCATCTCTGCTGCCTCAAGTTCAGATCCCTCTGCTGATAGATGTACTTCAAGCTTTTGTGGTCCGTGTACATGTTCAGCTTCTCGCCATACACATAATGTCTCCATTGCAGGGCAAAGATAATCACAGCCAACCCCAGATCATGAGTCGGGTAATTCTTCTCATGCGGTCGTAGTTGCCTAGACCCATAAGCGATTACTTTTCCTTCTTGCATCAAGACACAACCCAGCCCACGATGTGAAGCATCGCTATAAACATTATACTCAACACCTGCTCTAGACAAAGCCAAAATAGGTGCAGTAGTCAGCTTCTCTTTCAACTCCTGAAAGCTTGCCTCACATTGCTCAGTCCACTTGAAGTTCACATTTTTCTTGATCAGACCAGTAAGCGGCACGGCTATCTGAGCATAACCTTGAATGAATCTCCTGTAGTATCCAGTCAATCCAAGAAAACTTCTGACTTCCTTCACTGTGGTAGGCCTAGCCCAATCTCTCACTGCCTCTATCTTCTGAGGGTCAGTTGCCACTCCCTCCTTAGAAAGGATGTGACCTAGGAATGCCACTTCAAATTTCCAGAAATCACACTTGGATAGCTTGGCATACAACTCCTGCTCTCGAAGCTTCTCCAAAACTGCTGCCAAATGCTCGGTGTGCTCCTCCTCTGACTTGGAGTACACGAGGATATCGTCGACAAACACCACGACGAAAGAATCAATGAACGGCCTCAGAACTCTGTTCATCAAATCCATGAAGATTGCGGGTGCATTCGTCACTCCAAATGGCATAACTAAGAATTCGTAATGCTCATGTCGAGTTCTAAATGCAGTTTTGTGCACATCCTCAGCTTTCACTCGAACTTGGTGATATCCTGATCGAAGATCTATTTTGGAGAAAACAGCTGCTCCTTGTAGACGATCGAACAAGTCATCAATTCGGAGAATAGGATACTTATTCTGAACAGTGACCTTATTCAGCTCTCGGTAATCGATACACATTCTCATCGATCCATCCTTCTTATTTACCAAAAGCACGGGTGCTCCCCAAGGTGATGCACTAGGTTGAATAAAGCCTTTCTCCAACAGTTCCTCAATCTGCCGTTTCACCTCATCCTGTTCCACTGGAGCCAACCTATACGGTGCCTTAGAAATGGGTGCACTTCCCGGTTGAACAGTGATGCTGAACTCTACATCACGATTTGGGGGTAACCCAGGAAAATCATCCAAGAACACAGTCGGATAGTCCCGCACCACAGGAATCCCTTGCACTTCCACAGGAATCTCTTCCTTGTGGATAGCTGCCACCAGCCTAGAACACTTCTTCTTCCCTTGGAAAGTGACTTCAGGTCCACCTGGAGCCTTCACTGTTACCGTCTTGGTCTTGCACTCGATGCTTGCACTGTACACCGACATCCAATCAATGCCAGTGATAACATCGACTCCCAAGATAGTCAGCTCGATCAGATCAATCCCAAAGATTCTGTCCCCGATCACAATCTCACAATCGGCATAATACCGATCAGTGGTTAAAGTTTCCCCTGATGGAGTAGCTACTGCTAAGATCTTGCCTGGAAAAATCTTCGGTTCAACTCCCAACACTTTTGCAAATTTAGGAGACACAAAAGTATGAGAGGATCCAGTATCGAACAACACAACAGCTTTCATTCCATATTCTGATGCAAAAGATCCATTAAATTCGAAGCATGTAACATGAACTTTCAAATCAATATTTCCATTTCATTGAATTTCAAACTTCATACATTCGAATTGAAAAACATTTCTTGACATCAGAATGAAAATAGCAGAAGCTACAACAGTCTAACTCCTACGGTTTCTCTTCGCTTCTAGAAGTTCTCCCCGTAGTTCATCAACCTCTTCCTTCAGCACATCGGTCATATTCTTCCTCTTCTCGAGTTCCCATACCCGATGACTGAGAACTGAAAAGTCGTCCTTACGCTTTGCCAATTGCGCTTCCAATAATCCAACTCTCTCCCGCAGTGTTTCTACCTGCCTCTGAAGAGAAGTCACAAGACTATTTGGAACTGGTTCTTCTTCTTCGTCAGAAGAGTCATCAAATGAATCCGGAGGTGGGGTGATCTCTCGGAATTCAGGCCACTCCTCTTCATCAGAATCTGCTTTCCCAGGATGGTACTCTTCCACGAGATCTGCTTGTCCAGGATGGTACTCTTCCTCAATGATATGCCAATCGTCGTCTCCCGCAGGGTCGAAGTGGTCAGCCATCTTAGAAAAAGAGAGGAAGAAGCATAAGTCATAGAGCAACACAAATGTAAGTCACTTACATTTAAATCTCTAGACTCAAACTCACACTCTAATGTCCACTTCTAGGGTGTCGTTCCTTATAAATTTGTACCGGTGTGAAACGTAGCTCTGATACCACTCTGTAACATCCCGAATTCCAAATACAACTGAATTCGAGAGTTCTACAGGATCTTTTCGTCTCATTCGGTACAATTTTACAAGGAATTGAAAACTTTTCACTATACATCAGAGTTACATGAGATTTTACCCTTTATATTTTACAGCAGAAACATATACATCAATAATTTACAAATAATGACAGCGAAAGCAATTACAACTCTATACAAAAGATGGAACAATACATAATCTTTGAGCATTGGTTCTTCTTTAACCTTTATCAAGCCAATTATCCTGCATATAAAACTGTGGGTACGTCAGTTTATTCAACCGACGATAATTATACATGGCCATCCTCTCTATGCCAGAAACAGTATAACGATTCTCCTTTCTTAACAAATCACAAACTTATTCACATATCAAAATAAAGGGGAAATCTTAAAGATGTCGTGTTGTGGTTGTGCACTTAATCCTTAATGCAATAGTTATATTATATGATACTAATGCGCACTTGTTCGGAGTCTATGCATCCCATACTACATAGGTCCGAGGGTAAGCCCTTAATCGTTCTTCATCTTGTAGGGTTCAATCCCTCGTCGTGACTTAATCTACTACTGTAACTACGGTAAGTATCCTAGATATTTTCTGACCTACGAACTCATATCTAGGCGCCCTGGAGGGAATCCCAATGCACTGACACATGACTCATCATGCAGGCATCCTGTGGTAATTCAGCTCCTACCATAGACATGACACCACCCGTAGCCGTCAAACACCCCACGAGCGTCGCCATCGGGACGGTACTCTGGAGAAGCATCCACGCCCTATCATGACTCATCATGGGGCATCCTGGGAATACTCTCTCGCCGCCAATCCAATGGCGCTCATACTCAATGTTTTTTTCTTACTTTCATCACATCTTCACTATGTACTAATCCTTAGTTTTATTAGAATCATGAACAAAATCAAAGCTCTAGAGTTAGCCTCTCCACTAAACCGAACTTAATCATTCATTCAACATGACCAATCTTGGTCTTTCATTTCAATAATTCATTTCAATCTCTTTCCAATTGCCGGGGGAGACTTAGCTACTCTTTCATTTCAATTCCAGTTCACAATTACTAAAAATCTGAGCATTTCCAACTCGTGAGTTCATTTTTCATAATCACCATAGATTTTCTTTTTCATGTTCATAGTTCCACAATTATATAAATTCAAATAAATGATTCACTTCATTTCGGATATAAAATTCATGAAAAGACAATAGAATTTACTTAAATCGTTACATCCAATAATCATTCAACATAAGATTAGCAATCTTTATCATAAAGCAAAATCATAGAATTTATGATGTGTCACAAAGTCATCTGGACAGTCGACTTAGAGCTCATCCAGTCGACTTGTTCAGTCAAACAAAGTCTTTCAGTAAACTACTCGGAAGAGTCGACTGCTGCACATGGCCAGTCGGCTGTTCCGCAGTGTTCAAAAATTCAAATATTATTTACAGGGCAGTCGACTGTCATCCAACCCAGTCGGCTGTTCCGCAGAATTCAATTATGTAACTTTTCAAGTTCAGTACAGTCGACTGTTACATACATTTGGTCGACTGAGCAGGCTAAACTTTCAAATTAATGAATCCTCTCTTTATTCTGTTCACACATTATTTTTTGTCACACTACAATGTACTCATGCCAACATAAAACATGAAATTCTTATCTGTTTATTAACATCACAACATAGTTTTCGATTAGATATAAATTTCACATAACTAGTGTTTTCTTCTTCTCAAAAGGAAATACTAAACATGTATTTTTTTTTACTCAACATTTACTTACGGAGATGAATACTAATCCCAATTTAACATACTAGAACATCAAGTAAACCATTCACATAAAAATACGTCGTTTCATGGAAATCCGAACCGTACATATTTTCTTTCAATATATCAGTCGACTGTTCATACGATCGGTCGACTGTACAGGTCAGTTCCATTCTTTTAAATGTCATTAATTCTGTTCGTTCATTCACATCTTTCATATTAAAATATAGCACAGAGCATTTTAGTATAATGATCCCATATCAATTCACATTTCACAAGTATGATAACAATCAATATTGTCCTAGCATGATCTCTATATTAGAAGTCCTGAGAAACACCCACCTTGTTGACGAAATAAACGAAATCTCGTAAAGCCTTCTAGTGTGATAATGTGACTTCTCCTCCTTGCTCCTTGCCACCGAGGATCCTTCTGCAGATGATGACCGGCCTCCAAGAACACACACTCACAACTCTCTTAAAAATAAGTCTTTCTCTTTTCAAATAGATTTTAGTGTAGATTACAGTTAATTGGGGGGGGGGGGGGGGGGGTATTTATACACAATTTTGGGTGAAATGGAAGGCTAGGATTTAGTAGATGGTTATGAGACGGAGGGATAAGATTAGAATAGGAGTTGCATTAACTACCCACAACTAAGTAACCACTCAAGCATGATCTCCATCCCTTCAAAAAACTGGCCAAGGAAGGAATAGTGTGCAATGCACACCATGGTGCATGCACGTGCTATTCTAGTCTCCATATAACCAAACTTGTACATATACATTTTACAAAATAATCTTTTAAAAGCGTTTAACTTTACAAGTTGTTAAAAAAAAAAAATCATGGGCTTAAATTAATGGGCCAAAACATTAGTTTTTTTTTTCAAAATAAATAAATTATATTTTGGGCTAAAGTCTATTTGAAACAAGGGTCTTTAAAGAAATAATTTAGCAACATATATACATAGCTCATCATTCAATATAAAATTTCATAAAATGGCACGTGCACACTACGTGCAAAAATAAAATAAATAAAAAATTTCCATAAATGAAAATCAGGGCATTACAAATTTACAGAGCCCCAGTTGGCTATTTACCGCCAATCATGTTCTGGGAAGAACCTTCAGCTAGTTTTGGTGTTCTGATGCTCAGATAATTATAAAGCTACTTTGATATAAAAGAAAATTTGCCTTCTTGTTCTTATTAGTGGTGGATGTGGATTCAGCCCCTGAATTTTTTTTAAGCCCACCCCAAATACAATGGACTTTGTATTATTTTTTTTGTAGCCCAAGCCCAAATTTATCCCTTCACTCTAAGTTATATTTCCAACATTACTTTCCAATTTTCCTTCTTCTCCTTTCTCCATCAGATCTGACTTCTCTCTCTATCCCGGCTCTCACTGATTCAATTTAAACCCATCAATTGAAACTCAAGTAAGTCCAACTCTTTTGTTTCTTGATATGTTTTAGATTCAATTCCTTATAGCTTTCATATATATTGATTTATATACAAGTATACAACTTTGAACAATTTTTTATCTTCGTTGTCTTTTGATAATATTGAGTTTTATGTTATAATTCATCTTGAGTTCCTGCCCCCAACCCATCCCTCCCGACAGCACCATCAATCATCATCATCTCCTTGAACAGATAAACAAATGGAAGTTTCACTGAATTTGACCGTTATTGAAGTGCAACATAAGGTGTTAGATAAATTGTTACAAAGAAAATGACTTACTTTTGTCTACTTAATTTCAATAGATTGTAGATGTAGGTTTCTTTAGTCTACTGCCTACATATATGTATGTTGATTTTGAACATTATATCATATCAGATCAATGTCTTAGATTAGTTGTGATAATGTTGATTCAATATATGTAGGATTTCTTAGATTAGTTTTGATTTCAGTCTACATATATTTGGTTTACTTAACTTCAATATTTACAAATAGTTTTGATGAATGACTTAGATTAGTTTTGATGAATGTCATGTACCATCTTTTATGTTAAAAAAAGCTGCAATTTTTTAGCCTATAATTTTTATTATTTATATCATTCCTCTTAGATAAGTTGGACTAAAGTAAATAAAGAGTAAGCTATTAAGCTAGCTACTTCAAAATCATACTTCTAAGTAAGACATGATCCTAGTGAATTGAAAAGGCACTGGGTAAGTTTAGAATTTTAGTGTGTTCATATTTTAGGGTTTAATTTATGCTATTTGTCGGAATTACAATTTTGCAATTACATGATATTATGAATGCAAAAAGGAAACAGACTACACCCTCCCTTCTCAACTTTTTTAGTAAAAAAAGTGTTGGTCAATCATCAAGTGCCCAAGTTCCAATTTTGGATGATGTTCCAACATCGGATCATGTTCCAATTTCTATTCAACAAGAACCATCCACAGATGTGAATCTTAATTCTCTTGAACGTAACCCGACATTGTGCCGTCCAATATGGTCTTATTCATAATGGAAACGACTTTAAAAATTAAAGGTGAAGCTAAAGGCCTATTTAAGGTGAGGTCATTTTAATTTTGTTTTATCTTGCATTTGATGTATAAAAAGATGGGTATCACCAACATTCTTTATTTAGAATTGCAGCACAAATATTTAGACATCTTAAATGTTATGGATTTAGTGTCATCAACAAAAGCAGTTCTTCAGAAGTTGAGAGAAAATGGTTGGGAGACTTTTATTCGGGATATGATTTCATTTTGTGAAAAACATGACATTCTAATACCTAATATGAATGTTGCTTACATGGATGGTACTGGTTGCTCTAGTCAAAACATGACATTCTAATACCTAATATGAATGTTGCTTATATGGATGGTACTGGTTGCTCTTGTCAACAACGAGATGATATCACATTTCAACATTATTATCATGTTGATATCTTCAATGCAGTAATAGATTTTGATATTATGGAGTTGTGTAGCAGGTTTTCGGAGCTGACAGTTGAACTACTTATTCTCAGTACAGCTTTAGATCCTATTGACGGGTTTAAATCATTCAAGATAGATGATGTTTGTACTCTTGCAGATAAGTTCTATCCTAAAGATTTCACCACAGATGAGTTGTATGCTTTGAGAGTGGCGTTACAATATTATGAGGTCGATGTGATTCGTCATCCTTTGTTTCAGAATATGTCTTCTCTTTCTGAATTATGTCAGAAGTTGGTGAAAACAAAAAAGTCAAGGATCTATTTTTTCATTGATAGACTCATTCGCTTGGTGTTGACTCTTCTTGTTTCAACGACAACAACAGAGCGTGCATCTCCGCTATAAAACTTGTTATAATGCCAATTCAGAGCAAGATAGAAGATAATTTTCTTACAGATTGGTTGACAATCTTTATTGAGAGAGATTTTATTGAAGACATTAACTTTGATGTAGTTGTTGATGATTTTACTCTATCAAATATCGTCGGTTGCAACTAAAATAACTCAAGAATGTATATTTTGAGAGAGGTGGAGAATTTAGTATGCCTCTCTAGGTACTATAATAATTTTACATATTTTGAATGCTATCTTATGTGATTATTTTTTACCATCCCCACTCATTTTTCAATCCTGGATCTGCCCCTGCCTACAATTGACTTATCACAAGCCCTTAGCAGAGGAGTTTCATCAAGGAACTTCTTAAGCAACCTCTCCAAAGCAGTATCGGAAAAGCCTCCTCTCTGTATAGCATTCCTCGATGCAACCTTCATCTCTCATCCACCCTTCTCCTCACCTTCTCCCCTTCCTCGTTCTCTCTCATCAACCATCTCACTCCCCTATCCAACTCCTCCAAGCTCACAAACCCCCTATTTTCATTATCCAACCTCAGCTCCACTGCAACTCCCAACACCCCCCCCCCCCAATGTAAAAGCATTCAGATGTTACTCTGTGTACAATGGCCACCCAAGCATTGGCACACCATGTAAATCACCCTAGGGGGGTGAATAGTGTGATTGTGCGGAATTAAAAAAATTAAGGAAAATTAAAACTAAGTTGCAAAATTAAATGAGAAGAGATAAGAGATGCAAACACAGATAGCACAAGTGACGCAATGATATAACGTGGTTCGACCCCCAAGTCTACGTCCACACCACCTACTTGTAGCAATTCTCCGCCACAAGCGTTCCACTATACTCAAACCCTTGTACAGTGATTTTCGAATTCAGGCCGAGAGACCTATTACACCTACAGGACTTCTAATCACAAGTCCCGTCAATCTTATCGAAGTAGAAGAAAAGAAAAGAACTCAAGATCCTCAATGTTCCTAACTGAAGAATACAAATAGTTATCACACACACTCGGATTGATTGTTGAAAGATTAGTTCAGAAGATTTTTCTCAGAAGTAATAGGTGAAGAATACTCAGTGGGTTCGTCCAATTATATAAACGAGAAAGTGTATCTATCAAAATTAGAAATGATACATTCCAAAAGAGTGAATAGCGCAAAGTATGGTCGACCGCAATTTAGGCACAGTCGACTGTTCATCTCTCTGACGAAAAGTCGAGAGATGAATGGTCGATTGCTTCACTATATTGTTGTGAAGTGCAGTCGACTGCGATGCGGTCGACCGACATGAGGTGCGGTCAACCGTTATCGTGTTGTTCATAACGATTCCATTTTATATTCTTACCATATACTAATCAATCATCAATCAATCAAATACAGATAAAATCTCACAAATAAGGAATAGCAACAACTGGTCTTGATAGATCACATGTGCTAACTTCTTCTTTTGCTTGATCTTGCAATCTTTCTTTATTGCTTTCCTTCTTTGCTTATTTTCTTTATTGCTTTTTTTTTTGTTTATTCTTGAATCTCTCTTGAATATTTTATTGATATTATTTTAACCTGAAAATCTGAATAGCTTAATTTAAACTTATTAGTATTTATAGACACATTTTGTGCACAACAAACTAAGAGTCAACAATCTTTCCCTTTTGGTGTGAACAAAACATGGCTTTGAATGTGGAAAGTAAAAATAAAACAATACGGCATATAAATACTCTCCCTGAATTTAGTACTTCCTGTAGCATAGATTTTCATAGATAAAAATCAAGAGAGATTATAAATAAAACAATAAGGCATATAAATACTCCCCCTGAACTTTGTACTTCCTGTAGCATAGATTTTCATAGCAGATATATGAAGAAGTGATACTAATATTCAATATTATATTTACTTTCAGTTGAAACATTCATAAAAATATTATCCCCCTTTTTGGAACACACCAAGAGGGGCAAAAGGCAAGCATAATAAGAACATTTATAAAGGACTTAAATAAAGGAATATTTAATTAAATGCTTTATTCTCCCTCGAAAGCCATTTGTAAATAAACGAACGTTCATGAAGCAAATGAAGAGGTTAATTTGGGGAACATGATAAAGCATGAGATGAATTTGGGAAATAAAATAATTTGTGAAAGCAGTGGAAAATTCACTTACATTATCCGTTGATAGAGAAACTCTTTGATATACATGGAGAGCTCTTCATGGTATCATAGATTTGAGATTTTTCCAATACAGATGCAAGGCATAGAACATGAAAAGAAGTATTTCAATAAACCAATATTATAGGAAATAGTGAATAGAAAGTGAGTAAAACTCAAAATGAGTAACCAAGAAAAGAACCGGTCAACCGCATAGTCGACCGCAAAACCAATTGAGCATATAAAACAAAGAATCAACCTGAGAGCAAACCGGTCGACCGGACATCCTGTAAGCACAAAACGGAAGATAGAGCGTGAACCGGTCGACCGCAAATACTGAAATCAAATTTTTTTTAAAGGCGAAGTGTTTCTTAGAGAGGGTCTGTGTTCAAGAGTTTAGATGGCGACAGGTCGACCGCACGGTCGACCGAAATACTGATACAGGAAAGTAATGTAGATAATCAACTGAATATGCGAAATATAGCAAGCAAGGAGTCATTCTTTCATAGTAAATAACAAGAGATTACATAACGTTAAAGAACATTCATGATGATATTACATCTAGCAATTACAATTCGAAATCTATTCATCTCCACCATCATCTTCGTCATCGGCATTGTCTTCATCATCTTCCTCATCATTTGGAAGAGGAATAATTTCACAATCTTCTCTTTCTTGTAAGTACTCAATCGTGTTAACATAATATCCATACACTTGCATTTGATGAGCAGCAAACTGCTCATGAGTCACGAATGAAGATGAGGAAGAGAGAGTGGTGTTCTTGCGGTGGGAGGAGGAAGAGGCTTGTGGGGGCTGTTTGGCTTGGCGCTCTTGTTGTTGGGCTTGACGACGACGAGCCCGCTGGTTGAACGGTACATCGATACCCATTTGTTGAGGAAGGATGGGCATATGATTTTTGCTTAGGAAAAAATTTCCGACATCAATACGAGAGTCAATGGCAAGATTGTATATAAGAGAACTGAAAGGAAGACCACGATTTGTAGAGTTTGCATAATTCATCGTGCGAATGATGAATGTGGCAAGATCAAACTTATATTCACTAAGAATAAGAAAAATGATGAACGATTGATCGACCTGAATTTCAGTTTTGTCATTCTTTTTGGGCCAAATATTTGCATTGACAATTTTATTTAATACACGAGCTGTATCAGTAAAATTTGTGGGAGTGGGACGAGGAAAATGAGAGAATTCAGGTTGGACGATCATGGATTTGACCGTATTTTGGTCATGGCCAGGTTTAAAATTAAGGGTTTTAAAATCTAGATGATATGCATCAAATTCCCCTTCGGGAAATTCATATATTTCCTATGGAGGTAATCGGGGGTGACTCTAACTCTTCTCCCAAGAACAATAGAGGAGAGGGTGAGGTCATTGTCTTGAAGACCTTCAATGTTGGCATAGAATTGGTGAGTTAATCACTCGGAATGGGTGCAAGGTGTAGTACGATAATTTTCCCACCCAAGGTCTCCAAGGATCCTAACTATGACAGAAAATTGACCCCCTAAGGATGATAAGTTGGTTACCCGATTGGCATTGACGGGAGCATTCTAAAGATCAGAAAAGTAAAGATCAGCACAATTTGAGTTCCGAAAGTTAATACCATCTCTAGTGACGGATTTAGAGGCAATAGCTTTCTTGCCCTTCGATTTGTGAGAAGAGGAAGCCATTGAGAGAGGGGGAAAAACACACGAGAAATTTGAAGAGAATATTGAGAGATGAGAAGGTTATTTGATGAGTTTGTGTATGGGGGCTAGGGTTTTTTGTGTGGTTTGAGAGGAAGGAAATGAAGGGGAATTTATACTGGAAAGAGAAAAATCAAGTCAGCCAAGTGGGTCGGTCGACCGGTTCACAAATACGGTCGACCGCATCACATGAAAGGAGTTCTGATTGAGTAGTTTTTTATAGAGGGGTGGACGGTCAACCGTACGGTCGACCAGTCCATTATCGACTTATCAAGGACCAATGAATAGTACAGTCGACCGGTCGGTCGACCGATCATACAGTTTTATGGTTTTTGCAAAGTGATTTTCTTCAAATCTTCACATCTTGTAATGACAACTTTAGATGTTGTAAAATTCACACATTTCATGTATTCCTTAGATTAATAGCAGATTCTCTAGACTTTTTATTTTGTAGATAAGTAATCTTAATATTTAATATAGATTCAAGCAAGTGTAGATTTTACCCGGTGCTGTACTCATTCGAAGAGCCAAGGTCATTCTCCTTTTTCCTTGATAGAGATGCATGTTGCTAGTATAACTTGTTGAGCCTCTTGAGCGTCTTCTATCAAGGTGTCTGCAATCTGCTAAGTTGAGAACGTCGAGCCACCTACATGGAATTTTGTAGGTGTCCAAGTGGGTTTTGTGCCTGCATTTACATTCTTTCTTACCCAGACAAAATTAGTATTCCTTTTTAATGGGCAGTTATAAGAAATATGTCATAGTCTACAATAATAATGACATGTGATACGACTATGTCTTGAGTCATGCACACTTACATAATTTTGAGTTGGTTTGTGATTATGTTAGTGATTGTGCAAGTGTGTATGACATGATGATTTAAATTTTTGATGGTGTATTGGTTCTTCGTAACTAAGCCCTCGATTATCGTGATAGGATCTTGAATTTTTGTAAAAAGGTAACTGGGCCCTTCATATTTTTTTACAATTTTTTCAAGCTCAATTACTCTTTTACAAAGTTTTTTCTAGTCATCTCATCGTCTTTTGTGTTCCAACGAAGTGTGTCTAGTGTAGCATCAAGAATTCTATTTTGTTCAAAAGCTTCATTACATCCTTCCACTACCTCATCAAATTTTTTTTTGCATTCTTTTAAATCATCTGTGAGTTTAGCGTTATAAACATATTTCTTATGAATTTCTCTTAAGTGTTCATCATGTGCTGCTAAAGATTCTTGAATTTGTTGTTTTAAAAGTTCATTTTTCTCCAGTAATACATCATGATCTTTTCTAAATGACTCGAATTTTTCCATGATCAAAGCATTTTTGTTTTTCAGTTTTTGATTTTTAGCGATACAAGAGTCATGTGTTTCATTTGAAATTTGTTTATATTGCCTTAGTTCACGACTCAGTTTCTTAGCATAGTCTTTTAATCCATTACACATGTCCACTAGCTCATCATAACTAGGTTCTTCGAGTACCTCTTCTTGAGATGGTGATTGCACTTCACCATTCCTAAAAGCCATGAAGCCGATATCGTTGTAACCTTGCTCTTCCTCACTTGAATGCGAGTCTAGCCATGTTTCTTTCAACGCCTTATTTTTCAGACCCGGGTTTGAGCGGTAGTAGTCCCTATTCTTGTCCTGTGAGACAGGACAATTTGCACGGATGTGTCCAGACTTCTTGCACTTATAGCATACGTCATCTTTATCCTTTTCTCTTTCTCTTTGGTACCTGCCATATTTTTTTATGTTTGAGATACTTACGAAATTGCTTAGTCAATAGGGCGATGTCTTTGTCTAACTCCTCACGGTCTGAATCTACTTCTGATGGTCGGGATTTTTCTGCTTTTACGGCGATGGTCCTCTCTTCGGTTTTTGGTTCAATCTCGATGTTCTGTCTGTGTCTTTTGGTTTTCGTCATCTCCATCTCGTATATCTTCAGCTTTCCTTGGAATGTGTAGTAGTCGAATCCCTTTTCCTCAAGAGTCTCCCTCATTGCAGCAGCTTTTACATCCCACTCGGGCGGGAGACAGCTTATGAATTTTCTGACATTTTGGTCATCATCCAACCCCTTACCTAAGCTCCTAAGCTCATGTGCAATGATATCGAAGCGGGCGAGCATTTGATCTACATTTTCTCCTGGCAACATACGAAACACATCAAACTTATTAAAACATAGATTTACTTTAGCTTTTACCTCAGAGGCGGTTCCCTCATGTCGTTTCAGCAAGTTATTCCAGATCTCGTATGCTGTCTTGCAGTTTTGTCCACATCGCATTAATTCTTCATTATTCAACCTGCATAGAGAGCCTTCATCTCTTTGGAATTTGCGGTCATGAGTGCTAGCTCTGCTTTTGTGAAGGCCATCTTTCTGTTGCTGACCGGAATATCTGTTTTATTAATGCATACATTCCACACTTCTTATCCAAGCATCTGTAGAAAATGAGACATACGAACTTTCCAAACATCATAGCATTTTCTATCAAAAGTATGGTAAGCGTGTAAGACTTGTCCCATTGGAGACGAATGGCTCCGATGAGTACAAATTTTCGGGAGGAGAGATTTCGGCCATTGGACCTTTTGCTTAAGCTTTTAAGATTTTGGTAAGAACCTCACTCTGATACCACTGTAAATTACCCTGGAGGGGTGAATAGGGTGATTATGCGGAATTAAAAAAATTAAGGAAAATTAAAACTAAGTTATAAAAGTAAATGAGAAGCGATAAGAGATGCAAACACAGATAGCACAAGTAACGCAGCGATATAACGTGGTTCGACCCCCAGGTCTACGTCCACACCACCTACTTGTAGCAATTCTCCACCACAAGCGTTCCACTATACTCAAATCTTTGTACATTGATTCTCAGATTCAGGCCGAGAGACCTATTACACCCACAGGACTTCTAATCACAAGTTCCGTCAATCTCACCAAAGTGGAAGAAAAGAAAAGAACTCAAGATCCTCAATGATCCTGACTGAAGAATACAAATAGTTATCACACACACTGGGATTGATTGTTGAAAGATTAGTTCAGAAGACTTTTCTCAGAAGTAATAGGTGAACAATACTCAGTGGGTTCGTCCAATTATATAGACAATGAAGTGTATCTATCAAAATTAGAAACGATACATTCCAAAAGAGTGAACAGCGCAAAGTACGGACGACTGCAATTTAGGTGCAGTCGACCGTTCATCTCTCTGACGAAAAGTCGAGAGATGAATGGTCGACTGCTTCACTATATTGCTGTGAAGTACAGTCGACTGCGATGCGGTCGACCGACATGAGGTGCGGTTGACCGTTATCATGCTGTTTATAACGAATCCACTTTATATTCTTACCATATACTAATCAATCATCAATCAATCAAATACAGATAAAATCTCACAAATAAGGAATAACAACAACTGGTCTTGATAACTTTCTTGGTCATTAATCAACATGTGCTCTTTTTGAATAACTTCTTCTTTTGCTTAATCTTGCAAAAAAATTTTTTTTGAGGTAATCTTGATCTTGCAATATTTCTTTATTGCTTTCCTTCTTTACTTATTTTGTTTATTGTTTTCCTTCTTCTCTTATTCTTGATTCTCTTTCGAATCTCTTATTGATATTATTTTAACCTGAAAATCTGAACCACTTAATTTAAACTTATTAGTATTTATAGACACGTTTTGTGCACACCAAACTGAGAGTCAACACACTACACCACAGACTCTCCAGGCTTGAATTCCACCCACAGTGAGTCACGAAATCTTCTATAGAACAAAATGACCCTCTTTTTAAAAGTATTTACCAAAAAAACCCTCTTTCGAAAGTATTTTCCAAAATGACTCTCGCTATCTCAAATAGCAAGTTTAGTGAAAACCCCTGTGTTGTTTGAGATAGAGAGTGTAGGCATGGGTGTTTATCCACAAATTGGCGAAAAATATCAAAGTAAGACTCGATGTATAAAATAGCGAGCGCAGTTGTTTCAGACAACGAGTCTTATTTGAATTTTTTTTGTCTCTTAGTCAAAGTAAGACTCGCTGTCTCGTACAACTGCGCTCGATATTTTAGACGAGTCTTACTTTGAAATTTTTTACCAATTTATGGAAAAACACCTATGTCTACACTCGCTATCTCAAACAACGCGGACATTTTTACCAAGCTCGCTATTTGAGATATTGAGGGGGTTATTTTGGTAAATACTTTTTAAAGTGGGTCAATTTGGTAAATACTTTCAAAAGGTGGGTCATTTTGGTAAAAAATTCCTATAGATGGGTGGGCTAGGATCTTTGCTTGTGGGACCCATGATGGCCACACCATTCCTCATGCATCATTTTCCCTTTAGGAAACCTTCCGGTAGGATCTAATAGAGATCACAGTCAGTTGGATGATATAATTGATCAGTTGAAGGGCTTCTCAAGGCCCACAAAAAATTGTGCCCGCTCCATTCTAGCCCTTCTGCCATCTCCTTCACCTATATATGTGTAATCAGAGAAAGAAAAAGGAATGGTCACGCAAAAAAAAGCAACTGTGAGCATATTGCTCATATTGTACCATTCATGGTTTTTAAAACGAAAAGTGTTGAGACGAGTTCCTCCTTGAGTCATCAATGAGACTTAACAAAACATGTTTCAAAATGGAGTTATCACGTGTGTTTTTACATGAATAAAGTTGAGTGTACAAAGTATTTTACATGTTTGTTACATATTATGTTATATATTTTGTCTCAAATCGAATGATGTATTAGTTTAGTATTTGGTTCCCTCCTATGTATATGAGATATAGTACTCAATTATAATCAATCAAATAACATTTTCTCAATCTCTCTGTTAACATTAATATGGTATCAGAGCAGTAACCCCTAACCCTAATTTCTCTTCCCATCTTTAACCCCTAACCCTAATTGCTCTATCTCAAATCCAACTCCGCCGTTTTCTTCATTGGCAACAACAACAAAAAAAAACAACAAAAACTCCGGTCACCACTGCGGCAACAACTTAATCGACAACAACAACAACTTCGGCCAACAGCAGCGTCGACTCTTTTATCCCAGACAACACCTCCATCAATCTCTCTACAACCCCTCTGATTTCCCAACTCCTTCGATCGCTCCCTATCTCCTGCGGACCTCCGACTGTCTTCCCTTCACCATCATCAACATCACTAAGCCTCCACCATACAACCGACTTCAATCGAATCTCCTTGCTGCCTCAAATACTCGAACACCACCACTCTCCACTTGCGACCACCTCGACCAACTCCCGTCGACCTCCCACTCCCGGTGCCACTTCCATCTGCTGCCTTCTGCCAACACCGTACTCCAAATTTCAAGACCATAATATCTAACCCAACTCCCTCATCTAATCCCTCACCCATACTCGATATCCAAACCCGACCCACTTCCTATACAAAATCCTATATCCTATTAATCTAAACCTGAAACTCGGTCCGAATATCCTACATCCGAAATCTTACCCAACCCGTTTATAATAATAATAATAATAATAATAATAATAATAATAATAATAATAATAATAATAATAATAATAATAATAATAAAACCCATACCCGAAACCCGAATACCAAATTCAAACCCAATCCTAACCCTAACCCTACTTCTCCCTACTCTCGCTCTTCTGTTGCTGCCACCGCCGATCGCCGTCGTTCATCGTCATCGTCCAAAAAATAAGAATTGCAGGTACTAGTAGTTCTCCGATGGAACCTCAGTTCGTCAATATTTTTCCGTAGTCACCGACTTTCCCCGCTGTTGCATCTTCCTCTTCACTCTCCCTCACATCCCGATCCCCGTCCTGATCCAGACAGCAGCAATAGTGTCACCATCATCCTACTTCCAACCTCCTCCCTCATCTCAACATCATCCCTAACCCTGCCCCACCCCTTCTTCCGACACCAACAACAATGGCACCATCTGGATTCCTATCCCGATCTCGACAACAACACCATCTCCGTCCTCATTTTGATCCCTGCCACAGTAACACCAATCTCATTACTTCTCGTAGTACTTCTTCCTTTACATCCTCTGTCATGACCGTTACTCCGACTTTTCCCTCTCCTGTTGAATGGACCAATTTTCAGCATCGCCTCGCTCAGCTGGAACTCCAGCTCTTGGGTCATTCTGTCAATGCTCGTCCTTTTTTCCTTACCTTCTTTGTTACTCCCGGTATGAATTCTTTCTGGATTTTAGATTCTGGTGCCTCAGATCATCTTATTAGTAATTATACACTACTTACCACCAGCATTGCACTTTTTTCTTACTCTCCATCCCTTCATACAGCTGATGACTCACAACTTCTCATTACACACTCAGGATCTATTAGCTCTCCCACTCTCACATTGCCTTATGTTCTTTATGCTCTCCATTAATCCATGAACCTTATTTTCATTAGTGCGCTGTGCGATAGTGGTCTTGTGTTACATTCGATTCTTTAGGTTGTTATATTTTGGATTCACACAATGGTCAGGAACTCACTTCTACAAATTCCGTTGGCTTGTGTGTTGTGAGTCCGACCTACTCGCAAAATTTCAGAACTTTTGGATTTCGTTTGTGCGCTTTTACTAATAACGAACAATAAAAACTACAACTATAATTTGAGCGAGGAACAACAACTACTTCTACAATTATACTGTCTACAATTATCGAACAACTGTATACAATACACATCAAACAAGTAACCTATACATAACTACACATCACAAGAATACGACTGAAAAAATATACAAATAACTCAATTAATGAACATAGCTACATCTACGAAGCTAGAATAAAGTGATTACCTTACACAATGTGAATTTATGGGAAAGAGAGAAAGGGGTGGAGGCGCAACTATAGATGGAGGAGGAGGAAGGTTTGGGAGATGGTTAGGGTTTTTGGGTTTCGAGGGAGTCTTCGGAAGAGAGAGAGAGGGAGAAGAGGAGAGAGTGAAGTGAGGGAGGAGGGGTGAATTAAGTGAAGGAGGATGTAGGGTTTCAGGTTTGGGTTTGGGAACAATATAAAGAGAGAGAGAGAGAGAGAGATCAAACGGAGAGAAGTTCTTTACAAAATAGTATAACCTAAGCCGTTGTTTCAAACAACGACCTAGGTTATACTAAAGTCGTTGTTGGAAACAACGGCTAAAGTTCAAATCAATTATTGAAGTACTTAGGCCGTTGTTTCCAATAATGCCTTATGTTATAATTTGGCCAAAAAATACGAGTTCGTCAGTTTGCGAGAGTTCGAAGTGTGAGAGAGTGAATAAGTTGAAGAGTTATTTGTGGTGAAATTCCCAAATTACCCCTCCGAACTTAAGTGATAGAGGGCGGATGATGGGTGGGGGTAAACATGGCCGTTGGATCTTGATCGATCTGATCCAATGGCCAGAAGCTCATTTTGCCATGGGTCTGTGCAAACAGACCCATTTGCAATGGAGCATTGATATAAACTGTTTGGTGAGAACCATGTGAGAACTTTTGTTTGGGACATTATTTGAAATTTCATAAACGTTCATTTTGATCTACATAACTAAATTAGTTTATGGATGAGAAATCAAGGCGTTTAAAATTTGTTTGCCCATGCATTGAAGTGTTACAAATTGTGTGGTTGAAAAATCATTATATTTTTATAATGGCATGATGCATGAAAAATTGAATTTCAAATGACTTGATTTTATATTTCTAGACTAATTTGGTCATGTTAAACTATGTGAATAGTTCAGATCATCCATAGGATGGCTAGGGATAGAATTCTCATGAAGCTCATGGTGAGAACGGCTTTCATCCGGTCGCTATATATATATATATATATATATATATATATATATATATATATATATATATATATATATATATATATATATATATGGAACTCTTCAGTTGCGCACTATTTATGTCCGCACCCCCGTGCGCACTCTTCCACAACCGCCGGATCAAGAGAAGGGTAATGATCTTGATCGGGCGGCTCTCCTTTCTCCCGCTTTCTCACTTATGATGAAGGGGGTAAATGAGTCATTCCTCTCTCTCCTTCTATCTCTTTCTCTTTCGATGTTTTCTTTCATTTCTCACACTTTCGAAACCCGACCAATCCTACCCCAAATATATTGAAACCCTAGCTCAAAAACCAACCTCTAGATCCAAATCGGCCAAGTTACACTCCAAACCAGACGAGATCTTCCCCAAACTTGGCGCTATTCTCTTCCTCTACCCTCCTCCGAAATCCCCCCCAATTCTCCCGAGCTCCGAAACTCTTGCTCCCGCTGCAAGAAGCCGAACCGAAGCATTTCCCTTCATCCACCTTCCTCTGACGAGAATAAATTTGAGAATCACAAATAAACTATTTAGAACCAACAGGGAGCAAAGGATTAACAATAAATATAGATCATAAGTATCCAACCATCACATTATGATAATGTCACGCCTCGCTTCCCAAAAGAATACGGAATACGAGTACGTGACAATGCCCAGCGAATGGTTTTCATTATTCATAAGCTGTAAGGATCTACTCAACAACATAACAGAAAATATAAAATAATATACAACCACGCATGCATGAAACAAAACTCAAATCAACAAAATTATTTGAAAACAATACATAATCATCAAATAAATATAAGATCTGAAACAAAAATAAAACTTCAGGACAATAAGCCCATTACAAGTTTAAGTAGCAACATGAAAGTTTAAGTAGCAACAAGGAAATAAGTAAACTCAAGCACAGGTAAACTAAAGCATGGTTCATCCCAATCGAAGCTTAGAATGTCTGCTCACCCACTCTTGTAGGTAATTGATCTCCAAAATCTGTATAATTATTAATTGACAAAGAAATAGAGAAACAGGAAACATTACGCCCGTTAGTGCAAGTTACGGACCGCATGTAGTACAAGCAACAGATATAGGAACAAATACAAGAAGGTATGAAACAGAGATTTGGAATCAAGAATATACAACATGTCATGGCAGGAATGCAACAAGTAATAAAGTTCAATGAAACTATCAAGCTAGTAAATCGAGTCAAGTAACAGGATCAGGTAACAAGTGAACACGTAATTTGTAACATGTATCAAGTAACATGCGAGATAGGTAACAGATGTGTACAAGTAAACATGTCATTCTTAAGTCCATTGTTTAATCCTATCTAAGGTAGCACTTCATGCATCCCATTTATTTACCACATGGTTGCTACATACAAACAAGTTACATTTAGATTTTGTAATGAATTTTATAGGTCATATACTCGGGTCTTCATAGGACTACAAAACTTGGTCGGTAAACTTGATCGGAAACATGTAACTAACTTGGTTGGTAAACTTGATCGGTAACTTAGTCGGTAACTTGGTCGGTAAACATGATCGGAAACATGTAACTAACTTGGTCGGTAAACTTGATTGGTAACTTAGTCGGTAACTTGGTCGGTAAACATGTCACACGGGTAACACGACTCCCCTTCCGAGTACAGGCTCCTATATTGTCCATTACTATATTTTTCACTTAACCCCGACTTGTTACTTATTATTATTATTATCAAACATGCATTAAGGTGCACAAATAGGGCAACCAAACGTGGTAGGAACCAAGAGACAAGTTCGTGTTTGGTTGAAAATGCAATCGAATGCAAAATCAAATTATAATTATAAAAAACAACAAGAATTTCAGTTCTGGACAGCAGGACGTTGCTGCACCAAAACTGAGATTCCCATTGCTACAGGAAGGAATATCTAGATCCGTCAAAAGTTATAGAAACTAGACTCTCTGCCGGTTTCAGTGCATATAAACATGATATGTAAAGGCTACAGAAACTGGGTTCAAATCAACATTATACACAGATTCCGTGTTCAGCCAGAATTCTTAAAGTTGTATTTACATGCATGAAACATGTCTGAAACCTCATTAAATAAATCAAGGAAAATTAGGGTAGACTCCCTAGCATGTCTAGTCTCAGCATGTTAAATTTCATGTCATTATATTACACATAGCATGCTCAAATTAAATTATAAAACAAGGTGATGCAGCAAAATTATGAATCTGGAATTCCAGACCCAACAGGACTAAAACATCCATAACTCACAAAATATAATTCGGAATTCGATTCCGTAAAAAAGTCTGTAAACTAGATACCTGGGGTTACAATTCATATTTAGAACTCAAGTCAAAATTCTATCATTATCAGGGTCGAAAACAACAAGCAAAATCAGGACAACAGTAAATGTGATTTCTTTTGCATGAAATATAATATGATTATTATTTATCATGGATCTAAGTTAATATGTGATACCAATCAGAGTCTAATGATTACTTAAACAGCACCCATGTCCATTCTCAACTCATAACAAAGAGAAAGCAACATCAACATATACATCATACAACCAACATCTATAATTCATGGTGATCCATAAGTTCATATGATAGAATAATTAGATAAGTATTTAGATCTAAGTTATTGTGTGATATGAGTGCGATGACGAATGGTTGTGACCCTTATGGCTATGGAGATTGATGGAGACAACAACAAATAGGATCAAGATGCAACAACGGTAATCAAACGGCGAGTCACAACCAAACCTACTTGTGGTATTTATGCTTGTACGAGAAATAAAAAAATTCATACAAGTACATGCCTTGATTGGATGATGAACTTGATGATGATCGGGATCGGATGGACCAGATTTGATGCGGATCTTGATGACAATCAAGATCAAGAGATTGGATGGCTAAGATCGTGAGCGATGATCAAGGTGTGATCATCAAGATCTGATGGCGATGATGGGACTGATCAGAGAAGATCTGGAGGTTGAGATCGCACTGTGAAGGTGATGATGATGATCATGATCGCGATGGGGATCGGACGGCCAAGATTCAAAGAGGAGCTCACTGATGATGATGCTGCATGGTGGCAATTGGTTTCGACTCCGACGGCTACGCGACGCGAGGCTTGACGGCGGGAGGCGGTGGTCACTGAGGGGACCGGGCATTGACGGGGTGCAATGGGATGGCGAAGAGCACAGGGGATGACGGGGATGAGGATAGTGGCGGGGTGATGGTGGTTATCGAGCGGCGCGACGAGGAAGGCAAGGGAAGCTCGAGGAGGTTGCAGGCGGCTCGAGCGGTGCCGGCGGCTCGAGCGGTGCCGGCTTTCGACGGAGAGGACGAGGATGATGGATGAAGGAGGTTGGATCGACGAGGAGATGGGTAATGGAGGGAAGAGGTGGCGGGGATGCAGAGGGGAAGGAGCAAGCGAGAGTACTTCGGTGGGTCACGACAATGCAAGGGATTGCAGTGCACAGTCAAGGAAGATGCAAGGGTATAGGGGGAGATCGGGACTTCGATGGTGACGAGCAGGGGATGGCAAGCGGAGGAAGATGATGAGTCGGGTGTAAGGGGAAATAGGTGGCTGTTAATCAGGGTAATTAGGTTAATGGAGATTAGGGTTAAATGTTAACAGGATATATATAACGTAATAGGAAAATGGGTTAAAGGGTTATTGGATAGCGGGTTTTGGGCTTGGGATCCAATATGAGATTGGCTATAGGGTTTAATAATTTAATCTAAAAATACATGTATAATAAAGTAATAAACTCATGTGATATACATCTGTATTAATAAATCAATTAGTATAATATGATATTGAATAAAATTTATGCTCATTCAATACAAAATATACAATAATAATAACAATAACAAAATCAAATAATTTATGTAGAATAGGTTGAAATGTTAAATTCAATTTTGGATTTCACAAAATAATCAAATAATCAACTAGTAACAATATAATAGTATGTTCTAAAATTTCTGGATTCCATTATATAAATAAATAAATGAACAAAAAAAAAACGTTCGTGAGATGAAATATGATTTTGGTTTTATATTATAAATAAATACTTAAGAAGACAATAATTTAATTTATAGAACGGAATATAACTTCGGCTTGAAAATCAATAATCATTTGAAAAGAGTTAGCTACAATATAATGATTGATTAGAAAAGACTTTAATAGAGATCAAAGATGAATTAAAATAAATGCATTTAAGAGCCGAAAAGATTTTGTAAAGAATCGAAATACATGAATATACAGAAAATATGTAACATCGGAAAATATAATCGGAAATGGGTTTGGCTCAAACAAAAATAATCGAATGCTCAAATGAAAGCACTTGGGTTCAAAAGAATAGAAGGACACAAAGAAAATTGAAATACAAGAGTATGAAGAAAAGAGAAATGAAAGTCTGTATAATCGGGAACGGGGGTTACATATACGTTCAATAAGTGTTTATAATCACTGCCTACACCAACACATAAAAAAGCAAGGGACCAAATTTAAAAATCAGCTAGTGAGAATCAAATACTTCCTTGTCAGATAATAGGTGTCCGCATAGTGGTCCAATAGCATCAATATTTTTTCCTTAATTCAACCATTAGCTGTGTGGAAGGTGGAGGAAGAGAAAAGTTTCAGTCGGTCTTCGTGGAGCGGGAGGTAGGGTTTCAGAGGTCGGGAGAATTAGGGATGGTTTCAGAGGAGGGTAGAGGAAGATAATAGCGTCTGGTTTGGGGAAGATCTCGTCAGATTTGGAGCGTAGGTTGGCCGATTTGGAACTAGGATTTCAGCAAATTTGGGGAGGATTGACCGGGTTTCAAGAGCGGGATAAATGAGAAAGAACATTGAAAGAGAAGGAGATAAAAGGAGAGAGGAATGAGTGAAATGACTCATTTACCCTCTTCATCATAAGTGAGAGAGCAGGATAAAGGAGAGCCGCCTGATCAAAATCATGATCCTTCACTTGATCGGGCGGCTGTGAGAGATTGTGCAAGGGGGTGCACACATAAAGAGTGCGTAACTGAAGAGTTCCCAAGTGACCTAGTAGCTTTAGTGGTAAGTGTATTCACTAGTGAAGAGATTGCGGATTTGAGCTCCCGTTTGCATTAGTGACTACAACCTTGTTAACAAGTAATAAAAACTAAAAAACAAAAAAAAAGAAGAAATGTTGCGAGAAAAGTTGAGAGACATGAAAAAAATAATGACAAAAGGATCTAACAAAAATTGGAACAAGCTCTACATTTAGTCTTTTTCTTGAAGTAATTTGCCGATCATTTACACATGAGAATTGTATAGAAGAAGGATTACAACCATGAGAGCATCCATAGTCGTTTGCAATAAAAATGGCAAAATGACAAATTAAAATTTAATAATTTATCTTGTTTGTTGCAGTCATTTAAATGCCAAATATGACAATTTTGTAGACGAAATGGACGGAGGAATCATCAAATTCCTTAATTATTTATTTTTTTTGTAAATATTTTAATGTTTTTTATTATTTTAATATTTTTCAAATTGATTACTATTAATTAGCCAGTTAGTGTATTTCAATAAGGAGATGGATCCATGGTCCCTTATTCCTCGTACGACAGTGGAGTTTTTAAATTTAAAAATTAAAAAAATTTCGTCTAACGAAATATCATGTTTTGTTCATAGAGTTGAAAAATAAATAAAATTATAGGGACAAAACATGATGTTTCTCACTTATATTATGAGAATTTTTTTTTTGAGGTAAAAGGTGGAATAACGCCACCCTGTTTCATTAAGAAGAGATTAATAAACAACCCTGAAGTATCGGGAAAATAAAAGTGCAGTGCAGGAAATAAAACATAACCCCCAACAAAACCCTGGGGGGTGGGTTACATCATCCAACCCTAGGCAACCAAAATACAAAATACAACGGCCTAATACAAAATATATAGAGACAGAGTGTGCATCTAATGAAATACTAGACGGGTGCCCACTCCTCAATCCAGAGTTGGCCCGAACTCTACCTCCTCGTCGTCAAACTCTTCCACCTGGAATACCCTTGCAATCCTCTCCCTCGCTCCTGAAGCAGCAGCTGTAGCCCAAAAGGAAATCAGATGCATGATATGAGTAAGGTTACTAGAAATAGAATTACATGAAGCACGGAAATAAAAATTGTTCCTATCTAGCCATAACACCCATGTGGTTGCCGCAATGGCAATAAACCATGCATCTTTCATATCGTGGCGGTTTGATGCAAATCTGGGGCCAACCTATAGTTCCTCATAGTCTCTTGGATAGTCATTTGTTCCTAGGGCTCTTAGCACCTCAATCATGATGGCCTTGCTTCTTGTGCAGTGAAGAAACAGATGGTTCAGATTTTCCACGTGTACGTTGCAGAACCCACAGTTGGTCGCAGTGAGAGGTTGCCTCTTGGCTAGGTTCTCTCTAGTGAGATGGCATTGTTGAGCACAAGCCAGAGGAAGACTCTAATTTTTAGAGGTGTTTTTGCCTTCCATAATACCGTTGCCCAGTTGGGACTGCATCCTCGGTAGTGAATTCGGTGGTAAAGTGATCTGACCGAGAACACTCCCTTGTTCTCGAGTCCCCAACGCATCTGATCTGGGCCTTGGGCACATATCACCCCGGACTGGCCGATGTGCGTTTGTAACTCATGCAGTTGCTGAAGCAAACCTGGTGAAAGAATTCCTTGGAACGACGGTCTCCAAGTCCCCCTTTTCCAGGTTTCCGCCACCGAGATATTCGGTCTAGTCGTTTTATCATACAGCTTTGGAAAACATTCCTTGAGAGTATGAGGACCGCACAATTTGTCCCACCAAAATTTGGTGGTTCGACCGTTACCAATCAAAGATGAAACAGCTGAATTGAAAGGTCCACTGGCTTTGGCAACTCCTTTCCAGAAGCGAGAGACTTTAGATCCAACTCGAAAGCCTAAACTTCTTGTCCCTTTCCCTCTGAGGTAAGGTTGAATAAAATCCTGCCATCCTTCCCCGCCGTGATGAAGCACTTTCCACCACCACTTTCCCAGGAGGGCCAGATTCATGTCCCTGAGGTCAATGATGCCCATCCCTCCATGCCTCTTCTTCATGCATGCGATATTCCATTTAATAAGGTGGTAGCCTCCCTTATTTGAGTCTGCACCTTTCCAAAGGAATCGTTTTCTGATTCGGTCAATCCTTTGGATCACCCACTTTGGGAGTTCAAAAAAAGACATGTAGTATATGGGCAGATTGGATAACACAGAGTTGATGAGTACCACTCTGCCTCCCAGAGAAAGTGATTTACCTTTCCATCCAGACAGTCTGTCCTCCACCCTGTCTATAATAGGCAACCAGTCAGCCTTAGTGAGCCTCCCTGGTCGGAGCGGGAGCCCTAGGTATTTGATTGGGAATTCTTCTATCGCGCAGTTGAGGATGGTGGCATGCTCCCGGGTTTCAACTTCTGAAAGTGAAATTGGTACTAGCGCGCTCTTGTGGAAATTAATTCTAAGGCCTGACCAGGCTTCAAAGCAGTAAAGGGCCCCTTTAAAGCATATAGTTTTTGCTCTAGTCCCATTTCCAAAGATTAAGGTGTCGTCGGCATATTGAAGGATCGTGCACCCCTGATTAGAAGTGCTGCTGGCCACAGGCGTAATCCACCCTTTTCTTTGACAATTTCCTAGCATTCCTCTAAGCACATCCGCTACAATAGTGAATAGAAGTAGGGATAGTGGATCCCCCTGTCGTAGTCCCTTCTTGCAGGGGAACGATGGACCGGGCCTCCCATTCACTGATATTGCCGTTTTGCTAGAGTGTAAACATTGTTTGATCCATCTTAACCATTTGTCCCCAAAACCTCTCCCTCTGAGAGCCTCTAGCAAACATTCCCAGTCAACGGAGTCGTAAGCCTTCTCAAAGTCCAGCTTGAGGAGGAAATTCTTGGAGTTGCTCTTGTAGCAGTGGTGGATAACTTGTTCAGCAGTAGCCACGCAGTCTAAGATACATCTGCCCTTAATGAATCTCGTCTGTGTTTTACTGATAAGACTGTCCATAACGCTTCCCAAGCGGATAGCTAGGACCTTAGTGATGATCTTAGCCGAGCAGTTTATCAGGCTAATTGGTCTAAAATCCCCAACACACTTAGAGTCCTCCCGTTTGGGAATCAACACAACTTCTGCAAAGTTGAACATTCCAAGCCTAAGGTTATTGTGATAAAATTCCATCATTAGATCCATAAATTCTCCTTTAATTTCTTCCCAGAACACTTGGAAGAACATCATAGGAAAGCCGTCTGGCCCAGGCGACTTGTCCGCTCCCATCTGGTTAATGGCCGTTTTGACCTCCAATTCCGTGAAAGGTGCCTCCAGGGCGGAAAAGTTTTGACCTGGTACATTCTGATACTCCTGCCAGAAGTCCTCACTCATTGGGATCCTAAAGTCATTCTTCCTCCCGAAGAGACCCTTATAGAATGTCTGGAAGGTTGTGGAAATTACCTTTTCGTCCTGCGATGTTCCTGTAACTGTCTGAATTGATAGAATAAGATTGGATCTCCTTCTTGCACTTGCAACACGGTGAAAGTATGCCGTATTCGCGTCTCCCTCTTTGAGACACGAAATCCTGGACCTTTGTTGCCATTTGATCTCTTCTAGCCTATACAGATTGGCAATGTTATCTCGAAGTTCTAATAGCCTGTTTCGCTCTTCCTGCGATAGGACTCTGGTTTCTTCCACCCTCTCAAACTCATCAATTCCTTCCAGATAGTACTCTTTATCACGCCAGATGCTCGAGAATCTAGACCGATTCCATCTACACAGCCTCTTTCTCAGTCTTCGAATTTTTCCACACCATCGGGATGCCGCGTCCCTGCCAGCCATTGGGAGTGCCCAATTCTCCATAACCATATGATGGAATCCCTGAATTTCCAGCCAGGCCTTTTCAAATCTGAATTTCCTAGGCTTGCGGGTTCCCCGATTCCCCACATCGAGAAGGATCGGGGTGTGATCTGAGGTTGGTCTAGGGATCGTTCTAGCCGACGCGAGAGGAAATTTAGCTTCCCAAACCATAGAGACTAGAATCCTGTCCAACTTGGCCATAATCGGAGCCGCTTGCAAATTAGACCAAGTAAAAAGTCTATCACTGATTGGGATATCAATCAGTTCTAGTTCCGTGATCACTCTATTGAACTCCTCTCTGTGCCTGTCGCTAGCACCTCTCCCCTTGTGCTCAAATGCAAATCTAGTGATGTTGAAATCCCCACCCACAATCCAAGGTCCCGACCATCGCTGCCGAATATCTGCAAGTTCTTGCCAGAAAGCCTCTCGGTCTGTTGCCACATTCGGCCCGTAGACAACAGTCACCATCTGCATCCAATCATCGAAACGCCGCTTAAGTCGGGCAGTCAAGGAGAACGTTCCACAGTGCTCCTCTTCGCAGGAGAGAATATCCGAATTGAATCCTATAGCAATCCCCCCTGAGGCTCCGACAGAAGGGCGTAACAATCACTCCTTGATTCTGTTACCACCAACTCTTTTGAGTTTGAGCCCGTGCTGGAGTTTGGTCTCCTGCAATCCTACTACTTCCGCCTTGGAATTGCTAATGACATCCCTCACCATATCTCTCTTTCCCTTATCCCCCAATCCCCGAACATTCCAAAATAGTGTATTCATTGGGGGATACTGTCATCAGAGATCGTTGGAGAGGGTGTAGGGCCGTCTACATCCTCTTGAATGATAGTCGGCCCCGCGCCGTCTCCAAGAGCGTTATCGTCACAGGTCCTAACTCTTTGTGTTTCCCAATCCCGAATCTTATTGAGGAGTAAGGCAATACGTTCAGTGTCCCAAACCTCTAACCTACATGTGATAGCTAGATACAAAACATAAGAGTCTGACATGCAATTTAAAATAGAAGCTAAATAACTTGTCGTACCTCCATTGTCAATCTTAGCGGCCTTTGTTGCAGCGGCGACCTCAAGATAGTCATCCAAGGACTCTACATGAGCCCGCTTGGGTGATTGCTGAACTCTGAATCCAACCGCCCTTTGAGACTGTCCCGAGCTATATCCCGGGGCTGAATCTGGAATTGTGGACAGGACAACCTCCGGCGAGATCTCCCTCTGGGTGTTAGCAATGAACTCCGCATCCTCTGATTCCTCCTCAGAGAAAGAGAACTCTTCATCTAGATTAAGCCGTCCTGCTGGATCCTCCTCACTGTCTATGAGTATGGACTCTTCATTAAGAGTGTGCAATTTCACCACGGACTCCTCATTGGGCCCGTCGCTTGTAGACTCAATAATAGTAGCAGTCTTGTCTATTGCGGTCCCCTCGTTGGGCCCGCACCCAGTCTGGTGTTGTGTCGTGATGCTCGAATCCTTAGTATTACAAGACCCCTGAACAGTAAAAGGCATTTTGGACCCCTCTTTGGGCCCACTACCTTCTATAAATAGACCACTCCTAGGCCCATCAGTAGAGATTTCATCAGTTGTGTTAACGAAAATGTCTCCGCGGTATATCATACCGCCAGTCCCGATCGTTGCGCTCCTCGAAAGAAGCAGCGGGTTGGTAATCGTACCGCCCCTGCCACCCCTGCCATCTGTCACCCTTTGATTGGGGGTAGTGACGGTGGGTGCGACACCCACCCTGTCCACTTTACTTGGCATCAAAACCAACCGATCGTGCTCGACACGTGGCAGCGAAGTATTGGTGGGGGTTTCGGTGGGTTGCAGTTCTTTTTGGTTCATTATCTTCGGCGTGAGATCCCTTGCACCCCTTCGACTGCCTTCATCTTGTTCAAAGAAGACAGACTGTTCATCTGCTTCGTTGCAGTCTCTCTTCTCTTTTTCTTTCCCCAACCCAGTAGCATTACTACCTACTTCAGCCGTGGTGAGAGCTTTCTCAGAGTTGCTCTTTTCGCTCTGGTTGAAACGAACCACTCTCGTCTCTTTCCCCAAAGAGATTTCTGCCTCATTTCTCAAAGTTGCTACAGTCTCTTTTCCCCCCCTGCTTCTCAGACGTTTCTTTCTCTTTTTCTGATGGAAACCATCTTTGTGAAACCCACTCTTTGGTCGAGATTGGTCTGTCACTTGTTTTTTTCCCCAAAGTAGTAGATTCCTCCACCAACCCCCCTCCCAAAGCCTGCATGCTGTGAAAGAGCTTGGCCTTGCCATTAATGGTGGGTGTGCTTCCTGCAGCTCCCCTCTGGGCCACTGCGCACACCTCCTGTGACTGCAGAAGGGCCTGGCCACCATTTGTAGTAGTACTTTTGCCTTTTCTTGATATGGAGCTCTCTGATCTTTCCAAATCAAGCCTGTAGGGCTGGTTCACCGTTGGATCTGATGCGTTGGGGGCTCTAGTGAGTTCTTGACCGTTGGATTCAGCGGGATGAGCCTTTCCTTCACCATGCTTGTTCGAAATTCCAGATGATCCACCCGCCGCAGCACCAGGTCGTCACCCCTGTCCCTTAGCCGCCTCGATAATCTCTCTGTGAGCCCGTTCCACTTCATGGGATCCATCAATAGTGAGCTCCTTACTCGGCGATACTACCTGTCGGTATGATCTGTCATCTCTAAGAGCTGAGGAGGGAGAGGGGGGATGGCTTCCACCAGCTCCTTTGGTGTTTCATCTCGCCTATCAAGGACGAATCTGATGAGATACGATTCGTCGAAGGAAAAAACCTTGGCGAAGCGCGGCATGAGATCAATATCAGTGCTTCTGATTAGAAGCCTCGCCGACACAATCTCTGATCTCCTCACTGTCTTTTCGTCAATCTTCACCACCGACCCAAAGTCTGCAACAATTTCTTGGAGGGCTTCTTTCTTCCAGAAATGCAAGGGGACATTGTGTATCCATATCCAAAACTTCTCACCTTGGGGGAGCTCCGCACCAAACGTCGGAGTCCACGCCGTGAAATCTAGTTGAAAGTGCCCAAACTCCACTTTACCCATCCTGACTACTTCTGTTACTTTCTCCGGCGAGGGAAATGAAATAAGAAATTGCAAATGGCATAATTTTTTGGCAACCCAATCGCCGTGAGTGCTCATCGGCCATCTCTCCGCTAGCGCTTGCATGACGTGGGCTTCCGATGGTCTACCTTTGATGACTTTGGCCACGGCGCACCATTGTCTAAGCCACCTTTCTTCACTTTTGATGATGTCCAGGCTCCTGGTTAGTCGTATCACCGATGGCGAGTCTGGGGATCTTCCACGATTCACTGACCTCTCCTCATCACTATGGGTTTCGATTACATTGGTACAGACGTACGATAAATGACTCCATTTCATACATTTTAGACAGCGTGGCTCTTTGGTGCATTCGCTTTTGAAGTGGCCTAAGTCCCCACAATTGAAGCACGGCGCCGGCTTCTTCTTGCCCTTTCTTTGCTTCTTTTTACGTCTCGCTTGGTCAAGATTATGGTTAGTAAAGCTCCCTTCTCTCTTGTTGTATTTTCGCCCCACCTAGATCCACTGCCCCTCCCCCTCCTCAACTCCAGCGTCCCTAACACCCGAACTCCCGTCTAGCGTGACCCCTTGCGTGGTACGCTCGACTAGAGCTTTGGGTGCAGGGTTTCTCGGAGATGACGGATTGGGGAGTAGACTGGTGGTGAGGTTAAGGTGGGCGTTTTGATGAGGTTGAGGGGAAGGTTGGATGGTCGGATTGGTGTTGGTGTAAGAATTGGAGGGGTGATCACTATGAACAACACTGTTGTATTGAGTCATAGGGTGAGAGTGGTGTTGTTTGTGATTAGAACTGCCGACGGAATTGTGTGGTTTGGCAATGGCCTTAGGTGGGAGATGGCTAAACTCAGTAGGTTTGGAGTTGTATGCCGGTGGAGATTGATGATGTTTGTGCGAAGGGAAGTAGGAACTGTTGTAGGGTACATGTTGATTGTTGCGATCAACAGCATTGGCCTCACCCCTAGTCTGCTCCTTAAACTGGGGGAAGTTTGGCTCAGTGGGGGTGGTTCTCCTACGCCACCCCTGGCCAGTAGGGGGACCCCCTCGTTGGCCCCTCCCTCGTAATGCACCCTGTGCCTTCGTTGGTGCCCATGGCCCCTGGAAGCCTCCTCCGAAGAACGATGATGAACGACATTCCTCCCCATAAGACGCTGATGCATTCTATGATGAGCACGCGTCGGGGAGTGATCTCTTCTGAGTTCTCGACTTCCTCCCTCACCGGAGTGAGAGTTAAGAGGAGGGTGAACCAGAGCAGTAGCTATTGGTGTCTTCATGGCAGCAAGGTGTGTGTCGGGGGGTTGTATAGGTTGTGGTTTCTCAGGTGTTGTAGAGGCCAATGCAGTGGTTGTAGCTGCAGTCGCAGAATCAGGCTGAGGTGCAGGGGTTTGTGGGTGGCGGACCCTCTCATTGGGCCCGCACCCACTCATCTCTAGAAGTGAGAGCATGGCGGATGGGTAGAAATGCGGAACACAGCAGCCTGTTAAAGAAATAGAAGGGATAGTTGTATGGTGTTCAAGGGTCAGTGGTGAGGGTAAGAAACAAGGCAGCGTTGATATTGGTCAGAAGGTGGAGAAGAGAGGGAGAAGGGGAAGGAGAAGGTTGAGATTTGAAGGTTTAAGGGAAGGTCGATGGGTTAGGTGGAGAGATTGGCTGGTGCTGGGGGGAAGAAGGTTGAATAGTTGGTAGGAGCTCCATGGGTTTGTCCTACCATAATGTTATATATTATGAGAATTGTCAAATTCATTCTCAAATATAGCAATGAACTATTCAGAAAAATGAAAAAAAAAGACAAAATACATGATGACGACAGCATATTTTTTACAAAAAAAAGATGACAAAAAAGGCAAAAATGGACAATGACCGCGGATGCTCTAAAGTACAACTATGTAATAAACATTGAAAAGCTATGAAAATTAAATCACTTTTTGAACAAACCATAGCTAGGTGCTCACAATAAGCAGAAGCAAAAAATCACTAAAGTGAGATAGAAAAGTATGCATCTGAGAGATATATTCACATATCTTACCTCTATATAGGGATGGCGAACGGGTCGAGTGGCCGGGCCGGACCCAACCCGTACGGGTTGGCACGTATACTTAGCCGATCCGGGCCGGGTCGGGCTGGGCTAAGTTTTCGTTTGGGTGGCCCGCCCAACCTGTGAACCCTTTAGGGTTCAGTCCGGGTTGGGCCGGGTCGACCCGCGGGTTGGCCCGTTTAATTATTATTATTATTTTTTGTTTTTTTTTTTTTGGTAGCTTAAGTTAAAATAATAATAATAATTATTATAATACTAAGTAAGTAATAATACTAATAAACAATAAAAATCGTAATAATAATAATAAGATTGAAAGAGTGAAATTGACAACAAATTTTGAAATATTATTCATATGAATTTAAGTTATACAATTTTAACAATTTATAACGAAATGAAGAATTCAATTCACAAATAAGTTTTATACAATAACATATTTCTTATATACAATTTTAATTGAGTACAAGTTTTCTAATTTGACATAACAAGCAAAGCTATTGTTGTTGTTGTTGTTGTTGTTGTTGTTGTTGTTGTTGTTGTTGTTGTTGTTCGGGCGAGTTGCTCCCACTTGTGGAACTTGATAGTGCTTTCCCTTGTGTCCTATCTTCAGCCTTCAGTCAGTCTTCTGTACAAACGAGCATCTCTAACGCCTTGGGCTTCAACCGATTCCTGTAATCAGATAGAACCCTGCCACTTGTAGAAAATGCACTCTCAGAAGCAACTGTAGAGACATGAGGAGTTAGTAAATCTTTAGCCATAATTGACAGAATACTAAAAGTGTGTTCATGTTCTTTCCACCATTGTAAAATATCTAGTGCAGAAAGAGTAGGCTCAGTATCATGTTGGTTATACCAATTTAATTCATTTGGTTGATTAGTCATAGGTTTTTTAGATTAAATTTGTTCAAGTAAACTAAATGTTCTATCACCAATTCTACTTTTACCCTTACCTTTAGAACTACCAGAAGAAGAACTAACTACAGAAGTTGTACTACTAGAAGCAAAACGTCTATCATAATAATCATACAAGTTATTTAATGTAGATTCAAACTGAACTAAAAAAGTAGCGCAATCAATTGCTAATTCTACATTTACCTCTAAATATCTAAAAAACATTTCTATCAAATTCTTCGTACCTTCTAATTTGATACGAGGATCCATAACAGTAGCAACACAAATCAACATAGGAGGAGGAAAATAATACTTAAATTTTTTTTGAAATGCAGGTTTTACAATGTCACTAATATAGAGATCATTTAACATTTCGTTAAATATTTGCATCATGTTAACTAATTCAATAAAAATGCTACTAGAAGTAGATTCATATGTTTTTAAAAATTTTAAAGTTGCAGTTTTAAAAGGTTCTAAAAATTTCAACAAAGATTCGGCAAAAAACCAATCGGGGGGAGTCATTTCAAAATTGAGCATATTTTTTGCGATACAAAAATCATTTACAACTGCTTTATAATCAGTGACAATATTTAGTAAATCAAAAGTAGAATTCCATCGGTGTCTAACATCCTTTGGAAATTTTCTAAAAGGAACATTTCTAACCCTACACCAAGCTTTCCATTCTTGTAAAATGCTTGGACTTAATGCAATGAAATGTACACGATTTCTAATTTTAACTATATATGGATCGGCTATTCTTAATGCATCTTGAACACATAAATTTATAATATGACATGCACATCTAACATGAAAAATATTGTCAGATGGAAGGTTTAATACAGATTTTAAAGTAGTAATTGCTACATTGTTGTTAGATGCATTATCAAAACTAATAGCCATAATTTTATCGCGAATATGAAAAACATCACAAATTTCTATAATATGGTTTGCTATTTCAGCGCCACTATGGGGATACGGCAACGCCGCAAGTGATATGATTCTTTTTTGAAGAATCCAATCATTGTCGATCCAATGACAGGTTATTCTCATCGTTGGAATATTGTTGACACCCGTCCAACAATCCGAAATTAAACTAACCCTACAAGTTAAATTCCATAAAATTGCAATCAAAGCGTCCTTCATTTCCATGTACACTTTAAAACAATCCGATTTGCAAGTATTTCTTGGAATTCTTTTAAAATGAGGGTTTAAGGCCGTTTGATTAAAATTTTCCAAGTTCCTACTATCGGGATAGGAAAATGGTAACTCTTCCTTAATGACTAATCGGGCCATTTCCCGACGAACAAGTTCGGGATCATAAGGGTGGCTATCAACTTGACCGGTCCTAGGGTTTATTTTTTGTTGGCCTTGTATTTGATCAAGAAGTTCTTTATGATTATGTTGGATGTGCCTACTAATTGTACCGGTACCGTCACCCCTCTTGAATTTGTATGTTTTACTACATGTTTTACACACTTTCAAACCTATACCCGGAGTATGTTCGTCCGGGATATAATCATAAAAATTATGCCAATCGCTAGTTTCTCCTCTACTTTTCCTACTACTACGGGGTTGTGTGGTTTCGGTTTGTTGTTGTTGTTGTTGTTGTTGTTCTAATTGTATGTCACCTACAATATCGTCGTGTGTACCCCATTGTTCCATAGTAGGATCAATGTAATCTTGGGCGGGCTCACTAGTTGGGACAATTGGTGGCCTACGTGAAGAGGAGGAGGAATCTTGTCCGCTACGACCGCTACCGCGTGATCTAGACATAATGTAGTAATGTGCTAAAGTATGTAAAAAAAAAATATACAATGTAGGAGCGGTGAATTATACAAAAAAATCTAAAAAACAAGAGGGTTGAGATAGAGAAATTCAAAAAACGAACAATAATTTTAACTACAACGCAAAAAAAAAATTAATGAGAGAGATAGAGATATTTTGATACTGTTCACCGTGGAATACGCGTATGTCAAAAAAAAACCGTTAAAATAAGAATAGAATAGAAAAATGGAGGAGCGCTTTGCCGATTCCGCAATTGAAGAGTTGAGAAGAGGTCGAAGTAGATTTGACGAGGGTTGAAGAGAGTTGAAGACGTTGAAGACGATGAATTTTGATTCCGATACGACCGAAATTTGATCGTGTATATGCCTCCTTGTAGACTTGTTTGATGAATACTACAATTGTTCAAAAATTCTTTACAAATGATGTATAATAGTAGAGAGAGTAAGAGAGTGAGGTGTGATTTTTTATGAAATTTTTGAAGATATTTATAGGCAAAATATGTGGGAAATAAAAAACAAAAAAAACAAAAAAAAAACCCCAACGGCTCAAAGAGCCGTTCCAAACGGCTCTGTCCCAGACAGAGCGCAGCGCAAGCAGCGGAAGCGGAACATTTCGACCGTTCGACCCGCGGGTCAACGGTCGACCCGTCACGGGTCGAAACCGCGGGTCGACCCGCGGGTTAGCGGGTTGAATTCGCGAATTGAACGGGTTCGTGGGCCGGATTTCGCGGGTACAATTCACGTTATTTGCGACCCGGGTCGATCCGGTACTGTTCACCGGGTTCGACCAGAACCCGCCAATTAGCTAACCGGGCCGGGTTCGCGAGCCAGGTCGCGGATGGATCGCCGGTTGACCCGGCCCAGTTGCCATCCCTACCTTTATACAAGTTTAATCGTGAAGCTTCGATTGTGGAATTGGGGTCGTCCCTTAAACCAAACCTACAATACATGTAAATTCTAGTTTCCATTTAAAGCCCATCATGACATTACCGAACAACCCAAACCCTTCTCTCATAAAAAAACGACCTCTACCCGACCCGCCTAACCCTTGAACTTGCCCCCACACAAAAAAGGGTCGTACACAGATCCACCGATCTGAAGTCTAAACTTCCATCTCCTACCTTCTTCCTCCTCCAATTCCAAATCCCTCAATTCCCAAAATTAGGGTTCCAAAATTAAAAAAATAAAAAATCGCATTTTTTGCTTCACTGTCCTTCCACTCAAGGTAGCCTCCTTCCTCTCTCCCTCTTTCATTGTCTTTCTTGCAGGTATCACTCATGGCGCCTTCCTCCTCTTCCAAGAAGGTCCCCGATAAAGTAACTCACTCTCCCTCCCTCTCTCAGAATTCCTCCCCCAATTTGTTCAACTTCACGATCATCATCTCAATTCTCAATCCATTTTGCAGGATCTGATCAAAAGGAAGAAAACCAAATCGAAATCGGCAAAACGCCCGCGCCGCCGGGACTCGTCAATCTCCTCCTACTCCTCTTCCGATTCAGAACGCGGTTCTCGAAGGAAGAAGAGCAGCACAAAATCGAGGAAGATTGAGAAGAAGAGGAAAGATAGGAAGGGGAAGAGCAGGAAGAAGAGGGGGCGTAGGGAGTCTAGTGTGAGTTCTGGGAGTGGTTACTCGAGTCGGAGTTGCTCGACTTGCTCGGGGTCTGGTAGGTCTGGTAGGTCGGTGAGCCCGGTTTCGCGGGGCAATAAGAAGTCGAAGAAGTTGGGAGGGAATGAAGGGGAGAGGGGAAGGAGGACTTCGAGGCCTGATAGATATCGGTCTCGGAGTTGTTCGACTTGTAGTGGAAGTAGAAGTCGGAGTCCTATTAAAGGGAGAGTTGGGAGAATTCGTAGTCCTAGTTCTATTAAGGGGAGGGTAGGGGGAACTCGTGGTCGGAGTCCAGTTGAGGGGAGATATAGCGGAAAGGGCAGTTATTTTGAGGAGAAATATAGCGGAAAGGGGAGTTCTTTTGAGGAGAGATACAGCGGAAAGGGGAGTCCTTTTGAGGAGAGATACAGCGGAAAGAGTAGTCCCATTGTGGAGAGATATAGCGGAAAGAGCAGCCCCGTTGAGGAGAGATACATCGGAAAGGGGAGTCCTATTGAGGAGAGATATAGTGGAAAGGATGAGAAGAAGTGGCTAAGATCAGTTCTTGAAGTGCGGAAATCATTCGAAGAAGACGAAGATAAGGATGAGACTGTTAAGGATTTTGATGATAGGAGGAACAAGAAGAGGCATATGGAACATGGGGACAAGGAAAAGGATTTGTATGGTAGTCAAGGTGAGGATAAGAGACGAGCGGTTAAAGATTCTGTTGTTGGTAATGGTGATTCTCTTGTTTGTGGATCGAAGGAGAGTGGGGCTGTTGGTGATGTTAGTGGAAAAGAGGCTTCTGATTTGGAGATGATTTTAAGGCAGAAGGCATTGGAGAATTTCAGGAAGTTTAGAGGTAGGGTAGCTAGTAATAAAGGAAGTAGTGACAACAAGAAGGATGAAACTTGTAAAGTTGAATCCGATCAGTGTTTGAAAAGCTTTTTTAAAGCATCAGAATCTGAGCATACTAGTTCTATTGAAGACCAAATGCATGTTAAAGAGGCCGTTCATTCAAGTGAACTGAAGGCTGCATCTGTTCAGAATGTTCCCGTAGAGGAAAATAAGGGGAATACGGTACAAAGTATTTCGAATAAAAGTGGAAGTTCGAAGCCAATTGTCAGCTCTAGTAATAGTCAGAAGAATAATGTGAAGCGAGCGGAAGTGTTTCCTAACAATTTGTCCTCCGAGGAAACCTCATTGGCTAAAGATGTAAGTAAGAAAATTGTTACCCAAACTGGCGGTGGTAAGGCCAGTGAGGCTGACGTTGAAGAAACTAATAGGCTAGCTTCAAGAACTAGTACGACAGATAATCAAAATTTGAAACCGAATGAACCCACGGTGGAGGTTGCTAGTGGGTCTCAGTTTGAGCAAAAGACATTTTCTAGAATGCGTGATGGAGAAGTGGTGCAGGTGAGCTCTTTGTTAGAATGTAATGTTGGAGTGTAGTGAGCAGGGAGCTTTAGTCGGTGTTACATTATTTAACCAGCCGTAGAACTATGATTTTATAGCAGTGCATTTCGTTATCATTAATTTTCTTTCCCTAACTCTTTTTTGAAATATGTGCATCTTTTGTTTTCTAGGTGAGCTATAAGGTGTACATACCAAAGAAAACTCCTGCCTTGGTGCGACGGCAACTGCAGAGGTGAGTGTGTGGAATGATTGTAGTTTATTTTATTTTATTTTATTTTTGCTTTATTTTCTCTTCTCTTGAATGGACTTCCATATTAGTTGTTAGTTGGTTGAAACTGAAGTTGCTTTCACATATATTTTCAGGTAACTGAGTGCACACTGTTAAATGACAAATGCTATCTGGTGTGCCAGTTCGAGGTGTAGTGGACTATTGCAAGAACATTGCGGAAACTATGCAATCTACCATATGTTCATCCCTTCTTGCGTAGCTTCACTGAACTCTTCATTTTCATTTTTGTAAAATTAGGTGTTGGTTTTCCATTGGTATTATAATAATAAGTTCTCTCCAATTCCGCATTACCTGTGCTTATCATAAAAAATGTGACTGTTTGCAAGATCCAAATGTTGTCTCATCGTAGCTTAATTATATAAATAGCTGAATTGTCTTTTGGATATCTTTGCAGAATTTAGTCTTTTGTTAATTGTTTGGGTTGGTAGTACTGGTTATTCTGAATGGATGCATTTCTTACGTTGCAAAAGGTGGCATTTATCTTAGTAGTATAATGTACGTGCGATGCACGTCTAAAAAAAAGTAAAGTCATCAAATTAAATGAATATATATTGAATAAGAAAAAAATAGTTTATATTTGAATGTTTTGATTTGGACTACACGTGCGGTGCACATTTATATTTGTTGGACATAGTTTAGACGTGTATTATACGTGTTTATATAGTTACAAAGTTAAGATTTGTTTGTTACAAATCCCAACTCTCCCATTATAATAGTAGAGATGTGGCATTATGAACGAAATTTCTGGCAGTAGGATTTTTGTAATTCGTATATCTATGAATTACTCTAATTGAACATTTAAGCTTCTATAAGTAGCTTTGGAAAGAGAGTAGGAAACCTTACCACGAATAAAATTTACGATTCAAATGTAGCCATCTAAATCTTTTGTCTGTTTGCATTGTCTAACATGCTACCTTGTAATCTTATTTGGGTGACAACGGATTGATTCCTGCATGATGCAGGTTTGTTCCCTCGTGTGGGTGGCTATATGCCCATTTGATGGAATGCCCAAAAAGTATCTGTTTATCTTGTAGACTTGGTTTTGTGTTCTCACACTTCCAGAAGTTTGAAGTGTTTACACTTTATTCGGTCCTATATATATGTGTATGTGTGTGATTTAGGACAGAATTTAATGCCCTGATGTAGTATAATTTAGATTATATATCTTAAAAAAGTTAAAATATTGGGGAAGCCTTTTTTATGAAAAAAAATCTAATGAGAAATTCAAAAAAAGGCTAAATTTGAAAAATCCCCCTTGAACTATGGCCTTTATGTAGAACCCCCCCCTCCCCCGACATTTTTTAATGCAGAAAACCCCCTGAACTATTGTTGCAAAAAACCCACCCCGCCAATGTGAGACTTCTGCCAAAGTTGAGGGAGGTTTTTGACAATAATGCGAAAGATATATGATGTTTTTTGAAACAACTTGCAATGATGAATGAGGTTATCTGATACAAGTAGAAAAGTAGAAAAGTTAGATGTGAATATTTGAAATACTTCAGTGGTTTTTTTTTTTTGCAACAACCATACTTCAGGGAGGGTTTCTGCATAAAAAAAGGTCAGGGGGGTTTTTTGCATGAAGGCCATAGTTCAAGTTTTTTTTTTTTTTTTTTTTTTTTTCCTTTCAAATTTAGCCTTTAGAAAAGGGAGAGTGATCTTGCCATAAACCATAAAAAATTCGGTACATTTCTGCCCCCAGGTCTTTTGGATGCTCATTTGAATTCTATAAATGTATGTTTAATGCTATCAAGCATATTCTATTTTAGAGAACATGAACTAATCCTACATTTTGGCCTCAGGTCTATTGGATGCTCATGTGAACCCCATAAAGCTATGTTGCCAATATCCTTCTATTTGCTGCTATATAAACTAGTTTTTCTTCAGGCAATTTACATTTCATCTAAGAAGCCAATCTTTTGCTTCCTCTTTGTAATTGTCTTCACCTGTTGAGAACATGAACTAATCCTACATTTCTGGACTCAGGTCTATTGGATGCTCATTTGAAACCCATAAGGCTATGTTGCTAATATCCATCTATTTGCTGCAATATAAACTAGTTTGTCTTCAGGCATTTACATTTTAATCTAAGAAGCCAATAATTTGCTTTCTCTTTGTAATTTTCTTCACCTGTTGAATCACATTGATATTTTGCCTAATACTTTCAGTATGTCTAATATTATCAGAAGATTGATAGGCCAGCACCAAATTCTTAAACATTGTAAGAGTCTTTGGCCTGTTTTGATTAAACACATGCAGTCCTCATCCGCCTTAGTAGCTGCTAGACCGCATCTTGCAACTCTGCCTCTTACCTGAAACTAAGTTTCGGAGCCATGAGTAGTGAGTGATCTGTTGTCACATTTGCATTGTCAGTGCGTCCTACTGTAAGGTTGTACTGTGTCCATGTCACTTGGTAATTTGTTCCCTGTTTTGCTTCTCATGTCCGAATACACTTTATTGGAGTAATTAGGACTTTCAAGGCTAACCGAAGGTATTGTTGTTGAGGGCTAATTAAATACGGAATTGGACACAGGATTTTGGTTGCTTACGACCAGGAATGCAGTGCAACTGAATTACTCCCATTATTTGTTGGAGCGGTTTTGTAGATGTCACTGGAGGAATGATAAGGTGGGAGGATGACAAGGTTGGTGGATTGGAATTGGTTGGAGGAGAATAGTTACTTGGTGGTGGTGGTGGAAAGAGGTAGCTGGAGGGTGGTTGGTGGGAGAGCTGATGGCATAAAGGATCTGGAGTTACTTACTACATGATCTACAGTTTTGGGAGCGATTCCTGAGCATTAGTAACTAACTACCTTGGTGGTACCCAGGGCCAGTTATAATTTATCAATTGCAACACACTCTTTTGCTTCTGTAGTTCCCAGGTAATGGCAGTTGCATGAGGCTTTCAGTTGCAGCTAAACCACAAGTTAAGATGAACTAGGTTTTAACTGCTGGATCTTTTCTGGTTACCCTGGCTTTGAGAATGGTAACAAATACTACTATTATTTTGGAGTGACAGTTGGGCGGTGAACTTCCTGATGGTGGAATTCCCAGCTTTTCTGGCACACGGTAACTTACAGACTTGTTCTGAGCTAGTATAATTTTTGTTTGATTCCCCTATTAAGAGCAATTTAAGTTCGTTCAAACACAAATTTTGGGTATTTGGCACATAGGAAAGTATTTTTTGGGATTTATACTGCAGTCGTTCAAACCCAAAATTTGGATTTTTAATAATTTAAATTGACAACGATAGATAATTTCTATATAAAAAAAAATTAAAAAAAAATTGAACGGACGATGTATGATTTCTCGTCTATTGAATTTTTTTTTTAATTGAAATTTATTTTTTTTATATAAAAAATTCGAAGGGACGAGTAAGCATTTACTGTCCGATGAAGTTGTATTAAGATGAAATTGTTTTAAAAAAAATATTAATCGAACGGACAAGAAATGATTTTCCGTCTGTCGATTTTTTTATAAAAAACCAATTGGATGGGAAATCATTTTCCGTCCGTTCGATTATTTTATAAAAAATATGTGGGACGCATAATCATCTTACGTCCCTGAATTTTTTTGGATTTAATTTGTGGGACATGTAATCATTTTCTGTCTGATATATTTCATAAATAAAAAAATCTATTGGGACGGGAAATGATTCCCCGTCCAATATTTTTTAATAAAAAAAATTCAGCGACGAAAGATGATCTTCTGTTTGATTGAACGGACAAAAGATCATCTTTCGTTGGCTATTTTTTCCAATTTGTTATATCTGCTTCAAATATAGCAGACAACTGTTCCCCCAAAACTCAAAATTTGGGTATATAGCCAATGATGGCAGCAAAAAAAAATTCTATTTTTTCCAAAAAATGGGTATATAGCCAACGATTACAGATGCTCTGAGAATATAATTTTTTCCCAAACTGACCCACTTTTTGAAAGTTTTTTCCAAACTGACCCATTTTTTAAAAAAAATTCTCAAAACTAGCGAGTTTAGTCAAAATAAACTCGCTATCTGAGATACCGTGTGTTGGTTTTGGGTTTTTTGATTTCTCCTTGGTCAAGACTCGTTGTCTCAAAAAGCGAGATTCTTTTAACCAAATCCGCTTTTTGAGACAGCGAGTGTCTTCTTCCTAGACACAGAGCACCCTGCAAGCCCCTTTACCGTCTTCTTCCTCCTCGCTGCCGTTCCCCACCGCTGAACGCCAGCCCCACTCCGCAACCGCCTCCCCTGTTTGCACCCATCGTCGTCTTCGAGCGCCGACTGTGAGCATCGACAACCCAAACACACCCTGCGCTTCGCCTGCACCCTTTTTTCTCCTCTAACCCCACCCTTTTCTCTCTCTACAAAGCTCTCATTTTTTTCTATCTCTAGTAAAACTCAACAAACAGCAAGCCATGGCGGTGGAGGAGGCCACAGAGGAGGAGGCGACGGTGGAAGAGGCAGCGGTGGCGGTGATGCAGTCGGAATCTTTCAAGGAAGAGAGTAACGTCGTCGGCGATCTCAAAGATCCCGAAAAGAAGGCCCTTGACGAGTTGACGATTCTGATTCAAGCCACTCGTGCTAACAAAGAGTTCACTCCGCCACTGCCAGTCACGATGGTCAAAGAGGAAGTGAAAGAAGAAGCCAAGGAGGAGGAGGAAGCTGCTTCCACTTCCGAGGAGGAATTGAAAGTGAAAGTGGGGGAAGAGGAGAAACCTGCGGAGGAAGCTGCTTCCACTTCCGAGGGTGCAGGCGAAGCGCAGTGTCACGGACAAGTTCTAGAAGCATCCAGACTGTTCAAGAGGAGTCCGGAACACCACGGAATGCCCCGGAAGGATCAAGAACGTCCTAGAGTTCTCTAGGACAAGGTGGTACGTTCTAGAGCGAACTAGAACCTTTTAGAAGAATGTACATAGTTATAGAGTTGTGTAAAACTCTCTAGAAGACTCTTGTACATAGTAGAACTCTTGTATTCTAGAATCTTCCCTTAAGGAGGAGAAAGATCATACTAGCCCTATAAATAGGGAGAAGCCTCATTTGCTCCAACCATCCAAAGAAAAGCATTCCAAGCCACTCTTGTAAAAGTTCTCTTAGAAGTATAAATTCTCTTCCATCTTACTTTTGCTCACTTCTCTTCAATCTCTGCATTCTTAGTCTTCAGTTTGCCTGACTTAGCCCTCGATCTAAGGAGTAAGCTAGGTGACACACGACCTGACTTGTGGAAAAAGAAGTCGTCCTGTGACACGTGGTATCAGAGCCAAGGTTTTCGTTTGGCAGAGATTATGGCTGGACGCGAGGGAAACGTGAGTGATGTCACCACCAGCGTGGAGGGAGTTGGTGATAGGGGAAGAGCGGAGACAAATGCCAAGAAGAACAAGAGCAAGAACGCGAGGGAGCAGTCGATGGATGTTTTGGCCAGCTTCGATTCGAGATTGGCTAAGGTGGAGATTTCCATGGGGGAGTCCATTGAAAGGATGGATGCCATGGACGACACCATGGACGGTGTCAGAGAGGATGTTGGTGGCCTAAGGGAGGAGATCCTTGGTGTCCTCAACACCCTAAAGGCCGAGTTCAAGGCAGAGATAGCGCAGCTTCAAGAGGCGTTCAACACCCAAGGAGAGGAGGTGAAGTTGTGCAAGGCAGCAATAGCAGGTGGGACTATTGCAAGGAAGATGCCACGCACTAAGGCGCCAGAACCCTTGAAGTATGGAGGTAAGCGTGATCCCAAAGAACTCGACGAATTCTGTTGGTCCCTAGAATGCTACTTCAATGCTGTTGGAATTAAGGACGATCAACCCAAAGTGGATACAGCCGTCCTTTACTTGAAAGAAAATGCAGCATTATGGTGGAGAAGGAAGCATGGTGACATAGACAAGGGGCTATCCACAGTGGATACTTGGGACGAGTTCAAACAACAACTCAAGAGGCAATTTTGTCCCCAAAATGCCAAAGATGCAGTTATGAAAAAGCTACGTGGGCTGAGGCATACTGGGAGTATCAAGGAGTATGCTGCCGAATTTACATCCTTGATGCTAGAGTTACCGGATCTGAATGAGGAAGACAAGCTTTTCTACTTCTTGGACGGACTACAATCTTGGGCCAACTTAGAACTCAAGAGGAGGAACGTTCAAGATGTAGACGAAGCTATAGCCGTGGCGGAGGACCTTGTGGAGTTCAAGAAAGACTTCGGCGGCAACAAAAAGAAGAGTGTTGGAGACAAGCCCCACAAGTTTGTGAAACAAGATAAGAAGTATGACAAGCCGTTCAAAAGGGACAAGCCCTATGAGGGAGGAAGCAAGAAGAAGGAGCCGGAATGTTACTTGTGTAGCGGGCCGCACTATATTCGAGACTGCCCGAAACGGAAGGCCCTTAATGCTATGACTTGTCAAGCGGAAGAGGAAATGCACGTTAGTTCCATGCGTCTCCTTAACTCTCTTAAGGCCAAGGATGAGACGGTGAAGATGTCCAAGGAAAACGAGACCAAGGTCGGTGGTCTCATGGTCGTGGAAGCCAAGGTGAATGGAGGATCCACCAAGGCATTAGTGGACACAGGTGCATCTCATAACTTCATTGCTGAGGAAGATGCCGCTAAATTGGGAATCAAGTACGCCAAGAAATTGGGTTGGGTGAAGGCCGTCAACTCATCATCTCAACCCATCCTTGGAGTAGCTCGTGGAGTACCTATCCAGCTTGGAGGATGGGAAGGCACTATTGACTTGACGGTTGTCCCTATGGATGACCACCGCATGGTTTTGGGTATGGAGTTTATGGACAAGGTACGTCCCTTATCGTTTGAGAAAGACTCAACCATGCGTATTGCAAAGGGATCTACTATCCACATAGTACCTTTGGAGAGAGGAAAGATGGAGTCAAGAAGCTTATCTGCCATGCAACTCAAAAGAGGTCTCAAGAAGGGGGAGACCACTTATCTAGCTGTCTTGAAGGAGGCAGATGTTCCAATAGAGACGGGTGTGTCGACCGGAGTGAAGGAAGTGTTGGCAGAATTCAAGGATGTGATGCCACCGGAGTTGCCGAAGAAGTTACCTCCGATACGGGAAGTGGATCACGTGATAGAGCTTGAACAGGGTGCAAGACCCCCAGTCATGGGACCTTATCGGATGGCTCCGCCCGAGTTGGAAGAATTGAAGAAGCTAAGCCCCAAACAAGCACGTTGGCAAGACTTCTTGGCCGAGTTCAACTATGTGATGGAGTATAAGCCGGGTAAGACCAACGTGGTAGCCGATGCATTAAGTCGCAAGGCGGAGCTCGCGACCATCTCCCAAGCCGAGTGTGACCTTGCCAAATGTATCAAGGAGGGATCGAGCCATGACACCTTAGCTATTAATGTGGTGAAGATGGCTAAGGAGTTTAAGACATGCAAATTTTGGATGGAGGATGGACTTCTCCTCACAGTTGGTGATCGTCTCTATGTTCCCAAGTGGGACAACTTGAGAAGGGAAGTCTTGAAAGAGTGCCATGATTCGAGGTGAGCTGGACATCCAGGCATGCACCGTACGCGGGCATTAGTGGAGCGGTCCTATTATTGGCCTAGCATGAGGAACGATGTGGAAGCTTATGTGAAGACTTCTCTTATATGCCAACAAGACAAGGTGGAACAAGATATGCCAGCTGGGTTGTTGGAACCACTACCCGTACCGGTGCTCCATGGGAAAGTATATCCATGGACTTCATCTCAGCATTGCCTTTATCGGAGGGATGCGGTTCCATAATGGTTGTAGTGGATCGATTCTCTAAGTATGGAACCTTTATCCCGGCCCCGAGAGATTGCACGGCCGAGGAAGCGGGAAGGTTATTCTTCAAACATGTGGCCAAGTATTGGGACTTCCTCGGACCATCATAAGTGATCAAGATCCGCGCTTCACGGGTAAGTTTTGGAGAGAACTATTCAAGTTGATGGGCTCGGATCTCCACTTCTCCACAAGTTTTCATCCTCAAACCGATGGCCAGACAGAGAGGGTGAACCACCTGTTGGAGATATACCTTCGGCACTATGTGAGTGCCAACCAGCGGGATTGGACTAAGTTGCTCAACGTGGCCCAGTTTTCATATAACCTGCAGAAGAGCGAGGCTACGGGAAGGAGTCCCTTTGAACTAGTAACTGGACAACAACCGATGACACCGCAAGAGCTAGCAAAGGGGTACACTGGTTCAAGCCCGCCAGCCTACAAGTTTGCCAAAGGGTGGAATGAGGAGATAGACATTGCCCGAAGCTACTTGACCAAGGCGGCCAAACGGATGAAGAAATGGGCCGATGTGAAAAGGCAGCCGAGGGAATTCATTATAGGAGACGAGGTAATGGTGAAGTTACCCCAAAAGATGTTCAAGTCTACGCGCCAAGTTCACAAAGGCTTGACACGAAGATATGAGGGACCGTACCAAGTAGTGGAGAAAGTTGGCACGAGATCCTACAAGGTAGTTTTGCCGCCGCACCTGAAGATCCACCCAGTTTTCCATGTTAGCCTTCTCAAACCTTATAGTAGGGACGATGAGGACCCAAGGAGGAACGAATCTCATCGAGCCCCACCAGCAAACGTGGCTTCATATGATAAGAAAGTCGATGAGATCTTAGCCGACAGAGTCGTTCGCAAGAGGGGCACGCCTAACTGGACCGAGTACTATGTGCGCTGGAAGGATCAACCCGAGAGCGAGTCTAGTTGGGAGCGAGAACAAGACCTATGGCAGTTCCGTGACAAGATCGAAGAATTCAAGTCAAAGGCTTGACGAGGACGTCAAGAACTTAGGTGGGGGAGGATGTCACGGACAAGTTCTAGAAGCATCCAGACTGTTCAAGAGGAGTTCGGAACACTACGGAATGTCCCGGAAGGATCAAGAACATCCTAGAGTTCTCTAGGACAAGGTGGCACGTTCTAGAGCGAACTAGAACCTTTTAGAAGAATGTACATAGTTATAGAGTTGTGTAGAACTCTCTAGAAGACTCTTGTACATAGTAGAACTCTTGTATTCTAGAATCTTCCCTTAAGGAGGAGAAAGATCATACTAGCCCTATAAATAGGGAGGAGCCTTATTTGCTCCAACTATCCAAAGAAAAGCATTCCAAGCCACTCTTGTAAAAGTTCTCTTAGAAGTATAATTCTCTTCCATCTTACTTTTGCTCACTTCTCTTCAATCTTTGCATTCTTAGTCTTCAGTTTGCCTGACTTAGCCCTCGATCTAAGGAGTAAGGTAGGTGGCACACGGCCTGACTTGTGGAAAAAGAAGTCGGGGCTCGAAGGCGACGATGGGGGGAGATAGGGGAGGCGGTTGCGGAGTGGGGCTGGCGTTTGGCGGTGGGGAACGGCAATGAGAAGGAAGAAGACGGTGAAGGGGCTTGCGGGGTGCTCTGTGTCGGGGAATAAGACACTCGCTGTCTCAAAAAGCGAGTTTGGTTAAAACAAGCTCGCTTTTTGAGACAACGAGTCTTGGCCAAGGAAGAAATCAAAAAATCCAAAACCAGCACTTGCTTTCTCAAATAGCGAGTTTATTTTGACTAAACTCGCTATCTGAAATAGCGAGTGGGTCGTTTTGGAATTTTTTTTTAAAAGTGGGTCAGTTAGGAAAAAATTCCTAAGAATAGAGGTTGTTATGTATTTATTTATTCATTTATTTTACTGTTGTTATTTTTAGTAATTTTAATCACTCGTGTTTTGTTTTCCTACCCGTAGTGTTTGCCCTTGTGAGCGGTTGCTTCTGTGTTATTTGAATAGGTTTTCCTCACATGGGTCACTAATAAAAAATTCATTCGAAATAATCATTTTTGTTACCAAAATTTAATTTCATATCATTTACTAAATAGTACTTATATGAAATTAAATATTTATGAATAAGGTATATGAAATTGAAATATTTGTTAGTGATCCATATCGGAAAAACCCTATTTGAATTAATATTGGATGTAGTTTAATGTCAGAAAAATGACAACGTTTGGTGGTGAAGTTTAACTTGTATAATTTTCTTATCCATTGCTGCTTAACTTTTTTTAGTTGTGAACTTGGGTTGTTTACTCTTAAACACTTGATTTTTTCCTCCTTGTAAGGGAGTCTGTTGTTCCAGCTGATCATGATTGTTTGATCGCCCCTTAGTTTTTTAAAGTTACTGACCACAGATATTAATGCTAGCTAAGTTTAATTTAAGTTTAAGATTATGCTCTCTGCAAATTCGCTGATTAGTATAAATTTGCAGTGACAATTATATTATATCTATATATCTCTACTAGAGTTTGTAACAAACAAATCCTAACTTTGTAACTATATAAACACGTATAATACATGTTCAAACTATATCCAACAAATATAAATGTGCACCGCACGTGTAGCCCAAATCAAAACATTCAAATATAAACTATTTTTTCTTATTCGATATATATTCATTTAATTTGATGACTTTACTTTTTTTTAGACGTGCATCGCACGTACATTATACTAGTTATACTAATAGGAGAGAGAGCGTCAATTTATCTCCTTTCTCTATTTTGAAATAAAGGAAGGAGAGTACAAGTAGGAATTCACATTTATTAACACGTGCATTATGCACATTTTCATTTAAAAAACAATATAAAAGCCCAAAACCTATAAATCTAGAACTTAATTAGTAGAACTGTGATTTGCTCATTAAGTATTTGATGAAATGCCTATATAGCACACAATGTATTTGTGAAAAATGGTTTTGAAAAACTTTGCTTAACTAAATTATTTGTATCTATGTATGTTATATGTATTTATTTCTGAAACCCTAATTTACTACCTCATTTTATTTTCAATTTCTGATTTGTGTTTTTAAAATCGTGAAATTTGAATTTGGGGAAAAGTACGAGTTGAATAATGAGGCGAACGGAGAGGTGGATGAGGATGTTGGAGAAGGGGACGTCGCTGCGGTCGAAGACACCGGAGACGCGTGAGATGAGGGATAAGACATCTGATATGGTGTGATTTTTTTTTTTTTTGGGTGGGTGGGTGGGTGAGTGGGGGGGGGGGGGGGGGGGGGGCGGGGGGGGGGGGGGGGCGCGGGGGTTGAGATGAGGCGGGTCAAAGTCTGGGTGTTGCCGGTTATGATGTATACAAAAACCGGACTATGAGCGTATTTTTTAGGATAAATTTCACTAAACTATACATTTGAAGAGTTAATTTCTCTCAATTATCTCACACTTTTTTTAAATTCTATACAATTTTATGAGTCCATTAAAATTATTTTAGTCTGTGCAATTTGCATAGGGTAACACTAGTTTATATATTATACAAATAGGCCTACCTCTTCATTCTTTTTTCTATTTTGAAATAGAAAGGAAAGCTAAAGTAGAGACTAGTGACACGTGCCAACCCCGAGTATTTAATTTATAAAAATATAAAAAACAAAACGAAAAAACCCACGTCTTCTCTTCTCATCCATTTCTGACACCTTCACCGACGCACACCGCCGACGCCATCGTTGCTACCTCCCACCTCTCACGTGCCCATCCTCGCCTCTGACAACTCTGTTTCCCACCAACGTTGTCGTCTCCGACGATGCATTTCAACAATGATGATCGCAACTGCTCCAATTCCCTCTCTCCTCATTCTTCCCCTCATTCAACATCACCAACATCAAGAAGCCCACGGTATTCATCTCCAAAGTTACAACGTACTCATCTAAACCGACTCCAACAGCATTAGCTAATCCATCATCGTTGATAATGGATCAAGATCCAGGTTGCGCCTTCAGCTCCTCCTCTCTTGCCCCTTCGGCCTCCTCCGATCTCAGGGAACCTTCTTTTCACAAACCATTTTAATTTCAATTTTAATTTTCTGTTTTTAAACAACATTGTTAGATTTAAAATGAGTGAATATGATTTTTAATTTTTTTGGTAATTTACTGCAGGTTCACATCGAGTTCGGTGAGCGTTTCGACCGGATCCCTCATCCCGACCCTGAGTTGGAAAAATCTATTAACCATGTATATTTCTATTTTATATCGAAATACATTTTGATGAGTAAAATTTTAAATTAAAAATGAATCCTCTTTGGTTGTTATTTTTTGTTATGTAGATATGGAATCAGCGACTTTAAAAGAATCAGTCATCCTACAATGGCCAAAAGTTCAGGGTCCTGATAATGTTTAGTGTCTGTCTATGCGCCCGTTTTCAATTGTATCCAAAGGAATCCCATTTAGTTGCAGTTAAGCATATCATTCGATATCCTAAAGGCACACAAAATGTGGGTCTTTGGTACTCGAAAAGTAGAAATTTTCCTCTTGTAGGCTATTCAGATGCTAACCATGCTAGCAGCTTAACAGTCAGAAAAAATACAAGCGGTACATGCCACTTTTTGGGAAACTTCTCGTGTCATGGGTATCTAAAAATTAAAATTCCGTCACTTTATCCACCGCCTAAGCCGAATATATAGCCGCCGGATCTTGTTATGCCTAGGTATTATGAATGAAACACACATTAGAAGACTACAAGGAATTTTTTGATCATATTCCCATTAAATGTGATAATACTAGCACTGTTCATATGACTAAGAATTCTGATAAACATAGTCGCACAAAGTATATAGAAATTCGATATCTTTTCATTAAAAATCATATTCAAAAGGGAGATATTGTTCTTGATTATATTTCAACTGATTCACAACTAGCTGATATCTTTACAAAACCACTAAATGAAAAATGTTTTCACTTTTTGAAAGGATAATTAAACGTTATTGATATTTCAGCTTAAGAATCTTACAGTTCGCTCAACTGTCACCCTGTAAGGGTGTACAGTCGACTGCGCGGTCGACCGTCCCTCCTTCTGTTTTGTTTACAGTTCGAATGTTTGTTGATATTGATATGGCTAGAAATAGAACCAAATTGGGACCGTTCAAATTGGGCATGAACCCCAAAGCTCCCAGAGGTAAAACGATAATTTCCACTACAAACGGGTCCGAAATTGGGAACTGTGTCTTTTCCATGCCCAATAACCCCAAAATGGGTCTGCCTTATTGGGTGAGGGTGACAACCCATTATGGCTAAATCCAGATAATTCAAAGAGTGATTTGTATTCATGATTATCCCTAAGAGACACTTTAAACCAAATATCTTATCATTAAGGAATTTTAACTCTATTTCTTACCCAAAAACATCCGGAAGTAGAGATAAATGATTATCTCGAAACTGGTCCCAAAGGAGACTATAGATACCCCCACCCTCATCAGAATCAGGTAATCAATATTTTTCTCCACAAAATCTCTTTCATAATCTTTCAGACTACTGACTTGAGCATTGTAGGGTTCATCGCCGGGATCAATCCCGGTGTTTCAAACTTTTTGCAGGTCAGCAGGAGCGTTGGGAGCGATCAACATTGACAAGTAGTAAAAATGTTAGCTTTTACTGGTTTGAAAAGAATTCACAAATCATCTGTTTGCTCACACACCAAAATTAGCAGCAATAGATTGACGTCGCTTGTGGGAACTTCAAAAAGCAGTCCGACCAAACTTCGCCGGTAAAAATAGTTTTCAGCCATGCCTCCAAAGGGAAAAGGGAAGGCGGCGGCCTCAAGCCGACAAGCCAACCCTTTTCCTCCACCTCCTTCTCATTAGGACGTCCTTCCTACCCTTCAAGTGGATCAACCTATTCATCCAGAACAGCCTACTTAACCCTCCTCCAAAGAGCTTCCACCGGGGGGCTCCCAATGAAATCAACCACTTGCACAACCCATTGGGAGAACAGAGGGTCGTTCTACTCCTCTACACCCTCCACCGTACCTCCCAAGGCACCTCAATCTCTACAAGATCTCTGTCATCTCATAAACTCCATACATCAGGCGTCCGAACGTAGGGGCCATTCAAGCAGGCCACATCCATCACATTAGGTAGGTGCAAGGAATCCCTCTCCTCGAAGTCCGCATTCCATAAGAGTTCCCTCTCTAAGGGGGTGCGGAAGAACACCCTTCCCAGAAGGCGAAGAAGATCCCCCTCTCCTAGGGGCAAAGAAGTCACCGCTCCCCAAGGGACCACAGAAGAATTCCTCCCCGAGAGAGGAGGCATCCAACTCCAACCAGTAAAACTGCCCCTAGAAGATGGAGGGTGGAAGAAGTACCCGTCATCAGAGTGGAACTCCGAGAGTTCAAGGATGAAATTCTTCAGGCCCTTGACATAATTTCTCCTAAGAACCGACGAACCAGTTCTCACCGCTCTACTCCTCCGCAACACGAAGAGTCTCATGGGTCCACCATATCCGATCAGCAAGGGGACGTTGTCCTTCGATGCCTCCGAAAGATGGAAGATCGTCTAGCACTGCTGAAGCAGGAAAAAGAAAAATATGAAAAAAGATATCGTCCCTTCAGACCCCCTTCTCCAAGAAGATTATTAAGGGTCATGTCCCTGTTAACTTCAAGATCCTAATCTTCTAATCATACAATGGGGAAACCGATCCGGTAAACCACATTTAGACTTCTAAAATCCTCATGATGATCCACCAAGCATCTGACTCCCTCCTTTGCTAGATTTTACCAAAAACCTTGAAGGGATCTGTAACACCCCGAATTCCAAAATATACTGAATTCGAGTTTCCACAGGATCTTTTACACTTCATTTAGTACAATTGTACAAGGAAATAAAACATTTCACTTTACATCAGAGTTACATGAGATTTTACACTTTACATTTTACAGCGGAAGCATATATCAGAAATGATTTACATGTAATGACAGCGGAAGCAATTTACAACATTATACAAAGATATAACCATGAATTATCTATAAGCATCAGTTCTCCTTTAATCTTTATCAAGCCATTTATCCTGCATACAAAACTGTGGGTACGTCAGTTTATTTAACCCGACGAAAATTATACATGGCCATCCTTTCTATGCCAGAAACAGTACAACGATTCTCAATTCTTAACAAACCACAAACTTGTTCACAAAGAAAACTAAAAGGATCTATCCTGTTGATGTCGTGTTGTGATTGTGCACTTAGTCCTTAATGCAGTTATTATGTTATATGACACTAATGCGCACTTGTTCGGATTCTATGCATCCCATACTACATAGGTCCGAGGGCAAGCCCTTAATCGTACTTCATTTTATAGGGTTCAATCCCTCTCCATGACTTATTCTACTACGGTAACTACGGTAAGTATCTTTAGATGTTTTATGATCTATGAGCCCATGTCCAGGCAGCCTGGAGGGGAATCCCATGCACTAACACGACACATCGAGCAGGCAACCTATGGACAATTCAGCCTCTGCCTTGGAACAATGGCACCACCCGTAGCCACTCAAACACCCCACAAGCATCGCCACCGGGACGATAATTCTGGAGTAGTGTCCACGCCATGTCTTGACGCATCAAGCAGGCAGCCTGTGGATCACTCTCACACCGCCAATCCGACGGCCCTCATACTCGTGTTTTTCCCTTACTTTCATCACATCTCCACTATGTATCTAGTCCTTAGTTTATTCGAATCACGAACAAAATCAAATCTCTAGAGTTAGCCTCTCCACTATACCAGACTTAATCATTCATTCATCACGACCCAAACCTTGGTCTTTCATTTCAACAATTCATTTCAATTCATTTCTTTTCCAATTGCCGGTGGGAGACTTAGCTACTCTATAGTTTTCAATTTCAATTCACAATTACCAAGAATTGAGCCTTTCAAGCTCTTAAGTTCATTTTTCATAATCACAATAGATTTTTCCCTTTTCATGCTCATAACTTTCACAATCATAAAACTTTCATAAATTCAATAAAATGATTTACTTCATTTCATGTATAAATTCATGCGAAGACAAATAGAATTTACTTCTTCTAAATTGTCACAACAAATAATCATTCGACAACAGTAGATTCATAATCTTTATCATAAAGCAAATCTTAGAATTCTGAGATGTCGAAAATGATCTGGACAGTCGACTTAGAGCATACTCAGTCGACTTGTTCAGCCAAGGATCTTCAATAAACTGCTCGGAAGAGTCGACTGCTGCATATGGCAAGTCGGCTGTTCGCAGCATTCAAAATTTAAATATAATTTACGGTGCAGTCGACTGTCATTCGAACCAGTCGGCTGTTCTGTAGAGTCTGATTTGAAAACCTTTAATGTTCTGAACGGTTGACTACTACATTTATTCGGTCGACTGAATAGAGTTAAATTCCGAATTAAGGAAATATTCCTTCCTTCTGTTCTTTGATTGACACACAGCATTTTTATTAAATTACAATATGTTCAATATCAACATGAACATGCGATTCTTATCCATTTACCATCATCATAACATAGTTTACGATTAAATGTAGATTTCACATGACTAGTATATTCTTTCACCCAAATGCAATTTCTAAACATACATTTGTCCTTTACTCATTATTTGTCTACGGAGATAAATATTAACTCCGAATTAACATGCTAGGAAAGTCAAGATAACGACACACATTAAATACATCGTTTCATGGAATTTCGAACTATACATATTTTATCTCATCGTATCGGTCGACTGTTCAACATGATCGATCGACTGTACAGGTAATTTCCAGTTTCTCTAAATGTCTTTAGTTCTTTACTATTCAATCAAATCTTTAGCATGGAAGTTTTCAATATAACAATCATTCTATCAATTCAATTTTTGCACGCATATAACAATTCAATCTCAATCCTAGCATGATTTCTATACTAGAAGTCATGAGAAACACCCACCTTTTTGAAGAATTAAACGAAATCCCTTAAAGCTTCCTAGTGCGATGTACGTCTCCTCCTCCTTGCTCCTTCTCAGAACCGAAGCTTCAATCTGGATTGAATGGTGGCCGGCCTCCAAAACACACTCAACTCTTTAATAAAATTCTTTTCTTTCAATAGGTTTTTAGTGTAGAACACAATCAAGTGAGAGGGGTATTTATACACAGTTTTGGGTGAATTGGAGGACTAGGATTTAGTAGATGGTTATAGGATAGAGGGTTAGGATGAGAGTAGGAGTTATAGCAACCACCCACATACATCAAAATAACTACCCACACATCAAATCCCACTTCCTTCCAAAACCGACCCCAAAATAGTGAGCTCATGCACGTGTATGTGCAATGCACGTGCACTCACTAGTTCCCAAAAATATGTACATTTTATTTTATGAAAATAGTCTTTTAAATATCTAACATTACAAGTTGTAATAAAAGAAAGAATAGTTCATGGGCCTCATTCAATGGGCCGAATAATATTTTTAAAAAAAATAAAGGAAAGGCTTTTGTTTATTTGAAGAAAAATGGGCCTTTATATAAAAAGAATAATTAGGGAATACATATACGTATATATACACATATACACATTATTCATAATGAGGATAATTATAAGAGTTTATACTACAAAAATTGCATGTGCACACTACGTGCAAAGAAAATAAATAATTTTCATAATGAAAATCGGGGCATTACAACACTCCCTCCTTAGAATAGTTCCGTCCCCGGATCTACAGTCAAGAGCGAGAAACAAAAACAAGCACAAGAAAATACAAAATACAAATCACGCAAAAAGCTCAGGATGATCTCTCAACATCCTCTCCTCAGACTCCCAAGTAGCCTCTTCAACCAAATGGTTTCTCCAGACTACCTTGACCATCGGTATCGTCTTATTCCTCAAGACTTTCTCTCGACGATCAACAATCTCGACAGGAGATTCGATGTAATTCAGATCCAAATGCAAACCTTCCGGCACTTCAGGCAAATGATGACTCGGATCTGGACTATAACCTCTCAGCATAGACACATGAAAGATATTGTATACCTGAGACAACTCTTCCGGTAACTCAAGCCGGTAAGCAGTTTTCCCGATCCTTTTCAAAATCTTGTACGGGCCTATAAACCTCGGGGCTAACTTCCCACTCTTGCCAAATCGAATCACACCTTTACTGGGTGATACCTTCAGGAAGACAAAGTCACCAACCTCAAACTCAAGGTCCCTTCTCCGGTTGTCTGCATAGCTCTTCTGCCTACTCTGAGCTTCCACTAACCTCCTCCTGATCAGATCAATCTTTTCAGAGGTTTGCTGCACAATCTCAGGTCCAAACATCTGACGCTCCCCAACTTCGAACCAACAAACAGGCGCCCTACACTTCCTGCCATACAAAGCTTCGTACGGCGCCATCCCGATGCTAGTCTGAAAACTGTTGTTGTAGGCAAACTCCACCAAAGGTAAGTGCCTTTCCCAACTGCCTCCAAAGTCTAGTACACAACACCGAAGCATATCCTCGAGAATACGGTTGACCATCTCGGTCTGCCCATCGGTCTGGGGATGAAAAGCAGTGCTGAAATCCGTTTTGGTACCCAAAGCTGTCTGAAGACTCCTCCAGAAATGCGAAGTAAACCCCGCATCTCGATCAGACACAATAGTCAACGGAACGCCATGAAGTCGGACAATCTCGCCAACATACAACTCAGCTAACTTGTCCATCGAAGCAGTGAGTTTCATCGCTAGAAAGTGAGCAGACTTGGTTAGTCGATCGACTATAACCCAAATCGCATCATTGCCCTTAGAACTCTTAGGCAAACCCGTAATGAAGTCCATACTGATGTTATCCCACTTACATTCTAGAATAGGTAACGGTTGCAATAGACCTCTAGGTTTCTGATTCACGGCTTTGACTTGTTAACAAACCTCACACTTCGACACAAATTCAGCCACATCTCGCTTCAAACCTGACCACCAGAAATGCTGTTTAATGTCTTTGTACATCTTAGTACTTCCAGGATGTACCGACAAAAGAGTAGCATGCACCTCCTGAAGAATACGCTCTTTCAGGTCCGCCTGATTCGGAACACACAGTCTCTCTCCAAACCACAACACTCCATCCCTAATTTGAAATCCGGGCAACTTGCCAGCACCAACCTGCTCCAACATCTTCTGAATCTCCACATCAACCTTCTGAATTGCAATAATCCTTCCATTCAGTGTCAGTTGAAGTCTCAACTGAGCTAACGATGATCCCAAGTCATGCAGAACAACTTCAATGCCAGCCCGATCCAACTCCTCTGCTAACTGCCTCTGAGTTGTAATCAAACTCGCCAGACTGCTCTTGCGGCTAAGTGCATCAGCAACAACATTAGCCTTCCCTGGGTGATACTTAATCTTCGGACGAATGTCCTAAAGTACCTCCAGCCATCTCCGTTGCCTCAAATTCAGATCCTTCTGCTGGTATATGTACTTCAAGCTTTTATGGTCCGTGTACATGTTCAGCTTTTCACCATACACATAATGTCTCCATTACTTTAAGGCAAAAATAATCGCGGCTAACTCCAGATCATGAGTTGGATAATTTTTCTCATGCGGTCTTAGTTTCCTAGACCCATACACGATCACTTTTCCTTCTTGCATTAAGACACAACCAAGCTCACGATGTGAAGCATCGCTGAAAACATCATACTCAACACCTGCTCTAGGCAAAGCCAAAATAGGCGTAGTAGTCAGTCTCTCTTTCAACTCCTGAAAGTTTGTTTCGCACTGTTCAGTCCACTTGAAGTTCATATTCTTCTTGGTCAGACCAGTGAGCGGCACGGCTATCTGAGCATAGCCCTGGATGAATCTCCTGTAATATCCAGTTAATCCAAGGAAACTCCTAACTTCTTTTACTGTAGTTGGCCTAGCCCAATCTCTTACTGCCTCTATCTTCTGAGGGTCAGTTGTCACTTCCTCCTTAGAAAGGATGTGACCTAGGAATGCCACTTCAGATTTCCAGAAATCACACTTGGATAGCTTGGCATACAACTCCTGCTCTTGAAGCTTCCCCAAAACTACTGCCAAATGCTCAGTGTGCTCCTCCTCCGACTTGGAGTACACGAGAATATCGTCGATAAACACCACGACGAAAGAATCAATGAACGGCCTCAGAACTCTATTCATCATGTCCATGAAGATTGCGGGTGCATTCGTCACTCCAAACGGCATAACTAAGAATTCGTAATGCCCGTGTCGAGTTCTAAATGCAGTCTTATGCACATCTTCAGCTTTCACTCAAACTTGATGATATTCCGATCGAAGATCTATTTTGGAGAAAACAGCAGCTCCTTGTAGACGATCGAACAAATCATCAATTCGAGGAATAGGATACTTATTCTGAACAGTGACTTTATTCAGCTCTCGGTAATCGATACACATTCTCATCGAACCATCCTTCTTCTTTACCAAAAGCACTGGTGCTCCCCAAGGTGACGCACTAGGTTGAATAAAGCCTTTCTCCAACAATTCCTCAATCTGCCGTTTGATCTCATCCTGCTCCACAGGTGCCATCCTATACGGTGCCTTAGAAATGGGTGCACTCCCTGGTTGAACAGTGATGCTGAACTCTACATCACGATGCGGGGGTAACCCAGAAAAATTCTCCAAGAACACAGTCGGATAGTCCCGAACCACAGGAATCAACTGCACCTCTGCCGAAATCTCTTTTTTCTGACTGATAGCAGCAACCAACTCTGAACATCTTCTCTTTCCTTGGAAAATGACTTCAGGTCCACCTGGAGCCTTCACTGTTACCGTCTTGGTTTTGCACTCGATGCTTGCATTGTACACCGACATCCAATCAATGCCAATGATAACATCAACTCCCAAAACATTCAGTTCGATCAGATCGATCCCAAAGATTCGATCCCCAATCACAATCTCACAGTCAGCATAGTACTGATCAGTGGTTAGAGTCTCCCCTGATGGAGTAGCTACCGCTAAAATCTTGCATGGAAAGATCTTCGGTTCAACTCCCAACACTTTAGCAAATTTAGGAGACACAAAAGTATGAGAGGATCCAGTATCAAACAGAACAACAGCTTTCATTCCATTCAAATAAAGTTCTCATGTTACATAATATATACTCATTACGCAACAGTTCACTAAATAAACGGGAAAAGAAAACAACATGAACCTCTAAACATCTGCCCTCGTACCCGTGATGGCATGATCTACTTCATCCGCATCAGCTTCGGTCAAGGCAAATACTCGCCCTTGTTGGTACGATCTCTTCCCAGCTTGCTGAGTTGGTCCCTTCTGGACAACATCCTGCAACTTCGGGCACTGGGATCGGTAATGACCTGTCTCCCCACAATTGAAACAAGTCACCATAGGAGGTCTCACCCAATTGTTTCTGGGTCTCCCATCTATGTTGACAGCATTTGCTCCCGTTGGTTTGAACCTCTGGGCTGATGGCTGTCCCCTGGCATTCCCAGTAGCTGCGGCCCTCTTCCCAGCATTCCAATTGTTCTTCCTATTCTGAACAGCGTGGAACTGCTCTATATCTGCCTCTGTGGCTGCTGCTCGTTTGACTAGCTTGTCAAACCTCCTGATACCGAGATGTATCATCCAGGACCTCAAGCTCGGCCTCAATCCATGCTCGAACTTACGAGCCTTCTTCGCCTCTTCCATCACTAACTCAGGAGCTACCTTGAGAGTTGAGTAAATTTAGTCTCATACTCCCTGACTGACATGCCACCTTGCTGTAATGATAGAAATTCCATAGCCTTCTTCTCCTGGACATCGGAGGGGAAATAGTGACTGCGGAATTCTTCTAAAAATTCCTCCCAGCCAAAAACAATACCTCCCATTGTTCGCTTCATCGACTGTCACCAAACAACCGCATCCTTCTCGAGCTGAAGAGTCGCCAACTTCACCTTGCTGCCTTCCGGGGTCTCCAGCACTTCGAAGATAGTCTCTACCTGATGAATCCAGTTATCAGCAGCGTCAGGGTCCGACTTCCCTTCGAATACAGGTGGTTTCATTCGTTTGAACGATTCCACTAGTTTAATTGCCTCGGACACTGGATTCACAGGTTCCCTTCCTTGGTTCTGATTCATGGCTACGACGTTGAGTGTCTGATAGACCCTCGCGAATTCCGTTTCCAAATCCAGACCTTCACCGTTTCTAGCTCCTCTTCTAGCCATATTCTGATGCAAAAGATCCATTAAATTCGAAGTATAAGACATGAATTTTAAATTACTTGCATTTCATTGAATTCCAAACTTTATACATTTGAATTGAAAAATATTTCTCGACATCAGAATGAAAATAGTAGAAGCTACAACAGTCTAATTCCTACGGTTCCTCTTCGCTTCACGAAGTTCTCCCTGTAGTTCTTCAACTTCTTCTTTCAGCACATCGGTCATATTCTTTCTCTTCTCGAGTTCCCATACACGATGACTGAGAACCGAAAAATCGTCCTTGCGCTTTGTCAACTGAGCCTCCAATAGTCCAACTCTCTCCCGCAGTGTCTCAACCTGCCTCTGAAGAGACGCAACAAGACTATTCGGAACTGGTTCTTCTTCTTTGTCAGAAGAATAATCATCAGACGAGTCTGGAGGTGGTGTAATCTCTCGAGACTCAGGCCATTCTTCTCCATCAGAATCTGCTTGCCCTGGATGGTACTCTTCCTCGGAATCTGCTTGTCCAGGATAGTACTCTTCCTCGATAATATGCCAATTGTCGTCTCCAGCGGGATCGGAGCGATCAGCCATCTTAGAAATAGAGAGGAAGAAACATAAATCATAGAGCAACACAAATGTAAGTAACTTACATTTAAATCTCTAGACTCAAACACACACTCTAATGTCCACTTCTAGGGTGTCATTCCCTATAAATTTGTACCAGTGTGAAGCGTGGCTCTGATACCACTCTGTAACACCCCAAATTTCAAAATATACTGAATTCGAGTTTTCACAGGATCTTTTACACTTCATTTAGTACAATTTTACAAGGAAATAAAACTTTTCACTTTACATCAGAGTTACATAAGATTTTACACTTTACATTTTACAGCGGAAGCATATATCAGAAATGATTTACATGTAATGACAGCGGAAGCAATTTACAACATTATACAAAGATATAACCCTGAATTATCTATAAGCATCAGTTCTCCTTTAATCTTTATCAAGCCATTTATCCTGCATACAAAACTGTGGGTACGTCAGTTTATTCAACCGACGAAAATTATACATGGCCATCCTCTCTATGCCAGAAACAGTATAACGATTCTCAATTCTTAACAAACCACAAACTTATTCACAAACAAAACTAAAAGGGTCTATCCTGTTGATGTCGTGTTGTGATTGTGCACTTAGTCCTTAATGCAGTTATTATGTTATATGACACTAATGCGCACTTGTTCGGATTCTATGCATCCCATACTACATAGGTCCAAGGGCAAGCCCTTAATCGTACTTCATTTTATAGGGTTCAATCCCTCGCCATGACTTATTCTACTACGGTAACTACAGTAAGTATCTTAGATGTTCTATGATCTACGAGCTCATGTCCAGGCAGCCTGGAGGAGAATTCCACGCACTGGCACGATGCATCGAGCAGGAAACCTATGGACAATTCAGCCTCCGCCATGGAACAATGGCACCACCCGTAGCCACTCAAACACCCCACAAGCGTCGCCATCGGGACGATTATTCTGGAGTAGTGCCCACGCAATGTCTTGACGCATCAAGCAGGCAGCCTGTGGATCACTCTCACACCGCCAATCCGATGGCCCTCATACTCGTGTTTTTCTCTTACTTTCATCACATCTCCACTATGTATTTAGTCCTTAGTTTATTCGAATCACGAACAAAATCAAATCTCTAGAGTTAGCCTCTCCACTATACCGGACTTAATCATTCATTCATCACGATCCAAACCTTGGTCTTTCATTTCAACAATTCATTTCAATTCATTTCTTTTCCAATTGAAGGTGGGAGACTTAGCTACTCTCTAGTTTTCAATTTCAATTCACAATTACCAAGAATTGAGCCTTTCAAGCTCTTAAGTTCATTTTTCATAATCACAATAGATTTTTCCTTTTTCATGCTCATAACTTTCACAATCATAAAACTTTCATAAATTCAATAAAATGATTTACTTCATTTCATGTATAAATTCATGCGAAGACAAATAGAATTTACTTCTTCTAAATTGTCACAACAAATAATCATTCAATAACAGTAGATTCATAATCTTTATCATAAAGCAAATCTTAGAATTCTGAGATGTCGAAAATGATCTGGACAGTCGACTTAGAGCATACTCAGTTGACTTGTTCAGCCAAGGAAAATTCTTCAATAAACTTCTCGGAAGAGTTGACTGCTGCACATGACCAGTCGGCTGTTCCGCAGCGTTCAAAATTTAAATATAATTTACGGAGCAGTCGACTGTCATTCGAACCAGTCGGCTGTTCTGTAGAGTCTAATTTGAAAACTTTTAATGTTCTGAACGGTCGACTACTATATTTATTCGGTCGACTGAATAGAGTTAAATTCCGAATTAAGGAAATATCCCTTCCATCTGTTCTTCGATCGGCACACAACATTTTTATTAAATTACAATATGTTCAATATCAACATGAACATGCGATTCTTATCCATTTACCATCATCATAACATAGTTTACGATTAAATGTAGATTTCACATGACTAGTATATTCTTTCACCCAAATGCAATTTCTAAACATACATTTGTCCTTTACTCATTATTTGTCTACGGAGATAAATATTAACTCCGAATTAACATGCTAGGAAAGTCAAGATAACGACACACATTAAATACATCGTTTCATGGAATTTCGAACTGTACATATTTTATCTCATCGTATCGGTCGACTGTTCAACATGATCGATCGACTGTACAGGTAATTTCCAGTTTCTCTAAATGTCTTTAGTTCTTTACTATTCAATCAAATCTTTAGCATGGAAGTTTTCAATATAACAATCATTCTATCAATTCAATTTTTGCACGCATATAACAATTCAATCTCAATCCTAGCATGATTTCTATACTAGAAGTCATGAGAAACACCCACCTTTTTGAAGAATTAAACGAAATCCCTTAAAGCTTCCTAGTGCGATGTACGTCTCCTCCTCCTTGCTCCTTCTCAGAACCGAAGCTTCAATCTGGATTGAATGGTGGCCGGCCTCCAAAACACACTCAACTCTTTAATAAAATTCTTTTCTTTCAATAGGTTTTTAGTGTAGAACACAATCAAGTGAGAGGGGTATTAATACACAGTTTTTGGGTGAATTGGAGGGCTAGGATTTAGTAGATGGTTATAGGATAGAGGGTTAGGATGAGAGTAGGAGTTATAGCAACCACCCACATACATCAAAATAACTACCCACACATCAAATCCCACTTCCTTCCAAAACCGACCCCAAAATAGTGAGCTCATGCACGTGTATGTGCAATGCACGTGCACTCACTAAATCCCAAAAATATGTACATTTTATTTTATGAAAATAGTCTTTTAAATATCTAACATTACAAGTTGTAATAAAAGAAAGAATAGTTCATGGGCCTCATTCAATGGGCCGAATAATATTTTTAAAAAAATCAAGGAAATGCTTTTGTTTATTTGAAGAAAAATGGGTCTTTATATAAAAAGAATAATTAGGGAATACATATACGTATATATACACATATACACATTATTCATAATGGGATAATTATAAGAGTTTATACTACAAAAATTGCACGTGCACACTACGTGCAAAGAAAATAAATAATTTTCATAAATGAAAATCGGGGCATTACAGGATCCACGCGGGAGTTGTTCTCTCGACTCTCTTCAGGGTCCATCTTCTCATTCGAGCAACTTGAGGACCCATAGAGCTGATTCTCTCTCAAAGTCTGCAGAATCACTCTAAGATGCTCAGCATGATCTTCCCGATTCCGAGAATACACCAAAATATCATCAATGAAAACCACCACAAATCTATCCAAGAATTGAAAGAAAACTCGGTTCATAAGACTCATGAATACAGCCAGCGCGTTCGTGACTCCGAACGGCATCATAAGGTACTCATAGTGCCCGTATCTAGTCCTGAAAGCAGTCTTCTGTATATCTGCGGCCTTCACCTTGACTTAGTGATACCCAGAACGAAGATCCAACTTCGAGAAAACAGCAGCCCCACACAACTGATCAAACAAATCATCGATCCTGGGCAACGGGTACCGATTCTTCACAGTAACTCTGTTCAGTTCTCGATAATTCATGCACAGTCGACGACCACCATCCTTCTTGTCAACAAAAAGGACCGGAGCCCCCCAAGTAGAAACACTAGGTCTGATGAAACCCAACTCAAGCAACTGCTGAAACTGCACCTTAAGCTTTGCTAGCTCAACCGGTGCCATCCTATAGGGACTCTTCGATATCAGCGCTGTTCCAGGCTAAACATCAATACCGAACTCCACTTCCCTATCAGGGGGTAAGCCAGGCAACTCATCTGGAAAAATATCCAAGAAATCCTGAACTACTAGAGGCGTAGCCTCACAGCCTGAGTGCAATTCCATCACACAATCCACCTGTTCTTCTGAACTATCCATTCAATCAACGATCCGAATGTGTGAGCTTTTATTATTTTCTTCAATCAAGATCATTATAGATCTTGAGAGTTTTTCTTTTTCTTCCACTTCGGTGAGTTTTGCGGGACTTGTTTGTAGAAACCTGGTGGGTGTAATAAGACTCTCGGCTTGAATTTCGAGAATCATTGTACAAGGGTTTAAGTTATAGTGGAACGCTAGGCGGTCTGGACGTAAACCTGTGGTCGAACCATGTTATATCGCTGTGTCTTTTATGGTCTCTCTGTTTACTTTTTCTAACTCTTATCTCTTTACTTTACGCATTTTATTTAAGTGCTTAATTTCTGCACAATTACCTTATCCCCCACATATTTGACCTTGCAATTCTGTACTAGTGTACACAAAAAATGAAGAAAAATTCTCAGACTTAGTTAAATGGAAGTTCTCATCCAGTAAGAGTGCTTACCTTTTATTTTCTAATAGAATTATTAGTTTCTCTGAATATGATAATGTTTCCAGTTCTGAATGGTGCTTGCTCTTACAAGTAGGCTTGTTGACTCGTCATGTTACTGTCCAGTTCACTGACATGGATATATAATAGGAGTACTAGATTAAGAGTCTTTGTTTCTCGTTTGATTTTTCTATACTTAAATAACGAGATGCGATATGTCTCCATAGCAAGTGTTTGAAATGTTTTCGAAAAATTATGTGATTCTGAATCGAGGGGACTGTGCTTCATGGCTGTGATGAGATGCTACTTTTAGTTTCACAGCCATATAAATAAAGATAGGAAATTTGGGTTAACATCTCCAGATACGTGTTCTTGATGTGGATTAATAAATGTATGTGAAAGAGCCCAAGATATGGATATTCATTTCTTATAACAAGTCATACAATTTTTTTCAGTATAATAAGCATTTTTTTTATAGGAAAAGGTGAAGTATGACCATCCTGTTTCATTAATAAGGGGTTAATAAAACAAACTCAGAATACTGAGCCAAATACAATGTCCTACAAACAAAACGAAAGTACATAACCTCCACCCCAAATATGGGGGGTGGGACAAAACAGTGTCAGAAAGTTCGCAACATACAAGCGACTTAAACAAAATAAGATACATCACATTCCCCCAACAAACCCGGGGGTGGTGGGTGTCTATCAACAGTTACGGCTACGCTGGTTGTCAGTCGATCGTCGGACCGATCTCGACTTCATCATCATCAAAATCCTCAACCTGGAAGACACTTGATATCCCCCTCTGGAACCTGCTGCTGCCTCATTAGCCCAAAATAAAATAAAATGCATAATGTGAGTCAAGTTACCAGAAATATTATTACATGTTGTGCGGAAATAAAAATTATTCCTATCTAGCCAAAGTACCCAGGTCGTTGCGGCAATAGCGATGTACCACGCTTCTCTCATAGTTCTTCTCTCAGAAGCAAATTTGGGCCTTACCCATAGGTCCTCGTACACACTAGGGTACTGACTTGTCCTCAGGGTGCTGAGTACCTTAATATGTACCGCTTTGCTCCTAGGACACTGTAGGAAGAGGTGGTCTCTAGTTTCTAGGGTAGCGTGGCAGAACCCACACCGAGAGTCCACATTCAGTTGGCGTTTAGCAAGATTTTCTCTAATCAAAATCACATTATTCAGCACCAGCCATAAGAAAACTTTGATTTTGAGAAGGGCTTTCGTCCTCCAGACGACACATGCCCACTTAGGAGCACATCCCCTAAAGTGAATACAATTATATAGGGAGCGAACGGTGAACGTACCGTTCTTTTCCAGTCCCCAAGATTTCTTATCTGGACCTTGAGAGCAGCTAATGCCCGCATTGGTGATGTAGGTCTGGAGTTCTATGAGTCTGGTCTGGGAGCCCAGATCGAGAGATTATTTAAAGGATGGTTTCTAGACTCATTTTTTCCAGGCTGCGGCCACCGTGCAGTGTGGTTGTGACGCTCGATCATATAGGTCGGAGAACAGGGCTCTCAGTGTGTGATCACCACACCACTTATCCCACCAGAATCTGGTGAGTCTGCCATTACCGATAACTGATTTAACACAGATAATGAAGGGTTCGTATGCCTTAGCGATGCATTTTCAAAACCAAGAGACACGTGGGCCTACCCTGAAGCCCAAATTTCTCGTTCCATTCCCATACAGATATCCTTGAACAAAATCTTGCCACCCTTCTCCATTAGGGTGAAAAATCTTCTACCACCATTTACCAAATAGAGCAAGATTCATATCTCGCAGATCAATTATACCTAGACCTCCATGTATCTTTTTCGTGCATGCCTTCTCTCATCTGATTAGGTGGTAGCCTCCCCAATCCGGGTCTGTCCCTTTCAATAAAAACTTTTTTCGAGTCCGGTCAATTCTCTGAATTACCCATCGCGGCATTTCAAAGAAGGACAGATAATAGGTTGGAAGATTTGATATGACAGTATTAGTAAGCGTGACTCTTCATCCCAGTGATAGGGGTTTACCTTTCCAGCCTGTAAGACGGTTCTCAACCCTGTCAATAATGGGTAGCCAATCAGCATTTTTGAGTTTCCCGGGTCTTAGTGGCAATCCCATGTATTGAATGGAAAAGCTCTCTATGGCACAATTGAGAACTGTGGCATGTTCTAGTGCCTCCTTCGTTGTCAGGGCAATGAGGATGAGAACACTTTTGTGAAAGTTTACCTTGAGTCCAGACCAAACCTCAAAACTATATAATATACCTTTGAAGGTGGTTGTTTTTCCGAGGTTGCCATTACCAAATAGAAGAGTATCATCAGCATATTAGAGGATTGAGCAACCTTTTCGGTTTACTCCCTTGGCCGCCGATGCGATCCACCCTGCTCTACCGCAGTTATCCATCATGGACCAAAGTACGCCTGCCATAATGGTGAAGAAAAGTGGTGAGAGCGGATCCCCTTGTCTGATGCCCCGTTTGCATGATAATTAGTGTCCCGACACCCCATTTACTAAAATTGCAGTTCTGCTGGTGGTAAGCCATGTGTGGATCCATCTGATCCATCTAATCCCAAAGCCTCTTCCGGCAAGCGCTTCTAGGAGGCAGTCTCATTCGACCAAATCATAAGCTTTCTCAAAATCCAGTTTCAGGAGATAGCTCTTAGTATTCGAAATGTGGCATTGATGGATAGTTTCTTCAGCCGTAGCCATACTGCCTTGAATACATCGCCCTTGAATGAACCCCGTCTGATCGTGGCTACTGAGACCATCCATCATCTTTTCCAGTCTATCAGCGAGAGTCTTGGTGATGATCTTGACAGAGCAGTTAAGAAGACTAATAGGGCGGTAATCTCCCACTCGCCGGGAGTTTTCTTTCTTAGGAATCAGCACCACCTCTGCGAAATTAATTCTCCTTAGTTTGAGCTTATGATCGTAGAAGTCAGTGAACATCTTCATCAAATCGCCTTTGATTTCCTCCCAGAATGTCTAATAGAAGATCATCGGAAAACCATCAAGACCTGGGACTTTGTCTGTGCCAAATTGTTGGACTGCCTCCCACACTTCCTTCTCACAGAAGGGAGCTTCGAGGGATTGCAACATAAGTCCGAAGTTGCCCGCTGGATCCTGCCAGAAATCGTGCCGGAGAGGGATTCTCAGGTCAGCTTTGTGTCCAAAGAGTAGTTTGAAATGAGATTGGAAAGCCATTCTGATCTCCTTGTCGCCTTGGATCATTCCAGAATCTGAATGGATCGTGTGTATAAGGTTAGATCTACGTCGGGCACTTGCTACTTGATGAAAGAATGTCGTGTTCGCGTCTCTCTCTTTGAGCAACGAAATTCTGGACCGCTGCTGCCATTTGACTTCCTTTAGCCTATAGAGTTGGTCAATTTTCTGTCTGGATCGGAGCAACTTATTCCACTCTTCCTGTAGCAAATCTTTAGTTTCCCCAATCTTCTCCAGTTCCTCAATTTCTTCAAAAATGGAGTTTTTTGCCCTCCAAATCAGCGCAAATCTGGCCCGGTTCCACTTCCTGAGCCTGCGCCTAAGTCTTCTGACTTTTTCACACCATATGGCGGTAGCTTCAATACCCGTAGTGGGGCCAGACCAACTATCGTAGACCATGTGGTGGAAGCCTTGGATTTTTAACCATGCCTTCTCGAATCTAAACTTTGGTGATTTCTTGCGTTGAACTTCCCCGGAGGATAGGAGAATATGTACATGGTTTGAGGTGGGTTTAGGGAGTGATTTAGCCGCAGACAACGGGAATTTGGTCTCCCAATTAGTGGAGACCAAAATCATATCAAGTTTCGCTAGAATGGGCGACGATTGCATGTTTGACCAAGTGAAGAGTCTATCAGAGATGGGAATGTCCACCAGTTCCAGATCCGTGATAACCTCATTAAATGCTTCCCGGTCAGAATCACTAGATCCTCTGCCTCTGTGTTCTGAGGCGAATCTAGTGATGTTAAAATTTTTCCCACTACCCAGGGGTGTGGCTAGCGTGTTTGAATCGCTCTTAGTTCTGTCCAGAAAACCATCATAACAACAGAAGTGTGCGGACTATAGACCACCGTAATTGACTAAGTCCACAAGTTGGCTTTACGTTGAGAAGCAAGACCGACAAAGAAAATTGTCCGTAGAGCTCGTCGAGACAATAAAAAATATCGAGGTTGAAACCTAAAGCGATACCCCCAGATGCCCCAACAGAATAATCATTTTTGACGATTGTACTGTGTGCTACTATTACTAACAATCTTTCACATTCTGATAATTGAAAAAGAGACTATTATGTGTAGAATTTTCTTTTAGTGACTGATTTGATTTGCCTCTTGTAATTCCAATTGTTTTGATTTTTATTTCGTATGCAATTAATAATATTTAGTTTTTTTTTTATCTACAACCCCCAATCAAATATGACTAGAAAATCTTCAAAAAAATTATAGTCCACGATCTTTCACATTCTGATAATTGAAAAACAGACTTTTATGTGTAGAATTTTCTTTTATAGTGACTGATTTGATTTGCCTCTTGGAAAAATCTCTCCCAAGTGCTTCTCATCCTTTTCATTACTTCAGTTTATGTGTAGAAAATTGTCCGTAAAGCTCATAAAAACAACAAAAAATATCGGGATTAAAATCTAAAGCGATATCCTCAATGTCCCAACAGAATAAGAGCATCTGTAGTCGTTTGCTACATATCGATAATATGGATATTTGACTAAAAAAACGGCTGCAGTCGTTTGCTATATATCCATATTATCGATAAATCGCTACAGTAGATTGCTATATTTGAGAATCCATATAGCTTTTATCCATATATGAGTGACGGCACTTCCAGTGCCGTCGCTTGATTTTTTATAAATTTTTTCAATTAAAAAATCCCCTAAATCTCTCGGACGGCACTTCATGTGCCGTCCTTTGAATTTTTTTTTCTTTTTTCAACCCAAATCCTCGGACGGCACTTGAAGTGCCGTCTGGAGGATTTTTTATTTTTTAAATTTTTTTTGCAATTTGTGAAAATGTTTTTGCAATTTTTAATTTTTTTTTGCAATTTCTGAATTGTTTTTGTAATATTTTGAAATTTTTTTGTAATTAATGAAATGTTTTTGTAATTTCGGAAAAAGTAGAAAATGTCAAAAAAAATCAAAAAGCCCTTGGACGGCACTTCATGTGCCGTCCCTCATTTTGGCTTGATTTTTTTTTTCCTCCTCCGACGTCCCTCCTTTAAAATAAATTATTTTTTATTTTCGCTCTCCGATGGCACTTCAAGTGCCGTCCCACAAAATTTTTGATTTTTTTTGAAGTGCCGTCCCACAAAATTTTTGATTTTTTTTTATTTTTTTTCTCAGACGGCACTTCATGTGCCGTCGCTTAGAGCATCCACAGTGGTTTTCATTTTGCCATTTTTTAGAAAACGAAGCGCTGCAATGGTTTCTCATTTTGCCATTTTTTTAGCAAACGTTTCAAATTTGTTTCTCAAATTTGAGAAACGAAATGAGAATTCTCAAATTATAAAGGACGGGGAATGATTCCCCGTCTCTCAAATTTTAATATATTTTATTATCAACAGACGGGGTATCTTATACCGTCTGGTAAATTTTATTTTATTTTTTAAAAAAAGGGTCAGACGGGATATCATATCCCGTCGTTCACCTTTATTTATTATTTTTTAAAAATGAACGACCATGATTGGCCGATTAGAAGAAAAAAAAATCCAAATGGTGGGACGGGGAATGATTCCTCGTCCATGAAATCCGGATGAAAAAGTGGGTAGGTTTAGGTAGTTGATATGGCTAAAAATAGGGGTTTAATCGAGACCGTCCAAACTGGGCACGAATCCTGAAGACTGGGGGCAAGACAGTAATTTCACCTACAAACGGGTCTGAAGCGGGTACTGGGTCTCCTTCCCACAGATCCAATAACCCGCGAACGGATCCACCTCAACCGGGTGCGGGTTTCAACCCGCAACAAACCCGGTCCACCAGGATAGAATTAGGGTTTCTGATTAGTATTAATCAACGGCCCTGATTCATATCTATCCTTTCACTGGGGATTAGGGATTACATTCCTTATCTATACACAGGGATTACATGCCTAATCTGTTCCCTAAGACGCCTATAAATATCCCCCACCCATCTCCATTAAGAGGTAATCAATCTTTCACCAGTCTTTGCGCTCTTTCATAGTCCTCCAGATTACTGACTTGAGCGTCGGAGGGCGCGTCGCCGGGAACAACCCCGGTGTCTCGCACCTTTTGCAGGTGCACGGCGGGAACGACGATCAAAGCCCAACGGAACAGGTATACAGGTTTACTATTCAGTTTCCCTAAGAATCCACAAATACTATCTGTTTGCCCCCACACCAAAACTAGAGGCAACAGATTGGCGCCGTCTGTGGGAAACTAACGAATAAAGACCTCTCCTCTTCCTGGTGAACAGATCTCCTCCAGCCATGCCTCCTAGGTAAGTCAGATCGAGGGGGTCCAACCGGGCACCCAACCCTGATCAGCAGCAAGAAGTCCTTCCTAATCCCGCTCAGCAACAAGGGCAACTTCCCCCTACCGCGGAAGACCCGCTCCAACAGAACCTTCCCCCTCCTGATCCAAAGGGTCCTAACCCTCAGAAACAACCCCTTCATCAAGAGCATGTTTCCATCCGCAACGCCTCCACGGACTCTATGGCCTCCCATCACCCTCGAGCCTCTGGTCGCCACAATACCGCTCCTAATCGCCAGAAAGAGGATGATCTCTGCCGCCATCTGGAAGAAAAGCGGGCCCGAGAGGGAGCCTCCCGCCAACACCATCCGGGCGAGCGGTCTCCTCGCCACCGGTACCACAGGTCCCCCGTCCGCAGAGGGAGAAAAGAGTCCACCGATCAATACCGAAGAAGGCACTCTCCCGCAGGTCGGCAACAGCCCAGGAACAATGAGGCACCAATCACCCGTGCCGAGTTCCAACAGTTCCAAGTGATCGTCCTGCAGGCTCTCAACCTCCGTCAAAATCCTAACGAGCCGAAGGTCCCGTCCCCTCCTCCAGTCCGAAGCCCTCACCGACGGTCCCCATCTCCTCGTCCTGCTCCTACCAACTCCCGGCGTACCCCAAGTCCTCGTCGCTCCCGAAGTTACCATCGCCGCAGCCCTCGCTCTCCCTCATACGAAGACGAGTCTCGAGGTTCGGCAGATTACCGTCGGAGAGATGACACCATGAACCGCCGTCTTCATGAAGTAGAAAGGCGCCTGGGTCAGATAAACCGAGAAGAGGAGCTCAGGGGGAGGACCCTACGTCCTAGCCGACCCCCTTTCTCCCGGACCATAGTGGATGCACCTGTGCCGTTCGGTTTCAAACCTCCCCAATTCGAGACTTACACCGGGGAGACCGATCCAGTTGATCACATCGAAAGCTTTAAGACTTTGATGCTCCTCCATCAAGCTTCCGATGCCCTCCTCTGCAAAACCTTCCCCGCAACTCTCAAGGGACCGGCCCGAAAATGGTACTCTCGCCTCGCTCCCTCCTCAATATTCTCCTTCGAGCAGTTCGAAACCCTCTTCGTCACGCACTTCGTAAGCAGCCGTAGGGCTGAGAAGATCAGCATCTCATTATTGCACCTCCATCAGAAGAAGGGGGAGAAATTGAGGGACTACGTGAAGAGGTTCACAGCTGAAGCCAGAACCATCGCATCCCTCGACCAGTCAGTTGCTACCGCAGCGTTCCAATCCAATGTCCTCAATTCCAACCTCCGCTCCTCCCTCGCCAAGAAGCCACCACAGGACTTTTCCGACCTCCTCCTTCGCACTGAAAAGTATATTCGGGCCGAAGAGGCCGAGCAACAACCCAACTGGGAGGGGTCTACCTCCGGGTTTAAGAGGAAGGGAACGGAAGAAGAAGGAGCCAAGAAGATCCAGAAGGATAATGCCGGCCAGCGCCGACCTCCCCCTAGATTTAAGAAGTTCACTCCCCTCACCACTAACATCTCCGCCATCTTCATGGAAGTCGAAAAAGAAGGGGTCTTGCCTCCAGCTCCGAGGATGAACACCCCCGCCAAGAGAAGAGATAGAGAGAAATGGTGCCGCTATCACCGGGACCATGGGCATGACACCAACGATTGCCGTGCTCTGAGAAACGAGATCGAAGCCCTTATCCAGAGGGGGCAGCTGACGAAGTTTGTAAGAAAGGACCGAGCCGAACTTCCTCCCCAGCCTCGGGGGGCTAACAAGCGTCCAGAACGGGAAGAGACGCCAGACTTTGAGGAAGAGCGAGTCCTCCACCTCATCCATGGGGGTCCAATGGGGGGCTCCTCGAACTCCTCTCGGAAAGCATTTATCAGAGAAGTCAACTCAGTCCGAACCACCCCTCCTCCCAAAGGCCTCGGAGTGCCCGTTACCTTCTCTGACGAAGATCTCGAGGGTGTCCGCACCTCTCATTGTGATGCACTCGTCATCAGCCTTCACATGGCCAACTTCAAAGTGGAGAGGATCTTAGTAGACAACGGCAGATCCGTCAACATCCTCTTCCTCGATGCTTTTAAAGGCCTGAAGCTCTCGCAGGACAGACTCAAACCTGCCGGTTACACGCTCCACGGGTTCACGGGAGTGCCAGTGACTATTGAAGGGGTGATTACCCTCGACGTAACCACTAGCAAAACTCCTACTACCCGAACGGAGTCAATGGACTTCATGGTCGTAGATGTTCCAGCAGCCTACAATGTCATTTTGGGCCGGCCCGGCCTGGCCGCCCTTGAAGCGGTCCCTTCTGCCTATCATCTCAAAATGAAATTCCCCACTCGGGCCGGAGTAGGAGAAGTAAGGGGCAATCAGGAGCAGGCCCGCAAGTGTTATATGACCTCTACCCTCGGACCCGTCCTCTCCTTGGAAACACTGGAAATCCCCCAAGATGCCGCTCGGCCGACTTCCGAGCCGGTGGACGAATTGGAGGAGGTGCTCTTCTCTGAGTAAGAGCCGACCCACAAATTCTTTGTCAGCAAGACCCTCCCGTCCGCCCTATACTCGGATATTGTAAAATGCATCCGAAGCAATCAGGACCTCTTCGCATGGTCAGCTGCGGATATGCCCGGTATCTCCGAAGAACTCTTGGTCCACCGCCTGAGCGTTGATCCGGGATCCAAACCGGTTCAGCAGAAGAGGCGCAAGTTCGCCCCCGAGCGTCAGCTCGCTATAAAAGAGGAGGTAGACAAGCTGTTGAAGGCCCGATTCATACAGGAGGTAAACTACCCTGAGTGGTTGTCAAACATAGTAATGGTGAAGAAGTCCAATGGGACATGGAGAATTTGTATTGATTTCACCGACCTCAACAAGGCCTGCCCCAAAGATCCCTTCCCTCTGCCGAGCATCGACACTCTGATTGACGCAACCTCGGGACATGAGCTCCTCAGCTTCATGGACGCTTTCTCGGGTTACAATCAGATAAGAATGTTCCCCCCGGATATCCCGAAGACATCTTTTGTGACCGACCAAGGCCTTTATTGCTACAGGGTCATGCCATTCGGCCTAAAGAATGCAGGGGCGACATACCAATGCCTCGTCAACAAGGTTTTCCAGGCCCAGATCGGCCGGAACATGGAAGTGTACGTCGATGACATGCTGGTGAAAAGCATCCGAGGTGTTGATCATGTGGCTGACCTCCAAGAAGCATTTGATGTTCTGAGAAAGCACAATATGAGACTCAACCCGAACAAGTGTGCGTTCGGCGTCTCATCAGGGAAGTTCCTCGGCTTCATGGTTAGCCAACGAGGAATAGAAGCAAATCCGGAAAAGATCAAGGCCATATTGGACATGGCCCTTCCTAGAAACGTCAAGGAAGTTCAGAGATTGACTGGTCGCCTAGCCGCCATAGGGCGCTTTCTGTCGAAGTCCGAAGAGAAGTGTCTCCCGTTCTTCAAAGCCCTCAGGGGGGCTAAAGGATTTGAGTGGGGACAGCAGCAACAAGACTCCTTCGACCAGCTTAAAGCTTACCTCGTCAATCCACCTCTTCTCAGCAAACCAATACCTGGCGAACCACTCTACCTCTACCTGGCAGCTTCCGAACAGACGCTTAGTGCGGTCTTAGTCAGAGAAGAAGAAAGGGCTCAGAAGCCCATTTCCTACGTCAGCAAGGTGCTTCGGGACGCCAAGCTCCGGTACCCGAAGATTGAGAAAATATCCTATGCCCTGGTAATGGCCGCGAGAAAGCTTCGACCCTACTTTCAGTCTCATTCGGTGGTCGTCCTTACCGACCAGCCGCTAAAACAGGTCTTTCACAAGCCCGAGACTTCTGGTCGCCTTATGAAGTGGTCAATCGAGCTGAGCCAACATGATATAACTTATCAGCCTCGGACCGCAATCAAGGCACAGGCACTGGCCGAATTCATAGTTGAAACTACAATCGCCAAGTCCAGCCAAACAATGAAGGGACCACCCGTCTGGTCGGTCTATGTCGACGGGTCCTCTTGTAACGAGGGAAGCGGGGCAGGGGTCATCCTGGCAGGCCCAGATGACTTTATCCTCCAATACTCCCTCCGTATAAACTTCAAAGCCTCGAACAACGAAGCCGAATACGAGGCGCTCATAGCCAGCCTTGGAATGGCCCGAAATGCGGGGGCACAACGCCTGCGGATCTTCAGCGACTCTCAGTTGGTCGTCAATCAGGTCCTCGGCGAGTATGAAGCCCGCGACGACAGGATGGTTAGATACTTGGCTAAAGTCAAAAGCCTCATGGCACTGTTTGAGGAGACCCTCATCCAAAGGATCCCCAGAGAAGAAAACGCTCAGGCCGACGCCCTATCCAAATTAGCCTCCTCTTCCCTTCAAGGCCTCGAACAGACTGTTTTGATAGAAGTCCTCCTGAAGCCGAGCATAGAGGACGATGCACTCGACTCCGTTGAAACATTGCCTGTCCTCCTCGAAGACAATTGGATGAAACCCCTTGTCGAATTTCTAAGAGACGGACTCCTCCCCCAGGATCCGAAGGAGGCACGAAGGATAAGAACCCGAGCCGAGCGTTATATATTAATCGAAGGCATTCTATATAAGCGCTCCTTCACTCAGGTAGACGGTCGGCCCTACCTAAGGTGCCTCTCCCCCGGGCAAGCCGACTACGCCCTGCAAGAACTTCATGAGGGCATCGGCGGAGCCCACTCCGGCTCCAGAGCCCTAGCGCGCAAAGTGTTGAACTACGGGTATTACTGGCCCACTCTCCTACGGGATGCCGAACGACACGTTCGGCAATGCAGCTCCTGCTAAAAGTACTCCGACATCCGACGCCTTCCGCAAGCACCACTCACCTCCCTATCAAGTCCGATCCCCTTCGCAATGTGGGGGATGGATTTACTAGGGCCATTTCCGCCAGCTCCCGGACCGTTAAAGTTCCTAGTCATGGCAGTCGACTATTTCTCGAAATGGATAGAGGCCGAGCCCCTGGCTACAATCACCGAGCATAGGGTCGTCCAATTCTTCTGGAAAAATGTGATCTGCCGATTCAGCGTTCCCCGGGTCATAGTTAGATAACGGAACGCAGTTCACTGGGGCTGCCTTCCGAGCCTTATGTAAGGACCTCGCCATACAACACCGCTTCTCCTCCGTCTCACATCCCCAGTCAAATGGCCAGACCGAGAATGCCAACCGACAGATCCTCTCAGGCATCAAGAAGAGACCAGATAAGTGCTCCAAAGGCTTGTGGGTCGATCAGCTGCCCAACGTGCTATGGAACTACCGCACCACGAAGCGGACCCCAACAGGCGAGAGCCCGTTTAATCTCACCTATGGGTCCGAGGCCCTCATTCCCCTAGAAGTTGGGATACCCTCTCCTCGTTTGATAGCTTTTGAAGAAGAGCAGAATGCCAGGGAGCTCAGAGCAAGCCTAGACTTGATAGACGAAATCCGAGAAAGAGCTGCTATACGGCAACAAAGTTACCGAAGAAGAATTGAGCTAGCATACAACAAACGAGTTCGCCCAACGGACCTCAAAGAAGGGGACCCAGTCCTCCGAAAATTGGCCATCTCGTTCCCCGGACAGAAAAGCAAACTGGCCCCGAATTGGGAAGGACCATACAAGATCTCAAAAGTGATCCGCCCCGGTGCATACAAGTTAGAAGATCTCGAAGGCAGAGAAATTCCCAGGACTTGGAATGCCGACCATCTTTTGAAATACCAAGAGAAAGCAACTACGCCTCTCTAAGTAACTCGAGATGTCGAACCATTCCCTTCCTGTTACTAGTAGTGATTTTTCTTTTATTTTTTCATTGTAATAACGGCTAGCAACTTTAGAAGCAGCCGACCATTGGATATTAATAAATAAAGTTTTCCATATTTTCGATACTGTTATATCTCTCTGCTTTTAATTCCTCAATCTCACGATGGTTCGGAGTCCAACACTTGGCTCGATTCTACTTCGCATGTTCGCTCCTAAGCGAACTAGAAGTGGCTCGTCATTCGGAACTGCTCCTGCAACCCTTATACTAACCTCACGATGGTTCGGAGTCCAGTACTCGGCTCGACTCTTCTTCCTCGGCTCGCCCATAGACGAGCCAGAAGTAGATCGCCGTTCGAAATTGCTCCCGCAGCCGTTGAATGGTTCGGAGTCCAACACTTGGCTCGATTCTACTTCGCATGTTCGCTCCTAAGCGAACTAGAAGTAGCTTGCCATTCGGAACTGCTCCTGCAACCCTTATACTAACCTCACGATGGTTCGGAGTCCAGCACTCGGTTCGACTCTTCTTCCTCGGCTCGCCCATAGACGAGCCAGAAGTAGATCGCCGTTCGAAATTTCTCCCGCAGCCGTTGAATGGTTCGGAGTCCAACACTTGGCTCGATTCTACTTCGCATGTTCGCTCCTAAGCGAACTAGAAGTAGCTCGCCATTCGGAACTGCTCCTGCAACCCTTATACTAACCTCACAATGGTTCGGAGTCCAGCACTCGGCTCGACTCTTCTTCCTCGGCTCGCCCATAGACGAGCCAGAAGTAGATCGCCGTTCGAAATTGCTCCCGCAGCCGTTGAATGGTTCGGAGTCCAACACTTGGCTCGATTCTACTTCGCATGTTCGCTCCTAAGCGAACTATAAGTAGCTCGCCATTCGGAACTGCTCCTGCAACCCTTATACTAACCTCACGATGGTTCGGAGTCCAGCACTCGGCTCGACTCTTCTTCCTCGGCTCGCCCATAGATGAGCCAGAAGTAGATCGCCGTTCGAAATTGCTCCTGCAGCCGTTGAATGGTTCGGAGTCCAACACTTGGCTCGATTCTACTTCGCATGTTCGCTCCTAAGCGAACTATAAGTAGCTCGCCATTCGGAACTGCTCCTGCAACCCTTAAACTAACCTCACGATGGTTCGGAGTCCAACACTCGGCTCGACTCTTCTTCCTCGGCTCGCCCATAGACGAACCAGAAGTAGATCGCCGTTCGAAATTGCTCCCGCAGCCGTTGAATGGTTCGGAGTCCAACACTTGGCTCGATTCTACTTCGCCAGTTCGCTCCTAAGCTAACTAGAAGTAGCTCGCCATTCGGAACTGCTCCCACAACCCTTAAACTAATCTAACGATCGGATCTCTCCTATAGCTCGACTTTATCTCACCGGCTCGTCCTCAAATGGGCCGGGGTTAGATGGCCATCCCAACCTGCCCCGCGACTGTCGAGCCGAGCAGACAAGGTACGACCCTCATATATGGCGAAAAAACCTCCCGAGACGAAACCACCGTCAGATCATCTCAGAAAGGGTGCTAGGGCGTGATGAGCGGATCTAATTCAGCCACGTGTCCCAAAATGACAAGATAGCATTTTCTTGGGAACTGGACCCGCCTCAAGATTCGTGCAATCATCAGACGGCCCTGATCGCTTCACTTCGCCCGGCAGAAGTCACTCCAGTCTTCGAATTACGATCAGGCCACGTGGGCACAGCTGAGAAACGACTGCGCCTTAGCAGCCGAACCGAGCCGCACCTGAAGGGACTGGGCAAGATTCAGAAGCACAGCAAAAGAGAGTTTCGAGGCTAAGGTGCTCGACGATGCGAACACCTGCCTCGCGGTTCATTTCGAGCCTACCCTAGTTAGCGCGACCAGAGCACAAATAAGAAGACAGCAGAGAATAGTTCGGATAAAACAACTCCAATTCTATTAATAAACTTGGAAAAAATTACAAAATGGATTACAACAACAAAAGCTTGCAAATGGGTTACAACAACAAGACACGACCCATTTACTGCCTCCGAGGAAGGGGTATGCTCCGGTTCAGTGACACTTTGGGTCGGCGCTTCTTGACCTCCGAGCTCGTCTCCAGTCCAACGAACCGAGACGCCTCCTCGCCGCTGACCCTAACAGTTGCTCCAACCGAAGCACCGCTTGAAGACACCGCTACACCGCTTTGGGCGTCGGCGGCTGACCTGCCTACGATAGGAGTCCGGCTCGCCGCTTGATAGAACGTGATCCCTCGCTCGATCTCTTCGCGAGTGCACGAGGTGCTCCGGACGTTAGCCCTCACCAGCTGAGGCTTGAGCCGAGCAACTTCTTCCTCCAGTTCGACGATCCGATCCTTCAATGTGTCATCCTTTACAATCACCTTAAACCGAGGAAGTTTCGCCGAACCGGGGTACTCGGCGCTGTCGCATATAATACGGCGCAAGTGGGTCACCTCGATGCTCTTGTCGACCGTTACCCTTTGCAGCTGTTCGACCTTCTTCGCGAAGTCATCTCGTTCGGCCAAAACTCACGCCAGTTCCTCCTCCTTAGCAGATAGTTCGGCCTCAACTATCCGTAGATGGTGCAGTTCAGCCAACGCCTCGCTATGCCTAATCTCCAAGTTGTGAAGTATCTTCCTCGTCAGGTGAACCTCACCCTCGAGACGATCCTCCTGAGATCGCTTAAACAACTCGGCTCGGCGCCGATCAGCCGAGGAGATAAAAGTCTGCTCGGCAATCTGAAATGAGAAAGGGATAGCATTGAAATACTATATGGCCGGACCAAACACTTAGACGAAAATTTCGGAGTCAAAACATTTTTCATTCATTAAAGGCGGTGGCCAGTCCGCAAAAGGAATTACACTTTTGAAAGAGACAAAACAAGAAATTACAAAGAATTGGCGAGGGGATCAAGGGTCCACCTGCGTCGCCGCGTTGCCCTCGGGCGCATCATTAGACGGCCCCTCGATCCTCCCCTCGACTCGGGCGTTCGCCACAGGTGGCTCGGTCTCCTCCTCCTCGTCCTCGCCTTCGGTCTCGTCGCCTTCGCCTTCCTCCCCCTCGTCGCCTGAAGACGACCTTGGCCACAGTCGGTAGCCGACCCGCTCGAAGCCAGGGATCCGTTCTTGGACATGATCGAGCGCCCTTTGATAAGACCGCTCCATGTTCTCGGCCATGTGCTTCTTCGCCTCGGCCTCGGCCTCCTTCTCCACCTCGGCCCTGATCTTCGTCGCCAAGGACTCCTTCTCCGCCTTCTCCTCGGCCAAGGACTTCAGCACCGCAGCCAGCTCCTCGGCGACCTTGGCAGCCTTGGCAGACTCCGCCTCGAATCGCTCCTTAGCCTTCTCCAAGTCCGTCTCGAGATCGGCGACCCGGACTTCCAGTGCCTCGGCCCGCCTCTGCTCGGCCTCAAGTTCCTTGACCGCCCTGACCTTCGCCAACCGGTCTTTGTCGCTGGCAGCCCTCAACGCCTTCTCCTGCTCGGCGAACGTCTCGAGGAGATGGCCGAAGTGACAGGTAGCCTGCGAAGACAACGGTGAGCGCACTAAACAAACCGGGCAGTAAACTTGAAAAAAAAAAAAAAAACTTAGCAACGAGAAACTTACCGAGACGAGTGACCGAGCCACCTCGTAGGTGTCGTCGCCCACCGTCCCCGCCCTCAGCGCGGCTCGATCCTTCGGGGTCGCCAAATGCTTGACGACCTGCACTGACATTTGCGAATTGCCGAGGAACCCGTCATGGTTCTTCACTCGCCAATTCGGCACGAACAGCTGCTTGTGCTGCTCGGTCAGAATCTCCTCGGCAGCCCTGGTCAGCGGTGGTGCCTCGAGCGACAGTGCCGCATTTACGTCGAAGGCCCCCTCAATCACGCCCGGGGCCACAGGGGCCGGGGGCTCCTCAACAACAACAACCTCCGAGGGCGCCTCAGCAGTCAGAGGGGGCGGGGTGATGGTCGAGGCGACCGTGGGCTGCGGAGTCGTCGAGGCAGTCGCGGCCGCCCTCTTCCTCTTTCTACCCCCGGCCAACTTGGACCTGTCGGCCATCATGGAGTTGAAGTCAATCTTCATTGCTTCTGCGTCGAACCACAAAAAAAAGAGAGAGACGAGTTAGCGAGTCGAACTAAAGATTTGAAAGAAAAACAAAAATAAATGAGATGTCAGGAGCATACTCGGGTCGATGGGGCTTAGGCCGGACCCGAACAACACCTCCTCCGTCAACTCCCTCCAACTCAACATCGGAAGAGCCATTATCCTCCTCGCCACCTCCTCCTCGGCCTCAGACAAAACAGGGTCGGCTCGCGCGAATTTCGGCACCTCCACTTTCCACCGAGTCGGAATAGGCCGAATCACCTCGCCCCTTATTATAAAATATTTTTCTTTCCAACCCTTAATTGAGTCGGGATTTTCTATAATCCTAACACCCTTCCTCGGCCCCAAGTAGTATCAATACTCCGTCTTGTGCTGCCGGTTTACGCGATACATTCCTCGGAAGACCGTTAGATCTGGCTCTACTTCGGCTCTGTGGCACTGAAGCAAAAAGGCGTTCACGTGGCGCCATGTGTTCGGCATGAATTGGGTCGGCGCGAGGCAGAACCAGCCGAGGATCTGAAGAATGAAGGGATGTAGCGGGAAACGTTGCCCGGCATTCAAGGAGTCGACGTTGAACATGCACATATCCGACGACGGCAGCTTGGAATTCGCTCGCATCCCGGGACCGGGGAGAATCAGTTTGTACTCCGGAGGGATGGCGAAGGCCTTTCTAATCCGAAGAAGGTCCTTCTCGGACAACACCGAGATGAGCTCGTCGGCTTCGGTGGGAAGGGCCGGGTTAGGCTCCTCGACGATCTTCGACTTTCCATAGATCGCCTTCTCCAACAGGTCGCCCTCGTACTGCCTGATCCCCGAATGCCCGGACAGGACAGAAGGATATCGTCCCATCTCGGGGGCTTGCTTCGAATTGTCCACAATCACCGCCACTACGGGAGATTGGGTCTCCACCCTCCTCTTCTTCTTCTCCTGCCTCGTCTCGGCTACAGACGGTTCGGCAACCTGTTTACCCTTTCTCCGAATCTCCGACCTCCTCCTCTCCTCGGCACCATCACCGCCCGAAGACGAGGCCCCACTCCCGAGTTCACTCGAGACATCTCTAGAAAAATGGTTTAGACTAAGTAAACTGACCTTTGAAGTGACGTTCACGGTCGGAGTGCGCTCGCCGGAAATAGCCTGGCCCACGCGACAGCTAATAGCAACGCCTTGGAGCGAAAGTCGCCGCTAGCAGAGAACTTAGAGAGCGAAAGTGAAGACTTGAGAGTAAAAAGTAAGAAATGAGCTTGGGAGTGGGGTGAAAAACTTATAACCCCCAAGATGTTGGGCCTCCTTGGGAAACGCAAAAAGCCCACTAAGAAGCCAAAGCGACAAGCGGAAAAGTTACGAAGTTACGAGAAGCAAAAAACTCTTCAAATTACTAAGTCGACGACTCGGCCACCGGTCTGCCAGGCCGAGCTACCGAACAGCTCAGCCGAGCAGCCGAGCCACTGGGCATAGAGGGGTGGAACCCTCAAGAGATACTTCCTTCAAGACATCCAACTCAGCACCTCGGCCAAACAGCCCGGATGCGCCGAGCCGAGATGACGAGGTACCGACCCTCGTATATGGAGAAAAAACGTCCCGAGACGAAGTCACCGTCGGATCTCTCCAAAATTCGCGACAGAATCTGATGGACGGTTCAGATCGTGCCACGCCCACAAAACGACAAGATAACGTTTTCTCGTGATCTGAACCCCATCCTCGTGATGCGCGCCATGATGAACGGCCCAGATCCAGCCACGCGTATCTTCCGAGCTGCCTGCCATCGGCTCGCCCAGCCGAGCTACCGAATAGCTCAGCCGAGCAGCCGAGCCACTGGGCACAGAGGGGTGGAACCCTCAAGAGATACTTCCTTCAAGACATCCAACTCAGCACCTCGGCCAAACAGCCCGGATGCACCGAGCCGAGATGACGAGGTACCGACCCTCGTATATGGAGAAAAAACATCCCGAGGCGAAGTCACCGTCGGATCTCTCCAAAATTCGCGACAGAATCTGATGGACGGTTCAGATCGTGTCACGCCCACAAAACGACAAGATAACGTTTTCTCGTGATCTGAACCCCATCCTCGTGATGCGCGCCATGATGAATGGCCCAGATCCAGCCACGCGTATCTTCCGAGCTGCCTGCCATCGGCTCGCCCAGCCGAGCTACCGAACAGCTCAGCCGAGCAGCCGAGCCACTGGGCACAGAGGGGTGGAACCCTCAAGAGATACTTCCTTCAAGACATCCAACTCAGCACCTCGGCCAAACAGCCCGGATGCGCCGAGCCGAGATGACGAGGTACCGACCCTCGTATATGGAGAAAAAACGTCCCGAGGCGAAGTCACCGTCGGATCTCTCCAAAATTCGTGATAGAATCTGATGGACGGTTCAGATCGTGCCACGCCCACAAAACGACAAGATAACGTTTTCTCGTGATCTGAACCCCATCCTCGTGATGCGCGCCATGATGAACGGCCCAGAACCAGCCACGCGTATCTTCAGAGCTGCCTGCCATCGGCTTGCCCAGCCGAGCTACCAAACAGCTCAGCCGAGCAGCCGAGCTACTGGGCAGAGGAGTGGAACCCCCAAGGAATACTTCCTTCAAAAATAGCCACCTCAGCACCTCGGCCAAACAGCCCTGATGCGCCGAGCCGAGATGACGAGGTACCGACCCTCGTATATGGCGAAAAAACACGCCGACCCATATCAACCGTTGGATCTCGTGAAAAAACGTGCTCGTCATGATGGACGGCCCAGATTCTGCCACGTCCACTAAACGACAAGATAGCGTTTTATGGGGATCCACGCTGAGATAGACGGCTTAGATGACGCCACGTCCCTCGGATCCTCCGAACCGAGGCATCGACCCATCTAGCCGGGGAGTCGAGTCGCCGAGCCGAGGTGCCGAGGTACCGACCCTCGTATATGGCGAAAAAACACACCGACCCATATCAACCGTTGGATCTCGTGAAAAAACGTGCTCGTCATGATGGACGGCCCAGATTTTGCCACGTCCACTAAACGACAAGATAGCGTCTTATGGGGATCCACGCTGAGATGGACGGCCCAGATGACGCCACGTCCCTCGGATCCTCCGAACCGAGGCACCGACCCATCTAGCCGGGGAGTCGCGTCGCCGAGCCGAGGTGCCGACCCTCGTATACGGCGAAAAAATCTACCGAGGAACAATGACCGTCTGATCGTTCAGAAATTCGTGCTCAACGCTGATCAAAGGCCCAGATGGCGCCACGTCATAAATCGGTATTTAAAAATCGATTTTTATTTATTTAAATCGTTTTATTTATTTAAAAATTGCGAAAAAATTGCTAAAAATTCGGGAAAATTAGTCAAAAATTCTAGGAAATAATTACAATTCGGGGGGATATTTTTGGGCCCCCGAACGAACAATTATTGCCTAGAATATACGGTTAAGGCCCCCGAACAATTAGTTGACACGTCGCAAAATTAAAGAAACAGCCCGAAAAAATAGGCAAAGATCTGACACACCATATTGCTTCAAAAAAGAAGGAGTTACCTTACCACCCACTTCAGGATTCAAAAACACCCATTCGAACTCCGATGCAACTCCACTAGCCACTAAAACAGTCAAACTACTCCACAAAGACTGATTACCCTCAGCCTTTAGGAGTGGGGGGCTCATGATATGGCTAAAAATAGGGGTTTAATCGAGACCGTCCAAACTGGGCACGAATCCTGAAGACTGGGGGCAAGACAGTAATTTCACCTACAAACGGGTCTGAAGCGGGTACTGGGTCTCCTTCCCACAGATCCAATAACCCGCGAACGGATCCACCTCAACCGGGTGCGGGTTTCAACCCGCAACAAACCCGGTCCACCAGGATAGAATTAAGGTTTCTGATTAGTATTAATCAACGACCCTGATTCATATCTATCCTTTCACTGGGGATTAGGGATTACATTCCTTATCTATACACAGGGATTACATGCCTAATCTGTTCCCTAAGATGCCTATAAATACCCCCCACCCATCTCCATTAAGAGGTAATCAATCTTTCACCAGTCTTTGCGCTCTTTCATAGTCCTCCAGATTACTGACTTGAGCGTCAGAGGGTGCGTCGCCGGGAACAACCCCGGTGTCTCGCACCTTTTGCAGGTGCACGGCGGGAACGACGATCAAAGCCCAACGGAACAGGTATACAGGTTTACTATTCGGTTTCCCTAAGAATCCACAAATACTATCTGTTTGCCCCCACACCAAAATTAGCGGCAACAGTAGTTAATTAGGTTTAGGTAGTTGTATAATTAGGTTTAGTTATTATTATATTATTTAATTTATTTAATTAATATAGTTTAATAGTTAATAAGTAATTAATTTTTTTAATTTAATTTTAAATGTTGAGACGGTATATGATATACCGTCCCACTCAATTTTTGGCGAACAGTATAGCAAACGACTACTGCAACGATCGATCCTATTTGCTATTACTGTTGTAGCCATTTTTGGCCAAATGAGAAACACCACTGTGGATGCAGCAAAACTGCAATTTCTAAATCTATTTATCCATATATCCATATTTTTACATTCAACGACTACAGATGCTCTAAGCATTTTTGACGATTGAACTGTGTGCTACTATTACTAACAATCTTTCACATTCTGATAATTGAAAAAGAGACTATTATGTGTAGAATTTTCTTTTACAGTGACTGATTTGATTTGCCTCTTGTAATTCCAATTGTTTTGATTTTTATTCTTATGCAATTTATAATATTTAATTTTTTTTATCTACCTCCAATCCAATATGACAAGAAAATCTTCAAAAGAATTACAGTCCACGCATATAGGCAAAACCCTGAATCCCCCCACCCCCAACAACAACAAATCAAAAAATAAAAATTAATAATAATAATAATAATAATAATAATAATAATAATAATAATAATACAACAATAACAATAACAACAACAAAGTCTTTTTCCCAACTAGCTACATTAATCCTGATTTTTCATTCTGCCTGGTTTAGTGCAATATCTTCTATAAGGTCACAAGCTATCATATCTTTTTTCACCGTTTTTATCCAAGTTAGTTTAGGTCTTCCTCTACCCCTAACTCTACCCTCAATACTTATCACATCACTCTTTCTAACAGGGACACTACTAGGTCTACGTGTAACATGTCCAAACCACCAGGCGATTCTCTCTTAACTTATCTTGGATTAGAGGTACCTTTAGCATGTCCCGTATAATCTCGTTTCTAATTCTATCCTTTCTTGTTTTACCACACATCCATCTTAACATCCTCATCTCCGCTACACTCATTTTTTGGATAGGTTGTTTCTTTGTTACCCAACACTCTGCTCCATACATCATTGCTGGTCTAGCAGCCGTCCTATAAATTTTTTCCTTCAACTTCAAAGGTATACGTTTGCCACACAAAACATCACTGACACTTCTCCACTTAAGTCACCCTGCTTGGATCCTATGTGTAACATCTTCACAAATCTTCCTATCTCTTTGTATAATCGAGCTTAAATATCGGAAATGGTCTCTCTTAGTTATCTCTTGGCTATGCAAGTTTCGAACATACAACCTTCACCCTTCACATTATTAGCACGTCGACCCTTTAACCAAATGAGCTAGTGGTGCAAATAATAATAATAATAATGATAATAATAATAATAATAATAATAAATAACCAGACATTTTTTACATTTGAAATATACTATTGTCCTACTATTCCCTAATTTCGAATTTGTGACTATGATATATATAAAGATCTCGTGCCTACTAAGAAAAGTTTTTGGATTCCTTCCTGTATGTACTTCATAGTTGTGAACTTGTGATGGACCCTTCTTTAATTCGACCATCAAAGATTTTTAAATAAAAGTAGGAAAATTTGTGTTACATATTTCTTCACATGCAGCAAGTGTAACCATTTGCATTTTACTTCTTCCACGTACAAAGGAAATAGCTAAAAAATAATTTGGCTTGATAAGGAAACATATGTCTGTCCTGTGGACATTTCAGTAGTGGGACACTTATGGAAGCTCATACTAATCAAACTTCCACATACTTGATGCCCTCCTTCGTTTTCCCTTTAATGCAGAACTTGACTTATTCTATTACTAATCTTCACCACCACTATCGGAGAAGGGCCAGTAGTCTTCCCACGTATCCCTCACTCCCTCTATTTATCTCTTTCATATGCAAAGTAGATATTTCCTCTTCCCCCCCAGCTCCCCCCCCCCCCCCCCCCTCTTCCTATAAATAGAGGGTAAATCTGTGAGTAACGTACCCATATCTGTCTTCAATTAAAAATCAGAGGAGCTATATATAGAGGCCTCTTCAAAATGGCAGCCCTGGCTAAAAATGTCTCCCAAGTGCTTCTCATCCTTTTCATTGCTTTAGTTTATATGGTTTGTTGGACTGCTGGAGAAGGTAAACGCGTCGGACCAATTAACCCATTTCGTCCGGTATTCCCGTCTCCGGGACCAGGCCTCCCGTACACCCCGGGACCACACTGCTTCAAATACTACACGTGTAGCCCCCCTCCTCCTCACAGTCAGGGAACGAGCACTAAAAGGGTGCCATAATCAAAGGAACTTGATTGCTATCTCTGATGAATAATGAAGGACATATAAACATGCATATTTGAAATAATCCTCTATCTTCGAGTTATTTTTCCAGCATAATTTGGTACTAATTAAGTTGTATCTCTTTTCCTGTCTTTTCCTGCATGCATGGTGTGTTATTTCCTTGTCTGTGCTGTAGCGTTTATTAATGGTTAATGCTTTCGTTTGCTTACAAAAGTGTAATAGTGTATGTATCCCATAGAATAATGAAGGAAATTCTCAAATTCAAGTGGCAGACTTGGAGTTTTGCATATATGTAGTGTTTATCAGAATGTGTAGTGTGGATCTCCTCTCTCTCTCTCTCTCTCCACTCACCTTTTTGAATCGCCATTGCTCTCAAGCCCTCCTTTCTCTCTCTCACCTATCCAGTAAACTGCAATCTGCCCCTAACCTCTCAGATCTGAATTCTCTCTCTCCCTTACCTAGCACTGGAATAAATATCCGATACCCGGACCCAACCCGGACCCAGCATTGGACCGGAACCGACACGGTCTATACTGGTCCGGAACCAAGTTCTAAAATTGGACCCGTTGTACTTGCGGATCCGGATCCGGGTCCGCTTATAATAGATCCGACCCGTATCCGGACCCGGACCCATTAAAAAAAATTATACATAAAAGCCGGGAAAGATATGGACTTTGATACTAATACGATATGGACCCGGACCCGTTCAAATCTCTTTCTTCTTACTAATATGATACTAAGTTTCTCGAATCATGATAATAATGACTGGGTGTTTGATATATATTTAGTGGTTTATGCATACAAATCTACTGTATCTGTATTTCTATATGTAGATGTACGTAAAGTTTAGGAGAAATTTTTTTGTCCACAAGAAAAAATTGAACTCGTCTGAGATGGAAGTAACTAAATTTGGACCCGGACGGATAGGAAACTTTTAATAGGATCCGGATCCGGTCCTCTCGGATCTGGGTCCGGGTCCAATTTTTAGATCCGTAGGGGACCTGGTCTGGATAGTGAAGGACCCGACCCGACCCGACCCGATCCGATATCATTGCTACCCTTACCCTTCCATCAAATCCTATCACTCAGATCTGAGGGGCGAGGAGGCTCTACTTGCCTTCCTCCTATAATCCCGACGAATCCAAAATGAAAGAGTGCGAGGTTTTGACCCATGGTGGGGGCCGGCGGCCATATCTGATGCCAGTGGTGGATGGATTCGGCAAAGCTGGGGAAACTTTTTTGTGCACATTTTTCGAATTTTGTCTTTTAGTTGGTTTTCACTTATCCACGTTAGGATCATCGTTTCAACTAAGTTCATTTCATTTCGCATATATTTTATCTTAACCGCCCAACTTTTTGATCTGTACTATGGCTAGGTGTATAGCTGGCAGGTACAAATTTTCTTTTAATTTCAAACTAGTAATCTGCACGAGTACTAGTAATCTGCATGAGTGATGCACATTCTAATTAATTTTTTTATATATAGTAAATAATAAGACATAATGTGGCCTCGAACCTCAAATCTCTTTTTATTCATTACATACTCTTTATAAATTACATTTAGTGGCACAAACTTTTATTTTAGATGAGTGACACTTTTATAAATATTTTTGTCGTAAATAAATTTAAACTTTAAGGATATATTATGATAACAAACAACAGTTGAGTAAACGAATGATTAATATAATTTTCACTTTAAAAATAATGGTTGAGATTAGATGGTTGAATGTGTTGGACAATTCCAATTCACCCATTATAATACTAGAGATTAGAGATGTATCTTCTGATTTCCCAACATATTGAATCGCATAACACTTCGGATTCATGCTTATCATTCCTATACGAGCCTATTAATTATTACAATATTTCACTTTAAATGTGTGCTATATTATAGGAAATAAAGGCATAAAAACCAAGCTTGCAAAAGGTAATTATTACAATAAGTCAAACTAGTATGGCCTTGTTCAAAATTGCACAAATAAATATAATTATGAGAGATGGCTAAAATTAAATAAAAAACTCAAGAACTTGACAAAGTAATTAAATGAAATACAAAAGTCAACTATAAATGTAAGCATGTAAAGAAAAATACATCACTTATTCAGAGATTTCATATTAAATAAATAGAATGAAGTACACATCATTTTGATTACTATACCTTAAAATAAAATGGTAATGTTTGGAAGGAAAAAAAAAATTATACAAAATATAATTTAATTCAACTTGAATTCTTAAATCCAAGCAATCCAATTATAATTTAATTCAAGTTGAATTCTTGAATCCTAGGATATAAATGAGGTAGCTGAATCTGTAGGAGTAGAGGCTATTGGGCCACACTCGGTTGATAAACTCAAGCAAATTGCAGCAGTTACTGTTGATCCCCCGATCAACAGCAGCATCTCAATTAGTGTCTGCGTTTATTGGCCCCTTTCTTGTCATTGTTTTTGCTGCGTGTTCTTTTGTTTCAATGAAGATTGGCAGTTGGAATGTCCGTGAGTTGGGCAACCCCAACAAATGTGCCCTGATCAAGGACGGTCTTAGAAATGCTCAGATTACTGTGGCCTGCCTCAAAGAAACCAAACTCTCAAAGCCCTCCAACCGTAAGCTTTCATCCATTGGAGGAAATTCTCTCACAAATTGGAAATCTCTGGATGCTATTGACAGTTGTGGCAGTGTTCTTGTTGGTTGGAATGATAACATTTTAGATTGCTTCTACTATGCAGTCGACATTTTCTCCATATCCCTCTCCTTTCGTAACATAACATCTGGAGCCGAGTGGTCTCTAACCTCTGTCTATGCCCCCTTTGAATTGGATGACAGAGACCTTTGCTTCAGTAATCATTCTCCAAAGAAGTATCTTATGTGATGCTTCGGTTATTTGTGGATATTTTAATGCGACCACTTCTAACTCTGAAAGGAATGGTGGTCTAAGCTGGAGTAAAGATATTAAGAAATTCAGGAGTTGGATTCAGCAGCTTGAACTCATAGATCTCCCCCTCGCAGGAAGGAAGTTCACTTGGTCTAATCTCAGAGCTAAGCATGCACTTGGTAGATTGGACAGATTTCTCATCACAAGCTAGTTTGACCAACTCTACCCTAACTGCATCCAACACTCTCTCCCACGTATCGCCTCCGATCACCGCCCTTTAATTCTTGACTCACAAGCTATTCCGACCAGAGTTCACTACTTCAAATTTGAAAAGGCATGGGCCTCCCACAAAGACTTCACTCCTGCTATTACTACTTGGTGGATGAGCTGCTCTTGCTCAAGATGTTCGGTTGATGTCTTTGCCAAAAAACTGGTACTTCTGAAGAGACAGATCAGACGTTGGAGAAATGAGTAATTCGTACATATTCCTATTCGCAAAAAGTCCCTCCTTGAGAAAATTCACAACCTTGATATCTTGGTTGATTCTCAACCCCTAAACACCTCACAATCCAATGATCTCTCTGCAGCCCATAGAGATTACCAGAACTTGGTGCAGGCTGAGGTTACCTACTGGAGGCAACAAGCTAGAATTTCTTGGATCCAAGAGGGGGATGCCAATACAAAATTCTTTCACTCTATTGCTAATGGGAGACGACTCAAGAACTTTATATATTCCCTACTCCACAATGGAGACCTCATCATAGATCAATCCTCTATCCGAACATGCTTTGAGCAACACTTCAATGACATCTGTGGAACTAGATCTTCCCCTGATTTCAAAGTCGACTGGGCTGCTCTGTATCCCCATCCTGCCATCGATCTCTCTGCGCTTGAAGCTCCTTTCAGTAAAGAAGAGATCCACAAGGCAGTTTTTCAGTGTGAATGGAGACAATGCCCCTGGCCCCGATGGCTTCTCTATGCATTTTTACTAACAACACTGGGAGACAGTTCAAGATGATCTCTGTCGCATGCTGCTGGAAATTCAGAATGGAGAGGCAGACATTAACAGACTTAACTACTCCACCATTGTTCTCATACCCAAGTGTGAAGGTGCTAACACTGTCTCTGACTTCCACCCCATCAGCCTCTTCAATTGCTCTATGAAGATCTTCACCAAAATCTTAGCAAACAAATTGAGCCCCTTAGCTGGACTTTTATTGGGCAGTTTTATTGGGCAGATGCTAGTTGCTAGGGGCTTTGGTCCACGCTGGTGCAGTTGGGTCAAAGCAATTCTCCACTCAACCAAATCCTCTATTTTAGTTAATGGTGTTGGGGGTAAGACTATATTATCCAAGAGAGGGTTGAAGCAAGGTGACCCTCTATCTCCGATGTTATTCATCTTGGGTGTTGATGTGTTTGCCCAAATGTTGCGCACTAGTAGAGATAATGGCACTTTCTCTCAGCTGAATCTCAGGGGTTCCTTAGCTGCACTCTCCATTCTGTAATTTGCTGATGACACGCTCATCTTCTGCTAAGGTGATGAACAAGATGTGCTTCATTTAAAATTGTTGTTACACATATTTGCGAACGTCTCTGGCCTCCACATTAATCTCTCCAAATTATCAATTCTCTACTTTGGGCATTCTAAGGCCAAGCTTCACGCTTTCGCTCACATCCTAGGTTCCAAACAGGATTCCCTTCCCACCAAATACTTGGGCATGCCACTATCCAACGGTAAATTGAAGAAGAGAGATTGACAACCTCTTATTCTCAAAATAGAGAGAAGATTATCCACTTGGAAGGGTCGTCTGCTCTCTAGGGGTAGGAGACTGATTCTCATCAACTCGGTACTTAGTGCTTTGCCAACCTATTTTGCTTCCTTCTTCAAACTACCTCAGTGGGTAATTGCTAGAGTTGATCAGATTCGGAGTAGATTCTTTTGGGTAGGCGGAGACACTAAGGCTACCGGTATTTCCTGCACAAGCTGGAAGCGAATTTGTCAGCCCAAAAGGCAAGGAGGCCTAGGGATTTTAAACCTCAGCCAATTCAACAATGCCTTGCTTATGAAATGGTGGTGGAAAATTTTGTCTGAGGAATCCCTTAGCACCCAAATTCTGAAATCCTTATATTTCAACAGAGCGACCAATTCCTTCATCTACAAATCTCAAGCTTCTGACTTTTGGAAGAATGTCTACAAGCTCAAAGAGCAATTTGAGTAAGGAATTTCTTGGCAATTAGGAGATGGGCAAATGCTTAAGTTATGGACCTCCAAATGGATTGGAGGTAGCAATATTGCCATTTTATTCTCTGTTTTATTTGAGGCAGATTGGAACAAAGATGCCCCATTGTGCTCTCAAGGTATCATGGATCATGGCAAATGGATTTGGAGACCAAGCCTTCACACCTCGACTTCCACCACCATTCTCCTTGAAAAGAGCCAACTTCTGCAACTACTCTCCAATTTCCAACCTTCTACTTCTACTGACATTGCATATTGGAGGCATTCTAGCACAGGGAGCTTCACTGTGAAATCTGCCTATGATTTCTACAACATTTCAGGCCTTCTCTCTCCCTTCTACCGTGCTTGCTGGAAGAATTTAGCACCGCTCAAATGCAAAATTTTTATTTGGATGCTGAGTTGCGGGATACTCAACTCCAAGGAGAGTGGAAGAATTTAGCACCGCTCAAATGCAAAATTTTTATTTGTATGCTGAGTTGGGAGATACTCAACTCCAAGGAGAGACTACACTCCAAGGGATGGGATGGTGATCTAATATGCACAACTTGTGCATGTCCGATTGAAACCACCTTCCACATTTTCTTCCAATGTCCCGTGGCTGTTCAATCTTGGCAACACTTTACACACCGCTTCAATATCACTAATTTACCCTCATCCATTTATGACTGTTTCACGCGCTAGTGTTTTGACTACCACAAGCACAAGTTCCCACACTCATGGCATTTGGTTATACTTGCTGCATGTTGGAGCATCTGGCACGCTAGGAATGATAAAACTTTTAACAACAAGCTTATTACTCTGGATAAACTTATCACTAATACCAAATTTTGGTTCTCTCATTGGTTAGATGCCAGCGGCGAGTCCAAGAAGAATGCCAAGATACTCCAAGAGCTTATGGGTACTGGAGATAGTGATCTTATGAGGCCGGGAGGCAACTGCTCAACTCACAGTGCAGGAAACACCCAGGGATGATCTAGGGCTCTGCATCTCAGCTTGTTAATTATTTTGTTCTCTTTTTGGGACACTGTCTGTCCTTGCTAGTGTACTTTTTAAACTTACTTATGTTTCGTTGCCCTTAGGAGGATTGGTATTTTTGTGTTAAGGGCTATTTGTGTTGTGTGTATGGGGGATGAGATCATACGCTTGAGGCTAGTTGAGGAGTACGACAGAAGTCCAATGCCCTCTCTACGACTCAATGGTATGCCATCTCAAGCTCAGACACACACACAGAGCTCGCTAGGAACCAATCTCCTCCTTATTATTTTGTAACTATTGTTCAAACTTTACCTATCAATATATATATTTTTTGTGAGGTAGGATAATCCTACCTTTAATCAGTCAAAAAAAAGAATTCTTAAATCCTAGTATACCCATGTGCAAATTGCACAGATTAAAATAATTTTGAGGGACTCAAATACATGAGTTGTTCCCATGTATGCAGAGTTTCTTCTAAATATCGAAGTTCATCTACAAACACAAAATTAGGAACATAGTAATTTCTGAAGATCAAGTTTAGATAAAATGGACCAAAATTGCATTTAAGTGACTGCAATATCTTCTATAAGGTCACAAGCTATCATATCTTTTTTCACCGTTTTCATCCAAGTTAGTTTAGGTCTTCCTCTACCCCTAACTCTACCCTCAATACTTATCACATCACTCTTTTTAACTGAGGCACTACTAGGTCTATGTGTGATATATCCAAACCACCAGGCGATTCTCTCTTAACTTATTTTGGATTAGAGCTACCTTTAGCATGTCCCGTATAATCTCGTTTCTAATTCTTTCATTTCTTATTTTACCACCCATCCATCTTAGCATTCTTATCTCCGCTATACTCATTTTTTGGATAGGTTGTTTCTTTATTACCCGACACTCTGCTCCATATATCATTGCTGGTCTAGCAGCCGTCCTATAAAATTTTTTCTTCAACTTCAAAGGTATACGTTTGTCACACAAAATATCACTGGCACTTCTCCACTTAAACGATCCTGGTTAGATCCTATGTGTAATATCTTCACAAATCTCCTCATCTCTTTGTATAATCGAGCTTAAATATCGGAAACGGTCTCTCTTAGGTATCTCTTGGCCATGCAAGTTTTGGACATACCACATTCACATTATTAGCACGACCCTTTAACCAAATGAGCTGGTGGTGCAAATAATAATAATAATAATAATTAACCAGACATTTTTTACATTTTAAATATAGTATTGTCCTACTATTCCCTAATTTCGAATTTGTGACTATGATGTATATAAAGATCTTGTGCCTACTAAGAAAAGATTTTTGGATTCCTTCCTGTATGTACTTCGTAGTTGTGAACTTGTGATTGGACCCTTCTTTAATTCGAGCACCATAGATTTTAAATAAAAGTAGGAAAATTTGTGTTACATATTTCTTCACATGCAGGAAGTGTAACCATTTGCATTTGACTTCTTCCACGTACAAAGGAAATAGCTAAAAAATAATTTGGCTTGATAAGGAAACATATGTCTGTCCTGTGGACATTTCAGTACTGGGACACTTATGGAAGCTCATACTAATCAAACTTCCAGGATACTTGATGCCCTCCTTCGTTTTCCCTTTAATGCAGAACTTGACTTACTCTATTACTAGTCTTCGCCACCACTATCGGAGAAGGACCAGTAGTCTTCCCACGTATCCCTCACTCCCTCTATTTATCTCTTTCATATGCAAAGTAGATATTTCCCCGCTCCCTCTTCCTATAAATAGAGGGTAAATCTGTGAGTAACGTACCCATATCCGTCTTCAATTAAAAATCAGAGGAGCTATATGTAGAGGCCTTTTCAAAATGGCAGCCTTGGCTAAAAATCTCTCCCAAGTGCTTCTCATCCTTTTCATTGCTTTAGTTTACATGGTTTGTTGCACTGCTGGACGAGAAGGTAAACAAACAGGCTTGGGACCATTTAACCCATTTCGTCCGGTATTCCCATCTCCGCCAGGCCAACCGTACATCCCCCCGGGACCACCCTGCGACCCATACTACAAGTGTCGCCCTCCTGCTCACAGGCAGGGAACGAGCACTAAAAGGGTGCCATAATCAAAGGAACTTGAGTCCTATCTCTGATGAATAATGAAGGACATATAGACATACATATTTGAAATAATCCTCTATCTTCGAGTTATTTTTCCTGCATAATTTGGTACTAATTAAGTTGTACGTATCTCTTTTCCTGCATGGTGTGTTATTTCCTTGTCTGTGCTGCAGCGTTTATGAATGGTTAATGCTTTGGTTTGCTTGCAAAACTGTAATAGTGTATGAATATGTATCCCATAGAATAATGAAGGAAATTCTCAAATTCAAGTGGCAGACTCCAAGCTTTCCAGATATATAGTGTTTATGAGAATGTGTAGTGTGGATCTCCTCTCTCTCTCTCTCTCTCTCTCTCTCTCTCTCTCTCCATCTTTTTGAATCGCCATCGCCCTCAAGCCCTCCTCTTCTCTCACCTATCCAGTAAACTCCAATCTGCCCCTAATTAACCTCTCAGATCTGAATTCTCTCTCTCCCTTAGTCCTTACCCTTCCATCAAATCCTATCACTCAGATCTGAGGGGCGAGGAGGCTATACTTGCCTTCCTCCTATAATCCCGACGAATCCAAAATGAAAGAGTGCGAGGTTTTGACCCATGGTGGGGGCCGGTGGACGTATCTGATGCCAGTGGTGGATGGATTCGGCAAAGCTGGGGAAACTTTTTTGTGCACATTTTTCGAATTTTGTCTTTTAGTTGGTTTTCACTTATCCACATTAGGATCATCATTACAACCAAGTTCATTTCATTTCACATATATTTTATCTTTTATCTTAACCGCCCAACTTTTTGATCTGTAGTATGGCTAGGTGTATAGCTGGCAGGTACAAATTTTCTTTTAATTTCAAACTAGTAATCTGCACTAGTAATCTGCAGTGATGCACATTTTAATTAATTTATATATATATATATATATATATATATATATATATATATACATATATATATATATATATATATATATATATATATATAGGGTAAAAGGAATATGAGCAACTTGCTCATTTAGTAAATGAGCAATTGATTATGTGGCATGCATGTGATACATTGGATAACTAACCCATTTAAGGATTTTCCAATCACATGTATGCCACATCATCAATTGCTTATTTAGTAAATGAGCAAGTTGCTCATACCCCTTTTACCCATATATATATAGTAAATAATAAGACATAATATGGTCTCGAACCTCAATTTTTTTTATTCATTACATACTCTTTACAAATTACATCTAGTGGCACAAACTTTTATTTTAGATGAGTGACACTTTTGTAAATATTTTTGTCGTAAATAAATTTGAACTTTAAGGATATATTATGATAGTTAACAACAGTTGAGTAAACGAATGATTAATATAATTCTCACTTTAAATGTAATGGTTGAGATTGGATGGTTGAATGTGTTGTCTACATATGACAATTCCAACTCTCCCATTATAATACTAGAGATTAGAGATGTATATTCTGATCTCCCAACATATTGAATTGCATAACACTTCGGATTCATGCTTATCATTCCTATACGAGCCTATTAATTATTACAATATTTCACTTTAAATGTGTGCTATATTGTAGGAAATAAAGGCATAAAAACCAAGCTCACAAAAGGTAATTATTACATTTAAGTCAAACTAGTATTTTCCTTGTGCAAAATTGCACAAATAAAAAAAATTATTAGAGATGGCTAAAAATAAATGAAAAACTCAAGAACTTAACAAAGTAATTAAATGAAATACAAAAGTCAACTATAAATGTAAGCATGTAAAGAAAAATACATCACCTATTCAGAGATTTCATATTAAATAAATAGAATGAAGTACACATCATTTTGATTACTATACCTTAAAATAAAATGGTAATGTTTGGAAGGAAAAAAAATATTATACAAAATATAATTTAATTCAACTTGAATTCTTAAATCCAAGCAATCCAATTATAATTTAATTCAAGTTGAATTCTTAAATCATAGGATATAAATGAGGTAGCTGAATCTGTAGGAGTAAAGGCTATTGGGTCACACTCGGTTGATAAACTCAAGCAAATTGCAGCAGTTACTGTTGATCCCCCCGATCAACAGCAGCATTTCAATTAGTGCCTGCGTTTATTGGCCCCTTTCTTGTCATTGTTTTTGCTGCGTGTTCTTTTGTTTCAATGAAGATTGGCAGTTGGAATGTCTGTGGGTTGGGCAACCCCAACAAATGTGCCCTGATCAAGGACGGTCTTAGAAATGCTCAGATTACTGTGACCTGTCTCAAAGAAACCAAACTCTCAAAGCCCTCCAACCGTAAGCTTTCAGCCATTGGAGGAAATTCTCTCACAAATTTGAAATCTCTCAATGCTATTGACAGCTGTGGCGGTGTTCTTGTTGGTTGGAATGATAACATTTTAGATTGCTTCTACTATGCAGTCGACATTTTCTCCATATCCATCTCCTTTCGTAATAGAACATCTGGACCCGAGTGGTCTCTAACCTCTATCTATGCCCCCTTTGAATTGGATAACAGAGACCTTTGCTTCAGTGAAATCATTCTCCGAAGAAGTCTCTTATGTGATGCTTCGGTCATTTGTGGATATTTTAATGTGACCACTTCTAACTCTGAAAGGAATGGTGGTCTAAGCTCGAGCAGAGATATGAAGGAATTCAGGAGTTGGATTCAGTAGCTTCAACTCATCGATCTCCCCCCTCGCAGGAAGAAAGTTCACTTGGTCTAATCTCAGAGCTAAGCCTGCGCCTGCTAGATTGGACAGATTTCTCATCACAAGTCAGTTTGACCAACTCTACCCTAAATGCATCCAACACTCTCTCCCGCGTATCGCCTCCGATCACTGCCCTTTAATTCTTGACTCACAAGATATTCCGACCAAAGTTCATTACTTCAAATTTGAAAAGGAATGGGCCTCCCACAAAGACTTCACTCCTGCTATTACTACTTGGTGGATGAGCTTCTCTTGCTCAGGCTGTTCGGATGATGTCTTTGCCAAAAAACTGGTACTTCTGAAGAGACAGATCAGACGTTGGAGAAATGAGGAATTCAGACATATTCCTATTCACAAAAAGTCCCTCCTTGAAAAAATTCACAACCTTGATATCTTGGCTGATTCTCAACCCCTAAACACCTCACAATCCAATGATCTCTCTGCAACCCATAGAGATTACCAGAATTTGGTGCATGCTGAGGTTACCTACCAGAGGCAACGAGCTAGAATTTCTTGGATCCAAGAGGGGGATGCCAATACAAAATTCTTCCACTCTATTGCTAATGGGAGACGATGCAAGAACTTTATATATTCCCTACTCCACAATGGAGACCTCATCACAGATCAATCCTCTATCGGAACATGCTTTGAGCAACACTTCAGAGACATTTGTGGAACTAGATCTTCCCCTGATTTCAGAGTCGACTGGGTTGCTCTGTATCCCCATCCTGCCATCGATCTCTCTGCGCTTGAAGCTCCTTTCAGTAAAGAAGAGATCCACAAGGCAGTTTTTCAGTGTGAATGGAGACAAGGCCCCTGGCCCCGATGGCTTCTCTATGTATTTTTACCAACAACACTAGGAGACAATTCAAGATGATCTCTGTCGCATGCTGCTAGAAATTCAGAATGGAGAGGCAGACATTAACAAACTTAACTACTCCACCATTGTTCTCATACCTAAGTGTGAAGGTGCTAACACTGTCTCTGACTTCCACCCCATCAGCCTCTTCAATTGCTCTATGAAGATCTTCACCACAATCTTAGCCAACAAATTGAGCCAATTAGCTAGATATTTATTGGGCAGATGCTAGTTGCCAGGGGCTTTGGTCCACACTGGTGCAGTTGGGTCAAAGCAATTCTCCACTCAACCAAATCCTCTGTTTTAGTTAATGGTGTTGGGGGTAAGACTATATTATCCAAGAGAGGGTTGAAGCAAGGTGACCCTCTATCTCCGATGTTATTCATCTTGGGTGTTGATGTGCTTGCCCAAATGTTACGCACTGGTAGAGATAATGACACTTTCTCTCAGCTGAATCTCAGGGGTTCCTTAGCTGCACTCTCCATTCTGCAATTTGCTGATGACACGCTCATCTTCTGCTAAGGTGATGAACAAGATGTGCTTCATTTAAAATTGTTGTTACACATATTTGCGAACGTCTCTGGCCTCCACATTAATCTCTCCAAATTATCAATTCTCTACTTTGGGCATTCTAACGCCAAGCTTCACGCTTTCGCTCACATCCAGGTTGCAAACAGGATTCCCTTCCCACCAAATACTTGGGCATGCCACTATCCAAAGGTAAATTGAAGAAGAGAGATTGGCAACCTCTTATTCTCAAAATCGAGAGAAGATTATCCACTTGGAAGGGTCGTCTGCTCTCTATGGGTGGGAGACTGATTCTCATCAACTCGGTACTTAGTGCTTTGCCAACCTATTTTGCTTCCTTCTTCAAACTGCCTCAATGCGTAATTTCTAGAGTTTATCAGATTCGGAGTAGATTCTTTTGGGTAGGCGGAGACACTAAGGCTACCGGTATTTCTTGCACAAACTAGAAGCGAATTTGTCAGCCCAAAAGGCAAGGAGGCCTAGGGATTTTAAACTTGAGCCAATTCAACAATGCCTTGCTTATGAGATGATGGTGGAAAATTTTGTCTGAGAAATCCCTTAGCACCTAAATTCTGAAATCCTTATATTTCAACCGAGCGACCAATTCCTTCATCTGCAAATCTCAAGCTTCTGACTTTTGGAAGAATGTCTGCAAGCTGAAAGAGCAATTTGAGCAAGGTATTTCTTGGCAACTAGGAGATGGGAAAATGCTTAAGTTATGGACCTCCAAATGGATTGGAGGTAGCAATATTGCCATTTTATTCCCTGTTTTATTTGAGGCAGATTGGAACAAAAATGCCCCATTGTGCTCTCAAGGTGTCATGGATCATGGCAAATGGATTTGAAGACCAAGTCTTCACACTTCGACTTCCACCACCATTCTCCTTGAAAATAGCCAACTTCTGCAACTACTCTCCAATTTCCAACCTTCTACTTCTACTGACATTGCATATTGGAGGCATTCTAGCACAGGGAGCTTCACTGTGAAATCTACCTATGATTTCTACAACATTTCAGGCATTCTCTCTCCCTTCTACCTTGCCTGCTGGAAGAATTTAGCACCGCTCAAATGCAAAATTTTTATTTGGATGCTGAGTTGGGAGATACTCAACTCCAAGGAGAGTGGAAGAATTTAGCACCGCTCAAATGCAAAATTTTTATTTGGATGCTGGGTTGGGAGATATTCAACTCCAAGGAGAGACTACACTCCAAGGGATAGGATGGTGATCTGATATGCACAACTTGCGCATGTCCGATTGAAACCACCTTCCACATTTTTTCCAATGTCCTGTGGCTGTTCAATCTTGGCAACACTTTACACACAGCTTCAATATCACTAATTTACCCTCATCCATTTCTGACTGTTTCACACGCTGGTATTTTGACTACCACAAGCACAAGTTCCCACACTCTTGGCATTTGGTTATACTTGCTGCATGTTGGAGCATCTAGCACGCTAGGAATGATAAAACTTTTAACAACAAGCTTATTGATAAACTTATCACTAATACCAAATTTTGGTTCTATCATTGGTTAGATGCCAGCGGCGAGTCCAAGAAGAAGGCCAAGATACTCCAAGAGCTTATGGGTACTGGAGATAGTGATCTTATGAGGCCGGGAGGCAACTGCTCAACTCACAGTGCCAGAAACACCCAGGGATGATCTAGGGCTCTGCGTCTCAGCTTGTTGATTATTTTGTTCTCTTTTTGGGACACTGTATGTCCTTGCTAGTGTACTTTTTAAACTTACTTATGTTATGTTGCCCTTAGGAGGATTGGTATTTTTGTGTTAAGGGCTATTTGTGTTATGTGTATGGGGGATGAGATCATACCCTTGAGGCTAGTTGAGGAGTACGACAGAAGTCCAATGCCCTCTCTACGACTCAATGGTATGCCATCTCAAGCTCAGACACACACAGAGCTCGCTAGGAACCAATCTCCTCCTTATTATTTTGTAACTATTGTTCAAACTTTACCTATCAATATATATATTTTCTGTGAGGTAGGATAATCCTACCTTTAATTAGTCAAAAAAAAAAAGAATTCTTAAATACTAGTATACCCATGTGCAAATTGCACAGATTAAAATAATTTTGAGGGACTCAAATACATGAGTTGTTCCCATGTATGCAGAGTTTCTTCTAAATATCGAAGTTCATCTACAAACACAAAATTAGGAACATAGTAATTTCTGAATATCAAGTTTAGATAAAATGGACCAAAATTGCATTTAAGTGAGTGTATTTTACCTGACTATACTTGAATGAATCTTTTCGACAATGCCAAGGGACTTCAGATCACCAATGTCTCCATTCCTTTCTTTTAGGCGAAACATATATCCAGTTTCTTCATCGTATATTGCTTCATTGACAATAGCGAAACATCGATGAGCATCCTCTTTATCATAAAAGAGATGACAAGAGCATCTGTAGTCGTTGGCTATTTTGCCAAAATTTTCAAAAAATAAAAATTTGCATGCTGTAGTTGTTGGTTATAAACCCAAAAAATGGGTTTTAGTTGAACAGTCGTCTACCAAATTTGGCAGAAGAAATGGAAATTTGGAAAATAGCTGACGAAAGATGATTTTTCGTCCATTCGATCGGATGAAAGATCATTTTTCGTCGCTTGATTTTTTTTATAAAAACCCATCGGAATGGGAAATCATTTCCCGTCTGATCGATTTTATTTTTTTAAAAAAGAATCTATGGGACAGGAAATGATTTCCCATCCCACAATTTTTTTTAAAAAAAAATCATTAGACGGGAAATCATTTCCCGTCCCTTCATTTTTAATCCCAAAAAAAAAAAATAGCCTACAACGCTTACAGCGCAAACTCAAATTTCCATTTGCTATATGCCAAATACCCAAAATTTGGGTCTCAACGACTGCAAATGCTTAAGTCAAGTTAATTAGCAGTCTTTTTAAAAACCCACAAACACTGAAGAACATCCTCTTTCTCTGAATATAGGTCCAACAGAAGTAAAAGAGATGAAAAGATACCTAAGTCAAGTTAATTGGCAGCCTTCTTAAAAACACAAACACTTACAACATCAGCTATATAAACAAAGATCTACGACTTAATAAATCATTAACAGCCTACACAATTTAAGGTTTCAAAAAGTCAGACATTAACACACATAATAGGTGTAACGCCCCGAATTTCAAATAAGGATAAATTCGAGATTTCACAGGATCTTTACTTCACTTCGTACAAATTTACAAGGAAATTTAAAACTTTTTATTCACAATACATCAGAGTTCCTTTACACTTGGTTTTTACACAGCGAAAGACTAAAAGATAATGAAAAACAACTTGTATAACTTTAACATCATTTGCAACATCTTTAACTTCTAAACAGCCACAGCATATCCACTTATTAACTCCATGAATAGTCCATTACCTGCATGTTAATTTGTGGGCTCGTCAGTCACTTACAACTGACGAAATGTTATACACGGCTATCCTCTCTATGCCGGGAATAGTATAACGATCTCATACTTTAACAAATCACAAAAAGATTGAATGAACATATAAAGTGTCAAAAGTGATTATTCTAAACATAAGTGTATGTCATGTCTTAATGCCTAATGCATACCATTCTACACTAGGATGACACTAATGCACACTTGTTCGGATTCTATGCATCCCATACTACATAGGTCCGAGGGCAAGCGCCTACGTTCTTTACAATAAAGGGCTCGATCCCTCGCCATGAAAACTACCCGGTAGCAAAACAAAGTTCAGACTATTCTACGAATGTGAATCCCAGCCTTGGAGTCCACCGCCGGCTATTATAACAGATTCCACATCGTGCGAACCGTCCTGTATGTGACCCTCTAGCCCAGTATATACATATATACATTGGAGACGGTAAACACAAAAATCCATCCGTCCGACTACTCAAGATCTTGGAGTCCACCGCCGACCCGTCCTCATAGTCCCGGATTAAAATATAATAATCCGTCTCCCACAGGGCAACCTCAGTCCACCAACTGGGCCTATAGTCTTGGAGTCCACCGCCGACTATATAGAGCACCCCACTTACGTTTCACTAAGTTTACTACATCTTCACTTATGTGCCTAAATTTTCTTAAGTTCAAGACATGAATAATTTCTACTCATAGAATCAGTTTTACCTCCTACCGGACTTAATCAACAAATACAAGATAGCCCCATGGCCATTTCTCCAAATCATATCTCAAATATTCCTTTCAATAATGCCGGTATCGAGGTCTTACTAACTCTAAATCATAAATTTTCATGTACAAAAGCATGGGTATTCACACCCTTTAGTAATCATGTCTTAACTCAAAGCACTCTTTATCTATTCACGACTTGGTATAGGTCTTGTTAACATCATTCAATTCATTCACTATCTTTCTAAGACATCAATTCTTTTCATGAGTCTATGGCATAAATCCAAATCTCTTTTGCAATTTAAATATTCAAGTATGCAACACAAATGAATAATCCCATCAAAGACAATTAATTTACAAAATCAACATTTTACTTTTCTTCTAATGATAAAAATCATGATTTAAAATAATTAATTCACATAATGTATATTTCTTTTACTCTTTAAAGTCATACATTTTTAATAATAAATCCTCAATCATTATTTGCTTTCTATCTCAAATTTCTATCTCAATTTCTCCTTTTCAAAATATACACTAAAATTTTCATTTGTATTAAAGAAAATCTCATCAAAATACTTTCAAAATATACACTAAAATTTTTATTTGTACTAAAGAAAATCTCATCAAAATACTTAGTATAAAAAAAAACATCCAAAAAATAATATAATGGGCAGCAAAGGTATTCGATCCCGTGACCTCCGGTCAACCCTGGTCAACACCCAACCCAGCCCACTAACCAATAGTCCATTCTGGACTTGTGTTCAATCCTTGGTTTCGAAACTTCTTCTACTCTCTCTCTCGGTCTGAGTATTTAAAAAAAAATAATAAAACCCCAAAATGTGTTGTACTTACTGAGATTCGAACCCAACCCAACAGCAAGACAACGCAGAGCCAGCCCACGGTGCCAGTTGCGCCGAACAATGTTAACTAGTTTCGTGGGTTTTTCTCCCAACTATTTGCTCCCTCATTATTATCATAAAACTCAATTTTTCATTTGATCAAATCTTCTCCACTAATCTCCAAATAGTTTATTTAAACTGAAATTTATTTACTACAGAAACTCATGGGTTTAAAACTTATATTTAATAATATCAAAAATTCACATCTCTCTGTCTTCTCTTTTATCACAAGAATTTAATTAAACTCAAACTATGAAAAATTTATATTCTCTTATAATAAGTTAAAATAAGTTATGTATACCCATTTTACTTTACAAAACTCCTTTTTTAACACTAAGAGAAATCTCTTCAAATAAATTACTAGTTTCATTAACATGCAAACTACAATTTCTCTTCTCATGTGCAAGCAACAAGACAATTACTTTGCTCTTTAAACAATGTTAACATTTCTATCACTTAACATATATGAAAACATGAATTTATCTTCTAATTATCACATCAAATCTTTACTACTCATTTAGCACATATAAAAGTGTAAATTACATCTACTTTTCATATCTTATTCAAAATATGCATTTGCCAAGGATGAAGTTTTAACATGAATTATGGTATCAATTCTTACATCATAATTTTCTATTATTTAACCACACACATATTATTCATATCATGTATAATAACATGAAAATCACCTACATATCAATATCATCTCATAGAACTAATTTATAATTTATAGCATGATGTTTCTACAACTAGAAAGTAAGAAACCACCCACCTTTTGAAGCTTGAACAATGAAAGAAAATGAACACCTCTTCTAGCTCCAAAGTGACCTCCTAGATCTTCCCCTTCTAGCAAGAGCCTCCAAGCACAAAAAACTCTCTTCTATCTTACTTTCTTTCTTCTCTTTTCTTTTCTTTTCTTTCTCTTGCTTTAATTCTAATTTTTGTGTGTGAAATGAAAAGGGGTAGGGTGCTATTTATAGGATATGTAGAGGGTTCAATTTGCAAAATTACACACCTAATAACTCACTCAAATTAATTTTTAACCTTTCATTTTCCTAACTCTCAAAAACTCTCACCCTTTCATATACCCACTTCTCTAATTCTCTAACTCCCAAACTCTCTCTCTTCCCACTCCTTCAAAACTCTAACTCCACACTCTCACCCTTCACACTCCAAACCGGCCTACTTCAAAATCAATCCAGCACAAGTTGCTGTTTTGATCCCCAACGTGGGCCCCCTATTCCAATACCACACACATTTCATTAATATATAATTCCATTACATTTCAATTCCAAAAGCCATAGCCCAAACAGCATACATGCTGGTTACTATCTCACGTGGTCCCCACCACCATCACACCATTTTTCATTTAAACCAAACTTTACTATAAAACCAACTTAGTATAAGTTCATATATATACTATATATATGTTTAGTAAAAATAGTTTACCTAAAAAAAAAATTTAAAATGTATCTAGCATGATTAAAATAAGTACACACACTCAAAAATTTATTTTGAAAACGGATACCAAAATACGTTCACCGAAAACACGTGCATCGCACGTGAAATATCAAAATTGCGAAAATCGACTTTATTAATGAAAAACTATTAAATATAATCAAAAACAATATAAGAAAAATTATATTTACTAATTTCATGATGAAATCACTACACGTAGAAAGCACGTGCATTATACGTGCAGAAAGTCGAAAAATGCATTTTAATCAAAACAAGGGGAAAATAAATTTTCGTTTTATAAAATAGATTTAAATACATAAAAATAAATAATTTAAACCTATAGAAAACATTGTACGTAGTGGTGGAAACACGTGCATCAAAACACGTAAAAAGCACGTAAATCCCAGGGATTGAAATATTATATTTTAGTTGACTGAAATCAATACGGAAAATGTATAAATAATACGAATCCAAAATATGTAGTGAAACACATTACAAAAATATGCGTGCGTAACACCCAGGGGCAAAATTGTAATTTCCAATTTTGCGGGGTGTTACAATAGGAATCATTAGTAGTTTTCACATTTCAACGAAAAGTTATGGTCTTGAGTGAGTGTATTTACCTGAAGATACATGAATGGATCTTCTCCACATTGCTAAGGGATTTCATATTGCTGATGACTCTTTCATATAGGATAAAAATATGTATTACGCCTCTACTGCATATAAGGCTACATCAACAAACACATAACTGGCGTCATAGTATATCCATGTGCAAATTACACATACCAAAACAGAGTGTGTCAATGATGGCTGAGAGTGTTTGATAAGCAAAGATATAATATTAAAATTCAATCATCAAATCAAATCTTAACCACATATTTAAATCAAAAATTATATCAGCCGTCAGCTAAAACTAAAAAAGTAGGGGTAGATGCATTATTATACATGATTATTCTAGTATAGTTCAAATTATGAAAATTATAATTTATATTAAAAACTCTCTCTAGAAAGCACCAATTTGCAACAAATGCTTCTAGAAAGTAAGCTGATCCACCCCTTGATGAATATTGAACTAATAACATCATTCCCACCTAAATAAAGTTTTAAATTCTTTTTCTACGACAAGTCTAATCACTTGAGAACCAGAAATGAAACAAAATTAGCATAATCCAGCATACATCTTTCATTCTTCCTCCGTAATCTATATAATGATGAACTATTATCGATCTTCGTCGTCTCCTTCATTATCTTCCTACCTTTTATTTCTTCATTTTTATTGTTTACTGAAGCCCATCATTTTACCACCACAAACAAATCAAATAACGCAACCCATTAAAACATCCCTTTGCATTATGTTCATGATTTACACCTCCACCAACTAAAATATGAATGTTACATATTTTGACACACTAAACCTTAGGGAACAAACAAGAAAATTTATCCACATATATGCTCCAAGAAAATCTACGCAAGTAGAACACAAAGAGTCAAACAAAAAAACAAACTTCTCATAAACAAAATTTTCCCCACATGAATCACTTCATAAGATTCACCTCCCCCCCTAACAATTTCATCATTTTCTTTTTGTTGAAAACCCTCTAAAATACTTCCTATACACGTATATTAATCCCTAAATTTTCATTGATGCAGAAAATTCGTGAAAACCCCAAATTTATAGTATAGGTCTTTCCCTCTAGCACATGAAATGGTTAAATTGTTCTACCCCCCCATAGCATATCAAAATTAACAAAAATTTCAATTAGCACAAAATTGAATCAAACTCTAATATAAAAAAAACAAACAAAGAATTGAAGAATATACCTGATCGACCTCATCCCACCACGAAAACTTGGCCTGAATCTTTTTCCTAACAACATTATACATCACGTCATATAGAACATCAACCTCGCTCCAACCCCGATCACCATCATCTTTGCATCAATTGTCAACCTAATTTCCCGTCGTAATTATGGCTCAACTCCTCCCTCTCTGTCATTCCTCGATCCGCATCTTCCAATTCAAAATCTTAAACCGTAGAAACTCAACAACAAAAGCCAAGTCGAATCAGATCGTATCTCATGTCACATAAACCGTAAAAATTTTGGGGAGAAAAGAAATTGTGGAAAAGGTGTTGGAAGAAAAAGATGGAATATTTATTTGAAGTGAATGGGAATAGAAGAGAAGAGATGAATCAATTTATTTTCCCGGTTTGGCTACGAGCTGGGTGCGGATTGAGAAGGGAAGAGATCGGGGATTGGGGAAAAGGAAAGATTTTGAAGGTGGGAGAGGATGAGAATTTTATTTTTTTTAATTTTTTTTTACGTACTGAGCATGTGTTAATTCCTACTTTTGTTCTTTTTTTCTCTATTTCAAAATTGAGGAAGGGGATAGGGGTACACCCATTAGTATATATATAAGTGATATGGCTAAAAATAGAGTTAAATCGGAACCGTCCAAATCGGACACGAATCTTAAAACTCGGGGGTAAATGGTAATTTCACCTACAAACGGGTCTGAAATGGGTACCGAGTATTTTTTCCAAAGGCCCAATGACCCACGAACGGATCCATCGCAACTGGGTACGGGTTCTAACCCGCATGAAACCCAGTCCAGCTGGATAGAATTAGGGTTTATGGTTATACTTAATCAACGGCCCTGATTCACTCTATCCATTCACTGGAAAGTAGGGATTTGATCTTATCCCAAAACTGGTCCCTAAGGCGGCTATAAATACCCCCCATCCCCCACTGTTAACAGGTAATCAATCTTTTGCCAATCAAAGCTCATTCATAATCTTTCAGATTACTGACTTGAGCGTCGGAAGGTGCGTCGCCGGAATCAACCCCAGTATTTTTCACTTTTTGTAGGTCAACGGTGGGAGATCACGGTCAAACTCCGATGGAAAGGTTTCAGGTTTAACTATTCAACATCCCAAGAATCCACAAATCTATCTGTTTTGCCCCCACACCGATTTTAGCGGCAACAGATTGGCGCAGTCTATGGGAAATCACGAATAGCAATCCATCCTCTTCCATCGGTGAAGATTACCTCCAGCCATGCTTCTCAGGAAACTAAGATCTAAAGGGTCCAACCATGGGCCCACTCATCCTCAACCGCAACAGGAGGTCCCCCTCCAAACCGTCCAGCCGCAGGGGCAACTCCCACCTCAGCCTGATCAGCCCCCGCAGCAGGACCAACCTCCTCTTTAGAACCTTCAATCCCAACGGGCTCAGCTCGGGCCCCAGAATGTCGGTGCAGGGACCTCTCAACCCAACCCTCAGAAGAAACCTCTTCACCGTGACCACATCTCCGTACATAACCCTTCAATCGAATCAATGGCATCTCACAACCCCCAGCCTTCCGAAGACCTCCACAATATCCTCATCAACTGGCATAAAGAAGAGGACCTTCGCCACCGTTTGGATGAAATGCGGGCCCGTGAGGGAGCCTCCCGCCCGGAACGTCCAAATGAGCGATCTCCTCGTTGCCACGACCACAGGAGGTCCCTTCTTCACAGGAGGCAGAGAGAGTCCCCTGAGTACCGACAAAGAAGGCATCACTCTCCCGCTGGTCGGCAGCCCCTTAGGGACGATAACGGACCTATCACCCGAGCCAAATTTTAAGAGTCCCAGGCTACAATCTTACAGGCCCTCAATCTCCGCTCAAACAACAACAATGCTTAGAGGGTCCCCACTCCTCCTCTGGTCCAAAGTCCTCGCCATCGGTCCCTAACTCCTCCTGAAGCTCCGAGCCACCGCCATCACATCCATAGTCCTCACCATTCCCCTAGATACCATTGCCGAACTCCACGCTCCCTTTCGTACGAAGATGAGTCCAGAGGCTTATCGGGCTACCGTCGAAGGGATGATGCGGTCTACTGCCGTCTCCACGAGATGGAGAGGCACCTCGGCCAACTGGATAGAGAAGAAGAACTGAGAGGAAGCACCCTCCGTCCGAGCAGACCCCCATTTTCTCGAACTATCATGGAGGTGCCTGTTCCTGCAAACTTCAAGCCCCCATAATTTAAGACATATACAGGAGAGTCAGACCCCGTAGACCACATCGAGAGTTTCAAAACTCTCATGTTGATCCACCAAGCTTCCGATGCTCTACTATGCAAGACCTTTCCGGCTACTCTCAAGGGTCCGGCTCGAGAATGGTACTCCCGCCTTGCTCCATCCTCCATTTCTCCTTTGAACAATTTGAGACCCTCTTCGTCACCCACTTTGTAAGCAACCACCGAACCGAGAAGACTAGTATTTCACTGCTCTTTCTCAACCAGAAGAAGGGTGAGAAGCTAAGAGATTATGTCAAGCGATTTACCGCGGAAGGTAGGTCCATTGCCTCCCTCGACCAATCGATCGCTGCAGTCGTCTTCCAGTCCAATGTTCTCAATTTGAGCCTCTGTTCCTCCCTAGCTAAAAAGCCCCCGCGAGACTTCTCCGACCTTCTTCTCAGAAGTGAGAAGTACATCCGGGCTAAGGAAGCTGAACATTACCCCACATTTGAGAGGTCTTCCTTCGGATCCAAGAGAAAGGCAGCTGAAGAAGAGGGATCTAAGAAGCTCCAGAAGGACAATAGGGGCCAGCACCGCCCACCTCCGAGATTTGAGAAGTTTACCCCTTTCAACACCAATGTTTCAACTATTCTCATGGAGGTCGAGAAAGAAAAGTCCTTCCTCCTGCCCCGAAGATGAATACCCTCGGGAAAAAGCAAGATAAGGAGAAGTGGTGTCGATATCATCGTGACCACGGCCACGACACCAATGATTGCCGGGCTCTGAAGAATGAAATTGAAGCCCTCATTCAGAGAGGGCAGCTGGCCAAATTCGTTAGAAAGGACCGGATTGATCTTCCTTCACCCCCCAGGGGGGCTAATAAGCGTCCCGAGAGGCGCGACGAGACTCCCGAGTTTGAAGAAGAACGCATCCTGCACCTCATCCATGGAGGCCCGATGGGAGGAACCTCTAACTCTTCTCGAAAGGCTTTCATCAGGGAGGTCAACTCGGTGCACAGCAGACCACCTCCCAAAGGCCTCGGAGTCCTGGTCACTTTCTTGGATGTAGACTTGGAGGGTGTCCGGACCCCCCACAGTGATTCACTAGTAATTAACCTCCACATGACTAATTATAAAGTGGAAAGGATTCTGGTGGACAATGGTAGCTCTGTTAACATCCTCTTCCTGGCGGCCTTCCGAGGACTCAAGTTATCATGGGACAGGCTCAAGCCCGCCGGCTACACGCTCCATGGGTTCACAGGAGTATCAGTGACTATCGAAGGGGTGATCACCCTCGACGTAACCGCTGGCAAAACTTCTACTACCAGGACGGAGCCAATGGATTTCATGGTCGTCGACATTCTAGTTGCTTACAATGTGATTCTAGGCCGACTTGGCCTAGCTGCTTTAGAGGCCGTCCCGTCGGCTTATCATCTCAAGATGAAGTTCCCCACCATGGCAGGTGTAAGGGAAGTAAGGGGTTGTCAGGAGATGGCCCGCAAATGTTACATGACCTACACCGGGGGACCTGTCCTCTCCCTTGAGACTCTTGAGATTTTCCAGGGGAACACCCAACCTATGTCAGAACCAGTAGACGAGCTAGAGGAAGTGCGCATAAGCAAGACCCTCCCCCTGCTCTCTGTTCCGACATAATCCAATGTATCAGGACATTGAGCAATGTCCTTAGAGACGCTGAGCTCCTCTATCCGAGGCTGGAAAAGATAGCATATGCCTTGGTTATGGCAGCAAGGAAGCTCCGCCCTTATTTTTAATCCCACTCGGTGGTCGTTCTTACCGACCAGCCGCTCAAACAAGTCCTGCACAAGCCCGAGACCTCCGGGCGTCGGATAAAGTGGTCGGTCGAGCTGAGTCAACATGACATTTCTTACCAGCCTCGGACCGCAATCAAGGCTCAAGCCTTAGCTGAATTTATTGTAGAGAGCACCATCCCGGAGGTTAGCCAAGCAGCAAATGGGCCTCCCATCTAGACGGTATATGTAGACGGGTCTTCTTGCACCAAAGGAAGCAGAGTCGGGGTCATACTGACAGGCCCAGATGACTTCGTTCTCCAATACTCCCTCCGCATCAACTTTAAGGCCTCCAATAACGAAGCTGAGTATGAGGCCCTAATAGCAGGCCTGGGTATGGCTCGCAAGGCAGGAGCACAACGTATCCGAATATTCAGTGACTCACAACTGGTTGTGAATCAGGTCTTAGGGGAGTACGAGGCGAGAGATGACCGAATGGCTAAGTACCTAGCCAAGGTCCAAAGTCTCATGGCTTCATTTGAAGAGGCGCAAATTCAGCGGATCCCTAGAGAGGAAAACTCCCAAGCAGATGCACTCTCAAAATTGGCCTCCTCCTCCCTCCAAGGTCTCGATAAGACTGTCCTAATCGAAGTACTCCTAAGACCAATCATAGAAGAAGAAACCCCCGACTCAATGGAGTCGCTGCCCGTCCAACTCCGGGACAACTGGATGAAGCCTTTGATAGAATTCTTCAGGGACGGGATCCTTCCGGAAGATCCTAAAGAAGCCCGTCGGATCCAAACGAGAACGGAGCGGTACACCCTTGTTGAAGGAGTCTTGTACAAATGCTCTTATACCCAAGTAGATGGCAGACCCTACTTGAGATGCCTCTCCCCGGAAGAAGCCTCGCATGCCTTGCAAGAACTTCACAAAGGTATAGGCAGAGCCCATTCAGGGTCAAGGTCCCTCGCCAGGAAAGTTTTGAACTACGGGTATTTTTGGCCTACCCTACTTCGAGACGCCGAGCAACATGTCCGGCAATGCAGCCCTTGTCAGCAGTTCTCCAACATTCTCTGCCTACCCCAAGCACCACTCACATCTCTCTCGAGTCCAATCCCCTTCACGATGTAGGGGATCCCACCAGCTCCAGGCCAACTCAAGTTCCTAGTCGTGGCAATCGACTATTTCTCTAAGTGGATCGAGGCTGAATCCTTGGCTACTATTACTGAGAACAAAGTGCTGCAGTTCTTCTGGAAAAATGTCATCTGTAGGTTCGGCGTATCTCGAATCCTGATAACAGATAATGGAACACAGTTCATAGGGGCAGCATTCCGATCTTTATGTGAAGACCTCGCCATTCAGCAACGCTTCTCCTTCGTCTCCCATCCTCAGTCCAATGGGCAAGTAGAAAACGCCAACAGGCAGATCCTCGCCAGCATCAAGAAGAGGCTAGATAAGTCGGCCAAAGGTGTAACACCCCGTGAATTTAAAAAAATATATATATAAATATATGAGATATATGTTAGAAGTATTAAAATGTGTATGGTAGTAGTATATGTGATAATGTATATGGAAATGGTGTGCATGGGAGTATTCATGGATGGGGGTCCACGTGCTTCAAAAATGACAGACCATTTGATGAGAGCATTTGCTTTGGCGTTACTTGGCCCACCCGGTAATTGATGGGGTGTGCTGTGCACGGTAGAAAGTATTGAAAGAGGAGAGATGGTGTGGGATTGTCCCACATCGAAAATCACTAGAATAAAAATATAATATAAATATAATTAGCCAAGGATCAAGAGTCACCTAATCGGTTAACCAACTTTTGAGAGGCAGCCTGTGGTGGGCAGTTGTACTACATAGTATCTAATTTGTCTTATAAATTGTATAAATTGTCTGAGCTAGGGGCAGGGGCGTTACAAAAGGTTTATGGGCGGAACAACTTCCTAACGTATTGTGGAACTACCGCACTACGAAACGGACCCCCACAGGAGAGTTGCCCTTCAATCTCACCTATGGGTCCGAGGCTGTAATCCCCTTGGAAGTTGGCCTGCCATCCCCTTGCCTTATTGCCTACGATGAAGAGCAGAACGCTAGAGAACTCCGGACGAATTTGGACCTGATTGATGAGCTCCGTGAAAGAGCTTCAATTTGCCAGCAAAATTATCGGAGAAGAATCGAGCACGCCTACAACAAAAGAGTCTATCCCACAGATCTCAAGGAAGGGGACTTAGTCCTCGAAAAGCTAGCTATTTCGTTCCCTAGCCAAAAGAGTAAGTTAGCTCCGAATTGGGAAGGACCGTATAAAGTTTCCAAGGTAGTCCGCCCCGGAGCATATCTTTTTGAAGATCTTGAAGACAGAGAGATACCAAGAACTTGGAACGCCGACCACTTATTGAAGTACCAAGAGGGTGTTTGAACGCCCCTCCAAGTACCTTCAAGTGTCGAGCCATTCCTATCTTTTTACTTTTTGTACTTGCTTCTTTATTTTCGCATTGTAATAACGGCTTGCAACTTAGAAGCGGTCGATTAGCAGTTATCAATAAAGAACTTCTTTCCCCTCACAATTCTATTGTAATTATTTTATCTCTCTGTTTAAGACCTTTAATGACGCTTATTCAAACGACACGTTCGGAGTCCAAAACTTGGCTCAGTTCCGCTTCGCAAGCTCGCTCTTAAGCGAGCTAGATGTGGTTCGCCATTCGAAATTGCTCCCACAACCATTGAAACTCACTCAATCGACGCGTTCGGAGTCCAAAACTTGACTCGATTCCGCTTCGCAAGCTCGTTCTCAAGCGAGCTAGAAGTGGTTCGTCATTCGGAATTACTTCCACAACCGTTGAAACTCACTCAAACGACGCGTTCGGGGTCTAAAACTTGGCTCGATTCCACTTCGTAAGCTCATTCTTAAGCGAGCTAAAAGTGGTTCACCATTCGGAATTGTTCCCACAACTGCTGAAACTCACTCAAACGATGCGTTCGGAGTCCAAAACTTGGCTCGATTCTGCTTCGCAAGCTCGCTCTTAAGCGAGTTAGAAGTGGTTCGCCATTCAGAATTGCTCCCATAACCGTTAAAAATCACTCAAATGACGCGTTCAGAGTCCAAAACTTGGCTCGATTCCGCTTCGCAAGCTCGCTCTTAAGCGAGCTAGAAGTGGTTCGCCATTCGAAATTTCTTCCACAACTGTTGAAACTCACTCAAACGACGCGTTCGGAGTCCAACATTTGGCTCAATTCCGCTTCGCAAGTTCGCCCTCAAGCGAGCTAGAAGTGGTTCGCCATTCGGAATTGCTCCCACAACCGTTGGAATCTGCTCTGGCAAAGAGTGCGGAGCTCAAAGCTTGCCTCGGTTTCGCTTCTACTCCTTGCCCCTAAGCAAGTTGCAAGTAGGTACCAAACAAATAACAAGTACCAACAAAACACGCCAATACACAAACGCAAAGGAGTAAAACAAGCTTTCACTTCTATAAAAGTTTAGAGTACAAAGGAACTCAAGTTACAAGACCAAGCTACTCTACTCTACGATGAATCACAAAAACTCGAAGAGCCATAATTACAACAACTTGTTCAGCGCTTCTTCGGGACGTGGACGTTTCGATTTAGAGACACCCGAGGACGGAGGCGCCTAACCTCGGAGCTCGTCTCCAGGCCAGCAAACTGAGATGCCTCTTCAGCACTACCTCTGACAGTGGCCCCAATGGATGCTCCACTCGACGAAGCAGCCACGCCACTTCGAGCATCGACCGGGCTCTACCTAGCAACAGGCGAGCGTGTCGCAAGCTCATAAAACAAGATCCCCCTCTCGCTCTCTTCATGAATACACGACGTACTTCTAACATTAACCTGGTCAGGTTGGGGTTTGAGTCGAGCAACTTCCTCCTCGAGCTCGACGATTCGATCCTTCAAAGAGGCGTCCTTCATGGTTATTTTAAAATGAGGAAGCCGAGCAGAACCCGCGGCACCAGAGCTGTCGCCGATAATTCGACGAAGATGAGTAACCTCGATGCTCCTATCGACCGTAACCCTCTTCAACTTGTCGACCTCCGCCATCGACTTGTCGTGCTCGGCCATCAACTTGCCCACCGCCGCTGTCAATTCTTCTTCCTCCGCCAAAAGCTCTTCTTCTACTATCTGCAAATGGGTGACTTCAACCAATTGTTCACCGCTCTCCGCTGTAGCATCAGACAACGCCTTCTTTAGCTGCTTCATCTCGGAGAGACGCTTCGACAGCTTTAGCTTGAGGCGTTCCAAGTCCAACTCGCTCTTGAGAAAACACTCTCGATTGCGAGAGAGGGCCAATTTCGTCGTTTTCAAGTCAGCCCGGAGACGAGAGGCCTCAACTGCTGCCTCATTGAGCGGCACCTCCTGAAAGAATATAACGACACCAAGCTCGTGCATCACAGCAAAATTTCAAAGCAAAGTTGCTAACACTTAGCAAGACGTCAAAAGGAGTGGTGCTCAACACTTGGTCAAATTTCAAGGTGAAATCATTTTCAGAAAAATCTCAAATCAAGACAGACCCCAACACATGGTCGAAGAAAGCGAAATTTAATTTATACCAAAAGGCGGTGGCCAGTCCACTGCAAGGCAATACATGAAGGAAAAAAAGGAGAAAAATATACAAAAGCAAGAAGATCAAGGGGCCACCTTGAGCGGTAGCTCGGTGACGGGCACCTCGGTAGATGGCTCCTCATCTTCTGCCGCTCCGGCTCGGGGGTCGGCCACGACCTCGTCACCGCCTCCCTCCACCACCACGGTCTCGGGGTTGGCAGGAGCATCGTCACCTTGTTGCTCGTCCCCTTCCTCTCATTCGGCTTCTTCCTCGGCTTCAAGGTCCTCATCGGCGACCGGACCCCACAATCTGTACCCCGACCTATCGAAGCCGGGGACCCGAGCCTCGACGTGCTCGAGCGCGGTGGCATAAGAATGCTCCATGTTGGCCGCCATATGTTTCTTAGCCTCGGCCTCAATCTCCGCCCTCGCCGCCTCTACTGCCTCCAAGGCCCTCGTCGCTTCGGCCCTCTCCTCGGCTGCTTTGGTGACCTCCAAAGCGAGCTGCTCCCTCGCTTGCGCCAGAGCCGCCTCTAGGTCGGTGACCTGGACCGTCAGAGCGTCCGAGCGGCACTGCTCCGCCTCGAACTGCTTTACGGCCCTAGCCCTGTCCGCTCTGTCCTTATCGCAAGCGGCCTTCAGCTCCCCCTCTTGCTCGGCATACTCCTCGAGAAGGTGGCTGAAGTGGCATGTGGCTTGCAAGAAGAAGCAATAAGAACACAATAAAAGCCAAACTAAAGACTTAGAAAATTTTCGAGAGAATGTCAAAAACAATTGAGAGAACATACCGACATAAGCGATCAAGCTACTTCTACGTCATCGTCGCTCGTCGTCCCCACCTTCAGGGTGGCTCGGTCCTTCGGGGTCGGGAGATGGTGAAGAGCCTGCATACTCATCGCCGAGTCCCCCAAGAAGCCATCGTGGTTCATCACCCGCTAATCGAGGATGAACAGCTTCTTGTGGGCCTCGGTCAGTATGACCTCGGCATGCTCGGTCAAGGGAGGGGTCTCGAGCGCCAGTGCCGCTGCAACGGAGAAGCCCTCGCCCGAAGGAGCAGAGGGGGTTGGCTGGACAACACCAACGATCGAGGACGATTGTCGAGGAGAAGCGGGGACGACGGTCCCGACCGCGGTCGAAGCAACCTTAGTGGGTCAGCCAGACGTGGGACCTGCGCTCGTCCTCTTCCGCTTCTTGGCATCTGCGGCCTTGTTTCGTTCGGCCATCATCGCCTTGAAGTCCATGTTCGGAGCCTCTGTCGAAGTAAAAGAAAATCAAGTTAGAGAAAACACAAGGCGTTAAAGAAAAGTAAAGCAAGAAAAAGAGATGTCCGGAGCGTACTCGGGTCGATCGGACTGAGGTCCGACCCGTGCAGCACCTCCTCGGTCATTTCCCTCCAACTCAACATCGGAAGACGGATCAGCTTCGCCGCCACCTCTGCCTCGGCCAGGGTCAACACCGGCTCAGCCTTTGCATACTTCGGCACATCCTCCTTCCACCGGGTCGGGAAGTTCCACGCCGAGGGGCCCTTGATCAGAAAGAACTTACCCTTCTATGACTTTATCGAGTCGGGGTTCTCTATCAGCTTGACGCCTTTCCGAGGCGACAGATAGTAACGGGGCTCGGTCTTGCTCATCCTGTTGATCTGATACAAACCCCGGAGGACGACGAGCTGCGGCTCCACCTTTGCTGTTCGGCATTGGAGCAGAAACCCGAGCACATGTCGCCACGTGTTCGGCATGAACTAAATAGGGCTCAGTCCATACCACCAGAGAACTTCGGTCACGAAGGGATGCAGAGGAAAACACAGTCCGGCGTTCAATGCGTCGTAGGCAAAGACGCAAGTATCTGGCATGAAGGCTGTGCACGCTCACATCCCGGGACCGGGAGAATCTGGGTGTACTCCGGGGGAATGGCGAAGCCCTTTCGAGTTCGAAGTAGATCCGCTCAGTTAGAACCGAGGGGATATCGTCCACCTCGGTAACCTCCCTCGGATCATTCTCCTCGTAGGTCTCCGAGTGACCGTAGATAGCCTTGGTCAGCAGCTCGCCAAAATACTGCCTTATCCCCCCATGGCCGGATAACACGGTCGGCATCCGACCCAGCTCACCTGCTTCTCTCACCGTCTCCACCACAGTCTCAACAACAGAAGACCGGGTCACTTCCTTCCCCTTCTCCTCGGCTGCCGATGATGCAACTATCTCCTTTCCCTTTCGCCTACTAACAACTTCTCCCCTTCCCTCTCGAACTGACTGCTCACTGCTCTGACCCCCCGAGGAAGAAGCCTCACTACTCGAGGACACTCGTGACATCTCGTAGTATATATATATGGGGTTAAATATACTGACCTTTGATGTTACGCTTACGGTCGGAGAAACTTTGCCAGAAATCGCCTGGCCTTCGCGACAGCTAGCACAACCGCCCTTGAGCTCAAATCTCTGCTAACAGAGCAACTCGAGAGCGAAAGTAAGTTTTAAAAGTGAAAAGTGAAAGAATGAGATAAGAAGTGAGGGGGTGAGAACTTATAGCCAAAGAGGCGACTGTTGGGCTTTTGTAACGCTTGGGGGCCCATTAAGGAAGGCTAAACGACGGAATAAAGAGAAGTGACGATTGCGACTGTTCGGCCTTGGCCACACAGCTCAATGACTCGTAATGAGCTGAGCCACTGAGGCACTCTGCCAAGCTACCAGGGCACCGACCTCCACATTTAGAGAAAAATGCCGCCAAGCAACTTCAACCATCAGATTGTCTCAAAATTTGTGTCGAAACATGATGAGCAGCTCAGATCACGCCACGCCCACAAAACGACAAGATAACGTTTTCTCGTGATCTGAACCTCTAACCTCGTGATTCGTGCCATGATGGATGCCCCAAATTCAGCCACGTGGCTCAACGACTCGTAATGAGCCGAGCCACCGAGGCACTCTACCGAGCTACCGGGGCACCGACCTCCACATTTGGAGAAAAATGCCGCCGAGCAACTTCAATCGTCAGATTGTCTCAAAATTCGTGTCGAAACATGATGAGCGGCTCAGATCATGCCACGTCCACAAAACGACAAGATAACGTTTTCTCGTGATCTGAACCTCTAACCTCGTAATTCGCACCATGATGGACGCCCCCGATTCAACCATGTGGCTCAATGACTCGTAATGAGCCGAGCCACCGAGGCACTCTACCGAGCTACCAGAGCACCGACCTCCACATTTGGAGAAAAATGCCGTCGAGCAACTTTAACTGTCAAATTGTCTCAAAATTCGTGTCGAAACATGATGAGTGGCTCAGATCACGCCACGCCCACAAAATGACAAGATAATATTTTCTCGTGATCTGAACCTCTAACCTCGTGATTCGCGTCATGATGGATGCTCCAGATCTAACCACGTGGCTCAAAGGCTCGTAATGAGCTGAGCCACCGAGACACTCTGCCGAGCTACAGAACAGTTATAGCGGAGCTACTGAGCTACCAAGGATCTAAGGCCGAGCTGTCGAGCAACCGATCAGCTATGGCCGAGCTACCGAGCTACCAAGGAGCTATGGCCGAGCTGTCGAGCTACCGAACGGCTATGGCCGAGCTACCGAGCTACCAAGGAGCTAAGGACGAGCTGTCGAACTACCGAGCAGCTATGACCGAGCTACCGAGCTACCGAGGCACCGATCCTCACATTTGAAGAAAAATGGCTGCCGAGCATCCCCAACTGTCAGATCAATTCAAAATTCGCGCCAAGAGATGATGAGCGGCTCAGATCACGCCACACCCACAAAACAACAAGATAACGTTTTCTCGTGATCTGAACCTCTATCCTCGTGATTCGCGCCATGATGGATGCTCCAGATTCAGCCACGTAACTCGGCAGCTCATGACGCGTCGAGCTACCGAGCTACCGAGGATTGGCCGAGTTACCAGGGCACCGACCTCCGTAAGCGGAGAAAAGTGCCGCCGAGCCACTCCGACCATCCGATCACTCCAATATTCGTGCACTCAGCTGATGAATGGTCCAGATTCAGCCACGTAGCTCAGCAGCTCATGCCATGCCGAGCTACCGAGGAGATCTGGCCGAGCTACCGGGGCACCGACCTCCGCAAGCAGAGAAAAGTGCCGCCGAGCCACTCCGACCGTCCGATCTCTCAGGAATTCGTGCTGCTTACTGATGGAAGGCCCAGATCGTGCCACGTCATAAATCAAATTAAAAATTAATTTTTTATTTATTAAATTCGAATAATTATTTAAAAATTTCAAAAAATGATTAAAAATTTAGGAAAATTAATTAAAAATTCTAAAACATAATTATAAATTTGGGGAAATATTTTTGAGCCCCCGTGTAAATAATTATTGCTTGGAATAATTAATTAAGGCCCCCGAACAATAAATCATAACTTCGCAAAATTAAATAAATAGTCCGAAAAATAAATAAAAATTAAGAAATATCACCAAAAGTCCAGGAGAGCTCAAGAACAACCTTGAGCGAGCGACCAACTTTGAAAATCACCATAATGCCTCGCACAAAGATTCGACACCCCTTATTCGGACTCCGATACAACTCCGCAAGCCATTAAAACAGTAAAACTACTCCTCAAAGGCTGATCAAACTCAGTCTTCGGGAGTGGGGGGCTCGTGATATGGCTAAAAATAGAGTTAAATCGGAACCGTCCAAATCGGACATGAATCTTAAAACTCGGCGGTAAAATGGTAATTTCACCTACAAACGGGTCTGAAATGGGTACCGTGTATTTTTTCCAAAGGCCCAATAACCCACGAACGGATCCATCTCAACTGGGTACGGGTTCCAACCCGCATGAAACCTAGTCCAGCTGGATAGAATTAGGGTTTATGGTTATACTTAATCAACGGCCCTGATTCACTCTATCCATTCACTGGGAAGTAGGGATTTGATCTTATCCCGAAACTGGTCCCTAGGACAACTATAAATAACCCCCATCCCCCACTGTTAACAGGTAATCAATCTTTTGCCAATCAAAGCTCATTCATAATCTTTCTGATTACTGACTTGAGCGTCGGAGGGTGCGTCGCCGGGATCAACCCCGGTGTTTCGCACTTTTTGCAGGTCAACAGCGGGAGATCACGGTCAAACTCCGACGGAAAGGTTTTAGGTTTGACTATTCAACATTCCAAGAATCCACAAATCTATCTGTTTTGCCCCCACACCGATTTCAGCGGCAACAATAAGTATAATACCAACTTAAGAGGATATTGTAGAACTTGCAATTGATTTTTTCTTTTGTACCTAACATAGAGTTTGCAGTGGATGGTAAATTGACATGATTCATTAGAGCATCCACTATCGTTTGCTAAAAACTGAAAATTTACATTTTTTGGCAAAAAAGTCTCCACTATCGTTAGTTGTAAATCCATTTATAGCAATAGAAATGAATAGTGAGCTTCTAAATATAGCAGGAGGTTTTAGCAATTGCAAACTATAGAGGACGAAATAAGATGTTCCATTTGTTTATTTTTTTGTTTTTTTAAAGAGGACGGACGGAAGAAGATTATCCGTCCACCAACTTCTTCACATTTAAAATTGATTTAGGAAAGAAAAGAAAAGAAAAAATTTCCCAGATTCTAAAATGTTATTTCAAAATTTACGAAAATGTCGTTTAAATAAATTTAAATTTATAAAAAAGACTCGGACGGAAAATCTTCTTTTGACCGGCTACTTTGGTAAAAAAAATAATTTCCAAAAATTACTAAAATGCCATTGCTAAATTATGAACATGAAATTAAATAAATTATAAAAAAAGGCTCGGACGGAAGATCTTCTTCCATCCGGCCCAAAAGTAACTTTAAAAAAAAATTGTCAAACGGACAATGATATCCGTCTTGGGATTTTGTAATACTAAAAAATAAAAAAGAAAGTGTTAGACGGAGGATGATCTTCCGTCATATTTTTTTATTATTTCCACAGCTCTAAATTTGGCTCTAATCAACTGCAACACTCATCATTCAATGCTATTTGCAAAATGCTGAATATACAAATTTTAACACCAAGGATAGTGGATGCTCTTAGAGTTTGTGTAATTTTGACATGAGCATTATTCTCATGTAGACAACCTTGGTTACAGAGACAAGTAGCAGTACCACTTCGACCGAGAAATCTCGAAATTTAACTGGTTGAATCTATAAATTAGGCATGAATTTCGCCAAATTAGAGGATTATTTAACATGTGTGCTCAATGATGCAGCTGAGGAGCAATTCTTTTGTGCTATTGGTTGTTCATTTCTTCACTTCCATCAGGAATAAAACAGAGCCCGAGGTATTGACATTCCTTTCTTGTAACTAATAACTATGTTTCACATTTTAATAATTGAAAATTAGACAGAATTATCTGTTAGTTTTGTTTATATAGGAGTTCTCCAATTGTAATTATAATTATATTTTGATTTCTATTTTGTGAATTTATAATATTTAGATTTTTTTTATTTGGAATTCATCCAACCTAATATGAAGAAAAACTCTTGAAAAAAATTTTCAACCTCTTCACAAAATTTGTCGGATATTTTTAGTCTCCCAATTATAGAAATCTGGCTGAACTATTCCCTTCCACCGAATTTGTGACTATGATTAATTTACATAAAGATGTTAACCCTACTATGAAGAGTTTATGGATTCTGTATGGTGAAACACTACTTGAATTCGACCACCACAAAAATTAAACAGAAGTTAGGAATTTGTGTTGCACAGTCGTCCTTCAGTTCAGACAAATGTGATGCACCTGCAACTTTGATTACCCATTTGTATTTTACTTTTCCCACATTAGAAAATGGTATATGGAATCTAGCTTGACAAGGAAACATTTATCTGTTGTGTAGACAATTCAATGTTGGGACCAGTTCGAGCTAAAGCTAGTCAAATTTCCAAGTAGTTGCTTTCTTATCTTTTTTTTTTTTGTGGGCAGGACTTGAGACTTATTGTTACTAGTCTTCACCACCACTATCGGAGAACGACCGCGACAGTCAGTAGTCTTCCTACACATCTCCCACTTCCTCTATTTCTCTCTCATCGCTCGTCAGCAGCACCACGTCATTTAGATATTTTCCCTCCTATAAATAGAGAAGAGATCGTTGAGTAACCACCCACATCCGTCTTAAAAATAAAAAACAAAAGTGAAGTAGGCCACATAGAAATACAAGTCATGGCCAAAAATCTCTTCCAAGTGCTTCTCATCCTTCTCATTGCCTTCGCGAACATGGTTTATTGCACTGATGAACAAGCAATATCTATAAACCCCAATTGCGTATTTCAACCAAATCGACCAGTTTGTCCGGGGAAACCCGGTCAGCCATATCCAAGGTACTGCTGCAAGAGTGGGAGCCCTCCTCCTCCTCCAACTAAGAATGTGCCATAACAATGGAACTATAGCACCATCGTTTATGGAAAAACGAGTGCCATATATATAAATATTTGAAATGAGCCTCTATGTCTAAGCTTGCCTTCCTGCATAGTTATAAATTTCTTTCTATCGTAATGCATCCTGTGTTTATTTCTATGTGATTGCAATAGCGTCTATCTTATTTTGCTTGCAAATCTGTATTCGTATATATAATATATAAAGCAAGAACAATGAAGGAAGTAATTCTCAAACTTTAGAGGCAGTTATGTATTCTAATTTAATAAGATTGGATCTGTCATAATGTGCAAATACCTCTTTTCATAATATAATGTTTAGTTTCTCAGTATATATATGATAATGTTAACTCATTTTGAGTGGTGCTTGCTTTCCAAAGTGGCCTTGTTTTGTTGATGGATCATGTTAATTGCCCCCTGTCCAGTGACATGAATGTATAGTAGGACTAGACTACAGAGTGTTTGTTTCTCGTCTCAACTTTAAAGAAATATCGCGTTGAGAACTGTTATGTATCTCAATGTTTGACCGATTCAGATTGGATTGAGTTGGCACGAGAAATTTATTTTGACGAGGTCGATCAACCGGTAGTATTAATTTTTGTTGTATTATTTATTTGTTGGTTGAGAAATATGAGTTCCATAACCCAGCCTCTTGGGTTCATAAACTTCATAATTCTTAATTTTTTTGATTGTATGTTTTGTTATAAAAAAATTAATGGAACGGCGGGGCTTCGACCCACGATAACAAAAAAATGTATCTGATATAAGTGTCTGAAAATCTGTCCTGACAAGTTGTAGCTTTCAAACAAAGGCGATTGTGCATCATGAGTTGTGATGAGATGCTTTTTTTAATTTAGCTACCACAAAGAAAGTTAGGAAATTTGTGTCAAGTGTTAAAACATTTCTGCAGACACATTTGCAGCAGGTGAAACAAATGTAGGGGGGGCATGTATTGTACTTTTTCCACTATAGAATTTGGTAAAAAGGTAATGCTACATCTACTATCAAATCTATTACATTTTTCTTTACCACACCTACTCTACAATAACCTTCACTAATAATGTGTAAAGAAAAAGATAGGTGTAGCATTACCCTTGGTAAAATTATTATAATTGAAGTTGAATAGTATCTAGATTCTGGCATGACTGAGAAGAGGTGAAAAAAATGAAAGGAAATATCAGGTTTGGGGAGGAGGGGAGGGAGGGAGGGTGGAAGATGGAAGGTTTTTTTTTGGGGGGAGTGGTTGGAGAAGAGGAAGGGGTTGGGGAGTTGTTTGGAAAGTGGGATACGAGGAACGAGCACGGGATCCCTCCCGAGGTTGGTGGTGACGTTGGCGCTCCCAAGGTTGGAGTGCCAGCTGTCATCGTTTTGTATGTACTTCAATATCTCCAACTTCGAGTGGTTTACCTCCTTAAATGTGTGTTATATAGCAACAGCAGCTAAAAACTATATAAGTTTTATAAATAGGGTTATATTATAATTTTGCATTAGAGAAAATTGAAAGTTTATTTCCAAATGCTATGTATAAATCAATTTCCCCTCTTTACTGCGGAGTAACTACTTCTGCGTTGAGTTTCTCTCTCGAAAATTCTAGAGAGAAGCTACTTTAAAAAAAACAAAAAAAAAAGACAAAAGACAAAGATTTTTTTTACCAAAATGACCCAATTCTTTAAAGTATGTACCAAACTGATCCAGATAGCGAGTTTGGTTAGAACCTCATCGCTATCTGAAAAAGTGAGTGTATGATCATGTATTTGAAAGCAAAATATCAAGTGTAGACTCACTATCTCACATAGCGTGTGTGTTTGTACAACACTAGCTAACTGGGATAGCGAGTGTAGGATCTTGAAGAAGAATTTCCCAATCGACACTCGTTATCTCAGTTAGTCAGTGCGTTTTTATCACACTCGCTAACTGAGATAGCGAGTGTCGATTGATGAATTTTTAAAGAGTCGTTGTTTCGCTCTCTCACTTCTCTCTTTCCATTTCCTGTCTCAACTCCGAAAGAAACCCAAAACGTCAAAACCTAGCCTCCCAAATTCGTTATTTCACCAACAAAATCCGTCCAAAATCTATTGAGATCCAATTCATCACTCACAATCCTCTCTACTCCAACTCTCAAACCCCTAAACCCATCATCAAAGATCATGAATTGCTCAATATTCCCGATCATTGTTTTGAAGGTATGATTAGTATAACCTTTTATCGTGTACACTTGGATAGATTAGATAATGTGTCTCATATTTGTATAAATATATATATATATATATATATATATATGGATTACGATATTTCTATATAGATTTATTTTGGTGGTGAAATCATTCGTGACGCAAAGCTAAGTTGTTGTTATAGTGTTGCTGATCCTGAAATAATTAGGACACCTCAATGTTAGCTCGATATGCAGCGGGAAAAGGTGAAGGTCAATATTTTATGACTGTGTCCGTAGGAAATGATAACGCTCTGAAGTTCATGATTGCTAGGACAGTTGATCCAAATTATAGTTGGTGCGCATTGGACTTATATATTAAACAAATCCAAATTAATAATGTCCAGCCACATGCTAATCCTAGTTCAAGCTCCGTACGAGAAGTACCAACACATGGAATGAGTTCTAATTCAGCTCAAACATGTAACGCCCCGAGACCGGCTCAGCTGCGCACACGGCTGCGTGTGCGCCCACGCGAACAAATAAAATCCTAACAACTGCCCACCAGAGGCTGCCATCAAAAAAGTGGTTAACCGTTAAGTACCCCTTATCATTTGGCTTATTCTATTTATTCTATTTTCTCTCTCTCTTCTCGGGCGATGTGGGACTAACTTTTCCTCACACACACAGCAACTACACACACAACAAGCTTTTCTCACCTGGGTCCCATGCCACGTCACCTGCTATGCACAACACTCTCCACTACTTCACTTTCTCTTTTCTTTTGTTCTTTACTTCATTTAATACCCAATATTATTCTTATGCCCCATATAATCTTTCTATAGGCCTCTTTCTCAATCCATTAAATCCAAACCCCCTATAGAAACTCCATGGGCCAACACCACTTTTTCTCACTCATATATATATATATATATATATATATATATATATATATATATATATATATACCCGCTTCAGTGCGGGTGTTACAAAACATCACATGCAATCTCACTGTCCCCACAAGAAGACACGTTCACAAATACAACAAGCCTGAATCCTATAGAAGTTGAGTTGTCATGTCAACCTAGTTTGGTTCAAGATTATGTTCAATGAGCCAATGTTTATGAAATATTTCAAGATACTACCGTCAATAATGACTTTGAAGTCATTGAAGTCTCTGGAAAATTTGAAATAACCACAGCCGCTATCTCAGATAGCGACTCTGGTTGAACTAGGGTAGCGACTGTGAGAAGTTCTAACTTTCAGAGACACAGGGTCACTATCTGAGATACCGACTGTGAAAAGTTCTAACTTCTAGAGACTTTGAAGTCTCTAGAAAATTTGAAATAACCATAGTTTCTATCTCCGATAGCGACCCTCTTTGAACCAGGGTAGCTATCTGAGAAAGCGAGCCAAGTTATCTTCATAAACCAGCTTGTGAACTTCTCAAACTCTTCCCTGTGTACATATATTTTCACACATATCATCTCAGACTTACACATTCTCAACCCAGATTTTCAACTTCTCAATCTCAAACTTTCATATCATCACAAACACAGACAAACCCAGGTTTTCTCAATCTCAATCTCAAACTCAAACTTTCACATTCTCAATCTCAATCTCATATCATCTCAATATCAAACCAAGGTTTTTCTCAAACTTTCACATTCTCAAACTGAGAAAAAAACAAACACAAACATAAAGCTAAATATATACAAACACAGACATAAAGCTAAACAAACAAAGCAAACAAAATAAACAAACACGGGAAAAAAGAAGGAAAGTTCTTATAGTCCCAAATTTATACAATCTAACAAAGATAACAAAATAAATAAAACTTATACAACAAATTTTCAATAGTTCATGGATCAGGGGTGAACAAGTCTGGGGGTCTCCTCAATCATTTAGGATGCCTTGGAGTTGCTTATATAAGCCGGGAAAGATGAATGTTATCATCATCATCTTCTTCTAGCTCAGTGACGTGCTCCTCCTGTCCTCGTTCTTGTAATACTCTTTGACGATACGGAGGTTTTGTGGCCATTGTCTTTCGACGACCCGTTCGGTGCACCGAACCCGAAAATATAGCGTCCATTCTATTTCCTTCACCAACAAGGTCAACTTGTGCCCGACAAGACTGAACCATTTTCCATGCAAAGTCTTTTAATGGTTCGGCAACATTGCTCTTTAACACCTTCGCGCATTCTTTTGCCTGAATCCATGTTTGGGCCATCTACACAAACAAAACACAAGTATTTAACGCAGAATGTATAATGTACATGTATATGTGTAATGTAAAACGAATAGATACAAAATAAAACTTACGATATCCAGAATCAATGTTGACTTCGACATTGGTAAATGAACGGAATGGTCGTTAGCTGGATCAGCGGCTCATCGCCGAGTTGGTACTTGCACACCTATAGGCATTTGAGATGTAGGAGATATATAAAGTCGAGGCATTCTTCGATACCACATCATATACGATCCATGTAAATCGGTATCGAATGTTGGAATATTAACAATCATGTGATCAAAACGGTGATTGTTCCATATATCTACGTGGGTATGCAAACTAGCGGCCCAATCATGATCGGGCTGTCGACCAATTTCGGTAATACCATGCAAATCTGCATTAAAAGTTTTTGCGACTGGAATATTTTGACGGCTGGCCAAATTCTCGAAGTACTCTATCTACATAATAGGACTCTACTGTGTCGAAGTTGACAAGAGATGCTCTTGTCAACCACAGCTCATGAGTCGCCGTGCACACAGGTGGTAATCTCGCTAAACGTTCATCTGTATATGGCTTCCACTTGACACACTCATCCGTCAACGTATCAAACTAGTCTCTGTAGTATGTCAAGCAGCAATTTGGGTTAGCCTTCCATGTTAGGGATCCGTTCCAGTAAACACCCTGTGGTGGTTTCATGTGCAGGTCATTGGGAACATGCAACCACTTTGATGATTGCCTACTAACTACAGATATACCGATATGTATGCATTTCTAACTCCATACTTGTAACAACAACATTGATCCATTCATCTTACTAGCACCAAGAGCGCATTTGTACAAACTTCGATATAATGTAGCCAATTCTGCACTACCCCAACTATACGCTCCAACGGTTCCGAGATAAGCGATTAGAGGTAAGTACATAAGGGGAACGGAAATACCGGTGGAGTTCGGGAACATTACACCTCCAAACAATGACATAATATGTCACGTCTCGCTTCCCAAAAATCTGCAATACAACGAATGCAGGAAAGAGGAAGAGAGAAAGCACAAGTACCCGTCAATTGCAAGTCGCGGGTCACAAATAGAGTAGGATACAAGCACATGGAAAACTAACTAACATCATGGTATACTAACAGGTATGGGTAACATATGTCGAGTGTCAAGTCAACAGGTAAACAGGTAAACATGTATAAATATCAGGTAATCAGGTAATCAGTTAAACATGGTCAACAAGTAAATATGTATCATGTATCAGGGAATCATGTAAACAGGTAACAAGTAATCATGTATCAGGAGTATCAGGATAATCAGGTAACAGGTATACAGGTATCATGTGTCAGGAAAACAGGTATCAGATTATATCAGGTTAAATCTTGTTATTTTACTATCTAGGTAGCACTTATGCCGCCTATACAACATGCATGGTTGCTACAACAAACAGTTTCGCTTAGTAAGATTTTCATAGTGGAGTCCATAGGACAGTGTACTTAGGTACAGGAAACAGAAACAGGCAGAACCTAGTGGTTCTCTTTCGAAAGCACCTTCCTAAGGGAAGTAATGTAGTCAGGTACAGGTAAACAGGTATAACCTAGTGGTTATCTTCCGAGAACACCTTCCTATAGGGAAGCATGCAACAATCAGGTACAGGTAAATAGGATCGTGAATCATATAGTCATGAACACATAACAGGCAGGCAGGACACTAGTCCTCTTCCAAGTACATGTTTCTATATTTTTCACTACTAGATCTTCCCTTAAACCCCGGCTTAGTTACTTTTAAAATTATGGTCATCAACAGGCATGAGAGTGTACAAAATAATGTCAAACTAGCATGGTATAATCAGGTTTAGACTCAGGGAATCAAATCAGCATGCATGGATGATATACATTCACATAAACGAGCAAAATAGACTAGGTTCATAATCAAGACAGCAAGACCAATCAGTACTAAAACAGTGATTCAAAGATCTACAGGCATGCAAATCAAGATCCGTCAAATGATCTGGAAACTAGACATCCGCATGCATCCAACGAGTATAATAAAGTCATATACTAATTCACAACATCTCAGCTCAAAACTAATTTGAATACAGATTTTATGTTCAGCCAGAAAACAGGGGAACAACTTCAAACGCATAAAAACAGCATGAAAACATATCAAATAATTCCACGAAAAATCTGGGGTAATCCCCTATAGGTATAGACTCAAAATAATAAGTTTCATAATATTCAAGAAAGTATAGATAAGTCGTAAAAAATAAGAAGTAACACAAAATCGTAGTTTGACGAATCTGGAATTTCTCAACACTGATGTACGAAAACAAGCATATCTCGCAATCAGTGAATCGAAATCAAATTCTGCCAAAACTACGTGAAAATAGATAAAATTTACCAACTTTCATATCTCACAAATAATTTTCATAAAACATAAGGAAATAGGGTGAAAACTGGGTTCAACATAGAACAGCACGCAATTTACAGCAAAAGTAGATTTTAGAAAAGGATATGAAACATCGCTCAAAACTTATCTTTGAAATACACCAAAAATCTGGTAAGTCCCTAACATCATGAGGAAATACTGAGCAAAATATTATAGCAAGGTATTATGTATAGTCTAGATCTTGAAAATAAATAGTTCACAAAATCTACACAAAACTGAAAACTACTGACACGTCTGTACCAAAATTATCATATCCCAGCCATACGAACTCCAAACGCAGTAGAACCAGTGGGGTTTGAAAATAGATTAAATTATCTAGAATTCCTCTTTTATTTAAAAATTAAGATTCGGACTGTAGCATGGGTGAAAATAGTAAACAAAACAGAACAAACTGCAAATACAGATTTCTCACCTCTAGACAAAAACATCATAACTTATACGATTTTGATCCAAACTTAACCAAACTTGAAATACAACCTATCAGACATCTAAACATCATGTTTTAGGGATTCTAACATGTCCAAGCCTAATTATTTTTTACATGGGCATTCAATCAAACACATAGCATGCAATTTATCACATACACGAACAAAATCACGTTTTGGGTAAACCTAGTTATCATCCTATCAAGTTTCATGTCCTAAGTCATCTATGGCCAAATTTATCACAATAGAGACAAACCCATCAAGAAAAATACAATTTTTGGTCGTCTCTAGACCCAACTACTCTAGGTGTGAACTTTTTGACTTGTATCAACCTAATGAATTGTAGTACAAGTTACTTGCCTGAAAGACGATGATGAATCCAACGAAAGAAAGAGAATAACGGGAACGGATTCCTGGGCACGAACTCAACAGTAACGGGTCACGAATAAAGATCACGAATCCAAAGAACAAATAACCTGCGAACACGATCGGACGGATGAGATCAAAAGATCAAGAGAACCAAGGCGATCAGATCAGATCGGATGACTCTGATCGAAGATCAAGATCAAGATCGAGATGTGATCAGTATCTTGATGATGAAGATGATGATCGGATCAGATCGACGATCGGACGACCACCAAACAAAACGATCAAAGAACCCCAAGATGATGATGAAGTAATCCAACAGTCCAAAATCAAAGATGATAATCAAGATCCAACGGTCCAAATGAACAGCTCACAATCAATGAGATCAAAACCCATGATGATGAGATCATGATGCGATCAACGGCTCAACATCAACTCGATCAAAACACAATCAGACGAATGGCCAAGATTCAAAAGATCCAACTCCAAGATGATTAAGATGAAGAAATCCAACGGCTTAAATTCCATCTATCCAACTCCATACAAACTTCAACCACAAGGCAAGGGGGGAGTGCAGTGCTGATGACGATGGCCATGGGCAGCGCCGGCGTCGGGAGGACAGGCCGGAGGGCGGCTGCCGCAGTTGTTGGCTGCTGCGCTGAGGAGGAGAGTGCGCACAGATGTGCGGGGGCAGCGGTGTGGATGCGAGGTCGGGAGGAGGAGACGGAAAAGCAGGGTTGGGGTCACTGCGGCACAGCGCGACGCAGGGAGGGGGTCGCGACTACCTGCGATTGGCGGTCTAGCATCGGAGAGGAGGGACAGCCAGGGAACACGGCGGGGACTGTGCTGGACAGCGGCTGCGCGCACTGCAGTCGCGGCTGTAGCTGCGCGATTTGCTGTCGCGAGGGGGGTGCACGGGGCTGAGGGTGGTGCGTCGCGGGGTCGGCGTCAGCGCTTGGATGGCTGCGCGATGTTGTCGCTGCTGGTGCTGTCGGAGATGGGGAGAGGGCGACGCTGTCGCGGCGGCGCTGAGGGAAGGATCGGGAGGGAGATGAGCGGGATAGGAAGACGAGGCGTTGGCGGCGCATGCATGGGTTGTATGAGAAGATGAAGAGTTATTTGGCTTGTTACCCTTCTTTTTGAAAATATTTAGGGAAATACCATTGTTTTGAAAATAATTGAATTTTTTCCCAAAATGATCCTTTTTGCAAAAGTATTGCCATAAACGACCTGTTTTTTTTTTATTTCCACAAACGCCCTACTCGCTTTTTGAGAAAGCGGGTTTGGTACAAACCCTCGCGCTTTTTCAAAAAGCGAGTCTTGGGTTTCAGAAAATTGGAAGCCTAAGACTCGCTTTTCGAAAAAGCGGGATAGTTTGTACTAAACTCGCTTTTTCCAAAAGCGAGTCTTGGGCTTCTTTGCCCAGCAACACTCGCTTTTTGAAAAAGCGGGGCTAATTATACCACACTCGCTTTTTCAAAAAGCGAGTGTCGATTGGGACTTAAACCCCCGCCCCCAAAACAGATCTCACTTCTTCTCTCTATTCTTTCTCTTCCTCTTCGTTCGCGAAACCCTAACCCATCTCTCATCTCAAATTCGTCAAAATACCCTCATATTTTGTTGAATAACCCACAAAATTGCTTTGGACAACTTAAACCCATCTTCCGTTAGAGGTTTAATTTGTTGGAATTTGGGTATACTTCAAAAGGGAAGCAACTTTATTGTGAAGGTATGTTGTTAATTTCCCCATTATTTTGTTAATTTAAATAGGTTTTCTTTATGGGTTGATAATAACTCGATTATTGGTATAAATTAACGTAGGTATGGATTTGGAGATTCCTATTTGGTTATATTTTGGTGGTGAAATAATTCGTGATCCAAAGATTGGTTGTTCTTATAGTCATTTGGATCCGGAAATAGTTTGGGTGCCCCGTACCATCACATTTGAAGAATTAGTTGGTAAAATCTATGAAGTTACTAATTGGGATAGGAATGAATGGAATTTGAAAATTTTAGCTCGATACGCAGCAGGAAGAGGAGATGGTCAGTATTTTATGACAGTGCCCGTACCTACTGATAATGCGCTGAAGTCATTGATTGCTAGGACATTTGATCCCAATTGTGCTTGGTCTGTAGTAGAGTTATATATTTAGCAAATCCGAGTTGTCAATGCCCAGCCACATGATATCCCCAGTGCAAGCTTCATACGGGTAGTACCTACACAGGAGTCGAGGCCTATCCCCGATCAATCATCACAACCAAATCCGATATCCTCACAAGAAAACACCTTCGCCCATGCTCCAATTCCGGATTCTGTAAATGTTGAGCTGCCACGCCAACCTAGCCCGTTTCCTGACTCTGTTCCAAATAACAGCATGTTTGAACTCTTTGAAAATGCAGTCTGTAACAACAGCTTATTAGAAGATGATGAAGAAGATGAAGAAACAGACGATGAAGATGTTGATAGTGGTGACACTGATGACGTAGACGATGATGAAGATGTTGACAGTGGTGCAGATGTAAATCCCACGAACAGCAGTTCTAATGAAGCCAGAGGTACTTATAGCTACGGCAATGTTGACGGTCATGTTACTGAGGAAATGGCTGAAGGTGCTAGAGTAAACCTAGTTCCACAAGAGTCGTCTGGTTCGTCCAATGTAGACGAATTGTACGTTGGACAGGAGTTTATAAGTAAGCAGTCGATTCAACAGGCAGTGAAGTTGTATTCTATCAAAAAACATCGTGAATTTGTAACTTTGAAATCTACACCGTCACTGTACACTGTTAAATGCAAAATGGCACCTAGAAAACGTACCATTGAGGAGATCGTGCAAGGGCCCCCCGGAGTAAGTGATGTTGGCTGCCCTTGGAGATTACGAGCGATGGTTCCAAAAGGCGGGACGAATTTTGTGGTGAAGAAGATAGTTGGGCCACACACTTGTACGAATCCAACGCTCAATCAAGATCACCTTAAAATTGATTACAATATTGTTTGTAATCTGATTGTTGATGTGGTGAAAAAAGATACCTCTTTATCACCGAGGTCAATTATTGAGATTGTTAAAATACAATATAATTATCAGATTTCCTATAAGAAAGTTTGGCGAGCAAAACAAAAAGCCATCGAGAGGTTGTATGGTACCTTCGAAGAAGCATACACAAAGTTACCTGCTCTACTCACAGCAATTCAATCTGCAAATACAGGGACCGTTGTTCACTGGGATAAGTATGGGTCTGGCCCTGGTGAGGAAACATTCAAGGGTGTATTCTGGGCATTTGGTCCTTCAATTCAAGGTTTCAAGTCCTGCAGACCGGTGATCAGTGTTGACGGGACTCACTTGTACGGTAAGTACAAGGGTTGCTTGCTAATTGCTGTTTCCCCAGATGCGAATGATTGTTTATTTCCGTTTGCATTTGCATTGGTTGATGGAGAGAGTATAAATACGTGGACATGGTTCATGAGTTGCATCCGACATTATGTCACCGATCGCACTGAGTTGTGTGTTATTTCTGATCGTCACGCTGGTATAATGCATGCTATGGAGTTACAAAATGGAGCTTGGAACGAACCAAGTGGGTATCACCGTTATTGTATGCGCCATTTTGCTACAAATTTCTTTACTAAATTTGGTAGCAAGGCATTGCGTAAGAAGGCGAAAATAATAGCGTGTGAACACCAACCCAAAAAGTTCATGGCCAAACTTGCTGAGCTTGAGAACGTAAATGTGGAAGCGGCTAATTGGTTAAAAGAGAAGCCGGTTGAGAAATGGGCACTTTATGCAGATGAAGGTCGCAGATACGGGATAATGACTACGAACTTGTCAGAAGTGTTCAACTCAGTCTTGAAAGGAGTCCGTAGTTTGCCAGTGACAGTGATTGTTGAGACGATCTTCGAACGTCTGAACAATTATTTTACTACTCGTCGACAAGAAGCGACTCAACTTTTATCCGAAGGGAGGATTTTTTCTCGAAAAGTACATGAACTGCTTGATAGTCGCCGTGAGAGAGCTAACGGTACGACGCGGTGGCTTACTAGCGACTTTCTTGAATCGTCTTTGGCGTGTATTAGTCCGATGTGCGGGAGTGTTTAAGATTGCATCCAAGGTCGCCCCCTCCCCCACAGCATCTGCCTGTGCTCGACAGGATGTCAGCATTTCGCGTGCGAAGTCCTTCACCGCATCGGCCACGTTACTACTCAATACCGCTGCACATTTCCTGCCCATACTCCAAGTCTGGGCCATCTACAAAATATAATATATTGTTTTTTGTAGTTAGAGTTCAAAAAAAATAAAAGACTTATAAATTTCGAAAAAACTTACAATCGTGCGAAGAGCCGATGCCTTCGGTTGAAACATCGGCAAATGCATGGAGTGCACATCTACCGGTTCTGCCGCCGGTCGACGTATAGGCATCACCACACCGGCTGGAGTCTGTCCTGTCGGAGAGATGTACCGCCTTGTCATCCTCCGATACCAATTCATGTAGTTCGCGTGGTCTGCTAATTGGAATGGAGGAATGTTGCGGATTATTTCATCAAATCTTTGTAAGTTCCATCTCTCGACATAGGTGGAGAAGCTTTCCGCCCAATTGTGACCTGGCGTACGACCCATTCCGGTAATTTTATGGAGATCAGCATTGAAGGGCTCAGCTACTGGTATCAACTGCTGGAGACCAAACTGCCGTAGTACTCTGCTAACAAAATACAACTCGACAGTGCTGAAGTTAATGAGCGGTGCTTTTGTCAGCCAAAGGTCTCGCCTATACAAGGCACTGGGCGGTAATCGTGCTAGACGCTCCTCCGTGTAGGGCATCCATACAACGCAGTTGTCTGCCAACCTGTCCAACTCATCACGGTAGTAGGTCAGGCATCTGTTCGGGTTGGCAGTCCAGGTTAGGTTACCCGACCAGTACACACCTAGAGGAGGAAGCATGTACGGGTCTTCAGGGAGATTGATCCAGCTGGGTGATTGTTTTCTAACTACGGGACGCCCAACATGGATACGCTCCCAGCTCCACACTTGAAGCAAAATCATCGGGCCATTCATCTGCACGGACCCGAGGGCACACAGGCACAAACTCCTGTAGAGGGCTGCTAGGGCGGCACTACCCCAACTATACTGGCCGACTCGTCCAAGGTCGGCAATAAGCGGGAGGTACATGAGGGGAACGGAATGACCGCTTGAGTTAGAGAATAGTACCCCTCCAAAAAGAGTAAGGATGTACGCCCTGCAGTACATCTGGACCTCCTCTTCGGTCGAATCATCTGTCAATTTATCTTTAAATTTTTCCTTCAACCACTTCAGACGAATTTGTTTCCCTACTACTGCACCTGTCTCCACTTCGACACCTAGGTATTCTTCTACTAAGTATGCCGCGTCGAAGTCCATGGAGCCGGTCACCGCCTGCCCATCTACCGGGAGGCCTGTGATGACTGAAACGTCCTGCAACGTAACAGTCATCTCCCCAGCTGACAAGTGGAAACTGTGGGTCTCAGGACGCCATCTCTCCAAGAGTGCTGTCAGTAGAGGCCGATCGCACTTGATGCCGCTCATCAGTGCGATGCCATATAGGCCGCAATCCCGTAGTATTTGGTGAATCCGTGGGTGCATAGGGAGAGGATGCCCCCCACGGAAGGTACACTCTTTCGAATCCCCCTCCCACACATCTTTGGAGAGATGGTGCGACTGACAAGTTAGAAGACTGCGGTCGAGTGGACCTGGACCAACAAGCGGAACCGTAGATGAAGAAGGGGCAGGCGACGAAGTACCAGCCACATTTTGGTTTGTTGGGACCTGCAAAACACCAGTTACATCAGCAAATAAATATATCAATCAATTATATGACAGTGAAACAAATCGAATGCAAAAAAAAATATAACTTACATTACTTCGTTCGTTTCCACCACGACGACCACCAACACGCCCACTGCGTGGAGGTGGGCCAAAAGATGTACGTGGTCCATCGCCACGATTGGCTCTACTACTACCGCCAGCCTCCACACGTCCCTTATTTCGTGGCATTTTTTCAAAAAAAAAAGTATCCTACAATGATGAACGAGCATTCATTATTAACAAATCCAAATTTATTTTAGCAATTTAATTCATCACGGAAGCTAAAGATAATTGAAATGCAAATACAACTCACAAAGTCACAAAGTCACAAATAATTTCCTGCACTCAATCTAACTTTTATGCACACAAATACAAATGCTCCACACCCAATCTGATTCTACAATTTTTTCTTATTTCTTGACTATGGAATTTGGCAAATAGATGCAAATTGTTTACTTGAATTGAAAAAGAAATATCCAGTAAAACTCCAGTACACGAAGTTACATCCATAAACATGCCAGTGGTTAAAATTTGAGAACAAATTCAGAACTAATGACATGAGAACTGTATATCCATAAACATGCCAGTAATCACACAGTAATCACATATGCACAATTACTTTCACAAAATCACATATGCACAATTGTACTTTTACTCACATATGCGCATATGCACAAATACTACTCACAAAATCACAATTACACATTTACTCACAAATCCCCAAATTCTACACAGACTACAAACAAACCGTTCAAAAATTCTACACACACCACCACATATTACACACAATATATATACAAAATTAGAAAATATTGAGTTCTAGAAATATACCTCAAGCTTCACGCAGGAATTGAACCACCGCAATCACCACAAACCAAAAAGAACCACCACCAAATCGCGCGCGTCACCGACCTCCACCCCTTCTTCTTCAATCCACCGCAATCACCCAAAATTTCGAAAATAAAACTCAACCACAACGTGGGCAACTAGATTGGGATGAGAAAGGGAAGATTTTAGAAGCTAATTGACGGCTAATTTGATGAAATAGGCCACAAATCGAAGATTGCGAGCGATGGGTTAGGGTTTTTCGAAAGCGAGTCTTGAGGAAGATAGAGAAGAAGTGAGATCTGTTTTGGGGGCGGGGGTTTAAGTCCCAATCGACACTCGCTTTTTGAAAAAGCGAGTGTGGTATAATTACCCCCGCTTTTTCAAAAAGCGAGTGTTGCTGGGCAAAGAAGCCCAAGACTCGCTTTTGGAAAAAGCGAGTTTAGTACAAACTATCCCGCTTTTTCGAAAAGCGAGTCTTAGGCTTCCAATTTTCTGAAACCCAAGACTCGCTTTTTGAAAAAGCGCGAGGGTTTGTACCAAACCCGCTTTCTCAAAAAGCGAGTAGGGCGTTTGTGGAAATAAAAAAAAAAACAGGTCGTTTGTGGCAATACTTTTGCAAAAAGGGTCATTTTGGGAAAAAATTCAAAATAATTAGTACAATACCCTAGTTCTTAGTTGGATTTCTATAGTATTCTTCCTATAATAATTTTTATAAGATGTGTAACCTTTCTACAAAAACTAAGAGTTTTTGGATTTTAGAATAATTCTTATTTTTATTATTAGATTTTAGTTTTTCTGCTTTCTAGCTTATAAATTATTAATAATTATACGGAAAATTCTTAAAATTAAATTAAAATTATTTACTTTGTACTGGCTCTGATACCACAATTTGTTTGGGTGCGTGAAATCTCTTAACTTGTAGGTGTGGGTAGCGCGTAATTTGCAGACCTGAAAATCAAAAGGAAGAGAGTATCAAAAACTTTAAAAGTCTAAAGAGTTGAAATAAAGATCAAAGTTTGGCATAAAATAATATTCGTCGAAATAATGGATATTGTCAATTCTAAAAAAGTAATCAGGAATGATGGGAATATCGTCGTCATCGTCATCAAGTTCTCTCATATATTCTGATTCTGTCTCATATCCTTCACTATTACTATCATATGGGGGTTCTTCGAGTTCTTCTGTATGTCTATTTTCTCCTCCATTCTATTCATGTTCTTCTAGAAATTGTCTGTATGCAGTCGTAGGACTCCAAACGTAACTATTAAATATACCATTTTCATAAAATAACAAAGATCTTTCGTGATAAGTTAGGTCGTCAATTATTTCAACATTTATATTACTAGTTTCTCCAGGAATTATTTGGTTTATTGTTATAATTATTACTCATTGAATACTAAACAATGAATAATTTGAATTCGTAGCAATCATCCATGCTTATTTGTCTATGAGGATAATAAACATCAAAAACTAGCATTCTATCACTTCCTTGGTAATTAACCATTAATTCAAAAATTAGAAAGGCAATACCAAAATTATTATCCATTAGTTCTTTTGAACAATAAGCAATTATGAAATAAAGAGCAGAGAGAGATTTCTAAGGATACCTAAAAAATCAAAACAAAACGGCCCATCATGCTTCCGACCTAGTTAAACTTTTTTGATCTGTTCTGTACCAGTTACTACCAGTGGATAAAATACCCATGGTATGCACCCCGATTTCTGTGCTCCTTTTACGTTCTTCCCATCTCAAGATTACTATGCCCTCAATAGAGCTTCATCCTTAGAGATACGTCGAGAACAACTAGTAGAACTTTGGTACATACAACCACAAAAGTCTAACTATAGAAGGTTGCAAATGAGTCTTTTTGCAAGATCAGTCAGGCAGAGCCTTACAAACCTCTCCCTAAGGGAAAGAAATTTAGTTGTTCATACCTTATTTTCTACAAAGGCTGATAGATGAACTCATAAAAGATATTTTATTTCCATCAAGGTTGTTACAAACAGACTCTCCAAGATTATGAGAAATTTTTTCTCTCCAAATCGTCTGCCCTTCTCTCTTGTTTTGCTTTCCCTTTTATAAACCAAGGGATCAGCTTACAATAGGTTTTACATACGTCACTGCTTACATCATATGTACAATAATTGGATGAATACGTAAGTGCTTACATCAGGTTACATTGATTGCTCAGATTACATTTTGGCCTATTCCATGAAAAGAGATTCCTCTTGGCCGACATCTTCACATGCTGCACATTTATGTAGGTGCTCCATCTTCATCAGGCTACAGTAATGTACAGTTGTCTCTGCTGTCATTGTCATTGCTCCAGTAGATAGTATCTGATACCAGCTATCAAATAGCTCATGTTTATCTTGTGGCTGTTTGATCTTTGCTATACTATACATTATTATCTTATCTGGATCTGGGCTGTCATAGATCCATATATTGCTATCTCTTTGTTTTATGTCTTTTAATTCACAATACATGTTCCTAAAGCCCATTGTCCTTCTTTCTGAGATTAATTTCTCAAATTCTTCGGCTTTAAATGGTACAATGTTTGATGCTCCATAGATTATTTGGGTGGTCATCCCTATTTTGATAACATGTTCCGCTGGGAATTCTTCCTCATCATTAAGATATTCAGGGATGGCTGAATACATTCTAACATATATTTTTGAGGCCATCGTGAGCCCAAAATAACTTTTAGCTGCCTTGTAAATTTCTCTTGGTAGGTGAATTAGTTCTTCACATTCTCTGGATGGATAAATGCAATGAATAAGTCCTCTTTCGAACAGTTTCCTAGTTGTTCTCGGATTAGCTCCTGGTAGGATGATGGCCTTGTTCATGTGCTGCTGAGATATGGTTTTGATAAATTGGTTTACCTCTGTTACTTGACATAGCTTTTGAATATATTGTAAAAATAATATTTTCTTCGATACTTTGGTAGGACCTTTCTCAGTAAGAAGTGTCTTCTTGTATGTGGTTTTAATTGCTTCTTCTTTCACTGACTGAGAAGGCTCACCTATCTTACTCATTTTTTCGCTATTATTGTCCGCCATATTTTCTGTGGTTACATGCTGGCTTATATGCTGATAGAATAGACTTTGGAGTCCACATATTTGTAGTTGTAATTGGTTAAATGCTCCTTTTAATTGCTCCACTGTCTCCTTTAGGTAGACTATATCTTGTTCTATTTGTTGAACTCTGGTTTCCATTCTGCAACAAGTGAAATAGTTAATTTCTTGATAGAAAATCGGCTAAAATATTATGTTTTCCTTTTATGTTTTCTATTAAGAAATCGTAATGTGCTAATTCCATCTGCCATCTTATCAATCTTTTGTTTGCTATAGTTGGGTCTATTATTTTATTAATCCAACTCTTTGCTTGGGTATTATTTGTTCTTACAGTAAATTTTGTATGTATTATAAATAATTCAAACTTTTTTATAGCTTTTAAGATTGCCAGTAGTTCTTTTTCGTTTATGTGATAATTTTGTTGGGTTTGTGTGAAAGATCCAATAGTGTATCTAGCTAGTTTTTCCTCCTTTTCTCCTATTTCAATAAATTTTAATACTGCTCCCTAATTGGTTTCACATGTATCTGTTTCTATTATCCAAGAACATTCTTTAACAGGTAATCTTAGCTTATGTAATTCTGAAGTTTGTTGTTTTAATATTTTAAGTTTCTCTTCATCCTCCGGGGTCCATTCCCATTTCTTAAACTTTTTTAGTTTTTATTGTAACCAATTTGTTTTTGCTGATAAATTTGGTATGTAACCTCTTGTTTGATTTTGTAATCCTATTATAGCTTACACTTCTCTTTTTTCTTTTAAGACATTAGGAAAAGTCTTTATTTTTTCTGCTATATGTGGTTGTAATTCTATTCCTTCATGTGATAATTTTGTTCCTAAGAATTCTATCTCAGTTTTAAATAATTTCATTTTCTTTTTTGATAGTGTAATATCTGCTTTTTTCACTATTTCTATGAATTTTTGTAGATGTTCTTTATGTTGTTCCTCGTTTTCTGATCCTATTAGAATATCATCTACATATACTAATATGAAATTGTTGTATTTTTTCAAAAATTTTATCCATATATTCTTAAAATATTCCAGGGCTGTTTTTATAACCGAATGGTAATACATTCCATTCATAAAATCCTTGGGGCGTGCTAAATGCTGTTAAAGGTTTTGAATCTTCTATTAGTTTTACATGATAAAATCCTGATTTACAGTCAAATTTCGAATATATTTTTCTTATTCTCACTGTGTTAAGTAGTATTTGTATGTCTGGTAGTGGGTATCCAAATCTCTTAGTATTTTTATTTAGTTCCTTATAGTTTACTACCATTCGAGATTTACCTCTTTTTTCTTCTGAATGTTTTTTTATTATGAATGCTGGTGATGAATGTGGACTTTGTGATTTTCTTATGTAATTATTTTCCACTAATTCTTTTATGTGTATTTTGAATTCTTCTAGGTCTGTTGGAGTATGTCTTATAGGTTTAATTTTTATTATTTTGTTTGCATCTATTAACTCTATATGTGCCGTGGGTTCACTTAAATTCTATTTTGCCAATGGGTCTTCTCCGCACAGATCTTCTAATTATTTTTGTAATATTTCTTTTGTAGTTGTTACTTGAACTTGTTGTAGTCTAGTTTTGTTTGGTAAATATTGGTATTCACCACGCTCGGTTGAAGAAACTCTGATGTGTGGCAGGTCAGTTCTGGAATACGTTTGGGTTATTCTAATTGCTATTGCTTGGTGTCTGTAAGGTGTTGTAAATACAACTGATTTATGTGATATAGTAATAGGATAGTATTGTTGGAAAAAGTCATTTCCTAAGAGTACGTCATTATTCATATCATCAAACTGGTATACTATAGGTATTTTTAGTATGTAACTTCCTATTTGTACATTAACATTTTGTTGATATTTGTCTAGTATAATGGTTTGTCCAGTTAATCCAGTTATGGCTTTTTTATTAAAACCATCTTGTTTCCATTTTGGTAGTATATTTTCGCGGCATAGACTAGTACCTGCTCCGGTGTCTATTAGACTGTGATAGTTTCTTGATTTGTATCCTTCGTAAACAAATTCTGTTAGGATGTATAATGTGTTTTTTGTTGCTCTTAATGGATTCATTTGTCCAATATCCTATTTATTACCATGCTTTCATTGTTTACTGTTATTGTGATTTTTTCTTCTTGAATTGAGTAAGGTTGTACTGATGTAAGGAAGTCAGTTCCTAATAACATATCATTAACATGTTGTTCTGGGTCTACATGTAAGTATAATAACATTTCCTTTCTACCATTTATCCTTAGTGGTAGTATGATTTTATGTACAATTGGATGTCTATTATTGTAATAATCTAGGTAGTAATATGGGTTATCTAATATTATTAATTCAGTGGTTTTTATATTTGTTTGTTTAATATATGAATTGGTAGCTCCTGTATCTACTAAGGCTATTTGTTTATTTCATTTTCCATTGTCATAATATTCTATTTCTATTTTAAATTGGTTATTGTTTTGGTGTTCTAATGTATTTATTATTGGTATTAATTCCAATGCTTGTTGTTTATTTCTTATTGATAGTGATCTCTTTCCGAACATTATTTGTGGTGTTTTTCCTTTTGCAGTTTTTTTTGCTTTATTAAAGTCGATGTCTATATAATTTGGTATAGTCATTTCAGGATTTTCTCTAGCTGGTTTGTACCTTATGATTTTGCTGAATAGCGGCTCTATTTTAAAATTGTCTGTATTTCTATTCTTTACTTCGTGCTTACTAGTGAAAGCGTAAATATTTCTTATTTGTATGCTTATAACTTTGCATTTTTCTATCATTTCTATACCTGATAACCTATGATACATGACTAGACTTTTATCTTTATTTTCTTCTATCATGCTTATAGAGAAATTAGGTTTTATTGTGAACTTTATCTTTTGGTACATTAGGTTTCCTTGCACTATTCCTATTAAGGCATCTTGTGTACTTGATATTATCCTATCATCCATTAGATATATTTGGAGGGGTGTATTTATTCCTTCCTTAAAATAGGCTTTTATTATTATTTGTATAGCTCCTAAAAATTTGTGTCTTAATGTTTTTCTGGTCTTTTTGCTTTTCTTTTCCATCTCTTGTCTTATTATTCTTTCTGTTATTAATGAGATGATGGTTTTGCCTTGTGCTTGTTCAATGTCTATAGGTTGTTCAATGTTCCTAGCTATTACTATGGTGCTTTTCTTTCTTTCAAATATTGGTAGTTTAAATATTTCTTTTGGATTTATATCTAATTTGGTTTCTCTTATTTTATCGTACTTTTGTATGTCAAAGCACATTCTTTCTCTTAGTTCTTCATTGTTTTCTTCTCTTTCTGAGGGTTCCCCTATTTCTGTCAGATCAGTTAACATGTATATTTCCCATTCTTCTGTTTCACCTTCACTACTTCCACTATCTTCTTCCATTACCATTATTTCTTCATCTTCATTTATATCTGACAATTCTTCATCATATTCTATGGGTTCGTAATTTATGTTATTCATTTCTTCAATTTCTTCTACGCATTTTACATTTTCTTTTTTCATTCTTTTAGGACAATTTGGTGATCTATGTCCTACCTCTCCACATATGTAACAATTACATTTTTTTGGATTTTTCGTATACTGCCTATTTTTATTTTTCTTCATTTTTCTAAAGTATTTTTTAAAAGGTTTTCTATATCTCTTAAAAGTTTTTCTATATTTTGGTTGATATTTTTGGAATTTATGATTATTCTTCTTTGTGTCTCTATAATTATTATTGCATCCCCAATGATTTGGTCTTGCATTTTCACAGCAAATTCTTTGTTTATATGTTCTGTAATATTTCATTGTTGCTCTAGCATCTTGGCATACTTTGTCTCTATAATTTTTTTACAAATTGTGTTCTATACCCTAAAGTGTCTACTTCAGGTTTCACTTTCTCATTTATGTATGCACTATATATGTTTATACTCCATGGATCAGGTAATTTTAGAAAGAATGAGTCTAAAATTGGACTCCATTCTTCTTTTGTATAATAACTATCTTGATAATATTCTCGGAATTCACAAGCACAGTTGTCAAAATGGCACATGTCGCATATTTCTAAGTTACTTAGTCTCCATCTTGCTTGATTCTTTTTATATATAGTGTGTTTTTCTCCTTTATTGTATACACTGAATTCGGTTCTTATTGCTTTTTCATAATTTGTAATTATTCCTTTTAAACCTAACGTCCGTTGTGCTGAGCTTTCTTCAGTTCCTTTATCATCAATTAGTCTTGATTTTCTTATAGTATTTCTCTCTTCTTCTTCTAGTCCATTCCACCATTTTGCTACTACTCCCATAAAGGTGGTTTCTATAAATTTCTCAAATGCATTTCCATTAAGGTTTTGCCTAAATCCTACTATTAGTGGTGCTTTTACCCATTCTTCAATTATTCTATCTACGTCTTTTATGCAATCTAGGTCTAACCATTCTTCATTTCCTGCTATTCCTTTTTCATAGTGTTCTGTTGGTTCGTATTTTGGGGTTTCTTTTTCTTTATCTTTTCCTGGTTGCATTCTTCTTTTTGTATTTTGCCATTTCCATGGTAATTGGTATGGTTTTTTGTTAGGAGGTGGTCTTGAGATTTCATACATGTTACTTGGAATTTCTGAAGGTTTTTCAATAATCTTATCTTGGTTCATTTTTATTTTTTCGTTTGCTATATCTAGATTTTTCAAGGTTTCTTGCACTTCTTCTGAATTAGGATTTGCCATTGAATCTTCTATTTCCAAGATATTTATATTAAGTTTTGTTATGGCTTCTAGCTCTTTCATACCTTCTTCTGTTATGCCCAATTCTTCTTCTAGTTGTCTGTCATATATCTTCCTAATTCTTTTATGTTTTTATTTATGATTCTTAAATCTTTTCTTATATCACTGAACATTTCAGGACCGTTGTAATCTTCTTCCAACTCTTGTATGTTTAAATAAATTTTTGGCTCCATGTCCTATTATTTTGTTTACTAGTATGTGTTGGTAATACCAACTTGCTTCTTCGTTTCTGTAATCTAATACTTTGTATGCTATTTGTTTTTGTATCTCTTTAGGTAGTTGATTAGTTACTTTTATTGTTAGTAATAGGTATTCTGATATTTCTTTACTAGCAATATGCTTACTTTCCACTAATCTTTTATCAACGTGTCTAATCTTGAATTTTGCAAGATTTTTTAATTTAAGTTTCTCTATTTTCTGTGAATTATCCAGCTTTTCTAAGGGTAAGGTGTATTATAGTTTATAATTTCTAATGTAGGGTTACATATAAAAATTTATTTTTTGGTTATTATAATTAAAAGGGGTAGTTGGCTAAATATTTTCTTAAAGTGGGGTATTTGGCTAAATCTTTTAGGAAGTTAGGTATTTGGCTAAATATTTTCCAAAAGTAGGTTAGTTACCCACTATACTCGAAGATGAAGAGGTAGAAGGGTACGGGGATGGGTTATTTATAGGTTGCAGGGGATATTTTAGGTCGGTTACAGGGAAGGGATGTTTCGGGTATAGGGTTTAGTAGGGAATGGGTATGGGTTGTTTACGGGTAGGGTAGTTAGGATATGGATATATGGGTATTAATAATGGGCTAGGGGATATGGGTTATTGGGTTAGTGTAATAGGGTAATTGGTTATTTTAATGGGTATTGGGTTTTTATATAGGGTAATTAAAATAGAGTTTTAATAGAATATAGGGTAAAATAAAATACTCAATAAGAAATTAAATGGGTTTGGTTTTAGAAAAATACAATAACAATTAAAATATACGACTTACGATTTTATGAAAATACTAATAATAATAGTAACGAAAACAATAACAATAACAACAATAATAATAATAGTCTTAAAAATAATAGTAGTAATAATAATAACAGAAATCAAAATAATGATAACAAAAATAAGATTTGTTTTTGCAATATAAAATTCATGGGAAAAAATAGTTACAATAAAATTGTTGATCGAAAATTTTATTTTTAATAGATCCAAAAATACATTTTGACAAAAGAAATTAAAACCGGAACAATAATTTGCAAAAATTTTTAAAATACAGGAAATACACAAAAATACATATTTAGAAAAACAGGGGTTACATAATATACGCTCTGCAGTAGCACTGGACTTCGAAGTCGCATGAATCTTCATTCAACTTATCGGCGAAAGTATCCTTCAACCATTTTAATCGAAGAGACTTCCCCACAATAACCCTAGGATCCAGCTCAACCCCAAGCTACTCCGTGATAAAAAAAACTGTGGATCGAAGTCCATCGTTCCAGTTACGACCTATCCATTGACGGGAAGACCTGTGATCATTGTAATATCCTATAGTGTGATAGTTATCTCCCCTACCAGCAAATGAAAACTGTGTTTCTGGATGCCAACGTTCGAGAAAGGGCGGTTAGAAAAGGACGGTCGGCCTTAATTGAACTCATGAGGCCGATGTCGTGTAACCCACAATCCCTTAACAGCTCGTGGATACGTGGATGCATTGGAAAAGTGGTGTGCCCCCGAAAAGTAAACTTCTTCGATTGTCCACCCCACACGTCCTTTGAACGATGTTGCCTTTGAAATGTCAATAGCCTTGGGTCGAGAGGACCCGGACCCACTGGTGGAACATAAGATGATGAAGAAGGGCCTGGCGCATTTGGGGAAGAAGACGGGCCCGGTTGATTTGGCGAAGTAGACAGACCCGGCTTAACCTACACAACAAATAACAATAAACATCAATTTCACATTATACTATTTTATTAAAGCAAAATCAAATTAATCGAAAAAAGATAATCATATTACATTTGTGTGTCTTTGTCCACCACCGCGACCACTACTTGGGGGTCGTCCATAACAAGTTCGGGGTCCCCGCGGCCTCGGTTACTTGGGGGTCTACTGCTCGTTCCTTCTTCATGGATATTCTGCGTTCGTGACATATCCTACAATTTTATATGTATTTCGGTATAGTATAATTGCAAACTCTAAAAAAAAATAATTTAACACCAATAAAACACACACATATAATTTAAGAATTCAACAAAAATATGGACAATTGTTTAATAATTATATTCATAACAAAATCTCTCAACATGCTAGTTCAAAGTTAAATTATATGTCGATAATCCTATTTACATCAAAATTAAATTACATCTCAAAGTAGCAATTCGTTCAATTTAACACACAATGAATAAAACCTACACATTCTATTAAATTATATCTCAAAGTAGCATTTCGTTAAATTATATCTCATGAGCTCTCAACATTCCGTTCAATTTAACGCACAATCAAAATTAACCCAAAATTTTAACACTAATATCACGATTCCTTATCAACAATTTAACACCAATAAAACCTACACATCTAATTTACCAATTAATAATTGAAAGAAGAATGAGGAACTCATTATGAACAACTTACAGATATAATTAACCAACATTGCGTTCTAAATTTCTCAACCCCAATCAACAATTCGGGCTACACTAATCATCACACAAATCATCATTTCTCAATATTACGTTCTAATTGCAAACAAAATTAACCAAAAATCTAATTGCAAATGTATGAAGACTTACCGAACGATAATATGAGATGAATGTAGGAGGTAGATAATGAGGATAAGATGAATGCACCCGCTTCCGCCACATTCCTCTTCACCGTTCACGAAATCAACCAAATTCGGGATCTAAGGTGTTGGTTTTAGGGTTTTGAGAGTGGGGGTAGAGAGGGTTGAGAGTGATGAAGTGGATTTCAACAGATTTTGGACGGATTTTGTTGGCAAAATCACAAATTTTGGAGGCTAGGGTTTTGGGTTTCTTTCGGATTTGGGAGAGAAGAGAGAGCGAGTTTCGAGTGAAGTGGGAGAGATTTTGAGTGAAGTGAGAGAGATATGAGATAGTGACTCTTTAAAAACTTCCCCAATCGACACTCGCTATCTTAGTTAGCGAGTGTGGTATAAACACACTCGCTATCTGAGATAGCGAGTGTAAGACTAATGGTTTTTAATTAACTTCATCCCCAATCTACACACGCTATCTCAGTTAGCGAGTGTGGTAAAAAAGTACATGCTATCTGAGATAGCGAGTATAAACTTGTTATTTTTCTACAAGTCCATACACTCGCTATTTCAGTTAGTAAGTGTGGTACAAATACACTCGCTATCTGAAATAGCGAGTCTGAACTTGGTATTTTTCTTCATTTTTTCTCTAAAGTGTGGAGAAACACATGATCATACACTCGCTATCTCAGATATTGATGAGATTTTAACCGAACTCTCAATCTAAGATAGCGAGTAGGTCATTTTGGTAATTAATTTTGAAAGTGGGTTAGTTTGGTGCATACTTTCAAAAAGTGGGTCATTTTGGTAAAATATTCAAATACAGAAGGCGGTTTGCATTTCATGATGTAGAAGCTGAAGCAAGCTCTTCTCCTCTTCTTTGAGATTCTGCATATTTGTATCTGAAGTGGGATGGAGTTGAGATCCTTTGATGGGTTTCCTGGATTTCTCTTCTTCTTCTTGATATATGAAGAAGATGAGGAAGTGGAAGATTTTGAGGTCATCTTCTTGGTCATGGTTGACTTTAGTATGTACTTTTGATTTGGGATCTTGGATGAGAGAAGATTATTTTGGCTAGATGTTTAGATGTGGTTTTCTTGGAGTTGTGGTGGATTTAAGTGGAAGGAGTGGTAGAGATGTTCGACGTCAAGGTGGTTCTCCTCTAGGGCGGGGCTGCGCCATCGGGAGAGGTGGAGGTTGCGCGTGAGAGGGATTGGTACTCATCTGCAGGAGTAGTTGACATGGGGATCAGTCGATGCGTTGGGGCAGCACTTGATGTGAGGAACTCGAGTGTTGGTGGCTGACGCTGGAGCTGCAACGGCGACAGTGTTCGTCGACAGCGTCGGCTTGGTGGAGGTGAATGATGGCTACTGCTGAGGGCTGAATTTGATGTCATCAAAGGTTGGCATCGCGGTGGGGTTGGCTTGGTAAATGAGATCGACGACACCGTCATTGGGAATGGAGGAGGCATGCTGGCAAGAGATGGTGATTGTGGTTGTGACCGGGTGGTTGTTTGGGGAAGGTGGATGAAGTTTTTGGGAAGAAGTTTGATTTTTTGAATTTCAAATTAGATTATTTGAAATTGAAAATAAATTGGAGGGAGAAATTTTGAGGAATTTTGAATTTCAAACTAGATTTTTGAAATTTAATGCTTATTTGGGAAGCGTGGAGAGAAAATTTTGATGGAATTTGAATTTCAAATTTAGATTTTTTTAAAATTCAAATTAGATGGGCCGGAATGAGGGATTTGATGTGGGCTCTTGTTTGTATGTAAGGATGCATTTTGAATTACCTTATATAGATATTCTTTGAGCAATATTTGGTGATGGTGCTTATTCTCACCGAGGCAGTGTATGAGTTAGTCAACATCATTAGGGTTGATGGGCGAGTCGGCGATATGGTGGGCGAGATGGTCGAGCTGTGATTGTTGTGGCAAATGTGCAAGTCGTCGTGATTAGGTTGATGTGCAAGTCATCGCTAGTTTGTAAGTTTGAGCAAGTTGTTGTGGTGGTGAGAAAGGTGTGAGCCACCGCAGGTATGGTGATGGACATAGATGATGGTCAGGCTAGTCATCATCGACTTCGCAAATAGGGAAACTGCCACCGTGGTGGTGAATGAGCTTAGCATTCCGGATTAGAGAATAGACAAGTCGTCATTGGATGGGTGGAGTGGCAAGTCGTTATCAGGAAAGAGATTTGGCAAGTCATTTCCGGTGTTTTGTTCTGATAAGGTGTCATTGAATGGGGATCAGGAAGTCATCGCTGGAGTAGTGTTCGGGTCAGTCGTCGCTAATAGGCGAAATGACAAGTTGACACTATAATTGGTGTCTAATAAGTCGTCATCTGTTTGATCAAAAGGAAATTAAGATGTGTCACCTCAGATAGGTGGGAGAACAGGTTGCAGGTATCTTTGTCTACAAGTTTAGCTTAGGGAGGAACAAGTTATTATTGTACGCTTAGCTATGTAATAGTTTTTCTTTGTTCCGTTTAGGAACGGTTAGATGTAATGTATATGTAATACTTTGTTTCGTTAATTCTTTATTAACGAAGCGGTGATGCAGTGACCTCTTTCTTAAATTAAAAAAAAATTCCCCTCTTTACTTTAACATACCTTTTTCTAGCTGTTCAAAGACATCATTCGTATGATTTTTATGTTACCATTACTTTGAATACATCTCTTAGAGCATCTGTAGTCGTTATCTATATATCGATAATATCGATATTTAGCTTAAAAAGTAGCTGCAGTCGTTTGCTATATATCGATATTATCGATAAATCGCTACAGTCGATTGCTATATATGAGAGACGAAATAGCTTTTATCGATAAGTCAGCGACGGTGTTCGAAGAGCTGTCCCACGCGAAAAAGTACTATTCTAAGCGTCGGACGGCACTCGAAATGCTGTCCGTTCCAAAAATTTCTAATTAAACCGATTAATTAAATCCCCAAAATCCAAATAAACCCCACAGTCGGACGGCACTCTATGTTGCGTCTGAGCCATTTCCACTTTTCCCGGACGGCACTCGATGTGCCGTCCGTTCGGATTTTATTAAAAAAAAAAAAATTGCCAAATGACGAGATTGCTACACGCCATGGAAATTAGGGGAATTATCATGTAAAGTAGGGGAATTATCAATGGAGATTGCTACACTCGGTATAATTAGGGGAATTATCATGTAAAGTAGGGGAATTATCAATGGAGATTGCTACACGCCAAAAGTGTGTCGGACGGCACTTCATGTGCCGTCCTAGACACCCGGCATCCATTTTTTTTTTTTTTTTGTTTTTTAAACGGACGGCACTTCGTGTGCCGTCCGACGATTTCGCATGCATTTTTCCACTTTTCGGCCTCCGACGGCATACGAAATGCCGTCCCTTAATATTAAATAATTGTTTGCTATAATATAGCTTACGACGAGTGCAGCGAAATCCTAATATCTATTTCTATTTATCGATATATGGATAAATTTATAGAAAACGACTACAGATGCTCTTAGGACTTGTAAATGACAAGTTGTTACTTGATAATGATCCCACATTTTCTAACAATGATTCGACACAAATTCGAATATCAGCCTTGAATGCAAAGCGATGGCTCGGTAAGCCATAGCAAACGACTTACTTTCTACCACAAGATTGCTAAGTCATCGCTGAAAGTGAAGCATCTGCAAAAAATTATAAAATGCCATTTTGAGATGATTTTATAAAGACATCAAATGGTGGTGACTGAAGACTTCTCATAAGCCCTACATGTACTTAAAAGTAACAAGATTAGTCAACCATCCGATACAGTTAGTAGACACATCATCTAAAAGCATCCATAGTTGTGAGAGCTAAAAAATGCATATACGGATTAAAAAAAAAACAATTTGTTATTTTGCTGCAGTGAAAAAATGACAAAATATAGCAAAGCTGTAGTAAAAAAACCGAACGGATGATGTTTGGTCAGTCTAAATTCCTATAATTTTTTAATATATATTTTTTATTTTTCTAGGACCCACCAATACTATGCCTCTGACACGACAATTGTCTTTAAATTGCTGATAAGCCTAAATTTGAATATTTTGAAGAAAGCCGAGAGATCGATAGATTGATAGATTTGGTAGAGAAATTTATGGTTATGGGTTTATCTATATGGTACAGATAGCGCCAATGCCCATGACTCTTCCTCTCCAAAATCCCCCAAAAATATCCCCTCGGCCTCTCTGCTTAAACCTCTTGAAACCCTCGGTCGCTTCGCAGCTGCCGCTATTCCTTTTCTCTCTCTCAAAATCCGAAAACTCAGTCAAACCTCTCGAACCACTCGGTCATCTCGCAGTCGGCTCTCTTCGTCTTCTCTCTCTCGAAATCCGAAACCCCAGTAAGACGACGATGATCCACTTTCATTCCGTCGCCAAAAGGTACCCCCTTCCTCTCTCCCAATCTCAATCCATCGCTGCTTGCATCAAGATTTGTATCTGAACCGTTACCAAATCGATGAAAGTTTCGGGCGGGATCTAGATTCCATTTCCAATAGAATCTCAGTGTCGAAGCTAGGTTTCTTTTTTTTTAAATTTAAAATTTATTTATTAAATTGTTAGTAGGTATTGTATCAGTAATAGAAATAGCTATTTAATAATAATTTTAGTGTTTTTTGGTTGTTGTTGAAAATTTAGGATTTGTGTGATAATTATAGTTTCCTTCGAAACATCAAAATATATAGAAGTCTGAACTTCAAAATATACAACAACAGAAAACAAAGCTACTGACTATAACCTGCGACCTAAAAATTATAAGACAGTTTGTAGGTAGAGATTCTATTGAAATTTTTAACGGTGTGTTGCTCATTAATTTGGTGTAATGTTTGTTCTTTTCTTGGTAATGTTAATTAGTATTTTTGTATGACTAATTACGGCTTTACTGGTACTTTTAATTTGTAATGTTATCTTGATATCTGATTTAAATTACTTGGGATTTTTTATTGTTTTAATAGTAGGATAATTTTTTATTTTTTATTTTTTATTTTTGTTTTATATGTTATGTTTAGGTGCATGCTTATGCAACTTTTGCTCATGTATACTTTTGTTTTAATTTTTCATTGATGCACTTCGGTTTTGTTTACATTTTTAGTTATTTGCGTTCGAGCTTATGGATGGTGTAGAGATTACTTGGTTGATAATAGCTCTTCATGGGGATTCAATTAATGTTTCACAATGATGCAATTTCTCTTCTAAGCAAGATGGTTTGTCTTCACAAGTAGGGAATCCTTTCTTACAAAATAATCAGGTACATATTTATTTCCTTTTTTGTATAATTTTCATTTCACACACTACCCCTGCTTTGGATATATAGCATTCTCTATGGTTGGTTATTGACATACTTTCAGTGTTAGTGAATAGAATAATTAAAGTGGAAATACAGAAATATTATTGGCCAAGTGTAGATCGGGTTTAGTGACGAGGACAAACAATGACTTCAAGAGCAACATCTAGCCAATGTTGATTCATTTTCAGTGTAGATGTATTTTCTTTTCCTTTTTTCGATGCTCCAACTAAGATTGCCTTTAGAGTTGTATTATGCCCTCAACAAAAAATTGCTGCAAAATTATGGCTCAATTAGAAGGTTAATCAATCAGTTAGTTGCCAAACTGCCGATGTTGGTTAGCTAATTTTTTTTTATTAAATTTCAATAGGTTGAAGCGTAAATTTCAAAAGTTGCTGAATATATGCAATTTTTTTAACTTTCTGTGCTTTATTGTACATAACTGCACATACTGTTTTAACAATATAGCTATTTTAAGAAAACCCAAAATTCAAAAAAGCTCTGCGCCTTCCACCCTCAGATCCCGTCGCCCTGCTTAATTTTTCGCCGGAGCCTTTCACAATAGTTGCTGGCCTCACCTTTCTCAGTAGACCCTTTTCGGCGTTTCGAGTGCGCCGCTCGAGTTTTTTACTCCCCTCTTTCCTTTTGTTCCCTGGTGGTTGGGTGGCCTGCGCTTCGAGGAAGCTTCTTCCAGCCTCTGAGAAGCAGGCCTGCCTCGGAGGATCTACAGCTCAGATTCTTTCATGTTCTCCCTTTTGTTGAGTTGCTGCCTTTTTGGAGCCTACTTAGAGCTCTAGTCGTGCGCTGCTTCCACCGTTTTTTGCTGCTACTGCGTGCTGCTTCCTTGGTGTGCTTCGTCCCCATTCCCCTTCTACTGTCCTTATTCCAAGCGCCCACTGTAAGTATTCCTACTTGTCACTTGGATCTTGCGGTGTTTATTCTATTTTTAGAGGAAACGTTAATATACTATTGTTGCTCCTTCGTTGAGGATCTTTTTCCTTCGTACTGTTTCCTCATTTTAGCTATTTCAACTATTACTGGTGTGTGCTGTAACGGTTTTTCTGTGTTGAGGTACTTCGAGTTGATCTACGGTATTTTCTCATAACTGTTCTTCCCTTCCCCCTGTGGCTCAGCACCGTCAGTGGTTGCTTCAGGTCCTACCTGTTCCTGAGCAACAATTTGCTCAAGTTCTGTTAATTCTGTTATTCTTCTCATATTCTATTAACTCCCATCTTTTTTCTCTCTAGTTTGAGGGTGTTGTTGCCCCCCCTTGTGCTGCACTGGTTTGTTCTTTGGTGGTGGTGTTTTGGTGAGTTTGGATCTGTACTGTCTCTGGTTCTATTGTCCAGTGCCTTATTCTTTGTTGGTGTATTGTTTTGAGGCAGTCTTGGGCTGGTTTCAGCCATGGATCTCACCGAGCCTGATGCTAGACCTAATAGTTTAGTGACGGTTCAGGAATTGAAGAGTGACTTGTCTTCTCCTATTTTTGCTAACACCTATCTTTCTCAGTGCTCTTCCAGCTCCACTATTTCCCATTCTTCTTGTAGGTCCGACCCTCTTCTAGTTTGTTTTAGGTGCCTCCTTCCTGGGCATTTTAGACGTGAGTGCGTGAATAAAATGAAGTGCATTTTCTATGATAAGTTTGGTCACTTCACGCAGTCGATACTTTTCCCTTCAAAAATTTTTTGGATTTCCCAGAGGCCATCCCTTACTGGCCAAACTTCTCTCCTTTCTTAACTACCCCCTCTTAAAGCGCAAGCTTCATGTTCGCTTGGCAAGGAAGTTTAGTCTAGAATCTGGAAAGGAATTCGACTCCTCGACAGTTGTTCCTTTACCAGCTAGGAACTCCACTACTTTTTCCACTACTTATTGTGATTCTATTGCTACTCTTCAGCCTCCTAATATTGCTAACCTTTTTAATGATCGTAAGGTTTATACGAAACTTGTCTCCTTCCCTCGATTGGGTTATCACATGGCTCGTCCCCATTCATCTTCGGTGGCGCCTTCGTTAAGTTTGAGTCTGGATAAAAATGAAGGTTTGTTTAAATCCTTTGTCTCTTGCCATTCTTGGTTTCGAAGTGCTGGGGGCATGCCCTGCATCGATGCATTTCAGGCCCTCAGGTGCCTACTGCCAATGCTAATATTTATTTTAAGACACCTTCTTTATTGTATAATCTTCTTTGTTCTATGATGATTTCTTCTCTCAAATTTTCTACGTTCTCTTTTTATTTTCCGGGATGCATCTTCTCGTTGTATCAAGATTTAGGGTTTCAATCTTGGCTCAATCTTCTCCTCATGGAAGTTTGGCAAATCCTGCACTCTTATCCCCTCAAGGTTTCGCCGATTCTTGATGACTCTTCTGTATCCCGTTTTTCCTATCTGACTAACTCCATCCCAATATCCTCATCAGTTGATTCCAGTTTTCTCTTTCCCTCTTCTTGCATCTTCAAAGACGAAGTTAGCATGTCTGATCCTGCTTCAATTTCGTTCCCATTGGTGAAAGTCGTTCCTCCCCCCGTTAAGCGGAAATACAATAAGAAAGTCTTCAATATCTTTGCAGACTCGTGTGAGTGCGCGTATTCTGGCTAGGAAAGCAGGTTCTGTGTCGACTCTTCAACGTGTGCATAGTTAAGTTTTGGCTTCTCTATGCCATCCTCGATGTAGGCAGTCAGGATTATCATTTTTGTGCTGCTAGAGTTCTCTTGGGCTACTGAGTCGATTTCAGCTTAGCTAGCCTATCCTTTAGCTATTTTGTGGTGTGCCCGGTCTCCGCCTAGCTTCTACTTCTGTTTTTAGCCTCATTCTGCATTTTTTCTTTTTCTTCGTCGAGTACCCCTGTGACAGTGTGCCTTTCTCTCTGCTATTCCTCTTATTTTGGAATCTTTCTTGTTGGAGTGTGATTGTTTTCCTATTAATATTGTCAGGGTTGCTGACCTTGTTTAGCACCCTCTTTATTTGCTACTTTGTTTCGATTTTTTGGCGTTTTCTCTCTTTTCTTTACTGTACAGGTTCCGTGTGGGTATGTCTGGCCTTCTGTTTCATGGCTCAGTTTCTTGGTTCTGATACACTTTTTTTAGCTCATGTCGTCGAGTTGTCTGTGCTTCGGGACCTCACTTCATGCTCGTGGCTGCTCCTTTTGCCTTGCGGAAGTGAGCCTTTGTGGGAGCTTGCTCTTCTCTTGAGTGAGGCAGGGTGCTCCTGTTGTTGCATAGTAATCCTGGCCGATGACGCTGTCACCCTTTTCGGTGTTGTTCTTCTTTTGTATCGCAGATCTCTTATTTGCATGCTATTCAACCGTTTTTTGATTTCTTTGTTGTATTCTTCTTTCAGTTTTACAGCTTGTAAAACCATTGTTATTTTGTTTGTAACTATACTGTTTTTATTGATTAATATATTTTGATGGCTGGAGCCATTTGGCTCTATCCGTTATATCAAAAAAAAAAAAATTGTACATAACTGCAAAAAATAATATTAAAAAAAATTGAAAAGGAATTTTAATGATTTTGTAGGTTTGGCATCTCAGTTGGTGAGACGAAACTAGATGGAGCTAATTTTGACTGTCGTCAGCTCCTTTACAGCCTTAATGCCTCATCATGACACTTATGGACCTACAACCCCTATCTAAATGAAGCATACATATTGGCCTTATCATTTATTAGAGGTACTTATTTTTAATCTTAATTTGATTGACAATGATTTTGAATTAGATATTTATCATTTTCAGTCATTAAATCATAGATGTGTTATGCATGGTGAGAGTCTATTGCATTTGAGATTATTATGAATTTGTTTATAATAGGTTTAGGTTTTGATTCGTAGTTTTCTTTTCAAGAAATTTACCATTGAAATAATCCTAATTAAAATTAGAGTATGTTTTTAACAATTCATGGTTGGAGTGGATCTTGCAATATATGTATTTTTGGTAATAATCTTTAGGGGCATATTTCAATTTGTACCAATTTGGTTAAAATTATAATTCCTTTAGGTGGCATTGTTATTTGTATGTTGCAGATGGTCGTTCCTAATTTGTATTTATACGCTGTACGAATTCTGAGAATTCTTATTTACTGGACTGATTAGGTTTAAACTAGCAGAGTTGGGTTTTCTCTGGTCGATGAGATATAATTTTCAATAAAATGCATTTTGTCTGTGCTCCTATACTTTTAGTGGTCTTGCAACAATTTATTTTTTGCACTACTGGCATTTGTTTGGACTGTAGATGAAAAGAAAAAATCATTTTTTGTTACATTCCTTATTAGTAGCAAATCTGAAGAAAAGCCACATAAATATCTTTGACACACATAATAAACAACTAATCATCATTCACCACATACTAATTTTTTCTCCGAGATAGACATTTCATCATATGGAGAGAAACATGCTACTGAAAATCCTTTTGGTGTATGTGAAAATCCTTAGCTTCATCACATGGCAGTTATGTTTACCAACTTAGAGTTGGTAACTTTATTTTTTATTGGTGTATATTTTGAAATTCTGATATTTGTAGCTTAAAAAGCAATATTCAACATTTATTTGTTTGATGTTATGTTGATGATGTTAAACGGATGATACTATCTTTGTTTTGGATGAAACAATGTATTAAACATGAAATTATTGTCCTTCAACTATGTGTTGCTTTCCATTCACTGCTCATGCACAATATATCTATTACATTGTTTACATTTATTAGCAATAAAAAAAAAAAACTATGACAATTACATACAATAAATTCACCATTCCGAGAGTGGGTCAGTATTTCTCATAGTGTTCTCCAAACTTTCTCCAACGTATTTTTGTTGAATGGATTAATTTAGCTGATCAAGTAAAGTTTTTTTGTTGCCTCATATTAGTTCAATCGAGTGGTGATATAGATGATGATGATGATGATGATGATGATGATTACTAAACTGATTAGATGATGAGAACTATTTATGGTAGAATTGTTATTTGAATTATGTTAATTTGAACTGAGAATTCTTCATTGTTTTGAGATATTTTAACTAGAGGGATAACTAAGAGTTGGACACATATTGTTAGAGACAAATATGAGAATACATATTTGTGAGGGATATATGTGATATTTACATATTTGTTAGGGACACACATAATTTTTTTATGCCAATTTTTGAAAATATTTGCAGAAAGATGACAGTTGCCAAATTATTTGCGTTCGTAGACTCAACAACTAAACTTGTCATTACCAACGACGAGTTTAGTTGTTTCATGCTCGCTGTTGGGAACGACGAGTTTAATGCTAATTTTTTGAGAAACTCGCTGTTCCTATTGACGAGTTCAGTTCAAAATTTTCAATAAAGATTCGCCGTTTCCAACGGGGAGGACATCTATACTAGACTCGCTGTTGGGAACGACGAGGATGTAAGAAATTTTACAGTGAGTGGAACACTCTATTGGACTTAGTAAATATTCGAAAAAAACTCTATGGAATTTTTTTTCGAACTAAACTTGCCGTTCCCAACATCGAGTCTAGTATAAATATCCTCGCCGTTGGGAACGACGAGTCTTCAAAAAATAAAATTTGAATTAAACTCGTCATTCCCAACATCGAGTCTATTGTAAATGTCCTCGCCGTTGGGAACGACGAGTACTCTTCAAAAAAAGATTGAACTAAATTCACCGTTCCCAACAACGAGTTTAGTGTAAATGTCATTGCCGTTGGGAACGGCGAGTTCTCATTAAAAATTTTAAACTAAACTCGCTATTCCCAACGACGAGTCTAGTGTAAATGTCTTCGCCATTGGGAATGGCGAGTCTTCATTAAAATTTTTGAAGTGAACCTGCCAGTGGGAACAACGAGTTTCTCAAAAAATTAACACTAAACTCGCCATTCCCAATGGCGAGCATGAAACAACTAAACTCGACGTTGGGAACGGCGAGTTTAGTTGTTGAGTCCACGAATGCAAATACTTTGGCAATTGTCCTCTTTCTGCAAATATTTTCAAAATTTGGCATAAAAGAAAATTCGGGACATACATTTAGAACCATATATTTAAGATTAATTATGTTTCGTAATTAAATTCTCTCATCTTTTGAATAGTCTTTGCAATATTGCACATGGTATACTAGTTAATTGTATATTTTATGCAAATTTTTCTTTTTGAATATTCGTATTTATTGCTTTTTGCTTTCTGTTATTCGTCGTCTTACTTATTTGTTTGCAGAAAGTTATTGTGTTCATCATTTGCCATTTTTGGTAGAAGAATGGAAGTACTGCATGGTGTTAGACAATGTCAGTGTGTTTATTGAGTGTGGATTTTGTCTGAATAGATATCAATTTTGGATAAAATGCGTGAGATACCAAGAGCGGATGAAAGTTTCTTGTTGCTGTCGTTTTTTTTTCTTTTCTTGCTTGAAATTCACTACTTTGTTCCATTTATTCTTTCAATTGAGCAGCAGAACTCAAAATTTCTGATTTATTTAATGAGCTCTATGCTGTGGTCGAAGCTTTGATTCACACAAACTTTACTTACTGATCTTCATTAGTAGTTTTTCCTCATATTTTTCTGGATCTTGTTTTGTGCAGATCTAATTGTTATTGAAGGCTGAGGTTTATCTTCGATGCTTTAGACTACTCTGAAGCTCTATTTTCTTGCTGATGCTGTGTTTTCTTTGATGCTTTTGCTTGCTGGTGCTTCAATTTCTGATGCTTTGGTGATTCATCTCCTGTTTCTCTCACTCGTGTCTATTTAGTCTGTTTCAGCTTTCTCTTCATCTGGAAACTCTCTATTTTAGTTCTGTATTTTGAGAAATATTTTTACTATTTCTGTTTTTAGGATACTTGTTTGAAGGAATTGTTTTTTGTTGTGGATGTTTATTGGTCGATTGTTGTAAGGCACCTAGTATGTTTTGGGTTGTAGCTACTGAGGTTTTGCTATATATATATATATATATACTAGGTTTGCCCGTTGATACGTACCTACGGCATGTCTTCGGAACGGTGCACCTGGTTTGATTATATAAAATAGTTTTGGAGGTCCAGCAAATTAATTGAATGATTCATCGATACGGAATCAACAATGGATCAGATATCGGCGACGACCTCTTGATTGGTGTTCGACATTAAATTTGAATTTGAATTTGAATTTGGATTTGTTTTGAGATTTTCAAATTTTCAAAAACTTCAAATTTTCAAATTTCAAATTTTAGATTCTTTAAAATTTTAATTTTTTTTATTTTAAATTTTTAAAATTTTTAAATTTTTTAAAAATTTTTAAATTTTTTTAATATTTTAAAAAAATTTATAAATTTTTTTATATTTTTGAAGTTTTTGAATTATTTTTAAAGTTTTAAATTTTTTATTTTTTTAGTTTTAAGTTTTCAAGTTTTTTATTTTTTATTTTTTTTAAATCTTTTAAATTTTTATTTTCTTAATTTTTGAATAGGAGAGAGAGAGACAGAGAAATAAATAAATAAATAAAGGAGTTGTTTTGGGTGGGGGATTTGAATTTGAGTTAGTAGTGGATAGTCTTCAGAACAATAATTAGTTGTAAATAAAAGTTCTATGACACGTCTTCAGAACGATATAACATATGAAAAGTCTTGGAAACAGTAAAACAATAATTATGTAGCTCAAGTTTGAATAGTATAACAATAAAAGTTTGAATAGTATAACAATAATTAGTTGTAAATAAAAGTTCATGTTTCCATTTGTATATGTTGAAAAATAGTTATAAATAGGGGTGTAAAATCCAACTTCTTAGAACTTTGAGGGTGGAAAATGATGAAATTTAACTGTTGATGATATATTTGTTATTTTCAATGCAACATGAGCAATAAAAAACATAAAAAATATGAAATCCGAAAAGCTAAATTTCTGAGTAAATAGAGAGTAAATAAGAAAGAGGGAGAGACGAATAGAGAAATATGAAAAAGTGAATTGAGAAAAGAGGGATGGTAATAAAGTAATGAGTTTTTTTAGTTTTAGGGGGAAACATTGATTTTTGGGGAAAAACTTTTTGAGAATGAAAAATATGTTTTAGGATGATGAATCTGAACCGTTGATTTTGTTTCAAATGAAGGGGAACCACTTGACAGCTTTTTTTTCAAATTGTCTTGTGTTTTATTATATAGACTAGATTTGCCTGTGGGCACGTGCTTACGGCACGTCTTTGGAATGATACAACATATGAAGAGCATTGTAAACTGTAAAACAACAATTACGTAGCTCAAGTTTGAATAGTATGACAATAAAAGCATCTGTAGTCGTTGGCTATATACTCATTTTTCTGGGGAAAAATAGAAAAAATGTCGCTACAGTCGTTCGCTATATACCCAAAATTTAAGTATTGGGTGAACAGTCATCAGCTATATTTGGAAGACGAAATGGCTTTTTGGAAAAATAGCCTACGAAAGATGAACTTTCGTATGTTCATTCAGACAAAAGATCATCGTCCGATCGATTTAAACAAAATAAAAACCTCCTAAGACGGTAAATGATTATGCTTCCCACAAAATAAAAACAAAAAAAATTCTTCGGGCGGTAAATGATTACGCGTCCCACAAAATAAAACCAAAATAAAAACAAAAAATCCACGGACGGGAAATCCACGGACGGAAAATCATTTCCCGTCCGTTCATGTAAAAAAATAAATCAAGAGACGAGAAACCATACATCGTGTGTTCAATTTTTAATTTTTTTTTTTGACGAGACATTATCTTTCGTCTGTCAATTAAAAATTTTGAAAACCCAAAATTGGGTTTAGAACGACTGCAGCTCAAACCCAAAATTTCCTTTTCTATATGCCAAATACCTAAAATTTGGGTTAGAACGACTACAGATGCTCTAAATAGTTGTAAATAAAAGTCCATGTTTCCATTAGTATATGTTGAAAAATAATTATAAATAGGGTGTAAATGTAACCATTGTTTCCGGTTGTACGGATTTTTTCTTGTATTTTGTAATATTCTCTTTTCTATTTTAATGTATTTTGGATCTTGGGCTTGGGGTGGGCTTCTGTGGTAATTTATTATTCTTGTATTATTGTTATTATTATTACTATCCTGGTTATCTTTTGTTAGCCCAATCCATTTCCAAGCCCATACCAATATCTACCTAAACTCATCTCCTTATTGGATCCTGAACCCAAATCCTAGTCTACCCAAACCCAGTACCCATACGTGTTTGTACAGATCAATCCTATATGCTTACCCGTATACAATTTCTCCACATTCACCCACTCTTCACAGTTCCTGTAACCAAATCTCCACTATCTCCAACTACCCAATATTATATTATTAATTTAACAACAAGCCCCCCCACTGTCTCACCCCGTTTATCTCTCCTTCCCCGTTTCTTTCTCCTCTGTTCCCCAACAAAACACAGAACGAAACACCCCCCACCCCTGTCTTCCTCCTTCCTTCACCATTCCACCGCGACCTCGACCAAGCCCCACACCGCATCCGCTCTACCGCTCGAGCCTCCCTCGAGCTCCACAGTTTCCGTTATCGCCTTCCTCACAGCTCACCTCCGTCGCTACACCTCGAAGCCCCCTCCTTCGTCTTCGTCCTCCGAGAACCCATCAAAGCTCCACCAGCTCCGCTTCGTCTCAACCATTGTCGCCTGCTCACTCTCGCCCTCTTCTGTTTCGATGGAGAAATAGAGCTTCGCTCGTCCATCCGCCATTGCCGAAGAACCCAACCCTTCACCGCCTGCTCCTCTTCCCCATCACCGAGCGCACCGCCTTGTCACCTCATCCATCCCATCGCCATCAACCTCCGTCATCATCCCTCCCATCTCACCTCATCAACGCCATTGCCGAACTCGCCCATCGCCATTGCTGTGCCGCTCGAAGCTCCCTCTCCTCTGTTTTCTCCAAAAAACAGAGCACCGCCATTGCTGCTCCTGTTGCCGCCGTCACCTTCAGTCGACCTTCGCCCTGTCCTCACCACCGCGAACCAGTTGCCATCGACCAGCACCCACAGTCGCCGCCCTGCCCCATGCGCCGCTGGCTGCTGCCTCACCGTGGTGTCATCGCCTTCATCCTGGGCGTTGCCGTTCATTCTCCCGCGCTCTCTCTCTCTCTCTGTTGAAGGAAGAAGAAGTGTAGGCAGTGCCTATTTTTTCTATGTGGTGTTTGTGGGTTGGAGATTCGGAAGTGGTGTTCAGTGTTTGTGTGAAGATCCGGTGTGGAGTTGTGTGGTGGATTTGCTGTTGGGTTTTGCTCTTGATGTTGGTATTTTGTACATGTCTCGCACGTATTTGGAACGTCGCCCGGGATTCTGATCCCATTATTCTAGTTATTCGGATCTCTCACACAAAAGACAAGTCCACTTGAACTTGGTTTATTTTTCTAGTTCAAGATTTTTGACCTCTTCTGCAAGTAGTTTCACTTCGATTATCTTAATATTGCTTTGTATACTTTCCGTTGGGGATATCTAGGGTTTACACGAGCTAACCCGAAGTATCCATTACTCGTGCCAATATCCATTGATTCAAACCCAAACTTACATGCACACACGACATGAACAAATTAACTAGAACTTGCATATGAGAAATATACCATGATATGAACACATTTGAATTGATTGAGATCTCAAGAATTGGATCGTGACATTATAATCTTGCCTTATATACAATAGAATTTCATCTCAACTTGTTGTACATTAATGATAATGCATTGCATGACAACAAGAACATGTTGATTATTCACTTTGACAATTATATATGATGATTTTTGTTATGTCTTGCTGCCTATTCTGTTTTGTACTGAGGTTTCGACCCTGTTATAATAGGAATCAACCAAAAACATATAAAAGAGAATTGTATCCTAATGAATCTAGTTTCCAGACCAATTAACGGATCTTGATTCCGATCTGTGAGCTGTGAGATATCACAGTTTTAGTCACTACTGGTCTGTACTTTTCAGATTGTAAATTAAGGAAAGCCGACACAACTTTCAGTTGAAACACCATGATAACAGTATTATAATGACTTGAAAATCTCCAGAAACTTAGTAGACATACTTAGGATCCATTCCTAATTTTTGTAGATTTTTATATTGATTTTACACCCAGTTTTCACTCATAAAATTTTGACCGTAAGCTGCTGCCAGAACAGTTAACCTGTAAAGATTAGGATAATTGACCTGGTTACAGTCAGAATTAATAAAAACTTGCTGAACATGAATTGTAGCCCCAGGTGTCTAGTTTACTTTCTATTTTTGCGGAATTGAATTCCGAGTTGTAGTTTATGAGTTACTGCTGTTTTAGTACTGTTGTGCCTACCCTTTTCAGATTTACAATTATTTGTATTTTATCATGCTTTGTATCATTTTGTTGCATTCCTATCGTCGCCTTGACACTCTTACATACACTTGCATGACCAAGAATGAAATAATAAAATATTAAACAAGCCGGGGTTAATAAGGGTTGAGTTAGTAGTGGATAGTCTCAGAAAATGTACTCGGTAGGACCCTTCTTGTTTACATGGAATATTGACATGGAAGGCAGAGAATTACCTGTGAACTTGTGAACTTGTTATCTTGTTATCTTGTTACACCGAGTACACGCTCTGAAGATCCCACCACTATGTCTAAAACGTACAATGTTTTGCGTGCACCGAACCTGTGGTATGGGATGCAGTAGTACGTGCACTAGATAGGAAAATGAAATGCTAATAAACCTAAGTTGACACTTGTACACTTGACTATTGTTTATTGACATCGTTATTGCTTTTGGACTTTGATTTTTCTTCATACTCCTTGATGTACCATGTTCCCTTACTCTTTGCTTTTCACTACTATTTTGTCCAACTGCCTGCCAGAATAAATTTTGAGGACGAAATTCTTCTTATAAGGTGGGTAGGATTTGTAACCCCTGTTTCCGATTGTACGAATTGTTTCTTATATTTTGTAATGTTCTCTTTTCTATTTTAATGTATTTTGGATCTTGGGCTTACTGTGAGCTTCAGTGGAAATTTATTATTCTTGTATTATTGTTATTATTATTACTATCAATCCATTTCCAAGCCCATACCATTATCTACCCAAACTCATCTCCTTATTGGATCCTGAACACAAATCCTAGTTTGCCCAAACCCAGTACCCATACATGTTTGTACAGATCAATCCTATATGCATACCCGTATACAATTTCTCCACATTCACCTACTCTTCACAGTTCCCGTAACCACATCCCCACTATCTCCAACTACCCAATATTATATTATTAATTTAACAACAAAGCCCCCACACTGTCTCACTCAGTCATCTCTCCCTCCCCGTCTCTTTCTCCTCTGTTCCCCAACAAAACACAGAACGGAACACCCCCCCTACGCCTGTCTTCCTCCTTCCTCCACCACTCCACCGCGGCCTCGACCAAACCCCACACCGCATCCGCTCTACCGCTCGAGCCTCCCTCGAGCTCCACAGTTTTCACCATCGCCTTCCTCACAGCTCACCTCCGTCGCTACACCTCGAAGCCCCCTCCTTCGTCTTCGTCCTCCTAGAACCCATCGAAGCTCCTCCAACTCCGCTTCGTCTTAACTGTTGCCGCCTGCTCACTCTCGCCCTCTTCTTTTTCGGTGGAGAAACAGAGCTTCGCTCGTCCATCTGCCATTGCCGAAGAACCCAACCCTTCACCGCCTGCTCCTCCTCCCCGTCATCGAGCCCACCGCCTCTTCACCTCGTCCATCCCATCGCTATCAACCTCCGTCGTCATCCCCACCATCTCACCTTGTCGACGCCATTGCCGAACTTGCCCATCGCCATTGCCGCGCCGCTCGAAGCTCTCTCTCATCTGTTTTCCCTGAAAAACAGAGCACTGCCATTGCCGCTCCTGCAGCCGCTGTCACCCTCAGTCGACCTTCGTCTTGTCCTCGGCACTGCGAACCAGTCGCCGTCGACCAACACCCACAGTTGCCGCCCTGCCCCGTGCGCCGCTGTGCCGCCACCTCGCCGTGGTGTCGTCGCCTTCGTCCCGAGAATCGCCGTTCATTCTCCCGCGCTCTCTCTCTCTCTCTGTCGAAGGAAGAAGAAGTGTAGGCAGTGGCTGTTTTTTCTGTGTGGTGTTTGGGGGTTGGTGTAACGCCCCGAATTCTAAATAAGGCCGAATTCGAGATTTCATAGGATCTTTACTTCACTTCGTACAATTTTACATGGAAATTAAAACTTTTCAAGAATACATCAGAGTTCAATACACTTTTGTTTACACAACGGAAGAATACAACAATGAAATAAATTACAAAGTGATATAACTATAACAATGTAAATGATCAACTGCATCATGACATCTTTACTTCTTCATGGAAAAGTTTATTACCTGCATATCAAGCTGTGGGCACATCAGTCACTTACAACTGATGAAAATGTTGTACTCGACTATCCTCTCTATGCCGTACATATAACGATCTCATTATTTTAACAAATCACAAAAAGTTGAATGAACAATAAAGTGTTAAATCGTGACTACGCTAAACATGTAAGTGTATGTCATGCCCAGTGTTCTAAATGGCGTCCGCCTCGGACGCCTAGGCGGCGTCTAGGCGCTCAGATGGAGGAGAACGAACCGTCTTTGCATTAGGCGGTGGTCTAGGCGGTTAGAGGCGATTAGGCGGTCGTCTTGTTGAGTATGCGTCCGCGGCGCCGATTAGGCGTCCGCCTGATGTCCAACGCCGAGACGTTTTTTATTTTTTAAAATTTTAAATACTATAAAATAACACAAAAAAAGAACTACTATTAATCTGTTATATACTATGTATGGATCTTAAATAGTAGTGGAATTGTTTTTACTTTTTTTAATATTATTGGTGATAGATTGCAAATATTACACCTATTACACATATTAAAATAGCACATGTTACACATATTACATCTATTGACATATTGCACATATTATAATTGGGCAATGTTTTTTTTAATTGCACATATTACACATTAATTGCACGAGGAAGTTTTTTTTATGCATAAACACCCTTTAATTACACATTACACAAGAACATGATGAATATTTGCAATTGGATTGCATAGTTATACTTACGATTGAAGAATAAGGCTGAAATTAGCTAAATTGGTAAAATAAATTCAACCGCCTAGGCGTTGCCTAGGCGCTAGGCGCCCCTTGACCGAACCGCCACCGCCTGACGCCATTTACAACCTTGGTCATGCCTTAATGCCTAATGCACACATTTATACTAGGATGACACTAATGCATAATTGTTCGGATTTTATGCATTCCATACTACATAGGTCCGAAGGCAAGCACCTACGTACTCCACAATAAAGGATTTGATCCCTCGCCATGACAACTACCTAGTAATGAAGCAAGGTTTAGATCATTCCACGAATATGGATCCCAGCCACGGAGATCCACCGCCGACTGTTATAACAGATCCCTCATCGTGCGAATCATCCCGCAAGTGCCCCTCTAGCCCCGGTATATGTATATACATTAGAGTATGGCAAACTATCCGCTCGACTACGCAAAGTCCCGGATTTAAAAATAAAAGCATGTCTCCCACGGAGCAACCACAGTCACGGAGATCCACCGCCGACTATATAGAAGCAACCCACTTACGTTTGCCCAGGTTCACTACATCTTCACTTATGTGCCTAATTATTTAGTTCAAGACATGAATAAATTTTCAAGCCTAGAATTAGTTTTACCTCCTACCGGACTTAATCAACAAATTACGAGATAGCTCCACGGCCATATCTCAAAAATATAACTCAACTCTTTTCAATTCAATAGTACCGGTACCCGAGGTCTCACTAACTCTAAATCACAACTTTTTCATGTACAAGAAACCATGGGTACACATAACCTTCAGTAAACATGTCTTAAGCCTAGATATTTTCTTTTTCAACTCATTCACAAAGTAATCATAGTTTTGTCACTATTCATGATCTATTTATTCATTCATAATTTTCATAGCAAAACAATTTCTTTCAATGTACACAATTTCATCACACGAAATCTTATCAACAATTTCAAGCTCATACAATGTATCTCAACCACATCAAGACAATTCTTATACCAAGTAAGAGCATAATCTCTTCAAGAGAATTCACTTTACACAAACACATTTTTCTCTTCTTCAAAAATATAAATTTCATACTCCTTATTAATTTAAATCTTAAGTTAAAATTCACTTTCTATCTTAATTTCTTCTTTTTTACTTCTCAAATATACTTGAAAAATTCTACAACTATTTTTAATAAATTCTATTTCATTTTCTATTATTTTTCTCCAAATTTTAATTTGCATGAAAACTCACTTAAAAGATATTAAAAATGTCACACAAAAAAAAACAAATGTGGCCGTGGCCATAGGGTTTCGAACCCAAGACCAAGGTGCCCAAAGCACACACCGAGCACCACTATGCCCAAGTGGCTTAATTGTCATAATGCCATACCGGAAACCCTAAGTATCCACTTTCTGTTTCGGATTTATTTTTTAAATGAAAACAAAATAAAATGTGCTGAACAAGTTTTGAACACAAGATCTCCTACAAGCATAGTAATGACTTATGGTGCACCGACTAACCAGTATGTCCAAGTGCAATTTCTATTTAGAAAATGTACTAATGTACTTTTGTTTAAACTATTCAGAAAGTGGTTCTTTTTCATGCAATTTGTTTATCCAAGATCGAATCTTTCTAATAATTTGAAATAGAATTTTTCTTGACTGATATTGAATTTAAAAATAGTAAACGACCATTCTTAAATTCATTAAGACTCTTTTCCCACTTCTTTAGAGCATCTGTAGTTGTTTGCCAAATATGCATAATATGCATATTTGGCGCAAAACGGAGCTGCAGTCGTTTGCCAAATATGCATATTATGCATATTTGGCTACACTAGATTGCCAAATATGAGAGAATATTTGAGAATTATTCATATATGAGACGTCGCACAAATTTTAATTTTTTGTAAATTTTCGGACGGCACTTCAAGTGCGACGAAGTGCCGTCGCACAAAAAAAATTTATTTTTTAATGGTCGGACGGCACTTGAAGTGCCGCCTCACCAAAAAAAAATTAATTTCGTAATTAAAAAAATCAAAAAAACACCCCAACTTCTCGGACGGCACTTGAAAGTGCCGTCCCTCCACTTTGAGTTTTTTTTTGCAAATTTTGAATTGTTTTTGTAATTTTTTGTATTGTTTTTGTAATTTTTTGTACTGTTTTTGTAATTTTTTTATTTTTTTGTAATTTTTGTAAAAAAAATTTTGCACTTCGAATCCATTTTTTCCTCCGACGGCACTTCGAGTGCCGTCGCTCCATTTTTTTTATTTTTTTATTTTTATTTTTATTTTTTTGCTCCGGCGAAGCTTCGAGTGCCGTCCCACAAATTTATCGTGTTTTTTAATTTACTTTTTTCTCCGACGGCACATGAAGTGTCGTCGCTTATTATTTTAATATAAAAAGTTAAAAAATAGCTTTTGTTGACTGCATCAAAACTTCGATTACTATTTTCATTTATGCATATATGCATGTTTTTCCCTCAAACGACTACAGATGCTCTTAAGCAGTTCTTTTTCTCATTTTTTACATAAACTTGTATAAGACTTGAGTAGTGTTCATAAAACTAGTTTATGTTCCTACTTTAACAAATTTCAATTATATAACAATACTAGCATGTCACTTATTCATGAGAATTTCACAAAAAGATTCTTTCATGCAATAGTTTATATTTTCAATTAGGACATAGCAAATATACATATGTCAATACATTACAAAACATCAACTAAATTTACTTTTTTTCTTCTTTCTTAGTTATCAAAGCATGATTTAAATATAACTTTCTTCAACAATTTCATATACTCAACAAGTACAAAATTTTGCAAACATAATAACATGATTCATATTATAAAAGAATTCTTCTTTTAATTAGCATGGTAACAATTATTTACTAAGTTTCAATAAGATTATTACATATTATACTAGCATGGATTTTATTAACATATTTCACAACCACATTAACTTACATTACTCATTTATAGTTTTTTTGCATGCATGTTCTACAACTAGAAAGTATGAAACCACCCACCTCTAATGAAGATTGAACAAACAAGATGGAAGCACTCCTAGCTCCAACCAAGCAATCCTAGCTCCTAGCAATTTCTTCTTCTCCTAGCAAGACTCCTCCAAGCACAAGAACACTCTTCGTCTCTTTCTTTTTCTTTTTCTTGTTTTGATTTACTTTTTGGTGTGTGAAATGAGAAGGAGGAGGGTGCTATTTATAGGATAATGTTAGGGTTCAATTTCCAAAATTTCACACCTAATAAATTACTCAAATTAAATTTTCAACTCTTCACTTTCTTAACTTTCAAAACTCCCAAACTTTCACTACTCCACCTTTCTAAATTCCTAACTCCCTTCTCTTCAACTTTCTAACTCCTAAAAAACCCCAGCCCGTCATCTGTTCCCTAACCGAAATAGCACAGGAAGAAGCCCAAATCTCATATCTTCAATGCCACGTCACCATTCAAAGATAACAGCAACAGCAGCATGAAACTCACATTCAGAATAGCGGCCCCCTCTAATATACCATACATTTTCAAGTATATTACCAAAGTACAGCCAACTTTATATCATATATATATATATACTTACTGTATTGTAAGTAAAAATAGTTTACTTTAAAATCTATAAATGTATTATGCACAAATAAAATAAATACACACACTCCAAAATTTATTTTGAAAACGGACACGCTTAAATACGCGCACCAAAACACGTGCATCGCACGTAAAATACTGAAATACGAAAATTGACTTTATCAACGGAAAAATGTTAAAGATAATAAAAATATAATACAAGGAAATATATTTATTAATTTTACAACGTAATTTCTACGTATGTGGAAAACAATTGCATTATACTTACAAAATTATTTAGATCAAAAATGCAAAATGAATTTCTGTTTTATAAAAATAGATTTGAAGACCTAAAATAAATAATTTAAATACATAGAAAATATTACACGTAGCGGCGGAAACACATAATCGATACGTGCACCAAAAACACGTAAAAAGCACATAAAACCGAGAGATTAAAATTCAGTATTTTAGTTAACCCAAATAGGATAAAATGTACGGAAAATACATAAATAGTCAGTGATCAGAATACATGGTGAAAACATGTTACAAAATACACGTGCGTAACACACAAGGGCAAAATTCTCATTTCCAATTTTGCGGGGTATTACAGTTAGAGATCCGGAAGTGGTGTTCGGTGTTTGTGTGAAGATCCGGTGTAGGGTGGTGTGGTGGATTTGCTATTGGATTTTGCTCTTGCTGTTGGTATTTTGTATGTGTCTCGCACGTATTTAGAACGTCGCCTGGGATTCTGATCCGTTATTCTAGTTATTTGGATCTCTCACACAAAAGGCAAGTCCACTTGAACTTAGTTTATTTTTCTAGTTCAAGATTTTTGACCTCTTCTGCAAGTAGTTCCACTTCGATTATCTTAATATTGCTTTGTATACTTTCCGTTGGGGATATCTAGGGTTTACACGAGCTAACCCGAAGTATCCATAACTCGTGCTAATATCCATTGATTCAAACCCAAACTTATGCACACACGACATGAATAAATTAACTAGAACTTGCATATGAGAAATATACCATAATATGAACACATGTTAATTGATTGAGATCTCAAGAATTGAATCGTGATATTATAATCTTGCCTTATATACAGTAGAATTTCATCTCAACTTGCTGTACATTAATGATAATTCATTGCATGACAATAAGAACATGTTGATTATTCACTTTGACAATTATATATGATGATTTTTGTTATGTCTTGCTGCCTATTCTGTTTTGTACTGAGGTTTCGACCCTGTTACAATAGAAATCAACCAAAACCATATAAAAGAGAATTGTAGCCTAATAAATCTAGTTTCCAGACCAATTGACAAATCTTGATTCCGATCTGTGAGTTGTGAGATATCATAGTTTTTGTCACTATTGGTTTATACTTTTCAGATTGTAAATTAAGGAAATGCCGACACAACTTTCAGTTGAAACACCATCATAACAGTACTATAATGACTTGAAACTCTCCAGAAACTTAGTAGACATACTTAGGATCTATTCCTAATTTTTGTAGAATTTAATATTGATTTTACACATAGTTTCCACCCATAAAGTTTTGACCGTAAGCTGCTGCCAGAACAGTTAACCTGTAAAGATTAGGATAATTGACCTAGTTACAGTTAGAATTAATAAAAACTTGATGAACATGAATTGTAGCCCTGGATGTCTAGTTTACTTTACCTTTTGGCGGAATTGAATTCTGAGTAGTAGTTTATGAGTTACTGTTGTTTTAGTACTGTTGTGCCTGCCCTTTTCAGATTTACAATTATTTGTATTTTATCATACTTTGTATCATTTTGTTGCATTCCTATCGTCGCCTCGACACTCTTACATACACTTGCATTACCATGTGTAACACCCCATTTTTATTTTATTTTTTGATTAGCGAAACTTCTAAATACAATTCTTTCAATTTCTATATTACTTTAAACATAAACTAAGATAGGTATATTTCAAATAAAATTTTGGGCAGAGTCTCCCCTGAAATTTCTGCCTCGAAACACAAAAGGCTTACGAAATTCTGCTCTAAATTTCGTAGCTCACAACACAAGCATTATAATCATGGGCTCCCCAAGCCAAAATGAGCAGATGCACGCAGGCAATATAAATAATATGCACTGGGGACCAAACTCACAACAGAATATCAATTATAATTTAAAAACCATAAATCTCCTTTGAAAACTTATATAAGTAATAGAAAACGGTAGAAAAATTTTCCAAAAACCAAACACAGAACCCAGTACTCCACAACGAGGTGGGTACAGGCTTTCTTATCTCATCACAGTACTATACCTATATATTTTCACCTTAATACAAAATAATACATTAGCTGTATACATTTCTTTATATGCTAAATACATAAATAATCTATCATCCCAGCAAATATAATATCTGATTATATAACTACATCACCGGCTGCTAGCAAACCTGTAGGAGAGTTAGGGTTGTCCACCCTCAAGGAGGGACCCTCCTAACCCCCAGAAAACAACAGGGGTTAGCCATTTCTGGTGTGAGTATAACCATTAATCTAATAAATAAATTAAATTGTATAAAGAAAATGAATTGAACTTACAAACATAAAGATAAAAAGATTTAACCTGGAGTCTGAACATAAAAACATCACCAATACAATTTTTATATCAAAGTACTCTTCAAATCTGCATCCAACTGTATACATATCTATAACTTCACACATTTCACTATATACATCACACTAACTGCATATATATCTTTATTTTACATTTGCATAATACAAAGTCACATACGATCCATTACTTTTCAATTTGAATTCCCTTTCCACAATTATTCATCTATCCACAATTTCCGGCACGTCACCATCTCTTCGTTTATATACATAACCACATGATGCTTTTACATATTTTCTTCATCTTTATTTAGCCACGTGCTTCATTTGCTTATATTATGTCATCAACACACCCATTCATCCTGAAAGTTGTGCCAAGGCAAGTATTTCCCACCATTCCCACGGAAATAGCGGGCGAGTAGTTCCCCGACACACTTCCAAGGTACACCAACTCATATCACAACATACTTTCTTTAATAACCATTTTCATAACCACTCTCCAAATACATGTATTTATTTTATTGTATTATATCACGTATCACATCATAAACATATGCATTCAAACTCATAATAACACATTCATTCTTGTCTCATAACACAAACACAACATCTCATTGCACATTGCAATTTGCTTGCAGTTCATCACATCATTATTATATCACTTATTTGAATGCTCATTCTTATTGCATAAAAAAACATATTTTATAACTCATCCTCATCCCGTTATACCACTTTAGTAATTTTTCATTCTTATAAGTAATGTATCTTATTATCATTTTCACTTATAACACAAATTGCCATTAACTTCACTTTCATTCTCATCACAATATACTCCATATCCCCAAATATAGTTTGGGCAATAATATATCACACCCCAAAGCGGATAGCTTGGGTGACAATCACTGCACCCCAAGTAAAACTTGGGTAATGTCACATTACATCCCAAGACGATAGCTCGGTTATTAATTCACTTCAATTACTTTTCATTTTCACTTTACTTAATTCTTCACTTCCATTAATCATTACCAATATTATGCCAACTCACCCTGCGAATTATGCCAAGGCAGGTAGTTCCCACCATTTCCACAGAAATAGTGGGCGGATAGTTCCTCGACACAATTCCAAGGTGTATCAACTCATAGCATACTATATTTTACTTTAATAATCACTTTCATAATACAATTACTTCAGACTATTTATATTAACGCATGTCTCTTTTACTTTTTCATTTTAAATTAACCACATACTGCATTTATAATTTCTTTTCATACACAAACTCATAACTCGTATTCCTTCATATTCATTTCATTCACAACCACTTTCTTTCACATTCACAATTCACTTTCTTTCACATTCACAATTCACGTTCCACTTTCTTTACTTTCACATTTTTATTTACACTTAGTTATTTTATTAGTTTGTCGACCAGTGAGCCACAGTATCCCAACATATTGAAAGCCGACAGCCCAGTAAACACGCAGCCCGATGCTCACACATAGTCTTACTCGTTCGAGGCTACGTCTTCCTCCTAGCCGAACTAGCGAGGGAACCACTAACCCCAAGTAGAACTTGGGTACTTCCTTCCAGCCGAAGCGAAGAGGGAAAAACCACTGACCCCAGGTAACCTGGGTACTTCCTCCCAGCCGAAGCCAAGAAGGAAAACCACTAACCCCAGATAAACTGGGTACTTCCTCCCAGCCGAAGCCAAGAGGGAAAACCACTGACCCCAGATAAACTGGGTACTTCCTCGCGACAGCTGTCATCGAGGGAATAACTGGGCCTCAAGTCGATAGCTTGGGCGATAAAAATCCACTTACCCCAAACATAGTTTGGGTCCACGCACCCCAAGCCGGCCCTTGGGTATTAGGAGGTCTAGCTCAAACTCCCAGGATTGCTGTAGGTACTGGTCAACAAAACCATCTGTTATTAGCATTAATCATTTCATCTTTCCATCTTACTTTATCAGCACAAGCATTTCACTTTTGATTTACAACTAGTCATGTCTTTGACTTTAACCAGGTGAATTAATAACACATTTTATTAGCACATACCATCTTATCTTTTACCTTACCATTTTAACCCATATCCGGTATCCACCATATTAATTATCATCTCATTATATCACATATATGCATACACCATGTCATTTAACATATAAAACCATCATGTCGTATTATTGCATATCATGAATGCACCATGTTATTTATTTTGCCATAACATCGCACATTATGAATATCATGTTATTTACTACTTCATTCAATTACATATAGGCATACGCCAAGTTATATCATTAATAAAAGAATTATATGGTGTTATTATGTATCGTAAGCATATCAAAATATATAATTCATCACATAATAATATCATATTATTGCCCATTAATTCATTTCAAACATAATTAGAATGTAATCATATACCCACTTACTAATTTCATTAATTATTATATCACAGGCCATTATCATCTATATATATATCACAAACATATATCACATTTGCGGGTTTCCAAGAGATAGGGCCACAATCACTTGTTTCTTCTAATTGGACTCCATAACAACCAATCATAGCATGCTAGCTCATACACCATGCTCTATGTAAGTAAAATCACCTATAAGGACCTATATGCCCCCAAAATATGCACAAAACATGCAATATATATACACGACTTTTCAAAACATGACCACAATCACTAATTTCGTCTAATTGCATCTTATGACATCCATCCTTAGCATGCTAGCCTATACACAAGGCTCCACATATACCAAATCACCTATATCGGCTTATTCACCTAAAAACATGCACAAAACATGCACTGGGTAAATATATGTATAAACCGTTTAATATATTTAATTTTGATACTTCAACACGTTACATTAACCCATAATATAGGTTTTATATACTTAAAATAGTTAATTTCACCAAATATCACAAAAACCCATTTTCGGACCCTTAAAAATTCGTATTTTCATTGAAAATCAATTTTTGGCATAACTTCTACAAAATGTATCAAAAAGCCATGAAATTTGGCCACAATATAAAATATTTATAGATACAACATACTCACCTGACGGATCGAGCAAACGATGTCCCACGTCCGCCCGGTAGCTAGTTGATATGGCTAAAAATGGGGTTAAATCGGAACCGTCCAAATCAGGCGCGAATCTCAAAGCTCGGGGTATAATGGTAATTTCACTTACAAATGGGTCTAAGACAGGTACTGGGTCTTCCCTCCTAAGACCCAATAACCCGCGAAAGGTTCCACCTCAGTTGGGTGCAGGTTCCAACCCGCAGCAAAACCCGGTCCAGCAAGATAGAATTAGGGTTTCTGATTAATTCTAATCTGCGGCCCTGATTTATATCTATCCTTTCACTGGGAATTAGGGATTACAATCCTAATCTAATCCTAGGGATTACATTCCTAATCAGATCCCAAAGCGGCTATAAATACCCCCCATCCACCACCATTAAGAGGTAATCAATCTTTTGCCAATTTACGCTCTCTCATAATCCTCCTGATTACTGACTTGAGCGTCGGAGGGTGCGTCACCGGGATCAACCCCGGTTTTTTGCACTTTTTGCAGGTGAACAGCCGGAGTCAGCGGTCAAACTCCAGCGGAAGAAGTTAAGGGTCGACTATTCAGTTCCCCCCAGAATCCACAAATACTATCTGTTTGCCCCCACACCAGAATCAGCGGTAACAGATTGGCGCCGTCTGTGGGAAACAGCGAATAGCAACCTTTCCTCTTCCTGTTGGTCAGATCCGCCCAGCCATGCCTCCCAGAAAGCTAAGATCCAGAGGGTCCAACCGTGGACCCACTCCTCCTCAACCACAACAGGATGTCCCCCTCCAAACCGTCCAGCCAACAGGACCTACCCCTCAACCTAACCAGGCCCCGCAGCAGGACCAACTTCCTCTTCAGAATCTTCAACCCCCTCGCGGCCAAACCGGCCTCCAGAACGCCGGCGCGGGGGGCTCCCATCCCAATCCTCAAAAACAACCTCTTCAACATGATCACGTCTCCGTGCACAACCCCTCAACTGATTCCATGGCATCTCACAATCTCCGGGCCTCCAATGACCTCCGCAACACCCTTAACAATCGACATAAGGAAGAGGATCTTCGCCGCCGTTTGGATGAAAGGCGGGCCCGAGAAGGAGTCTCCCGCCAACAACGTCCAAATGAGCGATCTCCTCATCGCCGAGAACATAGGAGGTCCCCGCCTCACCGAAGACGGAGAGAGTCCCCCGAGCACTATAGAAGAAGGCCTCGCTCACTGAGGGATGATAATGCTCCTATCACCCAAGCTGAATTCCAGCAATTCCAGGCAACCTTTTTGCAAGCCCTCCATCACCGACCCAACAATAATGATGCTCGGAGGGTCCCCACTCCTCCTCTTATCCAAGTCCTTGCCAACGTTCCCTAACTCCTCCTCCAGCTCCTAGCAACCCCCAGCACATTCCTAGTCCTCGTCACTCCCGGGGCTACCGTCGTCATAGCCCCCGCTCTCCCTCGTACAAAGACGAGTCCAGAGGCTCGTTTGAATATCGTCGAAGGGATGACACTGTCTACCGTCGTCTCCACGAAATGGAGAGGCACTTGGGTCAGCTAGACAGAGAAGAAAAGCTTAGAGGAAGGACCCTCTGTCCGAGCCGACCTCCTTTCTCTCGTACCATCATGGAAGCGCCCGTTCCAATAGGCTTCAAGCCTCCACAGTTCGAGACTTATTCCGGGGAGTCCGACCCCGTGGACCACATCGAAAGCTTTAAGACCCTCATGCTAATCCACCAAGCTTCCGATGCTCTGCTGTGCAAGACCTTCCCCGCTACTCTCAAGGGTCTGGCCCGGAAATGGTACTCTCGCCTCGCCCCATCCTTAATATTCTCCTTCGAGCAATTCGAGACCCTCTTCGTCACCCACTTCGTGAGTAGCCGCTGAACTGAAAAGACCAGCATTTCGCTACTCTACCTCAACCAGAAGAAGGGTGAGAAGCTAAGAGACTATGTGAAAAGGTTCACCGCGGAAGCTAGGTCTATCGCTTCCCTCGACCAGTCGGTCGCTGCAGCAGCGTTCCAATCAAACGTCCTTAATTCCAGCATCCGCTCCTCCCTTGCCAAGAAGCCCCCGCAGAACTTCTCCGATCTCCTTCTCCGAAGCGAGAAGTATATTCGGGCCGAGGAAGCTGAGCACCGCCCCAACTTTGAGGGGCCTTCCTCCGGGTCCAAGATAAAGGGAACAGAAGAAGAAGGAGCCAAGAAGCTCCAAAAGGATAATAGCGGTCAGTGCCGCCCTCCTCCCAGATTCGAAAAATTCACCCCTCTTAACGCCAACATTTCCACTATTCTCATGGAGGTTGAGAAGGAAGGGGTGCTACCGCTTGCCCCGAAAATGAACACCCCTGGCAAGAAGAGGGACAAAGAGAAGTGGTGCCGCTATCACCGGGATCATGGCCACGACACCAATGACTGTTGGGCCCTGAAGAACGAGATAGAAGCCCTCATCTAGAGAGGGCAGCTGGCCAAATTCGTGAGAAAGGACCGAACCGACCTTCCTCCTCCTCCACGGGGGGCTAACAAGTGCTCTGAACGATGCGATGAGACACCCAAATTCGAGGAGGAACGCATCCTGCATCTCATCCATGGAGGCCCCATGGGAGGCACCTCCAACTCCTCTGAAAGGCTTTCATAAGGGAAGTCAACTCAGTGCATGACATGCCTCCTTCCAAAGGCCTCGGAGTACCGGTCACCTTTTCAGATGAAGACCTTGAGGGTGTCCGAACCCCCCATTGTGACACACTAGTCATCAATCTCCATATGGCGAATTTTAAAGTGGAGAGGATCTTGGTGGACAATGGCAGCTTCGTGAACATCCTCTTCCTCGCTGCTTTCAAGGGCCTCAAACTATCTCGGGACAGACTTAAGCCCGCCGGCTACACACTCCACAGGTTTACGGGAGTGCCAGTGACTACTGAAGGGGTGATCACCCTCGACGTAACCGCTGGCAAAACTCCTACCACCCGAACGGAACCGATGGACTTTATGGTCGTCGATGTCCCCGCTGCTTACAATGTGATCTTAGGCCGACCGGGTCTAGCTGCTCTCGAAGCCGTCCCTTCCGCTTATCACCTCAAGATGAAATTCCCCACCTGGACAGGAGTAGGGAAGTAAGAGGCAGTCAGGAAATGGCCCGCAAATGCTACATGACTTCTACTGGGGGTCCAGTCCACTCCCTCGAAACTCTTGAAATCCCCTAAGATGTTGTCCGGCCAACGTCCGAGCCAGTGGATGAATTAGAGGAAGTGCTCTTCTCTGAGCAAGATCCGAGCCGCAAGTTCTTTATCAGCAAGACCCTCCCATCTGTCCTAAGCTCGGACATAGTCCAATGTATTAGAAAGAACCGCGACCTCTTTGCCTGGTCAGCCGCTGACATGCCTGGAATTTCTGAAGAGCTTCTCGTCCACCACCTGAGTGTTGCATCGGGGTCCAGACCGGTTCAACAGAAGAGGCGCAAATTTGCTCCCGAGCGCCAACAAGCTATAAAAGAAGAGGTGGACAAGCTCCTCAAGGCTCGGTTCATACAGGAGGTCAATTATCCCGAATGGCTCTCAAATGTTGTGATGGTAAAGAAGGCCAACGGGACCTGGAGAATTTGCATTGACTTTACCGACCTGAACAAAGCATGCCCCAAAGATCCATTCCCACTTCCAAGCATCGATATCCTGATTGATGTCACTTCGGGCCATGAGCTTTTCAGCTTCATGGACGCTTTTTTCGGGTACAATCAAATCCGCATGTTCCCCCCGGACATCCCTAAGACCTCCTTTATTACCGATCAGGGCCTCTACTGCTACAGGGTGATGCCTTTCAGGTTGAAGAATGCAGGTGCCACCTATCAACGCCTCGTCAACAAGGTCTTCCAAAATCCGATCGGCCACAACATGGAGGTGTATGTTGATGATATGCTTGTAAAGAGCATCCGTGGGGCCGACCATGTCACCGATCTGCAGGAGGCGTTCGACGTATTAAGGAAGCATGATATGAGGCTCAATCCGAACAAGTGTGCATTCGGAGTCTCGTCGGGGAAATTCCTAGGCTTCATGGTCAGCCAAAGAGGGATCGAGGCCAACCCCGAGAAGATCAAAGCCATACTGGACATGGCTCCTCCCAAAAATGTAAAAGAAGTTCAGAAACTAACCGGGTGCCTCGCAGCTATAGGGCGCTTCCTTTCCAAGTTAGGGGAGAAGTGTCTTCCCTTCTTCAAGGCTCTTAGGGGGGCTAAGGGCTTCGAATGGGGTCAACAACAGCAGGAGTCGTTCGACCAGCTTAAAGCCTACCTAGTCAACCCCCCTATCCTCAGCAAGCCTATTCCCGGGGAAACACTCTACCTCTACTTAGCTGCCTCCGAGCAAACCCTCAGCGCTGTCTTGGTGAGGGAGGAAGAAAAGGCTCAGAAGCCCATCTATTACGTAAGCAAGGTACTTCGGGACGCCGAGCTTCGTTATCCAAGGCTAGAGAAGATGGCATACACCTTGGTTGTGGCAGCTAGGAAGCTTCGCCCATATTTCCAGTCTCACTCGGTGGTCGTTCTTACCGACCAACCACTGAAGCAGGTTCTGCACAAACCAGAGACCTCTGGCCGTATCATGAAGTGGTCGATCGAGCTGATCCATCATGATATATCATACCAACCTTGGACCGCAATCAAAGCTCAGGCCTTAGCCGAATTCATAGTTGAGAGCACCATTTCCGAGGTCAGTCAAGCGGCGAACGGACCTCTTATTTGGACGGTATATGTAGATGGATCCTCTTGCACCGAAGGGAGCGGAGTCGGGGTCATTCTGGCAGACCCAGATGACTTCGTCCTCCAATACTCCCTCCGCATCAACTTCAAGGCCTCCAACAATGAAGCGGAATATGAAGCTTTTATAGCTGGTCTCAGGATGGCCCGCAAAGCAGGGGCACAACGCCTCCGCATATTTAGTGACTCTCAGCTGGTCGTGAATCAGGTCTTGGGCGAGTATGAAGCGCGAGACGACCGGATGGCTAAGTATCTAGCCAAGGTCCAAAATCTCATGGCTTTATTCGAAGAGGCACTTATCCGGTGAATCCCCAGGGAGGAAAATGCCCAAACAGATGCCCTCTCCAAGTTAGCCTCTTCCTCCCTCCAAGGCCTCGAGCAGACCGTCTCGATTGAAGTGCTCTTGAAACCAAGCATAGAAGAAGAAACTTCCGACTCAATCGAGTCACTGCCGGTTCAACTTCAAGATAATTGGATGAAACCCCTGGTAGAATTTCTAAGGGATGGACTCCTCCCCGAAGACCCTAAGGAAGCTCGTCGAGTTAGAACCAGAGCGGAGCGGTACACCCTTGTTGAGGGGATCTTGTACAAACGCTCCTTCACTCAAGTTGACGGCAGACCTTATCTGAGGTGTCTCTCCCCCGAACAAGCCACATACGCCTTGCAAGAGCTCCACGAAGGCATAGGCGGAGCACACTCAGGGTCCAGATCCCTTGCCCGGAAGGTGTTGAATTATGGATATTTCTGGCCTACCCTGCTACAAGATGCCGAGCGACATGTTCGAGAATGCAGCTCTTGTCAAAAGTATTCCAACATTCTTTGCCTACCCCAAGCTCGCCTCGCGTCCCTATCAAGTCCAATCCCTTTCGCAATGTGGGGGATGCATTTACTAGGGCCATTTCCACCAGCTCCCGGCCAACTCAAATTCTTAGTCGTGGCAATCGACTACTTTTCGAAGTGGATAGAGACCGAGCCCTTAGCTATAATCACCGAGAACAAAGTCCTTCAGTTCTTCTAGAAGAACGTCATCTGCAGATTCGGTGTACCTCGAGTCCTCATAACCGATAATGGAACACAATTCATAGGGGCCGCATTTCGAGCTCTGTGTGAAGACCTCGCCATCCAACAACGCTTCTCCTCCGTCTCCCACCCACAGTCAAATGGTCAAGTAGAAAATGCCAACCGGTAAATCCTCTCTGGTATTAAGAAGAGACTGGATAAGTCTGCCAAAGACTTATGGGTAGATCAGCTCCCTAACGTACTGTGGAATTACCGCACTACGAAACGGACCCCCACAGGAGAGTCGCCGTTCAATCTCACCTATGGGTCCGAAGCTATGATACCCTTGGAAGTCGGTGTACCCTCTCCTTGCCTCATTGCCTATGAAGAAGAGCAGAATGCCAGGCAACTTCGGGCGAACCTGGATCTGATTGATGAGCTCCGAGAAAGAGCTTCGATTCGCCAACAAAGCTACCGAAGGAGGATCGAGCTGGCCTACAATAAGAAAGTCCGTCCCACCGACCTCAAAGAAGGGGACTTAGTCCCCAGAAAGTTAGCTATCTCATTCCCTAGTCAGAAGAGTAAGCTGGCTCCAAATTGGGAAGGACCTTACAAGATCACCGAAGTGGTACTCGGAACTTACCGTCTAGAAGACCTCGAAGGAAGAGAGATTCCCAGAACTTGGAATGCCGACTATCTCTTAAAGTACCAAGAGAGCGCATGAACGCCTCTCTGAGTACCGTCAGAGGTCGAACCGTTCCTCTCCACTTGTAATTTTACTTTTGCTCCTTTATTTCTCCAATGTAATAACGGCTCGCAACTCAGAAGCAGCCGACTATTAGTTTTCAATAAAGAACATTTTTCCATATTTTACTTATGAAATTGCCTGAATCTCTCTGCTTTTACCTTCTTCAAACTCTAACGACGAGTTCAGAGTCCAACACTTGGCTTGACTCCGCCTCGCAAGTTCGCTCTTAAGCGAGCTAGGAGTGGTTCGCCATTCAGAATTGCTCCCACAACCGTTGAAACTTACTCAAACGACGAGTTCGGAGTCCAACACTTGGCTCGACTCCGCTTCGCAAGTTTGTTCTTAAGCGAGCTAGGAGTGGTTCGCCATTCGGAATTGCTCCCACAACCGTTGAAACTTACTCAAACGATGAGTTCGGAGTCCAACACTTGGCTCGACTCCACTTCGCAAGTTCGCTCTTAAGCGAGCTAGGAGTGGTTCACCATTCGGAATTGCTCCCACAACAGTTGAAACTTACTCAAACGACGAGTTCGGAGTCCAACACTTGGCTCGACTTCGCTTCGCAAGTTCGCTCTTAAGCGAGCTAGGAGTGGTTCGCCATTCGGAATTGCTCCCACAACCGTTGAAACTTACTCAAACGACGAGTTCGGAGTCCAACACTTGGCTCGACTCCGCTTCGCAAGTTCGCTCTTAAGCGAGTTAGGAGTGGTTCGCCATTCGAAATTGCTCCCACAACCGTTGAAACTTCTCAAACAACGAGTTCAGAGTCCAACACTTGGCTCGACTCTGCTTCGCAAGTTCGCTCTTAAGCGAGCTAGGAGTGGTTTGCCATTCGGAATTGCTCCCACAACCATTGAAATATACTCAAACACCGAGTTCGGAGTCCAACACTTGGATTGACTCTGCCTCGCAAGTTCGCTCTTAAGCAAGCTAGGAGTGGTTCGCAATTCGGAATTGCTCCCAAAACCGTTGAAATATACTCTCATTTCACCGCCGAGCGCGAAATCCTTACCACTAAACTAAACATGGGAGAAGCCGATGCTGGGTCTACCATTCGTATGCTAGTCTTGGTACGCTGCATCTCTTGATCCTCACGGATTTGAAGATCATTGATATGAATTTGCTGTACTCTTCGTGTTGCCTCGAGAGAAGGTATCAGCTTCTAACATGAACTTGCGAAAGGCTTCGGCGAATTCCAAGCCCGGATAGTCCTCAGTTTTTCAAAAAGCGAAGTCGGAGGCCCACGACAGCCCTAATCCTTGATCAAATACTGGACCATGAAGTAACCTTGAGAATCTCGTATATTGTCAACCGTGCCCCGGACCTTAAGGAGCTAACCTCTGGTTCTTGTAGTGCATGTAAAGTTGGAGTAATCCTCCAATAGGCGGCTCACCACTGCAAGAAACTCGCTCACACATATTCGCGAGCCAAGAAGTGCAAAGCAGTGCTCGGCATGCATAGTCTCGTTCTGGGCTTCGGCACACATTGCTGAGCGCTCTTGGCACCGACGCCCAAACAAGCGAAAAACCTTGCTCTGGGCTTCGGCACACCGTGTCGAGCGCTCTTGGCACCGACGCTCCCGAGGTCCAAACGAGCAAAAGTTTATCTCCGGACCTCGGCATGCTAAAGATAGTCACGAGTAACACAACAATAGAAAGGGTTCAAAAACGCACAAGTTCAAGAGAGAAAAAACATCATTTCGATTAAGTACGGGGAGACGATTACAAAGCGGCATCTTCTCTACAACCGAGCTAAAAGACTTCCAAAAAGCAAAAACTACAACACCGACTCATTACAATTAGGCGATACAGGACAGCACAATAAAAAAGAACCAAAAAAAAGAAGAAGACTAGAAGAGGTGAAATCAAGGGTCGACCTCTTTCCTAAGGCGTCGGGAGTGGATGGGGACAGACCCCCCCGATAGGGGCTGAATAGCCAGCGGGGTTACTTCGGTGATCTGCACCTTACCAACGACCTCAACCTCGTGGTCGTCCTCATCCTTGCCTCCTTCTTCCTCTCCTTCCGAGTCAGGGTCGAAGCCCTCAACATGGCCCGGGAACAGCCTCCACCCCGAGCAGTCCACCTCAGGGTATCGCTCCGACACCTGAGAGATGGCTTGGGCATAGGCCTTGGCCATGTTTTGGGCAAGGAAGCCCTGCGCCTTTGCCATGGTGGCCTCTTCGGCCCCCTTAACCGCAGCGTCCTTGGCCTTCGCCGCCTCGACCAGTTGTCTGGCCGACTCCTCCTTCTGCTGTAGAAGATCGGCCTCGAGCTTCGCAGCCTGGCCTTCGAGGTACTCGACCCTCGTCGACCTCCCCTCGAGCTCGACCCTTAGCTTGTCGAGCTCTGTGCCCATTCGAGCCTTCTCGGCCCGAGCCCGGTCGGTCTCCTTCTTCAGCTCCTTTTTCAACTCCATCATCTTTTTCGAAAGATGACCGAAGTGGACGATGATCTACAACCAAAAAAAGGGGGTGCCAAGAGTTAGAAAAATCGAAAGAGTGAGTAACCAACGAGAGCAAAAATTCGACGCCGAGGCTACCCCTGCCTCATTCGACGCCGAGGCTACCCCTGCAGCCGAGGTCGGGGTCACCACAACCGGAGTCTCAACAAGCCCGGCTTCGCTCGCGTCCCTCGGAGCCTTCGCGGGCGGCAGCTTGGTGGAAACCCTCTTGCAGTTCTTCGGTGCCTTACTTCCGAGGGCAGCCCTCTGCGCCATCACCGCATCAAAATCCATTGCCTCTGCATCAAATAAGAAGCCGGTTAAAGACAAGTTAGAACAAGCAAAATAAAAGAAAAAAGAAAATGAGAGCATTGAAAGAGCCGCGTACTGGGGTCTACGCGGCTGAGCCCTCCCCTGAAGAGAATGTCCTCGGTAAGTTCCCTCTAATCGTACTTCGGCCGGTCAAGAAGAGTCTGCACTGCCTCCTCTTCCTGAGGGTGAAGCACCGGCGACTCCATCACTCACCTCGACACCTCCTCCACGAAACTGGTGGGAATGGGCCACGTCTCAATGCCTTGCACTATCAAGTATTTATCTCGCTAATGCTTGATGGAGTCGGAGCAGACGACGAGCCGACCTTCGTGCCTCGGAGCTAGGTAGTACCGGAACTCCGACCTATTCTGTTGATGAAGCCGGTAGATAGTCCGGAGTACCCTCAGCTCCAGCTCGATCCCAGCAGCTTGGCAGTGGAGTACGAACCCATTGATAACTCTCCACGCATTCGGCATCAGTTGAATGGGGCTGACCCCAAACCACCTCAGCACTTTGATCGTGAACGAGTGGAGAGGTAGCCGAGCCCCGGCGATGAAGGCGTCGACCGGCCAGAAACACATGTTCACTTGCAGCGACGAATTTGCCCTACCCCCGGGATCCGGCAGCATAAGCTCGTACTCTTCCGAAATTTGGAAGCAACCCCGGATCACTACCAAGTCCTCCTGGCTGAGAATAGAGACCGTCTCATCGGCCTTGGAGGTCTCTCTTGCCTCGTTTTCCTAGAAGGCTCTTCCCCTCCCATAAATGATACGCTCGGCATGCTCCTCAGGAAGCTTTCGAACCTGCTGAAGCCCTGTCAGTGGTCCTGAATACCTTCCGAACGGCCCCATGCGCTTCAGATCTTCGACTACACTGTCTCGACCGAATACCTTCTTGCCTTTATCTTGGCGACGCGGAGAAGGGACTTCGGCGGTAGAAGGGGAGGGCTCGGATATAGGAGAAAGAGACATATTTATACTTTAAAAACGACTAAGTATAAATTACCTTTGAATTGATAGGAACGGTCGGAATATTCACCGGAGAAGCAATCGACGATCACCGTGAGCTCTCACTAGTAGAAATTACCGCCTGAGTAAAAATTCGGAGAAGTGAGAAATGAGAGGGGGGATGAAGTTTTATAGAGCTGGGCACACTAAACGAGATTAATGGGCCCACAGAGCCAGCCCATTTACACAAGGCAACAAAATGACCTGAACCGTCACCTTATTTACCGTGCCTAGCTGTACTATCGCATTAATGACTGTCACATCTGTCAGAGTCGTCAGAAGATTAGCAGCCATCGAATTAAATGACTGTCACATCTGTCAGAAGTTCAACAACCGCCAACTCAGCCTGACGTTTCCTATGATGCCAAAAATCGCACCCCAAGACTTCGGCACATGCTGTCAAACGTTCTTGCCACCGACCATGTTACATGGAAAAATTGGACCTCGGCACATGCTGCCGAACGTTCTTGCCACTGACCATGTTACATGGAAAAATAAGACTTCGGCACATGCTGCCGAACGTTCTTGCCACCGACCATGTTACATGGAAAAATTGGACCTTGGCACATGCTGCCGAACGTTCTTGCCACCGACCATGTTACATGGAAAAATTGGACCTCGGCACATGCTGCCGAACGTTCTTGCCACCGACCATGTTACATGGAAAAATAAGACTTCGGCACATGCTGCCGAACGTTCTTGCCACCGACCATGTTACATGAAAAAATTGGACCTCGGCACATGCTACCGAACGTTCTTGCCACCGACCATGTTAAAAAATTGGACCTCGGCACATGCTGCCGAACGTTCTTGCCACCGACCATGTTACATGGAAAAATCGGACATCGGCACATGCTGCCGAACGCTCTTGCCACCGACCATGTTACATAGAAAAATTGGACCTCATCACACACTGTCGAGCGTTCTTACCACCGACCATGTTGCATGGAAAAGTGGACCTCGGCACATGCTGCCGAATGCTCTCGGTACCGACCCTCTTACAGGGAGGAAACCACTCTGAACTCCGCCAAAAATCCACCGAACACTTGTATGGCCTGGCCGAAGTATCTGTGCGCTTCGGCGGAAGGTGCCAAACCCCCGGGACCTCGGCCTCCTTCGTAGCAAGTGTTGGTAGGGGGTCAGCGACGAGGCCGAAGCATCCAGGCCATGAAGTGACGAAAATAACACCGAATCATCTACCTAAACACTACGAAAAGATGATTTAAAATTCAGAAAAACTAATTAAAAATTCTAAAAAATAATTAAAAATCCGGGGAAATATTTATGAAACCCTAGATAGATAATTATTGCTTAGAAAGATTAATTAAAGACCCCCGAATGATAAATCACCACTTCGCCAAGTTAGGAAAAATCATCAGAAATCAAAAAGAGCTCAAGAACAATCTAAAGCGCACTACTGACTTGGAAATTACCACGATACCCCATTCAAGGATTCGACACCTCCTATTTGGACTTCGATACAACTCCGCAAGCCATTGAAACAGTAAAACTACTCCTCAAAGGCTGATCGTACTCAGTCTTTGGGAGTGGGGGGCTCGTGATATGGCTAAAAATGGCGTTAAATCGGAACCGTACAAATCAGGCGCGAATCTCAAAGCTCGGGGTAAAATGGTAATTTCAATTACAAATGGGTCTATAACGGTACTGGGTCTTCCCTCCTAAGACCTAATAACCCGCGAATGGATCCACCTCAGTTGGGTGCGGGTTCCAACCCGTAGCAAAACCTGGTCCAGCAGGATAGAATTAGGGTTTCTGATTAATCCTAATCAACGGCCCTGATTCATATCTATCCTTTCACTAGGAATTAGGGATTACATTCCTAATCTAATCCTAGGGATTACATTCCTAATCAGATCCCAAAGGCGGCTATAAATACCCCCCATCCACCACCATTAAGAGGTAACCAATCTTTTGCCAATTTACGCTCTCTCATAATCCTCCTGATTACTGACTTGAGCGTCGGAGGGTGCGTCGCCGGGATCAACCCCGGTGTTTCGCACTTTTTGCAGGTGAACGGCGGGAGTCAGCGATCAAACTCCGGCGGAAGAAGTTAAGGGTCGACTATTCAGTTCCCCCCAAGAATCCACAAATACTATCTGTTTGCTCCCACACTAGAATTAGCGGTAACACTAGTCGAAGTTCAACTTTTTCCACCTAATTGGAAAATTATAGAACCGATTAGCTTAAAACTCAAAACTCGACCTACGGACCTCCAAATTCGAATCCGTCTTCACCCACACGTCAAAAATGACACAAGTAGGCGAGCTACATTGACGGATTTCAAATCCGAACCCCAATACAAGAACTCACATCTTGATCGGAGGCTTTCTAATAGAAAAATTTCCTATTTTCTAATTTCTTTAATCCCCTCTTTCCTAATCTCTCAAATTAGGGTTAATAATAATAATAAGACTCAATTACACCTCCGAACCCATCAAATTCTCACCTAAATCTCGCTTGGGCATTTCACTGAACACCCAACGTGCATACATGGTATACCCGTATTTTTTGAGATTCCGACGGGTTTCTAACTCCATAAAATTTTTACTAAACTCATTCTAAATTGTTTCCCTTAATTCACAACAATTTCTATAACTCATACTTATCAATTATTCTATTTATTATCCAAATTCGAAAGCCAACACACTAATTAATTTATAATTCACAAACCAGTCAGTTTTCTAACAATCTTCCTTCTCTCTAATTACCAGCATCACCTAATTACCCTACTATATCATTTTCTAGCACTAAAACTCAAAATCATATATTCGCATAAAATAGGGTTTCACAATTTCTCACCTTACATGGAGTATCCTCACAAACGGACTCCAAAATTGAAGAGAGCGCCTCAAAAATAGCCCAAACCCTCAATTTTTCTTGAAGAATTGGGTTGGAAAGCTAGGGTTTTGGAAACCCATGCATTGGTCGTTGGTGGGGGTGTGATTCTGGCCAAAATCAGAATGGGGGGAGGAGAGAAGGGTAGGAAAATGTAAATAAGGAGGCAAAATTGTTTATAAGTCCTTATTTGACCATAGCTTTATATATATACCCTTCTAGTTAACTCTTCTAGGGGTTTTCATGTAAAAATCACTCCATAATATACTTAAATTCATCCCAAACATAAAATAAAATTAGAAATGCATTTTTATGCATAATTGTAATCAAAACCAATAGGTACGAACGATAGCAATACATATAAATATGTATATATACGAATATCGCAATATTTCAGAAAAATACTTTCAACTTCAAACTATAATTTAATAACTCGAAAATTTAAACCCCCTATAATGTGCAAATGCCCCAGAAAATTTTCGGGTCAAATCAGATTCGTTTCCTCCGAGAAAACTCATCTCAAAACTCCTATATATTTTCAATTTTTTCTGTTTCCCCCAAAATATCAATTTAATCATTTTAATACTAATAAAATCAATTAATAGGGGTAAATATACTCATAAACAGATTTTAAAATAATTTAAATCAAATAATTGGGGAATTAAAAAAATAGATGTTACACCATGAATGAAATAATAAAATATCAAACAAGCTGGGGTTAATAAGGGTTGACTTAGTAGTGGATAGTCTCATAAAATATACTCGGTAGGGCCCTTCTTGTTTACATGGAATATTGACATAAAAGGTGTTGAATTACTTGTGAACTTGTGAACTTGTTACACCGAGTACACGCTCTGTAGATCGCACCACTATGTCTAAAACGTACACTGTTTTGCATGCACCGAACCTGTGGTATGGAACGCAGTAGTTCGTGCACTAGATAGGAAAATGAAATGCTAATAAACCTAAGTTGACACTTGTACACTTGATCATTGTTTATTGACATCGTTATTGCTTTTGGACTTTGATCTTGCTTCATACTCCTTGATGTACCATGTTCCCTTACTCTTTGCTTTTCACTACTTGCTGTCCATACTTGCTCGAAGGATATTTTCTTTTCCACTCTAGTTGATCCAGCTACAGGTGCACAAGGAGAATTGCCAGGAGGCATTGGTGAGCAGTTCTTCTAAGGTTGGAGCAGGAGCTGCTTTAGAATAAATTATCTCCTTCTTTGTTATCCTTTTATCGTATTGTTAATCATTTGTTGAACTTTGTATTCCGGGCTTGTTGACCCGTAACTCTTGTCTATTTTTCTTCAGTCGTTGGTTATTATGTTGACTACTGCATGTTTTTATCTGAGTTATTGTTTATGTGATTATATTTATCTGCGTGGTTGTGATTATTTCTTTTCATATTGTTGAGTTAAGACTGATACAACTATGGATGATGTTAATATCGTTCGCTGGGCCTTCGTCACGGACTCATATTCCTGTATTTTGGGAAGCGGGCGTGACAGGTTTTTAGTGGTATCAGAGCACTAAAAATACAATTCTTATTTTGTTTTATAATGTTGATAAGCCAAATTCTTATTTTGTTTTATAATGTTACTAGGTTTGCCCGCTGACATGTGCCTACGGCACGTCTTCGGAATGGTGCACCTTGTTTGATCATATAAAATAGTTTTGGAGGTCTAGTAAATTAATTGAAGTAGCAAACATATTATTTGAGAAATTTTTGGGGGTCCGGCAAAAAAATATTATATGATTTTTTTGAATTATTTTTTAAAGTTTTTAATTTTTTTAATTTTTTTATTTTTTAATTTTTTGATTTTTAAAAAAATTTTAAAATTTTTATTTTCTTAAATTTTTAAATAGAAAAGGGAGGAAGAGAGAGAGAAAAAAATTTAACAAATATATGAGTTGTTTTAAGTGGGGAATTTGAACTTGAGTTTTGGGGGGAAAATATGTTTTGTGAGGTTAGATCTGGACCTTTGATTTTTGAGGAGATTGAATGAGAGCCACTTGATAGCTTTCTTTGTGTTTTATTATATAGATTATTACTATTATTATTATTATTGCTATGGTTTTCGTTTTTTGGTATCATTATTATTATTGATATTACCATTGCTATTATTATTGTTGTTTTCATTATTTTATTATTGTTATTAATATTGAATTACCTTCATACAAAAAAAAAGTTTTGAACCCAAATTATATTCTGTCTTGCATTATTATTCTTACCAGTACTTTTTTTTTTGACTGGAAAAGGTAGGACAAGCCTACCTCAAGAAACTATATATATATATAAGTCAAAGTATCTAGTACAAAAAACTGCTGTAGGAAGATGCTCAGGAAATGAGAGGAGTTGAGTTCGAGATGGCATGGCAGTGGACCGTAGAGAGGGCAGCAGACGTCTGTCGTACACCTCAACTAGGGCCATCACCATGATCTCATCCCCCTTCCCCTCTCTTACAATCATCCGAGACATTCAACCCCTTGCAGTAAAACAGATTAGGAGATAGTGCTAAAAGAGTACAAGTCTAAGTCCCAAAATACAGACCAGTCCCAAAATACATTCAAAACACAAAAACTGAAAGCAAGTGCAACCAAAACACTTAAGTTGCATTTCCGCCGGATGTCCCCCCTTGAGCAGGCCGCATAAGATCACTGTCTCCTGTTCGTCCCAACTCCTCCATGATTCTGGTCTTTTTCTTTGAGGCATCACTCGAATCTAGCCATTGAGAAAACCAGAATTTAGTATTAGCAATCAACTTAATCACCGATGTTTGCTTGTTGGAAAAAATTCTATCATTTCTTGCATTCCAGATTGACCAACATATAGCAATAGTAATGAGGTGCCATGCATGAGAGAATTTGTGCTTCGTGTTGTCAAAACACCATGTGGAAAAACATTCCGCAATAGATGCCGGCAGTGTGTGTATGTCAAAGGCTCTGGAAAAGTGAAGCCATGTCTGAGTAGCCTTTGGGCACTCAAAGAAGATATGGTAGGTGGTCTCTGTGTGAAAATCACAGTCGCTACAGGCTGTATCTCCATTCCAACCTTTGGAATGAAGTCTGTCTCTGGAGTTGAGCTTCTCCCCACTCAACATCCAGATAAATATCTTGCATTTGAGGGGCGCGCAGTTACTCTAGCATGCTCGATAGAAGGGAGAAAGTAAGCCAGAGGTGATGTAGAAGCGGTAGGCTGACTTGACTGAGAAGCACCCAGAGAAGTTGTGGTTCCATATGGCTCTGTCGGGTTGAAGAGTAGATGGCTGGAGTGAAGAGATGTTTTGAAGCAACTGACGCTTTTCAGCTAGGATAATACTGTTGGAAGATATATGAAGACTTGGTCGCCAAGTCCATTGCCCCTGATGAAAGCATCCTTGTGATCTTAGGGAGGCTGCCTTGTTCCAAGCAGCATCATAAAGGTTAGGGTATAGAGTAGCAATGCAGCTTTTGTTGATCCACTTCGATGTCCAGAATTTGAGGAGAGCCCCGTCCCCAAGTTCCCATGAGACCCCATGATCAAATTGCTCTTTGAGCTTGCATAAGTTTTTCCAGAAATCAGAAGAGTTGGCCGAACATATAAAGCTGTTGCTGTCACTTTGAAAGTAAAGAGATTTTAGAGTTTGCGTGCAAAGGGATTTATCAGTGTATATCTTCCACCACCATTTCATCAAGAGTGCATGGTTGAAGACCTGAAGGTCAAGCACCCCAAATCCTCCTTGCTGTTTTGGTTGACAGATACGCTTCCAACTAGTACAAGAGGTCCCCGATACTTGCCTGTCGCCACCAACCCAGAAGAATCGACTTCTCATTTGGTCTATGCGATTAATTACCCATCGCGGCAACATAAAAAAGGATGCAAAGTAAGTTGGAAGTGCGCTGAGTACTGAGTTAATCAAGATGAGTCTTCCTCCACGTGAAAGCATTTTGCCTTTCCATGTTGAGAGTCTGCGCTCAATTTTGAGCAATAAGGGCTGCCAGTCCCTCTTCTTAAGCCTGCCTTTCGCAAGAGGCATTCCTAAGTATTTGGTTGGCAAAGTGTCTTGCTTACAGCCAAGGATGTGAGAGAAGGCGTGGAGCTTAGCTTGAGAGCGCCCAAAATAGGTGATGGCTGTTTTAGACAAGTTGATATGAAGTCCCGAGACATTTGCAAACAGATGCAAAAGAATCTTCAGATGCAACACTTCCTGTTCATTTCCTTTGCAGAATAGCAAAGTATCATCTGCAAATTGTAATATAGAGAGGTCTGCAAGGGACCCTCTAAGGTCTAATCTGGAGAAGGTGTCATTGTTCCTGCCGACGCGCAGCATTTGCGCAAGGACATCCACAGCAAGGATAAAAAGCATCGGAGAGAGAGGGTCTCCTTGCTTAAGTCCCCTCTTGGAACGTATAGTCTTTCCCCCAACTCCATTGACTAAGATGTTAGACTTGGTGGAGTGCAGCATTGCCTTTATCCACGAGCACCAACGTGGCCTGAACCCTCTAGCAATTAGCAGCTGATCCAAGAAGTCCCAATTAAGCATATCGAAGGCTTTGCGAAAATCAATCTTTAACATAATAGTGTCTGATTTCTTTGAGCAGCATAGATTGATGGCTTCATGTGCGACTAGAAAGCAGTCTACTGTAGATTTGCCCCTGAGAAAAGCACTTTGGGATGAGGAAACAAGAGAGTGAAGGTGTAGGCTCAGTCGATTGGCAAGGATCTTAGTGAAGATCTTCATCGAACAGTTTAACAGACTGATTGGACGGAAATCTGACACAGTGGAGGCTCCATCACACTTGGGGATGAGCACAATGGTTGAGTAGTTTAACCTGTCCAACGAGGCTTCACCACGCTGAATGGCTAAGAGCATGTTGCAAAGATCGTCCTGGATAGTATCCCAATGTTGCTGATAGAAGTACATAGGGAAGCCATCAGGGCCCGGTGCCTTATCCCCATTCATGTCAAAAATAGCCTTCTTGATTTTCTCTCTGCTGAAGTCAGCATCTAGAGCAGAAAGGTCCACATTAGTGGAAGGATACAACGTCGACCACTCAATTCTGAAGTCAGAGTTGGTGTTGGAACCACAAATTTCCTGAAAATGTGCATCAAAGCAGGATCGGATGGCCGATTGATCTATGATCAGATCTCCATCTTGGAGCAGTGAAAAGATGAAGTTCCTCCGCCGTCGCCCATTAGCCATTGAGTGAAAGAACTTGGTATTGGCGTCCCCCTCTTTGAGCCAAGTGATACGTGAACGCTGTCTCCAATATATAGTCTCAGCTTGAATGAGTTTGTGATATTCCGAACGAGCAGAGTTGAGCTCAACTTCTTGGGTAGTGCTGAGGGGTTGTGAATCAACAATCACATCCAGGTTATGGATAGTTTGTAGTAGAGAGTCTTTGCGCTTAGGGATATGGCCAAAAACCTCGTATCTCCACCGTTTTAATCTCCTCTTAAGGAGGTTAAGTTTGTTTGCAAGAATGTCTACTTTGGAACCTGTACAAACAAAGCTATTCCACCAGTGCATAATATTGTGGTTGAAATCATCATGAGATGCCCAGGCCTTTTCGAATTTAAAATAATGAATTTTGTGCTGCATCGCCTGAGTGTCTAGAATAAGAGGACAATGGTCCGAAGCGATACGGGGCAGGAAATGTTGGATGCAAGAGGGGAATACTTGATCAAACTGACTAGTGATAAGGAATCTGTCTAGTCTTGCACAAGAAGCATTTTGGCGAATGTTGGACCATGTAAACTTCCTCCCTGCAAGTGGCAAATCAATAAGCTGCAGCTGTTGTATCCAACAACGGAAGTGCTTCATGTCTCTGCTAGAGCCAGAGCCTCGATTACGTTCCTGGTTGGATAGGGTCACATTGAAATCTCCGCAAATAACCCATGTATCACTGAGAAGCTTACTCCGCTGTATTATTTCATGGAAGCATAGTTCCCTATCATCAAGCTCAAAGGGGGCGTAAACTGAGGTAAGTGACCATTCAACTCCTGAAGCCTTGGTGCGGAAGGAGACGAAGATAGAAAAGATGTCAACGGCACAATAAGTGCAATCGAAAAGATTGTCATTCCAGCCAATAAGAATGACCCCACGGCTATCAATCGCATCGAGGGATCTCCAGGAATTAATATAATTGCCTCCAATTGAGGACAACTTTCTAAGGGTAGGAGCAGAGAGTTTGGTCTCTTGGAGGCATACCACATCTATCTTAGCATTCCGCAGACCGTCTTTAACTAAGGCACACTTATAGGGGTTGCCTAAACCTCTAACATTCCAGCTTACTATCTTCATTGAAATTGAAAATGCACAACAAAAAGCACAATAAAATCATAACATGCATCAGCCTCAAGCTCTAGTTGAGATGTTGTTGTTGATCATGGTGATCAACTGCAATCTCTGCAACTTGCTTGAGTTTGGTGAGCGAATGTGGCCCTGCAGCCGCCACTCCCACCGATTCCGCAACTTCAAGAAGATCATCATTCGAGAGCAAATCGAAAGGGTTTTGGCAGACTGAATTAAAAGAGTTCTTCGATGAGGATGTACCTGATGCTTTGCGGAGGGATGCACTCTTAGCGGAGGCGCGCAGGTGCTGAATGAAAGGCCTGGTGGTTGGCAGCCTAGTAGCCGAGCGGATACGTTTACGACGCTTACTAGTGCCTTCATCAAAGCCCGGAGGAACAGAATCTGTGGAGGAGGTGGCAGCTTGTCGCCGCGGAATGAGCGACCTGGTACGGAAGGTAGAGGTTGCGGCACCAATTGCTTTAGAACTGAAGTGTAACGGCTGAGTACTGTCGGACTTGGAGTCATGCTTCCCTACCGCTGCATCAATGGCGTGCTCAATGGCTGGCTTGATTTGATCAAAGAGAGACTGGGGGATACTAACAGGTTTCCCTTCCCAGGTCAAATAGCAGTGCTGCTCATCCGCAGCGATGTCATGAGAATTCGCAGAGCTGTGGGGTCGAATCTGGGAGGCTTCTGATGGTATATTCAAGTTGTCTTTGGGTGAATCTGAGTTGATTACGATGATAGGTGGCGGAATTGTTGGTAAAGTTGGGACCACAGGAATCACAGCATCCGGGACCACAGGAATCTCAGCATTTGGAATCTTAAGACTCGAATCAGCCATACCTGAGATATTTAAAAATTGCTTGGCAAATAAAGAAGGATTTGGTGGGGCCTGGAATTTCGCCGCCATATCTTGAACTGTATCAACTTCTTCCGTGATCTTAGCTTTCCCCTTGGGGTCTCCAATCACACCCTGATTAGGCAGCGAGATTTGCGGCTGTGAGATTTGGGGTTGAACGGGATTGCTCACCGGCAGATCAGGATTGCACACCGGCGGTGATTCTCTCCGGCGCCAGAAACTAGTGGAGGACCCCTGTTGTTCAGAAAAAAGCTTAGTCTTACCACTGGCCACGTCTGCGGTAGGGATGGGGCTGCCATAGATGAGGACTGGAACTTCATGTATCTGTAGTTCTTTGGTCCAAGGCACTTGGTAGTGGATTATCAAATTTTTGGGAATGTGGCCGACGTCCTCTACTTCGATTAAGACCAGTGCTTGGTCCCTCATTGCTGCTGCCTTCATATCCCCACTCAAAGTGATGAGCTTGCCAAAGGGGCGGATGAGTTGCTCAACTGAAGTGTGATTCCACATATGATACGACAAGAGAGGGACGTTGATCCAGATGAAGCAAGGCTGCGGCTTAATCTTTGCCCCAAAGTCCATTGACCATGGTGAAAATGTTGCATTGAACCCTGAGAAGCTAAACATCCCTTCTGAGATAGCACGCCTTGCTTCTTCTTCCGAAGGGAACTGCACATGAAACACCCCCTCAGAAACTTTCTTAACGACCCACCACCCCCCTTGTCTTCTCCAGGCGAAGTTCAGGGCACTCTCCACCGTTGCAGCATCAGGCTTAGATCTAGGGTTAATGAGGTGGAGAAAGGCGCTTGCATGTAGCGCCGGGAGTGCGGCAGCGATCTCGGAGTTGTGGTGGAGTTCAACGGCCATGGAATCTCTCCTATTGAAGAGTGGGCAGTCTCTGACTCGGTGACCAACCTTCCTACAGTTGAAGCAATGTATGCCGATCTTCCGGCAATCCACTGCATGATGACCCGAGTCGCCGCACCGCATGCATCTGACTTCCATTCTGTTCCGGCGATGATTTTGGTGTATCTTCGAGGTAGGGGTGGAGCGGTAATGGTATGAGGAGTGGCAGTTTGGTAATGGTTTGGGTGGGATTTTTGGTAGAGAAGGGGAAGGGGCAGGGTGTAAATGGTGTTGGCGTGGGAAACGAGGGGGGTAATGATGGGGGGTAGCCGCCATGAGAACCTGAGCATAAGATCTGCTCTTGTTCCAAGGCGTCCATGCTCTCTCCTCTCTCCTCTCTCCTCTCTCCATTTCTTTTGATAGCCGGATGGAAGATACAACTGCATTTTCTTACCAGTACTGTTAATATATTTTATTATTGTTATTATTATTATTATTATTATTATTATTATTATTATTATTATTATTATTATTATTGCATTATTTTCATGAATGTGTTGAATCATATTCTGTCATGTATGTATTATCATTATTATCAGTATTGTTAACATTTTAAATTTTATTATTATTATTATTACCGGTAAGATTATGATGATTTTTATTACTCTTATTATTATTGCTATTAATATTTTTAATATTATTGTTATCATTATTTTATTATTGTTGATATTATTATTTTTATTATTAATATGTGTTGTTATTATTATTGTTATTATTACTTTATTATTGTTATTACTATTCTATTATTGATATTATTATTTTTATTATTAATATTTGTTGTTATTATTATTTTGTTAAAGCCCATTAGTTTTGATCTATAGTATATCTTTTAATTATTTAAATTGAAGTCAAACTTTATATTCATTTTGCATTATTTATTTATATCTATCTTGAGCTCACACTCTCCTTGATCTTGGTGTCTCATTCTTGTCATCCGCTCAGTTCGTCGATTGGTGTCATGTGGCCTACAACGATATGTATGTTACTTGGGACATCACCATCGGAGTAGCACAACGGAAGCGTGATGGGCCCATAACCCACAAGTCCCAGGATTCTCTTGTTGTTCCTTCTTCTTTGCATCGTTCAGATCTTGTTCGTCTTTTTCACTCGTCACCTTTTGTCGATTTATTATTCGACATCGATCTTATCTATGTCCCTTTCTTATTATGGAGCTTCCATCACTTGAGTTTCTTTTTCTAATTTCTTGCCTTGTTATTTCTTAAATTTGCTTCTGTTTTGTCCTACTGCCTGCCAGAATGAATTTCAAGGACGAAATTCTTCTTGTAAGGTGGGTAGGATTTGTAACCCCTGTTTTCGGTTATACGAATTTTTTCTTGTATTTTGTAATGTTCTCTTTTCTATTTTAATGTATTTTGGATCTTGGGCTTGTTGTGGGCTTATGTGGCAATTTATTATTCTTGTATTATTGTTATTATTATTACTATCCTCGTTATCTTTTATTAGCCCAATCCATTTCCAAGCCCATACCATTATCTACCCAAACTCATCTCCTTATTGGATCCTGAACCCAAATCCTAGTCTGCCCAAACCCAGTACCCATATGTGTTTATACAGATCAACCCTATATGCTTACCCGTATACAATTTCTCCACATTCACCCACTCTTCACAATTCCCTAACCATATCCCCACTATCTCCAACTACCCAATATTATATTATTAATTTAACAACCAACCCCCACTCTCTCTCTCACCCCGTCTATCTCTCCCTCCCCGTCTCTTTCTCCTCTGTTCCCCATCAAAACACAGAACGGAGCCCTACCCCTGTCTTCCTCCTTCTTCCTCCACCACTCTACCGCAGCCTCGACCAAGCCCCACACCACATCTGCTCTACCGCTCGAGCCTCCCTCGAGCTCCACAATTTCTGCCATCGCCTTCCTCACAGCTCATCTCCGTCGCTACACCTCGAAGCCCCCTCCTTCATCGTCGTCCTCCGAGAACCCATCGAAGCTCTACTAGCTCCGCTTCGTCTCAACCGTTGCCGCCTGCTCACTCTTGCCCTCTTCTGTTTCGGTGGAGAAACAGAGCTTTGCTCGTCCATCCGCCATTGCCGAAGAACCTAACCTTTCACTGCCTGCTCCTCCTCCCCGTAACCGAGCCCACCGCCTCGTCACCTCGTCCATCCCATTGCCATCAACCTTCGTCATCATCCCTGCCATCTCACCTCGTCGACGCCATTGCCTAACTCGCCCATCGCCATTGTCGTGCTGCTCGAAGATCCCTCTCCTCTGTTTTCTCCGAAAAATAGAGCACCCCCATTGCCGTTCCTGCTGTCGCCGTCACCTTCAGTCGACCTTCGCCCTGTCCTCACCACCGCGAACCAGTCACCGCCGACCAGCACCCGCCGCCCTGCCCCGTGCACCACTGTGCCCCTACCTCGCCTTGGTGTCATCGCCTTCGTCCCGAGCGTCGCCATTCATTCTCCTGCGCTCTCTCTCTCTGTCGAAGGAAGAAGAAGTGTAGGCAGTGGCTGTTTTTGTTGTGTGGTGTTTGTGGGTTGGAGATCCAGAAGTGGTGTTTGGTGTTTGTGTGAAGATCCAGTGTGGAGTTGTGTGGTGGATTTGCTGTTGGGTTTTGCTCTTACTGTTGGTATTTTGTACGTGTCTCGCACGTATTTGGAACGTCACCCGGGATTCTGATCCCGTTATTCTAGTTATTCGGATCTCTCACACAAAAGGCATGTCCACTTGAACTTGGTTTATTTTTCTAGTTCAAGATTTTTGACCTCTTCCACAAGTAGTTCCACTTCGATTATCTTAATATTGCTTTGTATACTTTTCATTGGGGATATCTAGGGTTTACACGAGCTAATCCGAAGTATCCTTGACTCGTACCAATATCCATTGATTCAAACCCAAACTTACATGCACACACGACATGACAAATTAACTAGAACTTGCATATGAGAAATATACCATGACATAAACACATGTTAATTGATTGAGATCTCAAGAATTGAATCGTGACGTTATAATCTTGCCTTATATACATTAGAATTTCATCTCAACTTGATGTACATTAATAATAATGCATTGAATGACAACAAGAACATGTTGATTATTCACTTTGACAATTATATATTATGATTTTTGTTATAACTTGCTGCCTATTCTGTTTTGTACTGAGATTTCGACCATGTTACAATAGGAATCAACCAAAACTATATAAAAAAGAATTGTAGACTAATGAATCTAGTTTCCAAACCAATTGACAGATCTTGATTCCGATATGTGAGCTGTGAGATATCGGAATTTTAGTCACTACTGGTCTGCACTTTTTTGATTGTAAATTAAGGAAACACCGACATAACTTTCAGTTGAAACACCATGATAACAGTATTATAATGACTTGAAACTCTCCAGAAACTTAGTAAACATACTTAGGATCCATTCCTAATTTTTGTAGATTCTTATATTGATTTTACACCTAATTTCCACCCATAAAGTTTTGACCGTAAGCTGCTGCCAGAATAGTTAACCTGTAAAGATTAGGATAATTTTCCTAGTTACAGTCAGAATTAATAAAAACTTGCTGAACATGAATTGTAGCCCCAGATGTCTAGTTTACTTTTCCTTTTGGCAGAATTGAATTTCGAGTTGTTGTTTATGAGTTACTATTGTTTTAGTACTGTTGTGCCTGCCCTTTTCAGATTTATAATTATTTGTATTTTATCATGCTTTGTATCATTTTGTTGCATTCCTATCGTCGCCTTGACACTCTTACATACACTTGCATGACCATGAATAAAATAATAAAATATTAAACAATTCGGAGTTAGTAAGGGTTGACTTGGTAGTGGATAGTCTTAGAAAATATACTCGGTAGGGCCCTTCTTGTTTACATGGAATATTGACATGGAATGTGGAGAATTACTTGTGAACTTGTGAACTTGTTATCTTGTTATCTTGTTACACCGAGTACACGCTCTGTAGATCCCCCCACTATATCTAAAACATACATTGTTTTGCGTGCACCGAACCTGTGGTATGGGACGCAGTAGTACGTGCACTAGATAGGAAAATGAAATGTTAATAAACCTAAGTTGACACTTGTATACTTGACCATTGTTTATTGACATCGTTATTGCTTTTGGACTTTAATTTTGCTTCGTACTCCTTGATGTACCATGTTCCCTTACTCTTTGCTTTTCACTACTTGTTGTCCATACTTGCTCTAAGGATATTTTCTTTTCCACTCTAGTTGATCCAGGTACAGGTGCACAAGGAGAATTGCTCAGAGGCATTGGTGAGCATTCTTCTAGGGTTGGAGCAGGAGCTGCTTTAGAATAAATTATCTACTTCTATATTATCCTTTTATCGTATTGTTATTCATTTTTTGAACTTTGTATTCCGGGCTTGTTGACCCGTAACTCTTGTCTATTTTTCTTCAGTCGTTGGTTATTATGTTGACTACTGCATGTTTTCATCTCAGTTATTGTTTATGTGATTATATTTATCTGCGTAGTTGTGATTATTTCTTTTCATATTGTTGAGTTATACAGCTTTGGATGATGTTAATGTCATTCGCTGGGCCTTCGTCACAGACTCGTATTCCCGTATTTTGGAAAGCGGAGTGTGGCAGTAAAATCAAATTTCTTAGAAATTTGAGGGTGAAAAATAATGAATTTTAACTGTTGAAGAGATATTTGTTATTTTCAATATAACATGCGCAATGAAAAAAACATAAAAAATATAAAAAATTACAAACCTGAAATCTGAAAAATCTAAATTTCTGAGTAAGTAGAAAGAAAATGAGAGAGAGGAAGAGAGAGAGAGTGAAAGAGAGAAATATGAAAAAGTGAAGAGAGAAAATAGATATAGTAAAAAAGTAATGAGTTTTTTAGTTTTGGGGGGAAAACATTGGTTTTAGGAGAGAAACTTTTTGGAAGGAAAATATGTTTTGGGAGGGTGAATCTGAATCGTTGATTTTGTTTCAATTAAAAGGAACCAATTGATAGCTTTTTTTAAAAATTGTCTTGTGTTATGTATATATACTAGGTTTTCCCGTTGACACGTGCCTACGGCACGTTTTCGGAACAGTGCACCTTATTTGATCATATAAAATAGTTTTGGGGGTCCAGCAAATTAATTGAAGTAGCAAACATATTATATAAGAGAGTCCCTTTCCGTTGTGCACTAGGCCTTTGTGTGCAATCGTGTGCACGCGACCTACCTGCCTTCGTTTCGACGATCCGAACCGTTCACATTGATCTACACATAAATTAGTCTAAATATGTAAAATCAAATTATTTGAAATTTATGTACCCATCCATCATGTGACTATAAAAACAACAAATTTCAAACATACAATTTTGTAACACTTCAATGGATAGGCAAATGAATTTCAAATGATTTGATTTTACATATTTAGACTAATTTATATGTATAAATCAATGTGAACGATTTGGATTGTCGATACGAAGGCGATAAAAGGCCGAGTGCACACGAGTGCACAAGGAGGCCTAGTGCACAACGAAACCTTACTCTATATATATATACTGGATTTGCTCGTGGCCACGTGCCTACGACACGTCTTCAGAACGATATGATGAATCCAATAATATCTATATTTAGGAGCAGTAATCTTACTGCAATTGGACATTTAAATGCTCTATATGTGGTGTTTTACTCTTATTTTCTCTTTTCTATAGGAAACAACCTAAATACAACAAAACGAAGCAGATTCAAGACTAATACAGACTGAGAGGATGATACACAGAAACTGCAGAGCATAAGTCGACTGGTTCTTCAAACAGGCGACTGGACAGAGAGGTTGAAGCTGCTCAGTCAAGTCGACTTACTCCAAAGACAGTCAACTTGACGGAGTGATTGTGAATCTACAGATGTCTCGACACAGTCGATTGATCTCAAAACTAGTCGACTGGTATTCAGCAGCGTTAAAAGATAAAGATAGTTTAAGATCCATCCTCAACCAATTCCAAATCAAATGGAAGTTATCCAAACCCGGGTTATCTGCAAATAACAACTCACCAACAATCAAAGTTAAAGAACCGGGATTTGCAAGTAAGAAGATGGACTCAGTCCTATGCGTGAAGAGATAAGAAATCAGGAACTTGATATCTGCAGACAAGGACACGAGAAACTATAAAGAAGAGAGAATCATCTACCATCAGGGGGATCCATCGACCAGCAAGCATCAAGAGACCAGCATCAAAGAAGGAACAAGTCGACTGCTGATTGGGCTCAATTTCAACATCATACAAATCAGTGTTCTTCTGTTCTTCCTTTTACTTTTTATTTTTATTGTAGAGTCATGAATTCTATTTTATTAATCAATAAAGGTTGTATTATGTGCAACTAATTTCATAGTTGGGTAGATTGAAACCATAGTCATGTAATCTTATAATCTTCTAAACGCTACTCTACTACTTATTGATTAAACCTGATTATATTGGTATAGATTTATAATATAAATCAAACTTGTTCAGATGTTCTAAGAGCAGTCGACTGAGAGTGACAGCAAGTCGACTGCCGTGCAGAACCTGAGATTATCAAGTTTGCGTATTATAAAACTGAATCTATTATATGAGTATAGAGACGATCCGTATCTCGTGCTCATAACTTGTAACACAGGAATCTTTAGGGGTTCCTGGTTTACTCAACTTGAGGGATCTAGATCTGATACCAATTTCTAGAACTTTGAGTGGTTGTTCGTTTCCATTGTTCCTATGCTTTCTTTAAGTGCAACTTAGTAGATACCATGCTGAATACTTAAGGAAAGAAACGAATTAGAGTAGATACCATGCCTAATTCTTTGCCTAGGGAAACATTAACTTTAAGGAGTAGATACCATGCCCTTAAAGGAACAAACATGAGTGATCAGAGTAGTGTAGAAGGTGACTTAGCATTCTTGACTACAGGTGGAAATCAAAGCCCAACTACTTTAATAGATATTCGTGACTTAAATTGTGATGCTACTTAACTTAGATTTTTATCTTTTCATTTCCTTTCAATCAGACTTTTAGAACAAAACTTTATGATTTGCATTTTTTTGTTTTATTGATTAGTAAGTTAATTTCTACAATTTCTGTGGGATCGACCCTTCCTCTTCACTACGCTTCTATAAACGATTCGTATACTTACGAGGTTTTAATTTGTGTCTAGTTTATCTATTTATTTAGATCATCTAGATTGCACAACAAGTTTTTGGCGCCGCTGCCAGGGATTGTTTAGTATTTTAACTTGCAAATCAATTTTCATCTTTTTCTTTTTTCTTTTCTTTTATAACATTTTCTTTCAGGTTACACTCTGCACAGACAGACCAGTCGACTGTCTCCAAGGATCAGTCGATTGTACAGAGGATTTTCCAAAAGCAACAATGGGTGAGGAAGTACCAAATCGAGTACCAATGCAAGACAAATTCACTCCGAAGAATATTGAGCAACCTTCTTGCATAGCTTTTCAACCTAATGTCAAAGGGAATATGCATTTATCACCTCAATTACTCAGCATGGTTCCCCACTTTAGTGGCAGACTAGATGAAGATCCTTATCTACATTTGCAAGATTTCTTTGATCTTTGCAGAACACAAAGCGTCCAAGAGCTTACCCCCGAACAAATCAGGTTAATCTTGTTTCCATTTTCTTTAAAACTTAATGCTAAATTGTGGTATAATTCTTTGGAACCAGGATCAATTCAATCATGGGAGCAATTGGCAACAAAATTCTTGAAAGAATTCTTTCCAGCTCAGAAAACCAGACAACTAAAAAGGGAAATTCTACTTTTCCAACAAAAAGATGGCGATTTATTCTTCGAGGCATGGAAGGACTTCAAGAACAAGCTTCTCAAGTGTCCTACGCACAACATACCTAAGGATGATCAGGTACAAGCATTTTATGAGGGTTTAAATGACACTAACAAAGCAATTGTGGATTCAGCTTACAACGGAATCTTGATGAGGAAAAGTGGTGAGGAGGCCATCGAACTATTTGAAGAACTCAGCGAGAACTCACAGCAATTCTCAACAAGGGGAAGAGGCATTTTGAAAAAACAGGGAGTTTACGAAATTTCTAATAATAATAACATGCAACTAGAAATGGAAACCATGAACAAAAAGATTGATATGCTTGTTAATGTGATTTCAACGTTGGGTGGCATAAAAAGCCAACCAAAAGAAATTTGTGCAATTTGTTCTCATTCAGATCATACAACTAATACATGTCCCATGTCTTCTTTCACAGATCAGGAGCACGTAGGACAGGGAATGTACCCACCCCAGAACAACCCTTTTTCAAACACGTACAACCCAGGGTGGCAAAACCATCCAAATTTCTCATGGAGCAATAATCAAAACCATCAGGGCAATCATTACTCACAAGGGCATGCACAGCAACTCCAGAGTAGGAATGGGTTTGATCGGCCAGTACAAGAACAGAAGAAGTTGGATTTCGAATCCACCGTCCTTCAATTACTCCAACAGCAACAGCAAACAAGCAACCAACAAGGGCAGGCCATTCAAAAATTGTAAACTCAAATCGATCAAATTACTAAAGAGTTAAGTGAAAGAAAGGCAGAAGAACTCCCATCACAAACCATATCAAACCCTAGAGGACAAGAACAGCTCCAATCAGTGACAACCTTAGAGGACAAGATTGAATTTAAAATGTTTGATGCACCAAAATTACCACACGATGATCATGAATGTTATAATGTTGATGTGGTTCAGGAAATTTGTGACCCAACATTTCAGGAACAGAGTGTCGATCCATTACAAGCCACAATTACACACCCTCTAATACTATCTCAAGTTGAACAGGAATATGATGAAAAATCATATGCAGGTAAGTTTGCACACGTGTTTGAAAATCTTGTGTCTAATAATACTTTTGTTTCTTCTTTTACCAGGACACCAGATGTGGAGCTGAAGCCACTACATGAACACTTGAAGTATGAATATTTGGGGGAAAACCAGACGTTACCTGTGATAGTCGCTGAAAAATTAAGCAAGCAGGAAGAAGAGAAGCTGCATGGAGTTTTGCAAGAACACAAGGGTGCATTAAGGTGGACCATTGCAGATAGGCTTATGTCAAGATGGTACGGTCCGTACATTGTTGCAAAGGTTTCCCCTCATGGAACGTTGGAGAAAAATCAAATGTTCAAAGGTGAATGGGCATAGTGGGAAACCTTATAATAAGATGAGTTTTGAACCTTATAATATCGGAACAATTAGCACATCCCGATGTGGTACATCCAGGCTATCCGTGGAGATTTCGTGCAATAATTCCAACTAGACAGACTCACTTTGTTGTGACGAAATTAGGAGGTTTTCATACCTGCATCAATCCAACATTGACACAGGATCACAGGAAAGTTGACTCTAAATTAGTTTCAAATTTAATTTTGAATGTTGTGAAGGTGCAAATAGGGATAACGCCAAAGACGATCATTGAGATAGTGTTGAAAGACGTCAATTATAAGATTTCTTACAACAAGGCATGGAGAGGGAAACAAAGAGCTATTGAGAGGCTCTACGGTGGGTTTGCGGAAGCATATACGAAGTTACCTCTTCTATTATCAGCACTGCAAGCTTCAAATCTCGGTACATATGTTAAATGGGATAACTTGTTCCGAATGCAATCAAACAGGACATAATAAACGTCGATGTACGAAGAGGAAAATATCCGGTGGCACTAGTACGTCGCAGGTAGTATCGAATATTTGGTGTAGCATTTTATCATATTAAACACCATGCAGTGGTGTTTGAATTGTTAATTAATTGTACATTTAAATTATTCAAATTTGGTTACAAAACAGGATGAGAGATTGAATGCATCTAGTAGACGAGGAAGAGGAAGGGCTGCACGGGGTCGTTGTGCGCACAGTCCGAGGAGCACTGCAGATATGTCGTCTGTCGACTGATGACCGTTAAATATGGACAATTTTAAGTTGAAATTTTGGTAGTCGAATTTTGATGTATAGATTTTGGTATTCGAATTTTGATGTATAGATTTTGGTAGTCGACTAATTTTCTCATATTGTATAGATTTTGATGTTTTTTCAATGTAATAATTATAAGAGAATCTTGTTGTATAGAAGACTTGTTATATATAGATTTTTATTTGGAATTGAAGACTATTGCAGGTTTCAGTTGAATGGTTTTGTGTTTCCATATTTTGAAGAATTATTTTTGCATTTGTTTTGGATTGGAACAATTGCAGTTGACAAACAGGATATAAACTTGATTATTTGTATTGGGTTTTGTAGAATTAATCAGTGGAATGTAAATGTGGAGTTGAAATGTATATAGAACTATCATTTGAAGTAGCAACTGAAGGTCTGTGACTGCAGATGGGAGGTAACCTTCGCAATCGGTTGTTGGTGTATGGTTCCCAAACAACAAACTCCTCTCGCAACAAATCCAGCTCATCTCTGTGGTAGGTTACCACCCCACGTGGGTTATTTCTCCACATATGTCCCCCTGACCAATAAACTGCTATGGGAGCCAGCATGTTGGCATTCGCTGCGTCCCTCACCCACCCCTCTGATTGCCGGGTGATGCAAGGTCTACCTAAGTGCAAGTGTTCCCAACACCAGATCTGGAGTAGCAACATCGGACCAGTCATCTCTTTCGCCATCAATGCTCCATTACAAAGACTCCGGTATAAGGAAGCTAGCGCTGCACTACCCCAACTGTATTGCCGAATTCTTGTCAAATCATCGATAAGTGGCAAATACATTATTGGCACAACGTCTCCAGTGGAGTTGGGAAAGAGAACACCTCCGAAAACTGTCATCAGGTAAGCTTGAGTGTAGCATTCGATGTCATATTGGTTGGAATTGTTGGTTAGGAAATTTTTAAATGTTTTCTTCAACCAACTTAATCGAATTGAAACTCCATCAAATGTACTATCATCCGCCATCCGACCTAGAAAGTCCGCCACAAGTTGTTCCGTATTGAAGGCCATGGTTCCCGTGACCGCGAATCCATCAACTGGTAGTCCTGAGATAATGGCGATATCCTGAAGTGTGACGGTCATCTCTCCCACGCTAAGATGAAACGTATGTGTTTCCGGCCTCCATCGTTCGAGTAAGGCTGTTAGTAGTTGTCTGTCGAGCTTGATTTTTTCTATTAGACCTAGTCCATAGAAACCGGCCTGAACAAGGAGTTGGTGTGTCAGTGGATGCATAGGCAATGTCTCATGCGTGCAGAAACTACATTCTCGAGTTGTACCATCCCACACCCGTTGGGATCTATGTGTCCGCTACAACGTCAATAATGTCGGATCATGAGGGCCTGGTCCTCCAACTAGAGTATGAGACGAACTAGCTTGCCCAGACGGTGCAGACGTAGACGGGACATCGCCTTGGCCACCCTGAGGATAAAATATACTATGTTTAGTGAAAATTCCATAGGTTGACATATACTCTTTAAACATTACAAATTAATGGTTCATACCCCGGGCCTACCACTCCTTGATCCCGCTCCCATCGTTCTTACCATAGTTGCGTAGATGACCTATCAAAGTATGAGCAAACAAGTAAGTCTGTTAAGATCGTTGTTGAGAATGTTCATATGTCATCAAAGAATTACTCATTCAACCAACACAAACAAATAAAAACAAGATACTCAATCAAGGAATGATCGATCATGGATGTTATTCTGAGATGAAACATAATGCAAAAATTGAAGCTAGACGTAGATAATGTGACCACATATGAAAGTAGACACTCAGTCTTAAACAAATTAGTACAAATTGATAGGATATCTAGTCAAAGTAGACATGCAAATGTAAGTTCTTGCTATATATTTCATGTTATGTAAATTGGGATAAGAAAAAAGTTTGTCTGTGGTTGATTTCGTGTATATAACGCATGTAATGTTTTTTAGCAAAAAATAATTCCATGTAATGTGTATGTTGTCTACATCACAAATTTTTCTAACTTAGTATCTAACACTAAGTATTCCTCAATAAGTATCCAATTCCTCAAAAAATTCTCAATAAACTAACAACCAATTTGGGTCACGTTATTAACAAGTGGAAAAATTTTGTAAGCAACACCGACAATCAACCATCACAATACTATACTAGGCATACCTCGTTAGGGTTTGGAGATTGGATTTGATTTGGGGATTTCCAAAATCCTTAGTGAGGAGAGTCATTTGGCTATTACACGAAGTGTGAGGAAAGAGATCGGGTGGGGATGAAGGAAACTTGGATTACTTGATTTTTGGGGGAGAAATTAGGGATTAGGGTTTTGGGTTTTGGGGAGAGCAGAGAGGCCGCTACTTTGGGGAAGAAGGGTAAAAGAAAAGAGAGAACGAAATAAGAGATAGAGAGATTGTAAGGTTGGTCGTATCTTAAAAGCAATCGGGGGCCCATCTGAGGTCGCGATTGCCACTAGCGACCTCAGTTAGCGAAGGCCGCTAGTGGCATTAGCGACCAGTTCATTACCACTTCATTCCAGTCCCCCTTAGTACTCTGCCAAGTGTAGGAGTACAAAATTGGTGGCTATGAAGAGACCGCTATTTCCAATAGCGTCCGCTGCTGACGTGGCAGTGGCTAGCCCACGAACGCTAATAGTTTGGGAACTAGCCTAAAATCGCAAATTGTATCAAAAAGTGGCCTAGTATGGCAAAAAATTCACAATATTACCAGACAACAAAACATTTCACTTCAATGTGTTTAGTTCTCTCGTAGAAGAGTGGGTTTGAAGTAATATGCAGGGCTGACTGGTTTTCACAATATAATCTCCTTACACCACCTACCGGTTACATCCGAGTTCTTCTAAAAACTGCTCGATTGTAAGAAGACTACCACTACACTTGTATAATTTTCGTTTTTTTTCTCAGAACAAGCCAACATACAGAAGACAGTCATTACTGCAGATACATTTATCATGAATTGATTCCTGTAGTAACCTTCAATAATTTGTTTTGGCAATCAGCTTCAAGAATTTCAAGATTCAATGAACAAGTCTTCCTCCTTGGTGGATTGATTCTACACTACTAGGATCACCTTCAACTAATTCATACCCTGCCCATCTCATGACCTCCTGCATCTCATCCAAAATGCCATAAATCTCTCTCGCCTTCGCATGAAACAGATCCCCAGCAACAAACTCGTGAACCCTACCGTCCACTTCAATCCAACTAAATCCCGCATTCTTGACCACTCTTCTACCCTCCATCATCCTTCGCACCCTTTTGCAATCTTCCCACCTCCCCAACTTCGCGTAAAGATTAGAGAGCAGAACATACGTACTGCCATGGTTTGGATTGGTTTCGATCAACTTCTTCCCTACCGCCTCTGCAATCTCAACTTCTCCACGATTTATGCATGCAGCTAGTAGTGTACCCCACACAACGGAACCAGAATCTTCTGGTAAATTGCAAGCGAGCTCCATCGCTTCCTTGATAAGCCCTGAACGACCGAGTAAATCTACCAAACACCCATAATGCTCGATCCTGGGTTTTATATCTAAACTCTTCATGAGGTTGAAGTACTTCAATCCTTCTTCTGCCTGGCCTGCATGCCTACAAGCATTTAAAACGCCCACGAATGTAATGTAGTTAGGCTTGATACCCGACTCTAACATTTCAGAGAATACTCGAAGAGAAGCCTCAGTACGGCCATGGTTTCCGAGCCCTCCAATCACAGAACTCCAGTGTCCAACGTTCTTTGCTGGAATTGTCATAAACACTCGGTAGGCAGCATCAATACACCCACATCTACAGTACATTGTGATCAACGCGACACCTAGTGCACCATCAAGAGAGACCTCATTCCTCACCACATACCCATGCGCTTTTCTTCCCAAATCGAGCAAACCCAAATTAGAAATTGCCGAGACAAGGCTCGCCATTGTCGACTCATCCGGTTTCAAACCCGACACAACCAGCTCAAGAAAGAGCAAAACCGCCTCGTCGTACTTCCCGCCTTTCACATATCCCGCAAGCAACGAATTCCACGAGCCGACATTCCTCATCGGCATCTCAATAAAGCATTTGACCGCAGAGTCCATGTCACCGCATTTCACAAACCCAGACATCATGGAATTCCAAGTGACTGTATTCCTCTCAGGCATTCTATCAAACACTAATCGCGCATCGTTGATTCTGCCACATTCAGCATACATAGATATAAGAGCCGTATGGATAAAAATGTCATGGGTGGGAATGAAGTGGGCTTTCAGGACCATGCAGTGAATTTGATGGCCTGCATTGATATCAGAGAGCTGAGCACAGGCTTTGAGGACTAATGGGAAGGTGAAGTTGTCGGGTTGCGAAGTCGAGCTTGAGAGCAAGTGGTGGAATAAAAAGAGGGCTTGTTTGGGTTGCTGGGTTCTGATGAGGGAGTTGTAGAGGGGAGGAGTAGAAGGAGGATCAGAGATGAAGAAGGGCTTCTTCGTTTTAATGGGGTGATTATTGGGGTGTTGGTGAATTTTGCATAGGAAGAGAGGAGATAAAGTGGGTAGTATGAGAGAATTGGAGGATGCCATTTTGCATGAGTAGTTCTACTTGCAGTCAGTATGGAAACACTGCTAGCAGTTGCTTGTGCTTAGGGCTGCAAACCAACCGAGCTATCCGCGAGCAATTCAGCTCGAGCTCGGTCAAAGTTCGGTCAAAGCTCGGCTTGTGTCGGACTCTAGCTGAGCTCAAGCTCGAAAGTGAGCTCGATACGTAAACGAGCCTAGTTCGAGCTTGAAGGCACGTGGGTTTTAGGTAGAAGCTTGCGAGTATTCGGCTCGAACTCGGTCAAAGCTCGGCTCGTGTCGAGCTCGAGCCTGAAAGTGAGCTCGATACATAAACGAGCCGAGCTCGAGCCTCAAGGTATTCGGCTCGACTCAGCTCGTTTGCAGCCCTACTTGTGCTACCCCCGATTTTGCATATTCAACGAAAGAGTAATGATACACCCACTAGTCCACTACCAAATCAGTTTTTTGCATATATAGGCCACTTTTTGAAAATATTTACGTTTTGGGGTCAATTTCCCAACTATTAGTGTTTTTGGGCTACTTAGTACCACGTCAGCAGCGGCCGCTAGGCCTCTTCATTTTCGAGGTCGCTAATGGGAATAACGACCTATGTTTTAAATTTTTTTGAATTTTTTGTTTGCCATCGCTATTCCCACTAGCGACCTTAGTTATATGAATTCATTAACGGAATTAACGACCTTTAATAAGCTGTATTCGAACACTTACCAAAATCTAGAGATATTTTACTCTCTGAAAAATGATAATCAATTTATTTTTACAACTAAGGTCGCTATTCCGAATAGAGACCTTAGTTATATGACTATTTTGCAAATTTACAAAGAATAAGGAGATTGTGTTTCCTGCTGTAGGTCGTTATTGGGAATAGCGACTTCAGTTTTAAATTTTTGGGGAAAGCTCATTAGAAATCGCTAAAGTTTTTAATACATTCATTCGAGGTCGCTAATCCCATTAGCGTCCTAATATAACTAAGGTCACTAGTGGGAATAGCGACAAAAAAAAATAAAAAAAACATTTAAAACATAGGACGCTATTTCCATTAGCGACCTCGAAAATGAAGATGCCGTTATTGGGAATAGCGGCCGCTGCTGACGTGGCACAAGTTAGCTCACGAATGCTAATAATTTCGAAACTGGCCCATAATCACAAATATTTTCAAAAAATGGCCTATCACTGCAAAAATTCCTACCAAATCCACTACCAAAAAGAAAATATCTAATTTAGAGTTATCAATTATATCTAGTATAAAAAAAACAGACGAATATATTGCATTTCAGAAGTAATCAATTAGTTCAGACTTGCTTAGCATTGAGTAAGAAGGAACAAGAACGGGATAATCGAGGTCCGTTACATAAGCACACCTCTAACTTCTCTAATATCGTCTAAACACGGTTATAGTGGGCCCACTTGGGGCCCATTTGTACCTTGACCAACAAAGCAAGGACTGACTCGATCAAAGCAAATGAGAAAACAAAACAAAATCAAAAGAAGTAGAGATAAAAAGAAGCACAGAAAAGGTCCACTGACTCCACTCCTGTGACCTTGCTAACATGCGCCTCTCCACCTCCATTCAGATTTCAGAATAAGCGGCCACCGCCCCCACACGAGAGAACTCACTTCCCATAAAAAAGAGGAAACTCATTTTTTGGGTTGGTTCGGAAAGAAAGAAAGAAAAAAAAATAAAAAAAATCCAACAATGATTGGAAAGGAGATTTTGCACAAGATGATAGTAAGTTGCTGCTTGCCCTTTTTTTTTGTAGATCTTCGCATGAATCGTAATTTTATTGGAATTTAGCCCATGTGGGTCTTCTTTCCTTTGTCATAGTTGTCTTATTAGTTGTTTTTTTTTTGTTTAGCTATTGGAATTTTGGTACATGATTTTGAGTAGTAGAAGCTGGTTGTTAGTTTGTTCAACTTATTCAGGCTCAAGCATCTGAGGACATGTAGAGAAATTTTGTGTTTTTAGATTGATAGATTTTTCTTTTGTTGATTTATCATGGGTGGGTTGATTTCACTTTCTTAGTTGAAACCCCAAAACTTTGATGTGTTGAGAGGTTTATGGTAGTGCATCAATTGAGGATAAAATCATGAATAAATGATGGAGATGGTCTGGAGTCTGGACATGTGGAAGGAAGATTAGTAATTGTGGTACTTAAATTAGTAAAGAGCAAAATGGAGGATATAGTTGTTAATGACAAATTTCCCTACATGTGGATTTTGAGATGGAAAGTGGGGGAAGTGACCCTATTTTACATGTGAGTTTCTCCCATTTACGCCACTTTCTTTCCACTTCAAAACCCATGTGCCAAGCATGGCCTAGTAATAGAGGATAAAATCCCACTCCCAGACGCTGGAGGCTAACTGGCTGAACAAATCCAGGAAGAAGATGCGCTTCGGAGAGGAGGAGGAGTAGATAGCAAGCAGGAGGACTTCTGGTGTCTGGGAGTGGGATTTTATCTTTTGGTCTGATGTAATAGACGTTCTAGTATTTTGATGTTTTGCTCAGTGTTCGGGTTGTTTAGCCCGAATTAAGATGTTGTTTATTGTTGTTCTGCCTTTGGGCTTTATATGTACTATCTATTCCTGTTTTGTTAATTTCCCTTTAATGAAGCGATGACTCTAGTCATCTTTTAATCAAAAAATAAAATAAAAATAGAGGAATACGAAAGAAGGGTTGATCTAGTTTACGTCTAATGATTTAGGATAGTGGCTTTCTTGTTGCTGTGTTATCTTATCCCCAAAGCTTGGAAGCTTCCTCTTCTTAGAAGTTAAAAGTTTTTGTTAGGATGGAGAAGGTTATGAAGATACTGCTACCATGCATCGGTAATCTTTGTGCTAGTTAAACAGGACTTTAACTTGATTTGAGAACATGATATAGTGTATTTGATTATCTGTATAGACCTTTTCTCCTTTTCTCCTGCCTTGCTGTTTTTATGCAAATAGATTGTTAGACGAGGTTCTTGTGTGAAGATGGGAAAAGGGTTGCTTAATCTTGATACTATGCAAGTTTCATGCCTATGCTTTGGGCCTGTATTAATTCAGCAGTAGGGTTTTGATCTGGCTGCAAATTTAACAACTAGTAGCACTGTTTTATACTTGATCGGATACATGTGGAACCTTGTCATTCTTTTAGCTTTCAGGAATCAGGTTGAGATTTGATTAGTATCAGAATATATAAGATGGTGTATCTCACACAATACAACCGAAAGTTCTTGTTGCAATATGAAGTAGCCAAAGATTAGCTAGCGGAGGACATTTTAGAGTCAAAATTATTTTGTAGCATTGGTGATGATATCCTATTCAAATTAGATGTGTTCTTTTATATGTTTATGGAGATAATCCAACTTAATTACAGAATAAGTCCACTTACAAGGTTGGCTTTAGTATAGCCCCAATTTCTTTATTGTGAGTACGGAAGCAAGTATGATGGAAGAGGAATGTTTCTTGTGTATTGCATCTATTTACTGCAATGATATATCAATAGAACATCGTGCAAAAAAATGGCTAGGCTATTGAAAATGTGCTAGGAGTTAGGATTATTGTTAACGCATGTTGAGTGTAGCATTTAAAATTTTAAATGACAATGTGTCAATGTCCTTTTGCCGAGTGCATTCCTATAGACAGTTGTCTTCTCTTCTTACCAGAAGATGGATATGGTTTCTTATTTTGGGAAATTGATTACTATTACCTAATGTAGGGAGTTTGGAGTTTGCACGATCCTTAATTTCACGAACAAAATAGTTAGATCTGCTTTTTGTCAAATGGCTGAGGTGGTAAGGGTTTATGGTAATATTGCTAGCTGAATTTTGCTAGCGAAGTGCACTATTTATTAAACACTGGTTCTCTCAGTATGGTCTTGAGATACTTCTGTGTAAGGAAACAGTGTCATCTTTAGTTTTTGCACATGACCCCCAGGCTCGGGATAAATCATTCTTCATGGCCATTAACATCTGATTTTGTACATTATATAGGTTATCTCCTGGTCATTTCCTTATATAGGCTCGTAATGAGCTCTGCACTTCTGTTAATTCCTGATTTTTCTACTTTTTCTTGATAGTTATGCCTGCAGTATTTCATAACATTCCTCTAGTATAATTGAATATGAGACATCTTGCAATTTATGTAGGCGAAAGCTGGGATTGGTTCATCTTCTTCAGCAGACACTGGTAAAGGCAAGGCCAAGATGTCTGGCAAGAAGGTCAAACATGGGTACCACTTAGTGAAGGGAAAATCAAGTCACCCGATGGAGGACTACTTGGTGGCACAATTTAGGAAAGTAGATGACTCTGAATTGGGTTTATTTGCTATATTTGATGGCCACTTGGGCCATGATGTTCCAGATTACTTGCAAACGCATCTGTTTGACAACATTCTGAAAGAGGTGAGGATTTGTATGTACCTTGCTGTTCGGATTTATAAATATGTACATTACTTGTAGGGGTGGCCACGGGTCGGATTCGGGTTGGATCCTATAAGATCCACATGCTGATCCAAACTTGTTTGGGTCGGATTCGGGTCGGATCCCACTATTAGTTTCGGATTGGAATTGGGTTTACGGATTATCCAAGATCCACATTTTTGTAAATTATTAACTTCTTGAGAAATTTCCTTTTTTCTCTACCTATAAAAGTAAATTGTAAAATTTACTTATTACATATTCAAAATACTAGAATTAAATAAAAATAAAAATTATTGAAACGAAAAAGAATCGTATCTCAACAACTAAGCATAAATTTTCGTCTTTGTAATCAAAGAAAATGATAATCTATTGGCATGTGTGTATTATGAAATATATAGTGTATTAATATTTGCAGTGCCTTATGCATGTCATCAAGAGACGATAGAACATCTAGTCAACTACATTAAAGTACAATATCTACGCATTAAAATCTTTATATATGTTTAAATTAACATATATAAACATATAGTTCGGATTATCCATCGGGTTATCCACTCGGATCCACAAAGATCCTATCTAGATCCAATAAGAAAAATGGATATATTATGGAGGATCCATACCCTAAAATTTGGGTCGGATTCGGATATGGTTATCGGGTAATGGGTATTTTTGCCACCCCTAATTATTTGTATGCTTAATTATATTTGCTGTTAACTTGATCATAGAAAAGACCTTAATGCCAGTGAAAATTTCATTTTAACGGTTAACATGTTTCATTTTGCAACAGCCTGACTTCTTCTCTGAACCAGAAAATGCAACCAGGAATGCATACATGGCAACTGACAGTAAAATTTTGGAGAAAGCTGTAGAGTTGGGAAGAGGAGGTTCTACTGCAGTTACTGCAATACTGATAGATGGTTTAAAGCTTGTAGTAGCTAATGTTGGAGACTCAAGAGCAGTGATTTGTAAGAATGGTGAAGCTAAACAACTTTCAGTTGATCATGAACCTAGCATGGAGAGGCCTTTAATCGAGAAAAAGGGTGGTTTTGTGTCGAACCTTCCAGGTAGGCACTTTATGAATCTTTGTATATGTAGTAGTTTGAAAGAAATAATGTTAATTTGTAAGTAGTTATCGTGTTATCTGATGACTCCTTGCTTACTCCAGCTCCATGCCAGACTGATCCTCCCAATTCAATGCTTGAAGAGCCCTTCACACCTTAGACATTTATATTTTAGTTTAATCATAACTCACCTATGGCTTTGTTCTAAATACCCCGCCACTCTCTCTCTCTCTTTTCCTCTCCCTTATATTTCTCACTTGACGTTAGTGTTAGTTAGATCTTGCTTTATTTGGTTTACTTCTTTGACAAATATGGACCGATATTGACAATTACATATGCGAAGGGCAGTCATCTCTCTGTCATGCAGATATGTTTTTTTTTTTTTTTTGGCCTTTCAATTGCCCATATTTGTTTAATAAAGCTGTAAAATTGAATAAGATAGTTAAAAATGCTAACCTATTTTAATTGCCCATATTTTAGTGTAAATACAATTTATTGTTTCGGAAAACAATATACCTATTTCTTCAACTTTATGGGTATTTTCTTCATTTTGTCTGTTATATTAGACAGTTAATCTTACAATATTAAGATAGTACTGTTGAGAATCATCACCAAATTTCTAGACTACACTCTAGAAAGTTCGACATCATTTCTAAACTACACTCTAGAAAGTTCAACATCTAGACTTATCTCATAGTTTCATTAAGAAGCTTCCCATTTAATGAACTTTTCTACAGAATTCTTCTAGAGAATTCTCCCACCAATCTAACCCGATTATAAATACCCCTTAGAGGTTGCCTATTTGGATCAAGATCCTTTGAAGAGGAATAAAGTGGGTAGTATAGAAAGTAAAGTGTGACAGTGAGGAAGAGTATAGGTGTTGAAACATCTAAAGAGAGAAAGAGTGCATAGTGGTGTACGATAGATTTGTGTCTATTGGATCATTGTTCTTGTGTTGATAATATTATAAAATCTAGAAGTCCTCATTTTGTCATTGTTCGCATATAAGTCCTCCATTATATTATTCTACTCATTTCCAACAAAGTGGTATCAGAGTTGTGAATCTTCTAGTGGGTTCAATCTAAAAGGAGGTTATGCACGATGACGATATGTTCAATCTAAAAGGAGGTTATGCACGATGACGATATGTTCCAACCACAAATTTTGAAGATGACGAAGACGAACTATGATTATTGGAGCATAAAAATGAAAGTTCTGCTCGGATCGCAGAAGTTATGGGAGATTGTAGAGAGCGACTACAATGAACTCGAGTCGCTTGCTGCTGAAGCAGCTTTGACTAATGCACAGAAGAATGACCTAAGGCAAGCAAGGAAGAAAGATAAGAATGTGTTGGTTAGCATCCATTAAGGCGTCGATGAATCAGCCTTTGAGAAGATTTCAGATGCAAAGTCTTCAAAGAAAGCTTGGGATATATTGCAAAATGCTTACTAAGGAGTAGACAAAGTAAAAAGGGCACGCCTTCAATCTTTAAGAGTTAAGTTTGAAAATCTTAAAATAAAAGTTTGTGAAACAATTTTCGATTACTTTGATCGAGTACAAGCTATAACCAACCAAATGAAAAGAAATGGAGGGACTCTAGATGAATTTATAATAATGGAGAAGTATTGAGATCTTTAACTCCAAAGTTGAACATGTAGTAGTAGTAGCTATCGACGAGTCAAAAGGATTCTCCACTATCTCTATAGATGAATTACAAGGATCTCTCCATGCTCATGAGCAAAAGATAAACCAAAATTAAAATAATGAACATTTGGGGCAAGCTCTCCAAAGTAAGTTGAGATTTCAAGGTGTACAAAGAGGACATGGCCAAGGCAACAGAGGAAGATGCAGTTACAGAGGAGGCGCAAATTCTCAAAGAGGACGTTGAAGGTAATCTTACCAACATCAGTATGAAGAAGATGATCATGAACGATCAACTCGTCGAGGGCAAGGACGAGGACGAGGATCAGGTGCACGTGGCTGAGGCCGTGGAAGATACTACCAGACTCACATAGCTCAATATCAGTGCTACAACTGTAAAGGCTATGGTCACTTCAGCTACGACTGTCTAAGCCAAACAGAAAGCAGAGACACAGAGGAGCAATTTCGTCACAGAAGACAAAAGTGGTGAATCAACAGTACTCCTAATATGCCAGAATCAAGAGTACAAGAATTGAGATGTTTGGTACCTGGATTCAGGAGCCAACAACCATATGTGTGGAATCAAGGAGTACTTCACCTAGCTAAACGAGTCGGTTGGAGGCGAAGTATCGTTCGGAGATCGGTCAATGATTCCAGTTAAAGGCAATGAAGACATCATGATCCAGACCAAAGCTGGCGACCACATGTATATTTCTGATGTTAACTATGTTCTTGCATTGCAGAACAATCTCTTCAGTCTAGGTCAGCTGCTAGAAAGAGGATATGATTTTCAACTAAAGGACTTTACTTTACTCTCACCATCAAGAATAAAGGAGAAGTAATTGCTAAGGTCGGTACGTCCAAAAATAGACTGTTCACTTCAAACATTAATACTACTAGTATTAAATGCCTGAAGTCAATAATCAAAGATGAATTTTGGCTTTGGCGTCTGCGCTATAGGCATTTAGCATTTAGTGGACTTATTCTACTATGGAAGAGAAAGATGGTGAGAGGCTTGCCATAGATTAAGCATTCAAATCAGCTATGCGAAGGCTGTATAAGGGGCAAACAACACAGATAAGCTTTGAAGTGGGAAATTCCATGAGAGCTACAAAGCCATTGCAGCTAGTGCACACAAATCTTGCGGGACCATTTGAAATCGTTTCACTTGGAGGTAACACACCTTCTCACATTCATTGATGATTATAGTAGAAAGGTTTGAATCTATTTCTTGAAGGAGAAATCAGAAGCACTAGAGAAATTCAAGGAGTTCAAAGAGATGGTAGAAAAAGAAAGTGGGTACTACTTCAAAGTACTCGGATCCTACCGTGGAGGAGAATACAACTTGACAAATTTCAATAAGTTTTACAAGAAGCATGAGATCATCCACCAGCTCGCTGCGGCATACACTCCACAGCAAAGTGGAGTAGCAGAAAGGAAGAATCACACGATTCTCAAACATGGCAAGGAGCATGATGAAGATTAAGTACTTGCCAAAGATGTTATGGGCCGAAGTCGTAGATTGTAATGTATACCGTCTAAATAGGTGTCCGACTCGAAGTGTGAGGTCCAAGACACCGCTAGAGAGTTGGAGCAACCTGAAGCTAAGTATCAACCACTTGAAGGTGTTCGGATGCATCAGATATGCACACATTCCAGAGCAAAAAATGAAGAAGCTCGATGATCGAGGAGAGAAATGCATCTTCATCGGCTACGACAAGAGAACCAAGGCGTACAAGCTATACAACCCAGTCACAAAGAAGGTGATCATTTCAAGAGATATGGAGTTCGACGAAGAAGATTACTGGCGGTGGACAGATGAAGAGAAGAGAGCGAAAGGAATATGGTTCAAAGCAAAAGATGATGATCATGAAGAAGAACAAGAAGTTTCAGATTCAAGTCCTATTAGTTCGGCTCCATCTACACTAGTATCATCGGCATCAGGATCATCGCCTTGCAGCCCCAAAGCAAGCAGCTCTTCAGGGGGAGCATCTAGAAGATTGCGAAGTCTCAATGACTTGTATGATAATACAGAGCCTGTGGAACTAACCGAAGACTACAGTCTATTTTGCATGCTTGCAGAATGCGATCCCATCACCTACTAGGAAGCTGCACAAGAAGCGAAGTGAAGAAAAGCAATGGACGAAGAGATCGAGGTGATCCAAAGGAATGGCACATGGGAGCTGGCCATAAAGCAATTGGAGTAAAATGAGTTTATAAAACAAAGATCAACCAAGAAGGCAAGGTGGAAAAGTACAAGGCAATGCTAGTAGCTAAAGGGTATAGTAGCGAGGATGGACACCATCAGATTGCTCATCGCAGTTGCCGCTCAGAACTACTGGAAGATCTATCAGATGGATGTCAAGTCTGCATTCTTGAATGGCTACTTAGAGGAAGAAGTATACATCGAGCAAGTGCCCATGGCATTGGAACACAAGGATCGATGACTACTTGCAGAAAAATGGCTTCAAGAGAAGTCCTTATGAAACAAGTGCATTATATGACTACTTGCATCAAGAAGGTCAAGAAGATAAAGTCTATAAGTTGAAAAAGGCATTATATGGATTGAAACAAGTGCCCAGGGCATTGGAACACAAGGATCGATGACTACTTGCAGAAAAATGGCTTCAAGAGAAGTCCTTATGAGCACTCCTTCTACACTAAGAAACAAGACAATGACATTATGATCATGTGCTTGTATGTCGATGATATGATCTTTACAGGAAATAATCCAAAGATGTTTGAGGAGTTTAAAAAGGCGATGACCAAGGAGTTCGACATGACAGACATAGGAGAGATCTCATACTTTCTTGGTGTGGAGGTGACTCAATCAGAGAAAAAGATATTTATTTTCCAAAAGAAGTATGTAAGTCAGATACTTGCAAGGTTTAACATGGCGGACTGCAATCCAGTTAGTACTCTAACTGAAACTGGACTCAAGCTCAGGCGCGACCTGCCAGGAAAACCAGTTGATCCTGCACTGTTCAAGAGTCTAGTTGGAAGTCTAAGATATTTAACCATTACGAGGCTAGACATCATGTATGCAATGGGGCTACTAAGTAGATACATGGAGAAGCCAAAGCAGGGCACTTCAAGGCCGCCAAGAGAATATTAAGGTATGTCAAATGCATCATCGAAGATGGATTATTGTACATATACACTCAGAAGAGTCCAGGTTGGCTACACTGCCAGTGACTACAGAGGAGACTTAGGTCAAAGGAAAAACACGTCCGGATATGCATTCAGCATTAGATCAACTACATTTTCATGGACTTCGAACAAGCAGTCAGTAGTTGCTTTGTCAACATGTGAAGCTGAGTACATAGCAGTAGCAACATGTGCATGTCAGGCAATATGGCTCAGAAATCTCATGCATGAGTTAAATCATCAACAACAGAAACCTACAATATTGTACGTGTATAATCAGTATGCGATCGATCTGACTAAAAAATCCAATTGCACATGGGAAGAGCAAGCACATCGAGACAAGGTTTCACTTTCTACGTGACCAATCTAAGGTTTCACTTTCTGCCAAAGCTCAATTACTGCAGGACAGAAGAACAAGTTGCTGACATCTTTACTAAGCCATGAAAGACCGAAGTATTTGAGAAGTTGAAGATCAAGCTCGGGATGATCAAATTTGGTGATTAGGGGAAGTGTTGAGAACCATCACCAAATTTCTAGACTACACTCTAGAAAGTTCAACATCATTTTTAAACTACACTCTAGAAAGTTCAGCATGTAGACTTATCTCATAGTTTCATCAAGAAGCTTCCCATTTAATGAACTTTTCTAGAGAATTCTTCTCACCAATCTAACCAAACTATAAATACCCCTTAGAGGTTGGCTATTTGGGATCCTTTGAAGAGGAATATAGTAGTAAAGAAAGTAAAGTGGGATAGTGAGGAAGAGTATATGTGTCGAAACACCTAAAGAGAGAAAGAGTGCATGGTGGTGTACAATAGATTTGTGAGTCTATTGTATCATTGTTCTTGTATTGATAATATTATAAAATCTAGAAGTCCTCATTTTGCAATTGTTCGAATATAAGTCCTTCGTTATATTCTTCTAATGTTTTCCAACAACTACTTCATGGAGTAGTTTGTTAATACACAAGGAAAAGTAAATGCTTCTCCGGAACGAGAAGTGCTTGAAAGTTGTGAACGATGTGTACCAGAAGTGCTTGAAGATTTAATTGTATATTATGAAATTTAGGGAACGTGTAATAAGTGTTGGATATTTTGCTGTTATGCCATGTAAGTATTATACATAGTTATAAATTCTGTACAATATTAAGTATGACCCTTTATGCTCAACAAAAATAGTTGCATATATGAATGCAATCAGTTCTATACAAACATTTTCTGTTAAGATTTAGCTAGCCAATTAAAAAAAATTCATTAAGCTCCGAGCCAGGATCATATTTAGCTTAGTCCATGTGAGAAAAAGTCATCCAACATCATTCTTGTGTATTGAAACTATTATTTTAAGATAAATGCCTTCTGAACATCAACAGGATCATATTCATGTTGGTAGGCTATTTGAGTCATGACCAAACCTGCAAACAACATATCGTTGTCTTTACCTTTTTTATATGGGATAAATCTCTTTGTTGAACACTGCCAATAATAATGGGGCGTCTCACTGCAATAAATTAAAACATTGCTTTGCAAAGGGAAATGTCCCAGTTGGCAACTGCGAAGCCATGCAAGTCTATGCCGAGAAGCCAGGAACGAACCTAGAATTATTTTATCTGGTGGACCAAACTGACAATAGAAATGAGCAATGCTCACAGGGCAAGTTTATTAACTTCTGAGTAAAATTTTACCAACCGAAAACTATAGATGAGTCAATTAAGAATTTTAAACAAACCAAATAGGTTTTGGGTAGATTTTGCTTTCTGCCTGGATTATCAGGCAGGCATGGCAAATTTTACTAAATTTCTGTAGAAGTTACTTAAAATATATATAATAATTATAAAAAATATGGTTTTCTTTCATGGGAGGATATATTTTTGTATGTTATTTTAACACATGTACACTAAAAAAATTGGTTCGAGCTAAATGTGTCGCATTTCTAAACCTTTTCATTTCAGCCCAGGGCGTGTTCATGAAACTAGAACTGAAGCTTTCGTGCAGGTTATAAACCTTTAAAAGAAAGCCTTTTTAAAATTAGGCAGGTCGATTACATATTAAACTTACCAAATATCTACTTAATAATTTGTTTCACAACACTGATAAAATAATTTATGGACATGTAGTATTCTAAGAGATAGTCATTATGGTATGGTCCTTTGACTTGTACCTTTAAAATGAAATAACTATAATCTATAGTCCTCTGATCTACGATTTTTTTTTTTTTTTTTTAACAAAACCTCCCAAAAATAAACTGTCCTCAGCCAACAAAGGGTGAATTAGACAGGGAAGGCAAATTTGATCTGCGCTAGTAGGATACTCTTATACTAAAGAAACCATAGGAACTAAGTAATTTTTGCCCGTACAAATTTTTTGAGGGGTCTTCTGAAATTCCTGGGTAGGCTTGGGCCAACTTGGCCCTAAGGCTTGGTCACTGCTTGAAGCACCTGCATTTATAACTCATCCAAAATCACTCTATTTATTGCCGGTCACCTACAAGTTTCCTTTCCAGCACCTACAGCTTACACTAGTTACGGAAACAGCGGCCCAAGCTCAGTCACAGCCTACTGCACTCCTAAAAATTCGTGAGTTTGAAGAGAGCAGGAAGACCTATAGGGTGTTGCATCTTCCCAACACTTGTTACAGAAAATAGAATTAAGTCCTTATGCATGTCCATGACTAATTATCCCATTGCCATAGTCTCTGATTTTTACTTTCAACTGTTGCTCTCATGGTCTCGTGTGACTACCTACAACGCTTATTCTTTAATTGTATTAATTATGTATATCAGGTAATTTATGAACCATGCAAACAAATAACTGATTTTCCGGCAATCAGCATAAACTTGCATCATTTGTAGCTCAGTTAAATTCTTGAGGTTTTTCCAATTCAGGAGACGTGCCTCGTGTTGATGGCCAGCTTGCTGTGGCAAGGGCATTTGGAGATCGTAGCTTAAAGGCACACCTCAGTTCTGAACCCTATGTGATGGTGGAGACGGTTGATGCAGACACCGAGTTCTTTATTCTAGCCAGTGACGGACTATGGAAGGTAGACTTCTCAGAACAATACTCTATCTGCTGAGCATTTATTTTTACTTGCAGAGAGAAGAAAGTTTAAAAAGTTCAATCAAGTTTAAGTTTTGATTATTTCTTAGTGAAGCATACTCGTTTTATTGCATAGGTCATGACGAACCAAGATGCAGTGGATTTGATTAGAGACATCAAGGAACCACAGGCTGCCGCCAAGCATCTGACAGAGGAGGCTGTAAACCGGCGGAGCAAAGATGACATCTCGTGTATTGTAGTTAAATTTCTCTCTTAGTTTCTCAAGAAGTGTAGAATTCCTTTCAATATGTATTTATGTCGATATGGTGAATGATTTCGAATGATTGTTTTCCCAATAAACTAAACATGTTCATGATGATTTTCCTTGATGTATAATCCAGAGCAGGAAGTATTTGAGGCCTAAAAATAAAATTGGGTCTAATTTATGTATATAGTTGAGATTTTAGGATGTTCGGTATGAGATTGTTCTCTTCCCTGGTCCTCTCTGGCATCTTCACTCTTTAGAACTTCTTCTATTTCTTCTTCCAAAAAAAAATAAAAAATAAAAATAAAAAAATAAATAAATGGAGGGGCCCAATTTTTTGAAAGTATAATGGATTAATGGTCTTATAATTAATATAATAATGGATTAATGAGTTTATTCTTGCACATCAAATTAAAATTGCAATCAGTAAATAGCAATCTCGAAGCGAACAACCTATAATCTCAACTATATACATAAATTGGCGAGAAAATTAAATACGTGCTTGTTTGTCATGAGTTTTTACAATTGTCTATATGTACATATCTACCATAGCTCATAATCCTTAAACATCAAAGTTTTCTTATAGGAATTCTGTAACATTAAACTTAAATCATAACTATCAAAATACAATTAAACATCAAAGTTTTCTTATAGGAATTCTGTAACATTAAACTTAAATCATAACTATCAAAATACAATTATAAAAGACATCCATTTCCCCTAAATTTCACGCAAATAGTCAAACACCTTCACTGTATTTCATCATATTTTCAAACATAAAAAACCTACCCACACTCCAATTCACCAAATTCCAAAGCACAACATCTCAGTCTCACAATAATTAAATTCAAAATCCACCAAAAATTTCAAACCAACATCACATTTTTAGCCATAAAAAGATTCACATCATTCCAAATCAAAGATATTGCCAAATCTCGTACTCACCCAAAACAGAGAACAGCTCCGTCAATCTCGTTGATCATTACTTAGCTTTGATCCTATCCAGTGGCGAGGAGAGTTTGGATTGAGAATCAGAGAGAGAGAGAGAGAGAATTTGAAGAACAGAAGAAGATGAAGAGACGCTGGAGTCTGGACAAAAAAAAATATGAAGAAGTTGAACTGAGAGTGTGACATTGAAAGAGAGAGAGAGAGAGAGAGAGAGAGAGAGAGAGAGAGAGAGAGATTTTACTAAATTGGGCTCTCCCCTAAAAATTAATAACAAACCCATTAATCCATTATATTAATTATAAGACCATTAATCCATTATACTAAAAAAAAATTGGGTCCCTCCCCTGAATTGGGCCCTGGGCGGTCGCCCAGCTGGCCCTAGGCCAAGGCCGGCCCTGATCCAAAGTTGTAAAGTAATAAAGTGTAGATAAACTGTGTCTTAGCCTATGATTTTGATATAGATTTTCCCCCCTGTTTTCATTAAGTTAAACGAATGGATGAATGGATCGTAGTCACGCAGGGCGATTTTGGTTGGTTATGCAAACTAGTCGAAAAAACATGAGACGTAATAGGAGACGTAATAACTGGTGGTGCAAATCCTTGGTGGTGCAAATCCTTGACGGGATATCGAAAGAGGAAGGTAAGATACGGGGAAGAAACGAGAATGGTAAAGCTTCCTACCTATCGAAAGAGGTGCCCAAAGTGGCAAGATTTAACATGCTAACACTACTTGTAGGATAGGCAACGAAAAAGATTCAAAATTCTGGAAAGATAAATAGTGCAGCAATCTCTCTTTCCAGAGGCAGTAGGGGAAGCTGTGAACTTAGACTCATTAGTAGCCAACGTGTGGATAAACAAAAGACTTAAGATCCAAATGAGGGTCTACCCATTGCATTAAAGTAGACGGATAATTCAGAATCTCCGTGAATTCATTACGACAGAGGGAAAGTATACTAATTAATGGGGATGTCGACGAGACATGCTGGAATTTGGATAATAACGACACATTCGCAGTCTCTTCCATGTACAGATGACTTAAAGATAGAGGGGTGAGATGTATGGACGTCAAAGCAAATTGGAAGACTAAAGCTCCAATGAAAGCGAATGTGTTCCTTTGGCCAGTGGCTAACGACGCAATTCTCTCTAAAGTGAATATGCAAAAACATAACCTTCAGATAGATATTAGGTGCCTAAGATGTACGACTAAAGCGGAAGACACTAATCACATCATTTTCAATTGTCCTAGGGATAAGTTAGCTTTGGAGATCGTGAGCTTAGGTTTTGGGATATTAGATTGTCCAGAGTCGATACTAGATATTTGGGGCCAGTGGACTGTAAATCGAGTAAAAAAGGAGAATAGGGTAGCTTGAGATATTGCAGCTGCTACTTTATGAGGTCTATGACTAGACCGAAATAAGCTATGTTTTAGTAATATTAATAGCAGATTTTCTGTGTTGCTGCATAAAATTTTTGCTTTCATTCATGCTTCGACAGATCAGGCAGGAACAAAGAAGATGCTTCGATTGGAAGAGGAGTAAGAAAGGACAGACGGATGACACAGATATTGGATGGTAACATTGCTGCATCTATTATTTCTTTGAGTAGTTGATGTATCGATTCTATTTTTTGAGTAGTTCCTGTAGTAGTTCTAGTAGATGTTGTAGTGATGTACTAAACTTCTATTATTAGTGTTATATTCTTGATGCTGTTTGTTTTTGGGGTGTGGGGGCAACAGGTGTGAGTTCTTGTAATTTGTGAAGGGAAAATTGTGGTACTGGCGTCGTTCCGACCATGGGGAGCAGGACGGGTTCGAAGGTAGCAGCGAAGAGGTGGAAGCTGGGTGTTTGGCTCGGATGAAGAGGCTCGGCTCGGACCTTGCGTACCTGCACACTGCCTAGAAACACCGGGAGAAGTCCCGGCGACAAGCCCTCCGACGATCTAGTTAGTCACTGAAAAGAGATTGGGCAGCTAGGGTTCAGGTGGGGAAAGATTGATTACCTTTTAAAGTGAGGAGGGGGCCTAGTAATTCTAGGCAGAGGCAAATGGGTCTGGAACCCTAACTGGTTGGGTCGGACCCGTTAGCCCGTGGGCCTGAGCTGGTTACGGCCCGTTGGACTCTAGTTGATTAGATGATCACAGGGGGGGAGGATCCAGAGGAGATCAGAGGACTCTGATTTGTGCTACTCTTTTATCTCACATCACGAGCCCCCCACTCCTGCAGGGCTGTGCAAGGTCAGTTGTAGAGGGGTAGTCTGGTTCCATGGAGAAGGGTGGAAAAAGAGTTTCTTGGCTTGGGTTGGTTAGGGTCGGCGCCGAGCTGGAGCGCGTTCCGGTGGCCGAGCATGAAGGTCTGTTGCTGAGCATAGTCGGCTAGGTCCTGGTGATTCCCACCATTCTCAAGGATGAATGGGGTCGGTTCGGAGTGTCGAAGGTGGGAGGGGTCACCGAGCCAGGGTTATCGCAGTTGCGGGGAGGTTACCCTTGTGCTCGAGATGGCTGTCAAGCACCGAGGCTTAGGGGGTCGACAAGGAGAGGCGAGCCTAAGAGACTTGGCTTGTGCAAGCTACTCCTGTGCTCGAGATAGCTGTCGAGCGTCGAGTCTTAGGGGGGTCGGCAAGGAGAGGCGAGCCCAAGAGACTTGGCATGTGAAATCTACCCCTGTGCTCGAGATAGATGTCGAGCACCGAGGTTTAGGGGGTTGGCAAGGAGAGGCGAACCCACGAGACTTGGCTTGTGAAAGCCACCCCTGTGCTTGAGATACCTGTCGAGCGTCGAGGCTCAGGGGGGTCGGCAATCAGAGGCGAGCCCAAGCCACTTGGCTTATGAAAGCTACCCCTGTGCTCGAGATAGCCGTCGAGCGTCAAGGCTTAGGAGGGTCAGCAAGGAGAGGCGAGCCCAAGAGACTTGGCTTGTGAAAGCTACCCCTGTGCTCGAGATAGCTGTTGAGCACTGAGGCTTAGGTGGTCGGCAAGGAGAGGCGAGCCCAAGAGACTTGGCATGTGAAAGCTACCACTGTGCTTGAGATAGCTATCGAGCATCGAGGCTCAGGGGGTCGATAATCGGAGGCAAGCCCAAGCCACTTGGCTTGCGAAAGCTACCCCTATGCTCGAGATAACCGTCGAGGGTCGAGGCTTAGAGGGGTCGGCAAGGAGAGGCGAGCCCAAGAGACTTGGCTTGTGAAAGCTACCCCTGTGCTCGAGATAGCTGCCGAGCGCCGAGGCTTAGGGGGGTCGGCCAGGAAAGGCGAGGCCAAGCCACCTGGCTTGTGAAAGCTCCCCCTGTGCTTAAGATAGCCATTGAGCGTCGAGGCTTAGGGGTGTTGGCAAGGAGAGGCGAGCCCAAGAGACTTGCCTTGTGAGAGCTACCCATGTGCTCGAGATAGCTGTCGAGCGTCGAGGCTTAGGGGGGTCGGCAAGGAGAGACGAGCAGATGAGACTTGGCTTGTGAAAGCTACCCCTGTGCTCGAGATAGCCGTCGAGCATCGAGGCTTAGGGGGGTTGGCAAGGAGAGGCGAGCCCAAGAGACTTGGCTTGCGAAAGCTACCCCTGTGCTCGAGATAGCTGTCGAGCATCGAGGTTCAGGGGGGTTGGCAATCGGAGGCGAGCCCAAGCCACTTGGATTGTGAAAGCTACCCTTGTGCTCGAGATAGCCAACGAGCGTCGAGGCTTAGGGGGGTCGGCAAAGAGAGGCGAGCCCAAGAGACTTGGCTTGCAAAAGCTACCCCTGTGCTCGAGATAGCTGTTCAACATCGAGATTCAGGGGGTCGGCAATCGGAGGCGAGCCCAAGCCACTTGACTTGTGAAAGCTACCCCTATGCTCAAGATAGCCGTTGAGCGGGCTTAGGGGGGTTGACAAGGAGAGGTGAGCCCAAGAGACTCGGCTTGTGAAAGCCACTCCTGTGCTCGAGATAGCTATCGAGCACCGAGGATTAGGGGGTTCGATAAGGAGAGGCGAGCCCACGAGACTTGGCTTGCGAAAGCTACCCCTGTGCTCGAGATAGCCGTCGAGCATCGAGGCTAAGGGGGGTCGGCAAAGAGAGGTGAGCCCAAGAGACTTGGCTTGCGAAAGCTACCCCTGTGCTCGAGATAGCCGTCGAGTGTCGAGGTTCAAGGGGGTCGGCAATCGGAGGCGAGCCCAAGCCACTTGGCTTGTGAAAGTTACCCTGTGCTCGAGATAGCTGCCGAGCGCCGAGGCTTAGGGGGGTCAACAAGGAGAGGCGAGCCCAAGCCACTTGGCTTATGAAAGCTACCCCTGTGCTCGAGATAGCCGTCGAGCGTCGAGGCTTAGGTGGTCGGCTCGGAGATTCCCGTAGCCGTTACAGGAATCGTTTTTGCAAGAATCGAGGAGTGACAATAACTGTTTTTGCGAGAATCGAGGAGCTACAGGAACCACTTTTGCGAGAATCGAGGAGTTTCAATCCTCTTTATAAGCGCATCCCCCTCCCCCTTTCTCATTTCTCACTTTCACTCTCTCTCTCTAAAATCCAGAGCTTCTCTCTCTCTAGAAGTTTTCCGTCACCGTCGACGAGCTTTCCGGCGATCTTTCGTTAAGCTTCACTAAGGTTAGTACTTTTTAATATGTCCAGGGCTCAGTCCGGCTCCTTCGCCTCAATCCCCGACAGTGGTACACGCACCGGTTTGTCAGACTCTTCGACTTCTTGGGATACGAAAGAGGAAGTGCTGGCCGTGCATCTGTTGCACACCCGCAAGCCGTTTGTGGTTGAGAGCAGCGACTTAGAGGAAGATGAGCCCCCCGTCGAAGCCATTGACAACGAGGATTAAGAGGAAGAATCTCCCGGAGGGTCCACCACCGAGGGGGCGAGAGCCACCGAGGGTGCCCAGGTGATGGGTGAACAGGCCGAGGGAATGGCTTCCTCCTCGAGGGCCTCCGTCCTCGAGCCGCTATCGACTTCATCACCCGAGAAAGCTCCTAAGGCGCGGAAGAAGATGATGAAGTGGACAATGCCCAGAAGTCCAGATAAGGCGATAGCGCCCCGAAAGCTAGAAGTCCCGTTCTTGCCTCAGCCGCGGTCGATTAGGTAGTACCTGGACGACATTGAGGACTTGGTCCGTTATGGGATACATCCCTCCTCGCCGAGCCGGGTGAAGATCAAGATGGATGGTATCGATTTTTAAAGGGGAGGACCTGTCATTGATCCGCGAGAGCTACTTTATTGGGAGGGAGTTGGAGTTGATTGTTCCCAGTACCGGCCTCAGGCCTACCGACCCTCTGGCGCCATGGTACTGCGTCTTCCCTGTGGACACGTTCTCCTCGAGGCTGAGGCTGCCCATCCATCCCTTCATCCGCGAAGTTTTGAATTGGGTCTCGCTATGCCCGATGCAGTTTGGGCCGAACTCGTGGAAGCAGATGGTGAGCTTCATCTTGCTGTGCAAAGAGAGGAGAGTGCCGCTGAGGCTGAACATCTTCCGAGCTATGCTGGGAGTTAGCTCGTCTGGGGAGTTCGGGAGGATTTATTACGTATCGCCTCGGAGCGGAGGTAAGGTCGTGAACGGCCACCCCGACTCGATAAAGGAATGGAAGAAGAAATACTTCGTCGTCCGGAGCAACGAGCCATTGGAGATCCCAACGAGGTGGAACTTCTACAAGCCCAATTTCAAGGGTCCCAAGAAGAGTGACCTTTCGGCCGAGGAGTGGGCCTTCATAGAGCGTCTTCGTAAGAGACACAGTATAAGTTGGCCGAAGGTGACAGAGAGTCATATGGCCCACGTCGGACTGAGCCCCGCCCCGTCTCGTATGTTTTTTGTTCGTTTTTTTCTTTTAGTAATCCTCTTTTGTGCTCATCACTTTTTAATGGACTTTTCTGCAGAGATGGACCCTGAGGCGATCAAGGAGAGGAGGCTCGCCCTGAAAAAGCAGAAGGCGGAGCAATCCGATAAGGGGAAGCAGTCGGGGGCCCCTTTCAAGTCAGCTTCCGAGGCTCAGCTCGAGCCAAGGGCGAAGAAGGTGCGGTCCGGTCAGGCAAAGGAGATCGCGACGCGACATGCCGAGCTCCAAAGCCTCGAAGGTGTTGGAGGTCATGCAAGGGGGTGTCCCTCCCCTCCGTGCCGATGCCCAAACCATGATCGGGGAAGGGCTTCAGCCTTGGGCCCCGGACTGGTCCATTCGGAAGGGGGATACCCTGACCGAGGTTCCGATTTCCATGGAGTTCGCAGACAAGATGGCCACGCCTCAGGATCGACAAAGCATGGGTGCTAACACCCTTGAGTCGGCCTACATAAGGTGAGCTCAGGCGAGCGTGCAAGTAAATTTTGAGGCTTTGTATTTCTGTCTTTACGCATTTGTTCTTCGCATTTTTTTTTCTACTCAAGTGTTTTTACCTCGACTGTAGGCTTGCATGTCCGGCAACCAGGTGATGAGGAGCCACGACCTGGAGTTGAAATATGAGCGGAGCCAGACCAACCGCTTTAAACGCGAGATGATGGACCTGAAGACCACTCTGGATGCCTCGATGAAGCGAGAGCAGACCCTGAAGGTCGACTTAGCCTCGATGGCCGATGACGGACTGAGGAATGAGGCGGCGTTGAGGAAGGCGTTTGAGGTGGAGAAGGGGTGGCTAACCTTGAAGGCCCAGGACATGGTCATCGAGGTCCAGAATGAGGTGTACGACAAGGTGCTGAGCCATGTCAAGCACTTCTATACGACCTTGGATTTGACGGGCTTCGACTACGACATGGTGGTCGATGAGCCACCGAAGACCCTCGGGGGTGATGCACCAGCCGAAGGGGAAGGCGGAGCCAGAGGACCAGCGCCGAGCCGGTTGTCGACCTCGTGGCCGCTGCTGGACCCGAGGGAGAGGTTGGCCCTACGCTGTAGTTGTTTTCTTTTTTCCTTTTGTTTTTTTACATTGTATTTGCCGAAGGCGGACTGGTCACTGCGGTATTTTGTAAAAGTATTCTAATTTATGACAAAGAATTTTTGGTTGGCCAAGTGTTTTGACTTCGACTTTTTGCCTGTCCGACCTTTTTCGACTTGTGTAATTTTTCGAGATTGTAAGTTGTGAATTCATGGCCTCAGAATGATCTTTTGTTTCACTTATGTCTGATGTCGGCCTCCTTCCTTGAGTCTGATCCTCGACGATCCGAGGTGACGTGACTTCAGAGCAAGATCAAGGTATTGGAGTCCACTCTTGACAGATATCGGAAGGAAGCTCGCGATCATGACGCCGCTTTCCGCTACTTTCGAAAGAAGTCGAAGGAGCTGAGCGCGGAAGCGGCTCAATTGAAGAAGGCAAAGTATGGGCCTCGGATTTTCCATGTCAAGCACCTCGGTTCAAAGGCCTACCTCAGAGTTGCTCCTTCGTGAGGTCATCGTGGAGAAAGAGATCGAGATTCAGCGTTATAAGACGATGCTGGGGATGTCTGTCTCTTCGGGGGGTGGGCGCTCCTCGGGCTGCGAACCATCTCCGATCCGGCAGTTGGAATATGTGAGGCCGGGCAATGCCCAAAGCTCTGTGGCTGGCATGTCTACCTTTGCTGCTCCTAAGGATTCTGCTGAGCAGGCCGGGGAGCCAAGCCGGTCGGTGGGGTTTGAGTTTTCCCATACTAGTTCGGAGGGGCTCTGAGGATAGTTTAGGCTGAGGCGATAGCCATTGTAATAAACTTCAATGTATTGTGGCCTCCCAAGGCGCTTATGATAATAAAAAATAATCTTTTTGATTTTCCTGGACTTGTTTTTGAGAACGAGCGTTGAGGGATTGAGGGAGGATCCCTGCTTGGTTTAGGAGCAGAGCCGAGGGGCAAAGATTTGTGAGTTTGAGAAATCTTGCCGTGTGGCCAAAACATGGGGCCGGAGAGGGCCCATTTGGTTTGGGAACCGAGCTCAACCAGCTTGTAAGGAAGCTAAGGCTTCTGCTGTCTGATGGCGGGTCCTCATGACCGGGCCGTAGGACGTGTTCGAGCGGGAAGGTGATGACGAGGGCGAAGGATCCTGAAAGCCTGGCAATGGAAGACGTTTCGTCTTCCAATGTCATTAATGGGGATGTTTTTGCCTTCCAACTTCATTAATGGCGGACTTTCCGCTTCCCGCCATTTTGACTTCCCACGTTATAAATGCAGTTTTCCTGTGGGCTGTAAAACCCTCACCCCCTCACCAGAAATTGTCTCACTTTGCCGTGAGTTCTCGTCGCCGGTGGCTCTCCTGCCACCCTCTGACAATTGGGGGTAACGGCCGTGGGTGCTGTTTATCCCCAGTTGCCAGCGGGTGAAAGGAGGGTCGATCCCGGAGACGGTGCTCAGGGCGCTTGCCGAAGGCGAGTGCCTTGGGAGTCCTAGAGTGGTGGCTCTCCTACCACCCTTTGACAATTGGGGGTAATGATTATGAGTGTTGTTTATTCCTACTTGCCAGGGGGTGAAAGGAGGGTCGACCTCGGAGACTTTGCTCAGGGGGCTTGCCAAAGGCGAGTCCCTTAACTGAAATTTTTGCTCGGGAGTCCAGGGTCGGTGGCTCTCCTGTCACCCTCTGAAAATTGGGGGTAATGGTTATGAGTGTTGTTTATCCCCAGTTGCCTGTAGGTAAAAGGTGGGTCAATCCCCGGTCCGGGGCTCGGAGCGCTTGCCGAAGGCGAGCGTCCTAAGTCTTAACAAAATTTTTTTTTTTTTGGGGGGGGGGGGGGGGGGGGGGGGGTTAGCTGACGTCCCATCCAAAGGTTTAAAACTGGCTATCCCAATGATACCCCCTTAAATACCCAGAATCCGAGCCGAGCTGCTAGGATGTGAGGGTTGAAGGCCTTCCTATGCTCGTAATCGCCTCATGGTGTCGAGGCTCGGGGTTCGGCACAAAAAGATTGCACACGAAGTGGCAGTAAAGATTGAACGACTGCTGCATATTTTCTTCCCCTCTATAAAGATTTAACTTGATGGACGATATTCCTACCGGGAGCAAGCCTGCTCCCCATGTGGCATCCGTCGATCCCCTCGTGTAGTTCCTTAAAAGCGTGCTTGGCCTCGTTAGGGGCTAGGCAACGGAGGTAGGGTCTATCATCAGCTACCGTGTACGAGCACTTGAAGAGTGTTCCGTTGATCAGGGTGAATCTCTCAGAGCATACTCTGATCCTTCTTGCCTCGGACTGGTCTTGAGGGAGTTCATCCTTCGAAAGGAACTTTCGAATGGGCATCGTCTAGTTGTCGGGTTTGAGATCGGTGGTGAGGCAGAAGGCTTTAGGGAGGTCGATGCTGGGCTTGAGGAAGACCTCGATCAGGATGGTGCGGTCGAGCCCCTCGAAGGATGATGAGGCGAGCTTCGACAATGAATCTGCCTGGACATTCTGTTCCCTGGGGATTCGTTCTACCAAGTGGTATTCGAAAGACGACAAGAGATGATGGACCACCGCCAAGTATTGTACCATTCAAGCGTCGCGAGCTTCGAACTCCCCGGTGATCTGGTTGACCATGAGCTGAGAGTCACTAAAGTCCTTGATGTGCCTGGACCCGGCCTTGTGTGCTAGGGTGAGCCCTGTGATCATAGCTTCGTACTCTGCTTCATTGTTCGAGGCCGAAAAATTCAGACAGAGAGAGTATTGAAGAACAAAATTATCAGGACCCTTCAGAATGATGCCCGTGCTGCTTCCTCCCTCGCAAGATGAACCGTCGACATAGACTTCCCAGATTGGGTCTGTCTTCTCGATGTCGAATGGCTCGAGAATAGTGCATTCTGTAATGAATTCGACGAGGGCCTGCCCCTTGATAGCTGTCCTGGGCTGGTAGCTAATGTCGTACTGACTTAGCTCGATCGACCACTTGACCAAGCGGTCGGAAGTTTTGGGCTTGTGAAGTACGGCTTTGAGAGGCTGGTCTGTAAGGACCTGGATAGAGTGAGCTTAGAAATAAGGGCGAAGCTTCCGTGCGGCCATTACTAGTGTGTAGGCCACCTTATCCATCTTAGTGTATCTGGTCTCCGGCGAAAGCAAGACCTTGCTCACATATAGAGAGGCTTTTGGACACCATCCTCTTCCCGAATGAGAACGGCGCTGAGGGCGTTCTCCGCGACTGAGAGATATAGCTGGAGTGATTCTCCTGGCTCGGGTTTGCTCAGAAGTGGAGGGTTGGCGAGGTATGATTTCAGCTGTTCGAACGCCTGTTGTTGGGGGTCCCCCCACTCGAAACCTTTTGCTTCTCGGAGGGCCTTGAAGAAGGGGAGTGATTTCTCCTCGAATTTCGAGAGAAAGCGGCCTATGGTCGCCAGCCTCCCTATTAGCCGTTGGACTTCTTTAATATTCCTCGGAGGGGCCATGTCGATAATGGCCCGGATCTTTTCGGGGTTTGCCTCTATGCCGCGCTGGCTGACGACGAACCCGAAATTTTTTTCAGAGGAGACGCCGAAGGCGCACTTGGCGGGATTAAGCCTCATGTCATGGGATCGAAGAACACCAAATGCTTCCTCAAGGTCAGTGACATGGTCCTGACCTCGCCGGCTTTTGACGAGCATATCATCGACGTATACCTCCATATTGCGATTGATCTGGTTTTTAAAGACCTGGTTGACGAGCCTCTGATAGGTGGCTTCGGCGTTCTTCAGTCCGAAGGGCATGACCTGGTAACATTACAGACCTTGGTGGTAACAAAAGACATCTTGGCAATATCGGGGGGAAACATGCAGATTTGGTTATAGCCTGAAAAGGCATCCATGAAGATCAGCAGCTCATGACCCGATGTCACGTCGATTATGGCGTCTATGCTCGGGAGAGGAAAAGGATCTTTTGGGCATGCCATGTTAAGGTCTGTGAAGTCTATGCAGATCCTCCAGCTTCTGCTGGCCTTCTTCACCATCATGATGTTGCCAGCCACTTTGGGTAGCTGACCTCCTGAATGAACCGAGCGGACAACAATTTTTCCACCTCCACCTTTACAGCTTGTTGCCTCTCCGGGGCGAACTTGCGCCGCTTCTGATGAATAGGCTTGGAGCCCGGGGCAACGCTCAGTCAGTGCATGATCAGGTCTTTGAAAATCACGGGCATGTCGGACGGAGTCCAGGCGAAGAGGTCGATGTTGCGGCGGACGCAATCAATCAGCCCCGGCTTCAAGTTGGAGAACAGGGTGCAACTCACAAGGAAACATTTGGATTTGTCTTCCGCCTTGAACGAAACTTCCTCCAGTTCGTCCGCCGGTTCTGACTTCGGATGGTCCCTCCCGAGAGGGAGCTCAACTGCGTCGAGGAGAAATACCCCTCCCCCAACTGCTGTCATGTAGCACGAACGTGCCGACTCCTGGTTGCCTCGGACGACCCCAACCCCAAGGTCGGTGGGGAATTTTAGTTTCAGATGGTAGACCGAGGGGATGGCCTGGAACGAACAGAGCCCAAGTTGGCCGAGGATGGCGTTGTATGCCGTCTTGACGTTGACCACCATGAAATCCATCGACTCGGTACGGAGGATGGGGGTCGTGCCTGCCGTTACATCTAGTGTCACGATCCTCTCAATTTGTACGGAGATGCCCGAGAATCCATGAAGGGTGTAACCGGCCGGCTTCAGCTTTTCTCGGGGGAGTTTGAGGTTCTCAAATTCTTCCAAGAAAAGTATGTTAACCGAGCTGCCGCTGTCCACCAGGATACGACAAACCTCGAAGTTGGCCATGACAAGGCTAATGACGAGGGCATCACAGTGCGGATGCTGGATGCCTTTGGGTCTTCTCCAGAGAAGGAGACCGCTCGCTGCTGAACCCGAGGGGAGAGATGGTCCCGAATAGAGTTGACTTATCGAACGAAGGCCTTGTGAGACGTGTTGGATTCCCCTCCCACGGGTCTGTCGTGGACGCAGTGCAGGATAGCCGGTCTCCCTGTTTCCATGGGCTCGGGGTTTTGCTCGGACCGCCAGCTTGTCGTCCGCAGAAGAGGCAGAGACTTCGGACTCCTCGGTTCTCTCTGGTCTTTGAGATTGGCTCGGGCGAACTCCCTCAGATACCCTCGTTGGATGAGGGCCTCGATCTCATCTTTGAGGGCTTGACATTGATCTGTCTCGTGCCCGGTATCTCGATGGAAGCGGCAGTAGAACCTTTGGTCTCACTTCTTACCGTTGTTGTTCGGTCTGGGGGGGAATCAGACGATCCCTTTATCTTCGATCTCCATCAAAATTGCCGAGACGTTCTGAGTCAGGGGCGTGTATCTCTCGAATCAGGGGATCGGAGGGACCCTTTTGAGACCAGCTGTTTCCTTTGTGGGCTTCCTGAAGGGCTCGGCGTCATCAGCCTTACGCTTCCCCTTAGCCGGGGCTTCTTTGGCGCCCTCCGAATTGAGAGCTTCCTCGGCCCAAATATACTTCTCGACCCTGTTGAGTAGGCCGGGGAAGTCCACGAGTGGCATTTTGGCTAAGGAAGCCTTGAGCTGGTCGTGGCTGACGTTGTGTTCTGGCGACACCCGCATTCAGGGAGGAGACAGACCTCGCCTCAGTGGTGAATCTCCAAACAAACTCATGGAGGGATTCCCCCTCCTTCTGTATGGGGTCCAGAAGGGAGGCGCTCATCTTCTCGACCTGCATGCTGGTCACGAAGTGGACTAAGAAACCGACCTCTAGTTGTTCGAGCGAGAAGACCGAGCCGGGGGTGAGTTTGGAGAACCATTCCCTAAGCCAGACCACGAAGGGTAGTAGGGAAGGCGCGACAGAGGAGTGGATCCGCTGCACTGTGAATCATCATGAGGGTCTTAAACCCCTCCATGTGATCGGCAGGATCGCCCTCGCCGTTGTAAGTCTCAAATTGAGGTGGCCTAAAATTCTGAAGGATCTCGGCTTCTAGGATTTGGGGGGAGAATGGGGGTCAATTCTGCCGATGACCGCAACCCGGTATCGATCCGCCATCACCGAGGTGGGCGAGGCGGTTCTCCATCTCCTATAGCTGAAGGACGGTGCCTGCCTGTTCTTGGGGGCGGGCCGATCCGTGGGATTCGCCGCTTCCTGTTCCTGACCATGGGTTGGAACTATTGTGGACCTCGGTGCTTTGGCCGTCTCGGATGGCTTGAAGGATCTCGTCCCGAAAATTTTGGAACTCGACCCTTGTGATGGGGGCTTCCCCCACCGGGTCCTGCGGGGGCGGAGGTCCACGGGGCAAGCGGCTGTGTTCTGGATCACGTACCTGGGACGGACGTCGGCAATGGTTCGAGACCGAGTTGGAAGCGGCCTCCCTCCTTGTCCGGCTGGCCTGCCGATCTAAGATGACGCGGCATAAATCAGTCTCATTTGAGGGTCTGGCCGTGCCGTTCACCCGAGGTTGATTGGAACCCTGGGCATCCGCTCGGCTGTGATGTGGAGGGTCTGGCTGTCGTGCCGAAGTGACGGCCCTTCTGGCTTTGGGAGCCATGGAAGAGCTCAGACCTGGGGTGACGTCCCTGGCTGGAGTCGGTCTGGCGACAATACCTAAGGGGGTTTTCCACAGACGGCACCAACCTGATGCTATTTGTTTTTGGGGTGTGGGGGCAGCAGGTATGAGTTCTTGTAATTTGTGAAGGGGAAACTGTGGTATTAGCGTCGTTCCGACCCTGGGGAGTAGGACGGGCTCGGAGGTAGCAGCGGAGAGGTGGAAGCTGGGTGTTTGGCTTGGATCCAGGAGCTCGGCTCGGATGAAGAGGCTCGGCTCGGATGAAGAGGCTCAGCTCGGACCTTGTGTACCTGCACACTGTCTAGAAACACCGGGAGAAATCTCGGCGATAGGCCCTCTGACGATCTAGTCAGTACTGAAAAGAGACTGGACAGCTATGGTTCAGGTGGGGAAAGATTGATTACCTTTTAAAGTGAGGAGGGGGCCTAGTATTCATAGGCAAAGACAAACGGGTCTGGAAACCTAACGGGCTGGATCGGACCGGTTAGCTTGTGGGCCTGAGCTGGTTACGGCCCGTTGAATTCCAATTGACTTGATGATCACATGAAGAAAGATTCAGAGGAGATCAGAGGGCTCTGATTTGTGCTACTCTTTAATCCCACATCCATTCTGATATATTTTATATTGTTAATGATCATTAATGAAGCTGTGAGGGTACCTTTATTCTCCAAAAAAATGTTTGGGTAATACTGATGAGTTTATGCTCTATGAAAACAACTGAAATGTTCAGTTATTGGTCAGTGTAAAGATTTGTCTTAGATGGGACTTGTGGAATGTGCAATGTTGATGTACACTGCTTGAAAGCGATTGGTGATGCAAAAAGAAAGAAAGAAGGTGATGGAATTTATTTTTTTGCTCTTTTATTTCTTTGTTGCTTTTGACTCTTAACCAAAAAATTAGTATATATAAGCACAACATCTCTTCATTTAGATTTCTTTTCCCTTCCAGTCTTTTTCACTGACTAAACAAAGATATCAATTTCTTGAAATCTTCTTCATTGACTAAACAAGGAAAGGAAAGGAAAGTTTCAAACTCGTGTTGCTAGCTTTTTCTCCTTCTCTTACCTAGGAGATTGCTTCATTAATATTTAGTATTTTGATTTTTTTAGTACTCATCAAAAGAAAGAGTTTATTATTTACTCATCACATATGATGAATGAGCACTATTTATTCTTAAAAGATTGATAACTTCGAAGATGATCTTAATGTTCGATATATTCGAATTTTTTTTTTATACTCTAACAGGTAATTACATAGTGTTGTTAGGGGAAAAAATGGTAATTATATAGTGTATGTGCAAATGCAAATGCTAAAAATGAACTATAAAAATGAAATAATTCAGATTTTTTACTATTTATTTATTCCTGTATTTTGCTCGTATTTTACATTCCATGACGTGGGCAGTACTTCAACAAAGTATGGGTAGTTACCGGAAGCACAAGGCTCAACTTCACCAATTTCCGGATCATACCGAATCGTATCTCCTTTTAAATATATATATATATATATTATAATAAATAAAATTATTTTGTTTCTTCGTATTCTCCTTCATCTTGTTCTCAGTCAAGACTAGTTTATCAAAATTAAAACTCACTCACTATAGTTAACTAATAATTTGCACGTGCGATGCACGTCTTAATAAATATAGTTTTTTAAAATAAAAATTTAGACATAATCTGGATTTTAACTTAGAACCTCCTTTATAATAGTTATGCACGTGTATTGCATGGGTTGGTAGATTGACAAAACATTTACAAATGACACTAAGGTCTTCTCCCATTATAATATTAGAGATTAGAGATAGAAGTATTTCTTAGTTTTTAAAAATAGTGGGGGTATATGCTAATTTTCACATTTTAAATAGGGGTATTTGCTAAAATATCCCTTTTTTAGGGACTGCACGTGCATCACACGGGTATGTTTGGTGGATTTAGTTTGCCGTATATTTTACGTGTTTACTCAGTTACAAAATTAGGGTTTGTTTGTTTACAACCCCAACTCTCCCATTAAAATAGTAAAGATTAACACTTGAAACCATTACTTACGTTAAAATAAATACTAGTAATTTATACATGCGATGCGCATCTTAATAATTATATATGTTTTAAAATAAAAATTTGACATAATCTGACCTCGAACATGAGATCTCTTTTATATTAGTTATACACAAAAAATACATGTAAGTTGGTAGATTTATATATATGACATCTCCAACTCTCCCATTATAATAGAGAAGATACATAAAAACACAATAGAATAGATGGCCTGCAAATCAAAATTACACTGCATGAAATCCTCCAACAATAGCAATATTAATAATAATAATTTCATACATTAACTACAAGCTCTAATTAACCAAACTTACCATGTACACATTTCCATGCCATGCAACACAATTACCTCTCAAAATTAAATCACTCCAAAAGCTCATCCACCCACTCAAAATCCGGTTCACCACCTCCATCATCATCCCCCATCGCCAACGGCGCGATCTCCATCTCCTCCAACCTCCTCATCAACTCCTCCACCAACCACCCTTTCCTCCTCCTCCCCCACCCCTCTGTATGCCCCACCAACGTCGACGTCGGCGACAAAAACATACAACCAGACTGCACAACCCTAAGCTGCCTCTTACTATGAGCAAAGAAGCAAACCTTCCTAGTGCACTTCTCTCCATCCCGGCACTGGGTAGTCCGGTACTTGGCCGGATGCAGCCACGACTCGAACACCCCGTGCGCGAACTCGCAGGAGTCGCCACGGGGACAGACTGTTCCCCTGGCCGACTTGTAGTCCGGGCAGACAGCGCCGGCATAGTGGAACTGGCGAGGATCCCTACGCCGGGCCTTCTCGCCCGGATGGGCCAGGGGGCAGTCTGTCCAGTCGTGGCTCCGCGCCCTTACGCAGGGCTGGACTTTAAACTCGTACATCATAAAGTCGTCGTCGCTAGTGAGGTTGTCGACCTGGACCGAGAGGTTGGATTGGAGTTTGCGAGGAGGGAGGTTGGTAGGGATTGGGATGGAATCCATGGTGGTGTGTTGAGTGAAGAGAAGAGAAGGGAGGGGGATTAAGAAGAAGGGGGAAGGTGGAGCATGCAAGTGAAGAGAGGAGGTGGGGGTGGGGGTGGGGGTGTGTACATGTCGCATTAGGGCAGGTGGTTTTGTGAGTTTCTGTGTTGGATTTATCATGTGATTGATGGTGACTTAACCTAGTTTGGATTTGAGAGCTAGGGTTTGGGATTCATGATGGACCCAAAGTGGTACACGGAGCTTGAGTTTGGGCGTGGTTGAAGAGCTAATTATCTCTTTGACACTCTTTTGAAAAATATTTGTCAAAATAATCCAGTTCTAAAAATAATTCTACTTATGATTAAATTTCTATGATATCTTTTCTATAATATTTTCTATATGATATTTTCTATATGATACGTGACCTTTTATTAAATTTCATTTATGACCCAGTCTGTATTTAAATTTTTATGAGATATTTTTTTATAATATTGTATATATGATGCATGATCTTTTATTAAATTCTAAAAGTTTTGGGGTTTTAGAATAATTTCTACTTTTTGAATTAAATATTGATTTTCTTATTTTCTACGACTTCTTCCTCAATATGTTCGTTTTCTTCTTCTATATTTTCATTTTTTTTCTAGAAATTGTCTTCCTGCTATTGTAGGACTTTAAATATAGCTCCTAAATTCTCCATTTTTATAAAATGATAAAGATATTTCATTAAAATTTAAGTTATCGATTATTTGAATACTTATATTACTAGTTTCGCCATGTTTAGTTTGATTTATAGTAAAAATTATTATTCGCTGTGCGCTAAAGAAAAATAATTTAAACTCATAAAAATCATACATACTTGTTACTTGTTGAGGATAATAACCATTAAATACCCACATTCTATCACTTCCTTGGTAGTTAATCATTAATTTATAAATTTTCGAGGCATGATTTAAACTATTAATTTTCATTTTCCTCTATAGTGATTTTCTGATTTAAAACATTAAGTATGAAATGAGGAATAGGGAGAGATACCTAAGGATACCATAAAAATCAAAACAAAATGACACATCATACTTCCGACGTAATTAAGCTTCTTTGAGCTGCTCTGTACCAGTTCCTAACAATGGATAAAATACATCTGGTATGCACCCCAATTTCAGTGGTTCTTTTACGTTTCTCCCATCTCAGGATTATTATACTCTTCAAGAGAGTTTTATCTAAGAAATACGTCTAGAACAACTAGTACCACTTCGGTATAGGCAACCACAACCTAGCTCGTTTCCTGCTACTAGAGTTGTAACATCCCGTATTAAAAATATATATATATATATATATATAATATATAAATATATATATTGAGATATATGTATGGCTGATTGGTATATTTGATAAAAATGTAATGTGGTGTATTTGGTAAAAATAAATGAATAGTGAATTAGTGGTGGGGGCCCACATTGAAAGTATAAACAGAATGTATGGCTGTTGAATGCTTGGTCAAAATGCCAGGTGACTTGGCATTTGATCCGGGGGCCCACCTATTGAATTGTGACATGGGTAAATTGCTCACGGCAGAGTTAAGGTAAGGAGATGTGTTTAATAATCCATATCGGTAAATTGAAACAAATAAATATAATATAAATATAATAGCCTATGATCAAAAGTCACCTAATCGGTTAACTAATTTTTGAGAGGCAGTCTATGGTGGGCTATTGTACTACATAGTATCTAATTTGTCTTATAAATTGTATAAATTGTCCGAGCTAGGGGTACAAATGGATCTTTTTTATAAGATTCTTCGTGCAGAGCCTTACAAAAGTCTTCATAAGGAAAAGAGATTTAGTTATTCATACCTTATATTCTATTGGAACCGATAGATGCTAGAACAAATATAATTTTTCTAAATTTTTTTCTTTAGGATTCTACTCTTTTTCTTACTCAGCCTCCCCTTTTATAGAGGAAGAGATGACTTTACATCAGTTACAATTATTGTTCTGATTACATCACTGCTTATATCATAGGTAAATAATTGAATCTAATACATTACTGTTTACGTTATAAGAGATTCTTTTCTGGACAGTATCTCCACGTGCTTCACATCAGAAATAACTCTTCGTCAACTTTATCTTGTTCTTTATATTTCTGTTGTGGTTCCATCCTCATCAATCCACAGTAGTAGACAGCTATCTCTTTTATCATTGTCATGGTTCCTTTACCTAGAACTTGATACCAGCTGTCAAAGATTTCTTTCTTTGACTGTGGTTGTGTAATCTTTGCTATGCTATAAATCATTATTTATTGTGATCAGGACTATCGTAGATCCATATGTTACTGTCTTTATTTTATATGTCTTTCAGTTCACAATACATTGTTCTGAATCCCATAGCTCTTCTTTCTGGGTTTAGTTTTTCAAATTCTTTATTTTTATATGGTATAATATTAATTGCTCCAAACAGGACTTGTGTAGTCATCTATATCTTTATAATATGCTTAGTTGGTAGTTTTTCATCATCTTCATGGAATTCTGGAATTGCTGAAAATACTCGGACGTATATTTTGGAGGCTTTTGTAAGACCAAAGTAACTTTTAGCAGATTTATATACTTCTCTTGGTAGCTAGCTAAGTTCTTCGCAATCTCTGGATGAATATATGCAGTGGATAAGCCCTCTTTCGAATAATACTCTTACTGTCTTAGGATTTGCTCCTGGTAGTATAATCGTTTTGTTCATATGTTGCTGCGAAATAGTTTTGATAAATTGATTGACCTGGGTGGTCTGGTATAATTTCTCAATATATTGTAAAAATAAATCATTCTTGGAATATTTTGGAGGCGCTGAGAATAAATTCTCTTTGTAGGTGGTTGGCTGTGTGGATGTGGAGCTTTCCTCTTGTGTGGCCATTTTTGTAATTTCAATTGTATCTTTTGTATTAATAGGTTCACTATCTTCACTCATTTTCTCAATATGTTCTGCATATATTTGGTGGAAGATCACATATTTGCAATAGTAATTGGTTAAATGCTCATTTTAATTGCCCAACAGTCTTCTTTAGGAAGATTATATACCGTTCTATTTGCCGGACTCTATTTTCCATCCTGTAAAAATAAAATTGTCAGTTTCGTGATAAGAAATCTACTAGAATGTTATCTTTCCCTTTTATGTTTTCTATTGTAATTTCATAATGTGCTTACTCCATTGGTCATCTTATCAATCTTTATTTGCTATAGTTGGGTCTATTATTTTGTTAATCCAACTTTTTTACTTGTGTATTATCTGTTCTTACTATGAATTTTGTATGTATTATGAATAATTCAAATTTTTTTATGGCTTTTAAGATTGCTAATAGTTATTTTTCATTTATGTGGTAACTTTGTTGAGTCGGTGTGAATGATCCACTAGTATATCTGGCTAGTCTTTCCTTTTTTTTTACATATTTCAATAAATTTCAATACTGCTCCTCAATTATCTTCACTGGCATCTTTTTCTATTATCCATATACATTCTTTAACAGGTTGTTTTAGTTCATTTAATTCTGAAGTTTGTTGTTTCAATATTTTAAGTTTTTCCTCATCCTCTGAGATCCATTCTCATTTCTTGAACTTTTTAAGTTTTTGTTGTAACCAATTTATTTTTGCTGGCAGGTTTGATATATATCATCTTATTTGATTTAGTAGTCCGATTATGACATGTACTTCTTTTTTGTCTTTTAAAATATTTGGAAATGTCTTTATTTTTTCGGTTATATGTGGTTGTAGGTCTATTTCTTTATTTAATAATTTTTATTAAGAATTCTATCGCTGTTTTGAATAGTTCCATTTTCTTTTTTGATAGATAATTCATGCATTTTTTACATTTCTATGAATTTCAGTAATTGTTATTTATGTTGCTCTTCATTTTCGGATCCTATTAGAAGATCATCTACATATACTAGTATAAAATTATTGTGCTTTTCAATTATCTTATCCATATATTCTTGAAATATTCCAGGACTGTTTTGCTATCCAAATGGTAATACATTCCATTCATGAAATCCTTGTGGAGTACTAAATGATGTTAACTATTTTGATTTTCTTATTAGTTTTACGTGGTAAAATCATGATTTACAATCGAATTTTGAATATATCTTTCTTGTCCTTACAGTGCTTAGTAGTATCTGCATATCTGGTAGCAGATATCTAAATCTCTTAGCATTTTTATTTAATTCCTTATAGTATACTACCATTCTAGAATTACCTCTTTTTTCCTTCTAAGTGTTTTCTTACTATGAATGTTGGTGATGAATGTGAACTTTGTGATTTTTTTTTATTTAATTATTTTCCGTTACTTCTGTTATATGTATTTTGAATTCTTCTAAATCTGTTGGAGTTTCTTATAGGTTTAACTTATATTACTTTGTATTTGTCTACTAACTCTATATGAGTTGTGGGTTTACTTAAATGTCATTTTGTTAAAGGGTTTTCTCCACACAGATCTTTTAAATATTTTTATAAAATTTATTGTGTAATTATTTCTTGGACTTGTTGTATTCTAGTTTTATTTGGTAAATATTGATATTCACCACGCTGGGCTGAAGAAATTTTGATATGTGGTAAATCTGTCGTAAAATAAGGTTGTGTTATTCTAATTGTTATCGCTTGGTATTTGCAAGGTGTTGCAAATATAACAGTTTTGTGTGATATAGTCATAGAATAGTATTGTTGTAAAAAGTCATTTCCTAATAATACATCATTATTTATATCATCAAATTGGTATATTATTGGTATTTTTAGAATATAACTTCCTATTTGTATTGTAATATTTTGCTGATACTTTTCAAGAACAATAATTTGTCTTGTTAACCCAGTTATTGCTTTTTTTATTAGTTTCAACTTGTTTCCATTTTGGTAGTATATTTTCACGACATAAGCTTATGCCTGCTCCAGTGTCTATTAAGCTGTGATAATTTCTTGATTTGTATCTTTCGTATACAAATTCTATTAGTATATATAACGTATTTTTTGTTGCTTTTAATGGGTTCATTTGGACAATATTCTATTTATTACTATACTTTTATTATTTGTTGTTATTATTATTTTGTCTTCTTGTATCGAGAATGGTTGTACATATGTAAGGAAGTCAGTTCCTAATAACATTTCATTGACATTGGGCTCTGGGTCTGCACGTAGATGTAATAATATATCATTTTCACTGTTTATTCTTAGTGGTAATATTATTTTATGGACAATTGAATGTCTATTATTATAGTAGTCTAAATAGTAATATGAGTTTTCTAATGGTATTAATTTCGTTGTTTTGATATTCGTTTATTTAATATGTGAATTAGTAGTTCCAATATCTACTAGGACTATTTATTTGTTCCATTTACCATTGTCATAATATTCTATTTCTGTCTTAAATTGATTATTATTTTGATTTTCCAACGTATTTATTATTGGTATTAGTTCCAATGCCTGTTGTTTATTTCTTATTGATAGTGATCTTCTGCCAAACATTATTTGTGGTGCTTTTTCTTTTGCAATATTTTTTTCTTTGTTAAAGTCGAATTCTATATAATTTGGTAGTCATTTCGGGGTTTTTCCTAGCTGGTTTGTATCTTATAATTTTCCGGAATAGTGGTTCTATTTTAAAGTTATCAGTATATCAGTTTTTTTACTTCATGCTTACTAGTAAAAGCATAAATATTTCATATTTGTATACTCATAACCTTACTCTTTTCTATCATTTCTATTCCCGATAATCTGTGATACATGACTAAACTTTTGTCCTTATTTTTTTCTGCCATGCTTATAGAGAAGTTAGGTTTTATTGTAAATTTTATTTTTTGGTACATTAAATTTTCTTGTACTATTCCTATTAAGGCATTTTTGTGTACTTAATATTATTTTATCATCCATTAAGTATATTTATAAGGGTGTTTTTATTCCTTCCTTGAAATATATTTTTATTATTATCTGTACTGCTCCTAAATGTATGCGCCTTAATGTCTTTCTGGTTTTCTTACTTATTTTTTTCTTCATTTCTTGTCTTATTATCCTTTCTGTTATCAATGGAATTATAGTTTTTCCTTGAGGTTATCCAATGTCTATAGATTGTTCATTATTTCTAGCTCATATTATGATATTTCTTTTTCTTTCAAATATTGAAAGTTTAAATATCTCTTTTGAGTTTATATCTAGTTTGGTTGTTCTTATTTTATCATATTTTTGTATGTCAAAACTCATTTTTTCTTTTACTTCTTCATTATTTTCTTATATTTCTAATAGTTCTCATATTTCTGTTATTTCTGTTATCTCATTTATTTTATGTTTTTCCATTTCATCCCCAAAACTTACACTATCTTCCTCCATTACCATTATTTTCCCATCTTCATTTATTTCTGACCAATCTTCTTCATATTCTATGGGTTCATAGTTTATGTTATACATTTCTTCAATTTCTTCTACATATTTTATATTTTATTTTTTTCGTTCTTTTATGACAGTTTGGTGATATATGTCCTACTTCTCCACATATATAATAATTACATTTCTTTGGTTTTTTAGATATTGTTTGTTTTTATTTATTCTTTTGAAGTATCTTTTATAGGGTTTTTTATCTCTCTTAAAAGTTCTTCTGTATTTTGGTTTATATTTTTTGAATTTGTGTTTACGTTTTTTTATATGATTATTGCTATTATTACATCCCCAATGGTTTGGTTTTGCTTCATCACAACAAATTCTTTGTTTATATGTCCTATAATGTTTAATGATTGATTTAGCTTACTGACATACTTTATCTCTATAATCTTTTAAAAATTATATTCTATACCCTAAAGTATCTATTTCTGGTTTTATTTTCACATTTACATATTCACTGTATATGTTTATGATTCATGATCTGGTAATTTTAGGAAAAATAAGTCGAGGATTGGACCATTTTCTTCTTTTGTATAATAACTAGCTTGGTAATATTATCTGAATTCACAAGCATAGTTATCAAAATAACACATATTACAAATTTTTAAATTGTTTAGTCTTCATCTTGTTTGGTTCTTTTATATGTATTATTTCCTTCAATTTTTTCTTAGACACTAAATTCTGTCATATTGCTATCTCATAATTTGCAATTATTTTTTTTAATCATAGTGTTCTTTGTGCTGATGTTTCTTGTGTTTCATTATCATCAACTGGTTTTTATTTTCTGATTTACTTCTTTTTTCTTCTGTTAGTCCATTCCCCCATTTTGCTACTACTCCTATAAAGGTTGCTTCTATGAATTTCTCAAATGTATATTCTGAGAGATTTTTTCTAAATCCTACTATTAAAGATACTTTTACCCATTCTTCTATTGTTCTATCTACATCTTTTACATAGTCTAAACCTAGTCATTCGCCATTTCCTGTTATTCTTTTTTCATAATGTTCTGTGGGATCATATTTTGGTGTTTCTTTTTCTTTTTCTAACTTACTTCTTTCTTTACCTCGCTATTTCCATGGTAGGTCATAAGGTCTTTCATTAAGTGGTGATCTTAAGTATTCGTACATATTAGTTGAAATTTCTGTAGGTATTGTTATGATCTTTTTTTTTCTTGATCCATTTTTATTTCTTTGTTTGTTATATCTAGATTTTTTAAGCCTTCATCTACTTCCTCTGAATTGGGAGATGCCATTAAATCTTCTATTTCTAAAATATTTATATTAAGTTTTGTTATGACTTCAAACTTCTTCGGTCCTTCTTCTGTTATGCATAATTCTTCTTCTGTGTCTTTTGTTATATATCCACTTAATTCTTTTATGTTCGTATTTATGATTTTTAAATCTTTTCTTATAGTTCCTATAAATTCTGGACCATTGTAATCTTCTTACAACTTTTGAATGTTTATCATATAAATTTCTGAGTGTATTGATGATTCTATTTTTGTAATATTATTCATCCTAACTAAATTCTCGTAGTTTAATATTTTTTGTGATAGTAGGTGTTGGTAATACCAACCTACTTCTTCGTTTCTATAGCCTAATACATTGTATGTTATTTCTTTTTGTATTTCCTTAGGTAGGTCTTTTGTTACTCTACTAGTTATTAATGAGTATTATGTTGCTTTTTTTGTCAATAATATGCTGTCTTTCTATCAATATTTTATCAACGTATCTTATTTTAAATTTTGAAAGATTTTTCAATCTTAGTTTTTTTATTTTTTTTTGTGAAGTATTCAGTTTTTACAAGGTTAAGGGATATTATAGTTCATCATTTCTAAATGAGGGTTATACACAAAAAAAATTGTTTGTAGGATTTTATATTCAACTGGATTAGTTAGAGGTAATATTTTCTAGAAGTGGGTTGGTAAGATAATTGTTTTGGAAAGTGGGTTAGTTTGACAAATAATATTGAAAGTGGGTCATGTTACTAACATACACTCGTGGTTTGGTGAGGTGATCAGGTTTGGAGGTTAGTGCAATTACAGGCTCCGGGATCAGGATTCTCTCCAGTTGTTTTTTTAATTGCAGTATATATCAGTATTTTAAGATTTGTTATATAAAATACAATATTACACTACTTTTGAATGGGGCTGTTTTACTAAGTCTCTGTCACAGGCGTTCGTCAAAGAGGCCATATCTGGATTCGCCTGGGAGGTTAGGAAAAGTTAGTAGAGTTTAGTAAAGCTAACTTGTACATCTTTAATTAGTTATATAAACTTTGATTTGGTTATAATATTATACAAAATTTAAATTGCCTCCAATGATTAAGTTAATTACAGGTATCTAAACTTCTAACTGACCATATCTGCAGTTAAAATTGGATATACATCTATATATATAACTTATAAGTTATATTCCTCTATCTCTACTTAATTTAAAGTATGTAAAAGTATTATACACTGAATGATGACATTGAATTTGAACATGTTAGTATCGGAAAGGATCTAGGTTCGAGTTTGGGTAAGCATGCACGCATGTGGTTGGATTCTCGTTTAGCATTCTTATAGCATGTGAGACTGAAAGTCCAGTACACAAGTTACAACAATTTGTCACAACTTTAAGATACTTGCATCTCCTATACACATAGTTTAGTAATCCTCGTTGCCTTTAAACACATGCCAAATTAATATTACCACTTCAAAATTTATGGATAAATATTGAATTCTATAAAAGACCCTCCAGTATCAATGAGAATCCAGATATGCGAATCTGGGTCTGGGTAATTAAGCCTGCATGCATGCATGCATGTTGGGTGGGTGTGTGTCAGGGTTTGGATTGCGATTAGATTGGGATCTCGGCTTTAATGGTGTTTTGAGGAAGTTGAGGTTCAGAGAAGAGAGAATTAGGGAAGAAATTGGTTTATTTTTATTGATGATAAAACTCTATTACATTTCGCTACTTAGGCAGTGGAGGTACGTGGTTAAGCTGCAGGACAAATAACAAAAATTGCACATGCAACGCGCATACAAGCCTTCCTGCCATCCACCGATTTAAAGAAAAGTGCGCAAAACATGTAAAAAACATAAACATACTCTATAAACTGATACTGCGCAACTGCAGCTAATACAACTATACTCCGATCATGCCTGAGACTCTGATCATTGCAGACTGTTGACTCTTAGTTTGGTGTGCACAAAACGTGTCCATAAATACTAATAAGTTTAAATTAAGTTGTTCAGATTTGCAGGTTAAAATAATATCAATAAGAGTTTCAAAAGAGATTCAAGAATAAGCAAATAAGGAAAGCAATAAAGAAAGATTACAAGATCAAACAAAAGAAGAAATTTTTCAAAAAGAGCACATGTTGATTAGTGTCCAAGAAAGTTATCAAGACCAGTTGTTGCTATTCCTTATTTGTGAGGTTTTATCTGTATTTGATTGATTGATGATTGATTAGTATATGGTAAGAATATAAAGTGGATTCGTTATGAACAGCACGATAACGGTCTACCGCACCTCATGTCGGTCAACCGCATCGCAGTCGACTGCACTTCACAGCAATATAGTGAAGTAGTCGACCATTCATCTCTCGACTTTTCAGAGAGATGAATGGTCGACTGCACCTAAATTGCGGTTGACCGTAATTTGCGTTGTGCACTCTTTTGGAATGTATCGTTTTCAATTTGGATAAATACACTTCCTCGTCTATATAATTGGACGAACCCACTGAGTATTTCTCACCTATTACTTTTGAGAAAAATCTTCTGAATTAATCTTTCAACACTCAATCCGAGTGTGTGTGATAACTATTTGTATTCTTCAGTCAGGATCATTGAGGATCTTGAGTTCTTTTCTTTTCTTCCACTTTGGTGAGATTGACAGGACTTGTGATTAGAAGTCCTGTGGGTGTAATAGGTATTTCGGCCTGAATCTGAGAATCACTGTACAAGGGTTTGAGTATAGTGGAACGCTTGTGGCGGAGAATTACTACAAGTAGGTGGTGTGGACGTAGACTTGCAGGTCGAACCACATTATATCGCTGCGTCACTTGTGCTATCTGTGTTTGATTTTCTTATCTCTCCTTATTTACTTTGCTATTCATTTTATTTTATTTTTAATTCTGCACAATCACCCTATTCATCCCCTAGGGTGATTGTAATACCCCTGTTTGGAGCGAACAGTCGACTGGTTGGTATAGCAGTCGACTGGTCGGCTCAAAATTTGAGATTGAGATTTGAGAAATTTAGTCCCAAATGGGAAGTATACAAAAACTAATTTGAGTATAAATACTATTAGCCAATGATCAAGAGTCACCTAATTGGTTAACCACCTTTTGAGAGGCAGCCTGTGGTGGGCAGTTGTACTACATAGTATCTAATTTGTCTTCTAAAAATATTAAAATTATCTGAGTATTGGGGCGGGGCGTTACAAATGGTATCAGAGCCGACTTTCGACCCCAGGTGTAGGAGAGGCCTACGATCTGCGGTGCTGAGAGTCATTGATCTCCGGGATCGGTGTTGAGTGTGTATCTGATCTGTGGTGTTGAGAGTGACTGATCTCCGGGATAAGGGACTATACTACATCGGCTAGAAAGGGCGGTCCTACACTAGATGTGTGCCCTGTACTCAGCGAGGACGCTGATCCCTAAGGGGGGGTGTATGTAATACCCCTGTTTGGAGCGAACAGTCGACTGGTTGGTATAGCAGTCGACTGGTCAGCTCGAAATTTGAGATTGAGATTTGAGAAATTTAGTCCCACATGGAAAGTATACAAAAACTAATTTGAGTATAAATACTATTAGCCAATGATCAAGAGTCACCTAATTGGTTAACCACCTTTTGAGAGGCAGCCTGTGGTGGGCAGTTGTACTACATAGTATCTAATTTGTCTTCTAAAAATATTAAAATTGTCTGAGTATTGGGGCGGGGCGTTACAGTGATTTACAGTGGTATCAGAGCGAGGTGCTTATTAAAAGCTTAAAAGCTTAAACAAAAGGTCCAATGGCCGAAATCCCTCCTCCCGAAAACTTGTACTCATCGGAGCCATTCGTTTCCAATGGGACAAGTCTTATACGCTCACCATATTTTGATGGAAAATGCTATGATGTTTGGAAAGTTCGTCTGTCTCATTTTCTGCAGATGCTTGGAGAAGAAGTGTGGAATGTATGAATTAATAAAACAGATATTGCAGTCAGTGACGAAAAGACAGCCTTCACAAAAGCAGAGCTAGCACTCAAGACCGAAAATTCCAAAGCTATGACAGCTCTCTATGCAGGGTTGAATAAGGAAGAATTAATGCAATACGGGCGAAACTACAAGACAACATACAAGATCTGGAACAACATGCTGAAACGGCATGAGGGAACTGCCTCTGAGGTAAAAGCTAAAGTAAATCTATGTTTTTATAAATTTGGTGTGTTTCGTATGTTGCCAGGAGAAAATGTAGATCAAATGCTCGCCCGCTTCGATATCATTGCACATGAGTTTAAAAGCATAGGTAAGGGGTTGGATGATTACCGAAAGGTCGGAAAACTCATAAGCTGTCTCACGTCCGAGTGGGATGTAAAAGCTGCTGCAATAAGGGAGACTCTTGAGGAAAAGAGATTCGACTACCACACATTCCAAGGAAAGCTGAAGACATACGAGATGGAGATGACGGAAACCAAAAGATACAGACAGAACATTGGGATTGAACCAAAAATTGAATAGAGGACCATCGCTCTAAAAGCAGAAAAATCTCGACCATCAAAAGCAGTTTCAGACCGTGAGGAGTCAGACAAAGACATCACCCTATTGACTAAGCAATTTCGTAAGTATCTCAAACATAAAAAATATGGCAGGTACCAAGGAGAAAGAGAAATGGATAAAGATGATGTATGCTATAAGTACAAGAAGCCCGAACACATCCGTACAAATTGTCCCGTCTCACAGGACAGGAATAGGGACTACTACCGCTTAAACCCGGATCTAAAAAGTAGGCGTTGAAGGCAACATGGCTAGACTCGGATTCAAGTGAGGAAGATCAAGGTTACAATGATGTCGGCTTCATGGCTCTTGGGAATGGTGAGGTGCAATCACCATCTCAAGAAGAGGTAATCGAAGAACCTACTTATGATGAGCTAGTAGATATGTGTAATGGATTAAAAGACTATGCTAAGAAACTAAGTCGTGAACTAAGGCAATATAAACAAATTTCAAATGAAACACATGACTCTTGTATTGCTAAAAATCAAAAACTGAAAAATAAAAATGCCTTGATCATGGAAAAATTCGAGTCATTTAAAAAAGATCATGATGTATTGCTATAGAAAAATGAACTTTTAAAACAACAAATTCAAGAATCCTTAGCAACACATGATGAACACTTAAGAGAAATTCATGAGAAATCTGTTTATATCGCTAAACTCACAGATGATTTAAAAGAATGTAAAAGAAAATTTGATGAGGTAGTGGAAGGATGTTATGAAGCTCTTGAACAAAATAGAATTCTTGATGCTATACTATACACTCTTCGTTGGAACATAAAAGACGATGAGATGACTAGAAAAAAACTTTGTAAAAGAGTAATTGAGTTTGAGAAAATTGTAGAAAAATATGAAGGGCCCAGTTACCTTATTACAAAAAGTTCAAGATCCTATCACGATAATCAAGGGCTTGGTTATGAAGAGCCAATGCACCATCAAAAATTTAAATCATCATGTCATACACACTTGCACAATCACCAACTTAATCACAAACCAACTCTAAACTATACAAGTGTGCATGACTCAAGACATAGTCGTATCACATGTCATTACTGTTGTAGACTAGGGCATATTTTTTATAACTGTCCATTAAAAAGAAATACTAATTTTGTGTGGGTAAGAAAGAATGTAAATGCAGGCTCAAAATCCACTTGGACACCTACAAAATTTCATGTAGGTGGCTCGACGTTCTCAACTTAGTAGATTACAGACACCTCGATAGAAGATGCTCGAGAGGCTCAACAAGTTATACTAGCAACCTGCATCTCAATCAAGGAAAAAGAAGAAGGACCTTGGTTCTTCAAATGATTATAGCACCGGGTAAAATCTACACTTGCTTGAGTCTATATTAAATATTAAGATTACTTATCTCCGAAATAAAAAGTCTAGAGTATCTGCTATTTATCTAAGCAATACATGAAATGTGTGAATTTTACAACATCTAAATTTGTCATTACAAGATCTGAAGATTTGAAGAAAATCACTTTGCAAAAACCTGTATGATCGGTCGACCATACTATTCATTGGTCCTTGATAAGTCGAGAATGGACCGGTCGATTGTACGGACAACCGTCCACCCCTCTGTAAAAAACTACTCAATCAGAACTCCTTTCGTGTGATGCAGTCGACCATATCTGTGAACCGGTCGACCGACCCACTTGGATGACTTGATTTTTCTCTTTCCAGTATAAATACCCCTTCATCTCCTTCCTCTCAAACCACACGAAAAATCCTAGACCCCATACACAAACCCATCAAATAACCTTCTCATCTCTCAATATTCTCTTCAAATTTCTCGTGTGCTTTCCCTCCCTTTCAATGGCTTCCTCTTCTCACAAAATGAAGGGAAAGAAAGCTATTGCCTCTAAATTCGTCACTAGAGATGGTATTATCTTTCAGAACTCAAATTGTGCTGATCTTTGCTTTTCTGATCTTTGGAATGCTCCCATCGTTGCCAATCGAGTAATCAACTTATCATCCTTAGGGGGTCAATTTTCTGTTATGGTTAGGATCCTTAGAGACCTTGAGTGGAAAAACTATCTTACTACACCTCGCACCCACTCTGAGTCATTAACTCGCCAATTCTATGCCAACCTTGAAGGTCTTCAAGACGATGACCTCACCCTCTCCTCTATTATTCTTGGGAGAAGAGTTAGAGTCACCCTCGATTACCTCCGTAGGAAATATGAACTTCCTGAAGGGGAATTTGATGCATATCATCTAGATTTTAAAACCCTTAATTTTAAACCAGGCCATAACCAAAATATGATCAAATCCATGATCGTCCAACCTGAATTCTCTCATCTTCCTCGTCCTGCTCCCACAAATTTTACTGATACAACTCTTGTATTAAATAAAATTGTCAATGCAAATATTTGGCCCAAAAAGAATGACAAAACTGAAATTCGAGTCGATCAGTCGTTCATCATTTTTCTTATTCTTGGTGGATATAAGTTTGATCTTGCCACATTCATCATTCGCACGATGAATTATGCAACCTCTACAAATCGTGGTCTTCCTTTCAGTTCTCTTATATACAATCTTGTCATTGACTCCCGTATTGATGTCGGGAATTTTCTCCTAAGCAAAAATCCTATGTCCATCATTCCTCAACAAATGGGCATCGATGTACCGTTCAACCAGCGGGCTCGTCGTCGTCAAGCCCAACAACAAGAGTGCCAAGCCGAACAACCCCCACAAGCCTCTTCCTCCTCCCGTCGCAAGAGCACACTCCCTCTTCCTCATCTTAATTCGTGACTCATGAGCAGTTTTCTACTCATCAAATGCAAGTGTATGGATATTATGTTAACACGATTGAGTACTTGCAAGGAAAAGAAGATTGGGAAATTCTTCCTCCTCCAAATGATGAGGAAAATGATGAGGAAGATGATGAAGACAATGCCGAAGACGAAGATGATGGTGGAGATGAATTGATTTCTAATTGTAATTGCTAGATGTAATATCACTATGAATGCTCTTTAACGTTATGTAATCTCTTGTTATTTGCTATGAAGGAATGACTCCATGCTTGCTATATTTCGCATATCCAGTTGATTATCTGCATTACTCTCTTGTATCAGTATTTCGGTCGACCATGCAATCGACCTGTCGCTCATTTAAACTCTTGAACACAGACCCTCTCTAAGAAACACTTCCTTTAAAAAAATTTCGATTTCAGTATTTGCGGTCGACCGAACGGTCGGCCAGTTCACCCTCTGTCTTCCATTTTGTGCTTACATGATGTACAGTTGACTATGCGGTCGACCGGTTTGCTCTCGGGTTGATTTTTGTTTTATATGCTCAATTGGTTTTGCGGTCGACCATGCGGTCGACCGATTCTTTTCTTGGTTACTCATTTTGAGTTTTACGAACTTTCTATTCACTAGTTTCTATAATATTGGTTTATTGAAATACTTCTTCTCCTGTTCTATTCCTTGCATCCGTATTGGAAAAATCTCAAATCTATGATACCATAAAGAGCTCTCCCTGTATATCAAAGAGTTTCGCTATCAACGGTATCAAAAGGGGGAGATTGTTGACTTTTATTTTGGTGTGCACAAAACGTGTCCATAAATACTAATAAGTTTAAACTAAGTTGTTCAGATTTCCAGGTTAAAATAATATCAATAAAAGATTCAAAAGAGATTCAAGAACAAGCAAAGAAGGAAAACAATAAAGAAAGATTACAAGATCAAGCAAAAGAAGAAGTTATTCAAAAAGAGCACATGTTGATTAGTGCCCAAGAAAGCTATCAAGACCAGTTGTTGCTATTCCTTATTTGTGAGATTTTATCTGTATTTGATTGATTGATGATTGATTAGTATATGGTAAGAATATAAAGTGGATTCATTATGAACATCACTATAACGGTCGATCGCACCTCATGTCGGTCGACCATATCGCAGTCGATTGCACTTCACAGCAATATAGTGAAGCAGTTGTCCATTCATCCTCAACTTTTTGTCAGAGAGATGAACGGTTGATTGCACCTAAATTGCGATCGACCGTACTTTGCGCTGTTCACTCTTTTGGAATGTATCGTTTCCAATTTGGATAGATACACTTCCTCGTCTATATAATTGGACAAACCTACTTAGTATTCCTCACCTATTACTTATGAGAAAAATCTTCTGAACTAATCTTTCAACAATCAATCCGAGTGTGTGTGATAACTATTTGTATTCTTCAGTCAGGATCATTGAGGATCTTGAGTTCTTTTCTTTTCTTCCACTTCAATGAGATTGATAGGACTTGTGATTAGAAGTCATGTGGGTGTAATAGGTCTCTCGGCCTGAATCCGAGAATTACTGTACAATGGTTTGAGTATAGTGGAACGCTTGTGGCGGAGAATTGCTACAAGTAGGTGGTGTGGACGTAGACCTGGGGGTCAAACCACGTTATATCGCTGCATCACTTGTGCTATCTATGTTTGATTTTCTTATCTTTCCTTATTGACTTTGCTATTCATTTTAAATTTTTTTAATTCTGCACAATCACCCTATTCACCCCCCCCCCCCCAGGGTGATTTACACAGACTACTCTGGTAACCCTCCTCAGGCATCCCTGACAACTCCTCCCCCCTTAAAAACGAACTTGCCTCAAGTTCGAAGTTCGAGAATTTGGTGCGGAGATAATCAATATCAACCCATGTTGCATAGTCAACACCTGCATTTTTCCATTTGATAAGCAATTGAATTCCCACTCTATTGTACCTTTTGAATACTCGTATATCCAATACAGCTTCTTGTTCATCTTGAGTGTTATCCTCCACCCACTAAGAAGGGAAATCAAACGAGATATTGGGCAAGTGGTCACCATAGCATTTTTTAACTTTGAAACATGAAAAACAGGATGGATCATAGCCGCTTCAGGTAACTCCAGCCTATATGCGACTGATCTAACCTTCTCAATCACTCTATAAGGCCCAAAAATTTTTGAAGCTAGCTTTTGCGGAGTCGAGTTTCTAATTGAGACTTTTTTGTAGGGTTGAATTTTATGTAACACCAAGTCACCCACTGAAAACTCCCTTTCTGTGCACTTCTGGTCAGCAAAATGCTTCATTCGACCTTGTGCTATGGAAATATTATCTTTTAATAACCTCAAAATAGCATCCCTGGTTAGTAATCCTTCTTTAACTGCAGGCATGTTTAAAGTTTCCCTGGTATAGTGCAGTAGAGAAGGAGGAGGCCTTCCATAAACATTCTCAAAATGTCTAAGCCCCGTTAATACATGCCAATTTGTATTAAACCAAAACTTCGCCCACGATAGCCACTTAAACCAATCTCCAAGTTTTTTACCACAAAAGCAGTGCAAATACAACTCCAATGCTTTGCTTACTATCTCCGCTTGGCCATCGCTTTGCGGGTGATAGGCAGTTGAGTGGTTTAGCTTGCATTGTTACAAAGTGAAGAATTCCTTCCAAAAATTAATGATGAAGACGGGATATCTATCACTTACAGTGCTCCTTGGCATACCATGTAGCTTTTAAATATGATCAATGAACACTTGTACTATGAACTGAGCAGTATAGGGGTGTGAGATCCGTATAAAATGTACATACTTGGTTAAACGATCAACTACCACCATGACTACACTTTTGCCACTGCTTTTGGGTAAGCCTTCTATAAAAACCATTGAAATATCCTCCCATACCTTATCAGGAACTGGCAGAGGTTGTAATAAACCTGCACGATGCAAAGTTTCGTGCTTGTTTTGTTGACACACCAAGCACTCCTAAATGCTCCGCGAATTCTTTGTAAGGTTTATGAAACCCAGAATGCCCCCCCTATGCTTGATGAATGATGATAAAAAAATATCAACTTCCTTACATTTGTTGTAGGGCTAATTAGAATCTTTTTTTTATAGTACCAAATCCCTCCAAGCTGCTTGTATTGTTCAGGGTCTAGCTGACCTTTATGGAATTTTTCTTGTAGTGTAGAAAAGTAGGGATCACCATGAGTTTCACCTCATCTAGCCATTGGGGAACTACAAAAGTAATTTCAAAGCAAGTTTCTTGCTCTCCTTCCCTCCAAAATAGACCATCAACAATCGTATTGTTTACACCCCTCTTGTACTCAACAGAGAATGTATAACCCAATAATTTTTAGAGCCATTTCTCTTGAACCTCCGTGTTAATTTTCTGATCAAGAGTATATTTAATACTCCTCTGATCTATTCGTATGATGAAATAATTCCCCAAGAGGTATTACATCCATGTTTTACAGCTTGTAAAACAGCAAAAACTTCTTTCTCGTAAGTTGACAAAACTAAGAGCCTCCATTTTAATTCTTTTGTCACGCCTCGCTTCCCAAAAATATGGAACACAAGCAAGTGACATTGGCCCAGCAAATGACTTGCGTCATCCATAAGTTGTTTACCCATTCAACTCAACAATATAAACAATACAAAACAATTGCGCAGGCAATAATAATAACCACATGAACAATAATACTTTGAATAAAACAATATGAAATATCCAAATACAATAATCCAATATCTGGAAACAAATAATAAGATCCGGTTCATAAGCCCAATACAACAATAAATCTAAACACAATGATAAGAAATCTCATTACAATAAGTCCAATGAAATAACATTCAACTAGAAAGCAATAAATCTTTGAAAGCTTGTTCTCCAATTCCTACAGGTAATTCTCCTTGGTCACCTGTGAACACTTACTCTAAAAAGAGAAGAAAAATTTTCCTTAAATCAACTCATGGATAGTAAGTAGAGAAAGCAAAGAAACAATGGAATAACGATGCAACAATGAATTCAATGGATCAATAGGATTCAATAACATGGAACGATAGCAATAATCAATATCAATGATAGTCAATGCAATGGTTATAAATAATGATTCAATATTCGATAATAATGTTCAATGGTCGATATCAATAATACTAAGATGATATTCGATATCAATAGAAACCATGATATTCAATATGCAATGTCGATATCGTGTCAATTCTTAAGTCTATTAATTATTTTAATCCTAACTAATGCACGTACTACTGTGTCCTATATGTTCCATACCACAGGTTCGATGCATACAATCAACTTCATTTAGACTAAGGTGGTAGATTCTATAGATCATGTACTTAACATGATGACAATAATGATAACAATAGTAACACGGGCCATTATAGCAATTTCTTGCACAATGACGATAACACGGGCCATTATGACAATTTCTTGCACAATGACGATAACAATATTTTGGGAACAAGGCCCACACTTTCGAGTACAGTTACTATATCATCAACTACTCTAGCCAATCCCTAAACCCCGGCTTGTTAATTATTTTATCGATGCAATAATGCAATATGCAATATAAGGACATTAGATGAACGATAGTAACAATAGGAGAACAATATGATGATAACTTGGATAGAAAAATTAGAATGATGATAATAGGACATTAGAATCATGCAATACAACACATATACTTAAATTCATACAATACAATAATATAGGAATAATTTATTTAAGAAAAATTGGAAAATTCAATTCTGGACAGCGAGAGGTCCCTGTACTAAAATTGAATTTACCGCTGCTACAGAAATCAAAAACTAAATCTGTCAGAAGTTATGGAAACTAGATTTCCACACGATTCCAACGCATATTTAAAATACGAAATCTGACAACAGTAGCTAGGTCAAATACATTATTCTTTACAGATTACATGTTCAAACAGAAAATCGACACCAAGTTGTTATATTCTTAGAATCATCGAAAACTCAATTATAAATTCATCAAAAATATTGTTTAGACTGATAAACATGTTAACTATCATTATGGAAATTATCAGAGCATTATTATAACATTAATTTAGTTTTCTAATAGTTTAAATATGAAAATATACATGAATCTGAAATTCTGGAAATAAAACACAGCAGTAGCAAAATTATCATAACTTTTGCAATACAACTCGGAATTTAAAGATCTTAGATGTTCTGAAAACTAGAAATATAGAGCTACAAATCTTATTCAGAAATTTATTTATTTTGAGGTCAATTACTGGGTCAAAAACGACACGCAAAATCCAGACAGAAAACAGACATACAGATTTTCAATAGATTTCATGAAATAAAGTGATCTAACATGATGGGTTCCACTTCAATTAGTCAATAAACTTCATAATTAGCATGTTAAGAATCATTAAGAATAACACGTACACTAAATTAACCACACAATTCATCAATCAATTATTCAAGCTATCAACCTAGTATTCGATTCTACGATAGTATCTTTATGTGATGTTTATATGAATAACCATCAATAATGATCGGAATAGCGGACGCAAAGCTATTGAACTTGGGTATGTATGCTCTTTTGTCGAAATGGAATGACCTTCCTTTTTCTTTTCATTTCTCGTGAAGTAATTTTTTTACATTACATATAGTAAACCCGGTCGGAATCAGCATATTTTTGTTTGACTCCCCATAACTCTTGCTCAGCCAGGCTTGGGAAGAATAGCATAGCAAGTACAAGTATTAGTAGCATAGCAAAAAATGCATTCCTCATCATTAATATGTTTGCTCGCGTTAGTGTTAATTGGCTAGGTAAGCGTCCTATAGTAAGAGGAATAGTTATGAACCCTATAGATCATCTCCATGGGGGCGGTGAAGGGAATGCCCCAGTTGGTAGAAAACAACCCACAACCCCTTGGGGTTATCCTGCGCTTGGAAGAAGAAGTAGGAAAAGGAAAAAAATATATTGATAGTTTTATTCTTCGTCGCCGTAAATAGGAATATGGAAAATCCAATTTATGGAATTTGAAATAATGTGATGGGAGAACGACGGGAATTGAACCCGTGCATGGTGGATTCACAATCCACTGCCTTGATCCACTTGGCTACATCCGCCCCTTATCTAGCTAAAGAATTTTCTCTTTTTTCCATTCATCATTATTGTATATTCATCATTATTGTACTTGTATTTATTCTTACTTCCATACTTAGATCGAGATATTCTATTAGACTTAGAATGCCAATCTTTAAAATAAAATGTAAAAAAAAGGAGTAATCAGCTGTGACACGTTCACTAAAAAAAATCCTTTTGTAGCTAATCATTTAGCAGGAAAAATTGAAAAACTCAACATGAGAGAGGAGAAAGAATAATAGTAACTTGTTCTCGGGCATCTACCATTATACCCACAATGATTGGCCATACAATCGCTATTCATAATGGAACAGAACATTTACCTATTTATATAACGGATCGTACTATCATCAATACTACATGCATGCATGAAAGATTCGATCTTTAGATTCAACAAAGGCACGAAGTCGAGAATATTTGGGTGAGCACGTGTAAACCCTCAATATACTCAACGAAAGAGAAGAACAATATACGATACGATAAACAATTGGATCTACTTGCAAGAATTTCAATAAAAACTTGAATTTAATACAAGATTCAATTCAAGATGAAAAGTGACTTGCCTTATGGACGACGTTAGATCCGAATATATTAGAATAACGGGATGAGAATCCCAACGGCAACGACGACGATTGCGAACAACAGATCCTGATGTGATGATCACGATTGGGTATAGATCTTGATGGCGATCCACGATCGATGATCAAGTGCAAGATCAAGCGATCAACAGACGAGATCAAGTGCGAGATCAAACAATCAACAACCGAGATCAAGTGCAAGATCAAAACAGCAACCAGCCATCTGCGATCCTTCCAAACAAAATAGCAAACAACACTTTTGGATCCCAAACAGCAAACAGAATGTCGGGGGTCGCTATGATGGCGGGGATCGCGACTTCGGCGGTTACGATGGACGGCGACCGACGGGAGGAGACGGCGTCGAACGGCTGACGAAGGGCGATCGGGAGGGAAGAGCGGTGGCTGGTGGTCGCGACTGGCTGTTGACCAGGGCGGCGGCGGGCGCTCTGTTTCGGAAGCAAAACAGAGGAGGAAGATGCGAGGTAGGGGGTCGAGCAGGATGCGACGGTAATGGCGGCACTGTTGGGAGGGACAGCGGAGGAGACGACGGGGCGATGAAGGCAATGGCGGGGATGGGTTTCGGTTGAAGGTGTGAGGGAGGAGAAGCTCGACGAGGGGAGGGTGGCTAGGCAAAGGGCGGCGAGGAAAGAAGGACAGGAGCAGCGGCAGGCGAGGAGTTGGGTTTGGGAGGCGATGGGTTCACTGGGTGGTGAAGGAAGACGAGGACGGAGATGAGGGCATTGGGTCTGACGGCGAGGATGACAGTCGATGGCGGAGGGTGGTGCAGCAACGAAGAAGGAGGAAGATGGTGGGGGTTTCGGAGGTAGGGGATAAACAGGAGTGGGGTCTATACAGTAGGGGGAAAGAATGGGTTTGGCGACTGTGTATAGGGTTAAATAGAGATTAAGATGAATTATTGGGTAATGGGTTAACGGGTAGGATCCAATAAGAAAATAGACTTATAGGGATTAGGTTTTAGATCCAATAGGGGAAAGAGAATAGGATTATAGGGTTTATAAAATATATATATACATATACATTAAATCAAAAAATGAAATATGTATAAATAAAATAGTGTATGTTTGGCTTCACAAAAATAATAATAATAATAACCAAAATGAATATAATAATAATGACAATAATAGTAATAATAATGATAATAATAATAGTAGTAATAATAACAGTAGATTATATAAAAAAAAATAAGAATCAGGTTTAACAAATTTATTAAAATGATTCAAATAGTAATAATATAAATAGCCGAGCAATTAGGCATAGAAAATAAAGTTAAAATATATCATCGTTCGAAATAAATATAAATTTCGATTAGAATTTTTTTTAATTGAAGATCCAAAAACGAATTTTAAAAAAAATGAATTTATAAATAATTAAAATACAAAAAATATTTAGAAAATATGTATTTACGGGAACGGGGGTTACACCTTTACTATATAAGCCACGGGGTGAGACTCCTGCATAAGACCAGCTCCAATCCTAGCTTGTGAAGCATCAATCTCCACAACAAATGGTTTTGAAAAATAAGTTGTCTTCAAGACTGGTGTTGTAGTCTGTAACACCCCGAATTACATTAATTTCATTTACATGTAAATCGTAGTACATCAGGACCTTTTACTACATTTCATACAATTTTACAAGGAAATTAAAATTTTTTTATTTATACACATTGTTTATTTCATAATTACATAGCGGAAGTTAAATAAAATACAACATGAAAATTATTACAACTCTAACATCAACAGCTTTAATTATGAATATAATCTTTATCATCAATAGTCTTTAAGTCCTTGCCAATCCAATCAAGCCCTGCACTGAAAATCTGTGGGCACGTCAGTTGCTTACAACCGACGCAATGTTATAAACAGTGATCCTCTCTATGCTCTATTATAACGAAATCTCTTAGTTTAACAATCACACACATGAATGCATATAAAAATGTAAAGAGTGACTATCTTAAACATGTCAGTGTATGATACGACTTAATGCCTAATGCAGATGTTATACTAGAATGACACTAATACATACTTGTTCGGATTCTATGCACCTCACCCTACATAGGTCCGAGGGCAAGCACCTACGTACTCCACAATATAGGGTTAGATACCTCACCATGCATTACTACTACGGTGACTAATGTATGTTTTAGATATTTTGTGAGTATCTAGTACCACCCCGATAATTCTTGAGTATCACACTCTCATTTCAAGTGATTTTGGACACACTGCTTCATACCTAGTAATTCTGGAGGCAAATACCCACACCGCGAGTTATGACCCCAGTAATTCTTGAGAGTCGTTCTCCCATCGCGAGTGATTTTCACCCATCACGCCTAACACCCCGATAATTCTGGAGACGAAACCCACACCGCACTCTCATCGGTACCTCATCACACAAACACCCCACGAGCATCGCCTTGATCCCAGTAATTCTGGAGTAATATCCTCCACCGCGAGCCTCAACCCCGGTAATTCTGGAGATACTTCTCAGCGCGCTATCTAGGCCCTCATACTCATGTCTGCCATACTTCATCACATCTTCCCTTAGTGCCTGTCCTTAAGTTTTAGTTTTAAGTCATCATAACCTAGAGCTAGCTTACCCTACCGGACTTAAATCAACACCAGAGAAAGTTAGCCCAAACTAGCTACTTCTCAAGTGACACTTAACCCACACTGGTTAGTTCTCAATTTCCTTTATTTATAATACCGGTTACTAGGGTCACACCTAGCCTCTAGACTCCAACAACCATCTCACACTAGAGATCAAATAGGATATAAAGAATCTCAACATATACATTTCATCTTTTCTTCAAAATTCTCTTTATCCACTTTATGTTTATAATTCAAGAAGTATTCAACTTCAAAACTCATTCAATAAAAAATTTCCAATTCGAATTTCTTATAAACAGCTTGTTAGTTAAACACACACAACCAACAATTCTCCTTAATAAGTTACAAAGTTTCTTCGATTAAGTAAACTCTTTTCATATTCATCAATATTTCAATTATAAATCGCAATTCTATTCAAAGATAGATTTATTAGTTTCATAAAAGAGTCTACCATATCTTTGTAGTTAAGATCACTTAGAATCATCCTTAATTACTTTATCTAAATTCATTTGCAAAACAGTAAGTTCAAAATCAGAGAACATCAGTACATGCTACTTGTAAAAATCATAGAAAACTATATACTTCATGAACCTTTGCGTTCCTTAGATCAAAATAAAGGTATAAAAGTCTACTACAATTTCTTATTTATAAGTTTCTCCAAAATATTGTATCTATAACCCTGAATTTTTCGAAATATACAGTAGGGTTGAAATTCGAAATACTGCCACTTGTACAGTCTTGTAAATTTCATTATAAATTCAATTCTTTGTTTTTTTTCTTTTTTCGATTTCTTCGACTTTACAGAAAGTTTAACGAGTCTACTATAAGTTCTTAGTTTTTACTTTTCTCAAATTACTTCATTTACGATGCTGAAATGATCAAAAACCGAAATGTGTACAGATTTCCAGCAACTAGTCGACTAGTCCTAAGTTTAGATTTTATTAAAATAGTAAACGACCTCCAAATATTATGAAATTTTAAAGGGATGTTTCTGACATATACAAGATGCTCCCATAAAAGTTTTAGTTCTAGATTCCAACTATTTTATTAAATATGATTTTCTGAAGTGCATCAACTTTCTTTATATAGATTAACAACTTTGTGCATGAATTTATCCCCCAATTTATTCAATCTAATCATGATGTATTACCATGAACCCAACAACATCATTTAAACTTTTCTTCATAACAATCTTTCAATTAGCATGCATTTCTTTTCATACTCATATCTATCAAGTATTCCAAATAACATCATCACAAAATTAACTACAATTCATATGAATTTTCAATTTCATGCATCAATATTCATGCACATGCATACTACTACATTTTAGAAAGTTCAAGAATCACCCTCCTTAGTTGAAGAAGGAAAAGTGGAAGAAAACTCCTTAGATGTTGCTCCTAACTCCAACAAGAATGAGACTTCCTTCTCCTCCTTAGCAAGCACCGAAAGCTGTCATTCCTCCAAGTAAGAACTCAAGCGACTCTTTCTTTTCTTCTCTTTTGTTTCTTTTAATTTTTGGTGTATTGTTCATGAAGTAAGAGGTGGTATTTATAGGGTTAAATGGGTGAATGAAGAGACACTCATTACCAAAAAAATAAATACCTATTAACCAAAATAAATACCCACTCACCATTACTACCGCAAACCCAAAACTATTCCCCTTCTTATGCATGGCCAAGCCCTTTAAATTTTCCACATGTGCACACTTGTGCACGTGCACTCTACGTGCACACACTCTCATTCATTTAATTATTTGTTTATAGTCCAATTCTATATGTTTGATACATGACAAGTGTGATGACGATTTTAAAAGTGTATTTAATATAGAATTTTATCATGGGCTCTATTTTGCAATTAGCTTCTAATAGGCTTTAAGATGAAATTTAGGCCTATGGGTTTTTAAAAAATAAATAATACATTTGTAACAAAGAAAATGAGAATAAAAATGTACATCACTTTTAGAAAATTTTAAAAATAAAAACGCACATAAAAATTTACGTGCGATGCACATAAAAACAAATATGAAATAGATTTGATTAACGGAAAGATGTTTATAATTAATCGAAATATAACATACGAAAAATATTTATTTTGATAATGTTACGGATATTTAACGTAACGGAAAATATACGTAATCGGCACATGTATTGAAAACACGTGCATTGTACATAAAACACAAAGATTAAAATAAATGTATGAGTTGGCTAAAAATAGAATAAATATTAGTTTTGAGAAAACAGAAAATATATAAATAATCAGAATATAAAATACGTATAACATTTATAGAAAAATACATTACGAATATTACTCGTAACGGTACAAAATACACGTGCGTAACACACGATGGCAAAATTGTCATTACTCAATTTTATGGGGTGTTACACTCCCCCCCCCCCCCCCCCAGAATAGTTCTGTCCTCAGAATTCACTAGGAAAAAAGTTGTATTTTGTACACACCAAAGAAAAGTATAATTATTGTATATAGAAAACTGCAAATATTAAAAAAATAGATGTAGTATAAAAATATGTAATGTGGAAAAACAAGGTAAACTTATATAAGAAAATTATGAGTATCAAATTAATAAGAACGGAACAAGAAAACTAGATAAATATAGCATACGAAAAGGAAGCATAAAAGATAGTATCGATTGATAGAAAATTTCATACAAAAATAATATTAGGTAAAATATTAGATAAATGGAAAGTATAAATTAATTCGTTATTTGTGAATTAGTTTGGAAAACAAAGCAATTAGAGAGAAACATAGTCAATGGGTACTTAAATAAATTATTAATAGGCTTAGTACTAAAAAAATTATCAAAGTAATAAGCGGGAGGATGAATTAAAATCGCAAACTGAACTAGTATAATATAGTACGAGATAAAAAATTTGACTAGTAATTTAAGAGGAAAAAAGTTTGAAAAAATATATGAGCATGAAATTTAGTTAAAAGTATAGACAATATAAAATAATTCTGTATAACAAGTTAATATCATAAAATAATTTGTAAAGTAAATACAATAAATATATATACGATTTAAAAATAATCAAAAGAGGGGATCATTAAAGTAGAGAAATCGTTTTTTTTTGTTTTTTTGTGGGTTCGCCTCGTTGGTGTCCAACTGTAGGCATGTCAAGTTGTATAATTGTCTCTACGACATCTGATTGCAGTTTTCCTTCTGGACATTCAGTTGCAGACATTGCCTCCCCGACATCCATTTGTAGTTTGCCTCTATTGATGTCTAGTTGCAGATTTACCCTCTCGACATCAGGTTGCACCAAAACGGGAGATGGAAAGATGTAATCTTCCATATGTACTTGGATATTTAATAAAGTATGACGTTACGTTTTTTAAATTGGTGATATGAAAATAGAAATAAAAGTTGAGAGTAGAAAATTACAACGATAAAATATTCAAATAAAATGATAGATTTTAAATATTGTATATAAGATATATCGCAAAAATAGTAAGAAAAAGATTTCTAATGTGTGGAAGTATGTCATAACTACATAAGTAAAACATTACAATCTTGTTAAAAAAATATACTGAAATGAATACGACGATGTAAAATAGTGAAAAATTATAGTATCGTGAAATCAAAGTATCTGTAAAGTGAATGTAAACATACAAAATTAAAATTCACAATCTAATAGAAATAATAATAAAGAAAATGATAGTCTTAATAGTAATTTAATAAGTAGTGATTCAAAATAGAATACGTAAGAGTAATAAATAACCTGAAAGCTCATAAAAGAAACTTCAAAAAGAAAATGAGTAAGTCAATCTTAAAGATTAAGATTAAGAGTTGTGAATACCAAAGTGAATCAGTAGTATAAGCAAATAATCCTTTGAATTTTTATTTTTTTATTTTTGAAATGAAAAAGTATTATGATGAAAATCCACAAAGAAAATTTTAGAGAGGGAAGCGTGTCCACGTGTAAGGCACCATGAGTGTAGGTTCAAACCAACCACGCTTCCACTACGCCACTATGATACCAAGACATGCTTGCATGCAATCTCACATCAATGTATATGAGGAGAGCATCATGAATACAAGTTCCATAACTTCATCATTCATGACACCAGCCATCTAATAGAGAAAGGGAAGAGAAGACATTAATGTATACAGCAACACAAATGTAAATCACTAACATTTAAATCTCTATAAACTGAACTCACACTTCTAATGTCCACCAAAATGTGTTTTTCTTGTAATTTTGTACTACTTAGTGAAGTTGGCTCTGATACCACCCTGTAACACTCCGAATTCTATTTACATGTAATTCGTAGGACATCAGGATCTCTTACTTCATTTCGTACAATTTTATAAGGAAATTAAAACTTCTTATTCATACACATTGTTTATTTCAAAATTACACAGCGGAAGTTAAATAAAATACAACATGAAAATATTTACAACTCTAACATCAACAGTCTTTAAGTCCTTGCCAATCCAATCAAGCCCTGTAATGAAAATCTGTGGGCACGTCAACCGACGCAATGTTATAAATATCGATCCTCTTTATACTATATTATAACAAAATCTCTTCATTTTACAATCACACACTAGAATGCATATAAAAGTGTAAAGAGTGACTATCCTAAACATGTCAGTGTATGGTATGACTTAATTCCTAATGCAGATATTATACTACAATGACACTAATACATACTTGTTCGGATTCTATGTACCCCATCCTACATAGGTCCGAGGGCAAGCACCTATGTACTCCACAATATAGGGTTTGTACTCCACAATATAGGGTTAGATCCCTCGCCATACATTACTACTACGATGACTAATGTATATTTTAGATATTCTGTGAGTATCTAGTACCACCCCGATAATTCTTGAGTATCGCACTCCCACTTCAAGTGATTTTGGACATACTGCCTCATACCTAGTAATTCTGGAGGCGAATACCCATACCGCGAACTATGACCCCGAAAATTCTTGAGAGTCGTTCTCCCATCACGAGTGATTTTCAGTTATCACGCCTAACAACCCGATAATTCTGGAGACGAAACCCACACCGCACTGTCATCGGTACCTCATCAAACAAACACCCCACGAGCGTCGCATTGATCCCAGTAATTCTGGAGTAATACCCCCCACTACGAGCCTCAACCTCTGTAATTCTGGAGATATCTACCACCGCACTATCTAGACGCTCATACTCATGTTTGCCCATACTTCATCACATCTTTCCTTAGTGCATGTCCTTAAGTTTTAGTTTAAAGTCATCATAACCTAGAGCTAGCTTACCCTACCGGACTTAAATCAACACGAGAGAAAGTTAGCCCAAACTAGCTACTTCTAAAGAGATACTTAATCCACACTAGTTAGTTCTCAATTTCCTTTATTTATAATGTCAGTTACTAGGGTCTCACCTAGCCTCTAGATTCCAACAACCATCTCACACTAGAGATATAATAGGTTATAAAGAACCTAAATATAAACATTTCATCTTTTATTCAAAATTCTCTTTATCCACTTTATGTTTATAATTCACGAAGCAAACAACTTCACAACTCATTCAATAACAATTTTCCACATCAAATTTCTTATAAACAACTTCTTAGTTAAATACACACAACCAACAATTCTCCTTAATAAGTTACAAAATTTCTTCGATTAAGTAAACTCTTTTTATATTCATCTATATTTCAATTATAAATCTCAATTCAATTCAAAGATAGATTTATTAGTTTCATAAAAGAGTCTATCATATCTTTGTAGTTAAGATCACCTAGAATCATCCTCAATTACTTCATCTAAATTCATTTGCAAAACAGTAAGTTCAAAATCAGAAAACTACAGCACATGCTACTTGTAAAAATTATAGAAATTTATATACTTCATGAAACTTTGCATTCTTTAGATCAAAATAAAGGTATAAAAGTCTACTACAATTTCTTAGTTATAAGTTTCTCTAAACTATTGTATCTATAACCCTGAATTCTTCGAAATATACAGTAGGGTCGAAATATCGAAATACTGCCACTTGTACAGTCCTGTAAATTTCATTATAAATTCAATTCTTTGTGATTTTTTTTTTGATTTCTTCGACTTTACAGAAAGTTTAACGAGTCTACTACAAGTTCTTAGTTTTGACTTTTCTCAAATTACTTTATTTACGATGCTGAAATGATCAAAAACCGAAATGTGTACAGATTTTCAACAACTAGTCGACTGCCAACCAGTCCTAAGTTTAGATTTTATTAAAATAGTAAGCAACCACCAAAACTTATGAAATTTTAAAGGAATGTTCCTGACATATACAAGATGCTCCCATAAAAGTTTTAGTTCTAGATTCCAACTATTTTATTAAATATGATTTTCTGAATTACAAATAAAAGTCAAAACATCAACTTTCTTTACATAGATTAACAACTTTGTGTCTGAATTTATCCCTCAATTTATTCAATCTAATCATGATGTATTACCATGCACCAAAAAACATAATTTAAACTTTTCTTCATAACAATGTTTCAATTAGAATGCACTTCTTTTCATACTCATATCTATCAAATATTCCAAATAACATCATCACAAAATTAACTACAATTCATATGAATTTTCAATTTCATGCATTCCTACACATGCATACTAGTACATTTTAGAAAGTTCAAGAATCACCCACCTCAGTTGAAGAAGGAAAAGTAGAAGAAAACTCCTTGGATGCTCCTAGCTCCAACAAGAATGAGACTTCTTTCTCCTCCTTAGCAAGAACCGAAAGTTCTCCTTCCTCCAAGCAAGAACTCAAGCCACTCTTTCTTTTCTTCTATTTTGTTCCTTTTGATTTTGGTGCAATGTTCATGAAGTAAGATGTGGTATTTATAGGGTTAAATGAGTGAATGAAGAGACACCCATTACCAAAAAAAAAAAAAAAAAAAAAATCCATTAACCAAAATAAATATCCACTCATCATTACTACCACAAACCCCCAACTCTTTCCCTTCTTATGCATGGCCAAGCCCTTTGAATTTTCCACATGTGCACACTTGTGCACGTGCACTCTACGTGCACACACTCTCATTCATTTAATTATTTGTTTATAGTCCAATTGTATATGTTGGTTACATAACAAGTGTGGTGACAATTTTAAAAGTGTATTTAATATAGAATTTTATCATGGGCTCTATTTTGCAATTAGCTTCTAATGAGCTTTGAGATGAACTTTAGGCATGTGGGTTTTTAAAAAATAAATAATATATTTGTAACAAGGAAAATGAGAATAAAAATATACATCACTTTTAAAAAAATTTAAAAATAAAAATGCACATAAAAATTTACGTGCGATGCACATAAAAACAAATATGAAATAGATTTGATTAACGGGAAGATGTTTATAATTAATCGAAATATAACATACGAAAAATATTTATTTTGATAATGTTATGGATATTTCACGTAACGAAAAATATACGTAATTGACACGTGTATTGAAAGCACGTGCAATGTATTTAAAACACAAAGATTAAAATAAATGTTGGAGTTGGCTAAAAATAGAATAAAAATGAGTTTTGAGAAAACAGAAAACATATAAATAATTAGAATATAAAATACGTATGATATTTATATAAAAATACATTACGAATATTACTCGTAACAGTACAAAATACACGTGCGTAACACACGAGGGCAAAATTAAAAGGGGCTGCAATTCCACTATAACTCTTCACAAATCTCTTATAGTAGCCTGTTAAACCCAAAATTCCTATGTTCACTGTTTGTGGTTGAGGCCAACTCTTCACAGTTTGTATCTTACTCGAATCCACTTAGATACCTTCTTCACTGATGATATGCACCAAGTACCCCACTGATTTCTGCCCAAATATACATTACTGACTTTTGCTATCAGTTGGTTCTTCCTCAAAACTACTATGGTGTGGGATAAATGGATGACATGGCTCTCCCATGATGGACTATAAACTAGGATATCATCAAAGAATACAAGTACAAATTTCCTGAGATATTCTTTAAAGATCTCATTCATCAACCTTGGAAAGTTGTCAGTGCATTTGTATGCCCAAAGTGCATCACTAAAAATTTAAAATGTCCATGCTGAGTGCGAAAAGCAGTTTTAGAAACATTAGATTCCTTCGCTCTTATTTGGTGTTACCCAGACCTAGGTCAATTTTAGAGAAATATCTAGCTCCATTCAACCCATCAAGGAGTTCATCAATGACAAGTATAGGAAATTTGGTCTTGATAGTTTGGTTGTTAAGAGCCCTGTAGTCAACACATAAACGCCAACTGCCATCACGCTTTTTCATTAAACTCACTGGTGACGCATAGGGGTTGTTGCTTGGCCTGATGAAACCTGATAATAGAATCTCTTCTACTTGTTTTTCAATCGCATTTTTTTGGTAATGCGGATGTTTACAAGGCATAATACCCACTAGTTTAGCCCCTTCAATTTCTGAAATCTGGTGGTCTAAGGATCTCTTTGGAGGGAGAGATATTTGTTCAGCAAATACATCGGAGAAACTTTGAAGAATTTGTTGTACGTTGGTAGTTTCAAAACTGAGCTGAGAAAGGCTACTCTGTTCTTCTTCATTGCATAAAATTTCTTGCACTTGGATCATATAGGCTTGGCATATACAACTGCTCATTTTAGCTAATTCATCAGCCTCCATGAACAGCATTTGAGGGTTCACTATTCCCTGTAACTTCTTCATATTTCCTGCTACCTTGAAGTCCATTGTCATTAAGCTAAAATTCATGCTTACGGGACTCAAAGACCTTATCCAGTGTGCACCCAACACCATTTGGTCCTAGGGGTAAAAGCAAAAGTTCACCTTGTAGATTAACTCCTTGCACCACAAAATTAACATTTGCCATTTTACCCTCACTGTACATACACTGGCCATTAGCTACGATCACTTTGTATCTGGGCTCTATCATTACTTGCAGATTAGCTATTATAGCTGTTTGAGGATCAAGATAATTATGTGTAGACCCCGTATCGATCAAGATATTGACTTCCTTCCCATTAATCTTTCCTTTAACATGCATTATTTTAGGATAAACTTGTGTTTACACTAAAGCATGAAAGGATATCTCAGGCTGAAGATTGGTTGAAAGTGGTGTTTGTAGAGGGAATGGTGTATATTCTTCAGCTTCAACTGCCTCATATGCTGCTTCTTCTTTATACTCATCTTCCAAACCTTCTAGGAAATAAAATTTTTGAGTTTTACAATGATGGCCTTGGGTGTATTTCTCATCACAATTGAAGCATAGCCCCTTAGCCGTTCTTTCACTCATCTCTTGAATGCTCAACCTCCTAGGAACAAAATTGGTTATAGAGTTTGAATCTTGAGCTCTTGCAGGTTGTACAGGGACTGGAACAATGGTGATTTGCTTCTTGGGAATGTAAGGAGACCTAAAATTCTTCTTCAAACATGCCAACTTCTCTTCAAAACCTCTAGCTAACCCAATAGCTTCATTCATGTTTTTGGACCTCTGAAATTTAACATCCCAACGAATTTCATCCCTTAACGCACTAATGAATGTACTCAAAAAGTGAGACTCTGACCAATCATCTACAAAATTTGACAACCTATCGAACTCCTGTATATAAGCTTCGAGATCAACTCTCTGCTGCAATTTGGAGAGAATTCCCCCATAGTCTTGAAAAAAAGTAGGTCCAAACCTTGTGATCAATTCTTCCAAAAATGATAACCAAGAAATTTCATGCGAGCGGGGTTTAATATGCTTCGGTACCATTGAGCTGATCTCCCTCTCAGATTTAGCGAAGCATACCTAAGTTTTTTAGCATCAAGAATTTCATAAAATTCTAAAAATTGCTCGACTCCACATATCCATTCTGTTGGATCCCCATCATAAAAAATTAGGAACTCCATCTTAAATGGATCTCGAAACAGATTACCTCCATCACTACTTTCCCTAAAATTAACAGAGTTGTTGGTAGGGTTCGTTACCTCCCTGAATGAATTCTGGGAAGGAATGATCGGAATGTTGGGAATCATGGGGGCATCGTGTGAAGGTGGATTTGGGGGCTGCATCATTGACATCATCGCATCCATCCCTGATCGCTGCAAATTTCTCATTCATACTAGTAGACATCGCCTCCATATGAGTCGACATCGTTTCCACCTTCCCCGCAAGGAATCCGTTCTGGATTTGAGCTGCCGACATTTGGCTCTTCGGATCGGCTACATCCACTTCGATAGACGTTGTGCTTCCCTCGTCACGACCATCACCCTCGCCAATTTCCTGCTCTGATACCAAGTAGTCAGGGTTTGGATTGCGATTGGATCGGGATCTCAGCATTAATGATGATTTGAGGAAGTTAGGGTTCAGAGAAGAGAGAATTAGGGAAGAAATTGGTTGATTTTTATTGATGATAAAACTCTATTACATTTCGCTACTTATAGACAGTGGAGATAGGCGGTTAAGCTACAGGACAAATAATAGAAATTGCACGTGCAACGTGCATACAATCCTTCCTGCCATCCACCGATTTAAACAAAAGTGCGCAAAACAAGTAAAAAACAGATGCAGACTCTATAAACTCTGATATTGTGAAATTGCACCTAATTCAACTATACTCCGATCATCCCTGACACTCCAATCAGTGCATACTACTCCGGCAACCCTCCTCAGGCATCGGTGACAGTGTGGGGAGAGTCAGGTGTGTGTGGCCAGTTTGACGTACCCGCCTGGTACAGATGGCAGAGAGACTTCGTAGGAAGGGAAACACTTTGGCACTTTGCATCGGGTTTTGCTTTGGGTTGTGTGGGAGAATAATATTTCTTGGGCTTCAGAGAGGCCCATACCCTTTTCTTTTAGTAATTTATTTCTTTCTTTCTTTTGGGAGTTTGGGAACATCAGATTTTATCTATTAAGGGTGGTTAGCGAAAAGTGAAACAGGTTGAATAAAGAAATTCGATTCCATTTTATTTATGGAGTAGTGTATTCTTCATTAATAATCAAGAAGTTTTGTTGGAATATATTTCATCGTTTGACCATGATTTCCTAGTAATTTCTTCATTTTAAACCGTTATTACAGTAGTAATTCGAGGATAAGTAGAATGAGAGTGAAATTCATCTAAAATCAAATAATTGATGAACTCAGAGGAGTTTTTCAACCGTCAAGTGACATTGAGTATTGCGAGCTTTAGGATCGCAATCCAAAAGGATTAGGGCAATGGCCGAGTTTTTATTAGTGCACGACAAGGTAAAATGCAACTTAATTCGTTACAAAAACTTATGGTCGTGCCATGTTAAAGTGAAAATTGAATCTGTATTATAATCCACAGGGACCGGATTTCAGCTTCGGAACAAGAATTTCTGGCTCACTAGCTCGTATTTTGTTTGAGTATGAATCCGGTTAAGTTGTTCTTCAGGCTAAGAAAAATATGTTATTGTCACATTATGGTTGATGATTTTGATAATTATTGCCAGAAAAGATGTTTGTCTCGCAAACTAATCAACAGCTTCAGCAGTTGCTTGGCAAACTGGAAATGCAAGATCTCATAGCAAACGTTAACATTCACCTGCAAATGATGTATACTAGTCCATCGTATAAACAAACTAAAGAAAGAATATCTACTTGTGAATTTCATTTTTGATAGATGGATTGGTGTTTTCCAACAAGATATATTCGACCTATTAATACAAGAACAAAATGTGTTTGCATTAACTACTGAGTGAGAATAAAATACCTAAATTGATACAAGGAAACAACCAGATGTACATCGCCTTGCACGAAATAAAATAATGAATCTAAGCAAAAAAAAAAAAAAACCCTCATAGAAATAGTTAAGCTTAATGGATACTATACTGTTTCTTGATGTAATAATTACCACGGATCTGGAGTTGCATAAAGAGGTATGTACAGAATTCTGCGAAAAAAGATTGACCTAAGAGTATCAACCATGAACCCAAAATGTTTAACTATGAAGTATCAGTCTCCATTAATACATTAATGACCCTCGAGATAGGTGGCATGCAAATGTTGCAGCTCCTGAATTGTCCAAGTTAATTCCTTGTGAATGCGCGAGACTAAAAACTTTTTCCTAAAAGGAAATAAGTTAAAAAAGCAATTCCCTATTTTATCAATTCCGGGGTGGGCAGTCCAGCCATCTTTAGTGAATTTTATAAATCTTCTTATTGGACAAGAGATTTCGCAAAGCAAATGACTGATATTTCTATTTCTGATGGTAATAGAAATATCATATTCATTAAAAAAAAAAGTTTAAAAAGAATAAATTATATAAGGCAGACAATGAGGAGGCATCATCTAAAAATGATGAAAATTATAAAAAAAAAACTAATAAAAACATTACATGTCATCCATGTGGAAAAGTAAGGCATATTCGAAAGAATTGTCGAGTTAAGCTAAACGGCGGAAATGTTGCTGAAAAGAAAAATGCATCTAAGAAGGAAGAAGATTGGGGGATATGCTTTATGGCAGATCACACTACTGTGGATCCTACGGCCTCCATAAGCTTTGAAGATGATTGGATCATTGATTCCGGTTATGGTCATCATCTCACCGGAAATTATTCCAAGTTTTCTACATTCTGTCATTACAATGGGAATGATGCTATTGTCACGACGGATATCATTTATCCGGTTAAAAGGGAAGGGATAGTCACCATTGCAAATGGAAAGAACTGTATTACACTTAACAGTGTGTTTCAAGTACCCATAATGGAAACAAAGAAGAATCTTATCTCGGTGGCAACTGCAGTGGATGCAAGTCATCATGTACTCTTTGGACCCAATTATGTGAAGGTTCTTAAGATCCTTATAAGCATGGAGACGGATGTTATTCACACCGGTAAAAGATCTCTATGTATTATTTGCATCTAATTCTTATGTTGACAAAATGAGTACAAATGATAGCTCTTCAATTTGACATGCTAGATAGGGACATCTTAGCATGACCAAATTAAAAGCTATGGCACTGAAAATTTTCGTTAATGGGTTGCCCAAGTCTTTTTCTTTCTATGATGAATCTTGTGAAGAGTGTCAATTTGGCAAGGCACATCGTCTACCATTTTCAAATTCACTTTCAAGGTGCAAGGCCCCATTGGAGTTGATCCATAGTGATGTTACGGAACCGTGCAATACACCATCTTATTCGGGCTTCCGATATATGTTGTTATTTGTTGATGACTTACAAGATACATTTAGGTGTATTTCTTAAAGGAAAATTCAAAGGTATGTTGGGTTTATGTCTTACATACTAAGTTTACGAAGACGATGAAGTGATAGAGGAATTGAGGCGATCGAAACGGAGTGGGAGTAAGCCAAACAGCAACAGCAGCATGTGCGGTCGACTGTGCAGTCGACCGACACCTCCTCGGGTTTGGCAAGAGGTCAAGTGCGGTTGTAACACCCCGAATTTCAAAACAGACTGAATTCGAAGTTCCAAAGGATCTTTACACTTCTATTCGTACAATTTTGCAAGGAAATAAAAACTTTTGTTACATCAGAGTTTACATTTACATTGCATATTTACAGCGGAAGCAATTTACAATAATTTACATGAATTAAAATGTACAACACTTGAATCATTCTTTAATCAGCATGCATTCTTTAGTCTTGTTAATCACTTTACCCTGCATAGAAACTGTGGGCGCATCAGTTGCTTACAACCGACGAAATATTATACACGGATATCCTCTCTATGCCAAACAATATAATGATTCTCAAATACTTAAACAAATCACAAACTTGATCACAAACAGAACTACAAGGGACTATCCTATTGATGTCGTGTTGTGCGGTGCACTTAGTCCTTAATGCAGTTATGTATGTTACATGACACTAATGCGCACTTGTTCAGATTCTATGCATCCCATACTACATAGGTCTGAGGGCAAGCCCTTAACCATTCTTCATCTTGTAGGGCTTAATCCCTCGTCATGACTTAAAGTACTACTGTAACTACGATAAGTATCCTAGCTGCTCTATGAGTTACGAGCTCATGTCCAGACAGCATGGAGGGAATGTTGTGCGCGGTACAAACTAATCAATAATCAAACCAATGCGGAATACAAAGAGAGAACCAGCGAGAAAACACAAAAACAAACCAACACAAAAGGACACACAGATTTAATGTGGTTCGGCAAAATACATGCCTACATCCACGGGGCGGTTGGGGTTTCTTCTTCTTCAAATTATCACCAATGGGCGAAAACAAACCCTTACAAATAATGACGGCTGCAAAACCGAAATAGGGATCTCTAATTTTCGTCTCAGATTACAAAACCCTAACAAGTGTATTTATAAGGAAACTATTGGGCCTTTTCGAATTGGGCCTGATCTAGTTCAAAATCCCGTCGACAGTCGACTGGTCGACTTACCAGTCGACTGGCAATCCTTCTGGCAGTCGACCGATCAGTCGCCTGATCCTCTGCTGCTGCTTGTATCTTTAGCCTTCGAAAACTGTCTGGACAGTCGCCTGATCCTTCTATCAGTCGACTGATACTGTAACTTTCATTTGCTGCAGATACTCCAAAACAATCTGAACCAGAATCGAGCCATTATCCTACAATCTCCACCTTGGCGAGATCTTCCACCAAGTATCCAACAATCTCCACCTTGGTGAAATCTTCCAAATAGCCCAAGCAATCTCCACAAATACTCCAAATGCTCATCATCAAATGTAACAACAAATCCAAACTCCACCTTAGTATGATATCACATACTAGGCGAACAAATAGCGAAGCACCATTCCAACCGCCCATTCCAAGTCATCAAACATGCAAAATATTAGCCAGGTTCATGCAATGCTTGAACTTGGCTGCCCCAACAACTTTGGTTAACATATCAGCAGGATTATCAGCTGTCCCAATCTTCACCAAATGAATATCACCATCCTTTATCAAATCACGCACAAAGTGATAACGGACATCAATATGTTTGGTCCTCGAATGATGAACTTGGTTCTTCGCTAAATGAATAGCACTCTGACTGTCACAGTGTACCTTCACCTTCTCCCGATGAATCCCCAAGCTCTTCAAAAGTCCATGTATCCAAATGGCTTCCTTCATGGCCTCAGCAACCGCCATGTATTCAGCCTCAGTAGTAGACAACGCTACAGTGGACTGCAAATTTGACCTCCAACTTATAGGTGCTCTAGCCATCGTAAACAAATAGCCTGTAGTAGACTGCCTCTTATCTAGATCACCTGCATAGTCTGAATCAACATATCCAACTAATAACCTGCTAATATTGTCATCCCTTTCAAATTTCAAACCCACATCTGTGGTGCCACTTATGTACCTTAGAATCCATTTAGCTGCTTGCCAATGCTCTTTGCCTGGATCATGCATATATCGACTAACCATACTCACCGCCTGAGAGATGTCTGGTCGAGTACAAACCATGGCATACATCAAACTGCCAACCACACTAGTGTAAGGTACATTTGCCATATACTGTCTCTCTTCATCTGTACTTGGAGACTGAGAAGCACTAATTCTGAAATGAGGAGCTAAGGGTGTACTGACTGGCTTAGTTTTCTCATCTATACCAAACCGTTTCAGCACCTTCAAAAGATATTGCTTCTGAGTCAAACTCACTATGCCCTTTGCCCTGTCTCTAGCTATCTCCATCCCAAGTATCTTCTTGGCTTCACCAAGATCCTTCATCTCGAATTCAGAACTCAACTGATTCTTCAAATTTTGAATCTCCTTAGCATTCTTAGAGGCAATCAACATGTCATCCACATATAATAACAGATATATGAAAGAGCCATCCTGCAACTTCCTGAAGTAAACACAATGATCAAACTCACTTCTGGAATATCTCTGCACCTTCATAAACTGATCAAACCTCAAATACCACTGCCTTGGAGATTGCTTCAAACCATAGAGAGACTTCTTCAACCTGCAAACACAATTTTCCTTCCCAGTTGTCTTGAACCCATCTGGCTGCAACATATAAATTTCTTCATCTAGATCCCCATGTAAGAACGCAGTCTTCACATCCATCTGTGTCAACTCAAGGTCAAACTGTGCTACCAATGCCAACAAAATCCGAATAGAAGGATGCTTCACAACTGGAGAGAACACTTCATTATAGTCAATTCCTTCCTGTTGAGCATACCCCTTTGCAACTAGTCTTGCCTTGAACCGAACACTGCCTTTTGGACCTTCTTTCTTCGTATACACCCACTTGCAACCGATTGCTTTCTTCCCCTTTGGTAGTTGCACTAGATCCCAAGTCTTATTCTTATGAAGAGAGTTCATCTCTTCACCCATAGCAACTTTCCAATCTGCATTTTCTGAACTTCTAGTGGCTTCTTTGAAGTTGGAGGGAACTTCATCATCCACAATGGGAAGAGCAAATGCAACTGAATCTGTAAAACGAGACGGTCGTTTGATATCTCTTCTTTGCCTTCTTACTGCAATTGATTCTTCCTGCTGGATAGGAGCTTCTTCATCATTCTCAGTATCAACCACATCATCTTCATCTTGGACAGGAACAGGATTCTCAACTGACAACTTTTCTAACTCCACCTGTTGGAAAACTCTCCTACCAGTCGACTGATAATTGCCAACAGTCGACTGTCCCGAACTCCCGCACTTCTGCTGCTCCTGAAGGCCAGTCGACTGAGGGCATACACCAGTCGACTGCCCCGAGCTTCTGTTATTCACCTGTTGGAGAGCTGTCCCGCTCATCCGCTGCTCACCAGTCGACTGTCCTATACCACCAGTCGACTGTCCCGAGCTGATCATGCTGGTCTCATCAAAAGTGACATCTCTGCTGATTACTAACTTCTTCTGTTCTGGACACCACAACCTGTAACCTTTGACACCAGTACTAAAACCAACAAATATAGCCTTTTTGGCTCTTGCATCAAGTTTAGTTTCAGTTACATGAAAATAAGCAGGACAACCAAATATATGCAAAAACTATAATCAGATGCAGGTTTACCACTCCATACCTCAATAGGCGTTTTGCCTTCAAGTGCTGCTGATGGTAAACGGTTGACAATGTGGCTTGCATATATAACAGCTTCTGCCCAAAATGTCTTCTTCAACCCAGACTGTGCTAACATACATCTCACCTTCTCCAATAAGGTTCTATTCATCCTTTCTGCAACCCCATTTTGTTGTGGAGTCTTCCTCACTGTGAAGTGCCTTTGGATCCCTTCATCTTCACACAACTTCAGAAACGGATCATTCTTGTATTCCCCTCCATTATCTGACCTAAGAACCTTAATCTTCCTACCCGTCTGATTTTCAACTTTCTTCTTCCAACTTGTGAACAATGTCAAAACTTCATCTTTGTGCTTCATGGTATATACCCAAACTCGTCTGGAGTAATCATCCACAAAAGTAACAAACCAGTGTCTTCCACTCATAGAAGGTGTCTGAGTAGGGCCCCAAACATCTGTGTGCACATAATCGAGGATACCCTTTGTCTGATGTACAGCTGTACCAAATTTCACCCTAGTTTGCTTACCCAAAACACAATGTTCACAAAATTCCAACTTGCACCCTTTAGCATCTTTAAGCAACCCTTGCTTCACAAGTCCCTGCAAGGCCTTTTCTCCTGCATGCCCGAGTCGCATATGCCACAACCTAGTAGAGTCGGGAACAACCTGTTTAGGCTTTTCAGTTACACTGGCAGCCTGACCCAAATATGTTTTTCCCTGCAAGAAAAACAAGTTCCTTTTTCTTTGCCCTTTCATCACCACGAGTGATCCGCTAGTCACCTTCAGAGTGCCACCTTCACTAGCAAATTTCAAACCACTGGCCTCCAAAGCACCTAGTGAAATCAGATTCTTTTTCAAATCTGGAACATACCATACATCTGAAAGCTCCCTAATAAGACCATCGTGCATTAGCAATTCAATCTTCCCGACTCCTACCTTCTTACAAGGTGCATCATTTCCCATCAAAACTACACCACCATCCATATACTCCAAAGAAGTAAACCACTCCTTTTTCCAAGACATATGATAGGAGGCTGCTGTATCAAGAAACCATACTTCTTGATAAAGTGAGGGACTTGAAGCAAGTGCAAAAGAAAAATTCTCGCCACTATCTGCATTATCAACAGTCACATTTGCAGTCAAATTTCCCTTATTTCGTAGCTTTGGACAATCCTTTTTCCAATGCCCCCTTTCATGACAGAAAGCACATTCATCTTTGGCCGGTATTTTCCTGTCCTTCGAAACTCCTCTCGATTTGGAACGAGATTTGTTTCCCTTCTTCCCAGATTTGGACTCAGATCTGGTCTCAGTCCTGCCCCTTACAATCAACGCTTCAGAAGTTTCTCTATCAACCATCTTATCCCTTCTCCTAGTTTCATTATTCAACAAAGCATTTGCAACATCTTCATATTTTACAGTATCTTTTTCATATAATAAAGTAGTTGCTAAATGATCATAACTTTCAGGTAATGAATTCAACAGAATTAGGGCTTTATCTTCATCCTTAATTTGCTCATCCAAATTTAACAAATCAGCCAATAATTTATTAAATGATTCAACATGAGCATTCATAGACATACCTTCCGTATAGGTGAAGCGAAATAGTCTCTTCTTCAAATACAGCCGATTCTCCAAACTTTTCCTCATGTATTTGTCTTCGAGCTTCTTCCACAACACCGCAGCAACGGTATCCCTCATCAAATCATACTTCTGAGCCTTCTCAATAAAGAGCCGAATAGTCCCACACGCAACTCGATTCAACTTCTTCCAATCTGCTTCGGACATATCCTTAGGTTTTTCAACTTCCAAAGCAACATCTTGTTCTTGTTGAACAAGAACATCCAAAACCTCACATTGCCACATCCCGAAATTGTTTGTCCCATCAAATTTTTCAACTTCAAATTTTGCGTTGTGAATCGTTGTTCTTGATGAACTTGATCCCACAACCTCCTTGGTTGCATCTGCATCACCCGCCATCTCCCTCTAGGTCGAACCAACAGCTCTGATACCACTTGTTGTGCGCGGTACAAACTAATCAATAATCAAACCAATGCGGAATACAAAGAGAGAACCAGCGAGAAAACACAAAAACAAACCAACACAAAAGGACACACAGATTTAATGTGGTTCGGCAAAATACATGCCTACATCCACGGGGCGGTTGGGGTTTCTTCTTCTTCAAATTATCACCAATGGGCGAAAACAAACCCTTACAAATAACGACGGCTGCAAAACCGAAATAGGGATCTCTAATTTTCGTCTCAGATTACAAAACCCTAACAAGTGTATTTATAAGGAAACTATTGGGCCTTTTCGAATTGGGCCTGATCTAGTTCAAAATCCCGTCGACAGTCGACTGGTCGACTTACCAGTCGACTGGCAATCCTTCTGGCAGTCGACCGATCAGTCGCCTGATCCTCTGCTGCTGCTTGTATCTTTAGCCTTCGAAAACTCTCTGGACAGTCGCCTGATCCTTCTATCAGTCGACTGATACTGTAACTTTCATTTGCTGCAGATACTCCAAAACAATCTGAACCAGAATCGAGCCATTATCCTACAGGGAAATCCCATGTCATGTCACGACGCATCGTGAAGAACCCATGAACAATTCAGCCTCCGTCATGGGACATGATGTAACGCCCCGAATCCCAAATACACTGAATTCGAGATGTTCTACAGGATCTTTTCACTTTCTTTAGTACAATTTTACGGGGAAATTAAAACTTTTCATCATACATCAGAGATTACATCAATATTACACTTTTCTTTTGCACAGCGGAAGTAAAATACAACAATTGAATAAAAAGTACAACAACATGGTACAATCTTTAAGCATCCATTCTTCTTTAATCTTTAACATGACATTTACCTGCAATAAGACTGTGGGTACGTCAGTTTATTCAACCGACGAACATTATACACGGCCATCCTCTCTATGCCGGAAATAGTATAACTTAACTTTCCATATTTAACAAACACAAACTTGTCACATTCAAACTAAAGGGACTACCCTATTGATGTCGTGTTGTGATTGTGCACTTAATCCTTAATGCATTTATTTATATTACATGACACTAATGCGCATTTGTTCGGATTCTATGCATCCCATACTACATAAGTCCGAGGGCAAGCCCTTATTCGTTCTTCATCTTTATAGGGTTCAATCCCCCGTTATGATTTAATCTACTACTGTAATTACGGTAAGTATCCTAGATGTTTTCTGACCTACGAACTCATGTCTACGCACTCTGGAAGGAATCCCATCGCTGACATGACTCATCATGCAGACATCCTGTGGTAATTCAGCTCTCACCATAGACATGACACCACCCGTAGTCTTCGAACATCCCACGAGCGTCGCCACCGGGACGGTACTCTGGAGCAGTATCCTCACCCAGACTCGTCATGGGAATTCCTGGGATACGCTCTCGCCGCTACCCAGGGCCCTCATACTCAATGTTTTTCTCTTACTTTCATCACATCTTCACTATGCACTAGTCCTTAGTTTTATCGAATCATGAATAAAATCAAAGTTCTAGAGTTAGCCTCTCCACTAAGCCGGACTTATTCATTTATACAAACGTGACCAACCTTGGTCTTTCATTTCAATATTTCATTTCTTTTTCTTTCCAATTGCCGGGGGAGACTTAGCTACTCTTTCAATTCAATTCCAATTCACAATGTCCACATTGAGTACTTATAACTCATAAAATTCATATTCATAGCCAACGAATTTCTTTTTCATCAACATGATTTCTAATTCCTTAATTACTCCATAATCATACATGAACTCATGCATTTCATAATTTCACATTTGAAATTCACATCACTAATGAACATTCATACTTCATGTTTTGCACAATATTCTCAAGTGAGAATCCCAAATACACTGAATTCGAGATGTTCTACAGGATCTTTTCACTTTCTTTAGTACAATTTTACAGGGAAATTAAAACTTTTCATCATACATCAGAGATTACATCAATATTACACTTTTCTTTTGCACAGCGGAAGTAAAATACAACAATTGAATAAAAAGTACAACAACATGGTACAATCTTTAAGCATCCATTCTTCTTTAATCTTTAACATGACATTTACCTGCATATAAGACTGTGGGTACGTCAGTTTATTCAACCGACGAACATTATACACGGCCATCCTCTCTATGCCGGAAATAGTATAACTTAACTTTCCATATTTAACAAACACAAACTTGTCACATTCAAACTAAAGGGACTACCCTATTGATGTCGTGTTGTGATTGTGCACTTAATCCTTAATGCATTTATTTATATTACATGACACTAATGCGCATTTGTTCGGATTCTATGCATCCCATACTACATAAGTCCGAGGGCAAGCCCTTATTCGTTCTTCATCTTTATAGGGTTCAATCCCCCGTTATGATTTAATCTACTACTATAATTACGGTAAGTATCCTAGATGTTTTCTGACCTACGAACTCATGTCTACGCACTCTGGAAGGAATCCCATCGCTGACATGACTCATCATGCAGACATCCTGTGGTAATTCAGCTCTCACCATAGACATGACACCACCCGTAGTCTTCGAACATCCCACGAGCGTCGCCACCGGGACGGTACTCTGGAGCAGTATCCTCACCCAGACTCGTCATGGGAATTCCTGGGATACGCTCTCGCCGCTACCCAGGGCCCTCATACTCAATGTTTTTCTCTTACTTTCATCACATCTTCACTATGCACTAGTCCTTAGTTTTATAGAATCATGAATAAAATCAAAGTTCTAGAGTTAGCCTCTCCACTAAGCCGGACTTATTCATTTATACAAACGTGACCAACCTTGGTCTTTCATTTCAATATTTCATTTCTTTTTCTTTCCAATTGCCGGGGGAGACTTAGCTACTCTTTCAATTCAATTCCAATTCACAATGTCCACATTGAGTACTTATAACTCATAAAATTCATATTCATAGCCAACGAATTTCTTTTTCATCAACATGATTTCTAATTCCTTAATTACTCCATAATCATACATGAACTCATGCATTTCATAATTTCACATTTGAAATTCACATCACTAATGAACATTCATACTTCATGTTTTGCACAATATTCTCAAGTGAGAATAAATAGTATTATGTCACACAACAAGGTTCTTTTTGCCAATTACTTTCTAATAGTCCATTTCAATTTATCTTTATAAACTATAATTTTTCACAAGTGTGTATTTTAGAACCATAGTTCTAATTGTGCCTTTTGTTCACAAACCATAGTGTATTTCATTCAAATAATACCCAAATCACTCTTATAAAATTCCTTACATTTTTATGAGAATAACCATATTTTTTTCATAATTTTTGGACATCTAAAAAGCCCAAAAAAATATTTTTTTCATATATGCCGAAGGTGAGAATCGAACCCAGGCACAACGGAAACAAGGCCAAGAGCACCCGCCATCCGGCCGAACTGTGCTAGCGATATAAGGGGGGTCGAAATAATACTTATTGTTTTCGGTCGGCAGTTAGCTGTTTACAAAAATTTGTGAAAAAATATTGCGGCTACAGGGATTCGAACCGTTCAACCCAGAGAAGCCAGCCGCACACAGTGACCGCCTGAGCTACTAGCTCGGGTTGTCTCAGTACTAGATTAAGGTCCATATGAATTATTTTGGTACTGTTGTTAAAACAACTCGATGTTCAATTAAACTTTGTTTCATATTGCTTTTGTGAAAGTTACTGAAAAATTCCAGATTAGCTTTCCCTTACATGATCTTCATATCAGTAAGATTAAAATAATTTTTTGCACTAATAAAAATATATTTTTCACACAAATCTATGAATTGTTCATCAAAACTACTATATTTTTCATTTTCGACATTGGTTAACACTTAGTCTTCAAATCTCTTCTATCCAAAATTTCTTATACAAATTTGCTGATATTAATCTTCATTTAACACACAAATCTACTTCCTTTGAATTTGTCCAACCTCACAATAATTAAAGAGGTCTCTTCACAAATTAGCACTAACAAGGTATTAATTTTCTTTTTCATGCAAGTAGTGATAGCAAAAATGTGTTTCCTTTAAATCAACATATACTTCTAGTTCAATCGTGTGCATCACAAACATATATAGCCACTTATCAATTATCATGTTCACACATCAAACATTCAAGAAAGTTGTTCCTTCCAAAAAGCGTGCTCTTTCTTAATCAATTTGCATGCTTCAATTTTTCAATTAAACTAGCATCCTCATTAGTATTCTCAAGCATCAATACTAGCATCATTCATTTATTCTAATAAGCATGGAGAATTTTATCTACAACTTAATAACAATAATAATCACATGCAAATTGTTCATTAACATACTAATCAATTTGTAAACTAACTTTCCATTAAAAATGTATTCTTACTAACATTTTCCATGAATCATTTCTAATTAGAAACAAAGATAATCACTCACTTTGTAGTCACATTCTTATGGCATATAATCACACATGATTCGCATATCAATAATTCAATCAACTAGAGATCATTTATTCAATTAAAGGCGCTTTCTTATTAATCATTTTTCATGCAATTTGTTAATGAGATCTAGCATAGTTCCCTATATTAGAAATATGAAATGTTTACCCACCTTGTATGGAGAGAACTAAACAAATTTAGCAACACAAGCCCTTTGCGACGAGATGCACAAGCTCCAAGCCACCAAGCAACCGAAAGCTCCTCTCCTTGGAATGATGCCGGCCTCCTTTCCAAGCCAAATGCACACAACTCTCACTCTTTTATAACTCACGCTAATATTAATATAAGACTATAGTTTGAAAAGATATAATTTGCATATGAAAATAGCCATGAGAGGGGGGGTATTTATACTAGAAAACAAGTGAAATGGAGGGCCAAGATTAGAGTAGGAGTTATAAAAACTACCCACATCCACAAAACTACCTCCATGATCACCATGACTATTTAAAAATTTCCCTCCCAAAAGAATGCAACCCGGCCACCATCAAGAGTGTGCATTGCACGTGTACGTGTAGTGCACGTGCATGCAACTAGGCCAAATTTGTACATTTTAATTTGTACAAAAATAAAATAATGATAAATTAGTCTTCTACATGACAAGTTTAATTAAAAATAGATTCATTCATGGGCTTTATTTTTGGGCCAAAATAGTTATTAAAATAAATAAAATAAAATACATTTTGGGCTTTTAAGAAAAAAAGGCCTTTTCATTAAATTAAAATAAGGCTTTCTATTTATTTAAAGAAAGGCTTTTGTACAAAATAATTTGAGAAAATATTTAAATATTTATACATCATAATAAAATAATCCAAACAAAATATTGCACGTGCACACTACGTGCAAAATAAATAATTTTTCATTAATTGAAAAATCAGGGTATTACACATGACACCACCCAAAGTCACCAAATACCCCACGTGCGTCTCCTGCGGTACGGACTCCTGAAGACATATCCACGTCATGACACGGCGCATCATGTAGACAGCCTGTGAATATTCTCACACCGTAGCTCTGAGGCCCTCATACTCGTGTTTTTCTCTTATTTTTATCACATCTTCACTATGTATGTAGTCCTTAGTTATTTGAATCATGAACAAAAATCAATTCTCTAGAGTTAGCCCTTCCACTATATCTGTCTTAACCATTTATACAACATAACCCAAATATTGGTCTTTTCATTTCAACATATTTCTTTTCAATGTCGGTATGAGGCTTAGCTACACTCTAGTTTCTCAATTTCACTTCATAATCACAAAATTTGAGTCTTCATACTCATAAGTTCTTTTTCACAATTAACATGATTTCCATTCTTTTCTATAAATCAAATCTCATATATCAAGTTCACTTGCAATTCATGCATTTCATAGTCAAAATTTATTCCATTAAACACATATGTTTTTCACTTGTTATTTCTTTCCTTTACTTGATTCAAACTACAAGGTCGTATTTTTCATTCATATACAATACCCAAATTAGGCAATAAAAGTCCATAAATAACACCCTTAAATTTTCTTCCATTCAAAGTCCTCTTTTATAACTCAATATAATCTTCTCATGAAAAATAATCGCTTTTCATATTTATACAAATGTCAACTTCATGTAATTCTACTTAATTTTTATTTCTAAATCACCATTATTTTAGTCAACTCATGCACAAATTTTTTTCATAAGATCTACATATTTTTAGAATATTTATAGTATTTTGTTCGAATTTTTAAAAGCCAAATAATCAATTTAAAACCCAAAAAAAAAAGGTTTTAAACCCGCCGAAACCAAGAATCAAACCCAAGACCTGAGACTAGCCAACCGTCACCGAAAGCCTACTGGGCTAAGGCGCAACCACGATATGGCATGGGGTTTAATGGATAAGGGATTTAGGTTTCGGTTTGAGGTTTTATTCAAAAATGAAAACAAAAGGGCAGAGCCAAGTTTCGAACCCAAGACCACAGACACCCGCAAGCTACAGTAAGCGCCTAAAGCACCCATTAACCTAATGGTTTAAGAGACCAAACTGATATAGATTGGGGTTTTTAGGGGTTTAAGTCCGAGACTCAGTTATTTTGAATTTTTACAAAAATGAATATTTTTGAGTTCTCTTCTTCTCCAAATTTATTCAAAAACTCCAGATTTTTTTTTATATCTTATTACAGTATTTCAGTAATAAATTTCCTTTTTCATGCCATTTAACAATCAAGTAGTCAAATCACATTTTCCTATGGTTCTTATTTCAATTATTTAACATTCAAGCATATCTTCTTAATTTAGCATATAACAAACAAATAAAGCATGGTAGTATGGTAAATTCTAAATTAACAATCACAAATTTTTGCAATCAATTAACATACTTTAACATACAATCCTACAAATATCAATTTGTCTCATTTTCACATCACATTGCTAGATTAGTTATAGTTTCTTTTAATCTTATCAAACATATCCTAGCATGATGGCTACTTAGAAGTTTAAGAGAAACGCCCACCTTTAATGGAGAGAAAACACACAAAATTTCCTAGGAATCTCCTAGAATGAACAAGGAAAGTCTTCTCCTCCTAGTTTGAGCCACCAAGTTGCTTCTCCTCCTAGTGCTAGGTAGATACCGAGCCTCCCCTTCTTGATCCTTGAAAATGCCGGCCTCCTCTCCTTGGTTGAAGAACACACTAGCACTCAATCTTTTCAACTCACAAACTCCTCAATCTTTTGTCTCACTAACTTGTATTTCTTTTCTCTCTTTCCTTTTTAATTTTAGGTGCAAGGATAACTAGTGGGGGGGGGGGGGGGTATTTATACAAATTTTTAGGGTAAATGGAAGGCTAGGATGAGATCATATGGTTAAGGATCAAGGGCCAAGATGAAATAAGGAGTTGTAATAACTTCCCATGATGAAAGTAACCACCCCACTATCTCATCCACTCTCCCTCCTTCCCATGCACAATCCGGCCTACAATAGAGTGTGCACATTGCACATGCTAGTGCATGCACGTGCCATTCTAGTGTCCCCCACTTACAAATTTGTTCATGTGAAAAATTATAATTGTTCATGAAATGAGTCTACACTACAAATTAGGCCATTTAAAAGATGATTAAGTTAAATGGGCTCACTAATGGGCCAATTAACCATGGGCTCTACCAATTAATTTAATTCATTAAATAAGAATGGGCTAAAATAGACAAATAGGCCTAGAATTTAATTAGGCTTTTAAAAAAATAGTCTTTTGGAAAATAAAGAGAACAAATACTATATAAGAAATATTTTTTATAAAAGAAATTATACGTGCAAAACACGTAAAATCACAAATTCTTCATAAATAAAATTTAGGGTGTTACAGCGGTCGACCGCAAGTTTGGCAGTCGACCGCATGTGCAGCTAATGTAGTTTTCGGGTGTGGGTCTGGGTGATTCGTTGGAAGCCCAACTTTCTCTTCAAGATAGATCGTATAGCTCTTGTCGTAAGGTTACCTCTTCAGGAATATCTAATGGATATTGTATCAAGCTATCAAATTAAGGTTTCTCTAGATTTATATACATTATTGTAATTTTCATCCATTGAGAACCAAGAGATAGAGTACTTCATTGAAGAGAGTTTGATAGGTTTTTCTATTTTAAACAACTAGTTCTGGTGAGGTTTGAGAGAGGATCGTGATAAAAATTGTAATATTCTTATATTTTCTCTAGTTGAATAATATCTCGGTTCCTTCTCCCCCGAATTTAGGCAAAAGCCTTAAATTGTGTGCTCTATGGGTTTTGTCTGATCTTCTATTTGCTTAGTGGTTTGTATTGATCGTGTTGTATAAACTCTGCAAGATTCGTCACACAGATAGAATTCCTAACAACTGATATCAGAGCTTCAGGTCAGAAATCTTACACAGGTTCGTGGGTTTACTCATGTTCCTTGGAGATGACAGATCAGATCACGAAGATCAAGTAGTTCGACAGTAAGACCCACTTTGATCTGTGGATGGTGAACATGTATGATACATTGGTTCTCAAGAGTGTGAAACTAGCCCTAGAAGGAGATAAAGGGAGACCAATCGTCATAAAGCATGAGAATTTGGAGGAGATTTGTTCATAAGCTTTGGGTCTAATTCGGATGTCACTGACGAGCGAAGTCAGGTGCAAGCTCATGGAGGAGCAAAGCGCGGCAAGTCTTTGGGCAAGACTCAGACTGATCGGAATCGTCGTTACAGGATCGGATGTACCAGAAAAGAAACTTGTCAGGTTTCTCAATGAAGGAAAGTACGCTCTTCTAGATCATATAATGGAGTTAAATACAGAGTTATCTAAACCGAAGGCGATTAACACAGATGATCTAAAAGCTTCTAACTTGATATTTTTAACAGATCATAACCTTACGTGCACTTGCCCTTCCATTCGAAGTACCATCCACCTCCAACCAACTTATAGAAGTACACGTCGATTTCTGACTCTCCTTTCTATGTACATCCTCCTCCAAGCCCTCAATCACACCTGCTGCTAAAAACTTCTTCTTGGTAGATTTCCTGCCACGCATGGTGATTGTCAAGTTGAATAAATTTGGTGGTGAGTTGGGCATTACAAGAATAATTGTCATAAGTGGTTGAGTCAGAGGGGCACCAAATCCAGTGTGCTGAATCAGGTGATAGCTTAAACAATACTCGTGTTTCAAATTTTATAGATGTATATTCTGGATGATTTCTTGATTCGGGGAGTTCTTCTCATATATGTTCCGAGAGGAAGATTTTCTCTACTTACAAGTTCACAGGAGACCGTTGTATGAGAACAGCGGTTGGTGAGTTTTGTGAAGTAGTGGGTGAGGGAAAAATTGAATTGGCGGCACCAGATGGAAAGAGTTACAGACTAGAGAATGTTATGCATATTCCTCAGTTGAAACGAAATCTTGTATCCATGGGAACTATTGAAACACAGGGCTACATATACACATGTAACACCCCACAAAATTGAGTTAGGACAATTTTGCCCTTAGTGTGTTACGCATGTGTATTTTGTACTATTACGGGCAATAACCGTAACACATTTTAATCATACGTATTTTAGATTTCAACTATTTATGCATTTCTCGTTTTCTCAAAATTTATTTTATCCTATTCGAGTCAACTCAAATATTAAATTTCAATCTTTGTATTTTACGCGCTTTATACGTGTTATCGATGCACGTATTGAGTACGTATTTTTCCACCGCTACGTGTAATATTTTCTATGTGTTTCAATTATTTATTTTATGAATTCTTCGAATTCATTTTATAAACAGAAATTCATTTTTCCTATTTTGATTAAAATATTTTAATACGTGCAGTGCACGTATTTTTCGGTGTATGTATTGATTACACTACGGTATATATATATAATGAAATATGATTTTGTATGCTACATTATGGTTACTTATAAATATTTCTCCGTCGATAAAATCAATTTTGTATTTACATATTTGTTTTACGTGCGACGCACGTGTTAACAGTGCACGTAGTAGTTGTATTATCTTTTAAAATAAAATTTCATGAAGTATGTGTGTGTCTATTTTGTTCATGCAAGAAAACTATAATTTCTTTTTTATTATTTATCAAACTAATTTTATATGCATACTATATATATAAACATATGTTTTAATTTGAAAAATAAAAATAATAAAATATTGTGTGGTGTACACTAGCATGTGTATGTGCACACGTGCAAAGTGCACACCATGGGATGATTAATGTTGGATTCCTTGACCTGGTATTGGAGTGGTAGTTTTGGAGAGAGAGAGTGGCTTAGTGGGTAGTTTTAACTAGTGGGTTAATTAGATTAATACTTATTTAATTAAAATTAGTTAATTTTTTTAATGAAAACCTACCCAGCCCACTAATCTTCACACTCTTCCCTTTTTCCCTTTTTACCACCCCCACTTCATTTTCCTCTCCACTCAACTCACCATATATATATATATATATATATATATATATAATAAAATACAAAGAAAGCTATCAAGTGGCTCTCATTCATTTGGAAGAAAATCAACAGTCTAGATTTTTACTACCAAAAGACATTTTTCCTCCTAAATGTTCTCCCCCCCCCCCCCCCCCCCCCCCCCCCCCCCCCCCCAAAAAAAAAAACATCTTCTTCATTTATTACTCTCTCTCTCTCTCTCTCTCTCTCTCTCTCTCTCTCTCTCTCTCTCTCTCTCTCTCTCTTCCCCCTCTTTTCTCCTTTTTCATATTTCTTTCTTTCTTCCTTTCTCATTTTTTTTACCCTGGTATGTCAACCAAAAAAAAAGTGAAATTTTTTTTCGTTATGCAATTTTGGATTATGCTTTTTTTTCAAAATTTTAATTATGTTTTTTTTTCGGATTATGCTTGCATAACTCAATAACATTCACTTCAATTTAATTGCTTTTGAATTACCATATTTGATCTGATTGTATTATACTTCACTAAGTAATTAATTTAGATTAGAATGCTTCACTGAGTTAATTTTGATTAGAATGTTTTTTTTATTATGTAATTTCGGATTATGCTTTTTTTGAATATTTGGGCATTTGCTGCTTTGAAAGATCTTTGCAAATTCTTTAATTGACTCGCTTGATCGTGCTTTTATGGACAAATCCATGCTTAATCCCTGTATTTTGGGTTTTTTAGCTACAAAATTGTATCTTGATCTACTTTGCTGTAATTTCACTTCTCATATACATCACAACAAATTTTCTCTTTAAAATTCATACATGGTTAACTACATAAAAAACAAATAAGGGGGAACTAATTCATGCAGTTTGAGGTGTTAACCGTAACTCATGCAGCTAGAAAATAAATTGCTACTTATGTTAGAATCCAAATCAAAAAAGAAATCTCTTATGCTAGTCACACATAGCAAGGAATTTCCGATTCACTACTGTTGTAGATTCACAATACTATTTTTGAATCCCAAACTGCTGACAAATAATCCTGCAATATACAAACCGATAAACATCAAGGTCACTTTATAATCCTACTTCAAAGTACATCTATACATCAACGTCTACTAACAAATAAACATCTATATAAATCATCCCTTACTTTTTATATAATTTTTTATATGTTGTATCGTTCCGAATACATGCCATAGGCACGTGCCCATGGGCTTACCTAGTATATATATATATTCTTTATTCAATTATATATATGTATGCATATATAAATATATGTAGATATAGTGTTTGGCCGAAATGCTTGGGGTTTTCTTTGGGGTGCGGATTTCGAAGCCAATTTTTTTGTGTACTTGAAGGCTAGTTGGAGAAGAAGAGGAGCTTTTTGTTGGAGCTAGGAGCTTTCGTTCTAGGATTTCTAATTGTTTTTCATTCAATTTGAGGTGGGTGTCTTGCTTGTTTTCTAATTAGTTTAGAAATCATAATTAGGTGTTATGTGGTAAATTTTAGCCTAGTCTAATGATCTGATCCTTACTAATGAAATTGTGATGCATGTTGAAATGATGAAAATTGCTATTTGTAGGAAATTTTGAGATGCATTGTGTGTTAAATTGAAGTAAATGATGTGAATGATAGATTAGAATGAGGGAAGGGATAATTAAATGCATGTATAATAGTGCTAGGCACAATTGCAAAAAATGAGTTTTCTTTTGTTGCATGAATGTCGCCTTGTACAAAATTAGACAAATATATATATAAGAAATGTGATAATTAGTGAAGATATATTGAAAAAAATTGGGGAAATAAAGGGGTATGGTTGAAAAATGAAGAACTCCATTAACATGCATAAGACATAATTGGCATAGTTGCATTTGTATTAAATTTTTTCCCATTAGAGAAAAATGACTAATTTGGGAAAGGAGGGTTAATTCTCATAAAAGAGATAAAATTAGTAAGTTATTATTATTTTTTTCATATATGAAAGGAAATTTATATTATTGTTAAAAAAGAAAATAGAAGTTTTAATCAAATTTCGTATATATATGCTTTAGAATGTGAATATGTGTAAAAATTGGTATAAATTCCTTTAAAAATAATTAAACTAGTAAGTGAAGAATTCTGGAGCTTAGGAATGTATTTTTTATAATATTAATTTGGGGAAGAAGAATGGGAAACAAAATAGTTGAAAAATAAGAAAAGAGAAATAAACAGAGAACGGGTACTTAAAGTAAATAACCCCAATGGAGAGAGGGGTGAGGAGAGAGACTGCCTTCTTCCCTAGGGAACCGAGCAAATCTTATGCTCAGGTTCTTCGACTTCCACCACCTTCTCGTCATCAATACAATCCCCAAATGCCCCTTAGAACCCCACGGCATCCCCTGTTCTCCTCGAAAACTCCCTAACATCCCGTCACTTCACCCCCTACTCACCCTCCTGCCCATTACCCCAAACCTTCATTCCAACCCAAACCCTCTTTCCTGTACCCAAAAAACCCACCTTTTCACCCCAAAAATTGCCGATAAAAAAGAATGGAGCGCCGCTGCTACAAATGCGGAGAGGGCGATCATGCCATGTCGAAGTGTCGCAAGCTTGGAATCCACTGCTTCAATTGTAAGAAATTTGGCCATAAGGTCCGGGACTGCCCCATCCACAACAGGATTGCCAAGTTGGAGGTGGATCTCCCACACAACAACGCCATCTCGCAAGCCCTACTGGCGCTATATGCAAGTGCTTTCCTCCACCTTATCAACCCAAGACGAAACCCTCTCACTAAGGATTTGGAAAGTGCCTTCAACTTCGCTTGGGTGAGGCACGGGCGCTGGTGGACGCTGCATATGGTATGTGATGGGGTGTATCACATCCAATTCCCAATGGTGACTAAAACCGAATGCGCCATAGTGGAAGGGGTCTTCAAATTCTCTGGCTTTAATGCCACCTTCTCCCCTTTGTCAATGTACTACGGGGCCAGACTCCGTCCTAAATTGTGCTTCATCTGGATTAATCTACCCCTGTTACCCTTCCATTATTGGAATCGGGAGTCACTTGAGCAGCTTATCTCCCCATTTGGCAAACTTATTACTCTTAGCAAAGAGATGCAAGACAGGAAGTCTAGGGACCAAGCATTAGTCCTCATCGAGGTGGAGGACTTGTCGCAAACTCGAAAGACCCTAACCATCAGGTATACTGCCCCCTGGAGTTCTGTGAGACATGTTCATGAAGTCCCTATTATGCTACTTGGCGGGCCCATTGCGGTTGAAGATGTTCAATCAGGAAAGGTGCAGCTTTTCGCCACTAATAGATCATCTGAGGAGGCTGGAAGCATGAGTTTTTGGCGTCCAAAGGCGTCGGAGGGCCCCAGCGACGCTAGCGCTGGTGACCTCCTTAGCAAGGCTGCAATTCCGGTGGATACCGAACCAAACCCCCGTGATTTGTGGGGGGGGGGGGGGGTTGGTTCCAACGGCTGCGAAATCTCTGCAAGGTGATGGAAAATTTGAAAAGTTTCTAAATATTTCAAATATGGCAGATTCTAGATTTAATGCAAGGATCCTTCCAAATCCGACGGCTGTTCTGCAATCTAAGGAGGCCTCCGCTCTGATTTCAAATCCTACCAAGCTGGCACCCCCTGTTGTTCAAATCACAGAATCCTCGGATAGTAGTAATAAAGCACCCGCACATGGTCCCACCAAATTTCCTTTTGCCCACACTATTTCAACTGATGAAGAATCCCAAGAAAAAGTTCGTGAAATGTTCTGGAAGGGGAAGCTTGTCACCTTCCCGTTGTCACACTTTGCAAAAATCCAACCAGCTATCGAAAGAGCACTAAGAGAGTCTGTTCAAGAAGATCTCAGTCATTTAAATACTGCTGCGAAGGTAGTTTTCAAAGCAGGCGCAAGCAATGCCAGAGGCGAAAGCTTCTGCACTCGCTCACTCCTAAGAAGGCCAGTTCCAAAAGCTGCTAGTTCCCTTGTATCAGCTTCTCCAGGCTTCGACGAAGGACCATCCAAGAGGCTCAAGCAATCAAGGTCGGCTGGCAAGCAGAAGAGCACGAGACCTTTCATGAAGCACCTCTCTACTACCATTAAGAAGAACACCTCAGGTACCTCTTCTTCAGTTGCTTCAGTTACGAATGCTCATCTTAACCCGTTTGAATTGCTTTCGAATGAGGATGTTTTAGAAGTAGTTGAATCTATTGGAGTGGATGCTAAAGGGCCACGCTCGGTGCACATTCTCAAAGGCCAACAGAAGGATTTAGTTGATCATTCTGATCAACTACAACATTCTGTCTAACTGCACAGGCTCTCTGATCCTGCGGATCGTATCATGTTTATTTTTACTCTTTGCAATTTGTTGCATTCTTTTCCCCATGAAGATATCTAGTTGGAATGTGAGAGGGTTGGGCAACCCTGACAAATGCTCACTCATAAAGAAAGGCATCCGCAGTTGCTCCCCATCAGTCGTCTGCCTGCAAGAGACCAAACTCAGCAATCCCGGTTCTCGTGAGCTCTCTTCGATCGGAGGTAGCCTGATCACAAATTGGATTCAGCTAGCTTCTCTTAACAGTTGTGGCGGAGTACTCTTAGGGTGGAATGACCAGCTCTTTGAATGCACGTACTCTGCTATTGATATTTTCTCAATCTCTGCCTCTTTCAAATCCCGCCGTTCAGATGAATCCTGGTTGATTACAACGGTATATGCCCCATTTGATCTGGAAGATCGAGACCTTTGTTTCTATGAGATTAAGCAACGACGAAGCCAGCTCCATGATGCATGGGTCTTGTGTGGAGACTTCAATGTAACTATTTTAGACACGGAAAGTGTTGGATCCTGTAGGCAAGGCAAGAAATACTTGGGGGAGGGTGTGAATAGTGTTGTATAAAAATCAAAAACGAAATAGAACTTTTTCTTCTGTTCAGTCGACTTGAAAAGAGAAATAAGCCGACTGAGGCGTCAGATTAGAAGAGTATTTTAGACAAGTCTGATCAGTCGACTTATAGCGAAAAACAGTCGACTTGCCAGACAATTTTCCGAAGAGGATATTCTACAAGTCAGACCAATCGACTTAAAGAAGAGACGCAGTCGACTGTCCAGGCAAGTTTTCAAAGAGAATTAAATGCAAGTAAAGAAAAATGCAAGTTCAGAGAAATACAACCACAGAGTACACACGATGTATCCTGGTTCGGTCCTCCCGACCTACATTCAGTCCCCAAGCAACCCACTTGAGATTTTCCACTATTCTATAAAAGAAATACAAGAATACCCTACGGTATTTAGACAATAAACTTGTCCAATCCGTAGACCTCTCTCACCACTAGAGAGAGCAAACCCACTCTTCAACCAAGAGTGAAAAACTGATTCTACAACCTAGAGCCCTACTCTCCAACCGAGAGGACCACTCTCACAACCCGAGAGTGAAGAACAACAACAAAAGTGTTACAATCAACCTATAGCCTTGTTTTGTGATTGTGATTTTTGTAAGTGGTTATTCGGTCAACTTCTGAATTCAGTCCAAAACGAATTCAATGTTATATTGGACTGAAAATCAGATAACCAAGACTTAGAAGTTTAGAGTGCAAGTTTGAATACTTGTTCTTTTGAAAGCAATAACCTTAAACTTTTTATCAAATGCTTGGAACTTTTCAATGGTGATTACTAAGCTCTATTTATAGAGAGGAATCCCTTGAACGTTTGTAAAACAGTTAATAAAACTATTTTAAAACGGAAAAAACAAATACTTTTGAATTCGAAAAACAAGTTTTGAATTCTGAAATATGTCGAAACGACTTAAACAATCAACTGGGTTACCATGATGAGTCACCTGGTCAGAGTTTGAAAGAGTTCAGTCAGTTTTGTATTGGTACAGTCGACTGATGCCATAAGGCAGTCGACAATTACTCAACAGCTGATCTAATTCAAACTGTTTCGACCTTTAATCTTTTGAAAAACACTCAATTATAAAGATGTGTGAGTGTGTGTGTGTGACAAGGCTTTACATTAATCTATAACTCAAAAAAGGAAAAATTACAATTGTTTTACAAGACAGTTAATATGACACATTGGAGCATAGGTCATGTCTTAAGTCTTGACTTGAGTCTTGAGTCTTGAGATGGAGCTTTAGCCTTTGTCTTTGACTTTGAAGCTTGCTTGATCAATCTTAAGCTTTTAGAGCTTTGTAGATTTCTTGATAAATTTGCTTTGAGAGCTTCGTTTGAACACTTTGCCTTTGTGTATACATGGTAGTGATACAACCTGCAATATATAAGAAGCAGCACAACAAATTTGCATTGTGTTGTAGTCATCAAAATCAAGAATCAACATTCGCCCCCTTTTTTATGATGACAACACAATAGCTTACAATAATAGAAATATTACACATGCTCAATGCTCCCCCTAACTAATGTACAATATGCATATGTTGAAAAATTGGACGAAAAACACATATGTTGAAAAACATGCACGAAAAACATGCACCAAAGACACAAACACAAACATATAGCTAGTTTTCTCCCCCTTTGTCATCAACAAAAAAATAGGAGGAAAAATAGTAAACACAAAGAAGCATTTGCAACATAATAAACACATAGAAAAAGAAAATTTATACATAGAAATTTGAAATACATTGTTCAAACGACTACATAAAAACAGAAAATACAAAAATAAGTAGAAAAATAAAATGCAGCTAATCAGTCTTCGTCATCTTCATCTTGGGCACCTTGAGAGGGAGGAGAAAACTGAGAGGTGAACAAGTGAGTGAGATGGAAAAAACTGAGAGGGCATCTTGACGATCCATGATATAGTTAATAGAAGTGTAATGACTCCTAGGATCATCAAAATCAGCACGAGGACGAGATAAACTAGAAGAAGAAGACCGTCGAGCTGAAGTGGCTAAGGGGATAGGAGGTGTATTCCTACGAGGTGGAGAGGTGAGAAGTTTCATACGGGCTAGACTCGCATGATCAAAGTACTCATAGTGTTTTACAACACTCGTCTCCGAATCGAGATCAATGTCATAAGCGGAGAAGATGTGAGTGAGTAAAGCACCAAAAGGAAGAAATGAAGAATGAGTCTTATGAAGACGATTAAAGATGACTTGACCCCAATTTATTTTTATATTGCCAAAAATTGCATAAGCGGCTTGTTGCAACTCATGGGAATACTGGTCATAACTCCCGGTTTTGGGAATAATGTTATATGACAGTATGCGTGCAACTAACTTAGCAATAGGAGTAATTGATTGATTGGTCATAGGAGGACCTCGAGTTGGCAAATAAATTCTTAATAATATGGTGTCATCATTCATCACAACATCTCCTAAATCAAACCCTTCATCAGACAGACCCAAAATAAGACTTAATCTAGCAGGGGTGAGTCTCATGCGTTTATTTTTGACAGAAGATAGAATAAATATCTCGTTACCATCCTCCGATGTAACAACCTTTATATTTGTGTAAAACAAATATATAAGGTGAGGGTAGTAAGAGGGTTGGTTTACTAAAGACAATAAATCAAATAACCCACATTATTCAAATAATGGGGCTAGAGGAAACCTATCAAGATCCGGAAAGTTTACAAATCTACCCGGAAAAATAATAATTGAACAAATAATGTACCATTCATCAATAATACTAGGGCTTCTTAAGTACTGAAGATAGTCTCTTGAAGATTGTCCCTCCTCTACATTTAAGGTACGAGATCTTTTAGGAGCCATTACTCAAAAACTCTAAGAAAGAAAGGAAAAGAGTCTAAGAAGATATACCAACGAAGAGAGTGAAATAGAGGCACTGGTCTTAGGAAAGAGGACTTCGGAAAGGGGAAAGCTACTGAATTAGAGCTCCGATTTGGATTCAAGATCTGAAATCGCCAAAGTGCAGCAGCACTAGCCAACTGGGAGAGAGACAATGAAGAGTAAAGTGAAAAAGAAAGAGGTAGAAGTTAGGGTTTTTACTCAAGGGTAAAGGGCTAGGATCAGATCTGGAGAACATCAAGGGACGAGATTGGTCAAAGGTGAAAACAGAGTAAAAGAATCGCCTCAAAAGAAGTGCCAAATTTCGAATCTGAAGAAAACTGATTCGTGATAGTCGACTGTATGGCTAGGGCAGTCGACTTAGTCGAGAGCAAAAATAGATAAACAAAAATAGAAAAAATACAACTGGCAGTCGACTGGATTACTGTTCATAGTCGACTTTCCAGAGGATAAAAAATCAGGAAAATACATATAACGAAAAATACTTGATCAGTCGATTGAAATAAAGTGTTAAGTCGACTTACCAAAGTTAAACTTTCAAGATACATCATGAAAACTACAAATTCCTATTTCTATTCTTAAAGTAATAAAAGTTTCTTCCTTAAGTGGTTTAGTAAAGATATCTACTACTTGTTTATCAGTAGAAATAAAGTCTAAAGAAATATCTCCCTTTAAAATATGATCACGTAGAAAATGATGTCTAATATCAATGTGTTTCGTACGTGAATGTTGAACTGGATTTTTAGATAAGTTAATGGCACTGGTATTATCACACATTATAACAGGTTTTGAAAATGAAATACCAAAGTCTAATAAGGTTTGTTTCATCCACAAAATTTGGGCACAAGCCAAACTTGCAGCGATATATTCAGCTTCTGTAGTAGATAGGAATACTGAATTTTGCTTCTTACTACACCAAGATACTAGGGAGTGTCCCAAAAAGTGACATGTTCCACTAGTGATCTTGCGGTCAGTTTTACCACCGGTGAAATCCGCATCGCTATATGACAAGTTGAAAATTATCGGTGCGTAGATAAAACAAACCATAATCAGACGTGCCTTTAATATATCTTAAAATACGTTTCACAAGTGAGATTCTTTAGGACATGACTGATATCTAGCACACAAACATACACTAAACATAATGTCTGGTCTACTAGCAGTTATATATAAGAGTGAGCCAATCATACCCCGATAGAGTTTTTGATCGACACTCTTACCTAATTCATCTTTGTCAAGGATAGTGGTAGTAGCCATAGGTGTGGTCTTACTACTCGTGCTATCCATGCCAAATCGTTTGAGTAATTCCTTAGCATATTTTTCTTGATTAATAAATATGCCATTTGGTGACTGTTTAATTTGAAGTCCAAGGAAATAATTGAGTTCACCCATGTGACTCATCTCAAACTCATTTTTCATGGTATTAGCAAACTCTTGACATAGATTACTATTAGTAGAACCAAAAATTATATCATCTTATATGATCAAAATATCAGTCTCAATTCTCCTAATAAACAAAGTAGTATCTATTACCTATTTCAAAACTCGTTCTTAAAAGAAAAGTCTTCAATCGATCATACCAAGCAGTAGGTGCTTGTTTAAGACCATATAACATCTTTTTTAATTTAAAAAAATGGTTTGGGAATTGTTCATGTTCGAAACCAGGTGGTTACTTAACATAAACATCTTCCTTTATAAACCCATTAAGGAAAGCACTTTTCACGTCCATTTGGAAAAGTGTAAAATTCAACAAACAAGCAAAAGATAATAAAATATGAATTGATTCTAGTCTAGCAACAGGAGCATATGTTTCATCAAAATCTATGTCTTCTTCTTGATTATATCCTTGAGCAACTAGTCTTTCTTTGTTCCTAACGACTTGTCCTGATTCATCTAACTTATTCTTGAATACCCATTTGGTACCAATTATAGTATGATCATGAGGTCATAGAACTAAATCCCACACATCATTCCTTATAAATTGGTTTAACTCATCTTGCATGGCATTCATCCAAAACTCATTCTCACAAGCTTCTTGTATATTCTTCGGTTCAAAATCCGACAAGAAAGCCGTGTGAGAAATCATGTTAACATGAGATCTTATCTGAATACCACGTGAAATGTCACCAATTATTAAGTCATGAGGATGATCTCTAACTTCAACAAAAGATTTTGATAAAGTTGGAGACATCACAACAGGATCAGTCGACTTGACTAGCCCATCAGTCGACTGATTCACATCAGTCGACTTGACTTCCTTATCAGTCGACCTATCCGCAAGGGTAGTTTGCTCAAAAGATGTAATAACCTTATTTAAAGGTGATGAATCAGTTTCATCATCTTCAATTAAAGTTGATGAAGGCAGAGATTCATCAAATGCAACATGCATGGATTCTTCAATAGTCAATGTTGACTTGTTGAAGATCCTATATGCCTTACTCCTATTTGAGTATTCTATAAAAATACCTTCATTACATCTAGGATCAAACTTATCTAAATTATCTTTAGTGTTCAAAAAAAAAACACTTACATCCAAATATTTTGAAGTAAGATACTTTAGAAATTCTATCAAAAAATAGCTCATAACTTGTTTTCTTAAGCTTAGGCCTAATCAATATTCTATTTAAAACATAACAAAATGTAGCAACAACTTCAGCCCAAAAATACTTAGGTAAATTGCTTTCAACAAGCATGGTACGTGTACACTCTTGCAAAGTCCTATTCTTTCTTTCGACCACTGTATTTTGTGGTGAAGCTCTAGAAAATGCAAATGAATGAGTTATATCATTCTTATTGCAATATTCTGCAAACGTTTCATTCTCAAATTCTCCACCATAATTACTTCTAATAGTGACTATGGTTAGAGAGTTTTGATTTTGAATTCGTTTACAAAAATTAGCGAATTCAACAAAAGCATCATTCTTATGTTTTAAAAACAACGTGCAAGTGAATCGTGAAAAATCATCTACTAAAACAAATACATACCTACTTTTATTTAAAGAAGCAACTCTAGTAGGGCCAAATAAATCCATGTGGATTAATTCGAGAAGCCTACTAGTATAAATTACTTCTTTTGTTTTAAAAATAGATTTAATTTGTTTACCTAGTTGACATGCATCACATAACTTATTCTTTTTATAGGATAGTCTTGGCAGCCCTTTAACTAGGTTGTACTTAGACAATTTAGCAAGAGTTTTCATCTTCACATGGCCAAATCGCTTATGCCATAGCCAAGAATCATTATTAGAAGCTTCTAAGCAGAAATCATTCGAAAAATCATATGACTTTAAACACAATTCATAAATGCTATTCTTCCTAAATCCTTGAAAAATTATATTTTGCATGGTAGAGTCATAAATTAAACATGCATCTTTTTCAAACATGATTTTATATCCCTTATCACATAGTTGGCTAATACTTAACAAGTTATACTTAAGTTTACTAACTAGAAAGATATCTTCTACTGAAGGGTTAGTGTGCTTACCGACCATGCGTATTCATTCCCTTTGTTGTTGTCACCGAATGTGACTGTTCCTCCATCAATTTCTTGTATGGAAGATAGGAGGTTGGCATGACCAGTCATGTGCTTTGAGCATTCGCTGTCAAGTATCCACCGATCTCTTTTAGGTACCTATAAAATTTTCAATGTGAATATGGTACCCTTTTCATTGGGTCCAAAAGAGATTAATTTATGGGAAACCAAACCCAAAGAGAGTTTAATTTTCCACCAAATGCAGAAATATAATTAACAAAATTACATACAGAAAGAATGTTTGAATTAATGTAAGTAATTCTATCTTTTGGACTCAGATTGACTGGAACCCATATATTTTTGCTCTGTTCAGTCGACTTTATCAAACCTTTCAGTCGACTGTTACTGAAATCCAGTCAACTGGGAGGTAGAATAGGCTGACTTATCTGAGGTTTTTTTCCCTTTGAATGAGACTCTAAACCTCTGGACAGGCGACTGATACTTGGGTTCAGTCGACTGATCTGAACTATAGATTTACCTTTATCATTAAAACTTACAGTTTTAGGCTTTTTAAAAAACTCATACAGTTTATTTTTAACACTAGAAATAGATATAGGTTTATTTACACTAGTGTTCTTAGAGACAAGAGGTTTTTCAAGAGACTTTTGAAAACCAAGTCCAAATCTTTTATTAGTTTGTACTTGATTTTGGAGAACATCGTTTAAATTCTTCTTACCTTTATTAAATTTAGATACATTCTTGGATATCTCTTCATAATTTTTTTTAGAGACACAAGATCTACTATATATAAACTAGAAAGATGAGAATTTAAAGATTTTACTTCTTTATCAAGGTCAAGATTTTCTTAGGAAAGTGTTTGATTTACTTTCTGCAAATTCTTAACTCTAATTTTTTCTTTCTTAAGCTCTTGAAAAATCCCGTTGAATGTATCAAGTAAATTATTAGAATCATAATCATCACTTACTTGATTTTGAAACGCCATAAAGCAAACGTTAGCAACCTCGTTTGTCTCTTTATTTTCTTCTTCCTGTGAAGAGTCGCTATCATCCCAAGTTGCTTGGTATGCCTTTTTGTTCTTCATGAACTTGTTCTTTGTGTACTTGTCCTTTTTGAAGTTGGAAGCCTTTCCTTTAGATTTAGCGTTCTCTAGTGGTCAATCCTTCTTCATATGACATGTTTTGTTACACCTGAAATAAGTTGGAAGTTCATTAGTATCTTTGGATTTTGAATTAAACTTACCTTTCCTTAGGAACTTTTTGAACTTTCTCGTGAACATGTCTATCTCTTCCTCATCTTATTCTTCATCCTCGAAGTCCGACATGGCTTTAAATGCTAGTGTCTCCTTCTTTGATTGTTGAGGTTCTAGATCCTTCTTGTATTCTTCAAGTTGTACCTCATACGCCATAAGATTTCCCACAAGATTTTCGAGAAAAAGTTGTGTTAAATCGTTGGCCTCTTCTATGGCGGTGGTATTCTTCTCCCATTCGGGAGTTAGTGCACGAAGAACCTTTCTCACCATTTCATCTTGAGTGTACGTCTTTCCAAGTGCCACAAGTGAATTTGTAATGTCCGTGAACCTTGTAATCATCTCAGACACATTCTCGTTCTCCTTCATGCGGAACATCTCGAACTTGTGAACAAGAATAGATATTTTAGATTCTTTTACTTTATTTGTTTCTTCATGAGTTACCTCAAGTGTGTGCCAAATTTGATGTGCGGTTGTTGCATTGGACACACAGTTGAACTCCTCCTTTGTAAGGACACAAAATAGCACGTTCATCGCCTTTTTATTGTCCATTGTTTGACTCTTCATGTCATCGTTCCATTGTGCATATGGAATAGTAGGAGCGGTATACTCAGTATCTGTCATGTTCTATATCTCATAGTTTATGGACTGAAGGTAGATCTAGACAAGAAATACTAGAGGAAGGGTGAAAAGTGTTGTATAAAAATTAAAAATGAAATAGAACTTTTTCTTCTGTTCAGTCGACTTGAAAAGAGAAATAAGTCGACTGAGGCGTCAGATTAGAAGAGTATTTTAGACAAGTCTGATCAATCGACTTATAGCGAAAAACAGTTGACTTGCCAGACAATTTTTTGAAAAGGATATTATACAAGTCTGACCATTCGACTTAAAGAGGAGACGTACTCGACTGTCCAGACAAGTTTTCGAAGAGAATTAAATGCAAGTAAAGAAAAATGCAAGTTCAGAGAAATATAACCACAGAGTACACACGATGTATCCTGGTTCGGTCCTCCCGACCTACATCTAGTCCCCAAGCAACCCACTTAAGATTTTCCACTATGCTTGAAAAGAAATACAAGAATATCCTACGACATTTAGACAACAACCTTGTCCAACCAGTAGACCTCTCTCACCACTAGAGAGAGAAAACCCACTCTTCAACCAAGAGTGAAAAACTGACTCAACAACCTAGAGCCTTACTCTCCAACCGAGAGGACCACTTTCACAACCCGAGAGTGAAGAACAACAGCAAAAGTGTTACAATCAACCTATAGCCTTGTTTTGTGATTGTGATTTTTGTAAATGGCTATTCGGTCTACTTCTGAATTCAGTCCAAAATGAATTCAATGTTATATTGGACTGAAAATTAAAGAACCAAGACTTAGAAGTTTAGAGTTCAAGTTTGAATACTTGTTCTTTTGAAAGCAATAACCTTAAACTTTTTATCAAATGCTTGGAACTTTTTTAATGGTAATTCCTAGGCTTTATTTATAGAGAGGAATCCTTTGAACGTTTGTAAAATAGTTAATAAAACTATTTTAAAACGGGAAAAAAACACTTTTGAATTCGAAAAAACAAGTTTTGAATTCTGAAATCTGTCGAAACGACTTGAACAGCCGACTGGGTTACCATGATGAGTCGACTGGTCAGAGTTTGAAAGAGTTCAGTCAGTTTCGTACTAGTACAGTCGACTGATGCCATAAGGCAGTCGACTGGTACTCAACAGCTGATCTAATTCAAACTGTTTCGACCTTTAATCTTTTGAAAAACACTCAATTATAAAGATGTGTGGGTGTGTGTGTGTGACAAGGTTGTACATCAATCTAAAACTCAAAAAAGGAAAAATTACAATTGTTTTACAAGACATGTAATATGACACATTGGAGCATAGGTTTTGTCTTGAGTCTTGAGATGGAGCTTTAGCCTTTGTCTTTGACTTTGAAGCTTTCTTGATCAATCTTAAGCTTTTAGAGCCTTGTAGCTTTCTTGATCAATTTGCTGTGAGAGCTTCATTTGAACACTTTGCCTTTGTGTATACATGGTAGTGATACAACCTGCAAGATATAAGAAGTAGCACAACAAATTTGCATTGTGTTGTAATCATCAAAATCAAGAATCAACAGAAAGGTCTAGTGGTAGGGGGTCCACAAGGGACATGAGATTCTTTTGAGAATTCATTCATGATCTTGCCCTCATTGACCTACCGCTCTCAGGCAGGAAGTACACCTGATCCAACCTCAGATCATCCCCAGCTATGGCCAGGCTTGACAGATTCTTAATCACATCAGCATGGGACCTCTATTTCCCCAGTTGCATTCAGTACTCCTTGCCCCGATATTTGTCTGATCACTGCCCTATTATTCTTGACACTCAGGTCATTTCACGACAAGCACATTACTTCAAGTTTGAGAAAGCATGGCTTGCACACTCCTTCTTTATTCCTGATGTTCAAGAGTGGTGGAATAACTTCTTCTGTGCTGGCAACCCGGTTGACATCTTTGCATGCAAGTTGAAGCTTCTTAGGAGGCATATTCGAAGGTAGAGAAATGATACATTTGGCCTCATCCCAACCCGAAAGAAGCACCTGCATGAAAAACTTCTCAAGTTGGAGATTGAAGCAGAGCAGCTCCCCGCACCACACGACTTTTTAAAAGCTACTCAACTAGAACTCCAGGATCTCATCAAAGTAGAGGCAGTGTATTGGAGACAGAGTTCAAGAGTGCAATGGATCAAAGAGGGAGATGCAAACTCCAAATTCTTTCACTCAATTGCTAATGGTAAAAGGAGGCGGAACTTCATCCACAGTCTCAGTATCGATAACACCCTCACAACCTCCCCCTCTATTATCAGAACAGCATTCGAGAATCACTTTCAGGAGATTTGCTACACCATCTGATTTTCGCATTAATTGGCAATCCCTTTATCCTTCCAATGTAGTCAATTTGGAGCACCTTGATAATCCGTTCACTATTGAGGAGACTAGAAAGGCGGTGTTTGAAATGAGTAGAGACAAAGCACCTGGACCTGATGGGTTCTCCATGTGCTTCTACCATACTTTCTGGGACACCATCAAGGAAGATTTACTTGCTATGTTGCAGTCAGTGCAGAGGGGAGATGCGGACCTTGGAAGAATGAATTATTCTAGCATTATTCATATTCCAAAATGTGAGGGTGCAAACTTTGTAATGGACTTCCGGCCTATCAGCTTTCTTAACTGTTCATTCAAGATCTTCACCAAAATCCTCGCCAACAGACTCAACCCCATCCTTCACTTCCTGGTGTCGTCTTCTCAAAGCGCTTTCCTTAAAGGCAAATCAATGGTGGACTGCTTTCTGGTTGCCCACGAAGCTATCAACCTCTGTAGCCGTAGAAGCTCAGATACGCTCTTGTTTAAGATAGACTTCACCAAAGCTTTTGACACTGTGAGTTGGGATTTTCTAGACCAACTTCTTGTCGCTAGAGGGTTTGGTCCAGCTTGGTGCAGATGGATTCATATGATCCTTAGAACGGCAAAATCATCTTTCATCATCAACGGTGAAAGTGGTAAATAAATCAACTCTAAGAGAGGACTTAAGAAAGGGGATCCTCTTTCGCCGATGCTCTTCATCTTAGTGGTTGATGTGCTAACTCAGATGCTCTTTAGTGGTCGAAGAAATGGTGTATTCTCCCAACTTCCTATCAGAGGTGCACTAGCAAACCTGTCCATTCTTCAGTTCGCAGATGATACTCTAATCTTTTGTAGAGGTGAAGAGTGGAAGATTCTCAACCTCAAGGTAACTCTTAAACTATTTGCCAATGTCTCTGGCCTGGCCAAAAACTTCAATAAGTCTTCGATCATTTATTTTGATAAATCGCAAGCCAAGATCCATGCCTTCTCAACTATTCTGGAGTGCAAAGAAGAATGCCTACCTTTCAGCTACCTGGGAATGCCACTCTCCAAGGGCAAGCTTAGCAAAAGAAGTTGGCAACCCCTTATCCTAAAGATTGAGAAAAGACTATCGGTGTGGAAGGGCAGGATGCTTTCAAGAGGGGGAAGGTTGGTGCTCATTAATGCGGTTCTTAGTGCCTTGCCAGTATATTTTGCATCCTTCTTTAGACTACCCCGATGGGTGATAAAGCAGATTGACCAAATTCATTGTCAATTCTTTTGGAGTGGCTCAGATACGAATGCGAGAGGTGTGGCTTGCAAGAACTGGAAGGCCATCTGCCAACCAAAAGAGCAGGGTGGATTGAGTGTTCTAGACCTGAAAGTCTTCAATGAAGCTCTACTGTTGAAGTGGTGGTGGAACTTATTCTCCTCAGACTCATTAGCTAGCCAAACTCTTAAGAGTCTATACTACAAAAGTGCTACAAACAGCCTTACTTGTCTCCCCATGGCATCCAGCTGTTGGAAGGGGATTTTCTTTCTCAAATAACAATTTCTGATCAATGTGCACTGGCAGCTAGGCAATGGCAACCACATCAAATTCTGGACTTCACGATGGGTTAATGGTAACAACATTGTCACTCTCTGTCCCTCTCTTGCTGCTGCTGCTTGGAATCCACAGGCTGAGGTACTCTCCCAAGGATCTTGGATCAAAGGCATCTGGCATTGGCAACCGCAACTAAACTGCATCTTTATACCACACATCCGTGAAGAAAAACAGAAACTCATAGCTCTGTTAGCATATTACCAACCCTCCACCTCTTATGATCACCCTTCATGGCGTCTCACAACAACATGGGACTTCACCGTCAAATCTGCTTACAACTTCTTCTTCATCTCTGGCCTACGCTCCCCCTACTATGTGGCAACGTGGTCTTCGGCAGTACCACTGAAATGCAAGATCTTCATCTGGCTATTGAGTTGGGACAGACCCAATTCCAAAGACTTTCTCCGCTTTAAAGGATGGCCAGGAGACACAACATGCACAGCTTGTGCGTGTCCTGTCAAAACTGCCTATCACATTTTCTTTGCATGCCCTATGGCAATTACAACCTGGAATTTCTTCACAGCACTCTTCAACATACACTCACTGCCCAATGACCTACATGAATGCTTTAGTTCGTGGTGCTTTGGTACACATGCACAAAGACACACTTGGCATCTCCTCACTATTTCAATTTGCTGGAGTATCTGGCTTGCTAGGAATGAACGTGTTTTTTCTTCTAAATCCCTCTCACTACAACAAATTATTTCTAATGCACTGTTTTGGTTTCGATCCTGGCTAGATGGAGTTGATGGCAAGAAGAAGAAGCAGGCACTGATAAGGGAAGTTGAGCAGGCAGATGTGCAGGATATCTTACTCAAGCAGGCACTAATGCGCATTGACCAAGCTAAGAGTGGAGAAGGCAGCTGCTCAGGCTGAGACTTTCGTAGAGAGGTTTCTTTTTTGGTATGCAAGATGTATGTTGTTTTGGAACGCAGTTATAAGTCCATCTTTTGCTCAGACTGATATTGCGACTTCTCCTTTTGATCAAGTGTTCGGCCGCTGTGAGCTGAATATACTTGATCACATTTTGTAATATGGAACTGTAATTACTCTTTATTAATATAGTTTTTGTGAGGTAGGGGCTTACCCTACCTTTAACCAGTCAAAAAAAAACGTAAATAACCCCTTATATATCAGTTGGACACTTGACCAAAGCGGCTACCGCGTGTGTGCTACGCCTAAGCGTTCCACGTGGCGTGGCCTGGGTTAGGGGGGTCTCGGGTTTGAGCCTTCTAGCTCCCTTTTGATATTTTTTGTGTTCTTTTTTTTTTTTTGAATTTTAAAAATCCAGAAAATTATATAAATAATCATAAAAAAATTATTGGGATAATACAAATTTCTCATTGTTTAAAATATATTTTTGGAGATTTAAGAGTTATATTCTTGTGATAGACATGATTTGATATACAATGTGTATAATTAAGGGGATAAGAATTGATTTGTGGTAAAAAGGAAAGTGGTGGATTTTTGAATGATAAATTTTTAAGGATTAATCGCAAGAGTTGATATTTAAATCTTGGGTTGGAAGTTAGATGAATATGAAAGAAAATAGTGTTGTGAGAAACAATAGTTTGAGATTGTTATTCATGAATGATAAACACAAGAATAAGATGAAAGAATCGATTAAGATGTGAATAAAGTGAATTAAATACATGAATATCGAAGGCTATGAGTACCCGTGATTATGAAACATGAAAATATGTGATTCTAGAGGTTAGTGAAACCTAAGTACCGGCAAATGATGAAAAGAATTAAGTGATTTGAGATTAGGCTATATGGGCCATCTCGGTATTTTTGTTTAAGTCCGGTAAGAGGGGAAGCTAACTCTAGGTGGTGTAACTTATTCATGTTTTAAATATAAGGATTAGGCACTAGGAGAAGATGTAATAGATCTTAGGCAAACGTAAGTGGGGTGAATCTGTATATTCTGACGGTGGATTCCTGGACTATAGACCCAGTCAGACGGTGGATTTCTGGACTGTAGTTGCTTGCGGGGTGAGACGATCCTCAATTAATTCTGGGACTATGATTGGTTTGACGGTGGAATCCAGGACCATGAATAGTCGGGAGGATGGGAGGTAGTTCATCATTATATATGTATATACCGGGGCCGGAGCGGCACTTACGGGATGTTCACATGACGAGGACTTCCGTATAGCTTGACGGTGGATTCCAGATCTGGGGTCCGCACTCGTGGGATGTCTAAAACTTGATTCTGTTAATGTAGTAGTTATTCATGGAGAGGGATTAAACCTTTTAATGTGGAGTACGTAGGTACTTGTCCTCGGACCTATGTAGTATGGGATGCATAGAATCCGAACAAGTATACATTAGTGTCATCTTAGCGTAAACACCTACATTATGCATTAAGGTATTTGTATACACTGACATGTTTAGGATAGTCACTTTTCACTCTTTGTTTTACATTCAAGTTTGTGTATGCTAAAATAAGTGAGTCGCTATATTCTGGCATAGCGAGAATGGCCGTGTATAGTATTGCGTCAATTGTATGTAACTGACGTGCCCACAGTATTCAATGTAGGCATTGGATTTGCAAGGAGATATAAAGATGATTGATGATAAAGATTTGTGTTTTCAGTTGCTGATGTTTAATTGTACATTTATATAATGTTGTAATTCATTTAATTTTCCACTGCAATGTTGTAAAAGAACAATGTTGTATGAATAAAAGTTTTAAATTCCTTGTAAAATTGTATGAAATGAAGTAAAAGATCATGTTGTGCTACGAATTACCGTATTCTAGAATTCGGAGCGTCACAAAGTGGTATCAGAGCCACGCTTCAATGAGTAGTACAAATTTACAAGGACTACATATTAGGGTGGACATTAGAGCATGAGTTCAGTTTATAGAGATTTAAATGTAAGTGATTTACATTTGTGTTGCTCTATACACTGACGTTTTCTCTCCCTTGCCCTATTGGATGGTTGGAGTCATGAATGCAAGTTCATTAACTACTTCATTCATGATACTCTTCTCGTATACAATTGTTGTGAGATTGTATGCGGGTATATTTTTTCTTTGGGATCAGAGTGGCGCAATGGAAGCGTGGTGGGTTTGAACCTACATTTATGATACCTTACACGTAGACACACTTCCTTCTTTAGAAAATTTCTTCATGGATTTTCATCATAGTACTTTTTAACATTCAACATTTTTCAAATAAATATTTTCTTATACTAATTAATTCACTTTGATATTTATTATTTTATTTACAACCCTTAGTCTTAATCTTTTAAGTTTGACTTACTCATTTTCTTTCTTGATATTTCTTCTATGCGCCTTTACATTTTTCCTATTACTTCTACGTATCCTATTAAATTTTGAATTATTACTTATTTAATTATTTTGTAGATTATTATTTCCCTTTATTATTATTTCAATTAGGCTTTGAGTTCTGATTTTGTATATTCACATTCACTTTACAAATACTTTGATTTCACAATATTATATTTTCCCATTATTTTAAGATTGCAATGTTTTACTTGTAAAGATATGACATATTTCTAAACATTATAAATCCTCTTCCTACTATTTAGTGATATAGCATATATTCGATATTTAAAATCTATCATTTCATTTTAATATTTTATCGTTGTAATTTTCTACTCTTACTATCTCAATTTTACTTCTATTTTCATATCACTGATTTCATAACGTAACACCATATTTTATTAAATATCTAATGTCCAAGTACACATGGAAGATTACATTTTCTTATCTCTCATTTTGGTGCAACCTGATGTCGAGAGGGCAAATCTGCAACTAGACATTAATGGAGGCAAATTGCAACTGGATATCGGGGAGGCAAAGTCTGCACCGAAAGTCCAGAAGGCAAACTGCAATCGGATGTCATAAAGGCAATTCTATAACTTGAGGTCGAGGAGGCAAGCCTGCAATTGGACACCAACGAGGCGAACCCACAACAAAAGAAATTTTATACTTTAATAAACCCCACTTTTATTTCTACATATATTTACTTATCACTATTCCATTTTTGGACTAGCTTATAATGTTTTATAACTTAGCATATGCTGCTTCAACTTTATAATACAGATGTACTTCTATACACATTTAATTAATTTCCTTATTATCTATATTTTCCCCTACATCTATCATACATGTGTTTTATTTTCAATCTATATTACTGGTTACTATCGATTATTTTATTACGATTTCATTTTATATTTTTATTGCTAACCTATCTTCGACTACTACTTATATATTTATACTTTCATTTACTACCTACATTTTATTTCTACCCCAACTAATATTATATATTATTTCAAGTATATATTGCTACTTTTACTATTATTTTATTTCATTTCTCCACCTGCTTACTACTTTCATGTTATAGTATTGTTGTTCGTCATAAAGTTTTACACGTATTTACGTATAGAAATTGATTTTCGTGCTATACCTAACAACATATATATATTTTATATATACTAAACATTATTTCAGAAAAAAAGTGTAACTTTACAAATGAAAATTTTTATTATATTATTTTATACATCTCATTGAAACTTTTTACAATTATACTTATTTAATATTCTGTATTCTTTCAACTAAAATTCAATACTCATATATTTTCGGATTTTGACCCAACAACATTTTCTTAAACTACTAATTCAATTTTATCTTGCAATATATAATACTAGTTCAGTTTGCGATTTTGATCGTTCCCTCGCTTATTCCTTTGATAAAAATTTTATTACTAATCCTATTAATAATTTATTAAAGTATCCGTTGATTATTCTTCTCTTTATTCTTTCCAATTGCTTTGTTTGTTTTTTTTCAAATTCTTTCACATTAATGCCTTAATTTATATTATTTTATATGAAAATTTCTTCCAATCTTTTATGGTCATGTTTCTTTTATGCTGTTTTCCAAGTTTTCTTGTTTCGTTCTTATAAATCTTGATACTCATAGTTTTCATATATAAGTTGCCTTGTTTTTTCCACATTGCATATTTTTATGCTACATTTATTTTCTTAATGTTTGTAGTTTTCTATATACAATAATGATACTTTTCTTGGTGTGTACAATATACAATTTTTACTCTAGTAAGTTCTGAGGACAGAACTGTTCTGGGGAGGGGGGGGAGGGGGGAGCGTAACACCCCACAAAATTAAGTTCGGACAATTTTGTCCCTAGTGTGTTACGCACGTGTATTTTGTACTGTTACGGGCAATAACCGTAACATATTTTAATCATACGTATTTTGAATTTCAACTATTTATGTATTTCCTATCTTCTCAAATATTATTTTATCCTATTTGAGTCAACTCAAATATTAAATTTCAATCTTTGTATTTTTACGTGCTTTATACGTGTTATCGATGCACGTATCGAGTACTTATTTTTCACCGCAACGTGTAATATTTTTCATGTGTTTCAATTATTAATTTTATGAATTCTTTGAATTCGTTTTATAAATAGAAATTTATTTTTCCCTATTTTGATTAAAATATTTTATTTGTGCGGTGCACGTGTCTTTCTGTGTACGTATTGATTAAACTACAGTATATATATAATAAAATATATTTTTATATGTTACATTCCGATTACTTATAAATATTTCCCCTTCAATAAAATCAATTTTGTATTTATATATTTGTTTTACATGTGACGCACGTGTTAGCAGTGCACGTATTAGTTGCATTATCTTTTAAAATAAAATTTCATGAAGTATGTGTGTATGTCTATTTTATTCATGCATGAAAACTATAAAAAAAATATTATTCATCAAACTAATTCTATATGCATACTATATATATAAACATATATTTTAATTTAAAAAATAAAAATAATAAATTATTGTGTGGTGTACACTAGCACGTGCACGTGCACACGTGCAAAGTGCACTCCATGGTATGAATTGTGCTAATCTAGCTACCTAAATATATAGATAAAACTAGACACAAATTATAAAAACCTCGCAAGTGCACGAATCGTTAGAAAAGCGTAGCAATAGCAAGGGTCGATCCCACAGAGATTGTAGTCTTCAACTTACTAATCAATAAAACTAACAATAAAAATGAATAAGAGTCTTTATAATATTCTAAAAGAACTAAAAGATTAAAACTAAGATGAGAGGTGTTGAATCACAAATATCTCTTGAATAGTTGGGTTGTTGATCTCCACCAGTAGTTAGTAATGCTAAGTTGCCTTCTGAATTTACTTCTAATTACTCATGTTTGTTCACTTCAAGGGCATGGTATCTACTTCTTAAAGTATTGTTTCCCTAGGCCAAGAATTAGGCATGGTATCTACTCTAATTCGTTTCTTCCCCTAAGTATTTTAGCATGGTATCTACTAAGTTATACTTAACAAAAGCATAAGCATAGTGGAAACGAACAAACACTTAAAGTTCTAGAAATTGGTATCAGATCTAGATCCCTTAAGTTGATTGAACCAAGAATCCTAAAGATTCCCTTGTTACAAATTACGAGCACGAGATACGGATCGTCTCAATATGCTCATATAACAGATTCAGATTTCTAACTCACAGACTTGATAATATCAGATTCTGTATGGCAGTCGACTGGCTCTCACCTTCAGTCGACTGTACTTATAACTCCTGAACAAGTTTGACTGTTATCAATCTATATCAATTCAATTAGATTCAATCAATAAGTAAAATAGAAGGATTCAAAAGAACATAGCACTACATAACTACGGCTTCAATCTACCCAACTATGAAATTAGTTCCACATAATAATACTTTTATTGCTTAACAAGTTCAAATACATGATCAACATCAAAGAATAAAGAGAGAAGAAATAAACTAATGGATTCCGGCAATAGAGTCGACTGGCTGTCACACAGTCGACTGCCTTCGAGTACTGGTTCTCCTCTTCCCCTTCTTCGATGATGATGGAATGAAGCACTGGTTGATGACTTGATCGTTGGGAATTCTGAGATTAAGTTGCGTCCAAGAGATAGATGCTTTCTGGCGGATCTCCTTTCTGATATTTATAGAGTACGGCTGAGAATTAGGGTTTCCACTTTTTAAGGGAAAAATCTTCTTGATTTGATGATTTATGTCTTTCTCTTTTCTTCTTTCTTTTCTTATCTGTTCACCACGTTCCCAGTCTCTAGATTTGATTCGTTGCATAAGATCTGGATTTAAATAGATTTGAAATTAGATTTGGGTGAATCTTCGAATATCTTATCTGTTTACTCCGCCGCAGACCAGTCGACTTATCTTCGAACCAGTCGACTGAGTCGAGACTCCTGAAGATTTCCTAATTGTTCAGACCAGTCGACTGTCTTTTGGGAGTGAGTCGACTGTGTCGAGAGTTGTGGAAAATCAGCTTCTCTTGTCCAGTCGCCTGTGTTGGGGAACCAGTCGACTGATCCTCTGCAGTTTGCTGTGTATTATCCTTGAAGTCCTAAATCTGCTTCGTTTTCTGTTATAAGCTGTTTCCTATGGAAAAGAGAAAATAGGAGTTAAATACCACATATAGAGCTTTTAAATGTCTAATTATATTAAGATTATTGCTCTAAAAAGTGAATAATATTGTGTTCATCAAATACCCCCAAACTTAGATTTTGCTTGTCCTCAAGCAAACTAAAATTATGAATAGGGAGAATAATAATCACAATAGACTCAACCACCAAGATTTCTTATTATGTGGACATCAGCATAGAAAGGTATAAACAATTTCAAACAAAGTAAAATTAAACATACCCACTTTCTCTAGTGCAATTGCTTAGTCATAATCCCCAAACTTAATCATATTTGTCATGCGATTAATGTAGTTATAGTATGCAACTACTCAGTCTGTGATTATCCCTTTTCTCTACTACAAACCGAGTAGCAAACTAGAGTTTTTTTTTTTTTTTTTTTTTTTTTTTTTAGTTAGTCTCTTCTCTAAAGATGTCACTTGCCTTTTGACGCGAATGCGAAACATTTGTGATGTATCCACCCGGTTACTCAACAAGTCACAAACTCTAAAGTGCTTTGCATACTCGTATTTTGAGTTGCCGTTTGACATAAAGGTAAACATTGGTGATGAATACCCCTAGTTACTAAGCACTCAAAACATTGGAGTAGATTGACTTTATTCATTTTTATTTTTATTTTTTATTTTTTATTACTCTATTTACTTAAACTCTGTTTAGGACTAGATCAAAGGGAATAATTACCGGAAAAAAGCATCACATTTGTTTTTTATGAATAATCGCATGACTTCTATAACTTCGTAAGGAATTATGAAAATCAACAATTCTAAAGTAAATAAGTATCCTTCTTCTTACTTTATAAGAGATTGTTTATCCTAAAATTTTCAACAAGATGATAAATATAAATAACCCTAATACCCCCAAACTTAGATGGAACATTGTCCTCAATGTTCGAAAGAAAATTTAAAAATAGGCCTATGTCACATCTAGTAAGGAGAAGCTAAAAATAAAAATAACTCAAAGAAAAAGAATAATGAATAACTAAAAGAAACTAAAGGGAAAGTGTAAATACTCCCCTGAAAAATTGGGTTGCCTCCCAACAAGCGCTGTGTTTTCTGTCTTCAGCTAGACATGATGAGGTCATGCCATGTATTGAACGGTTTGAAGATCCGCATCCTCCTCTTGCGGTTCTATGCTCATCTCTATGTATGGCTTTGCTTTATGCCCGTTCACCTTTAATGTTTGATTCTTTTCTTTGCTATGAACCTCCAAAGCGCCATATGGAAAGACTTTTGTGACAATATATGGTCCATACCATCGTGACTTAAGCTTGCCTGGAAAGAGTCTTAATCTTGAGTTGTAGATCAATACCTTTTGTCCTTCATAAAACTCCTTCCTTGCTAATTGTTTGTCATGGTACAACTTGGTTCTTTCCTTGTACAATTTTGCATTTTCATATGCATCGTGCCTCAATTCTTCAAGCTCATTTAGTTGCAATCGCCTTTTGTCACCTGCCTGTTTCATATCAAAATTGAACCTTTTGATGGCCCAATATGCTTTGTGCTCCAACTCTACTGGCAAATGACATGCTTTTCCAAAGACCAAACGGTATGGTGACATGCCAATGGGTGTCTTGAAAGCGGTTCTGTAGGCCCATAAGGCATCGTTCAAGCGTAGTGACCAATCCCTTCTGCTTGTATTGACTGTCTTCTCCAGGATGCTCTTGATCTCTCTGTTGCTAATCTCCACCTGCCCACTGGTTTGAGGATGATATGGAGTTCCCACTCTATGTGTAATCCCATATTTCTTCATCAAAGAAGCAAATGGAAAGTTATTGAAGTGGCTCCCTCCATCACTTATTATTGCTCGTGGTGTACCAAACCTAGTGAAAATGTTCTCCTGCAAAAACTTGACAACAACTTTGTGATCATTAGTTCGTGAGGGGACAGCCTCGACCCATTTAGACACATAATCCACACCAACAAGTATATATAAATAACCAAATGAGTTAGGAAATGGACCCATGAAGTCGATTCCCCAAACATCGAAAAGCTCGATTACTTGTATGTTGTGCAGTGGCATTTGATTTCTAGAAGAGATGTTGCCTGTCCTTTGGCATTTGTCGCAAGTCCTGCAAAAAGAAAAAGCATCTTTGAATACATTAGGCCAATAAAAACCAGATTGCAATACCTTTAGTGCTGTTCTTTTTGGTCCAAAATGTCCTCCACAGGCATATTGGTGACAGTGTTGTAGAATACTCAATTGTTCTTCGTCTGCCACACATCTTCGTATAATTTGATCAGGGCAGAATTTGACAAGATAAGGGTCATCCCAATAAAAGTGTTTGCACAGAGCCACCAATCTTTTTCTTTCTTGATGTGTCATACCTGGAGGGAAAACATGAGCAGTTAGGAAATTGACAATATCAGCAAACCAGGGAAGCTGGTCAGAGAGATAAGTCGACTGGTTTAAGGACCAGTCGACTGCCCCGAGAGATTGCACATTGATTTCAAATAGTTGTTCATCTGGAAAATTTTCATTCAGCGGGGGCACATTTCTCTCTTCCTCGTGCAGTAATCTGGACATGTGATCTGCCACAACATTGTCGCTTCCTTTCTTGTCTCTAATCTCAAGATCGAATTCTTGAAGCAACAGCACCCATCTAATTAATCTAGGCTTAGCATCCTTTTTAGCAAACAAATATCTCAAGGCAGCATGGTCAGTAAAAACAATAACTTTAGCACCAATTAAATATGATCTAAACTTCTCTACAGCAAAAATAACAGCTAACATTTCTTTTTCAGTAGTGGAATAATTTAGCTGTGCATCGTTTAAAGTTCGAGAAGCATAGTAAATAACATGAGGTTTCTTATTGATTCGTTGACCTAAAACAGCCCCTAAAGCATAATCACTTGCATCACACATGAGCTCGAAAGGATGGCTCCAATCTGGTGCCATGACTATAGGTGCAGAAATAAGAAGATTTTTTAATGTAATAAAAGCATTTGTGCACTCTTCTGTCCATACAAACTCAACATCCTTAGCCAACAAGTCACAAAGGGGTTTGGAGATTTTTGAAAAATCTTTTATGAATCTTCTATAAAACCCCGCATGTCCAAGAAAACTCCTAACACCCTTAACTGTAGTGGGAGGGGGTAGCTTTGATATGATGTCAATTTTTGCCTTGTCTACCTCTATGCCTCTTTTTGAAATAACATGTCCCAAGACAATACCTTGTTGTACCATGAAATGGCACTTTTCCCAATTCAGCACTAAATTGCATTCTTCACATCTTTTAAGCACAAGCTGCAAATGGTTAAGGCATTCATCAAAACAAGATCCAAAAATACTAAAATCATCCATAAATACCTCGATGAACCTTTCCACCATGTCTGAAAATATGCTCATCATGCATCTTTGAAATGTTGCTGGAGCGTTGCACAATCCAAATGGCATCCTCCTGTAAGCAAAAGTACCAAAAGGGCATGTAAAAGTTGTCTTTTCTTGATCTTCTGGAGCAATAGCAATTTGATTATAGCCACTATAACCATCTAGAAAACAATAATGACTATATCCTGCTAATCTTTCTAACATTTGATCAATAAAAGGAAGAGGGAAGTGATCTTTCCTGGTTTCATTGTTCAGTTTCCTATAATCAATGCATACCCTCCAACCTGTGGTCACTCTAGTAGGAATAAGCTCATTCTCTTCATTTGTCACCACTGTGACTCCACTTTTCTTAGGCACTACATGCATAGGACTTACCCATTTGCTATCTGAGATAGGATAGATGATGCCAACATCTAGTAGCTTCAAAATTTCTGCTCTTACCACTTCCTTCATGTTGGGGTTGAGCCTTCTCTGTGCCTCTCTGCTAGGTTTTGCATCGTTCTCAAGGAGTATTCTATGCATGCATTTGGATGGACTTATTCCCTTGATGTCTGCAATGGTCCATCCTATTGCATTTTTGTGTTCTCGCAATACCTTCAGCAGCTTTGCTTCTTCCTGTGCATTTAAGTTTGCAGCAATTATCACTGGTAGCGTCTGGTTCTCGCCTAAAAATGCATGCTTCAAATGGTCGGGCAGCTGCTTGAGTTCTATGTCTGGAAGCTTCTGTACAGTCGACTGGTCCATGTCAGCAGTCGACTTGTTCTGGGCGTCTTGATTCGGTTGACTGGTTAGAATACCAGTCGACTTACTCTGTTCATCAGTCGCTTGATCTGTAGAAGAACAATTTTTATCAGACACCAATTTTTCAAATAAAGGTGCAGGCTTACCTGAATATGACTGTGGAGTTTCAAGGTGATGTACTGTCTCTGCAATCCTCCAGTCATCATATTCCTGTTCAACATTAGATAAAGTTAGAGATTGAGTGATTGTGGCTTGAAGTGGTTCAACGCTATGTACCTGAAATGTTTGATCAACAATCCCCTGCACCACATCAATATTATAGCATTCATGATCATCTTGTGGTAATTTTAGTGTATCAAACATTTTAAATTCCACTTTTTCTCCGTTTATCTTCATACTTATAATGCCCTTTTTAACACAAATTTTTATATCAGCTGTACTCATAAAGGGCCTACCTAATATGATCGGTAGAGATGATGACATTGAAGATTCCTCCATATCTAACACAACAAAATCAGCAGGCAAAATAAAATCATTTACCTGAACTAGGACATCTTCTAATATACCTCTAGGTCTTTTTATACTGCGATCAGCCAATTGCAAAGTGATGGATGTTGGCTTGAGTTCCCCCAATCCAAGCTTTTCGTAAACAGAATAAGGAAGAAGGTTTATGCTTGCCCCCAAGTCTAGCAGTGCTTTTTCAAAGAAGTGCTCACCAACTTTGCAAGAAATGGTGAAACTACCTGGATCTTTCAGTTTAGGTGGTAGTTTTCTTAATAATACAACGCTCACTTCTTCTGTCAAAGCCACATCCTCCTTAACCTGAAATGTTCTTTTGTGAGTACAACAGTCTTTCAAAAATTTGGCATAAGAAGGAATTTGTTTAATAGCATCAAGTAGGGGAATATTAATTTCTACCTTTTTGAGAGTTTCAAAGACGTCAAATAAATGTTGTTCTTTCTTTTTATTGACTAACCTTTGAGGGAATGGTGGTGGAACTGTCCCTACTTTTTCACTTACCTTACTTGAACCCAAAGCTTTTGATGGTTGTGTATCTGGTTTGTCTGTATGTGTTCCAACCATGTTGTCAATTATCTTACCATTTCTTAGGGTTGTGACTGCTTGGAGCTGTTCTTGACCTCCAGGGTTTGGTATGGTTTGTGAAGGGAGTTCTCCTGCCTTTCGTTCGCTTAACTCTTTTGCAATCTGACCAATTTGTGTTTCTAACTTCTGAATTGCTTGTCCTTGTTGGTTGCTTGTTTGATGTTGTTGTTGGAGCAATTGAAGAACGGTGGACTCAAAATCCAACTTCTTCTGTTCTGGGGCTGGTCGATCAAACCCACTTCCCATCTGAGGGTTCCTTGTATGTCCTTGTGTGAATTGATTCCCTTGATTATTTTGATTATTGCTCCATGAGAAGTTTGGATGATTCCTCCATCCTGGGTTATATGTGTTCGAGTATGGATTGTTCTTTGGTGGAAACACTCCTCGACCCACATAGTTCGCATGCTCCTGATCTGTGAAAGTAGACATGGGACATGTATCAGTTGTGTGATCTAAATGAGAACAAATTGCACACATTTCATTTGTTTGATTTTTAACTCCACCCATCGTCGACATTGCATTAACAAGCATATCAATTTTCTTATTCATGTTTGCCATTTCTAATTGAATGTTATTACTATTAGAGATTTCGTAAACTCCCTATTTTTTCATAGGTCCCCTTCTTGTTGAGAATTGTTGGGAGTTCTCGCTGAGTTCTTCAAAAAGTTCAATGGCTTCTTCTCCACTTTTCCGCATCAAAATTCCATTGCAAGCTGCATCAACAATTGCCTTGTTAGTGTCATTTAAACCTTCATAAAAAGCTTGTACCTGATCATCCTTAGGCAGATTGTGAGTAGGACACTTGAGAAGCTTGCTCTTGAAATCCTTCCATGCTTCGAAAAATAAATCTCCATCCTTTTGTTGGAAGAGTTGAATCTCCCTTTTCAGCTGTTTGGTCTTTTGGGCTGGAAAGAATTCTTTCAAAAATTTCGTTGCCAATTGCTCCCATGAATTAATTGATCCTGGTTCCAAAGAATTATACCACAACTTAGCATTAAGTTTTAAAGAAAAAGGAAACAAGATTAACCTGATTTGTTCAGCGGTAAGCCCTTGGACGCTTTGTGTCCTGCAGAGATCGAAAAAGTCTTGCAAGTGAAGATGAGGCTCTTCATCTGGTTTGCCACTAAAGTGGGGAACCATACTAAGTAAATGAGGGGATAGGTGCATGTTCCCTGTAGCATTAGGTTGAAAAGCAATGCAGGAAGGTTGCTCAATATTCTTAGGAGTGAATTTGTCCTGCATTGGCACTCGATTTTGTATTTCTTCAGCCATTCTTTCCTGTGAAATTTGTCTCTGTGCAGTCGACTGGGTCCGTACAGCAGTCGACTGGCTGGCTGTGAGAAGCTTACCTAGCCTGTGCAAAGTTCGTTCTGTTTCTGCGTCAATAGGTAGTAGCTCTGGACGAAGTGATCGTCTATCGTGCATTCACCGAAGTCCTGTAACCTAAAAGAAAAAGTATTAATAAAAGAAAAGAAAAACTAATAAAAATTCTACTGATTTGTAAGTTAAAATACTAAACAATCCCCGGCAACGGCGCCAAAAACTTGTTGTGCTAATCTAGCTACCTAAATATATAGATAAAACTAGACACAAATTATAAAAACCTCGCAAGTGCACGAATCGTTAGAAAAGCGTAGCAATAGCAAGGGTCGATCCCACAGAGATTGTAGTCTTCAACTTACTAATCAATAAAACTAACAATAAAAATGAATAAGAGTCTTTATAATATTCTAAAAGAACTAAAAGATTAAAACTAAGATGAGAGGTGTTGAATCACAAATATCTCTTGAATAGTTGGGTTGTTGATCTCCACCAGTAGTTAGTAATGCTAAGTTGCCTTCTGAATTTACTTCTAATTACTCATGTTTGTTCACTTCAAGGGCATGGTATCTACTTCTTAAAGTATTGTTTCCCTAGGCCAAGAATTAGGCATGGTATCTACTCTAATTCGTTTCTTCCCCTAAGTATTTTAGCATGGTATCTACTAAGTTATACTTAACAAAAGCATAAGCACAGTGGAAACGAACAAACACTTAAAGTTCTAGAAATTGGTATCAGATCTAGATCCCTTAAGTTGATTGAACCAAGAATCCTAAAGATTCCCTTGTTACAAATTACGAGCACGAGATACGGATCGTCTCAATATGCTCATATAACAGATTCAGATTTCTAACTCACAGACTTGATAATATCAGATTCTGTATGGCAGTCGACTGGCTCTCACCTTCAGTCGACTGTACTTATAACTCCTGAACAAGTTTGACTGTTATCAATCAATATCAATTCAATTAGATTCAATCAATAAGTAAAATAGAAGGATTCAAAAGAACATAGCACTACATAACTACGGCTTCAATCTACCCAACTATGAAATTAGTTCCACATAATAATACTTTTATTGCTTAACAAGTTCAAATACATGATCAACATCAAAGAATAAAGAGAGAAGAAATAAACTAATGGATTCCGGCAATAGAGTCGACTGGCTGTCACACAGTCGACTGCCTTCGAGTACTGGTTCTCCTCTTCCCCTTCTTCGATGATGATGGAATGAAGCACTGGTTGATGACTTGATCGTTGGGAATTCTGAGATTAAGTTGCGTCCAAGAGATAGATGCTTTCTGGCGGATCTCCTTTCTGATATTTATAGAGTACGGCTGAGAATTAGGGTTTCCACTTTTTAAGGGAAAAATCTTCTTGATTTGATGATTTATGTCTTTCTCTTTTCTTCTTTCTTTCCTTATCTGTTCACCACGTTCCCAGTCTCTAGATTTGATTCGTTGCATAAGATCTGGATTTAAATAGATTTGAAATTAGATTTGGGTGAATCTTCGAATATCTTATCTGTTTACTCCGCCGCAGACCAGTCGACTTATCTTCGAACCAGTCGACTGAGTCGAGACTCCTGAAGATTTCCTAATTGTTCAGACCAGTTGACTGTCTTTTGGGAGTGAGTCGACTGTGTCGAGAGTTGTGGAAAATCAGCTTCTCTTGTCCAGTCGCCTGTGTTGGGGAACCAGTCGACTGATCCTCTGCAGTTTGCTGTGTATTATCCTTGAAGTCCTAAATCTGCTTCGTTTTTCTGTTATAAGTTGTTTCCTATGGAAAAGAGAAAATAGGAGTTAAATACCACATATAGAGCTTTTAAATGTCTAATTATATTAAGATTATTGCTCTAAAAAGTGAATAATATTGTGTTCATCAGTATGATTATCATTGGATTCCTTGACCTGGTATTGGAGTGGTAGTGGTGGGGAGAGAGAGAGAGTGTCTTAGTGGGTAGTTTTAAGTAGTGGGTTAATTAGATTAATACTTATTTAATTAAAATTAGTTAATTTTTTTATAAGAACCTACCCAACCCACTAATCTTCACACTCTTCCCCTTTTCTCTTCTTCTCCTCTGACAATTCCGTAAACCACTCCACTTCATTTTCCTCTCCACTCAACTCATCGTACATGTATACATACATACATACATACATACATACATACTTGAATATATATATATATATATATATATATATATATATATATATATATATATATATATATATATATATATATATATATATATATATATATATATATTCTTCATTCAATTATATATATGTATGCATATATAAATATATGTAGATATAGTGTTTGGCCGAAATGCTTGGGGTTTTCTTTGGGGCGCAGATTTCGAGGCCGGATTTTTTTGTGTGTGATTAGAGGATAGTTGGAGAAGAAGATGAGCTTTTTGTTGGAGCTAGGAGCTTTCATTGTAGGAGTTCTAATTGTTTTTTCATTCAATTTGATGTTGGCGTCTTGCTTGTTTTCTAATTAGTTTAGAAATCATGATTAGGTGTTATATAGTAAATTTTAGATGTTATTCAAGGCGAGGGATTAAACCCTTTAATGTGGAGTACGTAGGTGCTTGCCCTCAAACCTATATAGTATGGGATGCATAGAATCCAAACAAGTATGCATTAGTGTTATCTTAGCGTAAACACCTGCATTAGGCATTAAGGCATTTGTATACACTGACATGTTTAGGATAGTCACTTTTCACTCTTTGTTTTACATTCAAGTTTGTGTATGCTAAAATAAGTGAGTCGTTATATTCTGGCATAGCAAGGATGGTCGTGTATCGTATTGCGTCAGTTGTATGAAACTGACGTGTCCACAGTATTCAATGCAGGCATTGGATTTGCAATGGGATATAAAGATGATTAATGCTAAAGATTTCTTTCTGTTTTAAGTTATTGATGTTCAATTGTACATTTATATCATGTTGTAATTCATTTAATTTTCCGCTGCAATGTTGTAAAAGAACAGTGTTGTATGAATAAAAGTTTTAAATTCCTTGTGAAATTGTACGAAATGAAGTAAAAGATCTCGTTGTGCTACCATTACCGTATTGTGGAATTCGGGGCGTTACAATACAGCTCAAGTGGAGTTCTATCAGTTTGAAAAGGTCGTCGTAAGGTGATGAAGGGAATAAGGGCTATTGAGCACAACCTTTACAAGCTTTGTGGAAACGGGAGAACTTGCCCAAGTGTTTCAAAGCCCTACGTTCCTAAAGCACTATCTAGTTTTCCGTCACTAGAATCATCCGAGCGAGACTACGACGTTCGAATATTGTTGAGAAGTGGAAAGTACCTCGAGGTAGGTGGAGTTCGTGCGGAGGGCAGGGCCTCTGTGATAATTCCTACTGGGTGTGTGCCTTTGAGGGGCATACCAACTGGTGAAAAACAAGTGGAGGTAGATTCAACTAGCAGAAGAAGCCACATAACCGAGTTATTTGCAAGAGGAGAATAAAAGAGTATAGAAGATTTAAATCACACAGGTGTGCATTCATAGTATGAAATCCAAGGTGGAGATTGTTGGGTTCATGTCTTGCATACTAAGTTAGATACGATGATGTTGAAGTGATAGAGGAATCGAGGCGATCAAAGCGAAGTGGAAGCAAGTCAAACAACAACAGGGGCATGTGTGGTTGACTATGACTGTCACCCCTTTGGGTTTGGAGAAAGGTCAAGTGCGATCGACTGTGAATTTGGCAATCGACCGCACAAACTGCTAGTGCAGTTTTTCGGTGCGGGTATGGGCGATTCGTTGGAAGCCCAACTTGCTCTTCAAGTTAGATCGTATGACTCTTATCATAGGGTTATCTCTTCAGGAATATCTAATTGCTATTGTATCAAGATATCAAACTAGGATTTCTCTAGATCTCTATATATTATTGTAATTGGCCTCCATTGAGAGCCAAGAGAGAGTACTTCATTGAAGAGAAATTGAGAGATTTTCCTATTGTAAACAACTAATATTTCATGGTGAGGCTAGAGAGATGGTCATGGTGAAAATTGTAATATTCTTGTATCTTCTCTAGTTGAATAATATCTTGGTTTCTTCTCTCTCGGATTAAGGCGAAAGCCTCAACTAGGACAAAATTGTGTGCTTTGTGGGTTTGTGTGATCTTCTATTTGCTTGTGTGTTGATCATGTCGTATAAAGTCTGCAAGATCTGGCGCATAGATGGAATTCCTAACAAGGTATTCTATAAATTTCAAGACTTCAAGGTGTTTGTTGAAGGCATGCTTTATAGGAGAATTAAATGCTTGTAGACTGATAATGGTGGTGAATTCACTTTGGATCAATTTATTTGTTAGATATTATATTACTCGGTTTAGTCCCATATCGGAATATTTATTAGTTTAGTTTTTGCTTGTCTCCTACATATAGGAGATATTGTACTCAGTTATAATTAATCCAGTAATATCAATTCATGCTTTCCTTCAATCTATTTGTTATCTTAATATTGTATCAGAGCAACCCTAATCTCTGATTAACAACTAATCCCACTCCAAATACAGTTGCCATCTTCCGGAAGTCAACACCTTTCCGTCGAACCCATGCCTAATCCTCCACGCCAAATTATCATCCCTCCAGGCCTTCACAGCCAACCCATTCTCCGAGAACACCCTCATCATCTCCATTTATACCTACATCCAACACTAAACAAAATCAAACCCAAAATCAAATTCTCTTCCTCTTGCCTTAATTACCAACCTGTCACCATCACCACCCCATCCTTTAACTTTTCCTGGTTCCAACAAGACCCAATCCCGATGCTCCCACTCCAAGACAACCAAATCCCGCCCCCCTCCCCCCCCCCCCCCCCCCCCAAAATTTCCTGACTTCCAAAACCGAAAATCTAAACCCTAATTCACCTCTCCAACCCCAGCCGCTTCTCCTTCACCATTTCTCCTACATTCAAAACCAAACTCGTAACCCGACTCGAATCCAAACCCGAAACAATAATACCTGCATACCCTACACCTGAATACCTAAAACCCTATACTTAAAACCCTAATATCCGAAATCTTATACCCAAAACCGAACCCAATCCAGATCCGTTTTCCAAAAAAAAAAATTGCAGGTTCTAGTACTTCTCCATTGGAAACCCAGTTTTGCCAGTATCATCCTGTCTCCACCAACTTCCCAGCTACTGCACCTTCCTCTTCACTCATCTCTGATCCCGGCGTCAACAACAACAACATTATCCTGATCCATGCATCCTCCCTCCTTCCAACACCGGCAACAGCAGCACCATCCCGATCCCCATCCAGATCCTAACATCAGCAGCTCTGCCTTCATCCCGATTCTAGCTTCCTCCCTCATCTTAGCATCATCCCTATCCCTGCCCCACCCCTTCTTCTGATACCAGCAACAGTAGCAACATCCCGATCCTGACAATAGCAACACCGCCGTCCTCATCCCTGCCATAGTATCACCAGTCACATTCCTCCTTGCCATACTTCTTCCCATACATTTTCTGCCATGACCGTTACTTCAGCTTTGTCAATTCCTGCTGATTGGTCAATCTTCAACATCGCATCGCTCAACGAGAACTCAAGCTCTTGGGTCAGCCAGTCTATGATATGATTATTACTAAGGATGACTCTACAAGCATGGCATCCACTCAGAGATACGTTCACCAGCAGTTTCATATGAAGAATTTTGGCAGACTACGCTATTTTCTATGTCAAGAAATTGCACACGGATCTCGAGGATACTCATTTCTCAGCAATACACACATCAAACATTATCTCTGTTGCATTTCTCTTTGATAGTCGATCTCGAGGATACTCATTTCTCAGCAATACACACATCAAACATTATCTCTGTTGCATTTCTCTTTGACAGTCGATCAGCTGATATCCCCTTAGAGCTTCATGTGAAGTTTCATCCCATAGATAGTAAGATCCTTCCTGATCCCGCTAGATACAGGCAGATTATTGGACAGCTTGTCTATTTATGCATGACTAAACCCAATATTGTCATGCAGTTAGTATTGTCAGCCACATTGTTCCAGCTCCTCAATTAGTTCACTACAGTGTTCATCTTTTGATCCTCAGTATCTTTGGGGCATTATCACTTGTTCATTATTCATGTATTCTACATATGGACTGGAGCTTAGTGCATATTCTGATTCTGATTGGGTGGGTGATCCTTCACCAAACGGTCTACCACATGGTTTTTTCGATTTCTTGGTGATTCGATGATCTCATGGCAAAGCAAAAAATAGGCAGTTGTTGCATGTTCTTCCATAGAAGCTGAGTACAGAGCGATGGCACTAGAGAGATTGTTCATGTTCGGTGGCTACTATCAGATATAAGTGTCACTCTTACAGGAGCTAGTCATCTTTATTTTGATAACTGGAGTGCCTTGCATATTGAAAGCAACCTGGTCTTTCATGAGTGGACGAAGCACAGTGAGACTGATTGACACTATGTTCGCGAGCGTTTTGAAGCAGTGACCATTTTGTTGGAATTAATTTTTGCAGTTTTTCGGGCCGGATTCCGGCAAGCTCCGGCCACCGGCGGCACCGGAAAATGAGTGGATTGCGATCCTCTCGTCGAGTACTATTCCGTAGTATACTCACTTGCCAAAAACGAATTCCGTATGAATGAGAAATGTTGATCCAAAGTTGGGTACTTGAAAGGTACCAACTTAACAAATGGATAGTCCCATATCGGAAATTGGAAAAGATTTATACTAGTATATATACTAGAAAACTGGACTAGAGGGCGTGGCCCGGGGGTTACCACTAACGTGTAGTGGAGAGAGGACTTAGCCAAAATGACAAACACACACGCGCGCACGCGCGCGCGCGCGCCCGGCCCGGCCCGGCTCCGGCCCCGGCCCCGGCTTCGGCTTCGGCTCGGTTTGGTTTGGTTTGGTTTGGTTTGGTCTGGCTTAAATTTTTATTTTACCTTTTTGCCCAGACAGCCTCTTCCCTTACTGAACTGAAAAGACTTTTCAGATTCAGTAACTGAGGCCATTACTCTGTAACAGCAGAGTAATGGCTCACCAGTTACTAAGCTGAAGAGTCCCCATTACTCTGCTGTTACAGAGTAATGGCTGCTGAACAGTCTCCAGTCCAACTCTTATCTATATATCCAGACCCAGACATCAGCTCCCAGACAGATACAGAAAATTTTTACACTTCAGTCTTACTCTTCTTCTTCCTCTGCTCTGAGTCAGTGTCTGTCAACTGAGAGTACACACAGACAGCAGTTCGTTGTCTCTGAAGCAAGGGTGCCGCATTCTTCAGAGAAGGTACAGTTGTATCCTGGGAAGCGATTTGCCGGTAACCGTCGCACTACGGGGCAAATTCTGCTTTAAGGACAGAGATTCTTAAAAATCTCGACTCTGTACAAGTTTATTGCTTACTGTTTTCCTTACTGTATTTGAATTCTTCACAAATTAGTTGGAAATTCTTATTATTTTATATTCAGGTTCTAACAATCTTAAAGCAGAAATTTTTCCTCACAGATTCTAACAATTTTTGTGAAGTTTGTTTACAGGTTCTGTTCGGAAAAATAACTAATAGTTTCTGTTTCAACCAATTTCAGAGAACAAGATCAAAACATGGAAAACACACAAACTGAAGTTGCTGCTGGGCTTATCAGTACCCAAACTCCGGTGACCCAGAATGTGACTGCACAATCGGTTGCGGCACATTCGGTCGTTCTGCCCACGCACATAAGCGTGGGAGAAAAATCGGAGAAGTTCAATGGAACTGGGTTCAAAAAGTGGCAGGGGAAGATGCAGTTCTACCTGACCACATTGAAGCTGGACAGATTCCTCAATGAATCTGCCCCGATGTTGGCGCCAATGGAAGCACACTCTGTTGCAGCAGTTGACGCGTGGACACAGGGCGACTACCTGTGCAGGAACTACATCCTGAATGGCCTAGTAGACTCTCTGTACAACGTCTACTGCGTCTTCAAGACATCCAAACTCCTGTGGGGGTCCCTGGAAAAGAAGTACAAAACTGAAGACGCCGGGTCCAAGAAATTTGTTGTCGGCAAATTTCTGGACTATAAGATGATTGACTCCAAAACAGTGGTGAGTCAAGTCCAAGAACTGCAGGTTATAATGCACGACATTGCTGCAGAGAATATGACGCTGTGCGAACCATTCCAGGTTGCAGCGTTCATAGAAAAACTTCCACCTGGGTGGAAAGACTTCAAGAACTATCTCAAACACAAACGAAAGGAGATGTCTCTTGAAGATCTAATTATCAGGTTGCGGATTGAAGAAGAGAATCGCAAGGCTGAGAGGTCCTATGGAAATCAGTCCATAGAAAAGGCTAATGTGGTGGAGCATGAACAGAAGGGCAAGAAGAGGAAATTTCTGCCACAAGCCTCCAACAAAAAACCTCTTGCAAAGAGGTTTGCTGGGAAATGCCACAAGTGTGGTAAGATGGGGCACAAAATTTCTGAGTGCCGTAGTAAGGACAGTAATTATTCAAAAACTGGACATGTAAAAGGAAATGAAAAATCCCATGTACACATAGCTGAGAACTTGTCCACTGGTCTCTCTGACCTGGACCTCTGTGCTGTTGTTTCAGAGGTAAATCTTGTGGGGAGCAATCCTCGTGAATGGTGGTACGATACAGGGGCCACCAAGCATATCTGCTCGAACAAGGAAATGTTCACTTCCTATCAGAAGTGCAACAAAGATGAACAACTGTTCATGGGAAACTCTTCCACCTCCAAAATTGAAGGAACAGGGAAGATAGTGCTGAAAATGACTTCAGGCAAAGAGCTAACACTCACAAATGTGCTGCATGTCCCAGACATTAGAAAGAACTTGATATCAGGTTCTTTGCTAAGTAAGAATGGGTTCAAAGTTGTACTTGTTTCTGATAATTTTGTACTGTCCAAGAATGGGGTATATTTGGGTAAAGGATATGTAAAGGATGGACTGTTCAAGTTTAATGTAATGACAGTCATCCCTAAAACTATTGTTCCTGCTGTTCCCAAAATTAATGAAATAACTCCTATTGCCTATGTTGTTGAGTCTTCTACTGTTTGGCATGAAAGACTAGGCCATGTTATTGTAAATTCTATGCGTCGATTAGTTAACATGAATCTGCTACCAAAGTTTAAGGTAGATAACTCAGAAAAATGTGAAGTTTGCACGGAGGCCAAACTCACTAAAACTCCATCGCGTTCTGTAGAAAGAAACACAGAAACTCTAGGTCTAATTCACACGGATCTGTGTGACTTAAAATATGTGCAGACTAGAGGTGGCAAAAAGTACTTTGTGACTTTCATAGACGATTGCACAAAATTTTGTTATGTATATTTGTTACATAGCAAAAATGAGGCTTTGGATAAATTCAAAGAATATAAACTTGAGGTTGAGAATCAACTTGGCAAAACGATTAAAATCGTTAGAAGTGATAGAGGAGGAGAATATGATGCACCATTTAACATGTTCTGCTCGGAACATGGAATAGTTCATCAGACAACTGCTCCTTACTCACCCGAATCAAACGGTACTGCCGAGCGCAAAAATCGAACTCTAAAGGAGATGATGAATGCCTTGTTGTTGAATTCTGGCCTACCCCAAAACATGTGGGGGGAAGCGTTGTTGACTGCCAACTACATTCTCAACAAAATACCTCACAAGAAAACCAGCAAGACACCATATGAATTGTGGAAAGGTAACTTACCTTCGTATAAATACCTCAAAGTGTGGGGGTGTCTAGCAAAAGTGGCAGTACCTAACCCGAAACAGGTCACCATCGGACCTAAGACGATTGATTGCATATTCATAGGCTATGCACACAACAGCAGTGCATATCGGTTCTTGGTATACAAATCGGATATACCGGATATCCATGTAAATACAATAATGGAATCGAGAAATGCTTCATTCTTTGAACACGTGTTTCCGTGCAAGGATACTACGTACCCTAAACGTACACGTGAACAAGGGACTGCAAGCACTTCAGTTGATGAACCAGAACAAGATACCGATGAGCCTAGACGAAGTAAACGGGCTAGAACATCAAAATCATTTGGTCCTGACTTTGTGACGGCCTTTCTGTTAGAGAATGAGCCCAGAACGTTCAAGGAAGCCATGTCTATGCCTGATGCTCCTATGTGGAAGGAAGCAATCAAAAGTGAAATAGACTCCATTATGCAAAATCATACATGGGAGTTAGTCGATTTGCCTTCTGGATGTAAAGCTCTAGGATGCAAATGGATTTTCAAACAAAAATTGAAACCAGATGGTTCAATAGAGAAGCATAAGGCTAGACTTGTGGTACAAGGATTTAGGCAAAAAGAGGGCCTAGATTTCTTCGATACATATTCCCCAGTTACAAGAATAACATCCATAAGAATGTTGATAGCTATTGCAGCTCTACGTAACCTGGAAATACATCAAATGGATGTTAAAACTGTATTTCTAAATGGGGACTTAGAAGAAGAAATATACATGAAACAACCTGAGGGTTACGTAGTTCCTGGACAAGAAAATAAAGTGTGCAGGCTTGTAAAATCACTGTACGGCCTGAAACAAGCTCCAAAGCAATGGCATGCAAAATTTGACAATGTTATGATGTCAAATGGTTTCAAAATAAATGAGTGTGATAAATGTATCTACATCAAAGATACTCCAAACGGATACATTCTGGTCTGTCTATACGTAGACGACATGCTCATTATTGGAAGCAATAACGACATTATCAAACAAACTAAGAGCATGCTTAGTGGCAAGTTTGACATGAAAGACTTGGGAGTTGCAGATGTCATACTAGGAATCAAAGTCTGCAGGACATCTGAGGGAATTACTTTGTCTCAAGCTCATTATACTGAGAAAATACTTGAAAGATTCAAGAATTATTCCAATGGGACAGCAAAAAGTCCCGTCGATCCCAGTCTTCACCTGTTCAAAAATACAGGCGAAAGCATATCACAACTGGAATATGCACGTGTAATTGGTAGTCTGATGTACCTAACAAATTGTACAAGACCGGACCTAGCACATTCGGTAAACGTACTAAGCCGATACACGAGTAATCCAGGACGAAGTCACTGGAAAGGAATAACTAGAGTATTGAACTACTTGCGACATACTCAGAGTTATGCGCTGCATTACACCAGATATCCAGCAGTACTTGAAGGCTACAGTGATGCCAACTAGATATCGGACTCAAAGAACTCAAAATCCACAAGTGGATATGTCTTTACACTTGGTGGTGCAGCTGTGTCATGGAAATCCTCTAAACAAACGCTATTGGCCAGATCCACCATGGAATCTGAATTCATTGCTTTAGACAAGGCGGCAGAAGAAGCAGAATGGCTTCGCAACTTTTTAGAGGATATTCCTATGTGGGAAAAACCAGTGCCTGCCTTATGTGTACACTGTGACAGCCAATCGGCTATAGCACGGGCACTGAGTTGCATGTATAATGGTAAGTCTCGTCATATCAGAAGGCGACACAAAACCATTAGACACCTGCTCTCAAATGGAGTAATCTCTATAGAATATATAAAATCGGCCGACAACCTAGCGGATCCATTTACTAAAGGTCTGTCGCGAGAGCAGGTTGTGAGATCATCAAGAGGAATGGGTTTAAAGCCTATGACGAAAGAGGATACTTGATGGAAACCCTACCTAGAAATTGGAGATCCCAAGATCTAGGTTCAAAGGGACAACTAAATCTCGTTGAATCGACGAAAGCACTGAGAGATTAACATCTCCTACCCATTCTTAGGATGATAAAACAAGTGCTGCCTGCAAATAGTTAGGATAAGCTTGGCTTTTAATGATTCCCATAGCTTTGAAATAAAAGTGGGGTATAGCAGGATACTCTTTATGGGAAATCACCTTGTGAGTGTGAAATGGGGCCGTTTCTAGGAGAATGAAGAGAGGCTACATTCTCCAAGTTCACTCATGATTAACCAGGGATGTTCAAGGCCAAAATGAACACAACAAGAGAACTTAGTTCTGTGAGGAGATGAAACTGTGTGATAGTTATTGTCTAGGTTCACATGAACGCCCGGGTAGTTCAAGACATCATGATCACTACCTGGTCAAGTGAATCCGATAGCTAATTACTAAGGGTGGTTCAAAGTTGAAAAATTACTACCATTCCTAATGCAGTGATTTTCCGATTGTACTCTCAGAGTCTTTCTGTCATGTTTTTTGTTTTTTCTGTCATGTCTGGATTACATGGTCTGGTAATTTCCATTCATGTGGGGGATTGTTGGAATTAATTTTTGCAGTTTTCCGGGCCGGATTCCGGCAAGCTCCGGCCACCGGCGGCACCGGAAAATGAGTGGATTGCGATCCTCTCGTCGAGTACTATTCCGTAGTATACTCACTTGCCAAAAACGAATTCCGTATGAATGAGAAATGTTGATCCAAAGTTGGGTACTTGAAAGGTACCAACTTAACAAATGGATAGTCCCATATCGGAAATTGGAAAAGATTTATACTAGTATATATACTAGAAAACTGGACTAGAGGGCGTGGCCCGGGGGTTACCACTAACGTGTAGTGGAGAGAGGACTTAGCCAAAATGACAAACACACACGCGCGCACGCGTGCGCCCGGCCCGGCCCGGCCCGGCTCCGGCTCGGCTCCGGCTCCGGCTCCGGCTCCGGCTCCGGCTCCGGCTCCGGCCCCGGCCTCGGTTCGGTTTGGTTTGGTCTGGCTTAAATTTTTATTTTACCTTTTTGCCCAGACAGCCTCTTCCCTTACTGAACTGAAAAGACTTTTCAGATTCAGTAACTGAGGCCATTACTCTGTAACAGCAGAGTAATGGCTCACCAGTTACTAAGCTGAAGAGTCCCCATTACTCTGCTGTTACAGAGTAATGGCTGCTGAACAGTCTCCAGTCCAACTCTTATCTATATATCCAGACCCAGACATCAGCTCCCAGACAGATACAGAAAATTTTTACACTTCAGTCTTACTCTTCTTCTTCCTCTGCTCTGAGTCAGTGTCTGTCAACTGAGAGTACACACAGACAGCAGTTCGTTGTCTCTGAAGCAAGGGTGCCGCATTCTTCAGAGAAGGTACAGTTGTATCCTGGGAAGCGATTTGCCGGTAACCGTCGCACTACGGGGCAAATTCTGCTTTAAGGACAGAGATTCTTAAAAATCTCGACTCTGTACAAGTTTATTGCTTACTGTTTTCCTTACTGTATTTGAATTCTTCACAAATTAGTTGGAAATTCTTATTATTTTATATTCAGGTTCTAACACATTTCACTTCATTCTGTGACATCTTCAACAGACATCCGACTTCTTCACCAAATCTCACACTGTCCAGAGATTTTGATACTTGGTGGGGAAACTCACACTGTTCGACCCACCATGAGTTTGAGAGAGTGTTAGATATTATGTTAGATATTATATTACTCAGTTTAGTTCCATATCTGAATATGTATTACTTTAGTCTTTGCTTCTCTCCTATATATAGGAGACATTGTACTTAGTTATAATTAATCCAATAATATCAGTTTATACTTTCCTTCAATATCTTTGTTATCTTAACATTATTCAATTTTGCAAGAAGCATGGCATCACGAAGCAACTCACTTGGTCTCACACACCGAAGCAAAATGGTGTGGCTGAGAGGAAAATTCGGCACTTGGTGGAAACTTACAAAAGTTGGTTGTATGCAAAAAAAATACCCAAGGCCTTATAGGCAAAGGGTATGTCATGTGCAACTTATGTCATTAATCGGGTTCCTCTTAGCCCGATAAACATGAAGCCTCCATATGAACTATTGTGGGGTGAGAAGACAAATGTTAAGCATTTAAAATATTTGGTTCTATTTGTTATGTTCATGTTCCAGGTGCTCTAAAAACAAACTTGGATGCGAAGGCAAATAAGTGTATCTTTTTTGGCTATGATGAGATGAAGAAGGGATGAAAGTGTATGGATCCCACTACCAACAAGTTCATTGTCTCTAGAGATGTTTTTGATGAAGTAACTTATTATTATAAGAAGGATGGTGATGTTTCTTAATCTGGGGTGGTGAAATTGGGGGAGAAAGAAAATAGGGGAGCCGAAAGTTCTCAAGGAACTACACTTCAGAAGTCTTCAAGAACTATTGTAAAACCAATACGCTATAGAGATGAAGCTTATGTTAGTATCCACTCTTGTCTTCTTGCAGTTCCACTTGATGATAGTGAACCATCTTGTTTTGATGAAGCTCATGGCATGAAGGAATGATATTGTGCTATGGATGAGGAGATGCAAGCACTTATAAAAAATCGAACTTGGGATCTTGTGCCAAAACCCAAGGAGGTAAAGTCGATTACATGCAAATTGGTGTACAAGATAAAGCGCAAACAAGTTGGGACCGTTGATAGATACAAAGAAAGGTTGGTTACTCGTGGGTTTTCTAATAAGTATGGAGAATATTATGAGGAGACTTTTTGTAACAATCCAAAAATATTTTTTTTTCAAATATTTTTCCACACGTGTTTTGCACTTGCTTTTCCTCCTATACACGTGCAAATTACGTTATTTTTATTACAAAAAATTGTGCACTAAATTTTCATTAAGATTAATTTAAACAAATTACACAAAATTTTTGTTAATAAAAATAATATAATTATTTATTAAAGAAGATGGTTTAAAATGAAATAAAATAATAAAATAAGGGTGGAATGAAAAGTGGACAAAACACGTGCACACGTGCATTGCACACACAAAATCCAAACCAGCTGCCCATTCTTGGTTGGAATTGAGAGAGTGGGTGATTGGGTGTGTGAGTGGATTAGTAGGGAGTTTATTTAGGAGTGTGGGTAATTTCTTTAACCACTCATTATTTCCCATATAAATACCCCTTATTCTAACCCCAGATGAACATAGAACAAAAAAAAAACAAGAGAGAGAGAGAGAGAGTCAAAGTGTGCTTTTGTTGTTGGTTACTTTCGGGAAGGAGACTCAAGAGAGAGGGAGGCTTGCATTTTTGGAGAGGGAGACTTTTTTGGAGCATTTTACTCAGAGGTTCAACCATTAAAAGGTCTCTTTTGAGGTGGGTATTTTCATTATCTTCTAATATTTTAGTAATTGTGCATGTTAGAAATATGTAAATGGATAATAAAATTGGCATGTGTGTTTGAAGTAGCTTTTCTATAAAAAAATATTAGTGCATGCTTAATTATAATTGTGTGGTAGATAATTGAATTAGTGTGTGTATGTTTATAGATTTCTATCTAAAGTAATGTAGTGGGAATTTCGTATATTGAACTCATGAAATTGGTTGTCTTTTATGAAATTTATTTACGTAATCACTCCTCAAAAATCTAATCTTTTAGTGGGTATTTATTCATAAAATTCAAGTTATATGACAATGATAAATTCATGCAATTTAGATAAATAATTTCCATACTTTCAAGAATAGATTGTTGTATGTTATATTTCATACAAATACAATAATTTTGAGGACAATTGTTCTCTGAAATTGTAAAATAACGCGTACAAATTGTGATATTGAAAACTTATTGAAATTATGAAATAGAGAGTCGTGGTAAAAGAATTACAATAGTATTATTTACAGAATGCGAGGCTTGACTGCCTGACTAGCGCGTGGAGCGATGTGTACAGTATACATAGGTTGCGGGTTCAAGTCTTGGTTCTTTTTGAAATTTCAATTTTTAATATATTAAGTAGACGAGATATGTAAACAACTAATTGGTTTCTTCTATCACCAACAGTGAGTTGGCTCACTGGTTGTGGGTTGTGACTGTGTTGCTACTGTGCCTGGGTTCGACTCTGAGGATTCACCTTTTTTGATTTTTTTTTTTTTAAATGTCTTTATGTTTTTAATTTAGGAGAAAATTTGTAGAATTATTCTAGTACACTATTAAAAAAATTGAAATAATCCTATACAATTTCAAGATCTATTTTAGAGAATTAATCTACATTACACATTAGATGATGTGTTAGATTGATTATTTTGGGTTAAAATTCAATAAAGATTTCCTTACTTTAAAGTGAGAAAATTTGGAGTAATTGAGAGGATTAAATACCAATTTAGAAAGTTTCTTTTTGTCAAAATTACTTTGTAAATTAAATTATCTTAAGAAACAAATTTTGAGTTATTTTGCTTTAAATTCAACGTGTTTAAAGGATTGAAGGTAATGGTGTATTCTAAATTCTTAGATTCTTATTAAAAAGAGTTTAAATTTGGGAATTTATGGAAGGCGTGTTATACGATGAATTAGGAGGTAAATAGAAAATGAATTTGAAATATTAAACATGTGATGTTTATAAGGGTTTAAACCCATCAAAATGTTATTTAGTGCTGCTATAAGAAGTTGGTTACTTCATGATTGATAATAGTAAAGTGAATGGATAAAAGAAGATAAATGATGTTTAATAAATGGAAAATTTTATGAAGAGGATAGATGTAACCAAGTTGATCTCTATGTTTAGATGGCTGGATTCTAGAGACTGAGCGAGACCCAGAGTGCCGGCAGGTCATGATATGTGATAAATGAAATTTGAGAAGTATCTAGGGTGTGTTAACTTTCTCTCTGAGAAATAGCCAGTGTGGGCTAACATTCTCAGTGTTTTGGTTTAAGTCCAGTGGGTAAGCTAGCTCTAAGTCCTAGTAACTATAATTTAACTTAAGAACATGCACTAGTTAAAGATACTGTAACACCCTAGATTTTTAAATAATGTTTTTGAGATTAATAAATGAATTAAAATGATTTTTTGGTGATTTAATAAATATTTTCTGAAATTTATCTTTTTACACGTGTAAAACACGTGAAAATATTTTTTTGGGAAGTCCAAATTCATAAATTATTTTGGTGAAATCTATTATTTATTAGTAGACATTATTTTTGAATTTTCTGGATTTTTCTAGATATTTATTTGACCTAATTGCAAATATTACAAAAAGATGAACTTTTGTGCAAAATTACCACTTGGAGTAAAAACTCCAGATTTTCATATTTTTAGGTTGAGCATGATTGCTAGCCAACTTAGCGGTAAAAAAATTTATCTTTTTTTATAGATTTGGTTTATTTCGCAAGTTTTGTTAAAGAATAGTTTTTCTGCAAAATTGCCACTTAGAAGGCAAAAAGTACAAATTTCATTTTCTGGATTTTGAAATCAGTGCCGGCCAGATCTAGAGGTTTGCTTTTGTTTTTAAATCCAAATTTAATTGGTTTATCAAATTTCCAAGTATGAGGATTTATATATGTAAAGATATATTCAAAATGGATATTGTACAAATCTATTCCAAAAACCCTAAAACCTAATTTCCGGCCTATTAATAAGAGAGTGCAACCATCTCTTTGCTGCACCACACAAAAGAATTTTTTTATTATTATTTTCTTGGAATTTCGAAGCGAGGATCTTGATTTTTTTGCGAAATGAATGATTTTCTTTTTTATCTTCGGTTGATTCTTCAATAAGGTGAGTGACATATGTTTGATTTCTTTTTGTTCTATCCATGTTATATGTGATGATTTGTCTAATAGAAAGCATGTTAGGGATTTTATGAAGATATAATGAATTTTATTGGATGGATGAATAAAAATTTAATCTTTTCATGAAAACTATGCCTTTGATGATTAAACTTTTATATAGATGACCTGGGATTGTTAAAGAACTTAATAGACATCCTGAGTATGTTGTTTTCCTTTATATACTTGCTGTTTTGATTGTTATAATGAGATTGTATGTTTATTATTGCAAAAAGTGAATAAAGCCTCATCTTTACTGTGTATGTATGCATATATGATCAGTTGGAGTGTTTTGACGAATAAAACTTGATTAGTACATGTTAAATTTGCTTTTATTCATGAGTTAATTGATGTGATTAGTGACGTATGTGTATACTCAGTTTTAAGGGGGTTTTGGAATAAAAAAGAACAAGTTTTGAAGGTTTTGAACATGAGTGTACTTAGGGACTGGCTGTGTTCAGCTGAGATTGGGATTTTGTAATTTTTGTGATGTTTTTTATTGGATTTGATTTGTTTTAATACTGAGACTAAATCTAAACATTATACTACTCCTATTTGATGGATTCTATGCTTTAACTGATACTAGAACACACACTTACATGTATATATACTCATATGTTACTATTGTCGAAATTGATTTTTGATGTTTTTATGAAATTTCGATTAAAATCTGAGTTGTTTGAAGCTGAGTCTTATTTAAACAATATACTACTTATATGTGTTGTTTTCTTGATGTTTTACTGAAGCTTAATCACATATATACACTTATATATAATCTCATATCATGTTTTGAAAAGTTTTATGAAAATTTGCTCCTTTATGATCTTGATATGGTTTTGATATGTTTTATAAACTCCTGTATGTTATACAAGTTGCATTTAATCATCTCAGGAATTTTGTTTTGCAAATTTATGATTTCACAAAGAATAATCAATGTATCAGTAAAAGGTGCACGAAATTCAAAGCTATAAATTTTCGTATATGATAGTCGACCGCTTCATGTTTGTACTGAAGATGACAGTCGAATGTCAATTCTTATTCTTTTGGAATTTTTACTTGACAATCGACTGCCCTATTTTTGCACTGTTTTGGCGGTCGACCGTCAGTCACTTTGTTGGCTGTTTTAGTGAGTTTTTCTTCGTTTCTCTTGAACGATTATTTCTTCGAACTTATGGACTATTGATCTACTGTTTTAGATGATATTTTTACTACAGATTATAGTATTTTTACAGAGAGTTATAATTTGATTATACTAGAATTTAAATTATATTCCCATGATCTTATAAAGTGAATTACATATGGTTTTAGAAGAAATTGATGTTTTGTGACTTTCTATGATTTCAAAACATGATTCTCAGTTATTTAATGGATTTCATACTTTATTTCAATTCTGGAAATTGTGAGTACATTGAATGGGTTTGGATTTCGTTAACTTAAGAAGTTTTCTTGATATAAACGTTTTGATGATGGAATTATGAGTTTTATTAAAAGTTTTGGTGTTGATGTCTGAGTTGTAAGTCTTTACAGATTGAGTGGGATCCTAATTACTGTCAGTTGAGATTTTGTGGTTTGGTCAGTTGTGGCCTTGTTGTTGATCAGTTAAGTCCGGTAGGGTACATCAACTCTAGGAGATTTGTAATTAATTAATTAACTTAATAAAATAAGGACAGACACTAGATGGTGATATGATGAAATGAGTGCAAACATGAGTAATGGACCTCAATATGATCTGCGGTGTGAGATAATCCCTGAAATTATCGAGGTGTGAGTGAAATAGTCTCCGGAATTACCTACGATGTGGGATTGATCTCCGAAATTATCAGGGTCGATATGACACTCATGGGGTATTCGTGGATGAGGCACCATCGCTTCCAGTGTGGGGTATTCTCGAAGATTCCCAGGTGTGAGTGAAATAGTCTCCGAAATTATCTGTGGATAGAGATTGACCACCGGAATTATCGGGGCATGGGCTAGATATTCACAGCTTATCTAAATCTCGTAGTAGTCATCGTAGTAGGATTAGTTGCATAACGAGGGATTTAACCCTATAAAGTGGAGAACGATAAGGACTTGCACCAGACCTATGTAGTATGGAATGCATAGAATCCGACAAGTATGCATTAGAGAGTTATCATACTGTATTTGTATTTTCTTGACCTGGTTTTGTGCATGTTTGTTTTCTGTTTTCCTACACTTAACACTTAGTCTAGTTTTACTTGATATTTTCATGTTTTATTTATTGTTATTTCAGATTCCTTTCTTTACTACTATTGGTATATGTTGTTTATGACTCTATCTTTCATGTTTTATTTATGTTGCATTCTTTGATGTCACTCACACCGTTATGGCTGACCCCTGTAGTTTTGGGGGTTAAGGTTATCTCTAGCCTCATGTTTTACAGGTAGGTACCTATAGCTTGGAATTGGGATGCATGTGATAGATTGATAATATGGATTATGTAAATTTGTAAAAGGATGTGTTGTAAAAAAAAGAATTTGTAATTTAAGGTGTTTAATTTTCCGTTGTACTTTTTAAAGACTGATGTAATAAAAGTTGGAAAAAAATTGTGTTTGGCTATGTTTACTATTACATTGAGGTAGATGCTGGAAATTGTGCCACGTAATTCTGAGATATTATATTGGAGATTCGGGGCGCTACAGATACGATGAAACAAGAGCAATCATGAGTATGAGGGCTCCAAAATGATCCGCAAAGTGAGAATATAGCGCCCCGAATTTTTAATAAATAAAAAAAATTAGAAATAAGAGGCATAATTTTCAGAATCAACTTCAATTGTAATCATAAACACTGTATCAAATACAGGAAAAATTAAAACTTTTTATTACATCCTTTCTTTTTATAAATCACAGCGAAATTAAATACATTAATTACAAATCTGTACAACACATAGAATCTTCAATTTGCATTTATACTCCAAGCTTTATTTACATCAATGCTATCCATGACTGAAAAGCTGCAAAAGTCTATTGAAAAGTGAGCACGTCAGTTAAATGTAACATACATCAACTATAGTAATAGTGATACTTCTAAATATCATAAAAACAAACTTGATGCATATTAATAAAACAATAATAAATATAACATAGAACAATAAGTGAAGCATATTAATACAGCAATAATAAAGGGAACATAAAACAATGATAAATGAAGCGTAAAACAACAAGTGAAGCTCAGGTAAGTGTTAAGATTATGATATGAAAACAGAAAGCAAGCATGCATAAAACAAGTCAAGAAACACAAATGCATATGATGATTTCTAATGCATACTTTTTTGATTCTATGCATCTCATACTACATAGATCCAGTGCAAGCCCTTATCGTTCTACACTTTATAGGGTTCAATCCTTCATTATGCAACTAACCTACTACGGTGATAGAAACAAGATCTAGATACTCTGCGAATAAGCCTACGTCCCGGTATCTACCCGCTAGACTAGCACCCTCAACGCGCAAGCATCATGTAAGCATCGCTCTGACTCCGGAGAATCACCTCTCTATCATGTACCCCGTGAATTGGTTTGCCAACCCTCGACGCGCAGATACACCGTACATTTCGTGAATAAGCCTGTCGACCCTCGACGCGCAAACATACCGTACGTTCCATGAATAGGCCTACCGACCCTCGACATGCCAACATACCAAATCCGTCTCACTTCTAGACATTCCGTGAATAGGCCTGCCGATCCTCGACACGCGAACATACCAAATCCGTCTTACTTCTAGACATTCTGCGAATAGGCCTGCTTACCTTCGACACGTGAACATACTAGAGAGAAACAACAAATACACAGTCCCGGAATACATCCGTCCGACTGGCAACAGAGCCCATACTTACGTTTCCAAAGATCTATCACATCTCCGCTAGTGCATGTCCTTATGATTATTATATTCAATTAAATAAAATTCACAATTTCCCTCTAGAGTTGGCATATCCTACCAGGCTTAACTTTACTAAATCAATAACAAAAGTCCCACTGGCCAAAATTTCACAAAATCTCATTTGTCGGCATACTAGGGTCTCACTCAATCTCTAGAGTCTTAATAACTCAAAATGTTATCCACAATCTTTCTAGGGTCCACATCATAACCCTAAGCCTCAAATTAAAACTCGAATTGGTTTAATTATACAAAATACTCTTCATTAGTTACATTCCTTTAAATCATCTGATACTGTCATAAAAGACTCTTTCATATATGGAATATCCAACTTATGGAAATTCTAAAAAATCCACTTTTAAACCACTTTCCATTCATTCACAAAGTTCAATCAATTCTACTATAAATTCATTCAATTCAACTGAACGAGCCTCTTAATCATGTGGGATCTCGTCCCAAAAATTCTGAAAATCTTTTATTCCAAAAATCTGAAATTTTCCTCTTTTAGAAACCAAAAATACCCCCTTTAGAATTCAAAGTTTTCATCTTTAAAAACTGAATATATAATCTCTCAAAACTGAGAATATAATTTCTAAAAACATAGATTTACTTCCTCAAAACGTTACTTGAATATATTAGAAACTTGCAACTAGATTTCAACAAAATATGAAGTTTCACAACTTCGAAACTCCATCAAAACTCCATTAAACTTCACACAAATATTAGTTTAAACACATCTATATAATAAAACACAAAGAAATCTATCAAGTGGCTCTCCTTCAATCCCCCAAAATCAAAGACCTAGATCTAATCTCACAAAACACATTTTCCTTCCCAAAAGTTTCCCCCCAAAACTTAAATTCAAATCCCCCACCCAAAACAACTCCTTTATTTATTTAATTATTTCTCTCTCTCTCTCTCTCTCTCTCTTTCTTTCTCTCTCTCTTTCTCTCTTTCCCTCTCTCTCTTCTATTCAAAAAATTAAGAAAAATAAAAAATTTAAAAATTTTAAAAACTAAAAAATTTAAAAATTTAAAAACTTCGAAAATAATTCTAAAAAAAACTTATAAAAAATCATTAAAAGTTTTATAAAAAATTAAAATATATATATATTTTTAAACATTTAAAAATTTTGAAATTCAAAAAACATTAAAAAAATTACTTTTTTAATTTTTAAAAATTTTAGAAATTTTTAAATTTTTAAATTTTTAAATTTTTAAATTTTTAAATTTTGAAAATTTTAATTTTATAAATTTTGAAAATTTTTAAATTTTTAAATTTTGAAAATCTCAAAGCAAATCCAATTCTAATTCCAATGTCGAACCCTAATCAAGAGGTCGTCGCCGATATCTGATTATCGGTGACTCCCCTCCACCAAATCGAGCGTGAATATCAAGCCACTCCGTATCGGCGACTCCCCTCTACACAGTCGAGAGCCTCTATATGCGATGCGATGACTCTAATTTCATATCATTAACCGAATTCTCATTCTAATTTTTTATTTTTTGTGTGCAGGGGATTACTCAGTTTTTTTGCTGACTCGATTTTTGTGTGTGCATGGGATTTAAGTTCATAGAGGTATGATTATTTTATTTTAGGGTTTAAAAAATTTTAATTTGGTGATTTATTTGATAAGTTTTTTATTGGTTTTGATTTAAGGTGTATGCAAGTTAGAGATGGATTATTTTTTTTGATGTGAACGGATAGAATCAAAAGACTCCAGCCACAGCAAAAATATATTAATAATAGGAAAATGTACAACAGAGGGTTTTACAAGCTGTAAAACAAAAAAAAGACAGACCTAAACCAAGCAGATAAAAGAATAACAATCTACAATACACTCAGCAGTCCCAACAGCCGCGAGCAAAGAAGCACAGCATGGTAGAACGCACATGAGAACAGCGCAGAGGAAGCGAACAGAGATCACACCCGCTAGGCTTCCACCGAGCGTCGAAAACCAGAGCGGATCGATACTCCAGTCTCGAAACCCATCCAGCCAAGCAAACGAAAGCAACAAAAAGGAACGCAGTAACACCTGCTGCCACCAAAGGGACCGCAATAGGAATAGCTATCCACAATCCTGACGAAAGGCACCCTACCGCCGGCCACCCCCAACAGGGGACAGTATAAAGGATGAAGATGAGATCACTGTGAATAAAAAACCAGAAGGGAAGCGTCTAGTAGGATAAGCAAACACAACAAAGACGGGTCGCACCAGGCTGCCGCCAAATAAAAAGAACCCTTCAGGGACATAAAACAGAACCAAGCATGCACCTCTCAATCGCAACACAGATACCATTCAACATTACAGCAACTTGAGAGCTTGCAGATCATAGCGCAGAAAACAGCCACATAGACAAAAAGGAGAATAAGGAAGCAGAACTAATAAAATAGAGTAGATAAGAAGAGCAAAGTTTACAAAGGGCAGCTTAAATAAAGAGCAACTGGCTGAATATACCAGAACATAGGGGACTTAGCCCACAACATAAAAAAACCAGCACCAAAATGCCATCAGACCAGCAAAGAAACACAAGTACAAACGGGTCAAAATACTATGCCACCAACAAGCCAACAGGCTGCGCCAGATAGGCCGGCAAAAACCACCAGAGCCAAAACAAAGGCCTGGGAACAAAAAGAGACCCTCAGTACCAGTGCCATGAAGGTTCAAAGACCTCAGCCAACCTGCGACAAGAGAAAACTGTAAGCCGACAAGCGAGAAAGAAAACATCAAACAGCATTAAGACAGCGAAGAACACGAAAAGAATCATGTAATCGACACCCATAAAAAAGCTCACTATCATTGTGAGAAGTATTAGTAGACCAAAAATTAAACAGGAAAAGGAAATCATCAATCATGTGAGCAATTGTGGAGGAACGGTGGGAGAATAGTCTACGGTTCCTTTCCATCCAAACGAGCCAAATTATAATGTGAACTGAAAGATTCCAGCTTTTGCAAAATCTAGGATGTGATAAGGAGTACCTTCAACATGAGTCAAGATTGAATGGCAAAGCTGGATTTTCCCAAGCTAGAGAAACTAACTTCCAGATAGGAGAGATAAAAGAGCATCCCACAAAGAGATGATTAACATCTTCCGGAACCTCTGAACACAGCGGACAGAGTTGCCCCACACTATATTACGCTTATTAAGATTCTCGACCGTCAGTAATTTATTGTCAATCGCTAGCCAAGTATTCACTTGAACCTTAAGGGGAGCACAAGAGTTCCAGATAAAGGAGGCGGAGGAAGATGAAGTACCGCGAAAATTAAGAAAATTATAAAAGGATTTAACAGAGAAAATCCCGGATGAATTCCAACGCCAAGCTATCCCCTCATCAGGATGCCATTCATAGAGGTTAAGGGAAGAAATAAGCTCTAAAAGTTCAGAGATCAAGCACTAGGGAAGTTCAATCTCGAAAGGAATGATCCATATCCTGTTGGAGTTAATAAAAAGGCAAGAATCGTACACAAACACGCCTGGGATAGAGGCCAGACGAAAGAGGTTGGGGTAGGCCAATGAGAGTTTAATGTTGCCTAACCAAAGGTCGGACCAAAATTTTGTTCTGGAACCAACAGAGCATCTATGGAAGATTCCACATTGGAAAGCCGAAGCAGCTTTCCAAACTCCTTTCCAGAAAGGGGACGCTAATCGATGAGTGGAAGACGGGAAAGCCCACCAAGGGGAGACAGGGAAATAATGGCCTTTAATGCACTGGACCCACGGGAGATCCTCAAAGTGATGAAATCTCCAAAGCCACATCCCAAGCAGGGCAATGTTCTGATGTCTAATGTTGAGCACACCCAGGCCCCCGCTAGCCTTAGAGGAACAGATCAAATTCCAGTTGCAGAGGTGAGACCCTATTTTAAAACTGGAAGACCCGGACCAGAAGAAATTACTTCTAATTTGGTCTAATCTCTTGATGACCCACGTGGGGAGATAATAGAAGGACATCATATATAGGGAATGGCCGATAGAACTGAATTGATCAAAATCAATCTGCCCCCGCGGGAGAGTAACTTCCCCATCCAGACGTTAAGCCTGGCTTCAATTTTGTCAATGATAGGGAACCAATCCGATCTATGCAGCTTGCCCCATCTAAGGGGAATACCCAAATATGTGATGGGAAGCGAGGCAATAGGACAATTTAAAAACTGGGAAACTTCCGTTTGACGGGCGGAATCACCACCAAGCCATGTCACAGAGGACTTTTGGAAGTTAATGGATAGACCGTAGGCCATCTCGAAGAGAAGAAGTTTAAGATTGCGCAACGACGACTGGTCAGGTTTAATAAAAATAATAGTGTCGTCAGCGTACTGAAGATTAAGGATACCGACAAAACATTGAGTGCGACCGAGGCCCTCAATGACATGAGCTTCGCGAGCGTTGCGCATCAACCTACTGAACACATCAGCAACTAGGGAAAAGAGGAGAGAGGAAATGGGATCCCCCTGACGAAGACCGCATTTGACCTTAAACTTGTGGCCTTCAGAGCCGTTGATAATGATGGAGGAAGTACCAGCTATAAGGCTGGATTTAATCCAAGATATCCATTTAGGACCAAAACCTCGATGATGGAGAATATCGAGGAGAAAGTCCCAGCTGACGTTATCGTAAGCCTTTTGAAAATCCAATTTGAGGAGGATGCCCTCAGATTTGGAATGATGGCAGAGGGAGATAACCTCCTGAGCCGACGCCACACTATCAAGGATGAAACGATCCTTGATAAAACCGGATTGGACCGGATCGATGAGGGGCGATATAATCGCACTAAGCCTCACCGCAAGGACTTTCATGATGATTTTGAAGGTAGTGTTAATTAAGCTAATAGGCCTAAAGTCGAAGATCACGTGAGCTCCCGCCTTTTTGGGGATAAGAACGATATGCGCGTAATTGATGCGCTCGAAAGAGAAGGAACCGTTATGCAAGTCCTTAAAGATGTTGAAGAGGTCAACTTTGATCCAGTCCCAAAACTTCTGAAAGAAGAGGGCCGGAAAACCGTCCGGACCCGGTGCAGAATCGCTCTTAAGAGCGAAAACCGCGGATTTGATCTCCTCCAAGGAGAACGGCTCCTCGAGAGGGGAAAGGTCCACAGCGGGAGGGCCGTAAAGTTGGGTCCAATCAAGAGAGATCAGATGCAATTTAGAAACACCAATGAGTTGTTTGTAGAAAGAGAGAAAGGCTCGATGAATGTCAGGTTCCGAGTGAAGATCGATCCCTTGGTCATGAATCATGGAAATATGATTGTTGCGCTGTCTGAAAGACACATAATTGTGAAAAAGGCGGTGTTGCCATCACCCTCTTTAAGCCATCTAACTTTGAATCTCTGCGCCCATTTAGCATGGTCTTGCAAGAGGATGTTGGCATATTCGCGCTTGCAATCAAGGCGCTCAACCCGAGCATGATCCGAAATGGACCCTTGTTCTTCCAAAATATCAATAGCTTCGATAGAGGAAAGAAGGAAACTTTTAAGGAAATTGGTATTGGACTGTCTTTCTCTATGCCAGATCTTGCAACCATGCTTGATGGCATGAAGTTTTAGGAGCAAGGAAGCAAGACCTGACGAACCAGAGATAGCACCAAGACATTCCTCAACCAGGTTAACAAAAAGCTGGTCTTGCAGCCACAATTTTTCGAAGCGAAATTGATGGCGATGAGAGAAGCGAAAGTTAGAGAATAGGGCAATAGGAACGTGGTCAGAGGAGGGGTTGGGCAACGCCTTAGCGAAAGAGGAATGGAATTGAGATATCCATGTATGGGAAATGAGGAAGCGGTCAAGTTTGGCCAGAATAGGTGGCGACCGCTGATTCGACCAAGTGAAGGATCTTCCATTGATAGGGATATCAGTGAACTGCAAATCCCTAATGCAGTCGTTAAAAGAGCAGGATTGGGAAAAGGAGACAACAGCGTTTGACCTTTCAGCCACAAATCTAGTCATGTTGAAATCTCCGCAGATAAAGCAGAGACCATTGGAGAACTGGTGTAATGACCTAAATTCGTTCCAAAATTGAGGCCTGAGCTGGGAAGAAGCCGGCCCATAAACCGAAATTACAGTAATCACATTATTGAGAGCCTTCCAGTGAAGCTGGACAATGAGAAAAAAGTTGAGACGGTGAACAGACAACAGAGAGAAAACCGACTCTTTGTACCCGAACAGGATGCCACCCCTAGCGCCCGAAGCGTCTAGGGAAATCCAGTTGGAAATGGCAGAGCCTCCAATAGAGCGATAAAATCGAGGGGAGGGAAATGCGACCTTCGACTCTTGAATCGAAATGATGTCACACTTGGAGGAAACAATTAAGTCGTAGATCGCCCTCTGCTTAACGGGGCAATTGAGGCCCCGGATGTTCCAAGAGATACTAATCATCAGGAATAAGTTGCTCACTGACTCTTAAACGTTCATTGAGACGAAAGATGTGGAGGGGCTTAGAGTCTAAAGGATCGATCCAAAATCCCAGAGAGGACGAAATAGCCAAAAGCTCACTATCAGACATAGATTCAAATTGGGAGATATATAACGATCCTAACCGCTCAGCTTGTGGAACGGAACGGGAAGAAGTAGAAGGACATTCGCCTATGGGAGAAGAGGCTACGGACGAAAAGTGCTTGGCCCGTAATCGAGCGCTGCATCTAATCAAACGATTAGACAGTTGGGAGGACGGAGAAGAACATGTCATGGGCACTCCTTGCTTACAAAGCGAAGCATCAGGAGTCAAGTGGATAGGGTGGGTCACATCCACAAGGGATAACGCTGTACCAGGGACAGCTGCATCGGCCAAGGCCTTCGGCAGACTAAGACCGCGATCAAAAAGATCAATCGAAAGCCAAAAAAAGGCGGAAGAGAAAGGGGAGAGGGGCCGCAGGGCCTTGGCAGGCGCATGCGGCACAACAGAAATCAAAGGCAGCGAATCGCTAGCCGAAACAACCAGTAAACAATAATCTACAGTAATAAAAAAAGAGAAACTGGCAAAATCAATCAAACTTGACAAACATACCTTTTTGGAAGCTTGCGAGCTCGCTAACTCCGCTACGTCTTCCAGTAAAAGATCATCCTGATCAACCCATCCCTGAGCCTTTGAGGGAGATGAGAGCTTAGCAGCCTTAGAAAATGGAGAGGAGGGTGGCTTGCTAGCCGAAGGAAAATGAGCCGCTTTTTGAAATAACTCCCAGTCCGAGGCGAAAGATGGATTGACCTCCCATGCAGGCCAATCACTGGTCGAAAGAGCAGCCGGGGTCGCTGTCTGAGGAGTGATACCCTGAGAAGGAACGGAAGATGAGATTGGAGCAGTGGACGGCAGCACACTAGGAGGACGGGAGGATGCCACACCCTTCGAGGGCTGCGGAGCGGATCTCTCTGGATTAATCCAAACCAGATTAGGCGCTTTGGAGGGAGAAATTTTGGGAATACTTGGCTTGGCGTAAGGTTTGCGAGACAGAGAGACCTCCCACCTCAACGGCATTTTAAGAGAGGCTTTACTACCCACTGCCTCCACCTTAGCAACTGAAGACGATCCTGGGTGAAACCCAGAGGAAGGATTAGGGGAAAATACAGGAGAGGAAGACACCGGAGCGCTGGAGGAGTCGTGGTATTGCATCGATACAGAATAAGCGGAGATGCCGTCTTTAAGGCAGAACGCCTCAATACGGTCCTTGGAGGAAGGGCAACGAAAAAGCACTGCGATTTGGAGACAGCCAGAGGCAAGCCTCGCACAGGTCGTTAAGCTAACGATCTCCCCAATACACCTAGTGTAGGGAGCGATAAACTTCAGAGAATCGCAAAAGGGAGGGAGACCAACTAAAGAGACCTTAATGGGCGCAGATGGCAAGGCCGGAGGGGGCGCGTTGACCATGACCCATTTACGAATGGTAAGGGAGATAGAGCCTATCGCTAGCGCGGAGTTGGCGCAAAGCTCATCCAAGATTTTGGGGGAAGGACACCTGATGATAGACTCGCCACTGGAGCAAGAAAACAGCACCCAATCCCAATCTTTTATGTTGCAAGAGTTACCCAAGAAGGCATTAAGAGTGTAGAAGGGGATCGACCCACCGTGAAAAGAGATAGCTCCGTAAGAGCAAAAAAACTGCAGTCTTTCAGTAAGTTCCGTATCAGGAAGGAACACTTGAGTGACCACAGGCTGGCGCAGTGGTGGGATAGGATTAGAAAGAGCGGAAGACTCAGGAAAAGTCGATGGCGGAAGCTTGGATGCAGAGGGAGGAGTGGGAAGTAATGGCGAACACGAAACAGGCTTCTTTTTCATTTTTTTATTCTTATCAGAAGGCATATCCGCCAATTTGCGTTGCAGCGCCGGAAAGTCGAGTGCAAAGATGACCTGGTCGGCAATAGGAATCCCAACAGAGAGACCCAAGAGCTTTTGAAGAGCAAAACAACGCTGGCGGGCATGGCCTTCTTTTAAACAGAAAAAACATTTCATCTTTGAAACGCAAGAGCTCTTCAGATGTCCAAGTTGCAAACACCGGAAGCAGGAGGTGGAAGTGAGAAGAAATTGAGATCGAGTAGAGTGAGAAGAAGAAGAGATGGAGGTGGAGAGGGGGCGGGAAAGCATGCGACTGGAACTCTCTGGAATAGGGTTTCTCTGGGCCTTAGTGGGCCCAAACACCCTCTTACCTGAGGAAGGGCCATTCGCACTGGGCCTCGGCCCATCGGAATCATTTATTTTTATTTTTATTTTCTTTTTTTCTTTTTTTTTTACCACTTCGACCTAGAGATGAATAATAGAGATGGATTATTTGGTAGCCTCAATTTGGCCTTACAAACCATAGCAGGACAGGTAAGCTGACTAGCAACATAAAATAACTTGGCAAATATGCACTTAATTTCTTTACTACAAGAGAAAATACTATCGTGAAGTGTTCCCTTCACTGATTATTAGAAACCATGGATAACATAACATATAAGAACTTTTAGTGTATGTTTGGATATATAGGATTGGGATGATTGGAGTTTACCAATGAAGGGTGCAAACTCTCCACTCAAGAAAGACAGCTAAAGGTGTAAATTTGTTATTTATACATTTTGATTTTTTTTAATAAAGGTGCAATGGGGAGACAATGTGGAGATTAAAAAAATGATTAGCTTGGATTAGAGTTTTGAGAACTTCATGTATTTCATTTTGGTTGAAATAATAATCAGATGTATTTCAATTGCAAACGGAGTCTCGGACAAACAAATGTTTAGATTATTGGTATTGTAGATACCTTCACACATGCACTTGCGTTACCATTGTATTTAGACATGCTCATAGTGGTTATGGGATTAGAGTAAGCTCTATAAAACCTATATTATAATGTCCGTATATAACTATTACAAGCATCTAAAAGTGATGCTGAAGTTAGAAAAAACTCTGTGCAATATTTCTAACAAACTATATGCATTCCATGTAAGTTCAAGCTAATGATCAAGAAGGCGATGGTTGAGCTTTAGATATACTATTTTCTCATATATTATGTTTTCTAATTCAATTAATTTGTTGGACCTCCAAAACTATTTTATATAATCAAACCAGGTGCACCGTTCCGAAGACGTGTCGTAGGCACGTGTCAACGGGCAAACCTAATATATATATACTCATCTATATGTGTACTAGGGCTCCCCAACCTTAGCAAACAAAGCCGCACACAAAAACCCACGCAAAACACCAAAAAATCCAACTGAAACCCTAAAAAACAGCATACTACAGCTGTTGCACTGTTCGGGTTTAAACAATAACCCCGGGTTACTGTTCACCCAAAACCCTGTAATGTTCTGGTTTGAACAGTAACCTCGGGTTACTGTTCACCCGAACCCTAACCCTAGTTTTTTTTAAAAAATTTCAAAACCCAAACCCCCCTAAATTTTGATTTTATTATTTATCATATAAATTACTTTCCTTAAACACTTTGCATGTACAACAATTAGGGTTTATCGTCAAGAATTTTATTTGTATGAAAACATCAAAATAGACTTTAAAAATCTCATCTTTTAATCCTTTAAAACATGTCTCTTGAATTAAACACCAAGGTCCAACATCTACAATCACATATGTTCTCATTAAATTTATTTCTTTAAACAAAATATTGATCTTTCATGCATAAGCAACTTCTTTGTTCAAGAAATTAATTTCGATCCATATAATAATTATTCCAACTCTAATATTAATCTTGGATTTTTAATAATTAAAAAAACGAATAAACATAGAAAAATCTCAACTTTGAAATCAATCAAGCATGGATTTAAGAGCATACAACAAGTTCCAATTATCTCTACAAATCTCCATCATCTACATCTAATCAATTCTATAGATAAAAATTTAGATTATTCATACATCATTAATATCTAACATTCAAGATTAATAAAACAAGATCATCTCTTATAAAAATTGCATCTTAATTTCATATAAACATCTAAAGTTCATTCATCATGGATGGCAACCATCAACTCATTTTTTTTAATCATGATCAAACTACCAAAATATAGATCTACAAATTCACAACAAGTCCTAGCATGATATCTACTAGATTCATCATAATAATATAATAAAAACATATCAAGAGACAAGAAGTACCACCCACCTCAAAGAAGATCAATTGAAAAATAATAATAATAATAATAATAGAAAGAAAGCTCCTCTCCCGCCTTACAAAAATCCAAAGATCCAAGCTCCAAATTCCAAAAAAATAATAATAAAAATTATAGTATTTTGTTGTGAATAGAGGAGGGCAGATGTTGCTGCTCCTAATATAGATCGGGACTCTATTCTAGGGTTTGGCAAAGATTTTACAAAATCCCCCTCCAAAATTAAATATTTACATATATATATATATATATATATATATATATATATATATATATATATATATATATATATATATATATATATATATATAAATCTTCCAAATCAAGTAGTTAATTAAATTAATTATGGTAAGATTTAATCTCCCCTAACCACTCCTAGTTGACTGGCCCCTCTTGTGCAGCCTAGAAATTTAAATTTTCAAAATTTTGCCTCTGAGTGCCAATTTTACACAAAAGTCCGTCACTTTGAAATATTTGCAAACATGCCATAAATCAATCATAAAATCCAAAAATTTTAGGATTACTATCTACTAATAAATAATTTTCCAAATAAATTTTCTGACTTTTTATTTCCCAAAGAAAAATATTTGCACGTATTTTGCATGTGAAAAAATGATAAATTTCATAAAAATGTTTAATAAATCAAAAAATATAGCAAATATAAGGGTATCCGGAAATCCTCTATTCATGCTCTCTGTTATATAGCCAGGTTCTGGAAAGTTAGGGTTTTAATCACAGTTTTGCAATAAAGTCTCCAACAATCCCAAAATTGTATAATTATATATTTACTCAATAAAATCAAATCTAATTAAATTATAGGGATAAATCTCTCCCCTATTCTCTCCACAGCCAGATCGGCCTACCAAAATAGAAAAAACAAAATTTTGAATTCGAATTTTACCTCCAAACGATATTTTGCACAAAAACCTTTTTTCAAGGTATTTACAAAAATATTTTCTTTATCCAGAAAAATCCCAAAATTTAGTATATAATCAATTATAAATAGGAGAATTTATTCAGAAATCTAAAAGTGGAAATTTGCACCTCAAACATATTTGCACGTGCAACGACAATTTCATAAAATAGCTAAATTAATCAAAAATTAATTTAAAATCATTTATTAATTCAAAATGATATATCATTAAGAAAATACTTTTGATTTAAATTTTAGCTCTTTTACGGCCGAAATGTAATTCTTTCATCAAAAATCAATTATATCAACATAGAGTCCAGAAATGAGTTTCTTTAATCAAATAATCTGAAAAAATAAAATATTTCATACTTAAATGAAGGATATCAATTATTGACAACCAACTTTTGATAATAAATAAAATTTCTGACTTTGCACATGCAACAACAATTTCAAGAAAACGGTCAAAATAGTCAATTTCAGTAATCCAATATTATTTAATAATTCAAAAAATTTATTTTATTTTACGGGTTGTTACATCACTCCCCCCTTAGAATAGTTTTGTCCTCAGAACTACTACTAGCCAAGGGAAAACAAAAACAAAGAGCGTATACAAACAGTTCAGGAAAATCGCACTATCTTTTATTTTCTAATTACATTAGGTTGCTAACTAAAAAAATAACGTATAATAAGAACGGTAAGGTAAATTTGAAAGCTGACAGAGCAACAAGTATAAGCAAAAACTCATAAAGCATAAAACTAATCCCAAGAAACTATATAAAATGTATATAAAAAATATAAACCATGCAATAACTTGTTGAAAGCAACTAGATAATCATCTAATGCATACGAATTTCTACAGCATAATTATCATAACTAATATAAATTAGTCAATAATACTTTAAAGCACACAAATGAATCAAAAGGTTCCTTAAAACTTGAATACACTATAAACACAATGCACTATGAATTTAAGAATTAATGAAAATAGACAAACGTACGTAACACAAAACTTAGACAAGAATACGAGTAAAAGAAAATTGTCTAAAGTAACAAATAACAATAAGTTTAGTCTGTAAAACAAAATATTAAGTACTCCAAAGGTCATTAAAACATTTGTATAAAACCATAAAATGCAAAATAGATATATGAACAGATCAACAAAAAAACGATTACTGATCAAATAACATCGTAAAAGATCATTATAGTAAGAAAGATAATAAGGCCAACCATACAAAATAAGAAGCCAAAAGAGAAAAAAAAAATTTGAAGGAAAAGGTGGAATATGGCCACCCTGTTTCATTAATAAGAAAATAACCAAACAAACCCAGAGTACTGGGTCAAATTACAAACTACAGACAGGAAAATAGAACATGAAGCAATATAATCAGTACATACAATCAGGGCTCACTCTACCACCCCTAGAGGGTCGGCCACAAAAACTAAAACTAAAACTAGGTCGAACCGGCCACAGCTTGTCCCCGACCTCCACCAATAATATACTGGACCCCATCTTGGGCCCAGTCACGAAGCGAGGACCAACTAATTGTATGTACGTCACGTAAGCTTCGTGCACCACCTCCACGGCACGCGCACACCCACCTGAAGCGAATCGCGTGGAATTTGGATATTTGCCGCTCCCATCCTTCTCCTCCCCACCTCCCACACCCTCACCAACATACTCACATTCTGCCCAGTTGAAGTCACAACCAAAGGAGAGCTGTGGAGAGGATACCTTCACCTCTCTCATGCTTTAGATCTCACAAGCGGTTTCTCACCAAACAAAACTCTCACTCGCCCTAACCACGGATACAATCAAAGAGAGCCATGAAGAGGGTACTCACCTCTCTCATGATTATACTCTCTCAAGTGATTTCTCACAAATACAAACAGAAACCTGTATAGAGTAGTGAGAAGCAACATCTTCACTCTCTCACTCTCTCACTCTCTCTCTCTCTCACATAAAACCCGAACCAAATCACAAACAATCAAAAGAATCACCTTCACCTCCCACCCCTGCGGGTGGTGGACGTTATAGATTTCAGGGTCAATGATAAGGGCGTAGTGGTGGTGCTATTGCAAAGCCTGTGGCAGTGGATTAAAGGAGGTCGAATTCAGGGTGTGACTCCCATACTGCCGACCAAAAACACAAACATCTCCCACTCTATACATCCCCTCTACGCACCTCATAGAGGGACCCCTTCTGTAGGCCCAAGCCCCACCCTATGCAGTAACGAGGGAGCACATCTCATGGGAGAACCCCATTTTCGGGCCCTAGCCCCACAACCGTACTACACCTTATTCTTCACACCGAGTCAAACCTAACTCAGACAATTCCCTCCCCCACTAATAATACTTCACTAATAATACCGATGCCGTCTCTCACTCCGTCACTGCCATCATCACTTACTCTCTCTTCATTGCATACATCGCAGAGAGAGAAGCAAACCCCGACTTCTTCGCACACACTACCAACCCTCAAAATCCACGTTGGCTTCCCCTGATGAAATGTCCTCGAAGCTCTGTTGTAGATGACTCCAACTCTGAATAAGGATCTCCATGAGTGGGTAGCCTCGTTATGCCTGTGAAAGCTTCAAACCATCCGATCTACATCCAAAATCAACAAATACCCCAAATTTGTTTGCTGGGCCTTCCCATGTATTGAGTTCGGATACAAACGAACATCATGAAGAGAAATTTCTTTTAGGAAATTGCCCCCATGTATTGGAGTAGTAATCCTGTTAAACCCCTTCATACTCAGACACAAGACAGCGAAGAAGGGGCCCCAAGAGTGGAAGCGCCCGGGGGGAAGGACGATAGCGAGGGAGCGGCATCGAAGGGGGCTTCGTCAAAGATCACCGTTTTCTGAAGAAGGGGTTGTCGATGCGGTGGCTCCGGCGATGTTGGCGGCGCGCCTCGAACTGGTGCTCAGATCCGGAGACGAAGGGGCGGCTTCGGGGCACGACGATGAGAGTCGTCTTCATCCCTGAGGTCGAAGGCAGGTGCGTTGGCTCGACGACATCGCGATCTCCTAGTCGGGTTTGGGGCTCCATCCCCAACCACCATCGATAGGGGCGATGAGGACTGGGTGCATGATGGGAAAGGGAGGACGATAGGGAAGGGGATCATTGCGATGGGGCGGCAGCAACGAAGCCTAGCCGCCGCCCCCAACCTCTCACAGATTTAGGGATTCTTTTGGGTTTTTTTTTGGAGGGGGGAGGGGTTAGTTTCTCTCTCTAGACTTTTCTAAGAGAGAAACTCTTTTGGTGCAAATTCCCAAAAGAGAAAAGTTAAGAACAAAAATAATGGCAAAAATAAATAATAATAAAAATACACAAAGAATACAAACTTAAAGGTGATAAAATAAAAAAATAAAAAATAGATTTGGGAAGATAGTCAATCAAAGATACGTCGAAACACAAACAAATTTAGCTAAGCAAAAATAACAATAATAAATGCACACAAAGGAAAACAAAAGAACAGTGAGTATATTAAATAAATATTAATATTATAAGCAATACTTTAAGAGTACATTAAAAGAATCAAGCGAAATAGACAAAATATATATATATGTACAAGAAGACTTAAAATGAGTTCATTAAATATTACAAAAGGGTCAAATCATTAAATAGAACGTGGAAACAAACGTAAGTGAGAAAATTTGGAATCAATTTCTGACGTAACAAATCTAATATTGCATAAAAACATAAATAAGGTAAAACCAAGTAAACTAGTTCAAGTTATCAGAAAATATGAAGTAGAATAGTATACAACAAAATTTTGTAAAGCAAGAAATTATATATGAAACTTATTTTGGTTAAATTAAAAGTTTGAATTTTAGAATAGTTCAAGAACAAATATTACTTAAGTGAATCTATAAATATTTATTAACATTTAAATTTGAAGCAAAGCAACTCAAAATCTGAAATTTGTACTCCTTAAAACTAAAATTATATGCTTTCAAATAAGAAATTATATTCACTCAAATATCTAAATTTTCACATTTTCAAATCTATGTTTATATGCTTCAAAAATATAGAATTATATTGTACCAATCCTGAAATTATAAATCTGAAATCACATCATACCAAAACTGAAATATTTATATACTTAAATCTGGAATTTGTCATCTTGAAACTTAATAAATTCAAGAAATCTGTAACTAATCAGTTAAAATTGAATTTAATCTAATTCGGTAATAGGGGTTAATAAATCTAAAATTTTCAAGAATAACCGGTCAAATACGAACGTTTCTCATCCTAAAGATTAGAAATCATTCAAATCTGAAACCAACAATAATAATATTTAAAAACATTTAAAATCATAAAAATTCTGAACTTGTTAAAAATCTTAAACTAACAACACAAAAATCTAAATTCACGGGAATTTGAAACTTACAGAGATATAAAATTAATAATAAATAAATAATTAAAATCTGAAACTAATAAAATTTAATATGAATAATATTAAAATAAAAATCTGAAATCAATAACAATAGAAAAATTAAATAAAAAGAACTTGAAACAAATCTAACTTAAATCTTAAAGGTAAAACCATTCTATTGCACCGTTCAATCTTAAGGGTAAAATCCAACTTAGCATTCTTAAGCCATGGGATTTTATTCATCAATTGCATAGTTTTCATGAAAAGTTCTATTTTCAATCATCCATCCACTAATAAATTCATTATATCATCATACATCCATCTATCATGCATTCTACTAGACAAATTATCATATACAACATGCGTAGATCAACAAGAAATCAAACATGTCACTCACCTCAATGAAGAATCAACCGAAATAATAAAGAATAAGAAAAAGCTCCTCCTTTCGCAAAAATTCAAGATCTTCGATTTGAAACTCCCAAAAATTAACAATAAAGAAAACCTTTTGTTTTGTGCACCAAAGAGACGGCTACCACTGCTCTTATAATAGGCCAAAATCTGGGTATTACGATTTTAAGAAGATTTTGCAAATTATTCCTTTAGAATATAACTTTACATATATAGATCCTTTATACTAGGTAATTAGATTAACCAACTTAATTGAGATTAAAATCAAAATAACCTCCCTAGATATGACCGGCGTCAGTTTCAAATCCAGAAAAATAAATTTTGTAATTTTGGCCCCTTAGTGGCAATTTTGCAAAAAAAAATTTGCGAAATAAAACAAATCTATTATAACAAAAATTAAAATCTTTACCTCTGAGTTGGCTAGCCATCATGCTCAGCCCAGAAAACCAAAAATCTGGAGTTTTCACTCCAAGTGGCAATTTTGCACAAAAACCCATCTTTTTGTAATATTTGCAAACATGCCAAGTAAATATCAGAAAAATCCAAAAAATTCATAAATAATACCTACTAATAAATATTAGGTTTCCCTAAAATAATTTCTGACTTTGAGTTTCTCTAGAAAATATTTGCACGTGCAAAAAGATAAATTTCAGAAAAATATTTATTAAATCACCAAAAATCACTTTAATTCATTTATTAATCTCAAAAACATTATTTAAAATTCTAGGGTGCTACAATTGTCCTCAATTGTAGAGAAAAATATACAATTCTCTTCATCCCATTAGAAGATGAACTAAGACAAAATTAAGGAAAATCTATAGTTGGAAGATCACTGATCTATCAAGAACCTCATCCTTCCATCAAAATCTCATGGATCCTTCAGGTATGCTTCCGCATTCATTAACATCTTGAATGGCATGGGATTATATATAGAAATTGATTTTATGTTTGTATTTGATAAAGAACATGTTTTTTGGTTGAACATGTTTTTGTCTGCATGATGTTTGACACTACAAAAAAGAAGTCAAACCTCGGCGTTTATAAACGCCGGGGTTGGACCCCTGGCACTTCGAAAAGCGCTGCCGCAAGCGCCGTGCTTTCCCCCACCGGGGTTGCGGAACACTTTCCCCGGCGTTTTCAAATGCCGGGGTAAATACCGGCATATGTTGATTTTATTTTTTAATTTGTTTTCCTTTAAAAGACCTTTCCCGGTATTTTAAAACGCCGGGGTAGGGTTTATATATATATATATATATATATATATATATATATATATATATATATATATATATATATATATATATATATATATATATAACGTCATCGTATAATCCTGTTCTTCCAACAAACACAAGTTTTGCTTCCACAACCTTCTAAAAGGTGAAGGAAATGACAAGAGTGCTGGCCATCCAACTTACTGTGATCGGTTAGGCTTTCAACAATGACAATCTGAATAAAAATTTTAAATTAAGAATTTCAAATTCAAAATGCACCATTGAAGACATCATCCAAACACAAAGATGTTGCTTCGAAAATAATGTCACATAGCTATTCACGAAACATCATCCAAATCAACTAAAGTTCTACATATCATCCAAATCGAAGTCACATAGCTATTCAAAACTATCATCCAAACTACAAAAGTTTCAAGTTAACTAAGCTGGTGGAATCGAAAATGAAAAACTAATTCAAGTTTGGGTTGCAGTTAGCTATAATAGAAAATAGCTGCTGTTTAATCTCTCCATCTATGACCACAACTCGGGTTACAGCAGACAAAGAACAGTGCCATTCCTTCTTCCTCCCTTGCATTTGCCTACAAACAAAATATCGACAAATATTATTTAACTTAACTGTTTGGAAAGTTTTGAATAACTTATTGAATGTACTCAATTTGTTGAAGAAAACTATAGTATTCATGACACCTCAGAAATGTACTTAATTTATATAATTTGAAATTTGTATCCAATTACATAAATTATGACACTTGTAGGCATGTTTCAGGGTTTTTTTCAAAGTCTTTTGTTGGTATTAAAATATCTATTAACAATTGCAATCTGCATTGGCCTTTCGAGTTATTTCAATCAATATTCATAGATTGCATTAAATTTGATCCTATCCCACTATTGAACCCAAGCATTTCCCAGTATTCAGTGCTAGAGTAAGCTGCAGTTAGCACCAATCCCATATGAGACTAAAGGACCCCCCTCTGGCAGTAGAAAATGCATATTGGTACTGTCTCCTTTTTTTTCAAACGAAAGTTAATAGTCATGGTTTTTTAAATTTTTGATAGAGTTGCAACTGGAAATGGACAATCAACATTATCCAATTATGAATTAATGCACAGTGCATGGAGGTATTTGCAACCAAGTAAAATCACGGATTAAAAATATTAAATCAATTAAACTAAACTAACCTGGAAAAATACAGCTTCCGGGTGACTACACACAGCACAACGTACCGTCTTAGTACGAGGCAGTGTCGGATCTGCTACAACATCTTGCAGAACTTGAGTTCGCTCACCGACATCATGAGTTATCTCATTTCTATACACACAGTTGTTATCTGCAATCTCCTGTGGAAGAAATGATTAGTGTCAGACAAAAATTATTCAATAGTAAGTAACAAACCAAATATAGAATGCATTTGGTTACTATAGTCGGATAGAATTATCTTTAATATCATAACTAGTTAGTTGGGATCGATGCGGCTCTGATGACATAGGGATGAATAGCCCCTCATGTATTGCAAATTCGTTTACTGTCTCAATGAAAATGTTATTTATATATTGAATTTTGGGGGACAAATGAGCTTTTAACAGATAGTATTATAATTGCAACAAATAAAAATGATGATAATTATTATGCATTTAAGAAATTAGACATGAGATTTTTATCAGCTAGCATTATAAAAATATGCATTGCATGTGAATAGAAAGAATAAATAAGCCTATATGTTATGTTATTGGAAGAAATGAGAAAAGCATTACCCTTAATATACAATTTGAATGAACAAATTTATTGTTTGGAACTGTCTACAGGTCAATCCCTAGTGTCAAGATTTGCAAAGCTAAATTTCAAACATTGACAGAAACAAGGGCAAAGGTAACCCCCCCCCCCCCCCCCCCCCCCCCCCCCGCCGTTTCAAAGAAAAGAAAATATTCACCCTAATTTTATTATGGATGGTAGAAACTCGATGTCATGTTTGATCAAATTCATTATCAATCATTGAAAGCATAAAATACGATTCCTTCAACTAAACCCTCATGACAACCTTTAAGCTTTGGTAGTTGATGGGGATATTTCACATGATCATAGAGCCACCCATGATCAAAATCCATCCTGACACAAACTTAAAGCAAAATAAAAATATACAAACTATAAAAGCACCTTCCATAATTTGACATGATCGGAAGACATCATGCAGATTGAACTCCCAGGGAGAACCTTCCTGACCATATTTGCGATCAATCATCGTGTCCTTGTAAAGGCGGTTATTGAATTCAATCCGCTTCGAAAGAAGTGAAGTGGGGATAGAAGGGTGACGTGAGTGGCACATGTCGAGATAATCATCAGCAGACAACTCATCTACGTAAACCTGGAAAACAAAATTTGTCTCTTATTCATTTCACCTGTGAAATGAATACACTTTTTTTTCTCTACGGCTATTACAGTTTGTTATAACATGTTTACCTTAGTGAAGCGACTGAGAAACGATTTTGGGAGGCCCTTCCTGCCACTACCCTAATACGAGGGATTCATGCAAAGACTGAGGCATGACATTTGTATGTTCGCCCAAGCTCTGGAATATAAACCTCAGCGCGATGGTCCAGAATAGCATTCAAACCCTGACACATAAATTTATTATATGTGAATCTGTGATCATAATTGAAGTTGAATATTAACAGCACAATTAGAGGGGAAAAAAAAAGTGTAGCAAAGGAACCTCCAAAACAGAATGAGGAGCAAGATTAAGTTCGTTTAGCAGAACCCAACTCCCAGCTTTCAGTGCCTGTTCAACTAAATAAATTAAAATAACATTCTCTAAAGAAGGAAAAAAAACACCTTCAAAATTAACAAAAGATAAGTAGACAACCTGGAGCAGTATTCCATCTGACCAAGAAAATTTCATCCCATTCTCGCTCTCAACAGGCAAATCGGAGCCCAATAGATCCATCATATCAGTCTAGAAAAGTTATTCAGAATTGAACTCATTAAATAAACAAAGTTCTACTATAAATTAATATATAAGGAAATAATTAAAGATCTAAAACCTGTTCAGAAAGGTTTATTCGCACAACATCATGTCCAGAGTATTCTGCCACTGCAACAACTAGACTTGTTTTCCCGACACCAGGACTACCTTCCAACAAAACTGTAAGCATAGAACAACTTGAGATATAAACTTGGTGGCACATTGTTCAAACCACATGAAAAGACAATATTAAATCAAAGGCCAAAATTTTTCCATAGCTCTTCTCAGAGTCTATAACTGAAATATCAAATCTTACAACTGATCTCACACAAGAAACATAAGTTCCTTTCAAGGTAGACATTCACCATTCCACCTGATTTTTCAGGAACACACGAACATCCACATACAAGTTTCTTACACATAGTGTGCAAATCAGAACAATTATGAATTGAACAGATGATTTCTTAGCATTCAGATAAACCATCAAATGACTTAGGATCCACCTAACGGCATATTAAGACTGTTATTTATTATATTAAAAAAATACACAATTACAATGTAAGAGAAAGAGGACAGCTCTTAATGTTTTTCTTCTCCTTCATTGTAATCAATAGAGAGGCAGCAACCCCCATTAGAGTAATATTCATGTGAAATTAACAAAAAATTAAACATGAAATTCTTAGGGTTTCAGAACAAAAAATTAAACATGGAATTCTTAGGGTTTCAGAACAATAAACCGAAAGCTAAGCTCGTTCCCTAATTTAAAACCTATGATGATTGATTTTCCTCTAAATTAAACAGGAAATTCTTAGGGTTTCGGAACAAAAAAAATCAATCCAAACTATTAAAAAAAAAAGATTTGATTTTGGGAACATGGGTTTTCAATCACCTAGGGTTTCGGAGAGATATGACAAAGGCGGCGGCGATGAGAGCGAACAACGGCGGGGGGCGGGCGGCGGGGGGCGGCGGCGATGAGAGCGAACAGCGGCGGGCGGCGTTCGGCAAGCGGCGGCGGTGAAAGCGAATGGCGATCCGTCGGTGCGAAATCGAAAAAAGAGAAATAGCTAGGGTTTCGGAGCGCGCGAATAGGAAAATAGAGAGAGGGAAGTGGGGAGCGTGGGGTTTTAGAAAGGAACAAACCCCGGCGTTTTTGTATAAAACGCCGGGGAATATTTTGACCCTGCTGGCGTTTTTTACAAAGCGCCGGGGAATGCCCCGGCGAAACACCCAAACGCCGGGGTGGTATCACTAGGTATTCCTACATCTTTTGTACTGTGAAGATTAGAAATATGTTAATGGGCACAAATAATTTCAGTTTACATCGACTGCACAGCTCTCGGCTTGAGAGTTTGTGCATGTCGGTCAACTGCACAATGTGCGGTCGACCGCACATTGCTGCCTGCATGTATAGGCTCTTGTTGAGTTGCTTGCTCTCACTTCAACACCTCTCCTTGTCAGTCTTCTTCAACCCATTATCGTGTAATGGATCCACAAACCCCAACAATGTAAATCACATGGATTTCACACTATCAATTCTGAAAAACTGAAGCTGAATACAAAAGCAAAGGAAAAAATTTCAATATGAATCTGCTATTTCAATAGACAGTCTAACATTTTGTTACTATTTTTTTCTGTGTTCTATTTCATTCTGGAGAACAAGAAGGAAATGATGCAAGGTTTTTGCGTTTGACTGAAAGAATGTACAAGGAAGGAAAATATCAGGCCATATATCCAAATTCAACGTGCAGGAAGTAATCAAGTTCTTCCTATACCAGGAAAATGGTGACAAAGATTATCAGCCAGAAAATTATATGATAATTATAAAGAAGTTTATCAATAATAGATTTAGTTAAACGAAAAGGAGACTCTTGAGGTCCTGATCAAGCATGCTTTAGAGATGATCGCCATGTTATCTTCAATCTTAATGCACTCCAAACTGGGAAAGCTTAATAATCTTGACTGTGGATCATTTACAATTTGAATCTGCATTCGGAGATCAACTTGGAAACTGAGAGGTATATTCATCCACGAACTTTAATTGCATAATAGGGCCCAAATCGGGAGAAGTTCATGAGCTATATTCCATGCTTGCAAATTGTAGCACCTTCCTCTCTGCATGGTTGAGAATTTCAGCAACTAAAACTAGAATAGCTGCATTCCATGGTTGCTCAGCGAAGCAAATAAGCGAAATTTAAATCACGATCCTCCATAAGCAAAATTATCGCCAAACCAACTCCGAATTCATTGAATAAACAAGCGGGGCCAGTCCTGTCCGGAGCATCCAAAGCACTGGATGCTAAACAAGAAATGAAATAAAGCAAGTAAGACGCAATGCAAGAAAATACTAAAGAGACGAGAGATTTTCAAGTGCTCCAACAAACCTTGCTCTATACTCCACCCCTTAGGCCTTCCTCGGGATTTTATCTACTCTTAACGCTGCTAGATCAATCTAGCCATAAATAAGAGTGGTTTCTATAGTTTAACGAATATGAGACTCCACTGTAGGTCTCAACTAGCTTCTTCTGCACAATAAGCTCACACAACCTTCAAGAGGGAGCTCACTCACACTGCACATACACAACTTATCAAACAAGAAAACAGTCAGAGAAAAGTTTGTTTCCTTCAATTTTAATATGAAGGTCTAGAATCGAATATATTGAAGGAAATAACCAAGTTTTGAGGGCAAATCATATGTCAACAAGGTAAAATAATCAAGTTTAAATAGGTAAAAATGGCAGCCAGTGAAAAAAAGGCAAAAGTGTCAAAGAAGTGTCGGACTTGAGCACTCTTCAGAACATGCATGCTTCATTATCCTTGTCTACAAGCATTGCACCTATAATTCATCAACTTATAGCACAAGGAACTCACGTATCATAGGAATTATATGCAATCAAAATAACAGATTCGTTAGTATTAGAAAGAATTTAACTGAATATTTATTTTAGGAAAAGAGCTTGACCCAATATTTTTTTTATCATATCAAATTTGACAATCTTAGGCCAACAACAAGCAATGTCCTAATTAATGGTATCATGATATAACTGGATGAGCCTTTTGATATGAGGTTGCAAATATAGGTGATATGAGATCAATATTAGCTGTTCATAAAAAAAGGTTTCTCGACATAAATATGGGTATATGTTAAGGGAAATTATGATGTCCTAGATATTATTTTATCTAACAAAAATGTCATAACATGCACACAAAGACTTGATCTGAGCAAAATATAAGTGTGGCATGGTTGGTAGCTGTTGCTTCTTCAAAATAAGAAGAAACCCATAAAAAAGACTAGGAGGAGATGGAGGAGGAAGCAAAGGAAAGAGAACAAGAAGAAAGAGAGGAGGAAGAAGGGCGAGAAGATAAGGAGTCAGAATAAAACCGTAATTCACAAATATACGTTTGTTGTCTAGCTAAGGAGGACAAAGGGTCCATCAAAAGATGGGTTGAGAGGGTAAGTGCAATTAGGGATTTTGTTATGGGATTTATAGGAAGAGTTTCGGATTTCTTGAATTTCATGTTGGGTATAACTAAGACCCTGTATGATGATTTTCTTATCTAAGTCAACTACCCCAAAAGAAAAGAAAAGTGCATCAGCTATATACTATAAGACTCAATATAGTATTTTTCTTGCTGAAATTAAATTTTGCAAGAACAGGCTCAGATATGCCAATAAATCTCATGTTTGCCAAAGATATCAACCAATATGGTGAAAATGGCAGGGCCAAACTTTTTGCAATATCATAGTGGGGATCTCTAAAACCATCAGCCGACAATGTCAACGTCCAAGAGCGTTGTTGAAAACTTTGCTAAGTGTTGAATTTTGTATAAAAATCTATGCTTCTGATATCCAATGATTTTTGGAACACTGGTAGGAAGCAACAAGACCTACTTGAATTTTGTGCTCAACAGGCATACTTCACCCAATAATAAGCAAAAACAACGAAGAGCTATCTGAGTAGGCACAGGTTCTTGATATAATACGCAGACCAAATATAAGGACACCACAGAAATGTGCACAAGTGAAGAGTACGACAACAAATAAGAACAGATATCTATCACCAATTAGAATGCACAGGTTGATAGGATTAATGTCAGCTCGACAGCCAATCTTAAAACTTTCACATCTTCATGCACCATTGAGTCCATAGGTGATCCGATTCTGATGACGAAAGGCTTAGATGATGATGCCAATAATAACTAATCAGTAGCAGTTTGTTGAATGTTGGCCATGAACAGAAATAGAAGAAAATAAGAAGTGGAGACTTTTACTATGATGAGAGCAACATTTTACCTGGTCCAACATTCTAGTTAACTCTGCAGAAAAGGGTACTGAGCGGCTGATGCTGGATACTATATACAAAAACTGGTATGAACACCATATTTCATGATACATCTAAATCATCTTGTCCAATTAGCTGAAAGATAGGACTATAAATGAAAATAAACAATACAAGAGACGAAGGGGGTATCATGATGCCCTCAAGGCTATCAAATTATATCTTGTACAAATAATAAAAATGATCTCATAAAATCTTAATGATAATAAACAAAAATGCTTAAAGCTGATATGAAGAAAATATTTCTAATCTGGAAGATTTAAAAAGTCATAATTAGGCACACAAAAAAATCTGATAGGAGCATAGAAAATAGTAACGGATCGAGCTTTACAAGAATGTTGAGAAATCTGAAGTATCTAAATATGACACCATTCTATGGAAAAAGCTTGGTCTAATGCTTGCTGATGAAATTCTGCATATAGAAATTCCTTATCAGTAAATAAAACATACATATAAAAACACATAACTTTCAGAACCTCAATAACGCAGTCATGCGTAAATCTCGAACCAGTTTTGACAAAAAATCTCCAGAAGAACAAAAAGATGATTTTTGATTTTTAAAGTTTCCAGAGGCCTTGAAGCAGCTTGCATGCAGCAGTGTAAAGTCTGAGAAGTAACCATTCAGATTTTGCCCAGAACAAAATGACTTAGATCAATAATGAAACCTGAAAACGCAACATATACCATTATCTAGCCGCAAGAAAGTAGAATATCCATATCATAAATGGAGAATGCTAAGAAAGAGTTAATGGTTTGAGGAAGACTATGGATTTAGGGTCTTATTTACGTAATGAATTTAACAAACAAACGGTGAGAGAGAGAGAGAGAGAGAGAGACATACTAGTCTGAGTTGATATGGATGTTTGGAATGTGAGATATCTTGTGCCAGTCCAAGCCGCCCTTCATGCACCTCCTTTCCAGAATAGGACAGAAATCAATGCTCAGTTGCCAGAGTGTATTGAGTTGTCTCAGACTATCTGGAAGCATGGACAATTTGTTGCAACATTTGAGCTTCAGCGACTTGAAGGACTTCAGACTTCCCAGCCACTCCGGTAAAGCAGTCAGAGCACTACAATCTACTATTGTAAGATGTTGGAGCTCAGTAAAGAAGACGGGTGGCTGCTCTCCTTCACCTCCGAGATATTTCAGCTTAGAGTTAAACTCGAGCACCAAGGTTGTAAGGGAGGGAAAATGTTGTTGCATTATAACAGGTGGAAAATGTGTCAACTGAGGGCAGCAACTTATTGTCAGATCTTGTAGAGCAGTGAGATATTGCAAACCCTCCAAGCCGAATTTTGTTGTATCGAAGCCAATAACTATTAGCTTTTTCAATTTGGACAGGCCTTGCATCCCACCTTCTGCTGCTAGAAACTCCTCGCTGCTTGACATCATTGTCAATTTAACTATGGAAGATGGCAGGAAAGTTGGTGACAATTTGGGACACCACGATATTTCCAAACTTTCAAGCGAAGGGAACATGTCCAATTCAGGCACAAACCACTTATGCAGGTTAGGTAGATCGCAGAGAGAGAGAGATTTGAGGACGGGAAATGTGCCTCCTGTCCCGTAAAACTCTGTACCTTCAGTTATGGCATCCATACGATTGATGTCGAGACGCTTCAGAGAGGGCATTTGGCTAAGATTTGTCAAGCTTTTACATCTCTTCAGACTGTGTAAAGACAATGCCTCCAGCTTCGAGAATGATGATGATGGATCCAGTTTTGTTAGCCAGTCAGGAAACCTGTACCAATTATAGTTCTCAATCCGCAGACGCCTTAGATCAGGATGAGGTTGCAAGTTATCAAATATATCAGTGTCATCAGCTTCTCTTGATAATGTCGAATCATCTACTTCTCCGTTCCAGCAGACTTCTAAGGATTGTAGCTCCAGTTTCTCCCCAAGTTTTGCTTCCTTGACTTCTTCGGGATCCTGCACATTCTGGAGTCCTTCAATTCGCAGCTGACCTCTGAGTTGATTTAGATGTTGAAGCTGCGCAATGGTACAACCGAGCTCCTTGCCAACGATGAATAGTGATAGTGTTCGAAGTAAGCTTAGTCTCTCAAATCCACGAGGCATGCAAGTCAATCCCTCACATTCTGAGATGTCGAGATGTCTGAGGCTGCTGATGTTGACTAAGCCTTCTGGTAGTTCTCGAAGCTGTCTACAATGGCTAAGGTTCAGCACCTCCAAGTTGTAGAGGGTTGCGATTGAGTTGGGCAATAATGTTATCATATTCTCTGACAAGTCAAGGAACCTCAGTTGTTTTAGTTTGCCAAGGATCTTGATTGATTGAGGGTCTGTAAATAGGTTTTTTGACAGATCAAGGAACCTCAGGTGTCTTAATTTGCGCATTGAGCTAGGAATATTTCTGATTCCAACATTGCTCAGATGCAACACACGTAAGGAAGTAAATGTTGATAAATCTATTAGAAAGGTCTTTAATCTATCCTGAGCAAGACAGTGCTTTTGTGAAAACAGAAAAAGTGATCTCAACTTCTTCATTTCATAATAGTTGTGCACAAATGATTGTGTCAAGTTATCATCAACTATCAGTGAAGATGAACGCCTTCCATGATAAAATACTTGATTCACGCCAATATTTCTACGTATCTGATCCCTTGCTAAATGACTAACAAGTTCATGCATTAGTACATTTATACGACATGATGCTACATTACCGAGCTCATCTTTTTCTTCGCATTCAAAGAATCGGCTGAGTAGAAAACCATTGAAATGTTGGTTGCCAATATCTTCTGTTTGCATGCCAGGGTCTGCAGAGTGAACAAGTTCTTCCCCCATCCATATTTGAATTAGTTTCAACCTATCAATCCTGTAGCCCAGAGGAAAAACAGAACAATATGAAAAGCATTGCTTCAAATGAGGTGGCAAATTGTAGTAACTTGAAGCAAGAGGAAATAACGATGGAAATGCTCCCTCACAGATGGTCCAAAGGTCACAGTTTTTATTCTCTAATCGCTCCTGTTCTCTTTTATGAAGCCGAACGCTTGCAAGTAGCTTAGCTGCTAAAGGCAACCCGCCACATCTCTTGACAATTTCCCCCTCTATTGCTGCTGACTTTGGGGTCTCGTATTCCTGACTTTTAGATGCCCAGTTTTTAAATATTACCCAGCAATCTTCTTCAGATAAAGCCTGCAACCAATATGGGGTCATTGTACACGTAACATTAGCATCAAGGATGGAGTGTGTTGTCACTAAAATCTTGCTGCCCAACTCTCCACCTGCAAACCCTGACTTCAGCTCTTCCCACCTACCATTCACATTCTCCATATTATCAACAACAAGCAGAAATCTCCTTTCCTTTATTTCGATTATTTCAGTATTCGAGAGGCTACAGATTTCATCCCTAGCCCTATGTAACATTGAGTTTGCAAAATGTCTGTAATCAAAATCTTTGCCAACATGTATCCACTCACGAAGACCAAAATGCTCCTTTATTCTCTCATCAGAAAATACTAGCTGAGCAAGGGTTGTCTTGCCAACCCCTGCTAACCCAACAATTGGTACAATAGATAAATCTTTATCATTTCCTGTACTGATTAAAGAATCTATTAACTTTTCTTTGTCTGCTTCTCTTCCAATAATAACTTCAGGTTCAATTTTAAATGGGTGTGTCTCCGGTTCTTCATAGCTTCTTGAGAAAGGCATCTCTTGAAAATGCAACTTCACCCTTAATTCTACACTCTCATTAAGTCTTGTTAACAGATCTTCAATCTTCCAACTCATGTTAAACATTGGACCAAGAGGAGAAAAAAATTCAGTCGCCTTTCTAAACATCTTGAACTGTTTTTCACCAGCTATTCTTCGATGTTGTGCTTCAATTTGAAACGCATCCATCACATCATCCACATCAAATACTGCTTCCTTGATATCTAACAGCCACTTCCGGTCTTGCATGCGCAATCTACTACTGTCCACATCATCGGTCACACCCCTCACAATAGCCAACAGACTGTGCAGCATCTGCATGTTGGTGATGATGAGACGTGATCGATTTAGCCTCATGATGATGGCGGCGATGAAATCACATGGACCCAGAAACATGTTGCTGGTGATGATTAAAGCTGATCGATTTAGCATATATTTTTCGATAGCAGCCATTTTCTCAATCACACGATCTAAAAGTGGAGACAAAACCGGTAGATCATGCATACATAACATGATAGTTATGTCTCTTCCAGTGGCAGATTCATTTTCAGATCGTTCTCTATCTCTTGTAGTGTGACTGTGAATCAAAGCATGGTCAAATTTTCTTAAAACTTTTTTAATAGTATGATTCATCTTTACACGAAAGACAATGCTTTGGGGAGAGGTAGACAGCATCAGTTGATGCACCTTTCTTATGATCGACGTCCCGGGCCGTCTTCCTCGGCGAGCCTCAAGTTGAAGTTGGTCCACCACATGGTCCGCAATAGATGCTGCAGCCATGAGACGACTCAATCGATCCCAATCAAACTTGGTTGGATCTTGGGAATCATTCATTATATCCTTCACGAGTAACAGTTTTGTTCTCAGCTTCTGGATGAGACCTGAAGACGCTTTCAGTTCCTCACAGATGTTGCTATCCAATATCCCTAGCATCTTCTCTATCAATGAAGATTCAGCCGATAGATCCACCATTTCCGAATCAGCAACCCTGACTTCAGAATCGATCTCAGAACCAGATCGGGAAGTTTTTTCGCTTAGTTTGAAACGTAATGAGTGCATCGCAATTACATCAAATTTTATTAGAGCACATTTGACTTTATGATTCATCTTATAGTTTGATACAGGAATCTGAAGCAGTTCGCTCACCTTTCTTCCCGACAATGATCTCCTCCTCAGACTTTGACTTTGGTGCTCGTCCAACACATGATCTGCATCCGACACTGCATCCTTGAGCTTCAGCAGGTAAGCTTGCATCGGAGTGCTCAAGCTTGTCATCCTCTCCAAATCATCGATCATAGCTTTCGCCAACCCCGAAGTTCTCTGTAGTTTCCCGATGTCGCTGACTCGACTAGAACGGCGAACTTGGTTATTAAGAGAGTACACTAGCTTCTCAGTAATGAAGCCGATTACATATCTTACATATCCGGAAAATATCAACGCCATCGGAGATCCCATTAGAGTGGTGAAGAATGAGATGAGATCTATCCCTTTGCTCCACTATGTCAATGTCTCTGGTACTTTCGGACTGAATGGTCTACCGATGGAATTTTTACCCAAACTGTCCCACTTTTTGAAAGTTTTTTTCAAACCGTCCTAGTTTTCTTTTTAATTCCCAAACAATCCCAAACTCGGTCTTCGAGTTTAGTTAAAACTAACTCGATATTTTAAAAACCGAGTGTCAGTCTTGAATTTTACGAAGAGTTTAGTTAAAACTAACTCGGTTTTTTTAAAAAACCGAATGTTAGTCTTGAATTTTTCGAAGTCTAACTCTCGGTCTTTCAAAGACCGAGTTAGTTTTAACTAAACTCGGTCTTTCAAAGACCGAATGGATCGTTTTGACAAATACTTTCAAAAGTGGGTCAGTTTGGTCAATACTTTTAAAAAGTGGGTCATTTTGATAACAAGTTCTAGGAAGAGTAATAATAACACATCTACATTAGCACTTTTGGGATGGCTTGGCCCATCAAGAATTACAATTGCAAGCCACTCTCCTTGCTTCTGTGGAGTACCTGAAAGATTTCAAAATAGGTTTGGACAAATAATCCGATGAACCATGATCAAGTAATGTTCCTCCACATATTATTTCCTTGAAATTCATAATTGTATGACTCACTTGTTCCCTATAATGTTACTCCATTTGTTAGTGGAGGTTTCCCTCTAAACAATATAGATGTTAAAAGCAATAATACAAAAGTAGAAGTCATCTTTACACAATAAAAATAAATAAATAATAATGATATAATGAATAGGATATATGTTTCGTTGCTTGACCAAACAATCCACGTTCTCAACAATACCAATGCAATTGCCTTCTTTGGAGTGATAGCTGTCACATCATAGCTCGTCAACAGATCCACGAAACTATTTAAATTTTGTATTATATATGACAATATGACATTATCGTTCAATCTGGTCATGCATGCAAAGCTTCTCATAATCTTTTTATGGCCTTCGGGATTATCATGAAATCCATGTACTCTTCAAGGATGTTCCCTTTTATTTATAACTGTGTTTGTCACTTCTAGTTGTTTTTTTTTAATCCAGTTAACACGACAATAACCTTAAGATAGAAAATATTGTTTGGATATCAGACATTGGAAAATTATTGTTTAGGATTCTCTTTTATACGATCAATCTTATCAAATATGCATCAAAAATGGAAGTCTATGATCAATCTTATCAAAACAAAATTCATTACGATCAAGCCACAATCCCCACAAGATTGCAGCTACAGTAATATCCCACAATTCTCTATTCTCTTTCTTAATTTTATTTATTCTGTAAACTCCCCAGACAGCTGAACACGACCTAGGACAGTCTGAACTCCCCAGACACCCCAGACAGCTATATTAGTAGATCTCTAAGCGATCTTTAGAATGTAACTCTAATCTTAATATTTTCACCCAAAAAAAACCTAGAATCTTACATTTTGCTATAGGTTATTCATGGAGTTGGATTTTACCGGAACAAATCAGTCATTTTCATTTTCGTTACCAAAATGACCCACTTTTTGAAAGTATTTACCAAACTGACCCACTTTCGAAAGGATTTACTAAAATGACACACTCGGTCTTTGGAAGACCGAGTTTAGTTAAAACTAACTCGGTCTTTGAAAGACCAAGTGTTAGACTTCAAAAAATCAAAGACTAACACTCGGTCTTCGAAAAATCGTGTTAGTTTTAATTAAACTCGGTCTTTCAAAGACCGAGTGAGCCAGTTTGGGAATTTAAAAAAAAGTTGGGCAGTTTGGGAAAAACTTTCAAAAAGTGGGACAGTTTGGGAAAAAATTCCTACCGATGGATATTGAAGAAAGTAGCATTGATATAAATACCCGAAACTCGGGCCCGACCCAAACCCGGCATTGGACCGGAACCGACCCGGCCTATCCGGGTCCGGGTCCTAAAATGGGACCCGTTGTACTTTCGGATCCGGGTCCGGATCCCCTCAAAAAAGACCCGACCCGGACCCGTTGAAAAAAAACCAAAAAATCAACATAAAAATAATTATTCTATCCTCATCCCTCCCCTCCTTCCTTCTCAATTCTAAATCTTCCTCTTCAAACTCAAAATTCATGCTTTTTCCTTCTCTCCTCTATTCTAAATCCTTAACTCGCCGTCTCCGCTCGCCGCTCACACTCCCGCTCCTACCCGAACGAGTAGGAATATTTTAATTGGACCCAGACCCAGAACCGGACCTGGTCCTAACGGGTCCGGATCCGAGTCCATTTTTCGAACCCGTATGGGACCAGGTCTGGGTCCGGGTAGTGAAGGACCCGACCCAATACCAATGCTACTAAGGTCGCTAGTGGGAATTGCAACGGCACACAAAAAATTCAAAAAAATTAAAACATAGGTCGCTATTCCCATTAGCGACCTCTAAATGAAGAGGCCGCTATTGGGAATAGCGGTTGCTGCTGACGTGCACAAAGTAGCCAAAAACGCTAATAGTTTGGCAACTGGCCCAAAAATGCAAATATTTTCAAAAAGTTGCCTATGTAGGAAAAAAACTCCATTGATAGCGGAGTCTACAAGGAAAAAAAATTATATATTAAGACAACCACAATGACTAGGGCAGCACAAGGAATTTTTTTCGTACTGACCCGCTTTTTCAAAATAGTGACCAGTCACACTCACTTTAAAAAATATTTATCTAAAGGCTTTGTTTGGTTCGAAGAAGAGAAGAGGGATTTTAATGAAGGGGGGGGAGGTAAAGGGAGGGGAGAGGTTTTAATCATATTTTCTGTTTGGTTCGAGAAGAAAAAGGAAGGGGATGGGAGGGAAAATAATTATTTTCTTGTTTGGTTCACAAGGGGAGAGAAAAGATTTTATAATTAAATTACTTTTATACCCTTTTACATTTTATAAGAGTCTTTGGATTACTGTTTAATTCTAACTTGGTATTTTTTATTGTACTTCTTATTAACCTAACTTAGCAAAATAATACATGCAGGATTATAAGCATATACAATTAGTCCCAATAAAAATGCTTAACAAAATAATGAAGGCCAATATATAAACCAAGCTCAACAAAATATTCAAGTTTACATATTTCAGGAGGAACTGTTGAGCCATCGGGTTGTACAAGGAACTTTTCTTCCAATTCGAGGATAGCACTCAACACTTGATGAAGATGACGACCAATCGTCTCGCCAGAACGACAGAACCAAAAGTTTACTTCCCGATTTTTAGCATTGTGTGTTAATATGTAAATTGTTTTCGCAACGTGTTCTTCCACACTTGACCATCGTGTGGGTCGTAACCCGCCCTCACTTTCCAACATACCACACAAGGTTAAGAAAGCTTGAGAACCAATTCTTAATATATTTCTACTAGTTTCACTGCTACTAATTCGATCTATTATTTCTTCACGTACCCTTTCTCTCTCGGAGCTCATACTATAACTAATTTTTCTCTTACGAGACATCCAAACATAGTAATAAACAACAGCACATAGGAACTAAGATACAACTCTTCGGCGCAAATCAAACCATCTATTGATTGTTATTTCCCAATCTTGATGATCCATCTAACACAATAAAACATTTACAAAATTAAATTAGAATGAAACATTATGGCCACTAGAAATCTCAAAACCAGATGAAATCTAAACATACATAAAAAAATTCTAAACATACAATAGATGGAAAAGCAAAAGCAATAGGGTATGTAGAAAATGTGCGAACAGTGATTATATTGATTGTTGGAAATTCAATTTTTCTGTTTTTGTTTGAGTCACAAACAGTTTAATAATTATGATATTTTTTTGAGTCAAATAAACAGCTTGATAATCACAAAACAATTTTTCTACCTGATTAAGTAGTCTTTCCTACAGTTTAATAATCACAAACAGTGTAATAATCACAAACAGTTTAATGGATTTCGTAGTCTTTCCTTATAGCACTCATGAATGAATGAATCTAGAACCTGTAATCATATAACACTCGTGAATTATATGATTACCTTATAGAACTCATGAATGAATGAATAAGATAATGTCAGGATAGCACTCATGTTTAAACAATATAATATAATTTTAAAAATCATGATTACAGGGATGCTACTCATGAATAAGATAGTTTGAGGATAGCACTCATTTCGAACTGCAGAATTACATGATTAAGAAAAATTACGTGATTACGTAATTAAGAGAACTTTAGATGAGAAAAATTACGATGATTAAGAAAACTCCATGATAACAGGTAACCATCATGACAACAAAATCAGAGAAGGAGAATGCTTACCTGATTAAAAAAACTCGAACCCTAGTTGAAATGAAGAGGGTGTCTGTTTTTGGGGGAGATAGAAGCACGTGTTTATAATTGATATGGCTAAAAATAGGATTAAATCGGGGCCGTTCAAATCGGACACGAATCTTAAAGCTCAGGGGTAAAACGATAATTTCACCTACTAACGGGTCTGAAAGTGGAACTGGGTCTTTATTCAAAGCCCAGTAACCCATAAACGGATCTATCTCAACTGGGTGCGGGTTTCAACCCGCAGCGAACCCAGTCCAGCAGGGTAGAATTAGGTTTCTGATTAATTCTAATCAACGGCCCTGATTCATATCTATCCTTTTACTGGGAATTAGGGATTACATTCCTAATCTGATCACAGGGATTACATTCCTTATCTGATCACAGGGATTACATTCCTAATTTGATCCCTAGGGCGACTATAAATACCCCCCATCCACCACCATTAAGAGGTAATCAATCTTTTGCCAATTTACGCTCTTTCATAATCATTCCTGATTACTGACTTGAGCGTCGGAGGGTGCGTCGCCGGGATCAACCCTGGTGTCTCGCACTTTTTGCAGGTGAACGGCGGGAGTCAACGATCAAACTCCGGCAGAACAGGTTTCAGGTTTGCTATTCAAGTTTTCCAAGAATCCATAAATACTATCTGTTTGTCCCCACACCAGATTTAGCGGTAACAGATTGGCACCGTCTGTGGGAACGAAAAAGCAACCCGACCTAACTTCATCAGCGATACTAGTTTCAAGCCATGCATCCAAAACAGAAGGGGAAGGCAGCGGTCTCCAACCGAAGAACCACTTCTCTTCCTCCTTCCCCTCCTCCAACTCAAGGTGCTCCTCCTCAACAGGCCCCTCCAGGGTCTCGGGGGGCTGCCCAGGGGGGCTCCTGTCGGAGTCGTCCGAAGAAACATCCTCCTCATGACCATGTCGCGAGCCCTAATCCTTCAGTTGAATCTATGGCTTCTCAAAGCCCTCCCGAGCGGGATCTTCGTCAAGTGATTGCCGACCGCCAAAAGGGGGTCGACCTCCGAACTCTCCTGAATGGATGGCGAGCCCTTCGGGGAGACCATCAACCTGAGCACCCAGGGGCCTCAAGAGTCCGGACCCCCCGCCAACCGAGGACTAGAAGATCCCCTCCCCCGAGGAAGCAAAGAGAGTCCCCTCAGCGTCATCGGCGGAGAACTCATTCTCCAATAAGCTGAGCCACACATAGGGACCGCCAAGCTGGAGAGGCACCAGTCACAAGGGCAGATCTTCAAGACTTCCAAGTGAAAGTCTTACGGGCCCTCAATATCGCCCCGAAGAATGACCAGAGGCCACCTACTCAAGAGCCAGCTAGGAGCCACCGCCTTCACACTCATAGTCCTCATCCATCTCCAAGCTACCATCGCCGCAGCCCCAGTCCACCCTCGTACGAAGATGAGTTCCGGGGCTCGGCAAGATATGATCAAAGAGAAGACTCAGTCTACTGCCGTCTCCACGAGATGGAGAGGCGCCTCAGCCGAATTGACAGGGAAGAAGTGCAACGGGTGATAAACCTCTGCCCGGGCAGACCTCCATTCTCCCGCACCATCATGGAGGCCCCCATCCCAGAGAACTTCAAGCCGCCTCACTTCGAGTCGTATACCGGGGAGTCGGATCTCGCGGATCACATAGAGAGTTTCAAAACTCTCATGATGATCCACCAGGCTTCAGACGCCCTCCTCTGCAAGATCTTCTCTGCCACGCTGAAGGGGTCTGTGAGAGAATGGTACTCTCGACTCGCCCCGGCCTCCATCTTCTCATTCGACCAGTTTGAAGGGCTCTTCCTTACTCATTTTGTGAGTAGCCGCCGAGCCGAGAAAATAAGTGTATCTCTGGTGACCCTCAACCAAGAAAAGGGTGAACGCCTAAGGGATTACATTCGATGCTTCACCGCCGAAGCCCGGTCTATTCCCTCCCTCAACCAATCAGTAGCCTCTGCCGTATTCAAGCGCAACGTCACTAATGCCAACCTCAGGGCATCCCTTGCCAAGAAGCCTCCTCGGGACTTCTCAGAACTTTTACTTAGGGTGGAGAAGTACATACGAGCGGAAGAGGCTCTCAACCCCCTACTCTTGAGTAGACATCTTCCGGGAATAAACGGAAGAACACAAGTGAAGAGGGGTCCCAAAAATCCCAGAAGGACGGCAATGGCCAGCGCCGCCCGACTCCTCGTTTTGAGAAGTTCACCCCCCTCATTGCTAATATATCAGAAGTTCTAATGGAGGTGGACAAGGAAGGGCTACTCCGCGCTCCCCCTAGAATGAATACCCCCGGCAAGAAGAGGAACAAGGATAAGTGGTGCCACTTTCACAGGGACCACAGCCACGACACGGATGATTGTCGGGCTCTCAAGAAGGAGATCGAAGAACTCATACAGCGGGGACACCTGACCAAGTTCGTCCAAAAAGATGGGGCCGAGCTTCGCCCCTGAGGAGCGTACAAACGAACACAGAGGCCCGCCGAGCTTCAAGACTCAGAACCTAGGGTCGTCTTCCACCTCATTCAAGGAGCTCCTCCCAAGAGGTCTTCACCTTATCGTAGAAGTAGGATCTTGATTTTCAATAAGGCCGATGCTTGTAACCCGACCAATAGCATGTAATAATGGCTCGCCCTATTGAAGCGGCCACTTAGTTTATCTCAATAAAACTTTACATTTTTTCATTGAAAATTATTGCTCTTGCTTCATCTCTATCTCACCGAGTCACGACTCGCTAAATGGTGAGTTCAGAGCCAGGTTCTCCTACATGGCTGCTCCCGCAACTTACTAAGCTAAAGAAAAAATGAGTTCGGAGTCCAATACTTGGCACGATTCCGCTTCAAATTACTCACTCATAAGCGGGTAAGAAGTGGTTCGCCATTCGGAATTGCTCCTACAACTCGTTAACCCCCTCTAACAACGAGTTCGGAGTCCAACACTTGGCTCGATTCTGCTTCAAAATACTCGCTCGTAAGCGGGTAAGAAGTGGTTCGCCATTTGGAACTGCTCCCACAACCGTTGAATCTCTCTTAAACGACGAGTTTGGAGTCTAACACTTGGCTCGATTCCGCTTCAAATTACTCGCTCATAAGCGGGTAAGAAGTGGTTCGCCATTCGGAACTGCTCCCACAACCGTTGATTCACTTACTTAAACGACAAGTTCGGGGCTCGCAATTCTCTCCTAGAGTTGCTCCTCAAACTTGTCTCCCAAATGGCTCCCTCCTGGAGCCAAGCTCTTCGCTCCGCCACCTCCAAAGCGGGCCTCTTCTCAACGAGTTCGAAGCTCACAATTCTCTCCTAGAGTTGCTCCTCAAACTTGTCTCCCAAACGGCTTTCTTAGAGCCAAGCTCATTGCTCCGCCACCTCCAAAGCAGACCTCTTCTCAACGAGTTCGGAGCTCACAACTCTCTCCTAGAGTTGCTCCTCAAACTTGTCTCCCAAATGGCTCTCCAAGAGCCAAGCTCTCTGCTCCGCTCGCCTCCAAAGCAGACCTCTTCTCAATGAGTTCAGAGCTCACAACTCTCTCCTAGAGTTGCTCCTCAAACTTGTACCCCAAATGGCTCTCCTAGAGCCAAGCTCTTCGCTCCGCTCACCTCCAAAGCGGACCACTTCTCAACGAGTTCGGAGTTCACAACCCTCTCCTAGAGTTGCTCCTCAAACTTGTCTCCCAAATAGCTCTCCTAGAGCCAAGCTCTCCACTCTGCTCACCTCCAAAGTGGACCTCTTCTCAACGAGTTCGGAGCTCACAACTCTCTCCTAGAGTTGCTTCTCAAACTTGTCCCCCAAATGGCTCTCCTAGAGCCAAGCTCTTCGCTCCGCTCACCTCCAAAGCGGACCTCTTCTCAACAAGTTCGGAACTCACAACTCTCTCCTAGAGTTGCTCCTCAAACTTATCCTCCAAGAACGGACTTCCCCTAGAGCCATGCAAAGCTCTTCTCAACTTCGCAAAGACGAAGATGTTGCGGGACTATCTTAACCTTGAGGAAGGAGGATTCTCCAATTCATCTCTGAAGAGAACTTGTAGATCTTTGAAAAAGCTTCGGAACAAGGGGTCCTACGCCCCGATCCGACCTCCGTAGCACTGGGAACATCCAGAAGAACTCACCCTAGACTTCGGCACACTTCGCCGAGCGCTCTTGGCACCGACCATGTTACATGGAAAAATTGGACCTCGGCACACTTTGCCGAGCACTCTTGCCACCGATCATGTTACATGGAAAAAAATGGACCTCGGCACCCTTCGCCGAGCGCTCTTGCCACCGACCCTCAAACATGAAAAAATGGACCTCGGCACCCTTCGCCGAGCGCTCTTGCCACCGACCATGTTACATGAAAAAAATGGACCTCGGCACCCTTCGCCGAGTGCTCTTGCCACCGATCCTCAAGCATGGAAAAAACTCACTCCGGACTTCGGCAAGGACTCGCTGAACCCCTTCTTTACATGTGTCGCCGAACCTCGGCAGGAGACCCTGAACCCCCCTGGACTTCGGCCTCCTTCTTAACACATATTTGGAGGGGGTCGGCAACGTCACCGAAGCAACTTGCCACCGGAGATTGAATGAGAGAAATTCTTTACCTCGAAATTCGTGCTCAAATGCAATCGATGGCTTAGATACAAGCAACCAAACAAACAACACACAAAAAAAATGGAGAGAAGGGTCGGGTTCGGACCCGTTAGGGTCCCAAACCCGAACCCCTTCCCTTCTTCTTCTTCCCCATGCTCCCGCCAAAACAGAAACCCAAACTCTTCTTCGACACTGAGCTCCACAACACCGCCGACCTCCACTGTCGAGCTCACCACTTCCAACGAGCTCCGAGCGCCACCGTCGCGAGCTCCATTCGTGCCGTGCTCCGCTGCCGAGCTCACCGACGAGCTCCATCACCGAGCTCGACCTATCGTCTCCTTCGCGAGCTCTACTCCACCTCCGAGCTCCGATGCCGAGCTCCCCCTTCGTCTTCTTCGCGAGCTCAACCCCAACACCGAGCTCATCTCCATTCAATATGCCGAAGCATCGAGCTCCAACGTCCCACTTCGCCGAAGCTCCATTCCAGTCGAGCTCCTTCTCCAAGCTCGAACCCACTCCACCTGTCGAAGCTAGGAAGCATCGAGCTCCACGCCACCCAACTTCGCCTCGCCGAGCTCGACCCCATCACCATGCCGACCCCACTATCTGCCGAAGCCAACAAACGAAGCTCCACCATTGCCTGTCTCCAAGCTCCGCCATGGCCGACCACCTCCACTCCAAGCTCTGCTGCTTCCTCACCGAGCTCCACGACATCGAGCTCGACCCGTTGCCAAGTTTGCCACCTTCTTCGTCGAGCTCGCAGCAAGCCTTGCCAAGCTCCACCATCAGCGAGCTCACGTCAGATAGCTCCTCTTCCTCGCCGAACTCTTCCGTACTCCGAGCACCTCTCGACTGGGCTTCGAGTTCGTCGATCTCCAATGAGGAGCTCTCCACTCCAGTGCGTCGAGCCTCCACAGTCGGAGCCCGAGCTCCCCTTGTCGCGCCTTCGAGCTCAGCTAGCGCCCCGTCGACCTCCACGTCGCGAGCTCCAACTCCTTCGTCGAACACCTCCGAGCTCCTCTCTCCACTACGCCGAGCTTCGAGCTCGAACACGCAGGCGCGAAGAGGAAAGACGGATGAGAAGAAGAGAAATAGCAGAGGAGAAGAAAGAGCAGCAGCAGAAAAAAGAAAAAAAAAAAAAGTCAACGGCTCATCGTTGACTTTGCCACGTGGCTCCAACGTGGGACTTTAGCCACTTTTGCCGAGAACCTTTGCCACCGAACATGTTATGAGCAAAAAAAAAGACCTCCTCCCGATGCGCGCTCGCTTGATCGTGATCAACGCACATGATCGTGCCACGTCACCAGGTATTTATTTATTTATTTATTTATTTATTTAAATAATCGAATTAATTATTTAAAAAATCCGAAAAAATATTTAAAAATTGGAAAAAAATTAATTAAAAATTCTTAAAATAATTATTAATTCTGAAAATAGTAATTATTAAATTAGAATAATTAATTAAATTTTTCGATAATTAATTATTTAATTCGGAAATTAAATAAAAAAATTGAAAAAATGAGAAAAAATTCAAAAAAATCCAGAAAATTCTGAGGATATTTTTGGGCATTTTACAGGCCCATAATAACACTGTTACACCCCGAGCAAGATCCGAACTCCCATAAGAACACCGATAAAATCCCGTACGCCATTAGAACAACAAAACTACTCCTCAAAGACTGTAAAACTCAGTCTCCAGGAGTGGGGGGCTCGTGATATGGCTAAAAATAGGATTAAATCGGGGTCATTCAAATCGGACACGAATCTTAAAGCTCAGGGGTAAAACGGTAATTTCACCTACTAACGGGTCTGAAAGGGGAACTAGGTCTTTATTCAAAGCCCAATAACCCATAAACGGGTCTGTCTCAACTAGGTGCGGGTTTCAACCTGCAGCGAACCCAGTCCAGCATGGTAGAATTAGGGTTTCTGATTAATTCTAATTAACGGCCCTGATTCATATCTATCCTTTCACTGGGAATTAGGGATTACATTCCTAATCTGATCACAGGGATTACATTCCTTATCTGATCACAGGGATTACATTCCTAATTTGATCCCTAAGGTGACTATAAATACCCCCCATCCACCACCATTAAGAGGTAATCAATTTTTTGCCAATTTACGCTCTTTCATAATCATTCCTGATTACTGACTTGAGCGTCGGAGGGTGCGTCGCCGGGATCAATCCAGGTGTCTCGCACTTTTTGCAGGTGAACGGCGAGAGTCAACGATCAAACTCCGGCGAAACAGGTTTCAGGTTTGCTATTCAAGTTTTCCAAGAATCCACAAATACTATATGTTTGCCCCCACACCAGATTTAGCGGTAACAATAATGGCATTTGATATTAGGGTTTAGTTTTAAATTAATATTTATAGATCCAAAAAGGGCAATTTTGTATTTGACAATATTATCTAGGATATTTTAGTTCAATCACTTTTAAAAAATTAGACCCACTTTCCCTTCCCTCCAAATTCCCCCAATATTGGAGGAGAGCCAAAATTGACTCAGGAGGAATTTTGCTGTAACACCCCGAATTTCAAAACAGACTGAATTCGAAGTTCCACAGGATCTTTACACTTCTCTTCGTAGAATTTTACAAGGAAATAAAAACTTTTGTTACATCAGAGTTACATCTTGAATTACATTTAAACAGCAAAAGCCATTTACAATAATTACATGAATAAAATGTACAACACTTGAAACATTCTTTAAGCAACATGCATACTTAAATCTTGTCAATCTCTTTATCCTGCATAGAAACTGTGGGCTCGTCAGTTCATTCAACTGACGCACGGATATAAAATATCAACTTTCTCATACTTAGAAAGCACACACTTGTCACAAACAAAACTATGGGGACTAACCTATTGATGTCATGTTGTGCTGTGCACTTAGTCCTTAATACAGTTGTTTATATTATATGACACTAATGTGCACTAGTTCGGATTCTATGCATCCCATACTACATAGGTCCGAGGGCAAGCCCTTAATCGTTGTTTATCTTGTAGGGTTCAATCCCTCGCCATGACTTAAACTAGTACGGTAACTACGATAAATATCCTAGATGTTCTATGAGTTACGAGTCCATATCCAGACAATCTGGTTTGGAATCTCACGCACTGACATGACGCATCATGCAGGCAGACTATGGACAATTCAACCTCCGTCATGGAACGATAGCACCACCCGTAGTCACTAAACACCCCACAAGCGTCGCCACCGGGATGATAATTCCGGAGTAGTGCTCACACCATGTCATGACGCATCAAGCAGGCAGTCTGTGAATCATTCTCATACCGCCAATCCAATGGCCCTCATACTCGTATTTTTCTCTTACTTTCGTCACATCACCACTATGTATCTAGTCCTTAGTTTATTTAAATCATGAATAAAATCAATTCCTAGAGTTGGCTCTTTCCTCTATACCGGTCTTAAACATAATTCAACAACATGACCAAACTTGGTCTTTTCTATTCAATATCTCATCTCAAAAATATCTTTCAATGCCGGTATAAGGCTTAGCTACCTCTAGCTTTCAATCCCATTTCACGTTCATAGCATTATGTATTCATATTCATAAGAATTTTCATAATTCATCATGATATTTGATTTCACTTTCATTTACAATTTCATGCATAAGACAAATAAATTCATTTTCTAACTTGTCACATTCATTCTTCATTCTTTCCACTTAATTCTCTTAATCTCATTTAACCAATACTAAATCTAACATTCCTACTTTCATTTTTCCGTTATCAAATCTCTTTTCAAACTCTTTTAAACAATACATTTATTTTTATCCAAAGACAATTTAAAACCTGAGAAATCAAACTAGTCAGGACAGTCAGCTGTTGAAGCATAGTCGGTCCACTGTTCAGCGAGGATTAAAAACTCGAAAATTAAATAGTCAGGACAGTCGACTGTTAAGGCATAGTCGGTCGACTGTTCAGCGAGGATTAAAAACTCGAAAATCGAAATAGTCAGGACAGTTGACTGTTAAGGCATAGTCGGTCGACTGTTCTGTGACTAAAATCCGAAATTTTGAATTATACAGTAACTTAAGATTTTAAAAACATTTAACTCTCAATTTTCGTACAGATATTATTCTTTTGTTTATACAAAAAGTTCACGAAAACAACATTGTGTTCTATTAATTACTTCTTTTCCAAAGAGAAATTTCTACTTGATACTTTTCCAAAATATAATATAATATACTTGAATAGATCAACAAAAATTTACTTGAAATCCAAAATATAATATAATCTCAAACTTGATACTTTTTTATTATAATTGAGTTTCTCTCTATTAACTAATAAGTTTCTTCTTTCCTTCTTGATTAACAATAATCCAATCTTTTCTTAGACTTAGTCCTAATTACAACAATGTTCATTCCCAACAAAACAACATGCAACTTTAGGATTCTTTAAGGTCAATCTTACTAACAACAACATACATAATTATTTAATCAATCTAACTTCATAGCATGGAGATTTCTTATAATTCACATTTTTCACATAAACATATTTCTTCATATTGCATTTTCCCACAAACATGAACATTTCAATAAAGAGATTTCATTCTTAATTAACATGCTAGTGTAATAACAAATTACCACAACAAAATCACAACATTCAATTTAATTTTTACTAGTCATTTCATGCAATTTCACAAGGATCCATTTTTTCTCCTTAATCATAGCACTATCATAAAGCAATATTTTCTCTTGTTTATTCTAGCATGATCAAACACAACCTAGCATGGTATCTATTTAGAAGTTGGAGAAAATTGCCCACCTTATTTGGAGAGAAAACAAAAGAAACTCCTAAGAACTCCTAGAATGATCGAAAGAGGCCTTCTTCTCCTAGTTCGAGCCACCAATTTACGTCTCCTCCTAGTATGATAAGCAACCCGAGCCTCCCCTTGCTTCTTGAAGAAAAATTGGCCACTTCTAAGATGAAGAACACACAATTTGTAACTTTCAATCTTTTGAACTCACTATTCTCTCAGTGTTTTACTCACTAGTTGTATTTCTTTCTCTTACTCTTTTGATATAGATTAGGTGCAGACAACTAATGTAGGGGGAGGTATTTATACAAATTTTTAGTGAGAATAGAAGGCTAGGATTAGATCAAGTGGTTAAGGATCAAGGGCCCAGATGAATTAGGGAGTTGCCATAACTTCTCATAATGGAGTAACCACCTCTCCACCTCATCCACTCTCCCACTCTCTTGAATCCCATCGGCCAACCTCAAAAGGGTGTGCAATGCATGTGCTAGTGCATGCACGTGCCACTCTAGTGTCCTCCACTTACAAGTTGTTCATGTTAATTAAATTAATTGTCTACTAATTGAGTCTACACTACAAGTTAGGTTAAATAGAAAGGAATTAAATTAAATGGACTTACTAATGGGCCAAAAGACCATGGGCTCTAATAATTTAATTAATTAATTAACTAATGTGGGCTACAAAGAAACAAATTGGCCTAGGATTAAATTAGGCTTTAAAAATAGATCTTTTAGGAAATAAAGAGAATAATTACTAGCTCAAGCTATGAAGAAATACTTTTATAAAAGAAAATATACATATGACATTATACGTGTAAAACACGTAAAATCACAAACTCTAATTTAAATAAGATTTGAAAATCCAGGGTGTTATATTTGCTCCCTTCCATTCCCCTCCCCTCCTAAAAAATGAACCAAACAAGAAATTTTTTTAAAAAATCCCTTCTCTCCCCTTCCCTCCCCTCCCCTCCCCTCCATTCCCCTCCAACCAAACAGGTCGCAACTAATCCAGTTTTGGACACGTCAGCATTAACCGCTATTGAAAATAACGGCCTAGGTTATTTATATGCTGTTATTTTCAATAGCAACATCTCTTTTTAAAAAAAATCACATGCCGCTATTTTGAGTAACGGTATCCGTTAAGTTCTTCCCAATCATGTATTCTCTGACTTGGAAAAAAAATTGCAAGTGTAAAAAAATCCTATAGCATATGTCGTTATCCCCAACAACGGCATTCGCATTACAAATGTTGTTGTTAGGAATAGCGACGTATGTTATGATATTGATTGCATATAAATAGTTCCCCCCTCTTCTCCTTCCCATTTTCACTTTAGATCAATCCCCCCCCCCCCCCCCACCTTCCGAACCCAAGACCCTAAAGCTCAAAATCGCACACTTGTTTCCTTTCAAACTTCATATCTCCTACCTCCCTCTCCCTCTCCCTCTCCCACCAAAATTCAACTTCCTCATTCTGAAAATCTCCATCATTGTCTATAGTCATTTCAAGTATTCATCCACGACATATTTTCAAACTATCCAAGATAAGGTCTAATTTGAATGTATTTTTATAACCATATGTTTTATATGTATGCATAGGTTATGCATGTGAGTAGTTAATGACTTAAATATGTGTCCATTTATGTTCAGTTTATGTATGGATTTAGATATGTCTATTTGGTTATATTTTGAGGGTGAAATAATTCGAAATTCGAAGATTGGATATTGTTATAGCGATGTTGAATCGGTCATTATTTGGGCTCTCCTAGAGATGGTAACTATGTCGGGTTGACCCGCGACCCGCCCACTCGAACCCAGCCCGCAAATAGACAGTTCGGGTCCGGGTCAAACCCGCTGGTCGAATCGGGTCGAAAAATTAGGAAATTTAACCCACTCGACCCGACCCGTGAACCCGTTGAGTAAGTCAAACCCGCCCGCAACCCGCAACTTGACCCGCGGGTTTGGACCCGTTTGACCTGCGCAGGTCGAATGGGCCAAAAATCCAAAAAAAAAAAAAACAAAGCCAACGGTTCTGTGCCATTGGGCTTTTTTCCCCTATAAATACCCCCTTTAATTCAAGCTAAAAATTTTCACACCTTACTCTCTTACTCTCTTTACTACTACTACTCAATTCAATCTCAATTCAATCAAAAAATTTCAATAAAGAAGTGAAAATTTTCGATCGTATCGAATTGTGTTGATTCAACTCTCAACAACGTCTACTTCAACTACTCCAACAAAGAAGCTCTCTCTCTCTTTCTCTCTCTCTCTCTCTCTCTCTCTCTCAATGACTACCGTACTACGTGACGTCGTGACTACGTCTACTACATTTCTCTACTTTTATTTTCTCTTTCATTTCTATATTCGATTATCCGCGAAGTACGATATCAAAATTTCACAACCCTCCTATTGTCTTGATTTTTGTTGTAGTTCAAAATTTTTGTATCATATTGGTTTGTTGGTTTTTCCCTTTTCTCTCTCTCAACCTTCCTATGGTTTTTTAGATTTTACTTTTTAACATATACCTCATTTTTTTTTTGTGTTATTGTCCATACACGAGTAACACATTAGAAATCATTTTTTTTTCACATACACTATTACCATGTCTAAATCGCGAGGTAGAAGCCGTAGCCAAAGTGGACAAGATTCTACCGGTACTTCACATCGGCCTCTAATAGTCCCACATGTAGAGCCCGAATTTATACCGAATCCTATGGTAGGATCTCACGATGTCCTTCCATACGACATCGAAGAACAAATGCATAATGTTGACACACAAACACAACAAACTGAACCCACTAGTAGTAGAAAAACTAGGGGGGAAACAAGTGATTGACACAGATTTTATGACTATATTCCCATGAGAATAATCCGACTGTAGGCATAAGATTTGTAAACATTGTGATAAGAGTTATAAATGAAAGAAGGGTGAGGGAACAAGTACAATTAAACGACACATTTTAAATGTACACAAAAAATTAGTACAAGACTGATATGAATATTTGCAAGTAGACAAAATCGCAACAAGTAGTATAGTTTTAGTGAAAAGAGTGTTGATATGGCTAAAAATGGGGGTAAATCGGAATCGTTCAAAGTGGGCACGAATCTTGAAGTTGCAGGGGCAGGATGGTAATTTTATCTACAGACGGGTCCGAATTGGGCACCGGGCCTCTTCTCTTGGACCCACTAGCCCATGGACGGATCTGGTAGAAAGAGAGCGGGTCTCAACCTGCTACGGACCAGTCCAACAGGATAAGAACAACTCCTAGTTTGTCCCTATCTTATGGGGATGGTTGTAACCAACCCCAACCAGCCACACCGGAAAATAGGGATCTACTCTCATCCTGAAAAGGATCCCCATGGCGACTATAAAACCCCCTGACCTCCTACTGTTAAAGGTGATCACACTTTGCACACTTGAACTCTTTTTCCTTAACTTTTTCTGTGTATTGACTTGATCGTCGGAGGGTTCATTGCCGGGATCCATCCCGGTGTCTCGAACGTTTGTGCAGGTTGCAAGGGAGAACCAAGGAGCCAACAAATCACCAAGGAAGAAGAAGGGGTCAACCTGCGTGAGTTTCCACGAACCTACAAATCTCATCTATTACCCCCACACCCGAATTCAGTGGCAATAGATTTGTGCCGTCTGTGGGAACTCACTCGACAAGCAATCTTGTCTTCCTCCTTCAACCCACGCAACACACAACCATGCCTCCAAAGAAGAGACTCGCAAACTCCAACCGAAGGAAAACCTCCTCTCACCCTCCTCCTCCTCCTCTTGCGCAGGGGGATCTCCCTCCTCCCAACCAACCAACCCAGCAGCTCAATCCTCAGGCTCCGCAGTCCGTCCAGCAGCCTTAGGGACCCCAGGCTACAGTGGGAGAACCCTCTCGACAGAGTCGCCACAAAAAACCTGTCCATCAGGTTTGAGTCTCCATCCACAATGCCGACACTGATTCCATGGCTTCTTATACTCCCCCCACTCCAAGGGATTTATGGAACGTGATCAACAATCGGCAGACCGAGCACGGACCCGATCTCCGTACCCATCTGGAGGAGAGGCAGGACCAAGGGTCGAACCCTCGCCACGAGTAGGCCAGGGACCATTCACCACCCCGATCTAACTGAGGGGGGTCCAACTCTCCCCGTAGATGAAGAGAGTCGCCCCAACATCGCCCAAGACGGAGCCGTTCCCCGGCAGGTCGCCATGCACCTCGGGACCATCATGAGCAGGAGACCCCCATTACAAGGGCGGAATTCCAGCAATTTCAGGAGGCGGTCCTCCGGGCTCTCAACATTGCCCCCAACAATGGCCGTAGAGTTCCCAGTCCTTCGCCAGCTTCTCACCATCCTCGCCGTTCCCGTAGTCCTCGATCGGCTCCTCACGATCCTCGTCGCTCCCGAAGTCTTAGGCAGGCTGCGAGCCATCGCCGTCTTTCTCCTGATCACCACCACCGCTCTCGTATCCCACGTCCTACCCCAAGTCACCCTCGTCTCTCAGTCAGTCCACCTCCTACTCTGAGCCATCATCGGCGCAGCCCCAGCCCTCCTCGACATGAGAATGAGTCCCGGGGTTCGGCCAGACAAGACCGAAGGAGGACTCAGTCTACTGCCGTCTCCACGAGATGGAGAGGCACCTCGGCCAGCTGGACCGAGACAAGGGGCGACATGCAAGAGACCTTCGTCCAAGCAGGCCCCCATTCTCCCGTACCATTATGGAGGCTCCAGTTCCCAACAACTGCAAACCTCCACATTTCGAGACCTATACCGGGGAGTCGGACCCCGCAGATCACATTGAGAGTTTCAAAACTCTCATGATGATCTACCATGCATCCGACTCCCTCCTTTGCAAGACCTTCTCGGCCACACTTAAGGGGCCGGCTCGGGAATGGTACTCTCGGCTTGCGCCGGCATCTATCTTCTCCTTCGACCAGTTCGAGGGTCTTTTCCTCATGCATTTCGTGAGCAGTTGGCGCGACGAGAAGACGAGCGACACCCTATTGTTCCTCAGCCAAAAGAAAGGCGAACGACTAAGGGATTATGTCAAACGCTTCACTGCCGAGTCTAGGTCCATTGCTTCTTTGGAACCCTTAATCGCCACCATCGCCTTCCAGTCCAACGTCCTCAATGCTGGCCTCAGGGCATCCCTCACTAAGAAGCCCCCTCGGAACTTCTCAGAGCTCCTACTTCGGAGCGAGAAGTACATCCAAGCGGAAGAAGCCGTCTGCTGCCCCACCTTCGAGGCTTCATCTTCAGGAAACAAGCAGAAGGGTGCAGAAGAAGAATGAGCTAAGAAGCTCCAAAAGGACAATGGGGGTCAGCGGCGTCCTCCTCCTCGATTCGAGAAATTGACTCCGCTTAACGCGAGTATATCTGCCATCCTCATGAAGATAGGGAACGATGGCCTTCTACTGCCTCCCCTAAGGATGAATACTCTGGCAAAGAAGAGGGACCAGAGCAAGTGGTGTCGTTTCCATCGGGACCATGGTCACGACACAGATGAATGTCGGGCATTGAAGGATGAAATCGAGGCCCTCATTCAGCGAGGGCAACTCAACCGGTTCATAAAAAGGGACCGAGCCGATCTGCCCCCGCCGCCTCGGGGGGCTAACAGGCGAAATAAGCAGCGCACCGAGACTCCGGAGGCCAAAGTAGAGAGCATCTTGCACCCGATGCACGGGGCCCAATGGAGGGAGATTCCAACTCCTCCCGAAAAACCTTCGTAAGGGAGGTCAACTCTGTGCAGAGCCATCCTCCCCCAAAAGGCCTCAGAGTCCCAGTGACGTTCTCTGATAGGGACCTGGAAGGCATCTGCACGCCCTACTGCGACGCCCTCATCATCAATCTTTGCATGGCGAACTTCAAAGTTCACTGCGTCTTGGAAGATAACGGCAGCTCCGTCAACATTCTTTTCTTGGAAGCCTTCAAAGGCCTGCTGCTGTCTAGGGACCGGCTCAAGCCCGCGGGTTACACTCTCTACGGGTTCACAGGGGTCCCGGTTACGGTCGAGGGAAACCCTCGACGTAACGGCTGGAAAGGCCCCGACAACTCGTACGGAGCAAATGGACTTCATGGTGGTCGACATCAAGGCTGCTTATAATGTTATCCTGGGTAGACCAGGTTTGGCCGCGCTTCAAGCCATCCCTTCATCCTACCATATGAAGATGAAGTTCCCTACCTCCTCAGGAGTGGGAGAAGTAAGGGGAAGCCAAGAAGCAGCTCGGAAGTGCTACATGACCTTGATGGAAGGTCCGGTTCTCTCTTTGGAAGCGCTCGAACTTTCTCAGGAAGGAGGCCAAACTATCTCTGAGCCCGTCGACGAGTTGGAGGAAGTGGCCTTCTCCGAAGAAGACATCACTAAGATGTTTCGCGTCAGCAAAGCTCTCTTCCCCTCCATAAAGCAAGATATCTCCCGGTGCATACGGGAGAATCGTGACCTCTTCGCATGGACTACAGCAGACATGCTCGGGATCTCGGAAGAACTTTCAATGAACCATCTGAGCGTCACCCCTGGGGTCAAGCCTGTCCAGCAAAAGAGGCGAAAGTTTGCCCCCGAGAGGCAACAGGCGATCAAGGAGGAGGTTGAGAAACTCCTCAATGCCCGCTTTATTCAGAAGGTGAACTACCCTGAGTGGCTCTCCAACGTGGTAATGGTCAAGAAGGCCATTGGAAGTTGGAGGATATGCATTGACTTCACTGATCTCAACAAGGCGTACCCGAAGGACCCCTTCCCCCTTCCCAGCATTGACGCCCTGATCAATGCGACTTCCGGGCATGAGCTCCTTAGTTTTATGGATGCCTTCTCAGGATACAACAAAATCAGGATGTTCCCTCCAGACATCCCGAAGACCTCATTCGTGACGAACTAAGGCCTCTACTGCTACCGTGTTATGCCCTTCAGCTTGAAAAACGCGGGGGCTACCTATCAGCGCCTAGTGAATAAGGTCTTCCGAGACCAAATTGGCCGAAACATGGAAGTCTACGTCGACGACATGTTGGTCAAGTGCACTCGAGGGCAGGAGCACACCTTCAACCTTCAAGAAGCCTTCAAGGTGCTCAGAAGGCACAATATGAGACTAAATCCGAACAAGTGTGCGTTCGATGTCTCATCGGACAAATTTCTGGGGTTTATGGTCAGCCAGAGGGGCATAGAGGCCAACCCCGAGAAGATCCAAGCTATTCTCAAAATGGCTCCCCCCTCCAACGTCAAAGAGGTGCAGAGGCTCATGGGGCACCTCGCCGCAATCGGGCGATTCCTTTCCAAGTCCGGGGAGAAGTGCCTCCTCTTCTTCAAAGCCCTCAAGGGGGGTAAAGGCTTCGAGTGGGGGCCGCAGCAACAGGAGTCCTTTGACAAGCTCAAAGAGATTTGTCCAACCCCCCTCTCCTGAGTAAGCCGGCACCTGGAGAGGTCCTCTACCTCGCAGCTTCGGAGCAGACGCTCAGTGTGGTCCTTGTGAGGGAAAAGGATAAGACGCAAAAGCCCATCTATTACATGAGTAAGGTGCTCCGCGATGCCAAACTCCGCTATTCGAAACTGGAAAAGATGGTGCTCGCCTTGGTCACGGCGGCCCGAAAGCTCCGTCCCTACTTCCAATCCCCCTCGGTGGTCGTCCTTATTGACCAACCGCTGAAACAGGTTCTCCACAAGCCAGAGACTTCCGGATGACTCGTGAAGTGGTCCATCGAGCTGAGTCAGTACGACATCAGCTACCAGTCCAGGACGGCGATAAAGGACCAAGCTCTGGCCGAGTTTATCGTGGAGAACACCATCCCTGACTCATGCAAGTCGCTTATTGACCCCTCCATCTGGACCGTCTATATGGATGGGTCCTTCTGTGCCGATGGAAGCGGGGCTGGCGTCATCCTAACTGGCCCCGATGCTTTCGTCCTCCAGTATTCCCTCTACCTCAACTTCCCGACATCAAACAATGAGGCAGAATATGAAGTCCTAATTGCGGGGCTCTGCTTGGCTCGCAAGGTGGGCGCCGAACAAGTAAGGGTCTTCAGCGACTCTCAGTTAGTGGTTAATCAAGTGTCCGGGGAGTACGAGGCGAGAGATGGCCGAATGGCTAGGTACTTGGCAAAGGTGAGGGATCTCCTAGCTCTATTCAGAGATGTTCAACTCCAGTGGGTTCCCCGAGTGGAAAACGCGCAAGCGGATGCCCTCTCTAAGCTCACCTCCTCGTCCCTCCAAGGTCTTGAATGGACTATCCTAATAGAACTCCTTCTCAAACCTAGCATCGACGAAGATGGCTCAGAGCCAATGGAAGCCTACCCCCTAACACTTGGGAAAAACTGGATGAAGCCCCTCCTCGAGTATCTCCGAGATGGAGTACTCCCCGAAGATCCCAAAGAAGCAAGGAGGATCAGGAAACGAGCATAGCGGTACACACTCCTGGACAGGGTCATGTACAAACGCTCCTACACCCAGGTCGATGGTCGGCCCTATTTGAAATGCCTCTCCCCGGAAGAGGCGCTCTACGCCCTAAGGAAAGCCCATGATGGTCTATGTGGTGCGCACTTGGGAGCGAAATCCCTTTCCTAGAAGCTTTTGAACTACGGGTACTTCTGGCCTACACTATTAAGTGACTCCGAGGAGTACGTCTGCTAGTGCGACTCCTGCCAGAAGTTCGCCCCAATCCGTCACCTGCCCAAGTGCAACTTGCCTCCCTGGCAAGTCCAATCCCATTCGCAATCTGGGGGATGGATTTGCTCGGACCTTTCCCCCGGCACCAGGCCAACTGAAGTTCTTGGTGGTAGCAATAGACTACTTCTCCAAATGGATAGAGGCCGAACCTCTCTCAAAGATCACCGAGAATAGGGTGCAGAAGTTCTTTTGGAAGAACATTGTCTGTCGGTTCGGGGTACCTCGCATTCTCATAACCGACAACGGGATCCAATTTACAGGAGCTGTCTTCCACGACTTCTGCACCGATCTCGGGATTCAATAGCGGTTCTCTTCAGTGGCGCACCCCCAGTCCAACGGCCAAGCAGAGAACGCGAACCGACAAATCCTCTCAGGCTTGAAGAAGAGGCTCGACAAGTCCACCAAAGGGCTATGGTTCGAACAACTCCCCAATGTGCTTTGGTGCTATCGCACCACCAAAAGAACTCTGACAGGTGAATCCCCAAAAGAAGCTCTTATCTCCTTGGAGGTGGGTCTACCTTCACCTTGACTCATAGCTTACAACGAGGCACAGAATCCGAACCAGCTTCGCAACTGCCTAGACCTTATTGACGAGATCCGCGAGAGAGCCGCAATCCGCCAGGAAACCTTCCGTCGTAGGATCACTCAAGCTTACAATAAGAGGGTACGACCGACCAACCTAAAGGAAGGGAACTTAGTGCTGAGAAAGTTATCAATTTCGGATCCAAGCAAAAGAGGCAAGCTGGCACCCAATTGTGAAGGACCATATAAGGTCTCCAGAGTTATATGCCCGGGTGCATATCGACTCGAAGACCCGGGGGACAGGAAGATGCCAAGGACTTGGAACGCCGAGCACTTGATGAAGTACCGAGAGGGTGTCTAAACACCGCTCCAAGCAACTTTCCCAGGATTGCGAAAACCTTACTTGTATCTTCTTTTTAATCAAAATGTAAAAGCGGTCTGCAACTTAGAAGTGGCCGCCCGGTTATTTCCAATAAAGAGAAATTTCTCCTCACTTCCCTATCTTTTGAGTAAACAAACTCTACTTAACAAATTCTTTATTTTTGAGGTAGTCCAACTCTACTTGCAAAAAAAATCTCTCTCTTAACCGACGAAGTTCGGAGTCCAACACTTGGCTCGATTCTGCTTCTACTACTCGCTCATAAGCGAGTAAGAAGTGGTTCGCTATTCAGAATTGCTCCCATAACCGTTGACTCTCTCTTAAACGACGAGTTCGGAGTCCAACACTTGGCTCGACTCCACTTCACCAACTTGCTCATAAGCGAGTTAGAAGTGGTTTGCCATTCGGAACTGCTCCCACAACCGTTGAATCTCTCTTAAACGATGAGTTTGGAGTCCAACACTTGGCTCGACTCCGCTTCACCAACTCGCTCATAAAGCAAGTAAGAAGTGGTTCGCCATTCGGAATTGCTCCCATAACCGTTGACTCTCTCTTAAACGACGAGTTCGGAGTCCAACACTTGGCTCGACTCCACTTCACAAACTTTCTCATAAAGCGAGTTAGAAGTGGTTTGCCATTCGGAACTGCTCCCACAACCGTTGAATCTCTTTTAAACGATGAGTTCGGAGTTTAACACTTGGCTCGACTCCGCTTCACCAACTTGCTTATAAAGCGAGTTAGAAGTGGTTCGCCATTCGAAACTGCTCCCACAACCGTTGAATCTCTCTTAAACGACGAGTTCGGAGTCTGATACTTGGCTTGATTCCGCTTCTACTATTCGCTCATAAGCGAGTAAGAAGTGGTGTGTCATTCGAAATTGCTCCCACAACCGTTGACTCTCCTTTAAAACAACGAAGTCCGGAGCCTAACACTTGGCTCGACTCAACTTCTACTACTCGCTCATAAGCAAGTAACAAGTGGTTCACCATTCAGGAGTGCTCCTACAACTATCGACAACCATAGATGCTAACAAAACACACAAGTGCGAAAAAAACAAGTATCATTTCTGTAAACTTGAGGAACAAGTCAAATTACAAGACCAACTACTCATCTTTACGACGAATTACAAAACTTGAGAAGCCAAAATTACAAGACTACTTCAGCGCCTCCTAGAAAGTGGGATACTTCTCTTGGACAAATGAGGACGGCGAACATTTTGTCGCTGCAACTCCGCACCCGTTGAGGTTCCCAAGTCGGCAAGCCTAGTTGTGTCTCTGAGCGTTGCGCCAGCTGAGGCTCCACTCGACGAACCAGCAACTCCGCTTTGAGCGTCCCCAGGATGCCCTGGGATGGGAGATGAACGTAACGCTAACTCGTGGAACGATCGTCCCTGTGAGTACTCGTCTCGAGAGCAAGATGTGGTCCTAACGTTGCTCCCCTCTGAAAAAAGTCGTAGTCGGTGAACCTCTGCCGCTAACTCAACGATGCACACCTTTAGCGAATCATCCGTTACCTTGACTTGTAGGCAAGGAATTCTGCTCGTACTACCCACACGAGAAGCTTCAAGGATAGTTCTCCGAAGCTACGCCATCTCCAGACTCTTCTCGAGCACCATGTTCTTCAGACCATCTATCTCCGCACTGACGTCGAACAGGGTCTGCCGAAGCGACTCCACCTCCCCTTCAGGGGGCGCTTCTCGAGCTCGTTTCTTTAGTCGCTTCAACTCGGAGTTGCGCCACGCCAGCTTCGACTTTAATCGACCTAGTTCTGCCTCGCCCTTGAGAAACCTTGCTTAACTACAAGAGAGGGCCAACCTCGTCACTCCTAAGTCAATCCGAAGACGAGAGGCCTCAGCTGCTACCATCTTCGGCGATGCCTCGACCCATTGGCACAACTCGGCGATCTGAAAAGCAATAACACAACAATGCTGAGCGCGAGAAACACCCATAGTAATGACTCACATACGAAACAACTCAGGCCCCAACACTTAATCGATTTTCATCAAAAAGTCTGGCCCCAACACTTAGTCGATTTTCATCAAAAAAGTCAGTCTTTCATTAAAAAACTCAAGTACAAAGAGCGGTGGCCAGTCTGCTATTAGGCATCAGTACAAAAGACCTTAGATGAAGAACCACGACTAAAACACAGAAAAGTTACTAAGGGAGTTGAGTGTCCACCTCGGCGGATGGAACCACGAGCACTAAGTCACCTTCGCCGCCCTCAGCTGTCCTTGACGCCGACGCCATCGCCAACGGAGGCTCGGTCACTATGTCCTCCTCATCGGCAGCGTCGTCTTCTCCTTCAGCCTCTGCCCCTTCCTCGTCGGGGAACAAGAAATACCCTGAACAATTGAAGTCGGGGATACGCTCACTGACATCCTTCAGCGCCTTGGCGTAGGCTTTTTGCATGTTCTGCTCCAAATAGCCGATCGCCTCCTTCTCCGCCACGGCCTTGGCCTCCTTCACCGCCATGTCCATCTCGAACACGGCCTTCTCCTTCTCAGTCGCCCTCTCCTGAGCCATCTCCTCCTTCTTCGCAGCGGCAAAGTCCTTCGTCTTCGCCAGCACCTCCTCCAGTAGCCTGATCTCGGTGGCTTGCGTTTCTACCTTGAGAGCGACCACCTCTAGATCTCTCTTGGCCTTCGAGCGCTCCAACCTCTTCCGATCCTACAGAGCCTTCAGCTCTTTCTCCTGCTCCGCCACTCGCTCCATTAAGTGGCTGAAATGACAGATTACCTGTGAGAAGAGCAGTGGTTCAAGAGAAGGGCAAATAAAGAAGACAAAGGTCAAGTGGGAGATTGAGGCTTACCATCATCTGTGCCTTGGCGATCTCCAAGGCCAAGTCGCCCACTGTCCCGAGCTCCATCGTAGCCTTGTCCTTGGGCATGGCGAGGCTGCGGACGGCGTCCATGCAACTCGTCGAGTCTCCAAGAAAACCGTCGTGCCTAAGAACCTGCCAATCTGACACAAAGATCCTCTTCAGCTCGTCCGTCAGTATCACCTCGGCCGCCACCGTGTGAGGCGGAGCTGTCAGGACGAGCGTAGCCGAACAGTCGAGTTCCTTCGCCGACGGAGCAACGGGAGAAGGAACGGCCTCCAAGTCCACGACGGGGACGGCGGCACTCTCAACTCGAGCTGCCTTCGACGGAGTTGGCCGAGCAACGACATGCTTCCTCTTCTTCTCCATAACTCACTTGCCACTCAGCGCCAATCGCCTGTTCATGATATCCTCAAAGTCCATGGTAGTAGATCCTGTGAAAAAAGATAGAAAATAAAAAGATCTGAATTTTGTTACTACTATAGTACTTAGAATACAATCGATGAAAGGGAACTCGTACTAGGGACCATCAGGCTCAGGCCTCCCCCAAAGAGGCTCTCCTCGAAGATCTCCTTCCAATGCAGAGTAGGTCGATCCAAGAGGATGCCAACCATTTTGTCCTCCTCGGGACTCAAGGACGGCTCCATCTTCGCCCTCTTTGGCACATCCTCCCTCCATACCGTGGGAATGTCCCATGACTTTTTAGCCCAAACGAGGAAGTATTTATCTCGCCAACACTTCACGGAGTCAGGGTTGTCGACCAACTTAACGCCCTTCCGAGCAGTGAGGTAGAAACGGTACTCCGTCCTCATCTTTTGATGGATCTTGTACAGACGATGAAGTACGCTGATCCTAGGTTCGATCCCGGCCGCCTGGCAATGGAGAACGAACCCTGTGACATGCCTCCAAATGTTCGGCATCAGCTGAATAGGGCATACCCCATACCATTGCAGCACTCCCCTTATGAAAGGATGTAGAGGGGGGCGTAGCCCCACATAGAAAGAGGGGAAAATACAAGTATCGGAGGGGAGAGAAGAACAAGACCGGATTCCTGGCCCAGGGACAACGAGTTCGAATTCTAGAGGGATCATGAAGCACATCCGGATGATTCGCAGATCCGACTCCTTTAGCATGCTAACGATTTCGTTCGCCTCTGTGTGCTCCCTCGGATCGTTCTCCTCGTAAAACTGTGCCAACACTTGCTCCGTTCGCCTTAACTCCTCTGCACCATACTGCCGGGTCCCCCCAAGGGTAGACACGGCGATCGAATGTCTTCCGAACGCACCCATCCTCCGATCTCTCTCCACTATTGTTTCCACTACCGACGAAGAGAGAGCCACCTCGCCGCCTCCGCCTTCGACGACGAGATCTTCTTCTACTTCCGAAGAGGACAGGACAATGGGGGCCTTTCCCTTATCGACTGAAGAAGGAGTGGACCGGGGGGCTACCTTGGGCTGACTCGAGGAGGAGGCCTCATTGCCGGAAGACACCTTAGAATTCTCTTAAAATTAAAATAAATTACCTGAGAAGTGACAACCACGGTCGGAATGCTCGTCGGAGAACGGAAAAGACACCAGAAGCTCCGCTCAAAGCTACGAAGAGAAGAAATCTCAGGTGAAGTGAAAGTGAGAAATTGAGGTAAAAAAGAGAGGGGATGGGGATTTATAGTAAAATTTGATGGGCTTGGGCCGCACAGCTTAGGCGGCCCAACAAGCACGGAAGTCTAGGCGTTCAGAAAATGAAACGACAAAAAAGAAGCAACCAGAAGCAGCTCAAACCCGTTAACCAGTCAACGCCTTTCGATCTCGCCGCTTCGTCTGAATCGCTCGACACATCGTTTGCCAAGCTCGCTGTCATATCCGAGCAGACGTGTTTCCGAGATGAAAACATCAAAAAAAGCGTTGACCAGTCAACGCTCTTCGAGCTCGCCGTTTCGTTTGCCACGCCTAACACACCGCTTGCCAAGCTCGCCGTCACATCCGAGCAGGCATGTTTCTGAGCTGAAAACACCAAAAAATGCGTTGACCAGTCAACGCTCTTCCAGTTTGCTGCTTCGTATGAATCGCTCGACACACCGTTCGCCAAGCTTGCCGTCACATCTGAGCAGACGTGTTTCCGAGCTGAAAACACCAAAAAATGTGTTGACCAGTCAACACCCTTCCAGTTCGCCGCTTCGTCTGAATCACTCCACAAACTGTTCGCCAAGCTCGCCGCCACATCCGAGCAGACGTGTTTCCGAGCTGAAAACACTAAAAAAAAATGCGTTGACCAGTCAACGCTCTTCCAGTTCGTCGCTTCGTCTGAATTGCTCGACACACTATTCGCCAAGCTCGCCGTCACATCCGAGCAGACATGTTTCCGAGCTGAAAACACTAAAAAAGTGTTGACCAGTCAATGCTTTCCCAGTTCGCCGCTTCGTCTGAATCGCTCGACACACCGTTCGCCAAGCTCACCGTCACATCCGAGCAGACGTGTTTCCGAGCTGAAAACACCAAAAAATGCGTTGACCAGTCAATGCCCTTCTAGTTTGTCGCTTCGTCTAATTCGCTCGACAAACTGTTTGCCAAGCTCGCCGTCACATCCGAGCAGATGTGTTTCCGAGCTGAAAACACCAAAAAAAGCGTTGACCAGTCAACGCTCTTCGAGCTCGCCATTTCGTTCGCCACGCTCGACACACCGTTCGCCAAGCTCACCGTCACATCTGAGCAGACGTGTTTTCGAGCTGAAAACACCAAAAAAAGCGTTGACCAGTCAACGCTCTTCGAGCTCGCCGTTTTGTTCACCAAGTTCGACACCCCATTCACCAAGCTCGCCGTCACATCCGAGCAGACGTGTTTCCGAGCTGAAAACACCAAAAATAGCATTGACCAGTCAATGCCTTCCCACTGTTCGCCAAACTCCACATAACAATCGCCATGTTCGTCACACCGTCCTCCAAGCTCAGCGCACCGTACGCCCAGATCGCCGTACAGGCGTAACTCCGAACCGAAGATGCGAGAAGCCCCCTTTCTCCTGGCCGTCCGATCGCCCAGAATTCCTCGCCGGCACATGATCAATGGCTCAGATTTGGCCACATCATAAATATGGCGATTAATCCCTTTTTCTATTTTATTAATTCGGATTATTTATTTATAAATTATGAAAAATGATTAAAAATCCTGGAAAATTAATTAAAAATTCTGAAAAATAATTATAAATCCAAGGGAACATTTTTGAGTCCCAAGATAAATAATTCTTGCCCAGAACGATTAATTAGTGCTCCCGAAGAGTAAATCGTTGCCTTGCAAAATTGAATAAATGGTTCGAACGAATAATATAAAAATTGGGAAAAAATCACCAAAGATCCAGAGCAACCTAGAAGCCACTCTGAGCATGCTACCAGCTCAAAAGAGCAACATCACCCTTTAGACAAAATTCGAACACCCGTCGAGAACTCCGATAAAGCCCTATACACCATTAAAATAACAAAACTTCTCCCATAAGACTGTAACACACAGTCTTTGGGAGTGGGGGGCTCGTGATATGGCTAAAAATAGGGGTAAATCGGAATCGTTCAAAGTGGGCATGAATCTTGAAATCGCAGGGGAGGATGATAATTTCATCTACAGACGAGTCCGAATCGGGCACCGGGCCTCTTCTCTTGGACCCGCTAGCCCATGGACGAATCTGGTAGACAGAGAGCGGGTCTCAACCCGCTAGGGACTAGTCCAACAGGATAAGAACAAATCCTAGTTTATCCCTATCTTATGGGGATGGTTGTAACCAACCCCAACCAACCACACCAAAAAATAGGGATCTACTCTCATCCTGAAAAGGATCCCTATGGCGACTATAAAACCCCCCTGACCTCCTACTGTTAAAGGTGATCACACATTGCACATTTGAGCACTCTTTCTATGTATTGACTTGATCGTCGGAGGGTTCGTCGCCGGGATCCATCCCGATGTCTCGAACATTTGTGCAGGTCGCAAGGGAGCACCAAGGAGCCAACAAATCACCAAGGAAGAAGAAGGGGTCAACCTGCGTGAGTTTCCACGAACCTACAAATCTCATCTATTGTCCCCACACCCGAATTCAGCGACAACAAGTGTCAAACCCACAGGGACTAATTATTTTATTGAGTACCGAATTTACTAGATGAATCACTATTTGAAAAATCGAAATTAATAAAGAAAGCGACTAAATTAAATTAATCTAAAGAAAAACTAACTAAATTAATTAAGAGGAGGCGAAATCTGAAATTTTGTAATTTGTTAATGGCAAAATTAATTCTAGGGCTTTTGACTTCACCTAATTTATCCCACACAATTTATAACTCCATATGAATAAAGAATTTATTTTTCCAAGTTGTAAACCAAAATCCCCAAATTATTTAATGTTTTCTCCAATTGTTTTCTCCAACAACACCAAAAATATCTCCAACTAACAATTTGTCATATCTCTATGCAAACTTAATTAATCGAAGGCTCATTAAATTCTGTGGATTTCTTAACGGTCACATCAATCACGGTAAATCATCTCTAATTTCGCTCAATCAATGGTGTTTAATTTTTATTAATCACAAATTACCTCTCGGTCTCTCAATGATTTAATAGATCATACAAATGTCTGTCCACTAATTGTACGCATTAAGAATAAAAATCAAACACAAAACCATGAAAAAATAGAAAAATAATATGAAATTTAAAATTGTGTTCTCAAAACTAGGCTACATCAAAACCCTAGAAAAGTAAATTTAGTTCATAATCAATTTGCTACTAACAAATACTGTCTTGGATTGCATAATAAAAATTAGAGAGAATGAAAAGAGATACAAAAAGGAACTGCTTTTGTAGAAAAAATTACAAACCGAACAGTAAGCCACTTCTATTTCTCTTTCCCTTTTTTCTCCCGTTTCTGTCTCGAGCGCTGTGCCCTTTTGACGTCAGCACCTACTTCGGTCTGTCGTTTTCCGCGCCAGAGCAGAGGTAGCAGGCGCCAGAGATCCACTTCAGCGTCTGCTTCAGCCGGGTCCCACCGCCATGTCATGATGCTGCAGCCGTTGGGTCCCACCGCTTGTGTCTGCTGTCTCTTAGTGTGCTCTGGCCCACGTGCATGTTGTCCCTGTCTCTCTCTTTCGTCTTGAGTCTCGTGCAGCACAAGAAAAAAAAGAGCTCTATTGCTCTCTTACGAAATATATTTTATTTATTATTATTTGAAGTCAGCCGGCTTCGTGGGGCGTGTCCCCTTCTCTTCATTCATTTGTTGTATTTATAGAAGTAGGAGACATAGGATTAGGATTTACTTTTGCAAAAAGAACCCCTTTCTTTATTTATTTGAGACACGTACTGCAAATACAAATAAAATCAGAATTTATAATTTAAAAATAAAAATTTAAATTTAAATTAATTAGTTCAACTTAAACTAACTAATTAGTATTTTAGCTCTATCAAAATCCTTTTAAATTTTGTTTATTCTTTTTACACTCTATTGACAATTAAAATTGTATTTTTCTTCTCATATTGCCAATTTGTAAAATATAAAATTCAACAAATCAATATTTTTTTTTTTTGATAACGAGGATAGAATCCTAAGATTCCAGCCAAAAAATATATTAAAAAGAAAACCTGATTACAAAGAGGATCGAGTTTACAAAGGGTAAAAACGAAAAAACTCCACCATATAACAACAGCACCAACAGAAAGCAACTGAGCAAATTGCCTAAAGCTACAACACTACAATACAGACATGGCGAAAAAGCAGAGGAAAACGATACAAGCAGACCACCAGGCCACTTGGGAATCGGGCAAAACCCAGCGGACCACAACGCAACCAACAAACAACAGCAAGCCACGACGCCAAACACAATGGCCAAAGTTGCAACCACCGCCGAAGAAGCCTGTAGGCGTTGTCGAGGGGAGCAGGAAGTGACCAACATAAGACTAAACGTAACTACGCCACATAGAACAAAAAGCCAACCCAGACCCTCCAACGCATGACAGGAGCTCTCCCTGAGCGAGAAGAAAGCACCCTCAAGATCCCAACTACCACAAACCATCACTCAACAAGACAGGAAACAAAGCAATTCCCGTAGGAAGTGCAGATACACTCAACAAGACAGGAAAGGAAACCAAACCCCAATCAGATCGAAACTCTTTGACCACCCACCTCAACACAAAGCTGGGCCACAAAGAAACATCTCAGACCTCACTGACCAGTAGGTGAACGACCAAATGCACCAAACATCAGCTGAGAAATAAGCAAAAAGATCGAGCCAATGGGGCAACCAACAATCTTCGAGACTCAGAAATCCACAACCCAAAAAAGGCAATAGGCATGAACAGACAAAAAACCAGCAGCTGAGAATAAGTTAGCACATGCTACAATACCCAAGTTAATCCCAAGGCAGAACAAAAACTCGAAATGAAAGTAGCGAGGCAACAGTGAGTCTGCACAGGAGCTGGACCAACAGCCAACACAGGGGAAGAAGCACTCAAAGCATCAGTTCGAGCAGAAGGGAGGACCCATAGAAAGTGACTCAATACCACCGAACGCTAAAACAGCAGTACCAACAAAAAAAACAGTGCAAAGATGAAAGGAGGATCACAATTACCGCAACACCTGCAATAATAGAAATAACCGCCATAAAAAAAAGCCACTAAAGGCTGAGGCAACAACACCTACAACTCAAAAGCTAGATAGAAACATAGCGAATAAAAAACCAGAAGCCCCGACCAATATAAAGCATAAAGCCAGCCAGAACGAACAGAACAACATAATTCATAAGCCACCATACAACAAAAATTCATACCAGGTAAGAAAGAACAAAAAACATAATAAAAAGTACATCTTACAGACAGTCAAAGGAACTTCCAACCATACCGACGAGCAAAGAAGCTCAAGGCAAAAAAGCCAAAATGTAGCACAAAACCAGATCCACCCGAAAGGTTGGAGGACAAAAGAAGGCTACCTCCACAGAAATTAGCGCTGCAAGGACATAAAGGATGGGTTAAACACTAGAGATAAAGAGAAAAACTAGAGGTTAAAATTTGAAGAACAAAACATGAAAATCGCCACATCCAAGCGACCAAGGTGCAATGCCTGCACCTTATCATGCAATAAGATGGAAGGCCAGAATTTAGTGAAGAATAAAAAGTCATCACAAATCAATAAAAATTAATAAATCATTTCTGTTTGTTTTGTTTGTTGATTTTTATCAAAAATATTCACCTTTTGCATCAAAACTCTTATTTCTTCAAAAATAATTAATTACTTGAAATTTTATGGAAATAAGATAAATTAAACACAATATAGACGAATATAAGCAATTTCAATGGGTAAATGAGTACAAAAAATTGTATAAAAATTAGACGCATCAAAGACCAACAAGGCCAACAAAAAATCAACCCCAGGTTAGGACAAATAGATAGTCAACCCTATGGTCCCGATCTTGTTCGTCGGGAAATTGCCCGACTAGTTATTAAGGATGAGCTAACTTTTTCCTATTCCTAGCGTACAAATGTGTAGTCTTTCAGCCAAAATGCACTAAATCCACATTTTAGAAGAATTCTAGAAACACACTAAATTCCGATTGTTTTAAACTTTGCAACGAAATGAGAGACGCTTTAATTGCACTCTTATATTCTTTAACTTGTAGAGTATCGTTAACTTCCGATTGTTGGAAAGGTTGTAACTATATTCCAATGATGGGCTTAACTTGTCATTGGATAGATAGTGATTAGATGATTCAAAAGAGAATTATCCCACTTGCGGCTTTGTCGTATGCCCATAGTGGACTAGTTATTGCAACATGTATTTTTAAAGTTTGTGATTTATATCATATTCGTGATAAAAATTTTACTATTAGTTTTGATAATGCGTCTAACAACAATGCTTCGATTAGTACATTAGAAACACAAATAGCTCCTCCATGTAATAAAATTTTTATGTTAAATGTGCATGTCATATTTTAAATTTATGTATACAAGATGCATTGAAAGTAGTCGATTCATATATAATTGCAATTAGAAATTATGTACATTTTATTACTTTGACTGGTCCTATGCTTGAAGAATTTAAAGGATGGTGTAAAGCTAGGGGGATACATTTTATAAAATTTTCTAAAAATTTTAAACACCGATGGAACTCTACTTTTAATTTACTAAATGTTGTTACTCAATACAAAGATATTATACATGATTTTTGTCTTGCAAAAAATATGGAAAATTTTTAAATGACTCCCCAATCATGGTTTTTTGTTGAATCTTTATTACGATTTTTGGAATATTTTAAAACCGCAACTATGAAGTTTTCTACATCTTATGATTCTACTTCTAGTAGTATTTTTATTTCGATCATTACTATGATGCAAACTTTTCAAGAAATTATTTCGGATAAATACATTAGCCAGATTGTTGATCCTGCATATAATATGTTTTTTAAGTATTTTAATCTTCCTCCTATGTTATAATGTATTGCTAATGTTATGGATCCTCGTATTAAATTAGCGGGTACGAAAAGTTTGATTGAAATGTTTTTTACTTTACTTTGAGATGATTCTGAATATGATTGTAATAATTTTTTAGTTAGCTTTGAATCGACATTGAATAACTTGTATAATTATTATGATAGAACTTTTGCATCTACTAGTACAACTAGTATAGTTACTTCTTCTTGTTCTACTTCTAGAGGTAAGGCTAAGAGTACATTAGAAGATGTCACTGCTAATTTACTTGCTCGTATTCAATCAAAAAAATATAGGACTAATACACATAATGAATTAAATTGATATAATCGACAAGATAGTGAGAGTTCTAGTACTAAGATTGAAGTGATACAATGGTGGAAAGAACATGAAAATCTTTTTCCTATTCTTTCACATATAGTTAGAGATCTACTAACTCCTCATATCTCCACAGTTGCTTCGGAAAGTGATTTTTCTATAAGTGGCAGAGTTCTAACAGATTACAGGAATCGCTTGAAGCCGAATTCGTTGGAGATATTCATGTGCACTGAAGATTGGATGAAGGCTGAAGGCATGACTCAAGGAAATTCAACATCTACATCAACAAGTGGAAGCAACTCGCCTGAAGTCCAACAAAAAGATTAGATAATTTAGATGGCGATTGGTACACGGATTGGAAGATTCTCAGGAATGAGAGGATTTCCAGGAATGTGAGGGTGGGAATGAAGATTCCTGGGAATGTTGCATTATCGTATTTGGTATAGTATATTGCATTCACATGAATCATTTATTGTTGTATTTTTTATTCTAGTTTTTTGGATTATTTTATTGTTTGTTATGAAAATCTTATGGGAATCCTCAAATCCCATGATTTTAGGGGGAATATATTTTTTTATTCTAGTTTTTTAGGTTATTTTATTGTTTGTCATAGAAATCCCATGGGAATCCTAAGATCCCATGGTTTTTTGGGGGAATGGAAATCTTTCCCAACAAAGGATTTTGATTTCCTTAGGAATTCATCATTCCTTCAAAAACTATGCTTGCCATATACCAAACAAGGTAATCTAAGGAAGAATCTGGGATTCCCTTGCACATTCCCACGTACCAAATGCCCCCTTACGGCGATGAGATCCTAGGTTTAGGTTAAGTAAAGGTGCACGATAGTAGTCCAATGTCCTCTCTTCAATCTAGCTCTAGGCTATCTCAAACTCTAGATTCTGATTATCCGCTCAAACATGTAAATGTAAAATTGTAAATCAAGAAATATTGTATGTTCTTTATGAGTTTCTATTACTTGTATTTGTATGTAAAAAAAATCTGAAAAATTCATAGTAGTTGAAATGAATAATATATGCATTTTTCACTCTTATACAGTTATAATTGTTGTAAAAAAATTTTGTAAGTAAAGTTGTAAAAATAAAAAATAAAATAAAAAATTTAACCAGGCCAACCCGCGACCCGGCCCGACCCGAAACGAGTTCGACCCGATTGGGTTCACGGGTCGACCGGGTCGAAATTTTGGATTTCGAATCCGCCCCGGGTAAGCCTGCGACCCAACCTGAACCCGCCCTAACTTGGCTACAACCGCACAGGTCCAACCCGACCCGGCTTGGTACACCCGAATGTCACCCCTCCCCATAACTTTATATACTCACAAATAGTATATAAGATATTTGAAGTTATGACTTCGTAAAGGTGAATGGAGTGCAAAAGCACGGCATGTTATGCTGCCGGTAAAGGAGAAGGGCAATATTTCATGGTGATGCCCGTAGATAATGATAATGCACTAATGTCCATGATTGATAGGACACTTGATCCAAATTGAAGCTTCTAAACACTAGGCTAGTTGTTATTCCAAGTCCAAGCCCCGTTAGAAGTATGAAACCATCTGCCGAGTCACATGCAAGAATATAAAATTCATAAGAAGACATTAGCACAACTCTAATAGAACCTATTACCACATAATATGAACTGGTACATCTGTTCACCTCAACACAAAGTATTCTCCACGCTGACATGGTCATGCAAGACTTTGACAACGCCATTGTTAATAATGATTTGGTAGAAGAGGAAGAAGATGAGGTCACGGGCTTGAAGTTGAGGAGGAGGAGGATGTCGGAGAAGGTCCGATTAATGATGTTAATGTTAATGTACATATTAAAAATGTGGTGTCGTCAAATACATCCATTAGTGCATCTGTACATGAGGTACAGTCGAGTGAATGGATGTCCCGTGCGACCATACATGAATATCCACAGTCTTCCATCGGTTCTTCGAACACGGGTGAACTCCCCATCGGTCAAAGATTTCCAACTAAAGACAACATCAAGTTAAGATGTACTCCGTAAAGAACCATCGAGAATTCGTGACGGTGAAATCGACCCCAAGTTTATACTATGTCAAATATAAATACGCACCGATCAAACATTTAGATTGCAGAAAATACGGAGCTCGTAAATGAAGTGGGTTGTCCATGGCGATTACATGCAATTATTCGAAAAGGGCAATCTTTTTTGTGGTGAAGAACATTGAAGGTCCGCAAACATGTGTGAATCCGACATTGAATCAAGATCATAGTAAAATTGATTCTAAGATTGTATCAACGATCATATTGAATGTTGTAAAGGAACAACTAGGAGTAACACCAAAAGCCATAATTAAGATAGTCAAGCTTCAGTTCAATTACACTATTTCATACAGGAAAGCTTGGAAGGCGAAACATAAAGCGATTGAATAGTTGTATGGTTCCTTTCAAGAAACTTACACCAAATTGTCTTCTCTTCTCACAGCAATTCAAGCTTCAAATACAGGAACGGTGGTCCATTGGGCCAAGGTTGTGTTCGGTCTCAACGAGGAAACATTCAAGGGGGTCTTTTGGGCATTCGACCCCTCAATCGAGGAGTTTAAGGCATACAAACCAGTTATAAGTGTTGACGGAACACATTTATATGAAAAATACAAAGGTTGTTTGTTGATAGTTGTATCGCCCAATGCAAACGGTAGGTTGTTTTCATTTGCGTTTGCAATAGTTGATGGAGAGAGCATAGAAATCTGAACATGGTTCATAAGATGTATTCGTTACTTTGTCATAGACTGTGCATGTCTATGTGTCATTTCTGATCGTCATGCAGGCATTTTGTCGGCAATAGACAATGAGTACAGAACATGGAAGAGCCACTTGCATATCATTGTTATTGTATGAGTTATTTTGCTACTAATTTTATAAAAAAAAATTGGCATCAAGTTTTTTATGAATAATCTCAAGGTGATCGCATGTCAAAGTCAGCTTAAGAAGGTTGAGGCAAAGATTGCACAGATTGAAGCGTCTAATGTTGATGGGGCTAATTGGTTGAAGGAGAAGCCGATTGAGAAGTGGGCACTTTTTTGCCGATGCTGGTCATCGATATGGTATAATGACTACAAATCTATCGGAACTGTTCAATTCGGTTTTAAAAGGTGTTTATAGCTTGCTCGTCACGATAATTGTGGAGAAGATATTCTTTCATCTCAACTTGTACTTTAATGACCGTCGTGAAGCAGCACAGACCCTTATTAGCGAAGAAAAGTTGTAGGAACCACGTGTTCAAGAAATTATCAATTGACAGCGTGAGAAATCAAATTTGCATGAGGCTTTAATGTTTTATAACCGGCCTAGTGTTATCGGAGTTAAAACTAGCATTAGAAATGATAATGGATATCAAAATGATGGACATTGGCACATTGTTGACCTCAGTAGCCATACATGTACTTGTGAAAAATTTCATCTCTACCACATTCTATGTTCCCATGTATTGGCGGCTTGTGCCTCCCGTGCAATTGATTATCAACCTTACATTGACTCATTTTATTCTACAAGTTCATTAGCACTAACGTGGGCATAAACTTTTTATCCTATCCAAGACGAATCTTATTTTCCCGCACCGAGTGGACCGAAACTCATAGCCGATGCGAGTCTATGTATGATGAAAGGTCGCCCTAGGAGTACTCGTATTCACAACAATATGGATGCTCGAAAAAGTGGGAGCAAGGATAAAATTTGTTCTAAATGCGGGTTAAGTTGACATAATAGGCGCAGCTGTAAGAATGTACCCAATGTAGGTCCATCTGAAATGACTGATACTTGAAGTTGAAATTTTTTACCAAACTATCCCACTTTTGTAAGTATGTACCAAAATATCCCTATTCGAAAATTTAATACCAAAAAGTCCCTGTCGCTAACTGAGTTAGCGACCCTAGTAATTTTCTTCTCGCTATCTCGATTAGCGTGTACTAGGGGATACCACTTATCCCCTCAAGTAGGGATGTGGGAAAAAACTCACCAAATATAGACACGCTAACTCCGTTAGCGCGCCTATTTAAACCAGGCGGCTAACTGGGTTAGTGAGTGTCGATAGGATAGTAGGGGCACTATCTCAAAGAAGGGTGTGGGATAAAAATCACTAAGTATAGACACGTTAACCCCGTTAGCGCGCCTCTTTATACTAGGCGCGCTAACTGTGTTAGCGTGCTATGTCATTTGGGCCCTTATTAAATCACAATCGCGGACGTTGTGTCATTATATTTATAGTGTCTCTCTTTCTTCTCTTTCTCCCCCAATTTTGAAACCTAACTCCAAAATCCTAGCATCCCAATTGTAGATCTTAATCAAAAAAACTCTGCAAAATCTTAAAGGATCTTCTTCTTCTCTCACATTCATTTTCTTCTTCTCTCACTTTCATATCTCCTCCCACTCTGAAAACCCTAAATCCATGTTTGGGCATTTCTTTAATTGGGGATTTACATAGCGGATTTGTTATCAACCCATTCACTACGTCGTCTTCTCGAAGCTCGAAATTGCTCATCTTTTTTTATCATTAATTTCAAAGTATGATTTGTATATCATTTTTGTTAGGGTTATATACTGAAAGCATCACTTTTGTATTAACTTTATTTCCTTTTTTTTTTTGAATGAGAATCATATGGGCATATGTTTGCATATTGTGTTTATTATAATATTAATGTAAGTGTCTGATATTCTATAAGGTTGATAATATGGTGTGAGGTGACACACAGAAGATCATATTATCAGTTCCCTATGGAATATATAAATAGTTCACAACCTAGACGGACTTGGACAATCCATTGGAAAGGTTGTAGTGTAATCTGGTATTAGTCTGTCTTGATTATAGGTTTACACTAGTACACTTTGTGTGTAATGAATAGGACAACTTGAGGTTGTTCTCTTTGTACTGACTACAAAAGAGAACAAACACCTCTGTTATTATGGATTCTTATGCTCTTAATCCAGATGTAATAACAGACATGTATATGCAGTGTGCATTACTTTGACTCATAAAAGAGTGAGATTCATTATGGATCAACAACCTCTATGAATTGGGTAATAGCATTGTATGTATGATGGGCTGTTGATTGTAAAAGGAATCCATGTCCCGATACGTTGGGTTGATGATGTCCCCTTAAGGAGCTCATAAGGATTGTCATGTAAACCCTGCAGGTGGATTACATCCGACATGACAAATAAAGTTGAGTGGTACTACTTAAGGATATAAGATGTTGATCAATTTAGTTGTCAGTAACTTAATTTGATCGACGGACATTCGATATCTTAACATGGGGAGTTGAACGAGCATATAATAAAAGGAGCCCATAAATATAATTTGGGATTAGGAAGGTAGTGCAACAATAGCTCTTTAGTGGACCGAGCTATTGTTAATGGGCCTGGGTTGTGTGTTCGGGCTGAACACGGGATACCCAGATCCGTTAGGAGACCTAACCCTAATTTCTCCTCATGGTCCCTGCCGTAGCTTTATATATATCCTCTATTTCTCTCGCCGTCATTGATAATCTGAAATATAAGATTTTTCTCTAAATTCGTGATTCACGTAAGGAGAGAAAGGGAGGTCAGCCAAGGAGAAGAAAGGTTGGGAGATCGTCGCCCACACGACGTCCAACCCGAGGAAGGAATACGTGCAGAAGATCTTGGGGTCGCTGTCGTCTTCTTCTCACCGCAGGTATAATTTGTGAACCCTAGATTCCGCTATATAGGGTTAGATCACATATTTAATATGTTTATCTTTTATGATCAATACGCACACCAATCCGTAGTCCTGGGAATCATCTCAGTTCCATCAATTGGTATCAGAGCCGGTATTGGATCTGCGTATTGATTGTTACATCCATGTTGTCCAATAAAACTTGTGTTGTATGATAGTCGGTAGATGTAGATCTGTTCTAACTCGGTTTTGCAGGCATCTTAGATCCAACTATTATGGTCCAATGCATGTTTTGTTTGTGTTGTTGTTGTTTTGTGGATGTAATTATTGTGTTGTTGTTGTTTTGTGGATGTAATTAATATCACGAGGGTTGATCGTGCTTATAATTTTAATTTTTCAATCTAGATTATGTGTGAACTCCTTCGGGAGGCATAGGATTGATGTAATTTTAATTTTTCAATCTAGATTATGTATGAACTCCTTCGGGAGGCATAGGATTGATGTAATTTTATTTTTTTTTCGATCGATCGTGATGGCGGTGGTGGCTGTTTCTGACGCCGGAGGAGATGCTGTTTTTAGGCAGTCCGGAGATCGACAGATGGTTTTCGATGAAGAAATCGGCAGCCAAAACTATAATAATAAAAAAAACAGGGCGCTGCCCCGAACCCTGCGATCTGACGGGGCAGGTCGAACCCCGGATAGCTCCGCGCAGGGTCAGATTTGGGATTCGCACAGTCGGGGAAGAATCAGGAAAGATGGCCATAATAGTTGGATATTTATTTTCAAATTTATTGCCATTATTGCTTATTCTGATTATGCATGTTTATTATTTTGTGATTTTTTTTTGAAAAACTAGGATCACATTAATAATGGACAACATGGACATAAATTAACTAGTAGAAAAACCCTCATTGTTAAATAACTAAGTGGGAGAGGGAATTCATTTAACATGAATCTCACGGTCTCCATTGCTGGTTTGTAGGTGATATAATTATACTTGCGTGTTGGCTTTAGTGCTTTCCTCCATATCGGATGAGTATAATTATGGATCACCAGTACAGACTTCCTTAGGGATAATTGTAGAAAGTTACCTAGTATGTGTTCACTTCTCCATCTGAAGGAACTCAATACAAGATAATGGACTTAGTATTAAGCAATGGTATACACTTAGATACAAATAATGGTATCCTCCCCATCGGAGTCACTGCCATTATTTGTAGGACCAGAGCAAGACCAACAGATTAATTTTATTTGTCATAAAGTTGTGTTGACATGATAGTAAAATTAATAGGAAAAACCTACTTGAACAAATATTGAATTTGTATACGTCCACACTATCGTGGCATGCTAAATTCATGGTGTTTAAGGTGTTGGTGAATTTTTTTTATTGTTTTGAGGGAATCAATATTTAATTAATTCAAAAAGTTTTGCCCTACATAATTTTTTTATGTGATTTTCAGGATTTCAAAAATGGGTTCTTTCAGTCCACTTATGGTGATTCTTAAAGAAAACAAACTTACTGGCCCTAATTATATTGACTGGAAACGTAACTTGGATATTGTCTTAACTGCTGAAGAGTACAAATTTGTACTCAATGAAGTATGCCCACCTAAGCCTGATGCTAACTCTGATGAAGAGGTCAAAGAGGCTTATAAGAAGTGGAATAAGGCAGATGAGATGGCGCGGTGTTACATTTTGGCATCTATGTCAAATGTACTGCAGCATCAGCATCAGGCCATGCCCACAGCTTATGATATGATGTACAACCTTAAGGAACTCTTCGGACATCAGAGTAGAGCAGCTAGGCAGTTTGCTATGAAGAGTTTGATGAATGCATCTATGGCTGAGGGGACACCAGTAAGGGATCATGTTCTCAAGATGATGGGTCATCTAAATGAGATGGAGATCCTTGGTGCTGAAATCGATGGGGAAACCCAGGTCGATATCATTCTCGGGACTCTGCCTAAAAGTTTTGACTCATTTTGCCTTAATTACAACATGAACAAAAGGTTGTATACTTTGGCAGAACTTGCAAAAGAACTACAGGATGCTGAAGCTCTCTTCAAGCAGAATGTCCATGTTTATGTGACTGAAAAGGACTCTACTGCTAAGCCGAAAGGTGGTAAGAAGAAGAAAGTTCAGAAACAAGTAAACTCAGCAAAGAAGGGCATGGGACCTCAAGGCGCTGTGAAAAAGCCAAAAGGCAAGTGTTTCAAGTGCAAAGGGTCAGGACATTGGAAGACTGACTGTCCACTTCTCAAACAAAAGAACAAAGAAGGTATATCTCATTTACTAGTTGTTGAAACATGTTTAGCGGTGTTATCTACCGGCACCTGGTGTGTAGATACAGGAGCCACTAATCATGTCTGCAATACATTGCAGGGGTTCTAGGAAACCAGACGGCTCAGTGATGGAGAGATATGCTTGTTTATGGGTGACGCTACAAAAGTAGCGGCCATTGCAATAAGAGATGTTATTTTATCTTTTGGCAGAAATAAGTCTTTGACATTAAGATATTGTCTTTATGCACCTTCACTTAGAAGGAATTTAATTTCTGTTTCCATGCTAGTTAAGGATGGATATTCAGTTTATTTTAATGACAATATTGTTATTAGAAAAAATAAGCATTTTATCTGTTCTGGTGCATTGGTTGATAATCTATATGTCATTAATCCTATTTCGCCCACGATGCAACTTATGGAAATGAATAATATGTCTTCTAACATAAATAAGAGAAAAGAACCTTCTTGTATGAACCAAACATATCTTTGGCACTTGCGATTGGGGCATGTTAACCTAAGAAGGATTCAAAGACTGGTTAAAGATGGACCTTTGAGTTCATTGGAAGTGGAGGCACTACCAGTTTGTGAATCCTGCTTGGTAGGTAAAATGACCAAAAGGCCTTTCAAGGCAAAGGGGTATAGGGCCAAAGATGTGTTGGAATTGGTTTGGTTCATTCTGATTTGTGTGGGCCTATGACTATCCAGGCTAGAGGTGGCTTTGAATATTTTGTCACATTTACTGACGATTATTCAAGGTATGGATATATTTATTTGATGCGCCGTAAGTCTGAGTGCTTTGAGAAATTCAAAGAGTACAAGGCAGAAACGGAGAAACGTCATGAAAAATGTATCAAGTCATTACGTTCAGATCGTGGTGGCGAGTATCTCTTTGGGGAGTTTAGGGACTATTTGTCAGAGGCTGGGATTACATCCCAATTATCAGCACCTGGAACACCCCAACAGAATGGTGTAGCAGAAAGAAGGAATAGGACTCTTATGGAGATGGTTAGATCAATGATGAGTTATTCAGATTTACCAGATTCGTTTTGGGGATATGCCTTAGAAACTGCAGCTTATATTTTGAACTTGGTTCCTTCTAAGTCAGTACCAATTACTCCCACAGAACTGTGGACTGGGCGTAAGCCTAGTCTGAAACATGTTCGGATTTGGGGTAGTCCAGCACACGTGCTGAATGGGAAAGCCGATAAGTTGGAATCTCGTACAGAAGTACGCTTGTTTGTAGGCTATCCAAGAGGAACGAAAAGAGGTTTATTTTATAGTCCTAAGGATCAGAAGGTCATTGTTAGCACCAATGCTCGGTTCTTAGAAGAAGACTATGTGATGAACCATAAACCCATAAGTAGAGCTGTTCTAGAAGAACTGAGAGGTGAGACACCAAATACTTCAGTACCAACAGTACAACAGGATGTACCACCTGTAACTGCACAACGTGTCACAAATGTTACACCACAACCGATAGTGCCTCGTCGTAGTGGGAGGGTTGTGATACAACCTGATAGATATATGTTCTTGGGAGAGTCGTCAGACTTTGTCCCTGAGGAACAAGATTATGATCCCTGTACCTACAATGAAGCACTCCAAGATAAAGATGCAGAGTCTTGGCAAAAAGCAATGATATCTAAAATAGAATCTATGGATTCTAATCAAGTCTGGGAGCTTGTAGAACCACCTATTGGTGTAAAAGCCATTGGATGCAAGTGGGTCTATAAGAGAAAAAGAGGATCAGACGGTAAGGTTGAATCCTTTAAAGCTCGGCTTGTTGCAAAAGGTTTTACTCAAAGAGAGGGTATCAATTATGAGGAAACTTTTTCGCCAGTAGCCATGCTTAAGTCTATCCGGATTCTTTTATCTATTGCAGCTCATCTTGATTATGAGATTTGGCAAATGGATGTCAAGACAGCTTTCCTTAATGGAAGTCTTGAGGAAGACATCTATATGAAGCAACCAGACGGGTTCATTGAAAAGGGCCAAGAGCATCTTATTTGTAAGCTCAAGAAGTCCATTTATGGACTTAAGCAAGCTTCCAGATCTTGGAACATATGTTTTGATCAGGTGATAAAATCCTATGGATTTGATCAATGTCAAGATGAATCGTGTGTATACAAAAAGTGTGACGGAAATGTAGTGGTATTCCTAGTACTTTACGTGGATGACATCTTGCTCATTGGAAACAATGTGAAGGTATTATCTAACGTAAGGGTATGGTTATCCAAACAGTTTGATATGAAGGACTTGGGAGAAGTAGGTCACATCCTTGGGATCAAAGTTCTACGAGATCGCAAGAAAAGGATGTTGGGCTTGTCCCAAGCTTCCTATATCGATACTATACTAACTCGTTTTAGCATGCAAAATTCTAAGAAAGGTTTCTTACCTTTTAGGCATGGAATTGTCCTATCAAAGGAGCAGTGCCCGAGGACACCTAAAGAGATAGAGAACATGAAAGCAGTTTCTTATGCTTCAGCAGTAGGAAGCTTAATGTATGCAATGCTATGTACGAGACCAGATATCTGTTTTGCCGTTGGCATGGTTAGCAGATATCAGTCTAACCCGGGACAAGAGCACTGGACTGCCGTAAAGCATATTTTGAAGTACCTGAAAAAGACTAAAGATTACATGCTAGTTTACCAGGCAGATAGTTTAGTTGCCTTGGGATATACAGACTCAGATTTTCAGTCAGATAGGGATTCCAAGAAATCAACCTCAGGTTATGTATTTACTTTGGGAGGTGGAGCCACTATATGGAGGAGTATCAAGCAAAAATGTATTGCTGATTCTACCATGAAAGCCGAGTATGTGGCAGCCTCTGAGGCAGCCAAAGAAGCGGTTTGGCTCAGAAACTTCCTATTGGACTTGGATGTGGTACCCAATTTGCCTAAGGCTATTACACTTTTTTGTGATAATAGTGGTGCAGTTGCAAATCCGAAGGAACCACGAGCCCATAAGGCAAGTAAACACATTGAGCGTAAGTACCACCTGATACGAGATTTCGTAAAGAAAGGAAAAGTTGTTGTGATCAAGATAGCTTCAGCAGACAACCTAGCTGATCCCTTCACTAAGAGCTTACCAGCTAAGGCTTTTGATAGTCATGTTGAGGGAATGGGAGTCAGATGCGTAGCAGCATGGCTTTAAGTATAAGTGGGAGATTTGTAACAGTATACTGAAAAGCACTGCTTTGAGTATAAGTGGGAGATTGTTAGGGTTATATACTGAAAGCATCACTTTTGTATTAACTTTATTTCCTTATTTTTTTTTGAATGAGAATCATATGGGCATATGTTTGCATATTGTGTTTATTATAATATTAATGCAAGTGTCTGATATTCTTTAAGGTTGATAATATGGTGTGAGGTGACACACAGAAGATCATATTATCAGTTCCCTATGGAATATATAAATAGTTCACAACCTAGACAGACTTGGACAATCCATTGGAAAGGTTGTAGTGTAATATGGTATTAGTCTGTCTTGACTATAGGTTTACACTAGTACACTTTGTGTGTATTGAACAGGACCACTTGAAGTTGTTCTCTTTGTACTGACTACAAAAGAGAACAAACACCTCTATTATTATGGATACTTATGCTCTTAATCCAGATATAATAACAGACATGTATATGCAGTGTGCATTACTTTGACTCATAAAAGAGTGAGATTCATTATGGATCAACAACCTCTATGAATTGGGTAATAGCATTGTATGTATGATGGGCTGTTGATTGTAAAAGGAATCTATGTCCCGATACGTCGGGTTGATGATGTCCCCTTAAGGAGCTCATAAGGATTGTCATGTAAACCCTGCAGGTGGATTACATCCGACATGACAAATAAAGTTGAGTGGTACTACTTAAGGATATAAGATGTTGATCAATATAGTTGTCAGTAACTTAATTTGATCGACGGACATTCGATATCTTAACATGGGGAGTTGAACGAGCATATATTAAAAGGAGCCCATAAATATAATTTGGGATTAGGAAGGTAGTGCAACAATAGCTCCTTAGTGGACCGAGCTATTGTTAATGGGCCTGGGTTGTGTGTTCGGGCTGAACACGGGATACCCAGATCCGTTAGGAGACCTAACCCTAATTTCTCCTCATGGTCCCTGCCGTAGCCTTATATATATCCTCTATTTCTCTGGCCGTCATTGATAATCTGAAATATAAGATTTTTCTCTAAATTCGTGATTCACGTAAGGAGAGAAAGGGAGGTCAGCCAAGGAGAAGAAAGGTTGGGAGATCGTCGCCCACACGACGTCCAACCCGAGGAAGGAATACGTGCAGAAGATCTTGGGGTCGCTGTCGTCTTCTTCTCACCGCAGGTATAATTTGTGAACCCTAGATTCCGCTATATAGGGTTAGATCACATATTTAATATGTTTATCTTTTATGATCTATACGCACACCAATCCGTAGTCCTGGGAATCATCTCAGTTCTATCAATTTTATCGAATATATTTTGTTTAGTAGATTATGATTACGTTTTTATAAATATGTATAGGTATGGATTGCGATATTCCTATTTGGCTTTATTTTGGTGATGAAATTATCTGTAACCCAAAAATAGGTTGTTGTTATAATGCCGTTGATCCCGAAATAATTTGGGTACCCCGTACAATCACAATGAAAGAACTTTTTGAGAAGATTTATGAGGTTACTAATTGGGATATAGAAGATTTATGAGGTTACTAATTTTGTAAAATTTTAAAATAAGCCACCATTCTCCAAACACAGCCAACAAATATTCCAATTTACATTAACTGCCACGACTTCTTTCAAAATTACAAAAATACATAACAAAAACGAAAATTTACCTACAAAGGGTTGAATAGATTTGGACGTTTCCTTGCACGTTTTGGATGCTTCGGGCTTGACTGAGTTAAGCCGAAGAGAGGAATATTATCTTCGTCAAGTTCTTCTTCTTCCTCTTCTTGGATTTCATCAACCGGTGGCGACGGCTCCCTTCTTCTTCGTTGTCTATCTTCTTGTATTATTAGACAAGGACGAGATTTTGTAGCCTACAAGGGCCGATCGATCCACCTCTACACCGAGATACTCATGGATAATGAACTATGGTTTAAAGTTCATTGTGCCAGTTATGGTCTGTCCATCAATTGGCAGACCCATTATTACAACAAAATCTTGCAGTGTCACTATCATCTCGCCAACCGGCAAGTGAAAACTATGTGTCTCGGGATGCCATCTCTCGAGAAGGGCTGTTAATAAGGGTCGGTCGGCCTTAATGGAGCTCATCAACCCGATGACGTATAAGCCACATTACTGTAATATCTCATGTATACGGGGATGCATCTCTAACGTGTCGTGCCCCTTAAAACTACACTCCGAAGAATTTCTTTCCCAAACAGCTTTATAGCGATGCTGACCTTGTAAAGTCAAAAGCTTTGGGTCGATCGGACCGGGAACCACCGGAGGAACATATGAGGAAGAATATGGGCCTGACTGACTAGATGGAGAATAAGAGCCATGTTGATTTGGAGGAGGAGATGGCCCTATTTGATTTGCCAGTGAAGAAGGACCGGCCTCATCCTACACCCAAAAAAGTTGAAATTCAACATACAAATTTATAATTTTATTGATATTAAAATTGAACGTATAAAATTAATGTCAAATCTTCTTACATTGGTACGTCTCTGTCCACCACGGTTCATTTTTTTGGGAGGTTGTCCATGACATGTCCATAGACCTTTCTGGCTTGTTGGAGGTCTACTACTACTCCCTTCTTCGGGATTACCCATTGTCCATGTCATGTGTTATATCAAATAGAATCCTACATGTTTGATAATATATGTTAACAAATTTACCTTAAAACTGTTATAAATTAATTATACAATTAACAATGTCTAATTTCCAAAATTTCAATAACAAACAATATTACTCACAATGTCCATTCCTATATTGGTTTAATTTTGGTTAATTACACAATGCAAATTTATCACGTACAATGCAAATTTTACAACCTAAATCTATCACGTACAAATTTATCAAAGAAAATTTACCAAAGCAAGTCTATCAATGCAAATATATATATCTATCAAAGAAAATTAAAACCTAAACCTAATCTATCAATGCAAACCAAACCCTAAATCTACCAATGCAAATTTAACCCTAAATTTAATATATTTATCATGTACAAACCAAAATGAACCCAAATTTTCAAATCCAACCCTTCACCCAAAATCACTAAAAATTATTTACCATAAGTTACGAACACTTACAAACGAATGTTGGGTTGAAGGTCGAAGTCGACTAGGCCGCTGCAGATCCGATGCTCTACTACCGAAAATTTGGGGAAAAGGGTTTATGGGTTCACCAATAATTTGGGAAAAATATTGGTTGAGAAGAGATTTTCGGCAGTGAAGAAGAGATTTTAGTAAAAATTTTGAGAGATTGGGATGAGTAGAGGTCGCAATCGGAGGCTAGGGGTTGGGGGTTGGGTTCAAAATTGCTTAATGGGGTTTTGGGAGAGAGAAGAAGTAAGATGAGAGTGAGATAGCGTGTGTTATTTAAGAAAAACCCAATCGACACTCGCTAACCCGGTTAACGCTCCTGGTATAAAGAGGCGTGCTAACGGGGTTAACGTGTCTATACTTAGTGATTTTTATCCCACACCCCTCTTTGAGATAGTGCCCCCTACTGTCCCATCGACACTCGCTAACCCGGTTAACACACCTGGTTTAAATAGGCGCGCTAACGGAGTTAGCGTGTCTATATTTGGTGGGTTTTTTCCCACATCCCTACTTGAGGGGATAAGTGGTATCTCCTAGCACACGCTAACTGAGATAGCGCGAAGAAAATTACTAGGGGCGCTAACTCAGTTAGTGAAAGGGGCTTTTTGGTATTAAATTTTCGAACAGGGATAGTTTGGTACATACTTACAAAAAGTGGGATAGTTTGGTAAAAAATTCCTTGAAGTTGTATCCCATATTTATGTTTATGTGAGTAATACTTGGGTGCCCTATATTGTAATATTTTTATGTGATTGTAATACTTCTGATATGCGGAATTCTCATTAGTAAATTTTGAAATATGTATCTGTTACTTATTATCATTTGTTGAAGTTGTTAATTATGAACATTTTTTGGAATATATGATTATGTCAAGCAAAGTCTAAGTCTGATACTTGAAGAAAAGCAAAGAATGTATGTGCATGTTTTCATGTAAAATTAAAATAACTGATGTCGTTGTTTAGAATAACAGCATCAGATACCTGTAACGTTATTCCCAACAATGGAAACAGTTCAAAACAAGCACAAAGTTTTCAATATTTTATAAAACTCATTGTCTCTCTTTACAACAACGATAACTATTCAACTGATGTCGTTTCTTGGAACAACGACATCTGTTATCCTATTTTTTCCAACCAAAAAACTTCTCTGTCAAACTCTCTGTATCCATAATCGTTATTGTCAATTACAACATGAAAATAACTGATGTCGTTCTTTGGAACAACGACATTAGGTTTAGAATAATTTTTCTTCAATCAACTTCTCTACCAAAATCTTTGTCTCTACAGTCGTTGTTCCAAACAACGACATGAGATAACTGTTGTCGTTCTTAGAAATAGCGGCAACAGTTTCAAAGAATACACAGTTATAAAAAAATGAATAACTATCCGGGAATCTTTGTTGTGCATTGAATTATCGAAGGACTCGATCAGGGTAATAAAACTCCACGATGTTGAAATTATAAGTGCTCGTGTTAACCAAAGTTGATTGTTTGTCGTGCACATTGAGGGTAGTCGTTGTAACCATTCAGGAGTGTACGGTGTCCAATTGACGTACTTTTCCCGGAGCTGATCGAGCTCATTCCTATAATACGTCAACACTCCACGCGGGTTATCTCTCCATGTGTGGCAGCCGGTCCAATAAACCCCTAAAGGAGCCCTCATCACTACGTTCTCCTCAACCACTCTCCATGCATTTGAAAGAACCATTATTCGGGGATGGCCGAGGTGTATTCGTTCCCAACACCAAATCTGTAATATACCCATCGGTCTAGTCATTTGAATCGACTCCATTGAACAGTTGCACAAAGCATGATAAAGAGAAGCCAACGCCACACTTCCCCAACTATAACGGTCGGACCTATGTATATCGACAATCAAGGGAAGGTACATTAGATGGACAACATCACCCGAAGAATTCGGCATGAGAACACCACCAATCATACTAATTAAATATGCCCAAGTGTAATAATGCAGTTGAAAGTCGGTCAATTCATCTCCCAATCTATTGTTAAACTCTTGATGGAGTCACGAACGCCTGATTGATTCGCTGACAAAAACACATTTGTCTTCCTCTTCAATCTCTCTCCCAAGATAATCTCTTACTAACATTACTTTGTTGAACAAGATGTTACCGGTCACGACCACTCCATCGATTGGAAGTCCTGTTATAATCGTTATATCTTGTAGCGTCACTATCATCTCACCAACGGGTAGGTGGAACGAGTGTGTCTCTGGCCTCCATCGCTCAACAAGAGTGGTAAGTAATGCATGGTCGCATTTCACTTTTGTCAACATCGACATTCCATGGAAGCCAACATTTGCTAAGTAGTTGTGTATATGTGAGTCAGCCGGCAAAGTCATGTGCATTCGGAAGCTCATATTCTTGTCCTCTCCCTTCCACACCACTTGAGACCTATGTTCTTCTTGCAAATACAGTAGGGTTGGGTCTAGTGGACCTGGACCTCCATGTGTGGCGGAAGACGACGCACCTAATACACGCAAAGAAGATGGTTGGCCGGTATCCATTTCTCTGTCAACAATAATAAACAATGTGTTATGAAGGAAATTAATAAACAATGTGTCAAGATAACTAGTTTAATAAACTATTTGTCATGAATTTCAAATTAATAAACCATGTGTCAACAATAATAAAGTTTTAGTCAAGATAACAAAAATGCCTCAATACTCGTATCAAACTATTTGCACACATAACAGTTCCCACCACAACATCTTTATACACTACATATTTATATATAAACACATCACATATCAATATCCATTCATACATAAATATATAACTGATTAACTTTTACAAATATACCAATTCTAGCTTATACAAATTTCACAAACATCTAATATACTACATTGTCAATTCTCCCACCCAAAATCTATTCTCATTCATAGGATACTACAAATTATATCAATCTCCACAACTTCTCATATACTACACCCTCAATATAAATCTCAATCAACAAAGTGAATAATTTCAAAGGAATTAAGGGTTTTCGAATACCTACCACAATTTTGAGGACGAGGTGATCTATAAAAAATCTGCGCCAAAATCCAAGTGAACGAGGGAGAAGAGGTGTTAACAACTGGGGTTTAATGATGAGTATTTTGTGAATTTGTTTAGGATACGAAAGATGAAAGCTAGAAGTTTCCAATAGCAACATCTAGGGTTTTAGGGTTTCGGGAGTGAGAGGGAGAAGGAAATCGATCTCAAGTGGAATAGGAAGGAGAAAAAGGGGCCACTATTTATATGCAATCAATATTATAACATATACCGATATCCCTAACAATGGCATCTCTAATATGAATGCCATTGTTGGGGATAACGACATTTGCTATAGGATTTTTTCACACTTATAATTTTTTTCTAAGTCAAAAAGTACACAATTGGGAAGAAGTTAACTGATCACGTTACTCAAAATAGCGGCACGTGGATTTTTTTTATAGAGATGCCGCTATTGAAAACAACGACATATAAATAATCTATGCCGCTATTTCTAATAGCGGTTAATGCTGATGCGTCCAAAACTGAGTCAGTTGGGTAAATATTTTTGAAAGTGGATGTCAATATTATTAAAAGTGGGTCAGTACGGAAAAAAATTTCCAGCACAAGAGGGTATTATTTAACTAAAATCTACAATATTTCACACGCTATATATTTTAATAAGGCCCCTGAGCTAATTATTAACCACAATTTTTAACCCCATAAACCAAAACTAGCATTACCCTGTGCAAATTGCACAAACTAAAATAATTTTAATGAACTCATAAAATTATATGGAACTTTAAAAAAGTGTGAGAGAACTGAGAAAAATTAACTCTTCAAGTGTATAGTTTAGTGAAATTTATTCTAAAAAATACGCTCATAGTCTGACCTTTGTATACATCATGACCGGCACCACTCAGGTCTTGACCCGTCTCATCTCAACCCTCCCTCCCCCCCCCCCCCTCCCAAATTCACACCCTATCAGATGCCTTATCATTCATCTCCCGTGTCTCCGCTGTCTTCGACCGCAATGACGTTCCCTTCTCCAACATCCTCCTCCACCTCTCCGTTCGCCTCACCCTACTCTCCGCCATCTACCTCCTTACTAAATCTCATTCTTGGATCTGATACTACAGTCATCCCCATCTTTAACTCGTACTCTTTCCCAAATTCAAATTTCAGGATTTTAAAAACACAAATTAGAAATTGAAAATATAATGAGGTAGTAAATTAGGGTTTCAGAAATTAGTATATACACCATACATAAATACAATTGATTTAGTTAAGCAAAATTTTTCAAAACTATTTTTCACAAACACATTGTGTGCTACATAGGCATTTCATCGAATACTTAATGAGCAAATCACAGTTCTAGTAATTAAGTTCCAGATTTATAGGTTTGGGGCTTTTATATTTTTTTAATGAAAATGTGCATACTATATGTGTTAATAACCGTGAATTCCTCATTTTGCTATCTTTTCTTTATTTCAAAATAGAGAAAGGAGAGAGGTTGGCACTCTTTCCTATTAGTATAATACATACATACATATATATATATATATATATATATATATATATATATATATATATATATATATATATATATATATATATATATATATATATGAGTAATGTGAGCCTCATGAGAAAATTTTCCACATACAAAGTGATTATATTCACTTGGTGGAACCATCTTGGAAGATCCACTCCATCCATCTTGTTTATCATGTCAGTGGATGTATGTGTAGAAAAAATCAAGTGGTTTTGTAGGTCATTCATCCATGCATCATGTGGGGTCCATTTTGTGGTTCGATTTGTATTACTATTGAAATCGTTCATTTTTCAACCACATGATGCATGGGTGAATAATCTCCAAACTACTTGATTTTTTCTACACATACATCCATTAGCATGATAAACATGATGGATGGAGTGGATCTTCTATAATGGTTCTACCAAGTGAGTATAATCACTTTGTATGAGAAAAATTTCCTCATACTCTATATGCGGCTCACTTCTCTCTCTCTCTCTCTCTCTCTCTCTCTCTCTCTCTATATATATATATATATATATATATATATATATATATATATATATATAATAAATATGATAATAATTATAACTTTTTTTTAAAGGAATAACTTTGGAAGAAGAAAGAAACTCCTTGATTTTATTTGTTCACGTGATACAAAGCCAAGTGTTAAAGTCCTTAAACTCTCCCTGCATTACACGCTACGTTAGTGTGCGCCACCACTGCCACTTACCATTCTCATATTCTCGGATCGAACCAAAACTCCACAAAACCACTGCTTCAAACTTCAAAATTTCCATCGATTAAGAGCTCTTCCTCTTCGAACTGAGAAGGAAAGTAACTACTCTATAATCTCATCTCACGTCATCCACGAATCAATCCATTTGACCCCTCTTATTTCTTATTTCACTCTCAGTAGAGATCTATGGAATCAAAGAGGCGGCGGCGGCAATGGCACGAGGCACACGAAGCAAATCGTTGGTGGTGGGATCAAGGGCTTGATCAAACGGTCAACGATTGTCGTGATCGTTCTTGTGATCACGGTGAGGCACACGAAGTAAATTGCTCCATTTTAAAATGGAGAAAGGAGAGAGGGGGTAGGCCTATTAGCTTGAGATATATAATAATTACAAATTTTTAAATCCTTCTACACCACTTTAACCCCTTCCCAATACCAGTGGCTTTGTAGTTTAACAAATGACAAAAAAGCCCTTTTTGGAGTATAAAGGAAAGGAAATTGATGGAATTTTTTTTATTGCATATACAGTCTACTCTCACACTACTGACACAAATCCATGAAATCGCAAGTAAATTTTTTTTTATTTAAGGAAATGATATTCCAAGGGTTTGACCATTTAACATCTTGCAACCAAAAAAAACACCTAATCTTCAACCAAATAGTTATAAGTTGAGTTCGAGTCTTAACGTCCTATTAGTCTAGAGCTAAATCTCTTCGCTAGCGAACAAGATGTTTCGAACTTCATTTTGCACAAATCTCTTAGTGTGGAATAAGGGTGTATACACCTGTGGCAAAAAAAAGGACATGAAATATTTATTTTTTTCATTTTTCATCTAATAATCTCGTCTCCCTCCTATTCCTTCCAAAATATAATTTTTCATTTGTGTTTTGGTCATAGCTCAGATTCAAACATTTCGTCGAACATAATAAAGGATTGACCTTGCTTTTTATTAGGTGGGATCAGAGTAGAGGAGGTGAGGGAATGAAGATAGCAGACACCGAGGGGTGGAATGCCCTTGCGGAGGAGGAGCTCAAAGATCTTGGCAGGATGATTCAGAAGAAGAGTAAGAGATACTATTGTCAGGCGAGCCTCATGAATTAGTCCCTCACCTTCAATCAACTCCTTTATCTCATTTCAAGATGAATGAAGAGGATTATTCTTCATTAGTAATTTACATTTGCAAAATACATCTTAATAAATATATATTTTTAAAAGTAAAAACTCCGATGTAGTCTGGTCTCAAATCTGAGGCATTCTTTACATTAGTTATACACGGCTATGCACGATTTTTTTTATCTACAAATGACAACCACAATTCTCTCATTTGGATTATTTGGAAGGAGGAAAAAAACCAATAGAATATTCAACAACACTTTTCGCCCCATTAATAGTTTAATTGATGATTTCCCTTTTTTCACTAACTTCTGGGCTCAAATTCTCCTGCATAACAAATTGGTTAAGCTTTGTTTAACCAATCTTGATATGGTGGTTGCCTCTTCTTTTCATTCAGTTTAGCATTGCTTCTGGTTTACATTACTTTACTTAGTTCTCTTTATGTGAGTTTCTTTCTTCTATCATGTTCTAAGTGTTTTTTTTGCAGAGCTAGGCATCATCAGTTGCCAAGGTGGTCTACTTGCTTTGTTCTCCTCTTTTTGACTATTTTGTGTGCAGGTTTGGTAGCCCTGGCCTTTGATTGTGCCTTTGCTGGTTCTGTTTGTTTCTCTGGCTGCTGGTCGCCTAGTATCACTGCTTTGTGTTATATTCATCTCTCTTTTTGTTGTTTTGTTCTAATGCTTATGGAATTTCTGACTCTCTTCTTTTCATCTTTAGTTCCCATCCAGTTACTTTATTTCAGGTTGCGTCTCTCTGTTATGTGTGTATTGTATTTTGGGCTGCTTTTTTGGAATTTTTTTGCCGTACTCGGCCACTTTTTGAAACTATTTGCAATTTTTTGCCACTTTCCAAACTATTAGAGCTTGTGGTCTTGTTGGTGCCACGTTAACAGCGGATGCTATTCCTATTAGCGACATCTTCCTTTAGGAGGTCGCTAATGGGAATAGCGGACTTTTTTCTGGATTTTTTGTTTGTTGTCGCTTAGCGACCAAAGCATGTATGAAGTCGCTAATCGAATTAGCAATCTTAAATAAACTGTACTGAGTCACTTAGTGAAATCCAGAGAGCTACCTTTTTCTTTTCTATTTTATTTTTTTTATTTTTTTTATTTTTTATTTTTTGTAAACTGAGGTCGCTACTGGGAATAGCGATCCCAATATACGGTGGTCACTATTCCTACTAGAGACTACAAGTGGGGAAGGAATTGACATAGTCTAGTGGGAATAACGATTAGGATGTTGTGCATCATCCACCACAGTCTCAACCCAAGTACCATCTGATCATAATGAATGTGAGGACCATGGAGATGATGATGATGTAGCGATGGTCCAGATGGCAGCAAGGATGAGACTGGTTGTGGGATTTCGGAGGCACTTGATCAGCTAGTAACTAGCTAGCCTACATACTTAAGAGTCTTTATAAGACTATACACTTGTAGATTACTAGTAGTAGCCTGCATAAACTAAATTTGAAAAAAAAAAAAAAAACCCTTGAACTATGGCCTTTATGCAGAAACCCCTCCTGATCTTTTTTTTATGCAGAAAATCCCTGAAGTATGGTTGTTGCAAAAAAAAACCCCGAAGTATTTCAAGAAACCACATCTAACTTTTCTACTTGTATCAGATAACCCCATCCATCTTTGCAAGTTGTTTCAAAAAATATCATACATCTTTCTCATTATTGTCAAAAACCTTCCTCAACTTTAGCAGAAGTCTCACGCTGGCGGGGTAGGTTTTTTGCAACAATACTTCGGGGGGGGGGGGGGGGGGGGGGCTGCATAAAAAAAAAAGATCAGGGAGATTTTCTGCATAAAGGTCATAGTTCAAGGGTTTTTTTTTTTTTTTTTCAAATTTAGCCAGCCTAGATACCTGTCTTTATCAGCTAGCCTACATACCAAAAAGTCAACAAAAGTAGTAGTAGAGTTTATAATGTATGTATTTCTTTCAAATCATATACGAGATCATCTCTCTCTCTTTTCTCTCTCTATATCCTGTTGCTATCTTAGTGTTGAGTAGTAACAGTGGTTGCTAGTAGGAATAGCGACCACTGTTTATTGTGGTCACTATTCCCATTAGAGACCACAGCTTGAACAATTTTGTTGTTTTTTCAGTGAGCAAAAACACTCTTGAATTGGCTAAGTGTCTCAATAGAATGCATTTAAAAATGCTAATCCGATTAGCGACTTCATATATGCTTTGGTTGCTAACAAGAATAGCGACAGCAAACAATTTTTTAAATAAATTTTTTTAAAAAGAGAGACCGCTATTCCCATTAGCGACCTTCTAAAAGAAGATGCCACTAATAGGAATAATGATAGTGCTAACGTGGCAGCAACTAGCCCACAAGCGCTAATAGTTTGGAAAGTGACCCAAAAACTCAAATAGTTTCAAAAGGTGGCATTGTACGGCAAAAAAAATTGCATTTTTAAGTCTCTCGAGGTTAGTGGATTCCCCGTTCTGTTGTTGTTGTGTTGATGGCCGGTTTGGATCTTGATGTGCTTATTATTTACGATCTTATTTCTTTGTGTTGGGTGCTGCTCTCTAGACAGCTGCCGCCTCTTGCATAAGTTGTCTTTGCTTGTGATCCTATTGTTCCTTGCAGCCTGTTAATAAGAATTTTTTGTCTTCGGGGTTTCGAGTATCTGGCAGCCTACTTATCTGCCCTCCACGTTCTCAGTTTTGATGTTTTCTCATTTGTGCTTCTGAGTATTTCTCTTTGTAATCACACTTATTGAATGCTACTCTTTATGTTTATTTATAGGGTAAATTAAAAATAAAAAAAATCACTGAACTTTAGGCCATTTAAAAAAAAACCGCACTAAGTTTTTTTTTAATAAAAAACCCGCACAAAACTATATATAGTTTAAAAAAACACACACAGACAAAGTTAGGGTAAGGGTTAGGGTTAGGGTTAGTTTAGTGAGGTTTATTTAAACACAAATGAAAGATGAAAATGGTTTTTTTAACTCAATTTAAAGATGAAAGTGGTTTTTTAAAATTTAGCCTACCTAACTCCGTTAAAGTGAGTTCTTTTAAATTATAGTTTTGTGCGGTTTTTTTTTAAAAAAAAACTTAGTGCGGTTTTTTTTAAATGGCCCAAAGTTCAGTGTTTTTTTTAAAAATTTTAATTTAGCCTTATTTATATATTAATTTCGACGCTGGAGTCGATCGATTCTTTCGAGTTATAAAAACTAGTATTTTTCACGTGCGATGCACGTTTTGCTAAAGAGTTGGAGTTAAACATACGATACATGTAAGGCAATAGTAATTAGCACGTGCGATTAATGCCTTAATTTTTTTTAAAAAGAAGCTGAACAGGTGATACGCGTATTTTTTTAAAAAATTAAGAAGGAAAAATTGTGATGTGTACGTGCAATGTACGTGTTGAAAAATAGATTTGGAGTTGCACGTGCAATGCACATGTTTGTTTGATGACAAAAGTGGTGTTTCTTTTGTGACAAAAAAATATTAAATTTGTTTGTTTGTGACAAACTCGTCCATTAAATAGTAACTAAATATATTATATTATAGATAGATAGATGGATTACATGTGATGCATGTTTAATATATAAAAAATTAATGTAAAAAATCTGACATAGTGCGATGCAGGCCGAGAGGGAAATAGCGCGATGTAAAAAATTACCTGTGATGCAACTGCGTTCTAGATTGCACTAAACTCGCAGTTCCCAACTGCATTCATAATTCAATCGTTCATCAGTTGGGAACTTAAGGAATGCTGCGTTCTTGATTGCACTAAGCTCGCAGTTCCCAACTGCATTTTAAAGTTCCCAATTGATGAACGATTGAATTAGGAATGCAGTTGGGAACTGCGAGTTTAGTGCAATCTAGAACGAAGTTGCCAACTGCGTTCTAAGGTGAACATAGTTTTCTCCTTAACACTATTTTGAAACAAGTGTTGGAGTTGAATTATTGTGGCATATAGTCAGAATGCAGTTGCCAACTGCGTCATCAAAATAGGGTCGAGCGCAGTTAAGAACTGCGCGAGGTCTATTTTGGGAGTTAGTTTCGAAAGGAATCTATTTTGGGAATTAGTTTGAAACACTGGCCTATGTTGGGAAACAAATCTAATAACTGGCTCTTTCTCTTTAGGCACGTAGTCGGGTCCAACTATCCACCACCCGAACCCGACCCGCTCCATCTTGCTCAATTCCATCGAGCATCAATCCATTTCCCAAACCCTAACCCCCAAACCCTAACTCTCAAATCCGGAATCCCCGATCCCCAATGTCGAACCGCCGCCTCCCCCCACCTCACCACTTCGTCGACGACCTCCGCGACCCCCCGCCACGTGGCATCCCTGGAGGTGGCGGCGGGTACCCCCATCACCACCACCGAGCGGCAGTGGCGGCGGCGGCGATGATCGAGGAGAGGATCGGGGCGCAGCAGCAGGAGATTCAGGGGTTGCTAGCGGATAACCAGATGCTCGCTGCCACTCATGTGGCACTGAAGCAGGAGCTTGAATCCGCGCATTATGAGCTGCAGAGGATGTCGCGGGCGGCGTCAGGTATGCAGGCCGAGAGGGAGGAGCACCTCCGCGAGGTATAATGGTCTCTCCTTCCTTTTTTGTAGCAAGAAGGTTTCCCTTGGCAATTGAGAATCGGCGAATCAATGCATTTTGAGATCATATATGGGTATTCTCAATTTCCCAGGGAAACTTTAAGCTGCTTTTTTTTGTTGTAAAATTTTTATTTAAAGCTTATACTTAGAGAGGGACAAAGCTAGAAACTTTTTCCCCGGATACGAACAACTTAGGCGTAGGCTATGTTTGTAAATAAAGTTAAGTTAGGATAACTAGAGTTATCTCTCATAACGTCAAAAAACTCTAGTTGTCCTAACTTTGGCATGTTTGAGACTCATTTTGGAGTTTAGATAACTGTGGTTTTCTCACTTTTCTGGGTGAGATAACTGTAATTAACTTAGCTGCACTCTTACCTAATTTTTCTTAATTTTGAAGATAAACTTCAAAATGGAGGTAAAGGTGTGACTACCAAAGTTAGCTTAACTTGTACCTTCAAAGTTAATATTACTTTGGTTAACTAATCTTTGTCCCCAAACAGGTCCTTAGTCAATTACATTACATGTAAAGTAAAACATATATACTGGCGTTCAGTTCGACATTGTTTAAATTTTTATACTAGAAACACTTTGGAGCATATAGGAACAAGTATTGTGCGACAAAATGCACTCAAACAGTTGAAACCTTGGTTGCTTGTTTACCAGCTAATATTAATTTTCACTTAATCTACTCTCTCTGTATAACTGAGAGTGGGATTAGGAAAAAGTATATAAAAAGGAGACAATGTGCAAAAATCTATTCATACAAGGTTTTTTTTTTTTTTTTTGCAAGACCTGGGTAGCCTGGCCTACCCAGGCACCTCAAGATTTCTGTCCTGGAACCTGTTTACATTTCTAATTCTTAGTTTCAATTCTGATCACATGTAGAAGGGGTGAATGAGGTTTTTAAATGCCTCTGAAGAGTTACCACAGTTTTATATTATCCAACTTATTCTGTTAAAATTTAATCCCAAAGTAAGCCTTCTAGGAAAGTAACTTCTGTCTTGAGTAAGGGAAGTAAATTTGCTTAGCTAGGGATAAGGAGTTATTAATTGCATGGCAGCAGTGAATGTCCAAAAATATAACTGCCGATTGTGTTTTCCTAGAAGCAATGTGGTTATGTGGAGTTATGTAGTCAGCTGACGGCCAAAATGCGATTAGCAGCTGGGCTTAATCTCGAATAGGCAAACAATAAGGTATAAATTACGGATTGGGAGTTATTTGGAGGGAGGCATTTAAGAGTTATTTTAAGCAATTGGTGTAATTAAGAAAATTCCATCCTTATTGGTGTATATGCCACAATTCCATCCTTATTCGGTGAATTATATCTCTTCAAGACTAGGAAGAGTTGATTGATTTATATAGGTAACTCAAATTTGGTTTCGGTATTTGTTAAAGGATAAGAATAAAGTAATTTCTTTGTTCATAATAGTGACTGATCTATGTTTTTTCAGAACTTGTTAGTCTTAAAGAATTAAAAGATTTTTTGGATGAGTTGGTAGGTACATGGTTATCAAAATCTTTGTTATAAATATTTCTATTATAGGTAGAATACTGAAGACTTGAATTCTTTTGTGGTTTAATAAACTCAGTTTGGATTTGCTGTTATATTATTCCCACATTTTTGTTGCTGTCTGTGTTCAATTGTTGTAAATTCCTAGAGTCAACCATGTTTCTTCTGGTGGTTTTATATTTATGGGCTATTTATTAGAGAGTAGCCTAATGCTTAATGTCGTTTAGCACTAAATATATTACATATCTTTACTACTAATACCTTCAAGGTTTTTGGTTTTGTTGTGCTCTACCTTCTGTTAGTACGATGCTAAATAATCTATTAGGTCATCCTCATGTGCACTGTACGTGGTATATTTATGGCAAGTACACACATCTGAATGTAATGCTTTTATATCCCTTTATTTTCTTTTTTTGGATAAAAAGAGAGAATCCTAAGGGATTTCAACCAACATACCATGAAACCAAAAATATAAGTCATACAAAAAATAGATAATAGATCTATGGAACACATACTGGAGCTAGATGAAGCACTAGGCTTAATCAAACAAAATAGCATCCAAATGTTCAGCAAGTTAACATAACAGAGTAGCATAACATCAACACAAAATAGGAAAGGAGAACAACAATCAAGGGTCTAGAACCACCAAAGGATCTCCAATCTCGTTTCGTTCATAAGCATCTTGAAGTGAAGAAACAAGCAAGATCCCCGAGATATACTCTTGTTGATGTGGAGTCATCGCAGAGGTAGAGTCCAAAGTAGCAAAGATAGGATCAACTGCAGCAAAGTTATCAGAAACAACTTCTCCATCCAACGCATTTCCCTCCTCAGTAGTAACATTGAAATCAGCATCACCAGCGCCAGATACCTCAATAACTTCAGAATGATTCGCAAGTTGTTGCTAGTTCCCCTAAGCACCATAAAAAATCGGAACAATATTATGGGTAGAAGCTGCAGTTGAAAGTTATAAAGTTCTGAATAACAACATTAATAACATTAATATGATGAAAATCAGCTCTCTTCTTTTTAGCAGGAGGAAGAATTTCAGACCAAAGATAGCAAAATTAAAAAAAGTTTGAAGAAGAATAGTGATATCAGAATTTTTTTTACTGAAAATTCTATAATTTCTTTCTTTCCAGGTCACCCAATATGAGACATTATCATAATAACCCACTGAATTCTTAAATTGTGTTTAATCCTCTTCTTCCTCCAAACACTTCATCAAGATTTAATAGACGGAGGATACCCTTTAATCTTCCATGCATCTTTTAAAAGAAACCAAATGTTTCTAACAAAATGACATCTAATGAATAAATGAAAAGCTTATTCATTGCCATTGGAGCAGAGAACACATATTTGACCCATAGCTAAATTTCTTTTGTTTAGATTGTCCACCGTAAGAAGTTTATTATGAATGGTAAGCCATACCAAAATTCTTACTTTTAAGGGAGCAACATTCTGCCAAATGATCTTGTAAAAAGGACAAATATCTCCTCTTCAGTTAAGAAAGTTATACAAAAATTTAACAGCGAAAGTACCTGAAGAATTTCATCTCCATCTAGTTTCATTTCTCACTTTCCAGTCATAATTATGCAAAAGATTAAGCGATTCATTAAATTCATGAGTTTGAGAAAGAGAGAGGGAGTTCTTCTAAAGCTAATATTCCATACTTTACCAAAATTATTGGTATGGTATAGAGAGAAAACAGTTGCATGAGGATTATAAGCAAGTTTATATAAGTTAGGACTATAAGAAGCCAAAGAGCATTAACCAATCTAGATATCAGTCCAGAATCTAACAGTTTTACCATCTCCACAATTTTTTTGAATGCCACATTTGAATGGTTCTGAAGCTTTCCAAATACCCTTCCAGAAAGAAGATGAAATAGTAGGAGGGTTACAATTTTGATTCCAAAGTTGTCTTCTCATAAAGTATTTGTTCTTAATCACTCTAATCCAAGTGAGATTATCAGAAGTAATACTTTTTCAATGCCATTTTCCCAAAAGAGCTGTGTTGTGGTTTCGTAAGTTAATAACCCCTAAACCACCTTCCTTTTTATTCTTGTAAACTCCACCCCAATTCACAAGACATTTACCAACATTAGAGTTTGAAGAAGTACCTATCCATAGAAATTTTCTCCTTATTTGGTCTTCTTAATTACCCAAGATGGAAGATAAAAGAAAGAGAGAAGATATAATGGAATACTAGAAAGAACAGAATTAATAAGAGTCAATCTACTGCCTCTAGATAAAAATTTACCATACCAAGAATTAAGTCTCTTTTCAGTTTTCTCAATAACAGGAGTCCAATTAGATTTATGAAGATTAACAGTTCTAAGAGGAATGCCAAGGTTGGATAAAGGAAAAGAACTTCTAGGACAATTAAAAAAAGCAGATAATTCATGTTGTCTATTATCATCACCTCCTAACCAAATAGAAGAAGACTTGGAAAAATTAATCTTCATACCAGAAATACCTTTGAAGCAATAAAGAATTAATTTAAAATTTCTCAATTTTGTACCATTACAGAAAGAGAAAAGAATAGTATCATTAGCATATTGTAAATTAAGAATCTCCTTGAAATAAGGAAAACTTCCCAGACCTTCAATAAGATCATTGTCTCTTGCAAGGGAAAACATTCTATAAAAAAATCAGCCACTAAGACAAAAAGTAAAGGAGAGATAGGATCTCCTTGTCTTAGGATCTCCTTGTCTTAGGCCTCTTTTGCACAGACCTTCAATATTATTGACAATCACAGAAGAAGTACCAGAAGAAAGGCTATTAAGAATTCAAGAAGACCGTTTGTCACCAAAGCCTCTAGCTTTTAAGACTTGTTTAAGAAAATTATAGTTCACCTTATCATAAGTCTTTTCAAAATCAAGTTTAAGTAAGATGCCTTCTTTCTTTTCTTGGTGTATAGAATGGATAACCTCTTGAGCAGCAGCTACACTATCAAGAAGGAATCTGTCCTTAATAAACCCAGATTGAGTAATACCAACAAGATTGCTAATAACCTTAGTCAGTCTGTTGGCAAGAACCTTCATCAAAATCTTAAAAATAACATTTAGTAAACTATTAGGTCTAAACTGACTGACCTTATTAGCACCTGACACTTTGGGAATTAATATAATATAATCATAATTGAATCTGTGAAAATCAAAAGAGTGATTATACAGTTCATCATAGATACCCATAATATCTTCTTTCAATTCTATCCAGAAAGATTTGTAAAAGAAAGTAGGAATACCATCAGGACCTGGGGCAGAATCGAGAGGAAGATCATTGATGGCTTTAAAAATCTCTTCTTCTGTGAAGGGGTTATCTAATTCAGATAAATCAATCCTTGATTCTGGAGGATATAATTTATCCCAATCAACATTAAGAAAAGTATTACCAGGATAGCCCATTAAATCTTTATAAAAATTATAAAATTCAAAGTGGATAAGGGGAAAATCAGTAATATCACCATTATCAGAGTGGAGAAGTAATAGAATTAGTCATTCTATGTGAAGCATAGTTATGAAAGAACTTAGTATTACCATCTCCCAGAGTTAGCCATCCAATCTTAGCTCTTGGATACCATTTAATTTTCTCCAATTAAGAAGATGTAAATACTCTTTTTGCAACTCTTGCCTTCGTAATCTGTCAAGCATGGATAAGGGAAAGACCTACTTAAGCCCATCCAAAAAAGAAATCTCATCTTTCAATCGAATTTTTTTATCATTAAGCTTCCCAAAACAATCTTTCCTCCATACTTTGCAGCCGTTTTTAAAACATTTAATCTTAACAAGAAATCTGCTAAGACCAGGAGAGCCATTAACATTGAAAATACAATCAATAATCATTTTGGTAAAAGGGATATCCTTTAATCAAAAATTTTCAAACTTGAAGTTAAGAAATTTAGAAGGAAAAATATTAGTGGATAAAATAAGAGGAACATGATCTGAAATTATATTAGTATAGGCTTTAACAATAGATAGAGGAAAAATAAATGTTCCATTCTTGTGAAACTAAAAATATATCTAGTTTAGCTAAACTAGGATTAATTCTTTTGTTTGACCAAGTAAATCTTCTCGTAGATATAAGGTAATCAATAAAATCTAAATCTCTAATAACTCTGTTAAAATTATCAGAATCATTCATGTTAATGTTGAATTTAACAGAATTGAAATCACCTCTAAAAATAACTCAACCAGACAAAAGATGTTCCCAATCCACAAATTCTTTCCATAATTCCTCTTTCAATTCATTAACACAAGGGTCATAAACATAAATAAGAAGCAAATCACAATTGAAAACTGTACATTCTAGCTGTACAACAAGAATATTTTTCTTTTTAATCGCATTTACACACTTGGATAAATTGTCTTTAAAACCAATAAGCATACCATCTGAGGTACCACAAGAATTAAAAAAAAAATCCACTCAGTGATGATAGAGCCACCTAAGGCTTTATAAAGAGCATGTGTAGGGGAAGCAATTTTGGATTCTTGAATAGCTATGATATCACAATGAGAAGAGTTAATAATATCAAAAAATGCTTCTCTTTTATCATTATCACATAAACCTCCAATATTCCAAGAAAAAATATTCATTTAAAACATTTGTATAACCTTCTAAACTTCTCCAGACAATCTAAAGAATTAAAACCATCTATAGAAAAAGCATCTAGACCAATCATCTTAGGAAAATTAAGTAAATCATTAGCATTAAAACTATCAAAATGGCATCTATAAATATAACCACATTGATTACCTTTAGGTGAAGAATTCACCAAGGGAGCAGGAATTTCTGAATTTCTGACTTTAGCAATAAGAGCAGTCTTTTTATGAATAGGTTGATCAGCATTGCCTCTTTTTTCAACTCTCGGACTTCTTATAAGAGGGCTAGATGTAATACCTCTCTTGCTCCGTCTTCTGTTATAGGCATGAGAGGTAGAACTAACACCCTCTTCTAGATTGTTAGCCATAGAGAGAGGAGTAACTGATTCTTGCATGACATGAATAATTTCCTCAGACTGAGGGTAGCATATGGAAAGAGGAATGGGGGAAAGTAAATCATCATTCATGTCCATAGATTCATAGTGCTCAGAGTAATTTGGCTCAATACCCTCTCAGTCATCACTAAAGAATTTGATCATCTTTAAATCATCTTGCTGTAGTATGGAATTGACATTCATCACCAAAGGGACATCTTTCTTATTATAAACATTAGATAGAGAACATGACCTAATATTCTTCATGAACAAAGACAAATCAATATAATCCAGAGACTCTTAGAAATAGATTGGTTGTTGATACACCATCTCAATGTATTTTTATCATCACCTTCCTTGGATAAACAATTAATCAACTCCTTCCACTTATCTCTCAGAGGTAAATGGTTCCTTAAAGTAAGAAGGTTCCTTAGCAATACCTTTTTCTGCTCAAGAGGTTTAGTGAAAGCGGAATCAGTAAGAGGCAGTGTAGTTGAAGTCTCGCCTCAGGCTCAGCCTCAGGCTCAAGGCTAAGGCTTAACAACAGTTTGAGCCTCAAGCCTCAGTTAAGGCTCCCCCTTTGTTCGAGCTTCACTCAGGCTTGCGCCTGGACGCGCCTTAGCCAAGGCTCGAGGCTTGCGCCTCAAGCAAAAGACGCGCCTCCGGTCTTCACAATCCGACCTGACCTGGTCTTCACAATCCGACCCATCTTCAACCCTTCTCATATCTCGTAACTTTCCCAATTCTCTTTCATCCCCAATTTCAAACTCTAACCCCAATCTCCACCTCCCCAACTCCTCAATCTGCACTCATCCTCATCAATCTCCTCCCCCTCTCAACAACATTGGCGACTGACAGCGAAGCAGCTCGACACGACAACATACAGCAGATCAGTGGCTACAGCGGAAGTAGATCGACTGCGCCAACGACCTTTTTACTCGGTCTCAGACTCTCCGGTCCTATTCTGGTTTCTTTCCTTTATGATTTTACACTTTTTTGTTTTTTTTCTTGGGTTTTCGTCTATATTTACTTATGATGTTTTTGCAAGTTACTTTGAAACAAAATTGTGAAGGTAGTTCATTCCATAATTTACTATAATCATGAAATCATGCCTTATTCAAAAAGTTGCATCATATTTCATTGCAGAGCATGACCAAATTTTATGGTCGACTAACTTTATGTTATTGTTGTAATATTTTAAAATACCTTACTATTTACTAAGACTGTAATACTGTAATATTATATGCTCATTACAGCAATATTTAATTTGATACTAGTGTAATTTTACTATATGCTCATTACTGTAATACTGTAATGTTGTATGCTGGATGATAAGTATCTTCATTACTGTAATACTGCTCATTACTATATGAAACTATGAATTCAAGGTTAACATAATAATATTGTAGTTTTGCAGAGGGACACATTGTATCACTTCGTCTTTGGGGCAAGAAACACATTGTAGTTATACATTACAGAGGAACACATTGTAGTTTTACAAAAATGATAACTTACACAGTCATCTTGGCCATTGTATGATATATTTTGTTGCTATGATGTTATATTGTTTATATATTCTTATTTGTAAATTTTAAAAACCCCCCAAAAGTAATAATGAGCCTCGGTTAATTGAGGCTTACGCCTCAAATTGCGCCTTGCGCCTTAGGCTTTTTATGGGTAGTGAAATTGTGTTGCGCCTTACGCCTTCGACTACACTGGTAAGAGGAATGAGTTCACCACACGAAAGTGACTGAGAATCAGCATAAGGGATACAATGATTGAACTCCATCATGGTAGTATCAGTGTTGTCAAGAATCTCCCCTTCCTCAGGAATACCTTTAGAGCTGGCAACCCAATTGAGATTAGAAGCATAACCTTTGCCTTTACCAGAATTAAAATACTCCTATCTAGTAAAAGAAATGTTATCAAAATTAGAAGAAAATGAGGGACTAATCTCAGAAGATTTATCCCAATTACCCCACCCATCATTAGGGGACAAAGGTTGAATAGGAGTATTAGACAGATCTTGCTGATAAGAAATAACGGGCAAATTTGGATAAGAGACAGAAATGGTTAAAGCTCCAGAGCCAACCCATAAAGTATATTCCCTAATCAAGGGCAATGATGGACATCGAAGGAAATCATTAACAATTTTCAGGTGACCGTTGCTCATTTTGTTCTTAGAAGAAAACCCAACAAAATCTTCAATGTATCTAGAGATAAGGCTAAAAGAAGTAAAAGAGTCACTATACGGAGGGACACTAAATAAGACATTTAGTCTTAACAAGGCGAAGTGCCCTTTTACGGATACCAAATTGAGGCCATTTTAACCCTAAAGATAGATTTATCCAATCTAAGATCCTGTCCTTTAAGATTTTCAAGACATTGGACATTAGGACACTACAAACAAAATCACCATTGGGTAACATCCAAAGTCCTCAATTCCAACCAGGTAATTGAAATATAGATTCAAGAAAATTGACAAGATCAGAAGCAGTTAAAGAGCTAGAAATAACAAAGATCACCCCCTCTGTGTTCAACAATAAACACCCATCCGTCATCTCTTGAGGGAAATCACAATAGATCTCAACCTTAGCATTTGAAAAAGAAGCAGGAATTTGTGAGTTACCAGAATCTTGAAGGGGAGGAAAGATAGACATAGATTGAAGAGGTAAACCAGGAGAGTTAGAATGTTGAAAAAAACTTGACGAAGATGAGATCCAAGAACACCTAAAGAAACACTTGAAGAACCACCGACTCCCAGAGACGCACTAGAAGAACCACTGACATCCAAAGAACCACCTTTATTCCGATTTTCCCACGATTTGATCACCTCCAAGGCATTTCCACAACCCGTCTGTCAAGATTCGTAACTGCCATAGATCCAGGAGTAGGGTTATCTCCTTCTTGATTGTTCTCACCCATCAAGAAATTAGATTTACCACCCATACCACCAAAATGACCACCCCTTCCATGAGAACGGTTCCCACTCCCAAACCTACTGCCACCCCTACCACAAGTAATTTTTCTTGAGGGACACATTTTGGTGATGACCTTTACCACCACAAACCTACACCAACATATTTCTTCACTCTTTTTTGAAGTGGCCTTTTTCTAAGCAACGAAAACATATCAGATTAGGATCAGAATGGGAGAAAGATGGAGGAAGAGAGGAAAGGAAATTTTTTGGTTTGGATCCAGAGAGTTCTGAAACCCTGGATCCAATTATACTAGGATTGAGATTTGTAAAAAAACTATTCTGAAGGTTTTCTTGAGAATATCCACCCATCTGACATGGTTCTTTTCACAAAAGTTACACACACTAACTGAAGGGTTTTCATTGAGATTAACGCATGGAATTGATGGATCAGAAGATAAAGGGTTTGAAGAAAAAGGAGATCGGGGGATGGAAGGGGAATAGCACATTGTCGGAGAAGATAACAAAACTAACGTAGCAAAGCCTTTCCCAGTTTCATATAAATTATACACCCCCTTTCTCTTTATCGCCCTCCCACCCTCCCTCCCTCCCTCCCTCCCTCCAACTTTCCCTCTCTACACCTCTTGATACTCCAAGAATCTATCACTCATCTACCTTAACTATAGGAAAAAAAGAAGCCTCAATGCTTTTATATTCCTTGAGTTACTGCGTTTCTTGTTTCCATTTGAGACCAATTCTAACCCAAAAACTCTTGTCGCTTTTCTTCTCGCCCACCCCAAAACCGAAACCCTTGTACTTCTCTGCAATCTGCACTATACCTTATTCAAAATGCTATGCCATACCCTGTAATATCTAAACTCGTTTCCAATATTAATTTTGAATTTTCAGGGGACCAACAGCCTTATTGGTTTAGGAGTGAAAACATTGAGCCTGCGCGCCGCAGGGACCTACTTCTCATTCCTGTTTGAGACCATTCCTATCTCAAAATTATTACTACATTTCTTCTCGGTCCACCACGAGTACAAGGTCCTAATTTTATGGTTAATGGTACTAAGTAGATAGTGGCCGAGAGATAATTCTTCTTACTTTTCTTCTCTGTCCACCCCGAACACTAAGTCCTAATTTTATGGTTAATGGAACTAGCTAGAGAGTAGCATTGTCTTAGGTATGGATTTAGTAAATTGTCCTTTATTATAATTTATTAGTTGTGCTTTTTATCTAATTTGTAACATAAACTTGGCATTTTTATATGCTAACTTGGCGCTAAAGCCCAAAGAGCTTTGAGTTTTGCTATCCGTTCTGTTAAAAATTGGTTGTGTGTTTGCAAATTTTTCACATTTTGAAGGATATACCTGACATGTATCTCTGTTTCTGAAAATTTATCAGAAAGGAGTTTAGATTTGCTATCATTATCCTACGTATGCACAGCTTATACCCTCTTCTAGTACGCACAGTTTAAATAAAATTTTCCAAGTTTTTTTTCTAATTTGTTTCTATGTGGTGTTCTAATAAAAAGGGAAATTGTATTAAATCCCTAAATTCCAGAAAATGACATTCATGACCTGATTTGGTTTGTGATTTTATTTAATTGTACTTTACTGTTTCCTAAATCTCTCAACCTTCTTGAAATATGGAAGATCTATGAGAAGTCGTTTAAGATGGAGGCAGAGCTCCGAACTGCTGATGCAATGAGGGCTGAGCTTATTCAAGTCCGTGGGGACATCCAAAAGTTAAATGCTGCCAGACAGGAGCTCATTGGTCAGGTCCAGGTGCTCACCCAAGACTTGAGCAAGGCAACAGCTGATGTTCAGAAAGCACCTGCAATTAAAGCTGAGATTGGACTAATGAAACAGGAATTGCAGCAGGCAAAGTATGTTTGTGTGGTTTATTTTCCTTCTCCCACCAATTTTCTGTGACATCTTGTATTTTCTTTAGGAAGCATGGATATAGATATGGGTATTGGATATGACATGCAAGACGACATGACAAATATATAAGAAGTAGGATACTTGGTCAAGGCCATAATTATATATGATGATAATATATTATATCACAATTATGCATTAACTTAATCAAGAAAATGGTCAGCACTAGAATTTTTTATTGTATAGCTAAGATAAGTATCTGTACGTATAGAGATAAATAATAGTTTAATAGTTTTTACAAGTTATGATATAAAGCTCCAAATGATGACAAAGTTGAACGACCTTACCAATATAAAAGATTGTCAATGATTGTTTGAAGATTGCTCATCATGTGTTCCATAGGTATTTGAGAAGTGTACAAGAAGTGTCTAAAATATAATATATGTATCAAAATTTAGGATACATCAAGATCAAGGACTATACGAGAAGTGATGGTGTCCGACTTATGTCTTGCACATGGAAACGAGTCCAGCTAATTTAGTGAGCTTTCTGCGTTCGGATAACAATTGTTGATAATGGTTTCATTATGAGTGTGTAGCAAAGTAAAACAATTATGAAATCACGAAGTAAAAACCGTGTGACCGCGGTGTCATCATTGCAAGTTGCCAACATAATAAGTGCGGTTCTCTTGGATTAATGAGAAATTTGTTTTCACTTCTCCAATTTAAAGGAGTTCTCTTAGAATTGAAGTTTTGATTTCTGTTTTGTAAAGATTTATGCATAGATGAATCTTATATACTCCGTTTGTGTAGGCAAGCTATTGAATATGAGAAAAAGGGTTATCTTGAGAACTATGAGCAGGGCACAGTGATGGAGAAGAATTTAATTTCAATTGCTCGTGAGGTGGAGAAACTTCGCTCGGAGGTTGCTAATGCTGAGAAGAGGGCACGTGCCGTAGCTGCTGCGGGGAACCCAGGTCTTTACTTTTCCATGTTATATAAATTTGTGTCTTCAATTTTCCCCTTTTCACTAATATGTATCTATTATAATAGTTATCAACTAATATTTCGATTTTGTTGACCATTTATAAGAGTTAGGCTGCTCTATTATCAATAGTACTAGTGGTATTTCTCTATTAACTTTTATAACCTTAGATTACCTTGAGATTTGTGCTCAATATAACAACAAGATTAGAATTAAAACATGTGGGTATTTACCAAATATTATTACTCATTAATTAAAGAAAGGAAAAGAGAAGACTATTAAAGTTGTGGGCTCCTCTCTCTCTCTCTCTCTCTCTCTCTGTTTTTGTAGTTCTCTCTCATGCTATCTTCCTCTCAAAGCTCGTCATTGTGGTTCTTTATGGTTTACTTCAGGATGTTCATAATTCCTTTTCTATCAAGAGAACAGAAGGTGATAGATTCAGTATTATCTCATTTGAATGGCTCAACAAATGATCTGATTCATGAAGAAGAATAGTTTATGTTCGAGGTTTTTCGAATTCAAGTGGGTATAACTGAGAAGTAGGAGTTTGTGAGTAAGAAGCACCTAGAGTAGCAACAAATTTCTCATCTGGAGATTTGAATGAAGATAGTGAATAGTCAGGAAATATTGTAGTAAGGACTTACGAAAGATATTGATCTTTAGGCCAATCCAATCAGTAGGATGTATTTTACATAAAAATAGTGACTTCGGCAAGATCTTTACTGATTAGTTGAATCCTTAAACTAGAGAATGTGAGAAATAAGGAAAGGATGATAAGGAGATGAGTGGGAAACCAGGTCGGTTTTTTACTGTGATCATACTCCCTTCTTTCCTTTGCCTCTTTCTAATTAACTATTGAAATACATAGTAAATTTCTACATAGTAGTCACGAAACTACCGATAGTAGCATAGCTCAAGTGCTAGTAAATATTTTTCGCTAGTCCTAACTCCATTTATAATTGGCATAGCAATTTCTTTCAATATTCATGGCCTCTTACTTTGATGCACTTATATAGAAATTTATGTTGTTCATTATGGACGTATTTAGAAAGAATTAGATTGTATGAGTACGCATGAAAAACTAATAAGTTACCTGAATAGAACAAGTGGAGCTGCTAATTTACACCATCTTTACTCTTTTTTTGCGTGGGAAAAATGTTAGTTGCAGAATTTTAACCTTGTTCAATAAGAAATAACCCGCCCATTTAATTTCTATCTAAGTAAATTCACATTATTACATCTTTATTTTATTACATATTTCCATAACTAAAGGATCTCTCCTTGTATTGAACCCAGTTCGATATAAATTGAATTTTAGATCGCAAAAGTTTAAATCGTCCACTCATCCAGTTTTTTTTTTGTCTTTGTTTGGAAACTAGTGACTTGCAACAATTTCTTCAGAATAGCATTTTTGTAGAAGATGAATAATATATAAGTGTCGGGGATTTAACTCAGCAGATATGTGTTCAAGCTTGTTTACTAGCAGGAACATAAAAAGGGCTTTTGTTATGTGGTTTTTCTAATGTTTGTTTTGAACTATACTGGTAAAAATGATGTATTGGAACTTATATAGAGTTGGATTAAGGACGTATATCTTATTGGAGGTGGGGTGTTTGTTTGTGAAAACCCTTATGAAAAGAAACCTCAAACAACTTTATATGGAAAGTCATGGGTAGTAGGTTTGGTAGAATATAGGCCCAATCATAGAAAATCTTACTATTCGCATGCAGGTGCACAAATTATTGTGTGCTTTTGGTGTGTTTATTAGGCTCACTTAGCACTCTGCACCCTTGCATGGTTGTGATTAAGTAACTATTTGATCAAAACATTCTTTTACTATATATTTAGGCTCTGTTTGGTACTACTGCGAACGAGAAGTGTTGGTACCAAAAGTAGTGTTAGAAAGAATTGTGTTTAACTTCAAAAGTTTTCTAGTAAGTAAAAGCACTTTCTGTAAAACTAAACGCACTTTGAGAAAAATTGCTAAAAATAGGGGTTTTTTAAAATGTATTTTTGATTAAACATACTTTTAATTGAGTTTGCCAAACACCTATTTTTAGCCTAAAAGACCTTTCAGACCTAAAAGTACCTTTCAAAAGCAATGCCAAATGGTGCCATGTTATTTAATTTTCGTTATTTAATAACAGTAAAATCAAAATATTATTTACTTGTATTCAAAAGGGCAGTTTTGACTGTTGAAAGGATGAGATAATTAGGACCTACAAACCGGTAGTTCTTGACTGTTGAACTGAAAAGACACTACTTAAATGTAAAGGGATGCGCAATTCACTTTTGTATCTGTTGAAACTTAGCAAACGGTCCGCCCAATCCACAGTTTTCAGTTACAACTACTTTTCCGTCTTCTTATAGGCCTTTTAATATCGCGGAGGATATTTCTCAGCAACTCATATGCAAACTCGAAAGACTGGGGACAAATAAATCCTTAAAGAAAGCGCCTGACATGCCTCAAACTCTGAATTTCCACTCGAACTCAACATAGTTCCCAACATCTTATAGCTTCCTTTTAATGTTTGGGGTTTTATGCCTCTTTCTTGAGAAATTAGAAGCTCAATTCAGGATTTAGTGTCAGGGCCAAACTTATGGGTTATGTTATATTCGATAGTAGATTGTGTAGTAAGGGTTTATGTCGCATTTTTGGGGGTATGCGGGCAGATTTTCATGAAATTGCAGCGCATGTGCAGACAGCATCTGGCGCATACGCGCCGCATATTTTAGTGGTTTAGAACCTGGTATGAGATTTGATATCTGATATCCTATGCAATGTTCAGTTTTGGTCTTAGTATCAAAATTTTCTGAATATCAGCTGTATGGTCTCAGTGTCGAGATTTTTGGTAATTGCTTCTTAAAGTGTTTAAAATATCAATTGAAATTTATGAAGATGGTTAAATACTTGAATCTTAAAACAAATTTTCATTGTATAATATATACATATTTGAATTATAAGAATATATTTTAATATATTTTTGTGATTATTTTCATTTTTATGTGCATAAATTTCTCGTTTTATAAATATATTCTTTTTATAAAGTATTCTGTAAATTTTAAATAATACTACACTATGGAAGTGAAAAAATTTAATCTACAAAAGATATACTCTAGAGATATGTACTATGCATATACTTTGAATTTCTTCACATTGCACTCAATCGTTGCACTCAATCGAGTGTGTTGTCTCTCTTTATTCACTCTTATACCTACTCATCAGCCATAGCGCCAATAATACGTTCTATTGTCTTCGGAGTCCATTGCTTAATTTTATTTTGCATTTCTTTCCTTGTTAAACTTAGTATCAGCTAATGCCGAGTTTTTAGGAAGTACTGTATCGGGTTGGCAAAAAAACTGAGATGATTCAAAGACTTGTCTCGGACTTGGCTGAGATTTAATACAATGGTTTAGAATATTTAAGTGTTTATCATGCTTTCATAGACTCTCTGGTATAATTTTTTCTTTTAGAAAATTAGCCAGTTCCGGGCACAACTCACATCCTGCTAATCCTGATGAGATGATAGACAATAATTCCTCTTGCCTTCTTGACGACTGAGGAATATAAATCATTCGAGGAATTAGTTGAAGAAAATTGGAAGTTATTAAGTAGATAATCTATTAACATGTGCAAGACTTTATATTTATTTCCAATTGAAAGCATCTACCTGTAACAGATCGCCAGTTTTCCATTGCCAAGCTCCTACATATAAAGTATGAACGAGTTGTATGTTATAGAATCAAGTAAACTCGTGAAACTTCTCTAATAGGGTTGGTTCCTTTTTTTTCCCCCCTTTCTTTCTAATGAAGCCTTTTTTTTTCCAAACTTTATCGCAGGCTCTGCAGCTGCAAGTTATGGTGGCAACTATGGAAATGTTGATCCCAGTTACGGTGGAAATCCTTATCCCGTCGCTTATGGAATGAATGCTGTAAGTCTCCTTTTCTTTTATTATCCTTTTATTCTTGAACTTCAGCTTTGGATTACTGAATACTAGGGGTGTACATAGGCCAGATCGCGCAGATTACTTTTTAGAGATCTGAAACCCTCATGCCAGTTTTGGGTGAATGGGGTTTATATTATGATGCTATAAAAAAAATTCCTTCTCTTTAGGAATTACATATATATTTATTATGAAAAAATACACAACCTTAAAATAATAAGGTTGTGTATTATTATTACATCTTCGGAGTCAATCTACTATGATAATTTTTTTCAAAATACATTACATTTGCTATGTTATTCTTACGTAAATGAAACTGTGCAAGGGTTTTTTTTGTTGCATGTTCAGTTATGAGGTGGATCTCAAGTTGTTTAGGTGCAGGTCTGGGGAAGTGTGCAAGTTTGGTTTCTTGTTACTTATGGGTTTGGGTTTCAAGTTATTGAGATGAGTGGTTTTGAGAAAGTAGTTTTCAAAACTTAATTGATTTGGTGTGAGTTTAAAACATTGTTTGTGAGCCTTTTCGATGATAACTTGACTTGGTGCACAACCTTATTGTGTACATGAATAGTAGATACCTAATCCATTGCTTCCTCTGCTTTCAAGCAGGTACCTGGAGCTACCGATGGTGGTCAATATGCAGCTGGAGCTGTAGCTGGAGCAGCGCCAGTGCATGGCTCCTGGGCTCCATATGACATGCAGCGTACACATGGACGCAGATGAAGGGCTTGACTATTGTGAATACCGTTGATTGTCTTTGAGGTGCAATTTAGTACTTGGTAAGTTCTATAGGCTACAGTTTGGAGGTGTTTACCCCCGGATGTTATTTATGGGCAGATAAATTCTGAGTTGTTTTGGGTACTGGGCATATCTTGTCGATTCCATGCTGTACAGACAATCAAGATATAGGCGATTTTAACATTTCTCAACGTCGGCCTTATGTTATAGCTTATGTTAATTAACTACCTTCTATTTGAGTTGTATACGTTTTAATTTGTCCATTTGTCTACCCGATTCTTTATTGTGATGTTTATTTAATTTCTGAGTTGTCTTATTTTGGGAGTGACCTAGATATCAGTACCACACAGCAAACAAGATTTGCAACTCACGGTGCTAAATAGATGACCACAGGAAGAAATTTACGTGATTGAGCCAATTCTGGTCTGCAACAATGAAAATTTTGGAGCAGCTTTCTTTACCGTAAAGAAGAACTGAATCATCTCACCAGCCATACCTTAAAAAAAACTTGAATTCTACTATCAAGGACCAAAATCCAATACTCTGTTTGTTAGAATACAAGTGCAATTTTTCTTAACCCTTCTACAACTTCGAAGTTTTAGCATAGTGGCAGGAACTTTCACATGGTATCAGAGCAACCCAGGTTCGAATCCCATTGGCTACGCAATTTAAATGCGGATTAAAAAAAAATACCGCTGCGTATTGTTCAGGTCTCGGGGCGCTCGATCTGAGGGGGCGTGGTAGAATACAAGTGCAATTTCTCTTAATCCTTCTACAACTTCGAAGTTTTAGCATAGTGGCAGTAACTCACACTGTTTGAATAACCACTTAAATTACCTAAAGTTCTTTCTTATTTTGGCAGGTTATGAAGGGAGTAAAATTAAGAATTTTGAAATGATTAGAAAAAGGAAAAGCCATAATGGTAATGCCTTTTCTTCTTGTCTTTAAAATACATATATATACTGTGGTAACTTTTTATGTGATGTGGAATAAGTGGATGAAATTATGTAGTGAAGGAAAAAAGAAGAATAACCCACAAGCCCCTACCAAAAATAGTAGGGATCTGTCGTCTCTACTATTTGCCATTGTTGCAGACGGACTGGCGGAAATGATCAGTAGGGCCAGGACTAACAACACAATCAAAGGTATTCAGATTAAGGGCATAGATGAGCCTATGACGATTCTCCAATATGCCGATGACACAATTCTTTTCGGTAAAGCTACGGTGGAAGAAGCTGGGGCCATCAGAGGGTTGTTGGCCTGCTTCCAAGGGTGGTCCGGACTCAAAGTGAACTTGACTAAAACTAGCATTATCCCGATGTCTGATCTTCCGGATCTTCTGATTAAGGAGATATCAGAGACGTTTGATTGCAAGATTAGTGAGTTTCCCATTAAATACCTGGGTACCCCAATTAGGCCGGGCGCTCTCTCGAGGGAGGATTGGGGTCCTCTTATCGCAAAGATTCAAAAGAAGCTTTCAGGGTGGCAGAGCCGATTCCTTTCGCTTGGAGGAAGAATTATTCTGTTAAACTCGGTCATCAGTGCGATCCCGCTTTATCTTATGTCTGTCTTTGAACTACCTAAGTGGGTCATCTACAGAATAGATAAGCTCAAAATACAATTTTTATGGAAAGGTACGGACGAGGGGAACAAGGGATTCAACCTGGTTAAGTGGGGCAGAGTGTGCAAAAGAAGGGAATTCGGGGGCCTGGGTATCATGAATCTACATGATATGAACAGAGCACTGTTGAGCAAGTGGTGGTGGAAGATTACTAATAACCATAAAGGGTGGTGGAGCTTCTCGTTTGCTCAGTTTCGGAAGCGACGCAAATTTCGATTCGGAGGCAAAAGTCCGTCGGCAAAGGTTTCGTTCATGTGGAAAGGAATTGCTAAGCAAGGGGAGTTGTTTTATTCAAACACTAGATGTAAGGTGGGGAACGGGTTGAACACTAGGTTCTGGAAAGACAAGTGGTGCGGACAGACTTCCCTTCTTAGCCAATTTCCAAAGGCAGCGGAAGCAGCTTCTAACTTAGATCTGTTAGTCGCAGACGTACGGAAGAGGGGGAATCTTAGCTTTTCTGTGTCTCATAATATCTCATCGGAGGGTTTGTCTCAGTACGAAGCATTGAACAGACTAACCCTTCAGGAAGAGGGTCTGGGAGACAGGTCTGAAGACGACAGATGGTGGGATAGAGAGAACTCTAGAATATTCTCGGTGTCATCCATGTATAAGTGGATCAACGACGGAGGGATGAGATGTCCAGTTCAAGCGATCATTTGGGGAGCCCATGTTCCGTTCAGGATCAAAGTTTTTTCCTGGTTGGTCTACAATAACGCTATACTTTCGAAAGTTAACCTTACGAAGAGAGGCATGCAGATTGACACGAGTTGTGGGAGATGTTCCTATGCAGAAGAAGACACAAATCACATTCTCTTCAGTTGTCCGAGAGCTTGTCTTACCTGGGAGGTTGTTTGTAGGGGTTTCGGGTGTGGCCAGATTCCGAACTCCGCATCCGTTATTTGGGGTTCATTTAGAGAGGCTTTTATTAAAATAGAAGATAGGAGGGCTTGGGATATTGCAATTGCAGCTTTAATTTGGAATTTGTGGCTAGAGAGAAATGATTTACTTTTTCGCAATGTTTCGTACAGATTTTCTCATTCAATGCATAAGATTTTCCTGTTTATTCATGATTGGGCAGGTGCACACGAAGCTGCGAAGAGAATCAGGATGACTGACGGAGAGTAGTTGGGAGCTGCTTGGTTCCTCCTCAGTGGATCGACAGGGATGGGGGGGAGCTTTTACCATTTTGAGGCACGGTCGTTTTTGCGGGTGGCTCTTCTAGTCCGTCCCGATGGGCTCATCAGGGCAGTCCGTTGGTCCTACCTGGAGACAGTGGCTGTGCATTAGGACTCTGTTGTTTCTTTTGAACTCGAGTACACTCGGGTCGTTTTGATGTAGCGTGTTGCTTGTTGCACACGTGTTTTATTATGCTGTTTTTATTTCTGTTGTACTGCTGTGTTTCGTTATGTGCTTATTAATGGAACGATGACGATAGTCATCTTTTATCAAAAAAAACATCCCTTCACTTGTTTCACCTATTCATGAACAAAATTTGTTGTATAGTAGAAATACACGTGAAATACATATAGGCATATTCTATTCACATTCGCATGGAAACAATTTAATGGATCTGCTTCTCATCGACACAGATGGGAATATAGATGATGCATATCTTTTTTTTGTTCAATAAGAGCATTTGTAGTCGTTGAAACTACAATTTTCTATATTTGATTTTCAGAAATAAAAATTTTGAGTTGGACTTATAGTCATTGAAATTCAAAATTTGAACAAACGGTGGATGATGTTTTGCTTCTTGAATCTCATCTCATGCATTGATCTCCCAAGAAAAAAAAATTGGCGGTCCAACACATTTATATATAAAAAAATTGTATGCATAGGTATACAATAATTCCTATAGACTCATTCCATATCAGCCCTTGATCAAAAAATTCACACCAATCTCAAATTTATTTCATCAGCATAATAATCCTATAGGCCCTATTCCATAGAAGAAAAAAAAAATCTAAATTTGGGGGAAATCTTCAAAGGATGGAGGAAGGTCGTGCATCCATTCTTTTTTTCTTTTTTTTTGGTTAGACGCAGGGTCTTGCGTCCGATCACCGATTGAGATTTTTTAAAAACAAAATTTGGTCAGACACAAGATAATCTTGTGGCCGACACCTTAAATAAATTTTCAAAAAACAAAAAAAAAAAAAAACAAAACAAAACGGACGCGATCTTGCGTCCAACTAGAAGGCAAAGATGCTAATGGGTTAGAATTCTTTATCACGTTCAAATGGTGGTCGCGCGAATTCGGAGCACTCAAGCCAGAGTCTCTCCCACCCGTTTGGATCAGACTCTATAACTTACCTTTTCACTGCTGGGTAAAGACAGGGTTTCAAAACATCGTGCGCCAATTCGGGATGCTCATCGACATGGACAGACAAACCGCAACTCACTCAGCCCGTAAATTTGCTAGACTGAAGGTTGGAGTCGCTAGCAAGAGTGACATTCCATCTAAGATTATTGTTGAGTTCGACAACTATTTCTACGAAGTCGCAGTGATCGTCGAAGCCCAGAAGAACGTTTCGTTCAGGGATTTAGCGCTTCGAAATGGCGGGAGATTGAACGGACGAGAGGTGCAGCCAGAGGTTGAAGACGATGCTGAACCGTCCGATGGAAGAAATATTACCCACCCCCTTAGATCCGTTGGATTCGACTCAGTTCTGGGCCTACAAGCGGGCGAAATTCAAACTCTGCCTATAACGCGCCACGTCCAATCACAACAGCCCAAGCCTACTAACGTTTTTCCAACTCCATTTAATGCTACTAGCTGGCAGAGGGCCCCACTCATTAAGACTGGGTTATTTGAAGAGTTGAAATCCGATGGTAAAGTTGGGGAATTAAATGCGTGCGGCGTTGGTCAGCTTTTGTGTGAAGGGACAGGTTGTACGTCTGAAGCGAAAAGAAGTGGGATTCTTAAACCAGGTACAGGGGTGGGCCAGAGTTCTATCAACGTATTGGGATTGTCTGACGCGAAATGGCCGAACTTCACGCAAGAGGACATCGAAGACTCCGTTAAAGCTGCTATTAAAGCACTGATCCAATCCAAAGCTAGATCTGGGCCTCAGCCCACGGGCCGTGTGCTTCGTTCCAATTTCGAGGAAATACCCACGGTAGGAGTGCTGTCGGAAATTATCCACAATAACAATCCAACTATCCCAACTCAGCAGCCAACCGGTGTCAACACTAGTAATCCCTCGGATCCTCATTCAGTTGGCGAGATGATCGGAGCTTTAGACGGTATCCGAGAGGATAATTTCGTCTCAGAGACCGAGACAGACTTTGATGATAAAGGAGCTAGGTGTAGTGTTGGTAGCTCCTCAAGCAAGAAGATTACTGAATATCAAAGGAAAGGCAAAAGACAAATGGTGTGCGCAGTGTCCAATGAGCCAGCTAAAGAGGGGATCCCCCATGAGGGGAAGAAAGCTTCGGAGACAGAATTTACAGATGCAGGTACATCAGTTGTTAATTTTTCAGTACTTAATTCATTTTCCGATGATTCCCTCATTTATTACGCTACTTTGTACGGACTAGCCATGGGTTCCACTAGATCTGAGCAACTTCATAATGTAGCAATAATTAGAGATGACCGTAGTCTATCGGTTATCTAACCCCGGATATCGCGGGATAGGGAGGGTAGTTAGACGGGTATTAGTGTCTCAATGTTATACACATTTTGGAACGTAAGGGGGATGCGACAAAGGGTAAAGAAAAGAGCTATAGGTGTTACCCTCAGCAAAATACGGCCTGACATCATAGGTTTTCAAGAAACTAGAATTGAGAGTCCTTCGGCGGAGGAATTTAATGCGTTGAAAGGTCTAGCTGACTTCGATTGGAGATTCAAATCGGCTAGGGGGTATTCAGGGGGTATAGCAGTGGGGGTCAATTCTCTTATTTTCGAGATTATTGACGATCACATAGGCGAGTTCACGGTTTCCATAAGAATTAGACGTAGAAGTGACGGTTGGATTCAGGCTATCTCGTCGGTTTACGGCCCTTACGACAGCAGACGTCGAAAGGACCTGTGGGCGGAACTTAGATTAATCAAGAACAAATGGAGCGGCCCTTGGATGTTAGGGGGAGATTTCAACATCACCAGATTTCGGAACGAGCATAAGGGCGTAGGGCATCACCGGACTGATCAAGAATCCTTCAACGAGATTATTGAGGAATTAGAGTTATTAGAACTGGAGATGACAGATCGAAAATTCACTTGGTCTAACATGCAGAGGAGTCCGATTCTAGCCAAGCTTGATAGAGTGCTCGTGTCGAACGAATGGGAAGAGGATTATCCTCTAGCTAAAGTTAAATCTGCTTTACGTTACACTTCAGATCACCTTCCGCTGGTCGTGGGCTGCAGGCAACAGGAAAGGAAACAGCACTTTAGCTTCAAATTCGAGAAAGCATGGACTATCTGCGAGGATACCAAGCAAGTCATCACAGACTCGTGGAAAGCCGAAACTTCGCAATCCTCAGCCGTCGGAATTTGGAACGAAAAGACTGGGCATCTGCGGAGGAGATTAAAAGAGTGGGCTGGTCAAAAAAAGATCTCCATGTCTCAGAGTTTGGTTGAAGCAGGAAGCAGAATCGCCGCTCTGGAGGCGTGTCAAGAGGCGCGAGAGCTGTCAGAAGAGGAGAAGGATGAGTTGACAAACAAAAGACTAGAAATTCAACGCTGCGTCCAGATGGAAGAGTTGTACTGGCAACAGAGATCTAGAATTCAATGGCTTCGCGAAGGGGACGCCAACACAAAATTTTTCCACAAGATGGCAAATGGAAGAAAGAAACATAACCACATAACGAGGTTATCAGTGGATGGGATTTGGACTGAAAACGACTTGCGAATCAAAGAGCACCTCGACACGAAGTTTCATGATATGTTAGGGTCAAATGCAACTGATAGATGTGTGCTAGCTCCAGACATGTGGGAGTCGTCTAGAATAGGGGACAGCTCGGGCATCGAAGAAAGATTTTCCGATTCAGAGGTATTGGATGCAATCAAGTTGCTTGGGCAGGATAAGGCCCTAGGGCCGGACGGCCTACCGATCTTTTTCTACAAAATTTACTGGGACGTTATCAAAGCGGATCTCATGAACATCTTCCATGCACTGTACGAGGGATCCACAGATCTTGACAGACTTAATTACGCTACAATCATTTTAGTCCCGAAGAAAAGCGAGGTCGATTCCTACGAAGACCTGCGGCCTATCAGTCTGATTAACGGATCGTTCAAAATAATCACGAAAGTCTTAGCTCAGAGGCTATCCCCGCATCTGAATGATGTGATCGCCCCTTCCCAATGTGGGTTCATTCGTGGGAGGGATATTATGGACAGCATTGCATCTGCCCACGAAATCATTTTCAGAGGCAACAAGGACAAAGTTGACGGGTTTCTACTTAAATTAGACTTCCAAAGGGCGTACGACTCAGTCCACTGGGATTGCATAGACGAGGCGTTGGAGCGTAAAGGGTTCGGAGCCAAGTGGAGATTATGGATGCACAGGTGCATCCGTGGAGGAAAATCGTTCATCCAAGTTAACGGTTGGCAAGGTAGAGAAATCAGATGCAAAAGAGGGCTCCGACAAGGGGATCCACTTTCCTCCCTGCTCTTTGCTATCGTAGCGGACGGCTTAGCCGAAATGATGAGACGGGCTCAGGCAAACAACACTATTACAGGCATACAGATTAAAGGTATATCCCAGCCGATGTCGATTCTTCAATACGCCGATGACACCCTTCTTTTCGGAAAAGCTACCACGCAAGAGGTGCTCGCCATCAAGGCAGTTCTTGGGTGCTTTCAAGGTTGGGCGGGGCTGAGGATAAACTTTAATAAGTCTAGCATCATTCCAGTTTCCGAACACTTATCGTTGGGGGCAAACGATATTTCCGAGATCCTTCATTGCAAGCTGAGCGCATATCCTATCAAATATCTTGGAACGCCCATTAGACCGGGGGCTCTTTTGAAAGAAGATTGGCTACCCGTCATAAGCAAGATTGAAAAGAAACTTTTTGGTTGGCAGAGTAGATTCCTTTCCCTAGGCGGTAGAATCATTTTACTGAATTCGGTCCTTTCAGCTATCCCGTTGTACCTGATGTCGATTTACGAGTTACCGAAATGGGTTATACATAGGATCGACAAAATTAGAAGAAAATTTCTTTGGAAGGGCACGGACGAGGGGAACAAAGGTTTCCCCCTGGTTAAATGGGGTAGAGTATGTAAGAGTAAGGAAAATGGAGGTCTGGGAATCATGAACTTAATAGATATGAACCAAGCGTTACTAAGCAAATGGTGGTGGAAGATCTCCTCAAAGAAGAAGGGTTGGTGGAGCTATTCATTCGCCCTGTTCCGCAAGAGAAAAAAATATAGATTCGGGGGGAGAAGCCAATCAGCGAAGGTGTCAGTCCTATGGAAAGGAATAGCCAAACTCGGTGACATGTTTCACACTAATACAAAATGTAGAGTGGGAAACGGTAAAAGTACTAGATTCTGGAAGGATAAATGGTGCGGGGAAACTACCCTGCAAAACAGATTCCCTAAGGCTGCTGCTGTAACGATAGACTTAGATCAATCCGTCGCAGAGGTTAGGAAAAATAGGTCCCTTAGCTTCGTGGTTTCTCCCAACCTAGACCAAGACAGCCTATCGCAGTTCGAAGAACTCAATAAACTTATTACCGATGAAGGGGGTCAACTGAGCGACCTAGACGACGAGAGACTGTGGATTACAGAAGCGTCAAATGTCTTCACTGTAGCTGCAATGTATAGGTGGATCAACGATGGTGGGACGAGATGTAAAGATCAGGCAGCGATTTGGGGAGCATATGTCCCGTTCAAAGTTAAAGTCTTCTGTTGGCTAGTACACAAAGATGCGATTTTGTCCAAAGTCAACCTGAGGAAAAGGAATATGCAAATTGATGTTAAGTGTGGGATATGTTTGCATCCAGAGGAAGATGCGACTCATATACTTTTTCTATGCCCAAAAGCGAGGTTAACCTGGGAAGTAGTTTGTAGAGGGTTCGGGGTAGATCGGACACCTAACTCTATATCAGACATTTGGGGGACCTTTAGAGATCGCCTAATTACGTCAGGGGATAAAAAGACTTGGGATATAGCTGTAGCAGCATCTATGTGGAACCTATGGCTAGAAAGAAATGATTATATTTTCCGCAATACTTCTTTTACTATTCAGACTTCCATGCGTAAAATCTTTGTGTTGATTCATGATTGGGCAGGGATTCAAGAGGCTGCAAAGAAGAGGAGGATCAACGAGGGCGAATAGTCCAGGTCTTTTGTTTCGAGAGGCTGGTTGCGTTGTCATGCAAGGTGGATCAGTCAGCTGTGGGTTAGGCTACTGTTGTTTTTCTTTCAGCTCGGGTTGGACCGAGTTCTTTTGATGCTGCGAGTTGGTCGTTGCTTTTGCAGCTGTGATGTTGTTGTTGTCTTTTTGCTTTGTTGTTGTGATTGTCCGTGTACTTTTGATGTCTCCTGTACACAGGTGCTCATGTGCTTTATTACTGTTGTAATCCTTTGTTTCGTTATATCGTATTAATGGAACGATGACGTGAGTCATCTTTTATCAAAAAAAAACACCCATTTCTTTTTCTTTTTTTTGTATAAATTTAATCATACACAAGATCATCTTGCGTTCAAGAATTTTTTTTTATAGAATGAACGCAAGATGATCTTTCAATTCCTATATTTGGTAAATTCTTATGTCGTCTCTCAAATATAGAATAGAGACGAATACTGTTCCTATTTTTCCAAAATTTGAAAGTATAGAGAACAACTACAGTATTTTCCCTATATTTTTCAAATTTTGGAAATATAGGGTTCGACTACAGATGCTAACTCTTCTAAGTAACCCAAAAAAGATAATTGTTACTTCACTAATCACACTGCAACTCCAAACAAAAATTGTCGAGCTATTACAAGTTTACAACAACTGATTCACAACAGAATTTTAACCAACATTATCTACACTTAGTATAATACATGTTACATAAAAGAATTAATAACATCAAATTTGATTTTGCAAGTAACAAACGGAAGGTATCTTCAGGAAAGGGTTTGCAGAACTAGAACTCGTGAGATAAGATTTTGTTTGTGGGGATACGTTGGCGTTTCTCAACGAACGCTGATGGAAACCACCCTCCCCTGCCTTTGCATTCTCCTTCTGACCATCCTGATGGACTGACCTGAGTTGACAGCATAGCAATCATGAACTAATAGAAACACAAAAGTACCATGTGTGAAGTCATCAAATATGGACAAACTAAAACAGTTAAACCAACAAGATAATAAAACATTAAGAACAATAACGAAGAGTCTGTTATTTTCTTTTTAATTAAATTAAATTACTTTTCACAACAACAAAAATAAAATGGCTAAATTAAAATATAAAAAACCCACTAAAGAATTGGTCATTTTAAAAAAAAAAACCCACTAAGCTATTTTATTTTTAAAAAGTTGCACTCAACTATATTATCAAAAAACTCACATTGACGGAGTTAACTTCCGTTAGGGTTTATGTCACCTGCATTGTACTGATGCAATAGTTCAGTGAGATTTTTTTAAACATATGATTAGTTAAGTGATGTTTTTTTAAACACAAATGAAAGATGAATGTGGTTTTTGACATAAACCTTAACGGAAATCTAACTCCGTCAATGTGGGTTTTTGATAACATAGTTGAGTGCGATTTTTTTTAAATAAAAAAGTTTAGTGGGGTTTTTAAAAAATGACCAATACTTCAGTAGGATTTTTTTAAATTTACCCAAATAAAATTTTAAAAAATAAAAAAATAAACCCAACACATAAGGGTGATCAAAGTGTGGTTGTTATACTCAAGATCAACTTAATCGACTTTATAATGGTTAAAGCTAAGTGCAACACCATACACGCCTCCATCCAACATAGTGGAGTATTCTAGGTGGGGAATGGAAACTCCTACCTTATAGTCAGTTATTCATTGTTCTATCGATAGAAGGTTAAAAAAGATGGACTGAATTACCAGCTATACTGTTTCATCCGGTATTATATCTATATATTATTCTAATATGAGAGAGTGTCTACCCCTCTTTCCTTCCTCTATTTTGAAATAGAGCAACCTGAGAAAAAATTAGAATTCTCATTTAAATTGATACATGCCGTACGATTTCATAAAAAAATAAAAGAAAACAAAACAAAAGCCCCAAACCCCTCCAAGCAAGCCACAATCTCTTCCCCTCCCACTTTCAAAATCCAAATCCTCCATTCCTCCCCACGCCCCCTCCCCCCACGCCGCATGTCATCGTCGCACGCTGCCTCCACACTCACACTACACCACACCGTCGCTCTCACAGATCCATCTCACTTGAGGAAAGAATGGGGTTGTCGAGCCATGACCACACTTGGGAGGGGCGGTACTAAAGACGGAGGAGGGCCAGAGGTAGGAGGAGCCGACAATGCCAAGATGACATGGCAAAAGGAGGGGGTATAACGACAGAGAAGGCGACTACTTTAACGGAGGCGGGGAAGTTGGAGGGAATGTCGGCAATTTTTGCAAGATTTGAGGGTGAAGAAATTTGAGGAGATGAGGAAGAGTCAGGGAGGAGGAGGTGGCGGCGATGGCATGGCTAGGGAGGCAGTGGTAGCAGAAGGAGAGGCACCGGGGGGGCGGGGGTTAGGGTTAGAGATTGGGATGATGGAGTGTTGCCGCTTTTTTGATTGGTGAAGACATTAAAGAATGGAGGATTAGTTGACAAGAGTAGAGACAGAAACTAAGAGGGAGACTAAAAGGTGTTTGATGATATTTTCCTATGAAATTTGTGTTTCAAGGAAGGTGTTTGATGGAATGCCTCAATGAGATGTGGTTGCTTGGGTGCATTGATTTAATGGGTTCACAATTTTGGGCGTGGATGGCTAATAGACGATGTTTGGAGTTTCGTTGAGTTGGTCAAAGTGAAGAGATTGACAGACTATGTAGACCAGAGTGACAACATGGTATTGAGTGGTGGTCGTGATTGTTATTAAAGTCTTCAAAATTTTCAGGTGATAATGATACAGTTGTTATTCTTTAAATTCGAATAGAACAATTACACTTATTGTTTGATAAACTACATGCAACAAAATGGAACATGTATGCTCAATTGTTGACATTAGTAATTCTTATATTTACCTCGACATTTTGTAGTCAACTCAGTTTGTTAGACTACCCAGATGAAAATTTGAACCTAATTAATCAAATATTTTCATTATTTGGGTAAGAAGATATATAATTCTATATCTATATTAGTCATATTATAATTAGATAATTTAGTTTAGCTATATCAGTAGATATCTATACAATATATATAATTTAGTTTTAGTTATATAATCTGAACAATTTATGGATTTGTTGAATGTTGAAATGCTTGATGTTTTTTGTATTTATAAATCTTAGAATATTATATAATGTATATAGATGAAAAAATATATATGTACAAGTGAGATTCCACCGAAATTTTACGAGAATTGTTGATTATATTCCAACTTTTGGTTACCATTTTTATTTAAGGATAACCTTCATGTATATATTTTTTGAAAATAAAATATGCCAATTTACATATTTCATGAGAATGTATAATTTTTCTTAAAAGGTCTTGCACAGGGTTATTTATACTAGTATGATATATACAACACAATGAAGTAACATATTCTTACCTGTCGAACAACAACATAGTCTCCAACTGCCAAACTCAATTCTTTCTCAGAAGCAGCACTAAAAGCATGAATTGCCTACAACACAACATGTAAAATAGACTAGATTAGATGTGACAAGTCTTTCTTGAAAAAATAAGGGAAAATAAGTTTTTGGACCTCCAAGCGTAATTTTTACCTCAGCAAGAAAATATGATGTTTTTTCAGAGCGTTTTGGGATTGGCAGAGGTGAAGGAACTATAGATTCATTTCTTTGTTTATCGGAGACCATCTATATAAATTTTTGTTGTTAGTAAAGGTTCGATTACAGATACACCTTGAACGTTTTATGGACAAATGTGGAAGGGGAGCTACCTCCACTTCAACATCATCTAGTATCGCAGCTAGTCTTAAATGAAATGATTTCTCTGCTTCTACCTTCAAAGCACAAAAGAGAGAAAATGAGTGATGTGCTCCATTAAAATAAGTATCCCTCAAAAGCGCCTCTAAATTCATACCATAGAAATCAAGCGTTGATAAGTCAGTCGTTGCTGTTGTGATTCAACAGCTGATAGTGCTGTAGCTGCTTCTTTTCCCAAAATTGCCATATTAGATTTGAGATTGCGCATTTTAGATTCAGATGCCTGCAGCTTTGCCGTGTTCTCTAGATTGGGCGCTTCTCTGACTCGAAGTTGCCTTCTAGAAATTTCCGCTGCCTATATACATATTTCAGTCAGTATATGGAAAAAAAACAGAGTATATGGAAACTGGATCTGGAAGCCATTAACCATTAGGCAAAATAAATAAAAAGATTAAAAATTGAAACAAAAAGAAAGTGAAAGATCAACCAGTTGTTCTGCTTCGCTCCTCATCCGACTATAACGTTGAGCAAGGTGGCGGGCATCTTCCAAGGGAGCGCCAGTGGCCATAGCTCTTAAAGGCTCCATAATCTAAGGCCATCAAAATATTAGAGATATTTTGACAATTCCAACAAAGATTTTATTATCTTTGACGGAAAAAAGATTCAAATAAACAATATCAAACTTTGTTTTTTGCAAGCTTAGGTAGATGTAATGTTCAATAATGGCTCTTTCTTAGTACACTAGTAAATTTTACAAGTATAATTCTCCATGAGCTTACGTTGCTTTAAAGAGAAGGATCTAAATGAATCTTTGAACATTTGGCATATTTACTGAGTATGAAAGTAGTTAAAGTGGATGTAAATCACAAAAGTATTCAAGAATGTTTCTGCGATATTGTATGATTAGTACATGATGTAGGCTTTAAAAGGAAAAGGTTGCATTCCAAGTCTTGAACTGATACCAACTGCACATAGCATTTAGGACAAGCATTAAAGCCCAAAGTGAAAAATAAAAAAGGATATCAAGATCCAAATATTTATTTACATACTGGGAGTAAGGGACAGAGGTATTCAGAGATAGCTTCCGGCCTAAATGATAGAAGGTTCTACCTATAATTTCTCAATATGGAAAAGGTAGTTTGTCACTGACACCAGAAAGGAGTGAAGGGGCAGTAATGTACATTATACATAGAAGAATCAGATATATTAAAACTTATAATATGTGGCATTGTGATGAGTCATGTGCCAAAACAAATCTTCTAGATCTATGTTGTGAAGCTAAGTGAAACATGTAGAAGCCTAAAGTAAAAGTTAAAAATGAGTTTTCACGGATAAAACTGGAGAAAAGGAGCATAAGAGGAATTCTTTATGCCGTACAGCGCATGTTGACTTGTTTAAGGCAAATCATATATATTGTTTGTATTTTGTATTTAAGTCTTTCTTTTTTCTTCTCAATAAGTGTAAATTTCAATTGTATATCTAGGTGATATGTACAAAATGCAACATGGTTTCCAATTGTTACGAAAATATGATGGACTTGACAGTTGAAATTCATGGAGATGCCGATTCTTTGGAGGAATGCCTAAACCAGTTCACTGTAAAGGAGTGGCTTGACGGAGATAATATGTAAAAATGTGATGGGTAAGTCGTAATCAGGGCCGGTCCGGAGATCCGGGTTGCCCTAGCCAAGCCCATATTTTGTTACCCCTTTGTAAATTTTTATTAATAATAGCAACAAAAAGTAAAAGTAAAAGCAAAAAAATATTTTTTTGGATAAAAGCATGATTACATTGTTGGGTTGCCCATGTTTTGTTACCTCTTACTAATATTTTTTTGCCCATTGTTGGATAAAAGCATGTTTTGTTGCCCTTAGGAATATTTTTTAAATATTTTTTTTGATGAAAGCATGATTACAACAAGCATGATTATAAATAAAATAAAAATTTTGTTGCCCCAAGAAAGGGGGGTTGCCCAAGCCTGCTGGCTTGCTAGCTTGTTGGGCTTACCCCTGGGCCGGCCCTGGTCATAATTTCTGTGACTATTATCAGGTGTCTCTGCATGCTTCATGCTTCATATGTTGATCTGCAATGTACATTTATACACTGCAAACCACACCGGTAAGGGGGTGCCATTTTTGCTTGATCAATTACAAATTAAAATTTTTATCAGTCTTTCTTTCACCATTAGTCATCCATCAGGTATGATTCTTCTAAGTTATACCACCAAGCATGAATGTATGGGTTTAAATTCTGAAGTACATCTTGAACCTACAGTAATTTATATAAGATTCCATGGATTCCCTTCTTATTCTTATTATTGGTTGGATAGGAATGGTATGCTTTGAATAGAGCTTTTTCTTGGCTAACATGTTTGGAGTTAACGCGTAGGTTTTGTAAGGTGCCATGGGGAAGCTGAGGCCACTTTAACACCTAAATGGTTAGGCATCCATTCATTTTTTTAAATCATAAGAAAAATAAAAATAAACCTTGTCAGCTAATTAAATAAATAAATATATGTATACCTAGACTTCCCCAACACCAGTAGCTGCTCCTTTTTCGATTGTCATTTTTTACTGTTATTACTATTAATTTTGGAGTGTGTTGTTGGGTATGGGGAATGGCAGCTGGGCATAGCCTCTTGGTGTACTGATCTATGCTTGTCATTTCATGTTCACCTCCACGACACCATTAGCTGCTCCTGGTTTTATCTTTTTTTTACTAGAATTTTGGTGTATGTTGGTGGGTATGGGGAATGGCAGTTGGTCATAGCCTCTTGCTATACTATGCCTGCCATTTCTTGTTTAGAGTAAGAAGTTGAGCTCTTTTTTTTTCCTGAATTCTGACTACTGCTTTCCTTTACGCTCGTAACTGGATCTTTTAGATGCAATGATTATGTCAAATCATGTAAGCGGCTTACAGTTCATCAGGCTCCAAACATCCCTCACAGTTACTCTCGGTATTATTTTAGAAAGCATACCTGTGAAGCTAACAACTTGTTTAAATCTTCTAACTCTTTTTCAATATGTACAATAGCACCACCATATAAGGATGCTGCTTTTGCCAAATTGCCATCACTTGCCATATTTTCACCTCGATACTTATAACAGTCTTCAGACAATTTTGTACCTGATAATTAACCATATCACCAGATATAGGAATGTGTTTCTCATGTTATCAAACTATATATAGTGCCAACACCTTATAATTACATCAACTGCAATATTCCCATGAGAAAAACATGAAGGGACAAATTTGGAAAATACTTACCCACTTCAATATGTTTATTATTTATGAGTGAAAGGGCTTCAATTGTTCTGATGATATCTTTCTGGAGATCCTGGAAAAAGAAATAAAAAAATAGAGGCAGAAAAACAATTCAAGTCATTATAAGCAAAGAGCATGTAAACTGTGTTTATCATGCAGACAATACTTATACGCATCCTGGCTCAGTTAACTCAGGTTGTCTCATACTATTGAGCCTGGGATAACCTGACTCAGACCCAGTAATACCCTGTAGGGCCTATCCAACAAGCCTTGGCCAATTCTGACTAAAAACAGAATTATCCTATTTTTTAAATCAATGGTATCTATATCAGTGCTAAAATTATGGAGACGATAATTTTTCATCTTCTGTATGCTAAAGGAACTATGCTGTTGCATTTACAAGCTAACAAGAAGATATAAGAAAAACAATGGACTACACCAGTCAACTCGAGTACACGAGCAATGGTAGCTTACAATCAGATCCTAAGACTTATGTAGTTTTGAGTCTCACAATTGAACCCATCTTTCTCTGAATAAGGCTTTGTGGTTCTTCCTGTACTATATTTTGATGCAAAGGTGGCGTTGTCGCTAGGATAACCAGTAATAGATTTGTTAGGTCAGTAAACATTTCAACTTCAACTGATGGTAGACAATTATGAAAATGCACTATGTATACGAAGGATAAGGAAATTGTCAGGTTTTTATCAGATATCAAGACAGATGGATGCAAAAGAGATGTCAGTCATGTGTAGGTAGTATCTTAACAATTAACGTTCTGAAATGGTTGAACGAATGAGTAAGGACCACAGACCCCATTTGGAAGGTTAAGGTGCCCCTTAAGATTAGGGCGTTCAATTGGTTGGCAACTAAAAACGTCATTCTAACCTGGGTCAATCTGGTTTGGCGCGGGTGGCATGGGCCGGGGGAGTGTGTTATGTGCCAAACGCATAGTGAAACGGTCGATCACCTATTCGTTCAATGTACGTATGCTGCGCCGATTAGGGGAAATCTGTTACATAGATTCCGCATTCTAGGACCAATGCCAGGGACGGTTGTCGAGGTCTGGGAAGCCTGGAAAGATGTTAATGTTATAAATAGATATACTGACATTTGGGGTGTTGGGTAGCGGCAATATGTTGGGGGATTTGGTTAGAAAGGAACAACGGAATCTTTAGGCCAACACACAGACACACCATGCATCAACACATTCTATTCAGCATTATTGCTAACATCATATTGTGGTCCAAAACAGCAGGTGCGGAGCCAGCGAAGAAGATAATGAAAATTTACGCAAAGGCCACAAAGCCAGCTGGCCAAGCCATACAGGAGGAAAGGGGGGAAGCCGTCAGGAGGAGTGACCGGCAGGGGGAGGAGGCGACACCTCAGGTCGGATTAAGGGGTTGCCTTTTTTGGGGGGGAGGATCTGTAAATCTGTTCCACGGACACCTACAGATGTATATGTAATTTATTTTCTGCATTTTGGGAATGGGAACAATCCTGTAAGGGATGGGTTATTTTGGCGGGGAATGAGTATCATGACCCATGTGGTGGGATACATGAGCATCATTACCCCTTTTTGTGGATGCCTTGTTTTATTAAAATCTTTTTAATGAAACACGGGGGGTTTTTTGGACCCACCGATTACAACCCAAAAAAAAAAAAAAAACAAACAATTAACGTTCTGCTAGACACTATACATCTATATAACACGAAAGAATGGTATATAATGGTGACTTCCCAAAACCATTTTACATTTATAATAATGATTTTTCAAAGACTATCTGTCGGACAAAAGCTTCTTAGCATGTTATCTTTGTTATGATCAATCTATGCACATATTGCATATTGCATATGAAAAGTGAATACACACACACACTGTATGCACACAGTGAATCTGTTTGCTACTTGTGCTTCTAGGGAGTTTATAGTTGTCTGCAATGTCAACCTCCCAATTTGTGTTGTACGTATGCCAAGTTCTCAAACAAATGTAAAGTTCCGAATGACATTTTAGAGGAACAATATAGGAGACAAGCAGTGCACCAGAATGAGACATCGAATGAAGGGCACTATGAAGAATATTTCTTACCCTTGCCGCACGAGTAGACTTGTATAATCTTTCCAACCGTTGATGCCTCTGCAATTCAACTTCATCCACAACCATCATATCAGAGCTTTCATAACCAGTTCCACTAAATTGCTTTATTACTGTCTGCAATAAAAACGGCAAATAAACCATTTAGTCAATGAAGCAAATAATAACTGAAAATCAATTAATTACAGACTAATTCCAAATGGCTATCGCAAGCTGAAAGCCCAGTTCATTTGAATTAAGTTCTTAATTCCAAGACTCACAGGAAACAAAAAGTATAATGCCAAATATTAACATTACATGTTAGGATGACACCCCACTAGGCTCAATAAGATGCATTAGTTAATATCTTAAATATTTCAATTTTTTGTTTTAGCGAATAATGATAAAGAAACCTAAATAAATATTTAATTCTACTGTAATATTACTGCCACTCTTAGTAGTATTACTGGTTTCAATTTTCGAGCAACAAAATTTGCAGTATGGTACTTTGTTGAGTCCTATCCCCAACCACCGCCACTCAGAGAGACATACCTACACCTACCCACCCACCAACCCACAAATGGGCACACTTGCCTATTCTAACACTTATGTCGAGTAAACTTCTTTACAAGGCTGTGAAACCTATTTATTGATATAAGCTTGTCTAGGATTCTCCTCCTCAGTTCATGTGCAACTCTTAAAGAATATTTGTTTTACAGCTTGCTTCTCTTTTCTCTTGTTTTAGTTAGAAATTGTGGCCTCAAATACACATAGGCATGGGGTACTTGAAGTTGGAGAAGAAGAGAAGAAGACAAAGAAGTAAGAAAAGACAAGCAGCAAGTAGAAGAAGAGAAGTCTGGAGGGTTGCGGTCGACCGGCTAGGGGTGCGGTCGACCGACCCAGTCGACTGGGGGTTCTTCGAGTGCAGGCGTCCAATAGAGGAGGGGACGGTCGACCGACACTAGGGTGCGGTCGACCGGTCAGCCCTCTGGATTGATTCCGCACGATGCGGTTGATCGGCTTGGAATGCGGTCGACCGATACCGACGCTGATGGTTTCTTTTGGGCTTATGGAAGAAAGGCCCAATTTGCTATATTTGTGTTTATCTTTTAGGGTTTGCTTGGAGGTTATATATATGTCCGTAAACTCTAGGGTTTAGTATGTCGTGATCATTATTCAACTTCAAGAGAGATTGTGCCGAGTATTTCAAAGGTGAGAGAGATTGAGAGTTGTAATCTCTTTTGTAATCTTTGTATTTCTCTGTGAATAAAAAGTATTGGTTATCTCTGCATATTGGTTGTGTTATTGTGAGATCCATATATTGTGGTGACTTATTCTTGGTTCATCTATTTCTTGGGAGTTTCTATTGCTTGTGGTGCACTTCCGCTATTAGCACTACGAGTTGGGAGTAGGATTTCTCCAACAGTTTTTGCCTCAATCCTGTTTCCCTATCAAAGGCATATCCCATGTAGTGAGAAACTTTGCATGTATTACGTTTATATTGTAGACTTTAACAAGTTGTCATCAATCATCCTCAGCTAATTCTAGCTAACTGGTTAATTTCATTTGTATAATTACACCATTTTAGAAAATTCGGATCTTGAGCAAATACTCTTCAATAGCTTTTGCTCTGAGAACATACAAAAGCTATGTTAATACTGTACTAAATAATGTCGTAGTGCAATTATTGATTAAAGGTATCAAGTGCCCTGTAACCCGCCACTTTGGTTGTTAAATGATGCAAATTTAGTCCATTACAAAATAAATGCATATCAAAGGGATGTACGTTAAAACTAATAAGAACTATAGCTTTTATAATCAGCAAAACTGTACAAAAAGATTTACTAATTTCCACCATTTCAGGCTAAAACCCGCATGAACAATTTCACAAAATAAACTTTTTTCGGTTTGCAGCAAATGACAGAGTTAACCCCATACAGCACATACTTCCAATCATCTTGAAGCTTAAACAACTATATCTAAACACCAAAAGCTCCATTTTTCAAAATTGAAATTGCAAGTACACCCAATACAGCAAATGAATTCCAATCACCATTCTTGACGCTAAAACAAGTACCAAACACCAAAAATCCCAAATTTCCAAAATTGGGTCTCAACAGGAACTAGAAGATGTGTACCGACACGAGTTCTAACACCAAATCACCAAAATAGGACATGGGTCTCCTCAAGATTGGATATTTCAGTCAACAAATAGTCAATGAGATCAGAAAAGTGGAAAAAAGGAAAGATCTTGTTACCTGCTGCTGCTTCGCAACTTGATCTCTAAGCTTAGTCGCCTGCCTCCTCAAAGCATCCATTGCTCCTCTCTCTCTCTCTCTCTCTCTCCCTCTCCCCTTCTGAACTTTCGCTTGGCTCACTTTCTCTCTAATTATCAGTTGTTGAATCTTTAATTACAGAAGGTTAAAATTTCCGAGTTTGAAGTCGATATTCTGAGGGTACAAGATTTTTATAGAAATTTTTGCCGTACTACCCCACTTTTTGAAAATATTTGGCGTTCTTCCCTATTCCTCAGAGCAATTAGCGATATGCCTTTGTTTAGGACACGTCAGCAAGAAACGTTATTAAGAAAAACGGCATAGATTATTTCGATGCCGTTCTTCCCAATAACGGCATCTGTTTGAAAGAAAAATGTCATGCCGTTATTTGGAATAACGGCATAGGTTGTTTTGTTTTTCGACAACTTGTAGTATCCACTTAGAGAAAAAATTGCAAGTGTAAAAACCTTATAACAGATGCCGTTATTTCAAATAACAGCATTGTCAATACTAATGCTGTTATTTGGAATAATAGCATCAGTTATAATTTTTTTTTATAAAAAAGTAACTTACTATTCATCCTCTGTGACGAATAAGTTAAAATAAATAAATAAATAAATAAATAAATAAATTATAACTGATGCCGTTATTCCAAATAACGATATCAGTTATAATTTTTTTTTTTTTTAACTTTTTTATTCATTCTCTCTGTTTCCAAACAACGGCAAGAGTTCATATTTATATATAACTGATGTTGTTATCTCCAATAACGGCATCAGTCATTCGAAAGCCGTTATTCAGGATAACGACATTATTTATAAGTTTTTTCACACTTAGAACTTTTTAAAGTTAGAAGATTCACGCTTGTAAGAGAAATATATTGATGCCGTTATTCCAAATAACAGCATGAAAATAAAATGTAAAATAGATGCCGTTATTGAAAATAACGGCACGTAAATAACCGATGTCGTCATTTCCAATAACGGTTTATGCTGACGTGTCCTGAACAAAGGCAGATCGCTAATTGTTTTGGGAAGTAGGGCAGAGCGCTAAATATTTTCAAAATGTGGGGCAGTACGGCAAAATTTTCATTTTTATACAGGTAACTGAATTTAGGGTGGACCGTGGACTAAACAGTACGTTGGAATTTTACTGTGTGTTTTTATATTTGTTTGAGGGTTAACTGATCGGTTTGAGGGTTAACTGATGGTGGATAACCCAAAGGTTAGCGATTTTTGTGCCGTAACTTTTTTAAAATATTTGCAATTACGGTGTAGTTTTTAGTGCTTGTGGACTACTCAGTGTCACGTCAGTAGTGGTCGCTATTCTTATTAACGAACTCTTCATTTTGAAAGTCGCTAATAGAATTAACGGCATACGTTTTAAAATATTTGAAATTTTTTTGTTTGATGTCGCTATTCCTATTAGCGACAAAAGCATATATATAAAGTTGCTAATGAAATTCGCGACCTTTAATAAACTGTATTCTAACACTTAGCAAAATCTGGAGAGTTTTTGCTCTCTGGAAAAATAACAATCAATTTATTTTTGAAACTGAGGTCGCTATTCGGAATAGAGACCTTAGTTGTACAAAGATCGCTATTCAGAATAAAGGTTTTTATTGTACTAAGAGCATTCACAGTCTGTAACGTTCCGGATCTCCGTTACCGGACATCCGTGACACAACCAGAATCTTTGCCTTCAAATGCATCACAGAAAATTATGAAATTTGAAACTGTGGCTGTAGACACATACAAGAACATCCAGAAAAATATTCACCTTAAAATACCCTACCAATACGGAGTTATGATTTTTGAAAGATATGACAAATTTTCACAAACAGCAGCTGTTTCAACTGCTCTCTGTCTGAAATTTAAGGGGGTATTTGAGCTACCAAAAGGACTTCAAATATTATGAAAAAAATTATGTGAGCTCTAGATCCATAGCACAACAAGTCCCCAAAGTTTTAGTCCAAAATTATAAGCCGTCTGTAAGCTAGAAATTCCCAAACTCACATACTCATACATGTTCTTTAAACAAAAGAATCATGAAAAAGTTCTTTTACCATACAAACTTGTTTTCTTAGCACTTCACATACTCAAACATGGTAACAAAACTTCATAGCTACTATTACATATCAATTTCACACCCAAAAAGTAAACACTAAGTTTTAGAGTTTAGAGAATCGCCCACTTTGATGCAAGAAGACTCCTTGTAAGCTTGCTCCCTTTCTTTGCTCCTTGCTCTTGTAGAATCTTTGGCCAACTCCTCCCGCACTTCTTCTTCTCCATTACAACTTCTTTCTACTACTATCCAAAAAGACTTCACCTTTCTTTCCTTCTCTTCTTTCTCTCACTTTTTTTTTGAAACAAGATGACATAAGAAAGGATGAAAAAGAGATGAGAAGTGAAAGGAGTGGGGGATTCTATAGGAAATGAAGGAGCTAGGGTTTTGGGGGAATGGAATGGGCCGGCCAAAATTGTAACGCCCTTTCCCCTAGCTCAGACAATTTATACAATTTATAAGACAAATTAGATACTATGTAGTACAACTGCCCACCACAGGTTGCCTCTCAAAAGGTGGTTAACCGATTAGGTAACTCTTGATCATAGGCTATTATATTTTAAATATTATTTAATTCAATTTGATATCTGATATGGTACAAATCTCATACTCAAATTCCTCTTCCTCTTCTGTGAGAAGTCCTCAGGTGGGCCCCCCCTTCCTAATTCATTATTCCTTTCATATTTACTATATGCCATGCATATACCAAACAGCACACTTTACCACTTATATACACATATATATTATACTATTATACTTTTGAAATTACCGGGGTGTTACACACACCCCCCCTTTTAGAAATCAGCGTCCTCGCTGAGCACGAGCATGCACAACCTAGTGCAGGATAGTCTCCTCAGCCGTTGCTATACTGTCCTGTATACAACGTCCTTTGATGAATCCTGTCTGGTCGTGACTAATGAGACCATCAATGACCTTACCCAGTTTGTTAGCGAGATTCTTGGTAATGATCTTTACGGAACAGTTTAGGAGGCCAATGGGACGAAAATCTCCAACTCATCGAGAATCCTCCTTAGGAATCAGCACACTGCGTAGCTGAATCTCCCTAGTTTCAGCTTATGATCATGGAAATCTGCGAACACCTTCAGCAAATCACCTTTGATTTCCTCCCAAAAAATCTGATAAAACATAATCGGAAAACCATCTAGACCTGGAGCTTTATCTTTACCAAGCTGTTGGATCGCCTTCCAGACCTCTTCCTCAGAGAAGGGGGCTTCGAGGGATTGTAGACTAGGGTCTGGGTAGGTTGCATGGTCATGCCAGAAGTCATGTTGGAGAGGGATTCTGAAGTCTGTTTTTTGCCCAAAAAGGCACTTGAAGTGGGACTGGAAAGCCATCTTGATAGCAACGTCGCCTTGAACCAATCCGGAGTCCGAGTGGATCGAGTGAATGAGGTTAGACCTATGTCTGGCACTGGTAACCCGGTGGAAGAATGCAGTATTCGCATCTCCCTCTTTGAGCCACGAGATTCTGGACTGTTGTTGCCACTTGATTTCCTCAATCCTATATAGTTGGTCAATCTCTTGTCTGTATTGTAGTAGACGATTCCGCTTGTCCCGCAGTAGATCCCTAGTCTCTTCGGTCTTTTCGAGTTCCTCAATACCTTCCAGAAGCGAATCCTTTGCTCTCCAAATTTGTAGCGCCCCGAATTTCTAATATGAGAGCTTAGAAAATACGTGGCACATTCTCAGTAATCCACTTCAATATAACAATAAACACAACCAAACTCCACCAAAATTTCAACATTTATTACAACAAAACTTTTACATATCACAGCGGAAGACTAAACAACTCAAAACTAATTCAACAGGTCTTTACAATTCAACACTGAACACTTAATAATCCATTTATCCCAAAAGCTAACTCAAGCATCCAATCTCCAACTCTAAGCAATAACCTGCAACATGTGAGGCTAGAGTTGAACCCTAACCCCCAAACTAAAGGGGTCGGCCATAAATGGTGTGAGTGACATAAAAATCAAACAATAACATAAATGAACTTAAATTGTAATGTCCAACAGGTAATAACCAAAATACCAAATAGAACAACAGGTGATACCAAAACCAAATGTCCAATGTGAAAACAGGAAATCCCAATGCATAAAGATGAGTCAATAAAACACAAATGCTAAATGCTGACAACGATGACTACTAAGAGATGAAGATACACCATGAGAATTTTCCCATGCTTGATAATCCCGGAAGTAGATCCCACATCTCAGGTATTTTCCCTGGATAATTCAGGAGATCAACCCACATCTAAACATAGACTCATCATCACAATAGTACCCCAAGAGTGTCGCCTCGACTCTGATCATTCCGTAGGTCAACCCCGCATCTCAAGATGACTACTTGGATAATTCAGGAGATATATCTCACATCTCAGGTTGTCTACCTGGATAATTCAGGAGATAAATCCCACATCTCAAGTTAACCACTTGGATAATTCAGGAGATTAAGTCTCACATCTAAAGCCTTACTGAGGTGCATAACTCATGTCCCCTTCGTCATGACACTACTAGTGCAAGTCCTTATTATTTTTGGTTACTGAACAAATCACCTAGAGTAGTGTACCCCACCGGACTAAAAATATGAATAACTGAAAATTCGCCTCAATGGGCCTCAACAAATAACTCAACACCGGTATACTAGGGTCACGTACCTCTAGAGACTCAAATCAAATATCTAATCAAATTCCCACTAAACAAGTGGCTCAACTGAATATCTCAAAATCATGTTCTTAACTGAACATCTCAAAATCAAATACTGAACAAAATATCTCAAATCAAATACTGAACAAATATCTCAAAATCAAATACTGAACAAATATCTCAAAAACAAATACACAGATCCCTCAGTATCAGTCGACTTATGCTGAGGTAAGTCGACTGTCCAGAGGACAATTCTCCAGAATTTCACAAAAATATCCTAAGGCATATCAGTCGACTAGGTAAGTCATCAGTCGACTGCCCCGAGACCAATCCCAATAATTCTCAAGAAAATATTCTAAGTATTTAAGTCGACTGAAAGGTTCATAGGTCGACTGTCCCGAAAGGACTGAACAAATTTACAATCAGCAGACCAGTCGACTGACAATAGTCTAGGTCGACTGTCCCGAACAATTCTCAAAAGACTGAAGATAATCAGTAGCGTCGTACCAATCGACTGAACAGAAGGCCAGTCGACTGTCGGCCTACAGTTTTCAAAAATAAGATCTGGATACAAAAATCAAACTGAAGGTTTCTACAGAATCATGGTTCATTGTTTATCACACAATAGTTCATACACAAGCCAATGATAATTCTCAAATTAATCTCCAATACGGATACATTACTCATCAATCAATTCCTCAAATCTCAACTTCTCAAGATCTAAACCACTAATCTTCCATTAGGGTTTCTCAACAAAACTTCTTCCTCAACTCATAATCAAATCTGATCTAACAATCATAAGATTTAGATGTCTAGCATCCGATCACAATATAATCAATTCTTAACATGCTTTCCATTAATACGATTCCATAGATTAATATTTCCTCAACAAATCTTGATAGTTTTCTCAAACATGGTCCAAATATCAACAAGTGTTCTCATCAACCATATCAAAATAAAAGATCCATATTATGCATACAATGAGACAAACAATCAATATCATGCCGATCCAAACAAGTGTAACAAAAGACTTTACGTCATTCATCAATCAAAACAAACGAAACAAATCAAGCAAAACAAAAACAAACCACTCACTTTGTTTGAAGAAAATCCACGAAAAGCTCTCTTCTTGCTAGATCCAAAAGCCTCTTCTTGCTCCTCAAACAATTCTCAAAAATCTGAATATTTTGTAAATGACGGCTGGGAAAGAAATCCCTTATATATGCCGGATTATTATTAGGGTTTTACCACACTTTGCAAAACAATCCTTCCCAAAAATACAACTTACATATATATACATTAGTCTTGTAAATTCAAATAAACTCCTTTAAATTAGGATCTAATAGAAAATATCCTTCAAAACCTCAGCCAATACTGCTTCAAAACGTTCAGAATGCCAATTTTGCATTTCAACCCTTGAAAATGTCAATTTTGCAAATAAGTCCTTCTTTTCTCAAAAATTGCAAATAGTACTAATTAATTTCAGAAAAATCTGGAAAAATACTACATAATTCCCAAATAATAAATAATGATTTTTCATAAAGAAATCTTAATTTTTCAAACTTCTAAAAAGTCATTTGCACGTGTTTTGCACGTGTACAAAAGATAAATTTTCTTAGAAAATATTAATTAAATCTCCAAAAAATCATTTAAATTCATTTTCAAATAATTAAAATAATATTTGAAAATATGGGGTTCTACAAAATTAGTGCAAATCAGGTCCGGATCCATTTCCTGAGCTTGACTCTGAGTCTGCTAAGTTTTTCACACCAGATAGTGGACGCCTCCCGACCCTTGGTTGGGCGAGACCAACTCTCGTTAACCATATGGTGGAAGCCCTGGATTTCTAACCAGGCCTTCTCGAACCGAAATTTTGACGGTCTTCTTGGATGGCCTTCCCCGGAAGATAAGAAAATAGGCACGTGATCTGAAGTTGGTTTAGGGAGAGATTTGGCCGATGACAATGGGAATTTTGTCTCCCAGTCTGTGGAGACCAGAATCCTGTCCAGCTTGGCCAAAATGGGTGTTGCTTGCATATTCGATCAAGTGAAGAGCCTATCAGTGATGGAGATGTCTACCAGATCCAGGTCCACGATGAATTCATTAAAAGCTTCCTTATCTGGGGCACTAGATCCTCTACATCTGTGTTCAGAAGCGAATCTAGTGATGTTAAAGTCTCCCCCCCCCCACCTAGGGGTGTGGCCATTGCGCTTGAATCGCTCTTAGTTCCTCCCAAAAGGCCGTTCTAGACGCAGAGGTATGCGACCCATAGACTATCGTGATGGACTGTGTCCACCTGTCGGATTTACGCTTTAGCACAACCGACAAAGAAAATTGTCCGTGGAGCTTATCGAAGCAGTTGAAAAAGTTGGGGTTAAAGCCCAGAGCGATGCCCCCAGATGCTCCAACTGAAGGGGTCATTCTCCATTCAGATACACGAGAGCCCCCTAATCTATTAAGTCTGTGCATGTATGGTAGTTTGGTCTCTTGGAGACCAACAATATTAGCCTTTGACCTGGCTATGACTTCCTTGACAATTTCACGTTTGCCCCGCCTACTGAGGCCTTTAACGTTCCAGAATAATGCTTCCATTAATTACTGATAGACTCGAGATCGTGACTCGGATTGGGTTTCGAGTGCAAGTTAATGTTAGCCCTATCGGTTTCCCACCCCCTAATCTTATTGAGGAGAAACGCGTTCCTATCTGTATTGCCTACCGCTTGATCGCAAGTAGTGGCTAGACTAAAAATTTCATTATCCATCATCAAATTAAAAATAGAAGCAAGGAAAGACCGCGTACCTCCGTCGCCAGTCTTGGCGGATTTAGCGGCCACCGCAATTTCCAGATAATCATCTTGGGACTCCTCATTAGTCCTCTTTGCCACTTTCTCAACTGTGAAACATGTGTCCTGCTGGGAAGATGGGTAGGTGGACGGAAAAAACTCGGGGGAGGTGACGCGGAAATCAACATCAAAATCATAGTCCTCTGACTCTCCTTCAGAGTAGAAAAAGTCATCTTCAAGATTTATCCTGCCTTCCCGATCGTCTTCATCGTGCTGAATTTCCAGTTGTAAGGTAGACTCTGTCGTCACGGACTCCTCTTTGAGCCCACAAATTGATGACAATTCAACCAGAGTAGCTTGGCTTTTCGTAGTGGACCCCTCAATGGACCCACTACTCGTCGATAGACGTATCTCATTGTGTTTGGGCCCCTCTTTGGGCCCACTAACACTCTTATAAATACCCTCCCGTAACTCCCCTATATCACCGCCAACATCACTTAAGAGCTTCTCTTCTCCGCATGGAGCAGAATCTCTTTCTCGATAAACGAGGCTCCCTCTGACCCTTTATCACCGTCAGAATCGCTTAAGATCTTCTCTCCTTCGCGATGGAGCAGAACCTTTTTCTCAATAAATGGGGCTCCCGCTGTCTTCAGTGGGACACGTGGCATGTGCGACCCTTCGGTTCTGTCGCCTTCGCCACACGTCTCCATCTGAGTGGGGGGCGTCACGTACGAGGGTGGCACTTCCGAGGCTATACTTCCCATTTCAGAGCTCTTGTGTTCACCTACTCCTTTAACGCCCAAGTTCGCCTTCAGTTCCTTCCTCTTTGAGCTCTCTTCTTCTTCGCTGCCATTACCCACTCCCTTACCACTTTGAGCTTTCCCTTTTTCCAGAGCTAAAGCCCCAACCCTAGTGTCTCTCTCCTTTTAGGCGGGTACTCTGTCAAATGGTCTTCCAATACTCGTCTTCTTCCCCAAAAATGGAGTCTCCTCTCTTGACTCTCGACCCAAAGCTACCAACTCTCGCCACTTTTGGAAACGGCTCTGCAGGTCTTGCATGTCGTTTTCTAGGGCGCTTTTGCCCTTTTCCCCTTTAGCACAGCCTGCATGCACTCTCTGCTCCTCTCTGGCCTTTCCCCCACCAACTCTAAAGTGTTGACTCCCACTTTGAGCTTTGCTTTGGTCCTCCCTTCGCGGAGTTCTTTTTTGAATAGCGATACCTTCCAAATCTGGTATCTTGAGCAGATCCACCGTTGGGTCTGTTGAGTTCGTTGTCCCTGAAGGTTTTGGATCGTTGGATCTGATGGTCAAGCCTCTTTCTCAACCATCTTTGTACGGAGAGCCTCTCCCCGGTACTGATTCCTCCGTCGTGTGGCCTTGGCGTTGCTCCTGCCCTCTCGTTGCTTTGATGAGCTCCCGGTGAGCCCTTTCCACTTCGTGGGCCCCATCAATAGCCAGGTCCCACTGTGGCGAAACCACTTGCTTGTACGATCGGTTGTCTCAGAGGGCTGATGCAGGAGTGGGGGAGATGATGGCTGACTGCTCTATCTTTGGTCCCGTTTGCTTGTCGAGCACGAACCGAATGAGATATGATTCTTCGAAGGAGAATACTTTGGCTAAACAGGGCATCATTGATATGTTGGCACTCCTTATGAGGATTCTTGTTGAGACGATCTCTGAGCGTCGCACAGTCTTCTCGTCTATCTCTTCGATGGACCCAAAGTTAGCGACAATCTCTTGGAGTGCCTCCTTCTTCCAAAAGTGAAGGGGGACATTTGTAGATCCATATCCAGTACCTGTCTCCTTGGGGGAGCTCTGCTCCGAAACTAGGCATCCAAGCATTGAATTCCAATCTGAAGTGCCCAAAGTCGACAATCCCCATACCAACAACTTCAATCACCTTTCTCTGGCGACGGGAATGAAACAAGGAATTGCAAGTGACACATTTTTTTTGCGACCCAGTCTCTATGGACTCTCATTGGCCATTTTTCACTAAGAGCTTGAAGGAGACGCACCTCCGAAGGGCTCCCTGATCTGACTCTGGCGATTGCACACCATTGACGAAGCCATCGCTCTTCGTTCTTGATCGTATCTAAACTCTTTGCAAGCCGAATGAATGTGGGGTTATCAGGAGACCTGCCTCGGCTCACCGGACGTTCGTCGTCACTGTGGGTCTCCACCACATTGGTACAAACGTATGAGAGGTGCCCCCACTTCATACATTTGAGACAACGAACTTCTTTGGTGTATTCGCTTCTGTAATGGCCCAAGTCGCCACAGTTGAAGCACGGTACAGGCTTACGTCTCCCCCTCCTTTGTTTCTTTTTTTGTTGGAGGTGTTCGATTTGAGGGTTGGGGGAAATACTCTGTCTCTTGTTTCTCTTTCCAAGCACTTGAACCCACTATTCCCCCCTTTCCCCACCTCCAGAGTACTCTTCCGTTGTAATCCCGTCTTGCGGAGCCCCCTCGGTGCGTTCTCAAATGTAGAATGCTATATTTGAGAGGGGGATATTGCAATATGCATATTATAGAGAACAAACATCATGTTTCGTCCGAAATATTTTATAATTTTTTTATTCAATCAAACGAAACATGATGTTTCGTCCAATGAAATTAATTTTTTTTATAACTTAAAAACCCCCGGGGAAAAAAAACTCGGACAAAACATCAAGAGCTTTAGATTGCAAAATTATTGATTTATTTGAGATTAAATGAGTTGGATTGCATATGATTTTTCATGAATTATTGATTGGGACCATTAGATGGATTATTGATAGACTCATATGATTTTCTATGGGGTCACTAAACCAAAGGAAAAAAAAAACCAAATAACCCGGATGATGTTTCGTCCGAGGCTTTTGAGATTGCGCAAAAACTTCGGACAAAACATTGAATATGATGTTTCATCTGACCCAATGTTTTATTTTATTTTTTTGTATCAGACGAAACATTTTCATCATGTTTCGTCTATAACAAAAAAAATATTAAAAATTTGTATAATATTAAATAAATTAAAAAAAGTAAAAAACTTTTCTTCGAACGAAACATCATGTTTTTGTTCTTTCAAATTTTCTTTAACTTTGCTAGGTTTTACAATTTCACGACTGCAGCAAGACAATCAAATACTATTTATAAATATGCATATATACATTTTATAGATGTGGATGCTCCAAGTATAAGTGAAAAATAATCACAACCGAAAAAGGGAGAAAGAACCTTCTAAAAAAATTACAAACGAAGAAGAAGACACGTCCCAAACTAAATTCCCAAATCAACAAAATGATAAGAAGAAGATAATAGTTTTCAGAAGCCTCTCTCTCTCTCACACACACACTACCCAACTCCAAACTCTCTAATGGCTTCCCTCTCTTCTCTTTCCTCTTCCTTCTCCTCTCTCTCTTTCCTGCCCTCCCTTCCCCCTCATTCCTTCTTCTCAAACCCATCTCTCTCTCTCAAACCCAAAACCCATCATTCTCCCCTCACCCTTTTCATCATCCATGCCGCCTCCTCCTCCAATTCCGACATTGACACCACCTTCTTCGACAACTTCGACCCAAACAAAGAAATCCCCTTCAACCCCCCCTCCCCTCCCGACGACTACGTCCCTCCCATCCCCTTCGACGAGCTCCCCCCCGAAACCGAGGACGAGATCACCGCCGCTTACGAGGAGCTCTACGGCACCGCATACAGCGGCGTCACGGTCCTCGGCAACGACATCTACTCGATGAACTCCAAGTTCAAGAAAGGGGGGATCAGTGGGCTGGGGAGGAAGAAGAGGGAGAAGGTGATGGATGGGTTTGATGAGAGGGTGGTGCAGGTGAGGAGGGTGACCAAGGTGGTCAAGGGTGGGAAGAAGCTGAGTTTTCGGGCGATTGTGGTGGTCGGGGATAAGAAGGGGCTGGTGGGTGTTGGGGTGGGGAAGGCCAAGGAGGTGGCCGATGCGATTGCCAAGAGCTCGGCGAATGCCAGGAGGAATATTGTGGCCGTGCCGTTGACTAAGTACTCCACGTTTCCGCATAGGTAATGAATGTTTTGATTGACAATGTTTAGATCCTCATATGTCTGGTGGGTTAACTGTTAGTATATTCTTCAGTTGTGATGTTTGATTTGGTTTGGATAAACATCGAGGGAGGGAATATAGATGCAGAGTGGAGTTAAGTTATGATAACTGGAGTTTGTCGTGGAGTTTTCTTGCATAGGTTCGTTTATGATAATTTTGAGCTGTTTGGGTCCCTTTTTTTGAGTCGAGGTAACTACGGTTATCTTGCCCCAAAAGTTGAGATAACTGGAGTTATCTGAACTTCACTCACACCGAATTTATCCTGGCTATGGACTACACCAAACACTTGATTCAAAGATAACTGAAGTTGTATAGGAGAGGAAGAATAAACAAAGTTAGTGTACATGTACCTCCACTTAAAAGATAATTTTGGTTATCCTAACTTTGTCCGCGTAGTAGCTAGACTATTGAATTAGGGAAATAGTGGTTGAAACTTACATTTAGAGTGGCTTGCTTTATTTTGGAGTGATTAGATATATAGCTAGAGCTTACTAAGTTTGATGTTAAGGGTGTTTTAGCATAATGCATATCTGCAATCTAGTGCTGTAAACCTATCATCTTGCTTTATGGGAAACTGAACTGTGTTCCTATTGTGCTTCATGTATTTGCAATGATAATAGAATTTTGGGCAATGGTATCCATGTTTGATTTTTGGTGTTGGCTTGTGTTCTCTGTCCAAGGGAATTAGTGTTAGTCAATTTAAGCCGTCAGAGCATCTGTAGACGTTGGCTATATATATCCAAAAAATGGATATTTTGAAAAAAAACCCTCTGTAGTCGTCGTCTAAATACCCATTTTTTGGGTTTTGGATGAACATGAGACGTCTATATTTGGCAGCGGAAATGACATTATACATAGTTTAGAAATCGGAAGATGATTTACCGTCTTAGCGTCAGATGGTATATGATATGCCGTCTGAGACCAATTTTTTAATTGCGAAATGAGTGGACGGCAAATAATTTACCGTTGAATTATTAAAAAGTAAATAAAAATAAAAATTGGATGATGTTCTTCCGTTTCATGAAGAGAGAAAAAAATTGGCATTTGTGCATAGGTGTTGGACGGGCACATCATGTACCGTCCTTCACATTTTTTGTTTTATTTATTTATTTGTTTACGGGACGACAGATCATCTGCCGTCCTTCACACTATTTAAATAAAAAAATACACAGATCTTCAAACGGTATATGATCTTCCGTTTCATCCAAAAAAACCCATTTTTTTGAGTATAGACGACTGCAGTGTTTGAGCTATTTGCTATTTCCAAAATATCCATATACCCATTTTTTAAGTTCAACGACTACAGATACTATCACTAGTGAACTGATGAAATGAACCAACTTAGCCAGTTTTTATGGAAGCTTTTCATGTTCCAAGTTTGAGCAAAGCTTGGATGAAGCTACTAACCCTATCATATCTAGTTAAGGAAACTGCGATGTCTTTAAGCTTTGATTGGAAATACAATGTATCTCCGCTTTCATGAGGTGTAACTGTTTCAGTTGGAGTATCAATTAGTTGTTTGGTTGGATCTGTTTATATATATGGTTGCAAGCATAGGAATTAATTCATAGTATTTGTTTCATTGTAGGTGATACTGTAATTGAAGAGAGTTATTTAGGGAGCATAATTGGAAAAGTATAGTGGGGGAAGACAGAGAAGTCAATACTGTTATATGTATATTTTCTTAGTGTTGTGGTTGGAGCTGTAGCCAAATTTGCATTAGCTATAAATTATAACACATTGGGGACAGAGGGGGGGGGGGGGGGGGGGGACTGTGGGACTGTGTAGGGGGTGAAGGTTCTAAATGGTGGATGCTTTTTTGTCTTTCAAAGAATTTCACTTTAGATGGCTGATGATGTGAACATATTAACGACAGTTAATAAATATCAGTGTGTTATGATAATGAAGGTATATGTTATAAGTGCGATCTAGATATCTATTGGATTCATCATCTGTCATTATTAACTACTATAAATAATAAATTTATAATATACATCTATAGATGTTACCAAAATCACTTGTGATACTCAAGAAACGTATAATAAACAAATGAGCTAATTGAGAAGTATTTTCCATAATTATTTGTGGGCTACATTTATAAAAAAAACCCGGAGTGCACTACACGTTATTTCCATAATTATAATGACAATCAATCTCTATATGCTTCGTTCGCTCATGGAAGACTGGGTTGCTTGCAATGTGTAGTGCACTCCGGTTATCACAATAAAGAGGAGTAGCTTCTGAAAGAGTGACACCCATATCTGATAACAGCCAATGAACATGAACAATCTCTCTAGTAGTTGCTGCCATTGCTCTGTACTCAGCTTCGGTCGAAGAACATGCAACAACTACATGCTTCTTACTTCGCCATGAGATCAGCGAATCACCAAAAAATAGACGGAAACCTGTGGTGGACCGTCTGGTAGTAGGATCACCTACCCAATCTGAATCAAAATATGCTCTCAGCTCTAATTTGGATGTAGCAGGCATGAATAATGAGCGAGTAATAGTACCCCGAAGATATCTGAGAATCCGAAGAAGAGCACCGTAGTGAACTGACGTAGGAGCAGAAATAAACTGACTGACAACACTGAATGCGTGAGCAATATCGGGTCTGGTCATGCATAAGTAGACAAGCTGTCCAACAACCTGTCTGTATCTAGTGGGATCAGGAAGGAGCTCACCATCAGTATGACGAAGCTTCACATGAAGCTCTAAGGCTGTATCGGCTGATCGATTGTTAGAGAGGCATGCATCGGAGATAATATCTGATGTGTATTTCTGTTGAGAAATGATTATCCCCCGAGATCCATGAGCAATCTCTAGACCCAGAAAATAACGTAGTCTGCCAAGGTCTTTCATATGGAACTGCTGGTGAAGGTATTTCTGGGTGGATGTAATACCTGCGGAGTCATCCCCAGTAACGATCATATTATTGACATAGAGTAGTAGAAGTACTGATGAGGACATCTTTCCAGTTTAGGATTTTTATTTTATTACCTTTTTTGTTTTTGGCAATTACAGCCATATGTAATCTTTTTGTAATTTTAGATTCTGAGAATATTTTGGAGATATGTTTCAAGATGTAATTGAGCCTATTTAAAGGCCCTGAGATGAATGAGAAAAGCATGCCATTAGTGATCAAAAAAACCTGTGTTGAGTTTTGCTCTTCATTTTCTCTCCCTTGTGTGATACAATCGAGATACAAATTAGGGTTTGTGATAAATCCTAATCTAGTTTTAGAATTAGTGATTAATTCTAAAATTTATCCCCAATTAAAATCCCTAATACAATTTCCCTAACCCCCCAATTACCAAAACCCTAATCCAATAACTAATCCCCCACGTCTACAGCCGCTCCCCCATTCTCTTCTCCCTTCCTTTCTCTTTTCCCGAACCTTGCTCAACTCCCGACCCCAAGCACCCAAACCCATCATCCTCCAGTTCCTCCATCTCCGCACACCTTCGCTGTCGACCCATCACCACCACGCCCCTCCACCCATCCGTGTTCTCCCATCTTCTCCCGACCACAAACCTCACCTCAAATCTACCCGAACCCTAATCTCCACAGATCGCCTCGCCATCGTCACCTCCCACTCTCGCTACCCACATCCCGACACCCCCATCACCACCTCACCCCGACCACACCTTTCATCCCCAAACTCCGACGATCCGTCACCACCACCACAGTTCCACCACTTCATCCTCGTCCGCTACCCCTCCCTCTCCTTCGCCCGACAGCCCTGACCCGCGCCGTCGCCTCCTGCCGTCGACGCCCCGCTCGCCGTCTCCCCTCAACGCCGGCGACCAGATCTGCCACTACGTGGCTTCGTTGCTGACTGTGCTTACCTTGTTGCTGTTGCTGTCCAACCCGGAGGTCGACACTGGTTTCTTCGGATTCGGTATACTCTTTCCATCTCTTCCGTATTTATGTTTTACTGCCTTATCATCTTGTATATTATCTGATTTGACTGTCGACCACAAAATACTGAGATTGAGTGATCCACATGCTAGATTAGAGTACAAATCGATATTGGATTTATTACTTGCTAACATATAGGAATTTAATTATTGATTGAGGTTGAATTATTAATTGGAATTGTTAGCATAATTCAGTTCTTGAAAATCCATCAAACCCGTTGACTGTTTTAAATTTCTAACTTAGATCAGAACCTTCATGTTGGTAAAATTAACCCATTAAAATTCTTGGAAAATTCTCTATTTTAGGGTTGGTTTTACATCAAGTACTCTCCCTTGCGGTGATGACCGTATAAACATAGAATGGTCCTGAGAACTCTGACTAAAACTAGCCTCGGTGATGACAAGGTGAAAACACTCAAACCAGGCTCGAGGGGTCTGCTTCAAACCATATATAGCCCGACGCAGCCGGCAAACATGACGAGGAGTAGAGAGGCCAAGAGGAGGATCCATAGAAACAACATCAGATAAGTTATCATGAAGAAAAGCATTCTTTACGTTCATCTGGTATAACAGCCACTGACGAATGACTTTAACAGCAAGAAGAGTGCGAACAGTAGTCATCTGTGCAACGGGAGCAAATGTCTCATCATAATCAATGCCATGCTCCTCAGTAAATTCTCGGGCTACTAGACAAGCTTTGTGCCGCTCAATAGATCTATCAGGTTGATATTTGACCTGAAGATCCACTTGCAGCTAATAGGCTGAATACTCTATAGCAGAGGAACGACATCCCAAGTGCCAGTCTGATCAAATGCACTTAACTTCTCTACAATAGCTCCTCCACTCGGGATATTGAATTGCGTCCTGATAGGTTCTGGGCTCACGTGTAGAGTGTATTGCAGTGAGATGCATAAAACTGTGGTGCGTAGGAAGCTAGGGTGGCAAAACCAAACTGGTCAGAAGGACCAGTGACATCAGGTGTATAACATGTCGGAGGAATACCAGAAGTGGAATGTGTAGACTGATAAAGTGGTGGTGGAGTGACAGGGTGTGGGGGTGAGGACGGTGGAGTTGGTGTATGTGTCGGCGAGGAAGTAGGTGGGGTGGGTGCTGGCAGCTGTGGGGATGCAGATGGTGTTTCAGTAGGGGGAATAATAGGTGTAAGGACTGCAAGAGATGTGAATGGAGTCAGAGGAGTGGGATCAAAAGGAATGTGGGAAGATAAAGTCGGGGAGCTGGCAGCAACTGGGGAATCGAGAAATCTAGCATCCTCGGGGGAGTCAGGTAGTAAGGCGAGTCTTCCACAAAGGATACATGTTAAGAAATGCGGACACGGCCCATCGATGGATCAAAACAACGATAAGTTTTGTGTTCGGGACTGAGACCTAGGTGAACACACTTAGCAGCATGAGCAGAGAGCTTCGTGCGCTCAGTGGGAGGGCGAAGGACGTAACAGGTGCACCCAAAGGTACAGAGCATACTGTAGTCGGGAGGTGAGTGATAAAGAGCCTCATAAGGCGTCGTACCAGCTAGGGCAAACAAGGGAGTAAGGTTAATGATACTAACAGAGGTCATGACAGCTTCAGCCCAGAAAGTACGAGGGGCGGAAGAGGAGAGTAAAAGTGTGCGAGCCGTCTCAAGGATGTGACGATGGTTGCATTCAACTACACCATTCTGCTCATGTGTGTGAGAGCATGATTGCTGAAAAAGCGTGCCGTGAGACTGAATGATCGATCTCATAGTGGTGGAAGTGTACTCACGAGCACCGTCCGATCGGAAATTCTTAATGCGCACACCGAACTTAGTGTGAATCATAGTCGCAAAGAACCGATAAATATCAGGTATCTCAGATCGCTGACGCATAAGAGAAATCCATGTATGTCTAGTGAAGTCATCGATGAGGGCAACATAATAGAGATAGCATTTTCACGAAGGTACAGGAGATGGTCCCTATATGCCAGAATGAACAAGTTAAAAAAGATGGGTGGTTTGAGAAGTATTTTTGTGACTAAAGGGTAGTGCGATATGTTTGGCTAAATGACAACCCTGACAATCAGATAAATATTTAAAAGTAAGGGAACCAAGGACACCACTACGAGCTAAAGTCTGGAGACGAGACACACTAATATGACCTAAACGTTTGTGCCACAGACCAGCATCAGAGGAAACAATACCGACAAAACTAGAAGTAGAGTAATGTGCACGAAGAAAATCTAGATGATGTAGACGACCCTGACGAGTAGCATGCCCAAACTCCTCACCGGTGCATGAATCAGTAATAGAATAATCGAAAGAGTCAAAAGTAACAACAAAACCACTATTGCGCAATGACTAATAGAAATAAGGTTTATGGATAAATGAGGAGTATAAAGAACATATGGTAATGTGAGAGTGAGAGAGCTAATTGCCCCTGAGTGTGTAACGAGAAGTGGTGAGCCATTAGCTGTGTGTAGAGATGGAGAGTGAGAGCGAAGTGCAGTGCAGGTGGTGAACAATGTCTGATTACTAATGAGATGATGTGATGCACCAGAATCTAAAATTCAGAACGAATTCATACCGAGAGTGGCAGAGAATGCAGGAGAAGAGGAGCCAGCATTGATAGATTGACCCATGAGCTGTAGTTCCAGTTGAGTGAGGCGTTGCTGAAGATTAGCCCAATCAGCAGGAGACGGCAAGACTGAAGTGATGGGCATAGCTGATGATGTAAAGGAAGAGGCACTGCGAGGAGGAATAAGACTAGTGCTGCTGTGACTGAGAGCACAATGAGGAGGGAGATGCTATTGGTGTCTGGACCGGGGGGGGGGGCAGGACGGTGCTACCGGTGTCGGAAGTAGAGGTGGGAAAGGATGAGGAATGATGTTAGGTGAAGTTAGGAGGCCGGAGGTAGACTGAATGTGGCGCTGCTGCTGTTTGAATCTGTAAGAGGAACGAGAGGCGGTTGCATCGGGGAAGTCAGTGGAGGCGGAAATATGTGGGAGAGATTGAAATTCCATCAAGTAGTACCTGTAATTTTTTTTTATTTTTTATTTGTTTTTGATTTTTTTGATTTTTTTTGTTTGGGAAAACAAAAAAAATTTGGATTTGGAGTTGCGGGTAGGGTAGGGTTAGGAGATATGGGTATTTGGATTTTTGGGTTTAGGGTAAGAGAGTAATAGGGTTTCGGGTATGTATTGAAAGTGGGTTCGGGTCGAGTTTGAAATATAGGGTATTGGGTTTGTGGGTTTAGGGAATTTTTTTTTGGATCTGAACAATGGTAGATGGCGGCTAGGGTTTGAGAGGAAAAGGAGAAAAAATGGACAGCTAGGGTTTTCGTATTGGAGGAAGGCGGCTAGGGGAAGGGGATTTGGACAACGGGATTTTGGGGACTTCGGGATTGGGATGAGGAAGGATGAGGGTGCTGAACGACTGGTTTGAAATATAGTGTATGTGTTGGCGGCGGTGTTGATAGCTTTCTAGGTGGTGGAGGCTATGTTGGCAATGACTCTGGAGTTCCCAACTTCAGTGGTGGCGGTATTGGGACCTATGGAAGCAACACTTCAGTTGGTGGCTATGGTAAAGAGGACGACGGCCTTCTGGATGAAATGAAAAATGGCGATTTTGAGCCTGATGACTATGCCACCAAGCGAAGCTGGACTGCTTGATGATGAAGACAGGGGGAGGAGGATGACGATAATGCTGATGTTGTTGTTGATTTGGGTAAGGGGGAAGGGGATTTCGGCGAGGATTTCGACGAAACCCTAGAAAAGCTCTGATTTTCAGATCCAATCGAAGGGGATTTTTTTTCCTTTTTTTTAATAAAAATTTTTGGATGGAGAAATTTAAGAGAAGAAAATTTGTGTAATTGGCTCTGATACCATGTTAAGATAAATCAGAGAGATGAAAACAATATTGAATTGAGAAATAACTGAGTACAATATCTCCTATATATAGGAGTGAACCAAATACAAAACTAGCCCAATACCCAATGTGGGACTATAATATCTAACAATTACTATTGGTTTGCTAACAATCCTGACAACAAGATTGTGTTTAGACCTTTTAAGGTTTAAAATTCTCGACGCTACCTATATTGTATGGCTGTATATTCATCAGATGAAAATGTTATAAACTGGTTAAGTTTCTCCTTCTCCCTTCCCATTTTAAGCTCTACAAATGTAAGACTTACTATCCATCATATTATCAAAAAAAACAAGGGTACATGATAAAACCATGGACAATTACCAGTGTCCCACATCTCTTCTACATCGTTGATATTCATGAGACATCACCAAATATACCAAACTAGAAATTTAAATTTTGGGGACTAAATTAATTAAGTTATTTTAATTGGGGGACTAAATTGCAAATGCTATATTTTGGTTGACTAAATTCTAAATATTTGGTGTTGTTGAAGCCAACAACACCAAATATTGTTGTTGTAGAAGAATATGTAATTCCAGGAAAATTCCTAAAAATTTCCAACAGTTGTTATTGATGTTGTTGAAGCCAACCATCTATTTCTTTCGTGTCAATTTTTTTTTCTTCCTAGAATCTTATAGGGAGTGTTATTATTGATCTATGTATGTAACTTCTGTAAATACGTTAAAATTCAGATGGTTAAGCACTCGAGCTTTATTATTTTTTTCTTTCTTGTCAGCTCTTTGCTAACTATTTTTTTGCTTTCTGACTGATTTTCCTTGCACAATGACACAGAGCTGATGGCGATTATGGAGCCGCAAAAGTGATGCTTAGACCTGCTTCTCCTGGTACTGGTGTGATTGCTGGTGGATCAGTGCGAATTGTGTTGGAAATGGCAGGTGTTGAGAATGCTCTCGGTAAACAGCTTGGAAGTGACAATGCCCTCAACAATGCAAGAGCCACAATCGTTGCTGTCCAGAAAATGAGGCAGTTCAGCGAAGTTGCCCGCGAGCGTGGGATTCCAATGGAGGAATTGTGGAAATGATTGCAAGCTTCTTCATTTTGGTTCAATCAAATGTACTTCATTATGCTTCATTTTTTTGTTGTTGCCAGAATTTTGTTGTTTCATTTCTTGAACTTTTAGTTTCATCTAATAGAAATGCTTCTTCAGATAGCGTGTACAATGAAACTGGATGATTGTTCATGTGTAGATTGGTAGCTGAATGCAAATTGTTGGTTGTTTTGGCGAACTGATTTTGTGCCAAGAAGTATAGATTAAGAAAATATAGCTTTATTTAATCAAATATTGTATTCAGTACATTGTCATCAAATCTCTATGCTTGCTTGTAATTATTTGCATTACATCGCTTAATCTCTAATCTTATCAACTGAGTACAATGCACTAATTGCGATCTTACCTGCACCAAGTATACAATTTCATTTTGATCCCGAGTAGCAAATGTTGCTGTAACTGCAAGTTTTACATGATTGTTTATAAGATACTGTTTAATTTACTACATTTTATGAACCATATTAAAACTGCATATGAGTGTAGAGCCTGGACAGATTACTTAGTGCTTGTGGGCTCTGCACTTCCTTTCTCGTAGTGCAAAGGTAGTTACGAAGTGTAGTTCATATAGAGCTACTCTTGTCGACGAATAAACCTGCTCTTGCTCATAGATATACTTGTGAGTCGTACAACCCGAGAGCTATCCCGTTAGTGGTAGATGTGCAAGTTGTTACTAGAGCGGCAACAAGTTGTTCTGAGAGTGATGCGAGTCATTGCCAATGTAGCAGATGTCCAAGTCATCGCCAGAGAGCGGTGGATGTGCAAGTCGTCATCGGAGTGACAGATGCGCGAGTTGTTGCCAATGTGATAGATCTGTGAGTTATCGTCAGATTTGTGAGTCATTGCCAGTGTAGTAGATGTAGTGGTCGTCATTAGTATTGTAGATGTAGGTGTCATTGACAAATATGAAATATGCAAATCATTGCAGAAGCGGTAAATGTGTGAGCCATCATCATTGACATACGTAATATCTCTGGTTGGGCTTAATAATTGTTAGGTGGGCCTAGGAATTAATTGATGTGCTCATTCAAATTATTAGTGGGCTTGTAAGATTGGACTAAACATATGAGTTGCATGAGTGTAGGTATTTAGTTTCACATTGGAAAAATCAAGAAAACTAAAGTAGTATATATAGAAAGCCTATGAATCGAAAAATATCTATTAAGCTAGCTCTTTTGGGGGAGGTTAGCACTACGATAAGGTTGAGGTAGGTTCTTAGTCTCGTAGTGACTTGATCCGGAGAATTACAGAAGATGTGTGAGTCATCACTACTACGTAGTTGCAATAATAGATGTGCGAGTCATCACCAATGTGGTAAGGCGAATGAAGAGGTGGATGAGGTGGATGTGGAGAAGGGGTTGAAAGGAGTTGGAGAGACCAGGTTCAAATTTGGATAAATGTGCATCACGTATTCACCAATCATTTTTACGGTTTTTCTGCAAATTTACTCTACTCATATAGAAGAAGATGGATCTTGAAGAACATGGAGTAAACAGACATTTCTCAGAACCCAGGACTGTGTAAGTGATAAGTCGAGGTAGGAATACAAATTGTTAGCTGGTTAATGCGTGAAAAAGATAAGAGAAGAAATGGAACTACAAAAGGAACATACATTTAAACAAAATATAGTACTATTTATCCCACCTTTAACCTCAAAAAAAAAAATTATAGTACTATTTATCTTTGAATTCATTCGCTGACAGACCCCCCGTTGTTGAGTTCGGACTACGGAATAACTCACCAATGAAATGCAAAACAATAGAATCAAAAGTAAGAGAACAAAAGTAATAAAAAACAATCACACAAGAACACAAAAGATTTTTTCGAGGTTCACCCAATGTAATGACTACTTCTCTGCGCATTGCACTCCTGCGATTTCCACTCGAAATATGAAGAACAAGTTTAAAAATCTTTCGAGAACTCACCCCAAGGTGTAGGGTTTCTGTCTTTCTCCCTCTCCCTATCTTTCTAAAGGTTGACAAAACTTTCTTTTCTCTTCTCATCCTAACCATAAAATCGTACACAATACAATATATACAAGTTTACACAAGATACTCTTCTCATCCTAACCATAAAATCGTACACAATACAATATATACAAGTTTACACAAGATATAATATCAACCGCTCATCAATCAGCGACGGACGGTCGACCGCAACTTGGGACGGTCGATAGGTCATGTCCTTCAATTGTACAGGGATCCAAAAGAGAGTAAGACGGTCGACTGCACAGTTGACTGGTCGTTCTTTTAGGTGTACAGGGTTGCTACATCGAGCAGGACGGTCGACTGGTCGTTCTTTCAAGTGTACAGGGTTGCTACATCGAGCGGGACGGTCGACTGGTCGTTCTTTCAAGTGTACAGGGTTGCTACATCGAGCGGGACGGTCGACTGCGCGGTTGACTGTGTGGTCGGTCAAGTTTGCGGTGGACCGCAACTCTGCCTGTAGCTACATGCTACTTTGAGCTGCTTGCTCCTTCTTCGACTCTTCTTCTCGTTTATCTTCTTCAACCCATTATTGTGTATTTGGATCCACAAATCCCAATAATCTCCCACTTGGAGACATATACATGAAGTCTCTAACCTGTTCTTCATTCTTCCATTGGCCTAGTGTAAGCCTGTGCCTCTACGAGTCTCCTCATCTATTAACCTAGAGACAATCCGATAGTGGTATAGCAGAACTGATGCTTCCTGCTATCTACTACCTTTGTGAGCATGTCCGCCAGATTCTTAGTGCCAAGAATCTTCGATAGCTTCAAACATTTCTTCTCAACCGCCATTCTAATAAAACGGTACCTCATTTAAATGTGCCAGTTCTAAAGTGATATGCAGAGTTTTTCGTTAAGAAAACTGTACTTTGACTGTCACATCATAGCTCTCCTATGGGTTGCTTTTTACCCAACTGTTTCATTAGCTCCTAAATCCACATCATGTCTTTCGTTGCCACTGTAAGTGTCATATATTTTGACTCCGTGGTTGGCTGTGCTACAACCTTTTGTAACTGTGAAGACCAACTAACAGCTGTACCTCCAACTATAAATACAAACCCTGTAGTACTTCTGCAACCATCACGATCGCCCAAAAATATGCATCCACATAACCATGTATATGCAAAGAATCTCTCCTAAAATAAAGAGAGTGATCTGAAGTACTTGCAAGATACCTAAGAATCCACTTCACTGCATCCTAATGTTGTTTACTTGAATTCTTCATGTAACGGCTGATAGCTCTTACTGCATGTGCGATGTCTGGCCTTGTAGACATCATTGCATACGTCAAACTCCAACGGCTGAGGCATAAGGAATAGCAACAATTTTCTCTATCTCTGCCTCCGTTGTTGAACATAAGTCCATAGATAACTTGAAGTGAGCGGCCAAGGGACAAGTGACTGGCCTCGCGTCATCCATATTGAATCTTTTCAACGCCTTCTTCACATAGTCCGCCTGAGATAACCAAAGCTTCTTGCTTTTCTTGTCTCTATTGTCGAGGATTTGCTTTCATCGAAAATTCCGAAGCTAGCACATTCTTCACATCCTTGATTTTCTCCATACATGAACCTGCTAACAACATGTCGTCCACATACAATGCCAAGATAATTATATCATTGTCCTCATATCTACAAACATACACACAATGATCCGTTTCGCATCTATCAAAATATTTTCCTCTCATGAAACAGTCAAACTTCAAGTACCATTGTCACGGTACTTATTTGAGCCCATAAAGACTCTCCTTTAGTCGACATACCATATACATCACCATGGAGAAATGATATTTTCACATCCAACTATTCTAAGTGTAAGTCTTCAACTGCCACATTACTAAGCAGAACCTGATTGAAGTCATCTTCACAACCGGTGCAAAAATCTCACTGTAATCAACACATTGTCTTTGAGAGAACCCTTTCACAACAAACCTCGCCTTATACCTCTTACTGCCATCTGCCTCATCCTTGACTCTGAAAATTCATTTGTTCATTAGAGCGTGTTTCCATATAGGTAACTTGGTCAACTCCCAAGTTTGGTTATGTTCCAAGGAGTTCATTTCGTCCGTCCTGGCTAACTCCCACTGAATTCGTGTCTTATCGTTCAAAGCCTATTCACGAGTCTCTGTCTCTCCTGAATCCGTGTACAGAAGATGCTCATGAACAACACTGGGTGGTGGATCAAATATCTTGGTTGGTCTTCTCTCTCATGTCGATCTTCTCAATGTGGGTACCGGTTCACCGATCGGTTCAGGTTCCCCAAACTGCTCTGGCTGTATATCTTGGATAACCTGCTCATTCCCAATAGGCTCACCATGAGCTTCCTGTGCTGGCTGTTGTACCTGTATCTGCTGCTGCACTGTAGGACTGTAACGCCCCTGCCCCAACTAAGACAATTTATACAATTTATCAGACAAATTACTTATAGTATAGTACAACTACCCACCACAGGCTGCCTCTCAAAAGGTGGTTAACCGGATTGGTGACTGTTGATCATAGGCTATATTATTTATAGTTATTTAATCTATTGTATTTCCCGATGTGGGACTATGTAATACACTCTCTCTCCCCTCACCAGCATCCCAAAGAACAACACTGTTCCTCTGTTCCTCCTCTCTCTTGGGCGGGCCCACTTCTCCCCCTCCACGTCAGCGAAGTAAAGAAACAACAACATTGCTGCTTTGTTCAACCGGGTGGACCCCACCCCATCATTACATTAATTCCATTTTTTCAAACTATTTACCATATTGCCATCATGCCACCCACTATATATTTTTTTATATATACTATATATTATATGTTTAGAAATTACGGGGTGTTACATACACCCTCCTTCAGAAATCAGCATCCTTGCTGAGCACGGGGCATGCACAATCTAGTGCAGGATCTACTTTCTAGCCGATGTGGAGCATCTTCTCTCCTATCCGTCCGACTAATCATCATCCCGAAATCTACCGCCCGATCAATCATAGTTTCGGGTTTTAATTGAGGCTTGTCTCGCTCACCACAGTCCCGAAATCTACCGCCCGACTGGGATCGCTCACCACAGTCCCGGAATCCACCGCCCGACTATATAGACATACCCCACACTCAGTGTCGAAAGTCGGCCCTGATACTATTTATAACGGCCCTACACCAAACTCAGATAATTTATATAATTTATCAGACAAATTATTTATAGTATAGTACAACTGCCCACCACAGGCTGTCTCTCAAAAGGTGGTTAACCAGGTTGGTGACTCTTGATCATAGGCTATATTATTTATTATTATTTTAATCTAGTTCAATTCCCGATGTGGGACAATTTTAAATCATCTATTTTTCTTAATCTCGTGAGAACACACAGCTGATGGGCCCCCACATATCGCCACGGCACCTAGTGACGTCAGCAACAGCAGAGAGCTGCTGCTCTTCCACAAATCCCCGGGTGGCCCCCGCGGTGACATCATGGTGACGTCACCGCAACACAACCCTTGGCTGTCTTTCAACGTGTGGGCCCCCCTTTCACTTTTTATTACTCTTATATATATATATATATGCCTTTAGAAATTACTGGGTGTTACAAGGACCCCTACTAGTAGGATAGTCTTCAGAATCAGAATCAGAATCTAAATCTGAGTTTGAATCTGAATCTGACTCTGTACTAATTATACTGCCTTGACCTGTGTGTCTGTCCTTGTACAAGACCTCTTCATTGTACACTACATTCCTGTTACGAATGACCTTGTTATCCACAAAATCTCAAAGTCTGTAACCAAACTCATCACCGCCAAAGCCAATGAATTCACACTTTTTTGATTTTGAATCCAGTTTCTTTCTTTCTTTCTTGTCAATTAGTGAATATGCAATACAACCAAAAACTTTCAAATGCGAATAATTGACAATTTTACTTGATCATAGCTCTTGCGGAATGACCCCATCAAGAGTATTAGACGGACAATGGTTAATCAAGTACACTGATATATCCATTGTAGTGGCCCAAAGATGGACTAGAAGACCCGCCTAAAGTCTCATGCATCTCGTCCTTTCGAGTATCGTGCGGTTCATTCTTTCTGCTACCCCATTCTCCTGTGGAGTCCTAGGAACTATCCCGATTTGTTGGATACCTTTCTTTGCCAGACAGCTAACAAACTCTTTACCTGTGTACTCACCACCATTGTTTGACTTTAATGCTTTCACCTTGCAACCCGTCTCATTCTCAACCCTGGCTTTCCAAGCTTTGAATGCCTCAAACACATGATTTCTCGCGAATTGCATGAACCCAAACTTTCCTTCTAGCATCATCGATGAATGTGACGAAGTATCTCTTACCACCATAAGAAAATTTCTGAGCTGGACCCCACACATTTGTATGTACCAACTCTAACTTCCTAAGCTTCTTCTCACACCTATTAACTGAAAGCTAACTGTCTCCTGTTTGCCCATCACGCAGTTCTCACAAAAATCCATCTCAACCTTCTTAAGTCCCGACAAAAGATCCCTAGAACAAAGCTGCTTGACACTTTTTTCACCAATGTGCCTCAGCCTGACATGCAATAGAATTGAAGAAGAACTACCTACTGATGCTGTAGTAATGATATCACCTGAATCACCTTTTCTTAGTAAGTATAACGTGTCACCACGCTTTTCTTTTGCCACCAACTTGACACTGGTAGTGATCACCTTCCATTCTCCATGTCCAAATGTTGTTGTGAATCCTTCTTTGTCTAGTTTACTAATCGAGATCAAGTTCTTCCTTAAGCTCAGAATATGTCATGTGTCATTCAAAACCAACTGCCCGCCATTATGAGCCTTCACTCCCACTATGCCTTTACCTACAACAGGACATATTTGCCCATTTCCAACTAAGACTGCACCAAAATCACATGTCCTATAATTCTCAAAACATCCCTCATTGGTGTACAATGATAAGAAGCACATGAGTCTATATCTTAATCATCTTGCATAACATCAAATCCAGCAGATAAACACAATTTATCTAAACGGGGTTCAATACTTACCACATTGGCTACATGTGACCGTGCTTGTGCTTTCTTATACTCTTCGCATTGGTCTCTCTTGTGTCCCCGCTTCTTGCAGTGCCAACGCTCACCTTTGCAATGTCTTGTTCTTGACTTGGACTTGTGATTCCTACTTTGCGATGTAGCTCCCCGAATTTCTAATAAGATATCTTAGAAAATACGTGGCACATTCCCAGCGATCCACTTCAATATAATATTAAACACAACCAACACCACTAAAATTTTTAACTTTTATTACAACAAACATTTACAAAACACAGCGGAATTCAAACAAACTCAACTCATAATTTCTTTTATTTACCACACAAAATATCTCATTTTGCCTTTACATGTTACACAAAACTCTTATTAAATCACTTTTCTCAAAAACCAACTCAAGCATCCCATCTCCAACTCTAAGCAACAACCTGCAACATATGAGGCTAGAGATGATCCCTAACCCCCAAACTAAAGGGGTCAGCCATAAATGATGTAAGTGACAACAACAAACAACATAAATAAAACTTAAGCATGGATTCATAAGTAACATATAGTGAATCAAAATATTTAAAATATGAGATAACACGAAATGTAACAACAAGTGATACCAACCAAGTGTTAAGTATAAAAAACAGGAAAACCACATGCATACAACAAGTCAAGAAAACACAATTGCTATATGTGGACTCTCTAATGCGTACTTGTCGAAGTCTATGCATCCCATTCTACATAGGTTCGGTGCAAGCCCTTAACGTCTTCACTTCATAGGGTTCAATCCCCCGCTATGCAACTAATCCTATCACGATGACTACTACGAGATAAAGGCAAACTGTGAGAATTAGCCCATGCTTGATAATTCCGGAGATAGATCCCACATCTTAGGCATTTTACCTGGATAATTCCGGAGATCATCCCACATCTAAACATTGACACATCACCACATGAATACCACATGTGCGTCGCCTTGACTTTGATAATTCCGGAGACCAATCCCACATCGCAAGCAAACCACTTGGGTAATTCCGGAGATAGATCCCACATCTCAGGTAATTTACCTGGATAATTTTGGAGATCATCCCACATCTTAAGAAAGTTACTTGGATAATTCCGGAGATTAAATCCCACATCTAAAGCCATACTGAGGTGCATAGCTCATGTCCCGTTCATCATATCACCACTAGTGCCTGTCCTTATTAACTTTGGGTTACTTAATTACTCAACGAATCTCCTAGAGTGGTGTACCCTACCGACCTAAACTCAAAACTGAATAACTGAAATGCCTCAACGGACCTCAACAAAACAACTCAACACCGGTATACTAGGGTCACGCACCTCTAGAGACTCAAACTCAATATCTAAACCAAAGTGCCACTAAACAAAGTGGCTCAACTGAATGTCTTAAATCAAATGCTTAACTGAATATCTTAGAAACAAATGCTTAACTGAAAGCAAAGTATGGACTGAATTATCTGAGAACCAAACACTCGAGGGACACTCAAGTTACAAAACTTATCAACACCAGTCGACTTAAGCTGTGGTAAGTCGACTGTCCAGAAGGGCAATTATCCAAAATTTTACAAAAATAAACTAAGTCACAGCAGTCGACTTAAAAAGGCTTCAGTCGACTTGCCCGAGATATATTCCAATAATTTTCGCAAAAATATTCTAAGTATATAAGTCGACTTAAAGAAGTTTTAGGTCGACTGTACAGACAAGAAACTGAGATAATTTTACAAAAGAAGTTCTAAGTATACCAGTCGACTGACAAGGGTCTCAGTCGGCTGTCCAGAACGGAATTTCAAAGATACTAAAATACAACAGCAGGTTCGTACCAGTCGACTGATAGGTATACCAGTCGACTGTCGGCCTACAGTTTTCATAGCTTAGGTCTGATTACAATAATCAAATCTGAGGTTTTCTAAAGAAATAGTTCGTATTCAGGCAAAATGACAAATCTTCAAGAATCTTCATTATGGGTATATTACTCAAAACATCAAATATGTCAAAACTCAAGTTCTCTTGTTCTAGATCACAAATTCTTTTATTAGGGTTTCTCAAGACTAAATTCTTTCTCACTCTCAATAAAAGTTTGATTTACAATATGTAAGATCCAGGTGTTCCTCATCCGATCAAAATCATACTCAAATCTTAATAACACGGTTTTATAAATAAGGATCTACTAATCATTCTTTAGATTTCACAACATGGTATAAACAACAGTCATTATTCACATGAATCATACCACAATACAAGATCTATATTATTCACAACATCAAATCAAACAATGTTGCCATTCGCATACATAGATCAACAACAAGACAAATTATAACATTCACAAAACAAAGACAAAATACACAATGTCACTCACCTTTAGATTGAGAAAAAGTCCACGAAAGTCTTCCTTTTGCTAGATCCAAAAACTTCTTTTTGCTCCTCCAAACAAATCACCAAAATCTGTATATTTTCAACAATGACGGCTGGGAAAAATCCCTTAAATATCCGGGAAGAGGTTTAGGGTTTTCACCCATACTTTTGCAAAACAATCCTTTCCAAAATACAATTTCACATATATAGGTATAGTCTTGGAAATCTAATCAAAATTCATTTAAATTAGGATTTAAAAGAAAATATACTTCTAAATCTCAACCAATACTGATCCAAACGTCCAGAAAATATATTTTGCATTTTAACCCTTAAAATGTCAAATTTGCAAAAAGGTCATTCTTTTCTCAAAAATTGCAAATAGTTCCAATTAATTTCAGAAAATTTGGAAAAATACTAAATAAATCCCAAATATTAAATAATGATTTTTTCATAAAGAAAACTAAATTTTCAAACTTCTCATAAAAGTATTTGCACGTGTTTTGCACGTGTATGGAGATAAATCTTTTAGAAAATATTAATTAAATCTCCAAAAATCAATTTAAATTCATTTTCAAATATAAAAAAATAATATTTGAAAATACGGGGTTCTACATCACTCCCTCCTTAGAAGAGTTCTGTCCTCAGAACTACTACTAATGAGTCCAAACAACATACCAACAAAAAAACGACAGCTCATAAATAGGACGTAGTCCAAACAATTGTATATGACAACATAATCAAAATAGAAGAATACAAATTACATCAATCAATGGTACAAACATTCAAAGGAATTACAATCACACCAAAGAAATACACTCATACAAAAAGTTCAGGGAAATCCTTCTGCATGCGATCCTCTGGCTCCCAAGTAGCCTCCTCGAACTGCTGATTCCTCCACAACACCTTGACCATAGGTATCACCTTCCTCCTCAGAACTTTCTCTCTACGGTCCACGATCTCAACAGGCTGTTCCTTGTAACTCAAGTTTACCTGTAGATCTTCAGGAATCTCTACCAACTGATGATTTTGATCTGGCACATACTTCCTCAACAATGACACATGGAATACATCATGTACTTGTGCCAACTCCTCTGGAAGCTTCAATCTATAAGCGATCTTGCCAATCCGCTCCATGATCCTGTACAGCCCAATATACCTTGGCGCCAATTTGCCTTCTTTACCAAACCTGATCACTCCTTTGGTCGGAGACACCTTGAGAAAAACTGCATCCCCAACTTCAAACTCCAAGTCTCTTCGTCGAGTATCAGCATAACTCTTCTGCCGACTCTGAGCCTCGACCAACCTCTTGCGAATCAGCTCAATCTGCTCCGATGTCTGCTGTACGATCTCAGGACCATACATTTGCCTCTCGCCAACCTCATACCAACAAACAGGGGTCCTGCACCTCTGCCCGTACAAAGCCTCATACGGTGCCATCCCGATACTCGCATGGTAACTGTTGTTATAAGCAAACTCAACCAATGCCAAGTATCTCTCCCAACTACCACCGAAATCCATAACACAAGCTCTCAACATGTCTTCCAGCACTTGATTCACCCTCTCCGTCTGACCATCGGTCTGTGGGTGAAAAGCGGTACTGAAATCAGTTCTGGTGCCTAAAGCTGCTTGTAGGCTCTTCCAAAACCTTGAAGTGAACCTTGCATCTCTGTCGGATACAATCGACACAGGAACTCCATGAAGTCTTATAATTTCACCAATGTACAACTCAGTCAATTTCTCCATCGACCAAGTAATCTTCATGGCTAGAAAGTGAGCCGACTTAGTCAAACGGTCCACAACAACCCAAATCGAGTCATTGCCCTTCGAACTTCTTGGCAAACCCGTGATGAAATCCATACTGATATTCTCCCATTTCCACTCCGGAATGGGCAACGGCTGTAACAAACCTCCAGGTCTTTGATTTTCTGCTTTGATCTGCTGACAAGTTAGACACCTTGCCACAAAATTTGCTACATCTCTCTTCATACCAGACCACCAAAAGTGCTGTTTGATGTCCCTGTACATCTTCGTGCCTCCTGGATGAACTGACAATAATGTACTGTGTGCTTCCTGCAAGATACTCTCCCTCAAATCTGCATTATCTGGAACACACAACCTCTCACCCAACCAAAGAACTCCATCTTGGACACGAAACTCTGATAGCTTGCCATCTGAAACCTGTTGCAATATCTTCTGAATCTCTGAGTCTGATCTCTAACCTTCCACAATCCCTCTCAAGGACGGCTGCAGCCTCATCTGAGCCAAAGATGCCCCTAAACCCTGCAACACCACCTCGATACCTGCCTGATCGATCTCTGCTGCCAACTCTCTTCGAGTAGTGATCAAACTTGATAAACTACTCTTCCTGCTAAGTCCATCAGCCACCACATTCGCCTTGCCCGGATGATACTTGATCTCGGGACGAATGTGTTCCAGTACTTCCAACCACCTTCTCTGCCGAAGATTTAGATCCTTCTGTTGATAAATGTACTTCAGGCTCTTGTGGTCGGTGTACATGTTAACCTTCTCCCCATAGACATAATGCCTCCACAGCTTCAAGGCATAAATGATAGCTGCTAGCTCCAAATCATGCGTCGGATAATTCTTCTCATGCGGACGCAATTGCCTCGAACTATAAGCAATAACCTTTCCTTCTTGCATCAAGACACAACCCAAACCTCTGAGAGATGCATCACTGTAGATATCATAATCCTTCCCAGCTTACGGCAAAGCTAAGATAGGTGCAGTAGTCAAACTTTCCTTTAACTCAAGGAAACTCTCCTCACACTTATCGGTCCATACAAATGCCACATTCTTCCGGGTCAAACCTGTCAAAGGAACTATAATCTGAGAATAACCCTGGATAAATCTCCTGTAGTAACCAGCTAATCCCAAGAAACTTCTGACTTCCTTCACAGACGTTGGCCTGGGCCAATCCTTCACTGCTTCAACTTTCTGAGGATCAGTGGCCACTCCCTCCTTAGAAAGAATATGACCAAGGAAAGCTACCTCAGACTTCCAAAACTCACACTTCGACAACTTGGCATACAAGCTATGCTCCTGCAATTTCTGTAATACCGCTGTCAAGTGCATAGAATGATCCTCCTCCGACTTCGAATATACCAAAATATCATCGATGAAAACCACCACGAAGGAGTCAATAAATGGCCTCAAAACCCAATTCATCATATCCATGAAAACTGCTGGCGCATTCGTCAACCCGAATGACATTACAAAGAACTCATAGAGTCCATGACGAGTCCTGAAAGCTGTCTTACTCACATCTTCCTCCTTGACTCGAACCTGATGATACCCTGATCTCAAATCAATCTTCGAAAACACAGCTGCTCCTCGAAGCCTGTCGAACAAATCATCAATCCACGACAGTGGATACTTGTTCTGAATAGTCACCCTATTCAACTCCCTGTAGTCAATGCATATTCTCATTGACCCATCCTTCTTCTTGACCAATAACACTGGCGCTCCCCACGGAGAAGAACTCGGCCTGATAAGCCCTTTGCTCAACAGCTCCTCAATCTGCTTCTTCACTTCATCTTGCTCTACAGGTGCCATCCTGTATGGAGCCTTAGAAATCGGCGCACTCCCCGGCTGAACATTAATGCAAAACTCCACATCTCTCTGCGGCGGTAATCCTGGAAAATCATCCAAGAACACCTGAGGAAAATCTCTGACAACCGGAATGCCCTTGACTTCATCTGGAATTGCCATCTTAGATACCATTGCAGCCACCTTCAGAATCTTCTTCTTCCCTTGGAAGGTCACTGCGGGTCCACCAGGTACTTTCACCAACACCTCTTTCTGCTTGCATTCAATTGTGGCATCATATATTGCCATCCAATCAATGCCCACGATGACATCCACACCCAAGACTTTCAGCTCGATCAAATCAATGCCGAACAACCTCCCACCAATCTCGATATCACAGCCCTCGTAATATCGATCCGCAATCAACTCTTCACCTGACGGCATTGCCACCGACAAAACTCTGCCTAGAAACAACTTAGGTTCCACACCTAAGATCTTTGCAAAATTTGGCGATACAAAAGTATGCGATGAACCAGTGTCAAATAAAACCTTTGCCTTTATTCCATTAATTAAAACAACTCCTGTTACAATAAGAATGATACTCAATCTTAAATTGTTCTCAAATAAAGGTTTTACTTATTACATTGATTCAAAATAAAAATCAGAATTCTTGCATACCCTGTATTACATCTTCCGAGTTACCAGCATCCTCCTCGGTTAATGCAAATACTTGCCCTTGCCTCTTCTGAAATTTGCTTCCACCTGAGTCATCCTTCCTCAATTGTGGACAATGGGGCTTAGAATGTCCTGCCTGCCCACACTGGGAACAAATATGCTTCGCTAACTTCGGACATGCTGACCTGTAATGTCCTGCCTCCTTGCAGTAATAACAGATCACTCCCTGAGCTGCAGGTGCCTTCTGCACCGGATCACTGAACTTGGCCTGCTTTGCGGGGAATCCCTTCCCACTCTGGCCTGATGCTGGCCTCTTGTTCCGGTTCCATGTATCTTGCCTCTTCTGGAACTGGTCCATGTCCTCCTCAGTCATAGCTGCTCTCCTGACCAGCTTGTCGAACCTTCTGATACCCAACGGGATCATCCTCGACCTCAAGTTTGGCCTCAAGTCTTGCTCAAACTTTTTGGCCTTCTTTGCCTCATCAACGACCAACTCTGGTGCATACCTCGAAAGCTGAGCAAACTTGGTCTCATACTCCCGCACGGTCATGCTGCCCTGCTGAAGGTTCAAGAACTCGGTCGCCTTCTTCTCCTGAACATCTAGGGGAAAGAAGCGATCCCTGAATTCCTCCAGAAAAGTTTCCCAAGTCATCGGCTGATCTCCCAATGTCCTTTTCACCGACTCCCACCAGACACCAGCGTCCTTCTCAAGCTGCATCGACGCTAACTTCACCTTGCTGGCTGCTGGAGTCTCCGATGCCTCGAAGATCGTCTTCATCTTCCTAATCCAATCATCGGCTGCAGTTGGATCAGCTTGCCCCTCAAAGACTGGCGGCCTCATCCTCTTAAAGGATTCGATCTGCTTAATAGGGTCGGCGTTCACCAATCCTTGTCCAGCTCCATGATTTGGCTGCGGATTCGGCTGCTGATTCTGAGTTTGCGCCAAATTGAATGCCATCAGCGTATTCAGCGTCTGGTACACCTTGGCGAATTCAGCCTCAAGGTCAATTCCCGTTCCTCGAGAACTACCAGATCCATCCTTATTGTTGCCACCATTCCTGTCCCTGGGTGCAACCATTCTGAATACTGCAAAACGAGGGAAAAGTTAGAGCATCACACATAATTCAAACTCACATCAATATCCTTTGGCAAAATTTCAATTGAATCCCAAAGGTAAAACATCATGTTCAGTTCTATGTGATACCCACTCTTTAATGTCCACACCTAGGTACTCACACTCTAGTGTCCATACCTAGGTTATTTTTATGTCATGTTTAGTATTACTATTGAAGTGTGCTCTGATACCAATCTCTGTAGCGCCCCAAATTTCTAATAAGATATCTTAGAAAATACGTGGCACATTCCCATCGATCCACTTCAATATAATATTAAACACAACCAACACCACTAAAATTTTCAACTTTTATTACAACAAACATTTACAAAACACAGCGGAATTCAAACAAACTCAACTCATAATTTCTTTTATTTACCACACAAAATATCTCAATTTGCCTTTACAAGTTTACACAAAACTCTTATTAAATCACTTTTCTCAAAAACCAACTCAAGCATCCCATCTCCAACTCTAAGCAACAACCTGCAACATATGAGGCTAGAGATGATCCCTAACCCCCAAACTAAAGGGGTCAGCCATAAATGATGTGAGTGACAACAACAAACAACATAAATAAAACTTAAGCATGGATTCATAAGTAACATATAGTGAATCAAAATATTTAAAATATGAGATAGCACGAAATGTAACAACAAGTGATACCAACCAAGTGTTAAGTGTAGAAAACAGGAAAACCACATGCATACAACAAGTCAAGAAAACACAATTGCTATATGCGGACTCTTTAATGCGTACTTGTCGAAATCTATGCATCCCATTCTACATAGGTTCGGTGCAAGCCCTTAACGTCTTCACTTCATAGGGTTCAATCCCCCGCTATGCAACTAATCCTATCACGATGACTACTACGAGATAAAGGCAAACTGTGAGAATTAGCCCATGCTTGATAATTCCGGAGATAGATCCCACATCTTAGGCATTTTACCTGGATAATTCCGGAGATCATCCCACATCTAAACATTGACACATCACCACATGAATACCACATGTGCGTCGCCTCGACTTTGATAATTCCGGAGACCAATCCCACATCGCAAGCAAACCACTTGGGTAATTCCGGAGATAGATCCCACATCTCAGGTAATTTACCTGGATAATTCCGGAGATCATCCCACATCTCAAGAAAGTTACTTGGATAATTCCGGAGATTAAATCCCACATCTAAAGCCATACTGAGGTGCATAGCTCATGTTCCCGTTCATCATATCACCACTAGTGCCTGTCCTTATTAACTTTGGGTTACTTAATTAATCAACGAATCTCCTAGAGTGGTGTACCCTACCGGCCTAAACTCAAAACTGAAGAACTGAAATGCCTCAACGGGCCTCAACAAAACAACTCAACACCGGTATACTAGGGTCACGCACCTCTAGAGACTCAAACTCAATATCTAAACCAAAGTCCCACTAAACAAAGTGGCTCAACTGAATGTCTTAAATCAAATGCTTAACTGAATATCTTAGAAACAAATGCTTAACTGAAAGCAAAGTATGGACTGAATTATCTGAGAACCAAACACTCGAGGGACACTCAAGTTACAAAACTTATCAACACCAGTCGACTTAAGCTGTGGTAAGTCGACTGTCCAGAAGGGCAATTATCCAAAATTTTACAAAAATAAACTAAGTCATAGCAGTCGACTCAAAAAGGCTTCAGTCGACTTGCCCGAGATATATTCCAATAATTTTCGCAAAAATATTCTTAGTATATAAGTTGACTTAAAGAAGTTTTAGGTCGACTGTACAGACAAGAAACTGAGATAATTTTACAAAAGAAGTTCTAAGTATACCAGTCGACTGACAAGGGTCTCAGTCGGCTGTCCAGAACGGAATTTCAAAGATACTAAAATACAACAGCAGGTTCGTACCAGTCGACTGATAGGTATACCAGTCGACTGTCGGCCTACAGTTTTCATAGCTTAGGTCTGATTACAATAATCAAATCTGAGGTTTTCTAAAGAAATAGTTCGTATTCAGGCAAAATGACAAATCTTCAAGAATCTTCATTATGGGTATATTACTCAAAACATCAAATATGTCAAAACTCAAGTTCTCTTGTTCTAGATCACAAATTCTTTTATTAGGGTTTCTCAAGACTAAATTCTTTCTCACTCTCAATAAAAGTTTGATTTACAATATGTAAGATCCAGGTGTTCCTCATCCGATCAAAATCATACTCAAATCTTAATAACACGGTTTTATAAATAAGGATCTACTAATCATTCTTTAGATTTCACAACATGGTATAAACAACAGTCATTATTCACATGAATCATACCACAATACAAGATCTATATTATTCACAACATCAAATCAAACAATGTTGCCATTCGCATACATAGATCAACAACAAGACAAATTATAACATTCACAAAACAAAGACAAAATACACAATGTCACTCACCTTTAGATTGAGAAAAAGTCCACGAAAGTCTTCCTTTTGCTAGATCCAAAAACTTCTTTTTGCTCCTCCAAACAAATCACCAAAATCTGTATATTTTCAACAATGACGGCTGGGAAAAATCCCTTAAATATCCGGGAATAGGTTTAGGGTTTTCACCCATACTTTTGCAAAACAATCCTTTCCAAAATACAATTTCACATATATAGGTATAGTCTTGGAAATCTAATCAAAATTCATTTAAATTAGGATTTAAAAGAAAATATACTTCTAAATCTCAACCAATACTGATCCAAACGTCCAGAAAATATATTTTGCACTTTAACCCTTAAAATGTCAAATTTGCAAAAAGGTCCTTCTTTTCTCAAAAATTGCAAATAGTTCCAATTAATTTCAGAAAATCTGAAAAAATACTAAATAAATCCCAAATATTAAATAATGATTTTTCATAAAGAAAACTAAATTTTCAAACTTCTCATAAAAGTATTTGCACGTGTTTTGCACGTGTATGGAGATAAATCTTTTAGAAAATATTAATTAAATCTCCAAAAATCAATTTAAATTCATTTTCAAATATAAAAAAATAATATTTGAAAATACGGGGTTCTACATGCGATATCCCTCTGTTGTTATTTCTACCACGGTTATCAATTGACAGCGCGACGTTGCTAGGATATGACGTCAAAGACTCTCTGTGTCTTTGCCGTCTTGCATCTTCATTCAAGATACTGCTTATAATATTATTTAGAGTTGTCACATCGGTCATAGTGCTTGTAACAGTCTGCTCTATTGTGTCGTAATTATCAGGAAGACTAGATAGTAACAACAATGATTGTGCCCTTTCCTCAAACTTCAAACCTGAAAATTTCATCTGATTGTAAACCATATAGAAATTTTTGATGTGCTCCGCAACCGAACCCCTTTCCGACAATTTCATGTTGATCAACTTCTTTAGGTGAAGTATCTGGTTCGCTGCATTCGGTTTCTCAAACATATTTGTCAAGATCTCCATTACTTCCTTCGCGGTCTTTACCTTCTCAATATGAAATAACGACTTCCTACTCAGTGATAACTGAATCTGTCTAAATTCTTTCTGATCTGATCTGTTCCAAGCTGCCAATGCAACCAGATCGTCCTCCGTCCCTTATTGCTTCACGTTTAACAATGGACCATCTAGATCATTCTGTCGGAGATACACTATCATTTGGATCTTCCTGTAACATCCTGAATTTTCAAATAATTAAATATAAAGTTTTTCATTTGTTTACATGTGTTTTGCACGTGCAAATTAATGTGTGTTTTTCAGCTTTAAAATTATTCTTATGTCATGAATAAATATTTTCTTCTCTTTTAAAATTAAAGCCTATTATTAATTCTTAGGCCTAATAGTCTAATTCTATCCCACTTAAATTAATTAATTAATTAATTAGAGAGCCCATGGTTTTTAGCCCACTAGTTAATTTTATTAATAATTAATACAACTTGTACTGTAGACTTGATCAAGTAGCAAATAAATTAACACTCAAATGAACAAACTAATTTGTAGTTTGCACGGAGAGGCACATGCAAATTGAATAAGAAAGAGGGTGGCCAGCCCATAGCTTTGAGAGATGGGGAGAGTGGAGGAGTGGAGGAATGGTTACTTGATATGGGTAGTTCTTATAACTCCCAAATGTATCCTAGCCCTTCATCCAAACTCATCTCAACCCTTCATTTGAGCTTGAGTTATGTATAAATAGCTCCTTGGCCATTCATTTCTCTTCACACTTAGAATTTTCAAGAGAAAGATAGGAATTTTGTAAGAGAAAAGAAAGAGTTGTGTGAGAAAAAGATTGAGTGTTTGTGTGTTTGTGTGCCCTTGTACTCGGAGGCCGGCTAGCACATCAAGGAGGAGGAGTAACCTGGCCAACACATCAAGGAGGTCTCGGTGTGCACTAGCTTGGAGGAGAAGGCTCACAACTAGGGGAAGTCGATCGTACTTTCAAGGAGTTCTTAGGAGTTTTCTTTTGTTCTTCATAAGGTGGATGATTTCTCAAACTTCTAATATAGATGCCATGCTAGGATTTTTAATTTGTGAAAATGTTAGAAACAGGTAGAAGAATTTCCATATACTTGCTTGAAGAGACTAGTAAGAAAGAGAGGAACTCTAGTTTATCTACATGAAAAATTTAGTAAAATGTTTGGAATGTATTAATTAAGATTTGTTATGATGCTTTGTTAATATATTTGCATGCTAGAATACATATGAATTGATAAATCATGATTATATGAAAATTGTAATTATGAATGAATTGTAGAATACAAAATAATATCCATGAATTATGAAATAAATTGATTAGTTGCAATAAGTGTATTTTAATTGCATCGTATGAGTAATACTGTATTCACTGGAGTATTATTTATGTTGTCTCTTTGAAACATAAGAAAATGATTAGTTTTGTAAACATAAAACTAACTTAAGAGCTTTGATTGGGTTAAAGAATGAAAAATTATACCAACACGTCGTGAACAAATGGGGAACAAGTAGATAAAAAGATCCATTTAGAAAAGGAAAATTTTCAATGTCGAAAAATGTATTAATGTTCTACTTTTCAAAAGAAATAAGAGAAATAGACTTCTATGTGATTAAAAATGTGAATTTTGAAAATCTAAGAAAATATAAGTTACTATTTTTCAAAGAAATACATTCTGGAAAAAAATTTAGATTTTTATGAGAACAAATTAATTGAGAAAAATCGAGTTTATTAAAGAAAGAACTAGATACAGTGCAGTCCCATACAAAAAGTGTCAACCAACCTTGTATCAGTTAGTCACTTAAGACCTTCTGGTCTTCAGGTGCATTTTGGGTATGTTACTATTCATAGGCAGGGGTACTGGTCTTGGGTTCGAGTCTTGCAAGAGACTTTGTTTTTTCTGAAAATTCGATTTTAAATCAAATCCGAAAACCAGACTTTAAGTACAATTTGAGTTCCATCTATATCGGTTAGTCACTCTGGTCTGTCTGGTCATCGGGTGCGCTTTGGGTTGGTTACTATTCACGGGGGGGGGGGGGGGGGGGGTATGGGTTCGAATCCGCGGCCTTTGGCCATTTGTTTGATTTTTTTGAGTATTTTTAAGAGTATAAAAAAATGAGAAAAAATACTAGAATTCTTCTAAAATTTCCTAGACTTCATGAAAATTATTTCTAGAATATTTGACTTATTACAATGAGAATTAGCAATAATTTTGGGAAGAAAAACTCGATAAATTTTTCTTAGAATATGATTTTAAGAAAAGGGAATATTTGAATATAAAGAAATTTTGTGTAGAAATTAAAATGAGATTTTTGATATGGAAAATTTGAGTAGTTAAATATGAAATTTTGTTGTCTAAATTATGCAAATGTGCATGAAAAAATGAAATAAGAAGAACATGATAAAATGTGGAAATTTGTGAGTATGAACACTCATTTTGATGAACATGAAAACAGATTGAAACTAGAATTTTAGCTAAGTCCTTACATCGGCATGAATAAAATTTTGAAAGAGAAATGTGATGATAAAAGACAAAAATTGGGTCATGGTTAATGATTGATGTTTAAGATCGGTATAGAGGTAACACTAACTCTAGGGTATTATTTTTATTCATGATTCAATTATCTAAGAATTAGACACATAGTGGAGATGTGATGAAAGTAAGAGAAAAACACAAGTATGAGGTCCTCGGATCTACGGTGTGAGAGTACTCACAGGCTGCCTGCATGATGCGTCATGTCATGACGTGGATACATCTCCAGAATTATCGGGACCGTGGCGACGCTTGTGGGCTGTTTGGTGAATACGTAGTGACATCGTTCTATGACAGAGGCGAATTGTCCATAGGTTGTCTGCATGATGCGTCATGTCATGACCTGGGATTTCCCTCCAGGCTGTCTGGGCATGGGTTCATAACTCATAGAACACCTAGGATACTTGCCGTAGTTACCGTAGTAGTTTAATTCATAGCGAGGGATCCAACCCTACAAGATGAAGAACGGTTAAGGGCTTGCCCTGGGATTTATGTAGAATGGGATGCATAAGTTCGAACAAGTGTGCATTAGTATCATGAAACAACAAGTAATTGCATTTAAGACTAAGTGCACAATCACACACGACATCAATAAGATAGTCCCCCTTTAGTTTTGTTTGTAAACAAGTGTGTGCTTTCCAAGTAAGAGAAATTGATGTATTATATTCTAGCGTATGCAACTGACGTGCCCACAGTTTCTATGCAGGACAAATTGATTGAAAGGACTAAAGAAGGAAAGCTAATTAAAGAAATGTTCAAATTGTTATTAATTCATGTATCATGTTGTAATTTATAATTCCGCTGCGTTGATGTAAAAACATTGTTGTATCAAAAGTTTTAAATTCCTTGTAAAATTGTACGAAGTGAAGTGTAAAGATCTTGTTGAACTTCGAATTCAGACTTATTTGGAATTCGGGGTGTTACACTTCCACATTGTGAAATCTGTTCAATCGAGCTTCTTGACTCTACTCTTGTCCTCCATCTCAATCAACGCTACCAACCTGGTGCTCTGATACCACTTTGTTGAGTTCTGACTGCAGAATAACTCACCAACAAGATACAAAACAAGATACAAAACAATAGAATCAAATGCAAGATAACAAAAATAATCAAAAGCAATCACACAAGAACATACAAGATTTTTTTGAGGTTCAGCCAATGCAATGGCCACTTCCACGCGCAGAGGCACTCATGCGATTTTCACTAGAAATATGAAGAGCAAGTTTACAAATCTCTCAAAACTCACCCCAATGTGTAGGGTTTCTCTCTATCTCCATCTCTCTCTGACGGCAGATAAAACTTTTTTTTCTCTTCTCATCATAACCCTAAAATCGTACACAATACAATATATGTATGTTTACACAAGATCTAATCTCAGCCGCTTATCAATCAGTGACGGGCGATCGATCGCAACTTGGGACGGTCAACCGGTCATGTCCTTCGACTGTATAGGGATCTAACAGAGAGTCGGACGGTCGACTGCAGGGCTGACTGATCGTTCTTTCAAGTGTACAGGGTTGCTGCATAGAGCGGAACGGTTGACTGCGCGGTCGACTGTGTGGTCGGTCGGGTGTGCGGTCGACCGCAACTTCGGTTGGTTGACCGCAACTCTACCTGCAGCTACAGGCTGCTTGCTCCTTCTTTGACTCTTCTTCTCGTCTGGTTTCTTCAACCCATTATCTTGTATTTGGCTCCACAAACCCCAACACCCATAGGGTAAAATCAACAAAATTTACTAAAAAAACTCAAGAAAAGGAGGGGGAAAAAACATAATTTAAAAACATACATAAAACACATTTTATTATTCATCTCAATAAGAACACAAACCAAGTTTTTCATTAATTTTGAGAGGCAAAATCTCACAAAAGGAGAAACTTACAGAAAATAAAAAAAGATGCATAAATTGACAAACAGAGGTAACAATTCTAAACCGATGTTCTTCTTCTTCTTCTTCTTCTTCCTCCTCTAATCTCTCCAGATCTCTCTCTGGAAGATGACATAGAAAGATGCGTAATATGACCAATATATAATAACTGCTTAGAAGCAATTTCATAAGGTTGGAGGCAGATGCCCGCACCATTTTCTTCAATACGGAATTAATCAGTTGCACAACTACCTTCCTTGCTGTCACCCATTGCAAGACTCACTTTTGGGTGTTTGGTTAATCCATAAGGTGTACTAAAACTAGTATTCTTTCGCTTACGACATGCACCAGGCTCAGTGACTATCGAAGCAGGATTGAAAGGTTCAGGAAGTGGGATATTGAGAGTCCCTGGTAAGAAGGGAGGATCGAAAGGAATCTGGAACTGCAGGCCATAATCTGAATCACTCATCTTACCATGGTCACCGCTAGGGTTGGAAACAACTTCTGTCAAATCCCCACTTTTCACTCTCTCGACATCGGAAAACAATGATGGTTGTGGTTGTGGTTGTGGGGCACTCTCTCGACATCGGAAAACAATGGTGGTTGTCCAGAACCTTTGACACGCCTTGCAGAAGTGTGTCGGCTGCAATTCACTCATGTAGTTGTTAAAGTAGCAATACTTGGCGTCGATTGAGTGACATCGGGGGCATTCCTCCGGAAGCTCCATCTGAAATCTTGATGGTTGCACCAACTCCTTACCCTTTTCATTTTTCACTGATGTCTCCATAATCTCTGTGATTTATTTATGGTGCAGGGTGAAGTACACTATTTATTTTGTGTTTGAAAAGAACCTAGAGAAGGTTCATGTGTAAAGTGTATTTTAATAGATTTGCTTCTATACGAAATAGTCAGTCGTAGAGTTGAATATTGAGAGAGAGAGAGAGAGTGTGTGTTTAATGTGTGGGGATAGACGAAGATATGCTGATCGCTTGTTTGCAAGGGAAAGGGTTGACGATATTTATATTAATTTTTCTGACGTAGAGAAAAAATAAAGAGATCGGATTTCTTATTCTAGAGAAAGGAGAGAAGGGATCACCTGGTGTGAAAGAAATTTTAAGATAATGATGAAGATACGCTCGCATGCATGTAGTTTTAAGAAGGGGGTGAGAAAGTGCTAAAAGAAACAAATAGCCATGAGTAATTCTCTTTTTACTCGCTAATGTTGTTTGAGTTTTGACCAGAATATGACTCACCACTTTGGAACAATCTCTCGAGTTCGAGTTATAATTTGTCAATACAGGAACACATGCTTATATGTGCAACTCCAACTCTCCTATTAATTACAACAAAAATAAAAAAAAAATTCACCTATTTAAAACGTGCAACGCACGTGCAAAATATTTTTTGAATATTTTTTAACACCAAATTTATGCATATGTTGCATGTACAACTCAAATTCTACTTATATACACGTATATTGCACATACAAATCGTAGCTTTTTCTTCAAAATATTTTTCCTAATTACGTGCAACACACGTCCAACCCCAAAACTATTTCTTAACACATATATTGCACGTGAAAATCCTCCAACCATGAATGTTAAATTTTTGTTAGGAATAGCAACAAATAATCAAACAACCTAGCAAAGGAAGTTGAATGCTTAGACAAATATACAAAGAAACTCTTTGGTGTTGATTTAGTAGCACACACCATCTCACTAGGCACAGATGGGGCTGCAAACGAATCGAGCTATTCGGCTCGAGCTCGGTCAAAGCTCGGCTCGAACCGAGCTCGAGCTCAAAACCGAGCTCGTTTCGTAAGCGAGCCGAGCTCGAGCTTTAATTTTTTTTTTTAGGCTAAGCTCGCAAGCTATTCGGCTCGAATATGGTCAAAGCTCGATCAAAGCTCGGCTCGAACCGAGCTCGAGCTCAAAATTGAGCTCGTTTCGTAAACGAGCCGTGCTCGAGCCTGAAGGTATTCGGCTCGGCTCGGCTCGATTGCAGCCCTAGGCACAGAAGCCAATCAAACTCAGTCTGCAAGCATCTAGAAAAGGCAAATAGCAATCACAGGCAAGAAGAAAGATATACACACACAAAAACTATCAGAAACAAAATCCATCATTAATATATGAGTGAGAAGAGAGCCTGAAATGGAATTCCCATAGTTCACTACAAGCAGTCCGGATGGGTTTAACACTAGGACATTCAAGAAATATGTCTCTCATTTTCAGTCAGTTTTTCTATCTCACATAGTTAGCGGAAGGTTGTAATTCTCTGGAAAACTCAACAATGCATTGACAAAATTGTATACCATCTAGGGCAGATCAGTGAGATGAATTAACTTCTCAGTTTCCATCCTGTTTAGGAAGAGTGAAATATTTTACCTATAAACTCCAGAGAGAGATCCCAACTGTATAACTAATTACCCATTTTCCTTGGAAAAAGGAAACACAAAAATTTAAGAACACGTCCTATTTCTAACATTGGGCAAAACAACCACATAAGTTGGAATTTGTTTAATTTAATCAAAGATTAAAAAAAAAATTGCTTTCGAAAACAGACCAATCAATCATGTTGCTGAGTTTGAAATCAGCAACCTGCAAATCACTTTTTACCGTCTTTATTATATCTTTTTGCAATTAATGTGTTTTACATTGGATGTGTGTTCATAAGAACAAACATACATGCCAAATCAAAGTACTTATCAGGTGTTAATTCTAGATTGCACTTGGTATTTTGAAAATTTGATACATGCACTACATTGTAAAAAAAAATTATTTAAATATTGCCGATTTTCAAAAAATCTCACACAACTTTTTATGTGAAAAAACTCTTATCGACTATGTTCTCAACACAATTTTTTTTTATTATTTAAAACCTCACTCACCCATGTCTTATGTCTTGAAAATATTGTTGAGGGAATTTTTTTAAAAAAAAAGGTTGGATGTGATATTTTTTGAAAATCAGTAATACTTGAGTGAGATTTTTTCACATTTAGCCTACATACATATTTAAAAAGTTGACTTAAGTTCAAGCAAAAATTGTAAATGAATCTAAATTGTAAATCACACTTAAACACTTTGAAGGTCGGACATATGCAAGTTGACATTATTTACATTATTTACTTCGTTAGTGCAAATATGAAAAATATTTCCATAAAAAACTGATAACCTACTCATGCCAATCATGCCTATTCAATGAATTTAAGGGCCCATCATATGGAATCTAATATACTTGAGCATAAATATGAGTATTTCTGATTTTCTTTGACTTTTGCAATGCTTCCAAAATCTCTGCGTCTATCTGGGTTCTTGAGAGTTGAGATTATTACTTGATTTTTATTTTTTATCTTTGGAATCATTTATAATTCTACTTTGTTCAAGTCTTTAGGTGAAATTGAAATTATTTGGATGTACAGCAAATGTGAATGATTCTAAATATCTATGTGTGCCATATTTATTATATTAGTTCTTATACGGAGCTCAAGTCCAGAAGATAGGTTAAAGAACTCTTTGCTGAGTGTAGGTGTAGTTTAGCAAATATGGTATTTGAGCTTATTAAGGAGGACAAAATAACTATAACTGGCATGTGAAAAATGATTAAAAGTTGGCATTAATTAGGTTCTATATTTACCATGATCAAAATTCTGTTTGGAGTTTTGTGTTAACTACTTATTATTTTGTTAATTATACTTATATTTTCAAGTATCTGAGAGAATTTTTTAACCTGTATGATTTCTCACAGGTGCTTTTTTTCTTCTTAGGATTGAAAAACTCCAACATGTATTCAGATACTTACGGAAAGACTTTGAACTGAAGGTGGAGTTTCGGTAAGAAATATATACATTGTACTCAGCAGAAGATTGCTAGCTACCAATATATGGTAATTGTTGTTGTAGATAATCGTATTGAGTTATTCATCAACAGAGTACAAAGTTTGGGGGATACGTCCATTTTTGCCGTCCAGCGTTCTCCTTCAATCTTAGCTCGACCTAAAAGTCCCCCAAGATCCCCGAACACTGCTGTCTCAAAGTCTCCTTACAATTTGTCAGTTGAAGTAACCTTCTTCGGAATGTCAATAAAAAATTATCTTTCTTAAAGATAAAACTTAGTTTCATTTTCATTTCATATTTATCTTGCTTATTTCTTAAACAGTTTGTACAACTAAACCGTCCTGCTTCAAGAAGTATTTATGTCCCTAAAAATAACACTGCCTCAGCTGCTCAACCAGTTTCTCAGGCAGGAAGGAGAATTTTATAGCAAACTCACTGAATGGTGGGAGTTCTATTTCCCACCTTGATTCCAAGAGTAAACCAATCAATTGCAACAATCAGAAGTCATTGTTGGTTAGTATAAAAATGGGGCCTGATAACTCCTTGGCAAGAAGGATTAGGACAACTCTTTTATAGTGGTCTTGGCCTTGATGCTTCTCCTTTTTCCTCTCGAAATGATAGGCCTGATACCAGCCGGCGTTAAATTACATTCTGCACACTTTAGGAACAATTTAAGATGTGTTTCCGTTCCAATCATTTCATTTCATGGCAAAAATGGAAAAATATATACCAAGAATCATTTCATGGCTAATCTTGAAGTAGCCCTAACTCATCCACCTATACTTTTTAAAAAATTTTGCTGGATTAGAAATTGTTTCGAAAACATGTCTTCTTAACAAAAAGACTACATTCCATGCTTTGGCTGAAAAGGAACACTGCTTCGATTGAACTTCAACCATTCATGGAGTGTACTGATTTAAATGATTCTACTTAGATTTTACTTAGGAGAAAATTTATTTTTGCATTTAGTTAATGTTTTAAGTTATCGTAATTGCATGTTCTATGAAATCTCTTAATTTGTAGACAAATTTTAATTTAAAGATTGAATCATATTTATTTGATAGTTAGCTGGTTGCCTAGAGTATTTTCTTATCTTTTTTTAAACTCCCTTGCTAAAATGTCGAGGGAGTGTTTCATGTGGAACTTTTACTATTTATCTTTCTTAAATTATACCATTTTGTACACTGCATATGTCATTCACTTTTCATTTTAAATTTTACGTACTTCTTGGTGTAGGTTTTGTATTCAGTTATCTATACTGATTGCATAGCATAGGATATTCATCGCAAATAACTTTGCATGAACTTTGTTCATTGAGAATTATTTTTTGAAAAATAACTGTTAAACTTCTGAAATTCTCATATGTAATTGTTAAAATAATTTGCACGAACTGCTCGGTCTGAAATTCTTTTGTGATTGATTTTCTCCACAAGATAAAATCTTGTTAAAATATTTAACTCGCATGTGCACCAAGGCACGTGCACTTGGTGCACGGCAAATTTCATCTAAAAAATCACTCTTATTCTTGTAAGCCCTCTTATTCCTTCTGTCATGCAATCATGAAGGTGGAATTCAAATTATGTTGCTCAAACATAGAGAAGCTCCTCTACTTTGTCTGCTTTATTAACATCAAGAGTAAATTCAAATGAATAGTAGCTCCTGTAATGTTCCAACAATGAGAACATTGTACATAATGAAATTTAGACTAAACATGATATCAACAGTATCAATTCAAATTCCCATTCTAAACCATAGACTTTAAAATTCTGTGCTTCATGTTTATCATGAGAAGTTCTTCGAGATTGGTTAGAAACTAATCACTTATATCAGAATTAATGAATGGTTCAAATAAGGTCATTTACTCTAAAAAAGGATGGTGTTTGTTGGCTCAGACCTTCTGACAGATTGTAGACCACCATAATGAACAAAACTATATAACTAATTCTACTTCTTAGTCAGTGGCCAGTTCCGCGTCTATCAAAGGATGTACGATCCTGCAATATGCAGACGACACCCTACTTTTTGGAAATGGGTCTAGACGAGAAACTGCATGCTTTAAAGCGACCCTATACTGTTTTGAGGCCTGGTCAGGCCTTAGGATTAATTTTAACAAGAGTGCGCTGACTCCAATTTTCCTATCCGAGGATGAAGCAGGGGAACACGCTACTATCTTGAACTGTACGACGAGTGACTTCCCTATCAAATACCTAGGGCTACCACTCAGGCTAGGGAAATTATCTAAAGCAGACTGGCTGCCTATCATTGACAGGGTAAAGGACAGATTGTTGGGTTGGAAAGGTAAATTGCTGTCACTAGGGGGGAGAGTGGTACTCATCAACTCGGTGTTGTCTAACCTGCCAATCTACTACATGTCCTTCTTCGAGCTTCCAAGGTGGGTGATCTAGAGGATTGATCGAATTCGTAAACGATTCCTTTGGAAGGGGGCAGATGTGGATAAAGGAGGTTACCACCTCATCAAATGGAGTATCGCTTGCATGAAGAAGAGGCATGGAGGGCTAGGCATCATCGACCTCAGAGATATGAACCTTGCCCTGCTGGGAAAGTGCTGGTGGAAGGTATTCCACAACAGCGGGGAAGGGTGGCAGGACTTCATTCAACCATATCTAAGGGAAAAAGGCACGAGAAACCTTGGCTTCCGAGTAGGGACTAAAGTTTCGCGACATACATGTGGAAGATTTTAATCACCTTTTCATTCATTGCCCCAGAAGTAAGGCCACTATGGTGGAGGTACTCCGAGCCCTAGGAACTAGCGACTATCCCTGCGTATATGAGGATTTGTGGATTGGCCCCAAATTCGCAACGGTTCGCCACGACATGAAGGATGCGTGGTACATCGCAATCGCGGCAACAACTTGGGTGTTATGGCTTGACAGAAATAATTTTTATTTTCGTGCTTCATGTAATAGTATTTCTGGTAATCTATCTCACATCATGCATCTTATCTCTTTTTGGACTACAGCTGCGGCTACGGAGGCAAGAGGAAGGATAGCCAGAGTATTTCAGATAGAGGAGTTTGATGATGAGGAGGTTGAGATCGGGCCGACGCTGGACTGAGGGACTGGCTTCACCAGTCATGACAGTACTTTTTGTCAGCTTGTGGTTTTGTTTCAACCTACTGTACTCTCTAGTGGCTTGATGTTTGAGTAGTTTGACCCACCCCCTAGGGTTTGTTGGGGGTGTATGTTTGTTTTCCTGCTTTTCTTTCTGCACTGTACTTTTATTTTGTATCGTTGTTTTCTCCCGGTATGCCGGGGTTGTTTTATTAACTGCTTATTAATGAAACAGGGTGACCTTATTCTACCTTTTACCTCAAAAAAAAAAAAAAAATTCTACTTCTTAGTCAAGCAAAAACAAAAGCTTGAACCTTTGTCCATCTTTATGAATCTAGGTCAACTGTAGAAGTCACAAGATTTGATCATTTACTTTAAAGTCCAATGCATATTTTTCCTTGGTTCCCATTTGGGTCTATGGATTTTTTCCCTTGCATAATGCCTTCAGATTTTCAGTTGACCATCGGTAATGTTCTTTTATATAACAAATCTTTACCATTTAGTATTAGGTTTTGAGGTATACGGAAGGCCTCTGTTGGGTTCTGCACTATTACTATGAAGGGGTCTGACATGGGGAGAGTGTCCAATTAATTGCTTAATCAGATAATATATTGAGAAATAATTCAAATTGTACCTCTAGGGCCTGTTTGTTTGGAGGGGAATAGAGGGGAGGGAAGGGGAGGTGAGGGAAGGGATTTTTTAGAACATTTATTGTTTGGTTTATTTTTTAGGAGAGGAGGGGGGAAGAATGGAGGGGTGCTGGCTCCCCTCCAATATTGGGAGATTTGGAGGGCAGAGAAAGTGAGTCTAATTTTTTGAAGTGATTGGACTAAACTGTCCTTTTTAGATTTCCTGATGTCTAAGATCCTCATACCACTCCACACTCGACACTCCTTCCTCAACACATACATCCCATATTACTTTAGTACGAACCTTCCTACTATAATAATCCTGATCCTATTACTTAGCACGTGGATCCACCACTAGATCATCGTCCACCTGCATGTTGATGCTTGCAAGTGTGTGTGTGGAATGTTGACGGGTGCCTTGTTGAACACATTCTCTGAACTTGTTAGAGTGTCACCTTGCGGTAATTACACACCCAATGGTAAGTAAATAGATACTTTGCTGGATGATGATGTCTTCTTTATGTTTTTCCTTTTCTTAAAAACTTTTTGTTTAGCTCAATGACTTCTATATATTCTTCTTGAAGGTAATGGCCACTGATTGTAAGGATATGGAATTAAGAAAGCAGGGGAGAGTTCAGCATTGTTAGAGGTAGATTTGTTTTACTGTATCTGCTTCTTCGTCTAATTTGGTTGTGGATCAATGTAGACTTTAGAGCAATAATACATAGGCTCTCCTAAAATATGAAAGGGTATACAAGTAATTTAATTATAAAATTCATTCCCTCCCATTGTGAACCAAGCAAGAAGATAATTATTTTTCCTCTCATCCCCTCCCCTCCCCTCCTCTGAACCAAACAGAGCCCTACTCTCATAAAACCATAACCTTTACCAATTTCTTCGGCTCTTTTATATCAAATGCTGCAAAAATATCATCTTTCGCTTTATCGAAGCAATTGTGATGATAGAAACATTAAATCTGTAACACTATATTTTTTAAATAATGTTTTTGAGATTAATAAATGAATTAAAGTGATTTTTGGTGATTTAATAAATATTTTTCAGAAATTTATATTTTTATACGTGCAAAATACGTGCAAATATTTTATTGAGAAATTCAAAGTCAGAAATTATTTTTGGAAAACCTAATATTTATTAGTAGGTATTATTTATGAATTTTCTGGATTTTTCTGATATTTATTTGGCATATTTGCAAATATTACAAAATAGGGATTTTTGTGTAAAATTACCACTTGGAGTGAAAACTCCATAATTTCATTTTTCGGGGCTGAGCATGATGGCTGTCCAACTTAGAGATAAAGATTTCAATTTTTATTCTAATAGATTTGGTTTATTTCACAAATTTTTTAAAGAATGATCTTTTTGCAACATTGCCACTTAATTAGAGGCAAAAATGACAAAATTTGTTTTCTGGGTTTGAAAACAGTGCCAGCCAGATCAGGGTAGTTATTTTAAATCTCAATTGAATTGGCCAATGTTGGAGAGCATGGATGGTTTTCTAAAATCGTATGGCAAGGGCCTAATTTATTCATACTTGGATCTGAGAGACAAAAGAGGTAGATTTAAAGGCATAAGGTCAGATTGTGATTGATTTTGTTTTCTTTTCCTTTTTCTTATGAAATCAGTATACAAAGTCTCAAGATACTGTTTTTTTGGTAAACAAGCTTCAATGCTTGTAATAGTGAATTGTGTTAGTTGCTTATTATATTCTTGTAATAATTTTTCTTTTTTAAAAAGGTAGGGAAACTGAAAATTTTGTACTTATGTCATAACTTAGTTTCATACTCTTCATGTTAGCCATCCTATATTTTTATACTCTTCATATTGGAAATGTTGATTGCCTATGCACCCTGTCATATACACTTTACAAGTTTCTTGCTCTATTACTCTGCATTAGATGTACTCAATCTTTACTTGGAGCTTATAAAGCATTCAAAAAGTATCCGAGAAGATCTTTCATATCTTGCAGGTTATAACATGGCTAGAGGATGGGATACATGTCGCTTAAGGAGGCTAGAAAGCTGTTGGTATTGAGATCTTGCAAACCTCCAAATGCATACAACAAGCTCGGTGTCTATTTGGTACAAGATTAGCTTAGATTTCATGTTTATATCTCATTTTTCACACATTTAGTGTTATTGGTACTTTATGTTATTATCAATGAAATTGTGGTATCTTTTACTAACAATGGAATGGTAGTACTTAAACTACACATCGAGTTATTAATAAAACACAAAATGAAATTCTTAGATCATAAAGGATACAGGTCTAAGATATGCTTCGCAACTTTTTTCAGAAAGAAGAAATTTTGTCTGTATAGATTAAATTTGAAAATCCAAAGAAACAAATTTATCGATATTGACTTGTTAAGCTCATTTTCTTATTACACTTAAAATTGATATTTTACTGATAAAGTACTTTCTATATTATGCTTACCAAGCTATTGAGAAATGTAGCTATTGAATTATTTAAACCTTGATGATTGTTAACTAGACATTAAGTTCAATTCAGGTGTTTTGTAAAGAGGTAACTCGCCGGCAATATGGCAATAATCCTAACCTTATATACTACGCAGTACATTGTGCTATTCTTTTGCCACATTATAATTTTGTACTAAGACTTAACCTTACCTTGAATTATCTCCAAATATTCATTTCTCCTAAGTCCTAATCTATTCTTACTGAAGATCTTCAAAGGAGGTCTTTTAAAGCTTTGTACAAGCCAACTTCTGGGACAAAACTTACAAATGTTTTGTCGAGATGTGTAATTTTTTCCTCCATTTATGTGCTATTGGTGGTATGATACAAAAATTGTCTTACACTACTGTATATTGTGTCATTCTTTGTTCCAACGAAAAATACAATTTTAAAGTTAGCTCCTTTGAATGAACATGAAATGAATCATATACATAATTGTTGTCATTGTGATTCGTTTTCACTCTCGTTTGTAAATGAGCATCTGTTAATGTCAAAAATATGAAACATAATAAAAGACTGTTCTTTGGAAAAAAAAAATCATATTATGATTTTACGTTAATTTTAATTTTTTTAGTTGTTTTGCATTTGAGCTAGATGTTCTGGTCTAACTCAAAATTTAATATATTCTATTATCAAACACAAAAGATGATGGCAAATTATATGGTGTTGAGATTATGTTTTTACTTCAGAAATTGTTTTTGACAACTCTTTGTGAGGTTATAAGACATTAAAATTCTTTTGACTGATAAATTATGATGGTTATTACCTTTAAGAGGAAAGTGTATGGTTATTATCCTATTAGATCCAATGTGGGCCAAGAGAATTTAGGGATATTATTTGGTTATTTAAAGGTATAGAACTATTTGTTGGTAGTTTTTTGGGTATTGTTTGCTGGTATGAAATGTTTAGATGACTATGTTGTTATAAGGCATCCTTTTTAGCCTAGCGGAATAAGTTAATGTTTTAAATAATAGCAATAAGTGTATCAAGTGTGCGAGTGATTTAGGCTGTTGCTAATATAGTCGCTATCAATATTTGATGAGATTTTGAGATATTGTTAATAATGAGTAATTCGTTTGATTTCTTTTTTATTGCAGGTAGTTCAACAACAAATTAGTAAAATTAATTGGGTGGTTGCTGTTGAATCTAATGCAATTTCGATGATTCCAAAGCAGACATAGATTTAAGTAATTTAGGTTGCATATGCTCAAAAGTGTTCTTCTTTGATGAGATATTGCTGAGCTGGTATAATAAGTCATCATAAGTCATCAGGAAAGAAAAGAGGTAAGGGGGTTAACTAAAGATCTTGCAGGAGAGTGAAGTGTGCAAAATCTGCTCAACAAAAAGTCAATGTTGAAAATGATGAAGCTTATTGTCGAAAATGTAAAAAGAATAATGTGCAAAATCTGCTAAACAAAAGTTAATATTGAAAATGATTAAGCTTATTGTCGAAAATATAAAAAAAAAATGTTGAATATGAGCCAAGGTATACAACACACCATATTGTTAGTTTCCCATCTTTCCATTCTTCAATCAAATTATTTTAAAAAATACAAAATAAATTTTTTAAAAACGAGGAATAACTTGTTTCAGATATGCATTCCAAATCATAATAAAAAAATATTAGTGCGGAGGCAAAATTGACTTTATTTGATGAGGAGCAAGATGCATCATCGGCTGTTCCGCAAAAGACTTGAAAGATATTAAAAATAAGGTATAATATGTTATTCTCATAGTGCTAAAAATAATTAAGAGATAATTTCTTAATTCTATATGTAGGATAAAAATATTGAAGAATTCGATAGAAAGACCAAGAAATCCATTCGAGATGAGTATACTTTTTTGATCAAATCACAAGATGTCAAATATGGAAGAATAACTACAAGAATATTGACCAGATCCAAAATTAAAAAGGATGAACAAGAAATTACAAGCAATTTTAAGTTCAAGAAAGTTTAAAGTCGAAAGTGATGATTGATCTTATGAAAAATACGATGATATCAGTTTAGGATTTACTAATTTGTGTTTTTTAATATCTTTTTTTAATATTAGTTTTAAGTTCAAGAAAGTTAAAGTTGAAAATGATGATTACTCTTATTAAAAAATACAATGATTATATCTTTATGTTTTAGATGAAACTATTACGCATATAACTTTCTCTTACATCGTTCAAATTTTGATACATTTGTGCTTTGTTTTGATTGGAATTGTGCTATAATTGATTAAACTTGGGTTCTTGGTGCTTGCGTCAAATCTAATTTCGATGAGCTTGTTGTCGTTGGAGTAATTTTGAAATTCATGATTTGCTTTTTAAGATGATTGACTTAGTCGAATTTGTAGTTTGAAGAATATGGGTATGCTAAATGCAAGTATGTTTAGATAAAATTTTCAATATTTATGTGCACCCAGCCACGTGCACTTGGTGCACGGTAAATTTCAACTAGTTACAACAAAAACAAACAAAAAAATTCACCTATTTAAAACGTGCAACGCACGTGCAAAATATTTTTTCAATATTTTTTAACACAAAACATACACATATGTTGCACGTACAACTTAAATTCTACTTATAAACATGTACATTGCACATACAAATCGTAGCTTTTTCTTCAAAATATTTTTCCTAATTACGTGCAACACATGTCCAACGCCAAAACTATCTCTTAACACATATATTGTACGTGAAAATCCTCCAACTCTGATCAGAATGTGCATTGCACGTGAAAAATACTAGTTTTCATTAGTGGATTGAAACGAAGATGAAAGTTCAAGGTTTTTTTCATTTTATTTATTTATTTATTTATTCTTTGCGTTGAGGAGTGTTTTTCTAAAGAGGCCAAAAGTTGCAGAGTATTTTTTGAAAAGAAAATTTGGTTACATGATACTATGATTAAAATGGAAGAGCTATTGGACTAAAGATGTAACAATCTATTTCATTAGCCACGGGATTTGATTCGTCAAAAGTTTGGCCCAACCCTCTAAAAGGCCGGACTTGGACTTAGGGATTGGAAGTCAGGCCAACAAATGGGCCCATGCTTTCATCTAGGCTCCGGGGATCATTGGAATGGGCTTTCAGCTTGACCTTTTTGAAAATCATAAAGTTATGTATTTATATGTTAAAAAATCAAACCATAAAATGAAATTAATAAATATACAGAATATGTGACTTATGTTAAAAAAAGTACTATAAGAGCATCCACTGTCGTTGTCGTTGTCGTTGGCTAAAGCTATTCTATTTTTAGCAATGAGATTTTAGCTTTTAGGAACGGTTGCTGTTATCGTTATTTCTAAAATTTGATAAAGTATTGTATTGGACGGATCTTGTTCATCCGTCTGATGCTTTTATATATATATTTTTTATTAAAAAATGAGTAGACGGAGCTTCATCCTCCGTTTGAGAGGAATAAAATGGTGAATTGTGTCGGACGGTGCTTCTTCCTCCGTCTGTCTATAATTTTTTTTTATTTTATAATTTCATTAACACACTACAACCGTTGAGAGATTCACAGGCATTTTTTTCTAGCTTCACCGGCGTTTATAAACGCCGGTGCATACCCTACCGGCGTGTCGAACAGCACCGCACCAAACGCCGGTGCTGTGCGTGCCGGGCAATTATGGGCAGGATTCCCCAGCATTTTTGGAACACTGGTATTCAGTTCACAAAGACCGGTGCTTGTAAAAGCGTCGGTGTATATTAATTTTTTTTTTTAAAAAAAAAAATCGAATTTTAACCTACCCGGCATTTCGCAAAACACCGGGGTATATATATATTAAATAATATAATTCTTTTTTACAATTTGAAATAATTAATTTTTTAGGAATGTACATCGGCATTTTGTAAAACGCCGGGGTATTTTTCATAAAAAAAATATATGCGGCGTTTTCAATTGAAAATCTGTATATATATTTTTTTACGACAGAAAAAAATTGTACAAATTTTCAGTAATGCACAATAAAACAATAAAAAATTTAACCGAAAAAATTCATTATATTTTCTACTGATTAACATACACAACTTAAGAAGTTTAAAGTTCTGTAAAATTCATAATCCAATTTTTCACTCACACAAGTATCAAGTTATATATACCCTGTTTACATCAAAAAAGTTCTAACAAGTTTGATCATACAAAATAATTTCACCACAAAAAAGGACTTGCAATTAGTAGATTTTTTTAATCGGTACGTCTCCTTAAGTTGTTGCTTCCATCATGCTCACTTTGGTTCTCTGGATTTTTCCGACTTGAATTAGTTGGAACTCTATTCTAAAACTGTGTAAGTCACATTGAAAAAAAAATTAAGTAATAATTTGCAGGGATAAAGAGCAACTAGCTAAGTCTAATAAAGCAACCACATCCAAATGGAAGAACAGTAAATGTATGACATGCTTATGGTAGGATTTTAAAAAAATGTTGTGTATGCTCAACTATAATCAGCTTTATATCATTCTTTGTGCAGACAGAAAAAACATAGAAAGAACACTACAGAAACATCATAGAAAGAAATCATAGAAAGAACACTACAGAAAGAACACTACATACAAAGAACACTATAGAAACATCTTGAAACCTACAGAAAGAACACTACAGAAACATCAAATGGACAAAGAATGAAGAGCTGACATGAAAGCCAATTAAACCCCACTACTAACATCTTGAAACCTAGGTAGTTGATAATTAATAATAATAATAATAATAATAATAATAGTCATCAATACCACAAAGAAATGGAAAGTTATGCTTAAATTTCATGGCAGATTGACTTAGATTGCTGGTTGTTTGAATCCTGAACAGTTGTGAAGTGAAGATTGTATCAAATGACCCCCTTCACTATTGAAATAATAAGCTCAATTTAAGACTTAAGAATATGCATGATCCTCAAGTGATGATTCATCAGGTCCTACTAAGTTGGCAACCACCACATGTGAAGAAGAAAAAATATCAAAGATCTATAATTTGTAGGACCTAAGAGAAAGCATGCATACATACAGTAATTGCTAAATTGCATAAAACTGTCATATACATTTGACGATTTAACGTTTCTCAGATTACTAGCCTAAACTTACCTTAGTATATATGCGTAAACTTCTAAAACTTTCATTTTTACATGTAACAGCCCTACCATATGGTAGTTTTTTTAAGGAAAGTGTTACAGTAATTTAGGATAAAAGTTTGAGGTAGATAATTGTTACAATTTTAGGAGAAAATTGAAAGTTTGAGGGGGTTATGCATATTAAACAAGTTTACAGTAGTTAGTCGAAGAACATCAAAAGTATATAATATAAAGTCAAAAGTAAAGAGTAGTTTTATGTAATTTAGCCAATGTTCACAGAGGGAGTTGATTTTAGACTAATCCTCTCTAATAAGTAATCGTATATCAACATTGAAGTTACGGTGGGTTTTGAGGAATTTAGACCAATCCTCTCTAACATTGTATAATCATAATTAACAAATACATAACCCTAATTAGTCCACATTATCAAATCCCAACACATTCTCAAATCGTAAAATACTCCTAAATCACAGATTATTCAGCACAAAATCTCAAACAATTTCATTAAAAAATAAAAAATTTATTAATAGTTGAAAATAATTATACTGGAGATGAGTGGGGGTTTGAGAGCTAGAGAGAGGGGGAGAACGATGGAGTGAAAGGGCGATTAGGATGCCGGAGATACGACGGCGGGGAGCATGGCAGAGGAGACGAGCGGGGGGTGCACGATCGAGGGGACGAGTGGGGGGAGCATGGCGGAGGAGACGAGCACTAAGGTTTGAGAGACGAGTGAGGGAATTTGGGTTGCGGCGCGAGGATTTGGAGACGAGCGAGGAGATTTGGAGACGAGGGGATTTGCGAGGGGATTTGGGGCGCTAGGGTTTTTTTTTCGTTTCACGCGCGCGTAAACAGAAGAGAGAGAGAGGCGAAAGAATAAAATATAATAACGCTGGTTATTGGAAAGGGTTATGGTAATTAGAGAGTATACCCCGGCATCTCTTATACAACGCCGGGAAACATATGCCAACCCTGGCGTTTTATAGAAAACGCCGGGGAATTAAGGCTGTTTTTTGCTTCCAATTAATAACTTTATTCGTCCCCGACGTTTATTGAAAGCGCCGGAGTAAAAACGCCACTGTAGGGTAATTTAGTTGTAGTGACAACACAAAAAAAAAAGAAAAAATCACATGAACAGTGCCAGACGGATGATCTTCATCCGTCTGGCCTGTTAGTATGATTTTTTGTTTTTTGTTTTTTTTGTTTCTTTCACCTAGGCAAAATGACGATTATACCCTCTCTTCATTAAATCGGAAAAATCAACCAGGCGGGGTAAAAGGGTCATTTTGTGCGGTGAATAGTGTATAGCGAAAATGAGGGACGGATGAAGTTCATCCGTCCCTCACTTTTACATTTATTAAATGTTATTAAGAAACTAATATTGTCTAAAGCCTCTGCTAAGTTTAGCAAGCTGCTGTGCGTTTCTATCCTAAATTTTGAGTTTTTAGCAAACGACTGCGATGCGTTTTTCTAAATCTATTTTTAATTTTTGAGTTTTTAACCAACGACAGTGGATGCTCTAAGGCAGGGTTTTATATATGCTTGTAATATAGTTCTAAACGTACATTATATAGGATATTCCTAAGAACTTTGTATGTATATATATATATATATATATATATATATATATATATATATATATATATATATATATATATATATATATATATATATATATATAGGTAAGTCTATGAAGAGCTGGGAAGCTGAGATTCTTAACGAGAGCTGAGAATCTCAGCCGTTCGATTGTGATCCGATGGTCAAGATTTGATCCGACCATCAACTGATATGTTGAAGGGCAAAACAGTCATTTCTAAGCTCAGATCTTTCTCATCTGAGCTACTCTCTCTCGTTCTTTCTTTTTCTCTTTGACGAATCCGAAGAATCTTAGCTTCCCCCGTAAAAAACCCTAGCTTCAAAGAGAGAGACCCATCTCACCCGTTCTCTCTCTCTCTTCGATGCGTTGCTGTATATCTCCCATTCTCTCTCTCTCTTCGATTCGTCGCCCATCTGAGTTCCTGAGCATTTCGATGCTAGGGTTTTTGATTTGGGTCCATTTTAATGGCAAATGGAGTGTTAGGGTTTTGAGGGGTTTGGCTGCTATCGTCGTCGACCCGATCGTGATCTCTCTCTCTCTCTCTTCGATGCATCGCTCATCTCTCCCGTTCTCTCTATCTCTTTCGAAGCTAGGGTTTTTGGTTTTTGATTTTGGTCCATTGATGGGTTTGGCTGCTATCGAAACCCACCCATTCGAAACCCTAACTCCACCTTTCTTCTCCACCCCGACATCTTCGAATCAGGTATTCTTTTGTGAACTTTTTTTTTCCCAATTTTTTTTTTTCAAATCTCTTATTTTGTAAATTAATGCCTTACTTTGAAAATTAATTTGTCAGGTAATGTTTGCATCTCAAGAATAGTGTGTGGAACAAGATGATCAGCTACAATATGTCAGGAAAGTATTCGAATCCCATTTATCCATTTTGGGGTTTGGTCTTTCTATATTTTAGGTTTGATTGTTGATAGTTCGATTGGTGGTGGTTCACGGTGTGAAACAAATCGGTATCATTCTATTTTATGTTTGGTTTACTGTTAACCATGACTTTATTATGCTATAGTAGTCTACTGGTCTGTTATATTCATGTGATTGTCAGTTTGCTTCCTCGTTGAAGGACTTGGATTCTAGTTTTACAAGTGATGATGAGATGGATTATGTTTCTGAAGTTGCACACTATGAATCATTTATTTAATGATTTGTAGGAGTGACTAGTATTGAATTAATCCTATCTGAGCTTTATTTTTCCTCGTTGGTTATAAGTAATGATGAGATGGATTATGTTTCTGAAGTTGAACACTATGAATCATTTATTTAATGATTTGTAGGAGTGACTTGTAACGCCCCGCCCCAATGCTCAGACAAATTATAAATACTATGTAGTTCCACTGCCCACCACAGGCTGCCTCTCAAAAGGTGGTTAATCGAATTGGTGACTCTTGATCCTTGGCAAATAGTATTTATACTCTGATTATCCTTGCAAATTCCCGATATGGGACTATCTTTCACAATTCTCTCACAAATCTCACGGACCAGTCGACTGCTGGCAGTACCAGTCGACCGTCCTCTACCAGTCGACTGCTGGCAGTACCAGTCGGCTGGTCTGGGGTATTACATACACCCCCCTTAGGAATCAGCGTCCTCGCTGAGCACAGGGCACACCTCAGTGTAGGACCGTCCTTTCTAGCCGATGTAGTACAGTCCCTTAGACCGGAGATCAGTCACTCCCAACACCGCAGATCCCGGATACCAACACCGGTTCGGAGATCAATGACTCCCAGCACCGCAAATCGTAGGCCCTCTACTACATCCGGGGTCGAAAGTCGGCTCTGATACCATTTGTAACGCCCCGTCCCAATGCTCAGACAAATTATAAATACTATGTAGTTCCACTGTCCACCACAGGCTGCCTCTCAAAAGGTGGTTAACCGAATTGGTGACTCTTGATCCTTGGAAAATAGTATTTATACTCTGATTATCCTCGCAAATTCCCGATATGGGACTATCTTTCACAATTCTCTCACAAATCTCACGGACCAGTCGACTGCTGGCAGTACCAGTCGACTGTCCTCTACCAGTCGACTGCTGGTAGTACCAGTCGGCTGGTCTGGGGTATTACATGACTAGTGATGAATTAATTCTATCTGAGCTTTATTTTTCCTCATTGGTTATAAGTGATGATGAGATGGATTATGTTTCTGAAGTTGCACACTATGAATCATTTATTTAATGATTAATAGTAGTGACTAGTGATGAAACAATCCTATTTGAGCTTTATTTTTCCTCATTGGTTATAAGTGATGATGAGATGGATTATGTTTCTGAAGTTGAACACTATGATTTTTTTTCTTTCACTGTAATATTCTACTAGGATGCGCATCTCATACTCGTATTATGGCCACCTAACTAGTGTTGTTTGATTATGCAGTAGATGGAGGTGGTTGTCAAAACATTGACTTTATAAAGTGACATCTCGGGCATCGTAAGAGAGACTGCATCAGGTTAATTTCTTAGTTCCTCCTACTTTTGATTAATCACTAGAAAATAAATTAATTGGGCAATTTGATACCACTTATATAATCAACTCTCATTAAGTTTCCATTGTGACTGAATTGGTTAGTTAGTTTAATAATATCTTCTATCATCTCCAGAGGTACATGCTACCTTTCAGTTTCCAGTCCTTTTGTATAATTAGCCAATTGGCCATTTCAGGGATGTAGTCGTTATTTCACGGCACAATCTTGTTTATTGGCACAAACATTTATTATGAATTCAGTCGACTTTTCGTAATCAAAGCCTTCAACCACTTAGCAGTTAAGTAGTCATTAGTCAATCGGATTTTTTTTTGTGACTTTTTAATGTCCAGTTTCAAAAGTGCAATTTTGTCGTATGTTGTGTGACTAAAACTTTCCGTCCAGATACCATGGAGACTATAAGTAGGATCTATGAATTGAGAAGTATCAACTGATATAAGCCTAATAGTATATTGAAGGTAAACTCATCATCATCATCATCATAATCTCAGCCTTTTCTAAATAAAGAAAATGTATAATAGGCTGTCGATCTATTATCAACCCTTTCTAAATTAGCGGCAATTTCTCATAGACTAGTCGGAAAACGTAGCTAAGGAGAAAAAAGTTGTTATCCTTTTATTTTATTTTTGTTTGATGTTTCTACGTTGGATAATTGAAAATACAATCTTGACACGATCAACTCTAGTTCTACCATATGATTACCTCATTATAAAGAAAATTGTAGTATCTGATGGATTGATGAAGGCAGAATTGCAGATACTTCTTGTAGTTACTGGCTTTGATATAGTCCAGAGCAGTGCGTATGAGCTTATGACTGTTAAAAATGAAACTTCTTGGTGATTTCTTTTCTTTTGATGCTGTATGTACTGTAGGCTTGGTCACTACTACTATTTATTACCCCTCCTTCCTTCCTTCCTTCCTTCCTTCCTTCCTTCCTTCCTTGTTCAATCGCTTTTGCTTTTAAGAGAGTGATAGAGACTATAGGGAGGGTGAGATTGTACTGAGTGCAGCCTTACAGTCTCTTATTGCATTAGAGAGGCTGTACCTGTGAAAAGAAAAAGAGGAATTGATGCCTTCACTCTTTTCTTTATCGTATACCCGGCCACTATCCAACAACATGAGAGCTTTTTACCCTCTTATCAGTTTTCACTTTCTTTTTCACTTGCAGGCTTGTAACTGTACGTGATCTTTATGTTACTCTATGTACTTACTATCCTTAATAGTACCACTGTTAATAACAAGCAATAACAATCTTTTTCCTGATTTTTTTGTTGTTGCAGATTCCTCCTGAATGGACTGATCAGTTTACCTGTGGCATTCAGGTACACTCTTCTTTACTTTCTACTAATTACTACTGTTCTCTTAATTAATGTACAGTACATAGATTAACTTCAGTTTTCCATGCTTTTCATCAGACTATAGCTGTTATACAAGCTGGACATGGGCTCATCACTTCTCTGAACATTTATAAATATGCCAACTCCATGGTTTGGTCAACTTCTGTTGCGACGTGGTGAATCTGATTGTGTTTTCTGTAACTGTTTATTCATCTTTCCCTGATTATCAACAGCGACACGAGCACCGGCAGCAGTAATTGAAGGAGCAGTAGCAACAGAATTCCAAATTGACCCCGATGAATTTGTGAACCATTGGGCATAAATCATTCTTTTTTTCATGTCGAATCTGGCTTTGTGTTTGGTTTTATGTAATTTATTTGATGAGTGAAATTTGTGAACCATGTACGATGCTACTAAGATGATCCAGTTTGTATGGCTTTGGTTGAGATAGAAATGGGATCTCAAACTGAAATTTATCATTGTTGTTGTTAAAGTGGTTGTTGTTGTTAAAGTGTTAAACTGAAATTTATCATTGTTCTGAGCGTACACATTTTGAACTTCATGTTCAGTTTATGTTGTTCTGAGCGTACACATTTTGAACTTCATGTTTAGTTTCTGTTGTTCTGAGCGTACACATTTTGAACTTCATGTTCAGTTTCTGTTGTTCTGAGCGTACACATTTTGAACTTCATGTTCAGTTTATGTTGTTCTGAGCGTACACATTTTGAACTTCATGCTCAGGTTTATGTTGTTCTGAGCTTACACATTTTGAACTTTATGTTCAGTTTATGTTGTTCTGAGCTTACACATTTTGAACTTCATGTTCAGTTTTTGTTGTTCTGAGCTTACACATTTTGAACTTCATGCTCAGGTTTATGTTGTTCTAAGCTTACACATTTTTAACTTCATGTTCAGTTTATGTTGTTCTGAGCATACACATTTTGAAATTTATGTTCAGTTTATGTTGTTCTGAGCTTACACATTTTGAACTTCATGTTCAGTTTCTGTTGTTCTGAGCTTAGACATTTTGAACTTCATGCTCAGATTTTGTTGTTCTGAGCTTACACATCCTCAACCAAGCCCAATAACAGAACACGAGAAATTAATATGTTAAATATACAAGTACATCAAAAACTTTACAAGAAGCATAAGTATACATATTTTACAAATTCTACATCAAAAACTTTACAAAAACTATACAAGTACAAATTTTACAAATATACAAGTATTCATCATAGCACAAGTACATCAAAAACTTTACAAATTTAGCAACTATACAACTTTTATCACCAAATATACAGGCTTTTTGCTCCAAATGTCAACTGCTATCGAGTAGTGAGTAGCACCAAGAAGCACTTCAAGTTGAAATCAACCTGAAATCAAAATTAAACAGAGCTCATTCAGCCTGGAAACAACAAAATATTTATTTAAAAAATATAGTAGGCTCAGAACACAAAATATCATTCACCAATTATAGTAGGCTCAGAACACAAAACAAACAATCAATCATAAAGCTCAGAGAGGATTATTTCATCACTAATCACTTCACTAAATCTTTAATTAAATCATAAAAGAATCATAGTGTGCAATTTCATAAACATAATCCATCTCATCACCACTTTTAAAAAATAAGAGAAAATTGCTTGCTACTAATGCAAAACAAACTATTCAAGTATACTCAAAGTCAAATTTTGACAAATTCAAGTATCGAGAGCTGAGATTCTCAACCGTTCGATTGCGATTGGATGGTCAAGATTTGATCCGACCATCAACTGATATGTTGAAGGGCAAAACAGTCATTTCTAAGCTCAGATCTTTCTCATCTGAGCTACTCTCTCCCGTTCTCTCTCTCTCCTTGACGAATCCGAAAAAAAATCAGCTCTCCCGAAAAAACAGTCATTTGAAGTTACAATCGTAAAGCTCAAATAGGATTGTTTCATCACTAGTCACTCCTATTAATCATTAAATAAATGATTCATAGTGTGCAACTTCAGAAACATAATCCATCTCATCATCACTTATAGCCAATGAGAAAAAATAAAGCTCAGATAGGATTAATTCATCACTAGTCACTCCTACAAATCATGAAATAAATGGTTCATAGTGTGCAACTTCAGAAACATAATCCATCTCATCATCACTTCTAAAACAAGAATCCAAGTCCTCCAACGAGAAAGCAAACTGACAATCACATGAATAACAGACTAGTAGACTACTATAGCATAATAAAGTCATGGTTAACAGTAAACCAAACATAAAATAAGTAAACCAAACATAAAATAGAATGATACCGATTTGTTTCACACCGTGAACCACCACAAATCGAACTATCAACAATCAAGCCTAAAATATAGAAAGACATAACCCCAAAATGGATAAATGGAATTCGAATACTTCCCTGACATATTGCAGTGCCACTTGGATAGATAAGTTTGTAGTCAATGATCATGATCTGAAACAAGTTTGTAGTGATACTCGTCAGAAATGAACTTTAGATTTTTTTGAATATATATAATGGTTTAAAAGTCTCTAACTAAAAAAAAAAACCTCCTAAATTGTACTCTCTAAGACAAAAGTAGATATTATTAGGTAGTACCTTTCTGAGAGGCACAAGAGAGAAGAGCCGAAGAAAACTAATGACCAAACAGAAACCAATCATCCATCCAAGGTGAGGCTCCTTGATATTCAGTGGATCGTTTGCTTCAGTTGATTGCTTGGCGATTCTTTCGCTCATGCCAAAAAGATAACCACCGAAACCCCCTATAATAAGTATAGGAAAGTTGAGCTACCGAAAAATGGAAAAACAGAACAAAACAAAACATAACACAAAGATTTCCAGTTCTTAGATAGACTATTCATGTTATCAACAGAAATCTACCTCCTCAGTTTAATATATAACTGCAATATCATTAACATTGTATTACCTTCAAGTTGATTGAATTAGGATCTTGTACAAAAATACTATCTGTAAAATTCAAGACAAAAGATTTTGATGATGTTCATTGAATCATGTCTATAAACATATACCTGAACTAATGAGGACAAACCCTAACATGCCATAGGAAGGGATGAAAATAAATTAAATTTGGTTATGAAGAGTGTATTCAGTATATGTACAGTCAAGGTTAACTTTAGTCCACCAAAATCAAGTTAAGTTGATTAGCAAAGAGAAAATGAAACAACCATAACTTTTCCTTGCATCTTAGGAATTATTCTCGATAGAAGCAAATTGTTTTGCTCATGTGGGCGGCTAAGGAAAATAGGCCAGTTTATATATAGGAAGAAAAAACTACGTGAGAATCAAGGACCCTTCCAGTATTCATACATATTGCAGTAATTCACATAGTACAAGTATCCTCCATAAAATTTCTGCAAAAACTAGTTAACCATGAAGTAGTGTTTTCTTGATCCTACCATAGCTACAAGACTTTAGTAGGATTAAATAGTCAATTATATGACTTTGAAATGACGATGTTATAGAACAATGTTTATATAACTATAGATTGATCTTGGTTTTGATTCTGGCATTTCAAGCATATGGGTCAGGATGACCTTATAAAAAGAACAGACTAAATTACAATCAAACCTAAAATATAGCAAGACCAAACCCCAAAATGGATAAATGGGATTCGAATACTTCCCTGACATATTGTAGCTGATCATCTTGTTCCACACACTATTCTTGAGATGCAAACATTACCTGACAAATTAATTTTCAAAGCAAGACATTAATTTACAAAATAAGAGATTTGAAAAAAAAGTTGGGAAAAAAAAGTTCACAAAAGAATACCTGATTCGAAGATGTCGGGGTGGAGGAGAAAGGTGGAGTCCGAGTTTCGAATGGGTGGGTTTCGATAGCAGCCAAACCCATCAATGGACCAAAATCAAAAACCAAAAACCCTAGCTTTGAAAGAGATAGAGAGAACGGGAGAGATGAGCGATGCATCGAAGAGAGAGAGAGAGATCACGATCGGGTCGACGACGATAGCAGCCAAACTCCTCAAAACCCCAACACTCCATTTGCCATTAAAATGGACCCAAATCAAAAACCCTAGCATCGAAATCTCAGGAACTCAGATGGGCGACGAATTGAAGAGAGAGAGAGAACGGGAGATATACAGCGACGCATCGAAGAGAGAGAAAGAACGGGTGAGATGGGTCTCTCTCTTTGAAGCTAGGGTTTTTTACGGGGGAAGCTAAGATTCTTCGGATTCGTCAAAGAGAAAAAGAGAGAACGGGAGAGAGTAGCTCAGATGAGAAAGATCTGAGCTTAGAAATGACTGTTTTGCCCTTCAACATATCAGTTGATGGTCGGATCAAATCTTGACCATCGGATAACAATCGAACGGTTGAGATTCTCAGCTCTCGTACGTTAAGAATCTCAGCTTCCCAGCTCTTAATAGACTTACTCTATATATATGTTGAAGGGCAAAACAGTCATTTCTCAGCTTCTTTCTTTCTCAGATTCAAGCCCTCTCTCCCATTCTTTCTCTCTTTTACGAATCCAAAAACTGCTTCGCTCTCCCGTTCTCTCTCTCTCTCTTCGTCAAAAGCCCATCTTTGATTTCCTGAGCGATTCGAAACCCTAGCTTTTCTGATTTGCCCATTTCTCATCTCTCCCGTTCTCTCCCTCTCTTCGACGTGTCGCCCATCTCCATTTCCTGAGCAATTCGAAGCTAGGGTTTCTGATTCCCCCATTTCTCATCTTTCCCGTTCTCTCCCTCTCTTCAACGCGTTGCCCATCTCCCTTTTCTGAGCGATTCGAAGCTAAGGGTTTCTGATTCCCCCATTTCTCATCTCTCCCGTTCTCTCCCTCTCTTCAACGCATCGCCCATCTCCCTTTTCTGAGCGATTCGAAGCTATGGTTTCTGATTTTGGTCCATTTTAATGGGAAATGGAGTGTTGGGGTTTAGAGGGGTTTGGCTGCTATCGAAAGTTCTAATTTTGGTAAACATTTTTTTTTCCCAATTTTTTTTTTCAATTCCCTTATTGTGTAAATTAATTGCTATGCTTTGAAAATTGTTATATATTTTCCATTCACTTGTTCAAACTCTTTATTGTTAATAAATTTGTCAGGTAATGTTTGCATCTCATGAATAGTGTGTGGAACAAGATGATCAGCTACAATATGTCAGGGAAGTATTCGATTCCCCAAATAGTCTGTTATATTCATGTGATTGTGAGTTCGCTTCTTCGTTGGATAACTTGGATTCTAGTTTTACAAGTGATGATGAGATGGATTATGTTTCTGAAGTTGCACACTATGAATCATTTATTTAATGATTTGTAGGAGTGACTAGTGATGAATTAATCCTACCTGAGCTTTATTTTTCCTCATTGGTTATAAGTGATGATGAGATCGATTATGTTTCTGAAGTTGCACACTCTGTTTTAATGATTAATATGAGTGACTAGTGATGAAATAATCTAATCTGAGCTTTACAATTGTCACTTCACTGAATGTTGCTAAATTCAGAGAATGATGACTGATGAGATAGATTTTGAACATGTCATACAGTGGAATGGAATTTTTCAGTTGCAGCAATTATGCAGTAGAAGCAATTTGGCTCTTTACATCATGAAATGGAATTTTGCTTTCATGTTATATTTTTCCTTATTCAATCCTATCAGGAAATGGAGATTTGCAGTAGCATCAATTATCGGATTCGTAAAAGAGAGATAGAACGGGGGAGAGTAGCTTGAATCTGAGAAAGAAAGAAGCTGAGAAATGACTGTTTTGCCCTTCAACATATCAGTTGATAGTCAGATCAAATCTTGACCATCAGATTCGTCAAAGAGAGTTCGGTATTCTGTTCAACCATGATTTAGTGTCAATTCTATGTTAAGCCATATGCTTGATCTGTTATAAATCAAATTTTGCTTTGAGTATACTTGAATAGTTTGTTTTGCATGAGCAGCAAGCAATTTTTCCTTCTTTTCTAAAAGTGATGATGAGAAGGATTATCTTTCTGAAGTTGCACACTATGATTCTTTTATGATTTAATTAAAGATTTATAGGAGTGACTAGTGATGAAATAATCCTATCTGAGCTTTATGATTGATTGATTGTTTTGTTGAATGTTTTTTATTGTAAGACACCATCATCACTTTTCAATGAATGTTTTTTATTGTAAGACGCTACTTTCATTTTTTACTGCACTACAAAAACTAAACACCAGTCAGGACGTATATCAGTCCCATCCTCTAAGAACCTACCCATTAACTCATGAAAAAATAAACTTTCTCAGCTGCATTTTGCTGGCAACTACTAAATGTTATAATTCTATTGATGAGAGGACTTTGTAAGATTGATAATGATAATGTAATTAGCATCAACCATGGACACTTCCATCCTGGAGATGTACATGTACTTGGCACGGATACTTCATGGACACTCTGTGGACATTTGTGGACATTTATCAGACACTTCTCAAACATGTCTTCAATCCATAAGTTTATACTATATTTTGTCATGACAGATTATAACAATAAGCAAGAAAAAGGAACTGTAAATATTCTAAAATATGAAGCGAACTTCAACATATGAAGTGAAACAACTACAAATTTATATCATTTCAACCCATAACTGGATTCCTAAGAACAAACAACTGCTTCTTTTGCACGTCTTTTGTATTTCGTATCTTATTCATCTAATTGATTTCACTTTTGCTTTGCAGTCTTTGCTTATCATTGAACCCTGAAGAAATGCGAGGGGTGTAGGTGTAGCATAGGAAAATTATTATCAAGGTTTATTTGTTCTTCTATGGGGCAAAAAATTGATGAAGCCCGGCAGCCCTCTATATTTTTTTTTTGACTGTAATTTTAAGATGTCGGATAAAAATTTTAAAGTTTTTGTTACAGGCTTATACAAGCAAAGATTGTTATGTTATGAAGATATAATAAAATTAATGGTTAGATGTCTTCCTACATTGTGTGCTTGGTGCTTAAGTTGAAAAATAAAATGTTTTGGATTAAAAATTGGTATATGACACATTTTGTGAGTGTTCTTCATTTTGTTCATTATGATATGCTGCTGTGAAAATTGTCTTCCTACATTTTGTTCATTTTGTTCATTATGACACATTTTGTTCTTCATTTTGAGGTATAGCTTGTAATTATAGTAAAGAGATGAAAATGATCTCTGATGGCGAAATTTTAGAATGGGCACGCAAACTTACGGAGAGTGATTGCGCCAGAAACTGAACATGAAGTTCAAAATGTGTAAGCTCAGAACAACAGAAACTGAACATGATCTTCAAATTGTGTAAGCTCAGAACAACATAAACTGAACTTGAAGTTCAAAATGTGAATCCTCAGATCAACAGAAACTGAACATGAAGTTCAAATTGTGTAAGCTCAGAACAACAGAAACTGAACATGAACTTCAAATTGTGTAAGCTTAGAACAATATAAACTGAACTTGAAGTTCAAAATGTGAATCCTCAGATCAATAGAAACTGAACATGAAGTCCAAATTGTGTAAGCTCAGAACAACAGAAACTGAACATGAACTTCAAAATGTGCAAGCTCAGAACAACAGAAACTGAACATGAAGTCCAAAATGTGTAAGCTCAGATCAGCAAAAACTGAACATGAACTCAAAATGTGTAAGCTCAGAACAACAGTTGAAGATGAAGTTGAAAATGTGTAAGCTCAGAACAACAGAAACTGAACATGAAGTCCAAAATGTGTAAGCTCAGAACAACATAAACTGAACATGAAGTTGAATATGTGTAAGCTCAGAACAACAGAAACTAAACATGAAGTGGAAAATGTGTAAGCTCAGAACAACATAAACTAAACATGAAGTACAAAATGTGTAAGCTTAGAATAACAAAAACTGAACATGAAGCTGAACACCACCAAAAAAAAAACTGTATACCAATTGCTTATTTGAGTTTTCTTTTTTGGATCTCCACCTCTTCCAAGTCAATCACTTGAACAACAACAATGATAAATTTCAGTTTGAGATCCCATTTCTATCTCAACCAAAACCATACAAACTGGATCATCTTAGTAGCATTGTACATGGTTCACAAATTTCACTCATCAAATAAATTACATAAAACCAAACACAAAGCTAGATTCGACATGAAAAAAAGAATGATTTATGCCCCATGGTTCACAAATTCATCAGGGTCAGTTTGGAATTCTGTTGCTAATGCTCCTTCAATTACTGCTGTCGGTGCTCGTGTCGCTGTTCCTTCTTATCCCGGCTTGTTCTTCTTATTCATCTTCTTCAGTCACATCATTTCAGAGACTAACTGGTTTAAAATCTTCAAACCAACAGAATAATGACCAAAAATTGTCTGGAGAAAAAGTTCACCTAGGAAGTTCAAATAACAATATGCTTGAAATAAAAAAACAAGATGACAATAAAATTTGACAGATAGGCAATAAAATAACAATATGATTAAAATTTCACAAAATAGTAACTAGTATCACATTCACAACTTAAATATGCATTCTTGATAGTTAGAAATATACATCCCAGAGCACGAACAGAGTTATTGAATAGAATATGAATGGTATTATATGCAAGTACAAGTTTACATGGTGAGGTGTACGGAATGTATACTTCTATCACAAACATGATTGTAAAAAGCCTGCTAAAACCCCCATTTTGTCTAAGCTTTCAAGTGAGTTTCAGACCTGTTAAAATAATTACAGTAAATATTGTCTTCTAAGTGTTTTTTCATTCCTATAGTTTGGTTTAGCTCCCAAACACCAACCCATTCACATCACAAATAAATTGTCCTTCAAAATGTGAAAAATTCAACCACAAATTCCCATCACCTTACATTACGATGTTGAGATCACTACAGTCTCCATTTCCAAATGCACCTAAGTCAACAACATGAATTCAAACTAAACATGAAAATTTTCAAGGTAACAATTCAAATCACAATCAATCAACAGTAATCAAGAAAATATACCACAAGGAGAAAACTCGCGCAGTAAGACCGAATCCACTGTATGACATGTTCAAAATCTATCTCATCAATCATCATTCTCTGAATTTAGCAACATTCAGTGAAGTGACAATTGTAAAGCTCAGATTAGATTATTTCATCACTAGTCACTCCTATTAATCATTAAAACATAGTGTGCAACTTCAGAAACATAATCGATCTCATCATCACTCATAACCAACGAGGAAAAATAAAGCTCAGATAGGATTAATTCATCACTAGTCACTCCTACAAATCATCAAATAAATGATTCATAGTGTGCAACTTCAGAAACATAATCCATCTCATCATCACTTGTAAAACTAGAATCCAAGTTATCCAACGAAGAAGCGAACTCACAATCACATGAATATAACAGACTATTTGGGGAATCGAGTACTTCCTTGACATATTGTAGCTGATCATCTTGTTCCACACACTATTCTTGAGATGCAAACACTACAAGGAATTTGCCATATACCAACGGATACCTATAGTGATGGCTCTCTAAAACTGTGGGTATAGGCATCATATACCTACAGACGTGTAGTAAACTGTGGGTATAGGTATCATATACCTTTAGAGTTTTAAACACTGTGGGTATAGTCCATAATTCATTTTCCCCCCAATTTTTTCATTTTCCCTCCCCCCTCCAAAAAAAATATATTTCATTTATACCTCTAAAACTTCTAAACCCCTCTCTCCCTAAACCCAATCTCTAAACCGCTGCCATCGCCCCCCTCTTCCTGCTGCCGTAGATCTATCAAAACCCTAGAAATCAAACGATCGATCGAAACTCAGTCGTGGATGAAATCGCGCCATGAGTCGAAGAAGTGGAGCCGGATACGATCGCCACATCACCATCTTCTCGCCAGAAGGCCGCCTCTTCCAAGTTGGTAAGCATCGCCACCTAGGGTTTCTAGAAAGATCTTGGCTTCTAGTTGTTGATGCATCGATTTTGGCTTTGATTTGAACAGAGTACGCTTTCAAAGCCGTCAAGGCGGCGGGTATCACGTCGATTGGAGTTAGAGGGAAGGATTCGGTGTGCATTGTTACTCAGAAGAAGGTTCCGGTGAGTAATGTTTGGATTTTTGGTGGTTGTTGAATGGGATTTGCAGTGGGTAGGGTTTTAAAATATGTTTTTTGTGCGTGAAAAATTGTAGGATAAATTGTTGGATCAGACCAGCGCGATGCATTTGTTTCCGATTACGAAGTATCTGGGACTGTTAGCGACAAGGATGACAGGTGAAAGAAAGATTTGATTTTGTTGTTGTTTAACTACTAGTTTCTATAATTGGAGAATTTGGTAAAATGCTAGACTTGTGACCATGATGTATGTTCTTGCTATCATTAGATTATATTATGTTTCATAATAGATTGCCCTGTGTGTAGATCATAACTCGTTTATGAGATTGGACTAGATGATAAGCGTGCACTGCACCTGTTTTTTATCTTCATGAGAGATGTCCTATTGAGTAATAATTATCATTAAATTCCATGGAGACAAATTGTGCAATACACTTATGAGGTCACGTGATCAATGTCCATGTTGCCACAACTCCAACTTTATAGTTTTAATGTGAAGATGAATTGAATGTTCTTGTTTCTCATTGTATTATATTATTACTTCAGATAAATATGGTTTAAGTAATCTTGTTATTTAACCTGAATGGACGGAGACAGAATGGAACTTTATTGTCTAGCGAAGCAAATAACTTTTGGTCTTATCACACCGTATATGTTTCTTCTCAGCTTTATATCGTATGTTGTAAATCTACCTAAAAATATGCTTAATGACAAAAGGAGAGAAAATTTATAGATAATCAAAGAGCTACCTTCACTATTGGAGCCATGTGTAATGTTACACCCTAACCCAGACTAGACTACAAATGCCACTACTTTGTACAACTTTGAATAGGTATAGACATTCCTTCTAATACAGTAAAACACGATCAGGGTCATATGGAAAGAAAACCATTTCGGAAATTCTTCTTCAAAGTGTTTAATCCTTCTTTGATCCTTATGAGTTGGGTTGCATCGAAGAAAGCTTCAAGATTACTGTCCTGAACTGAATGGTGTAAATTCAATAATTCTTAACCTATAAAAGATGAATAATTTCTTTTATCATTATCTACTTCAAGTAATCTGAAGTATCCGAATTATATATTCATTTATCAACATATCATTGGGCCATAGAGATCAGACCCAACTTATAATTTTGGAATGTGTATCTTTAAAATTGTTGCTAACGTTTAACTTTAATGAGTTTCAGCTGATGCAAGGTTAAACTTTTCATTCATTCATTGTTGACCCATCAATTTAAACCCTTTTTGAGTTCTGTATGTGAAGGAAAGTGTGGAGGATATGGACATTTAAGCATTTCTTATCAGAATATAGAGAAGAATCATTAAAGATGATTTTATTATATAGCGAAGTAAATACCAATGCTCATTCTCTCAAATGTTTCTTTGTGGGTGGTTGACACACAAGTCCTTATCTTTCTCTAACATATCCTTCTTTCACAATTCACAGTGAAGACCCCTTCACCAGAGGGCCTTGGGTTAGTTGTATATATCTTGGTTAACTGGTATTGTTCCTTGCTCGTTAGAGGCTAACGAGATAATCTCCTAGTATATCTTTAGTAAATAATTACAATATTCTAGAATTAGTCTATATTGTGCAAGAAATATACCTAAAAGTGTACATTTAATATTCCCAAGATATTAATGATGTACGAAGGTCCAAAGATTCAAACATTCCTATCTATCCAGGATACTCTTATATGGCAGTCAGGCAGTCTACTGACTCTCACCTTCTAGATTCCAGATGGAGGAATCTAGTCGAGGAGTGACCAGTTCCCGTCAGTTGCAACTTTCAAGCATCTCTACACATCTAGGCATTATGTTTTTGTCTGATCCTCACATGGCTACGCTTCCAGTTTGATTTTGTTTATGGAAGAACAAGGGGTACAAAAATTTACAGATTATTCTTGTGCTATTTTGAAAATAGTCAATTTTGTATCAAATGCCTTTATCTGATCTCAATAACAATAGAGGTAGTCCTACCTGGCCCATTTGCATCCTTAATGAAACAGATATAATTCAATAGTATGAGTGTATCTTTTAGTATTTACTACTAGTTGATCTTTAATATTCGTATGCATTTAAAGTTTTGGTGCTTAACCGGGCTTGCTTCTTATTGTGATTACAAGATAGATTGAGACTCCAATATTGTCCAAGTCGACACCCAAAGGTGCACGGGATTTTCTTGTACCATCACGTGTTCAGGTAAGATAATATCCTTTAAAATCATTCATTACATATATACATTTAGTTCCTTGCAGACAATTTGGATCTTCAAGTGTTCTCATCCTTTTGGTTTGCTGTAGATGCAGATTCACATGTTCTTAGAGTTTTGAGTTTTGGGGTTGCAAATAGTTTGTAAGATGTCAAAGGTGTTTTGCAATGGATGGGACTTTAAGATGAACATGTGAATGCATTTACCTTTCCCACATGGCTTATTTGACTTCTATTTTTATGTAACAATTCAGGTTCTGGATTGTCTTAGTCAAGCAATAGATAAGATTATATACAATCTATTCTCGGAGATTTTTCTCTCACTCTCCAACTTGGGTCCTTAATGCATTCTGTTAGAACTTGTACAATATGCGTACAAATATCTTTTACTATCTAACCTGATGTACTTTTGAATGAGTTAGGTCTTTCTTTGTAAATTTTGATAAATGTTGGAAAAATGACTTTGGACTGATCTTATAAGACACCCTTAAAAGATTGATTATGTGCTTGGTTACTGATATTAGGATGCAGAAATAGTTAGAAAAATTCCAACATGGTTTTTTGTAGATAATATAGATAATGGTGGAAATTCCTGAATTTTGCTCCCTAACTTTGCTCCCTAACTCTTCATTCTCTTTTCAATTTCTCGTTTCAACCATTTAGATTCCAACCCCTCCCAATTCAATTTCCTTTTCAACCCTTCTCTCTGTCATGTTTCTTCCTCAAAATCCACTTCCTGGATTTTTTACTTGATAAATACTGTAGAAACTGGTTGGGGGGGGGGTTCCTTCAGAGTATGTGAATGAATGTGGCATTTAGATGGAACTAATGATATGGTGTTAGCAATTTCATGAGGTGTTTTTTTTTTTTTTTTGAAATATTAAGGTTATCAAAGTTTTGCTTGGCTGGTTAGATGTTATGGTCGAGAGTCTGGCGTAAGATGGAAGGAGTAGTTGGTTTTATTCAGGAAGGCTTGCTCTTTGGTTATCTATTTATTTATTCAATTCTCACTGTTTTGGGTGTTGTCATTTTTCTGTTATTTATTTATTTATTTATTATGTATTCAAGATGGTTTTTTTTCTTTTTTTGACTTCAAGGGGTTGGGGCCTTGCTTCTGGGACATTACAGAATTTGAACAAACCGTAGTATGCACAACCCAATTTAAACCCTTTTTGAGTTCATTCATTATTGACCTATGTTTTATCTGGCATTATTATAAGCATAAGTAAAGAATATTTATACCTCTCTTGGTTCAAATACCTTGGAGGCCTTTAACTTCTTGACACTGAGCTTATTCATACAAAATTTAACTCCATTCACCCAATCAATAGTCTATTTAGGGATTCATAAATTTGTATGACTTGGGACATGTAGGCGTCTGTAAGGCATAACACTGTAAACTATTAGATTCTGAAAGTGTTTGTATTGCAAATTGAGACATGCTGTTACATGCAGGTAGGAAATGAAAGTGAAAGTATCAGCTTTGATCTCAGACCCTCAGATGCAATTAATATGGCTGTGAGATGCAAGGTGTGCTTCCTTGTTCTAGTTATCTATTTTGTGATCTGTGTATGCTATAACCATTCATAATAATAATATAAAAAAGGCGCACAAAGTTGAATTGGATAGTTTTTTTTTTTTTTAATCCTTCTATTACGTTGTTTGTTATGCTATCACACTGGTCGACCATAAATAAATTATGCTTCTCAATGCAGACATGTTGCTAAATATGCTCATAGTAGGATGTTGGTGATGTGAACTTAAAAACCTTGATTCATGTACTTGTAGATTTCAAATTCTCAATAATTTAATGGATCTGCTAATGAGGAAGTAACCATTGTATATACAAAAGGTTCTCGTTTTATGACTAAGCTGACATTGATATTGTCAGTATTTTAATATTTGGTCTGGGCATGGAATAGTACCATTCCACCTTTAATATGATGGGATCACACCACACTAATCATATATTACAGTAAAATGGTTGATAGCACCAGTCATAGTTATGCAATGTATTCACACCATATATCATTGCCAAGTGTAGATGAATGCCTTTGTACTCACCATGCGTTCAATGTTCAGGGAAGTTTACACAAGCCATCTACACTGAATATGTGTAGATTTTGAGTAAATTATGCAAATTGTAGCTCAGTAATTATGGTCGTCATAAGAAATCTAAGTCACTATCAATGCTTGCTTGTATGCTACCTAAACAGGTGAGTCTTCGGGAAGTGAAGGTAAGTCCTATTCTGAAGTCAATGGGGGATTGGATGAACAAACAGTTGAGAATCCCAGACCCTTACTCTCCTATAAGTTCAGAAACTGTTATGAATCATGATGAAGGTGGAAATGATGTTTCTGTAGCAAATGGCAACGCAGAGGAGATAACGGAAGAGACAGATTCTCATTCTGAAACCTCAAATGGATTCTCTGAAGTTGCATCCTTTGAGCAATGGCGGGCTTACAAACTTGAACTTCAGGTAAATCACTTTTGTTTTTTTGGGCCTTACTGAACTGTATTTATACTCATCTGGTATAATGCTTGTGAATCCAGGAAGGTATTAATCTTTTCAATCAGAAGCCTAAGAGGAAAAGAAAACACCAGGAAAAGTTTTCAAAACAGTTGCCTTTTATGTATGGTTTAAGGTTTTCAAAACTTTTCCTGGTGTTTTCTTTTCCTCTTTGAAGCTCAAAACCCTCTGAAATATAAACCCTCTGAAATATAAACCCATCACTAAATTTGCATGGATGATTTTCTTTTTCCATGGATTGCATGTCAAGCTTTTTCTCATACCAGTTTAAGCTTACAAACCATCAATAAACTTCATCGTCGGCATTTCTTCTTCTGTTTCTGATATACCTCATGCTTAAACCCTCTTTCATTTGTAGGGGATATAGAAGTTTCGGCATTTCTTTTTCTGTTTCTGATATACCTCATGCTTAAACTCTCTTTCATTTGTAGGGGATATAGATGTTTCTCCAGATGGGAACGGATCAGTGGTGGATTTGGTGGTTGGGGTATGAATATAACTTTGTCTACAGATTATGCATGTAACTTTGTCTACAGATGAGGCAAAACCGATTATGAATGTAACTTTGTCTACATATTATGAATGTAAATTTGTGGATGATTTTGAATGAATAGTTTATTTATTAAGTTTGATTATTGGAATAAAAATTTTATTCTATGTTTTTTTTTGTTTATTATGCTTGAATCATAGATTTGTGGAAGATTATTAAAATGATCAAATTCCTAAAAACGATACGATTGTGAATTGAATTATATGTATTTTGATTTGATAAAATAAACAACAATTATCCAATTAAGAGGGGGAAAAAAAACAACAACAACGCCGTAGTTGGTGAGTTGTTACCAAACCATCACTAAAACCTATAGCAATGGAGTTTCAACCGTGGGTATAGGAAAGCAAGTGGTGTCCTTAAAACCTATACCAACGGATACGAAACCATGGGTATAACACTGAGGTTTTGTCCAACGGCTGAAAAAACCGTCGCTATAGGCTATAGTGACGGCATTTTGCCGTGGGTATAGCTAATTAAAAACGACGGAAAAATATGTCCGTTGGTATAGGTTTTACGGGCTATACCTACGGTTTTTCGCCTTTTACCCACGGATTTTTGCTGTCACTATATGTCAAATTCCTTGTAGTGAAACAAAAAAAATGTTTACCAAAATTAGAACTTTCGATAGCAGCCAAACCCCTCAAAACCCCTACACTCCATTTCCCATTAAAATGGACCAAAATCAGAAATCCTAGCTTCGAATCGCTCAGAAAAGGGAGATGGGCGACACGTTGAAGAGAGGGAGAGAACGGGGGAGATGAGAAATGGAGGAATCAGAAACCCTAGCTTCGAATCGCTCAGAAAAGTGAGATGGGCGATGCGTTGAAGAGAGGGAGAGAATGGGAGAGATGAGAAATGGGGGAATCAGAAACCCTAGCTTCGAATTGCTCAGGAAATGGAGATGGGCGACACGTCGAAGAGAGGGAGAGAACGGGAGAGATGAGAAATGGGCAAATCAGAAAAGCTAGGGTTTCGAATCGCTCAGGAAATCAAAGATGGGCTTTTGACGAAGAGAGAGAGAGAGAACGGGAGAGCTGAGCGGTTTTTGGATTCGTAAAAGAGAGAGAGAACGGGAGAGAGGGCTTGAATCTGACAAAGAAAGAAGCTGAGAAATGACTGTTTTGCCCTTCAACATATCAGTTGATAGCCGGATCAAATCTTGACCGTCGGATCGCAATCGAACGGCTGAGAATCTCAGTTCTCGTTAAGAATCTCAGCTTCCCAGTTCTTAATAGACTTACTCAGTATATATATATATTTATGTGTGTGAAAAGAGTGTAAATATATTATAATTTCCTAGTCCACGCACAAGTATTTAGAACTAGTAATTCCTTGTTAGATTTATTTTATGTGTGCTGTGTTTATTTTTAAATGATCATTCCATATATTATTCTCTGTAAAAAATTGTTGTTCTAAGACGTATATAACTTGCAAATCACCTACATTGAACAAGAATATATAAGACACAACATACGACACCACGCTAAATATATATTACTTTTAATTGAGCCACGGTTAATAGAGGGTTAGGTCATAGGAGAATTTATTTAGGTTTCTAGGGTCTTTAATCACCAAAATATAATAATCACCAAAATATAGCAGCCCTAAACTAGTATACCGCAGAGTCAAATATCACGGAACTTTAGAGCATCTCCAATCCTTTTTGCTATTGACAAAATAGCAAATGACAAAAAGAGTATTTTGCTTCAATCGTCGTTTGCTATAATTTAATAAAAAAATAAGATCGGACGGAACATGTTGTTCCGTCTATTTTTTTATATTAATATTTAAGATGATTTAATTAAGGATTAAATGGTAATTAGTTATTAAAATATTATTAAATTAGTGGTTATTCAATTAGTTATTACTTAAACCATGGATTAAGTCTTGGTTAAAATTCTAATGATATGGTGGGACGGGACATGTTTTCCGGTCCAAGCAAAATATGCTTCGGACGGGACAACATGTTGTGTCCGATGCTTGTTTTTTTCTTCTTCTTTGGATTGATGTACCGTCCAATCGATTTTAAAAAAAAATATCTAAAAACTCCTCAGATGGAACAACATGATTCGTCCGATCGCTGAAAAAAATTATAAAAAAATTAAGACGAAACTGTTAAATATATAGGTATATTCTCACTAGCTATATGAATAATATTATGTGTAATATTATTCTATGGGTAACACGTGTGTTACACGTACTAATTGGATGGAAGCGGGTTGAGTGGGTTGAGAACCTAATACTCAAACCAGTATTTATCCTATAAGTACTGACTTGTGATAGTAGTCTAGGTATTCCAATTTTGATACTAGGGTAATTATCTCAAGCAACTTAATTTAGAATATTAACCCTAATTTTCATTATTATAATCTCTCATAATCTCTAACAGAATCATCATGTTCCGTCTGCTATATTTAGCAATTGCCAAAATCGTTTATCAAATTTGACAACACACTGTTCATCTTTTGTTAAAATCTATTAAAATAACAAATAATTGCAGCTACATTTTGCTATTTTGTTTGCTATTTTGTTAAAATAGCAAACGATTGAAAATTCTCTTACTCAACAGATTAAACTTTTCAAAGACTATTCCAATTTCCAACTCTCCTTGTCATCTGTGTTGGACCTCAACTGGTATTCTCTTAATCTCAAGTGGACGATGGCATCATATGCACGCATTAATAATTTCAGCTCTATAGTCTTAATAATAATTGTCACTAATTAATTATTCTACTTACACAACTAACATACACGATAATGGTCCAACTATAAAAACAAACCTAATTAACCAGGTACAGATGCTGTTCATAAAAAACACACTAGCTAGCTCGACCTGCAGAAACGTATTACAATACAAGTATTAATCCCCTTAAGCCTTTATACAACCTCCATTAAGTTACAGAATTAATGCCGCACATATTGTTAACACACTTTTAGTTATCCGTTGTATTAAACACATATCTAAACATGTTGCTACCGTACCTTCTTCACCATCAACAAACCATGATCGAGGGCAGGGTCACATCGGTGATCAATCATAGCCAATTAATGGAGAACCTGCACGGCATCTGAGAACACTCTACCATCCACGTGGATTCCACTAATTTCGAGCATGGACAAATGCTGCGTTGAATGACAGCCTGGTTGATATGTGATATATATGAGATATATATATATATTATGGGGGGCGATCCCAGACCCGGATCTCTCTTGAGATCTTCCGACCAACATGACGATTTTTTTAGTGACCTCAACCTGCAAACTGGGGCCTAGGAATGTCGGAAACCTGTACTAATACCACAAATTTAAGTTAATTTAATTAGGGTTGATTGATTACTTGATTAGATTGATTGAGTATGTGAATGAGGAAAGAGAGATGATGAGATAAGATCAAGAAGCCAACTGTATATTGATTAGTCTGTTTCTTGGAGTAGTTTAATTGAATATTGTTTTTAAATCTTGATGAATATTGAATTGTAACCATAGAATTGTGGCGCACGTGTGTTTGGTTTGGTGCAGGAATGTGCTGTGATTTGGGTGGGAGGGTTAAACTGTGATGCACATGCATGAGATGAGAGAATGTTTGAATGTATAAATTATAGTGAGATTTGCTAGTATATGGATTGAATATAGTCAAAGACCATGGGATCTTTCATCCTTATTCATACTTGTAATTTACACGTGCGATGCACGTTTTAATAATTTCAAAAAATAAAAATAAAAATTCTGATATAAGAAGGATTTGAACTGGAAACCTCATGTATATTAGATAAGTACGTGCATTACACATATTGGTAGAATGACAAAATAACAAATGACACTAAGGCCTTCTCCCATTATAATATTAGAGATTAAGAAATAATCTACTAAATTTGATAAATAAGAATTAATTTGGAGTAGCTAGATTCCAATCCAGTTTCTTTTTTGAACAGTTATAGGTTTGAAACTTGGACCCATGTGGGCCGTCCCCAAGTTTACGGGGCCCAAGGCGATCTTCTAAAACGGCCCCCCAAACAGAATTTGTTTTAAAAATAAATTGGATTTTTTTTTTGGCTACAATTCTTAAAAACCGATATATATGAAGAAATAGCTGAAGATTTAGGGATTTGAAAAAAAAATCTCCCTACAAACTCAAGCCCAACTGAAATAAGTCAGCCAAAGTACTAATTTTTTTTTAAAAAAGTCAAAAAAATTAATTTTGAAGGCCCCAAAAAATATTACGCGCAAAATATGTATATACAAATACAAGAACAAAAAAATTTGGGAGCCTCTAAAAATGCAAAAAATTCGGAGGCTCGAGGTGGCTACATCCCTGGCCTCCATTAGGGGCTGGCCCTGGACCCATGCTAGCTCCAGGTTTCTTTTAGTTGAAGAATGCTATTTTCTGTAATTTGAAATGTGTTTTTTGAAGTATTTAGTTGGTGTATAGCATATAAAGGTATTCATCGGGGTTTTGGGAAATAAGTGAACCCTAACTCACTCCATTCAGGCAGGTTTTTATTGCATGAAAAGTTTGTGTGAATGGTACTTAACTTATATTTTTCAAAAATAATAATTAAATATATAGTATTTATAAATATTATTTAAATGAATAAACTGCCGAAAAACCTGACCATCCAAGTATCATATACGTATGTTCTCCAATAAAAAAAAACATCTCATGATGCTGTTGGATTTATATCTTGCATACTAGATTCGATGAGAAGAGAATACGGATGAATCAAGAAGAGGATCGAAGTGACGATTGGAGGCGAAACGAGCAGCAATGCAAGCTGTGCATGTTAGAAACTAATTGACAGCCAACTGCCATATTGGGCAGTCAACCGTGTTAGCACTCGGGTTTGGATTCGACTCATTGCAACCGACTCCACTTTGGGCAGTTGACCGGCTGCAGCGCAGAAGCTTATTGGGCGTAGTTCTGGGAGAATCTGTTTGAGCCCATTTTCTTCTCCACGTACGATCGTTCGTCTCTTATTATATGATTATCTCTTCAGGAATATCGGACAACTATTGTATAATACAACCTAGGATTTCTCTAGATCTCTATACATAGTTCAATGTAATAGCTCAATATAATATAAATGACGAATGGAAAGAGAGTACTTCATCTCAGAGGTTTGGAATGGAAATAGTACTTCATCTCAGAGGTTGAGAAAATTCTCCATTATAAACAATAACTATTTTTATTGTGGCTTGAGAGATAGATATGATCGTGGTGAGGGTGAATGTAACTCTTATATCTTCATCTAGTTGAAATAATATCTCGGTTTTTCTCCCTCGGATTAGGGTTCGCCCAAATCGAGACAAAATTGTATACTTTGGTATGTTTGATTTGATCTACTATTTGCTTGGTGGTTTATAGTGATCGTGTCGCACAAACTCAGCAGATCCGGCAAGGAATCGTTTGGTATCAGAGCATCAGGTTTGGGGGTTTGTTCGAGTTGTTTGAAAAAGATGGCAGATGATCAGAACACGAAGATCAAACAGTTTGACGGTAAGATCAACTTCAATATCTTGAAGGTGGACATGTTCGACATGTTGGTCCAAAAGAGCTTGCATATTGCCCTAGATGGAGATAAAGGGAGGTCATCCGACTTGAAGTAGGAGAAGCAGTATGAGATTTGTTTAAATGCCTTAAGAAGACTACATGGGGTTGTCTTCACTGGATCGGATGAACTGGAAGAGAAAGTTGTGTCGTTTCTCAATAAAGGAAGATACACATCTTTAAGATCATATTGTGGAGTTCAATAAGGTGTTATCTGAACTAAAGATGATAAATGCAGATGATCTAAGCAAAGATGATATAACTTTAAACTTGATATATCCACTGTCATATTCATATGAGCACCTGATAACTATCATGCTACATGAAATTTTTTTCCCAAGGAAACGTTCGGGGTGATAAGAGTCTGAAGAATGATGAACTTAGGAAGGAGATCTATAAGTTGTTTGGTTATGGATGATACTTGGTAAGATCCATGGCCACCATTGCAGATGAATTGAGTATTACAAGAAAAATTGTCGCAAGTGTTTGAATCAGAGGGGTGCCAACGCCAACGTGACGAGTATAACTGAATTATGTGATAATTTAGACTGTATTCTTATTTCAAGTTCTTTATATATAAATTAGGGATGGTTTCTTGATTTGGGGAGTTCTTCTCATATTCACTCTAAGAGAAAGATATTTTTACTTACAAGTCTACAACAGGTCGTTGTTTGAGAATGACGTTTAGTGAGATTTGTGAAATAATGGGTGAAAGAACAGTTTAGTTGGAGATGCCAGATGGTAAAGGGTTCACATTAGAAGATGTCAAGTATACTCCTTTGATGAAACAACATCTGGTATCCATGAGAACTCTGGATGCTCGAGGCTGCATATACACAGCTCGAGGTAGAGTTTTGATAGTTTGAGAAAGTCGTCGTAAGGCGATGAAAGGTAAGAGGGGGATTGGACAGAGTCAGCACAATCTCTATCAGCTTTGTGGGAATGAAAAGTTCCCATGAGTGGTTTGAAGAACTGCATTTCTAAAGCATTATCTAGTATGTCGTCATTATAATCACCAAAGCGAGGCTGCAACGTTTGAATACCTTCAGGAGGTAGAGAGTGCCTCGGAGTAGGTGAAGTTCATGTGGAAAGTGACACCTACTTGGGTATGCCCTTGAAGGGGATATACAATTGGCAAAAAAATAGGTGGAGGTAAATTCAACTAGTAGAAGAAGCCATTGAACCGGGTTGTTAGAAAGAGGAAAATGAAAGAGTCTAGAAGATTATTAATCATATCGGTGTGAAACTATGAATATGCAATCGAAGGTGGATATGGTGGGGTTTATGTCTAACATACTAGATTCGATGAGAAGAGAAGATGAGTGAAGCAAGATGAGAACAGAAGTGAAAATTGAAGGCAAAACGAGTAGCAGTGCATGATGTGCATGTCAAGAACTAATTGACAGTCGACTGTTATATTGGGCAGTCGACCGTCTTAGCTTTCGATTTTGGATTCGACTTATTGCAGTCGATTGTCACTTTGGGCAGTCGACCGATAGCGGCACAACAACTTATTGGGCATGGTTTTGGGTGAATCTGTTTGAGCCAAGTTTCTTCACCAAGTACGATCGTGCTGCTCTTATTGTTTGGTCATATCTTTAAGAAAATCAGATGACTATTGTATCAAGAATACAACATAAGGTTTTTGTAGATCTCTGTTTATTTCAATATAACGGCTCAATAAAATATAAGCGCTAAACTGAAAGAGAGTACTTCATCTGAGAGGTTGAGAGGATTCTCCATTGTAAACGGCAAGTATTTCCAGTGAGGCATGAGAGATAGATAGGGTCGTGGTGAGAGTGGTTGTAACTCTTGTAACTTTCTCTAGTCGAAATAATATCTCTGTTTTCTCTCCCGAATTAGGGTTTGCCTAAACCGGGACAAAATTGTGTGCTACTGTGTTTGGTTTGATCTATTATGTGCTTTGTGATTTATAGTGATCGTGTTATATAAGCTCAGTAGATCCGGTAAGGAATTCCCAACAGATGTAGAGTTCTACACCATCTTCTTACACAACAATCAATTTTGATCACTTTTCTTATATTTTTAAATAAATAAAAGGCAGCTAATCAAATTATTATACATATGTCTTAACAAGTCATAACTAGAGTAAGATTAACATAATCTTATTGCAATCAGGACTGACCCTGAGTTTATAGGGGCCTAAGGCAAACTCATGAAATGGTGTCCCATACAAAATTTATTTTTAAAAAAAATGGTAAACAATAATTTGGATATTTTTGCTGCTGATGATGTTGTCTTATTGGAAGAGATTAGAGCACGAGTCAACGCTAAATTAGAATTATGGAGAGAAATTTAGGAAGCTAGAGGCTTTAGAATAAGCAGAACTAAAACAGAGTATATGGAATGTAATTTTATTGATATTCAGAACACAACTGAGGAAGTAGCGAAACTTGATGGTCAAGAGATATCTAAGTGAGACCGTTTCCGATATTTATACTCGATTATATAAAGAGATGAGGAGATTTGTGAAGATATTATACATAGGATCCAAGCAGGGTGGCGTAAGTGGAGAAATGCTAGTGGTATTTTGTGTGACAAACGTATACCTTTAAAATTGAAGAAAAATTTGTATAGGACGGCTGTTAGCTATCAATGATGCATGGAGCAAAGTGTTAGGCAACAAAGAAACAACATGTCCAAAAAATGAGTGTAGCGGAGATGATGATGCTAAGATGGATGTGTGTTAAAATCAGGAAGGACAGAATTTGAAACGAGCATATACGAAATATGTATCTAAGATAAGTTAAGAGAGAATTGCCTCAGGTGGTTTGGACATGTCACAAATAGAGTTATTAGTGCCCCGTTAGAAGATTTGATAAGTATTGATGGTAGAGTTAGAGGTAGGGAAAGAACTAAACTAACTTGGGTGGCACTAGTGATAAAAGATAGGATAGCTTGTGACCTTACAGAAGATACTCTGCTAAACCGAGCAGAATGTAAAATCAGGATTCATGTAGCCCACCCCAATTAGTTGAGAAAAAGCTTTATTGTTGTTGTACAATTATGAAACAACAGATAGATATATATAAAGAGCAAAAGCCTAAAAAATAAAATTTGGGGCTCTAAAAAAATTTTACGTACAAAATATGTATATATAAATACAAGAAATTTTTTTAGGAGACCTCAAAAAATATGCAAAATTTTGAAACCTCAAGCCTCCGGCCACCTTGCCGCCCCCAAGGCAGGGCCGGCCCGGACAGCAATCGAATGAAAAATCTCATGTGCAAGGTATAGCTATACCTACAATATCATTCACACTCTTACCATGCATAACGCAGTTTTCGCACGTGACAGCTATTGCTGTCTATGTTGTCAAAGAATTCCATCACGTGAGGTAGCGTGCCCATACTATATATATATAGTATACTCTCTCCGTACTTGCATTTGTATTGTACTATTATTTCTTTTTTATGAATTTGTACTATTATTTCAACCCATCATATAATTGACAACCTAATAATATTAATAACAATAATATTGAATTAAATTAGGGTTGTAATTTATCACTGTCGTTGTGTCGTCGTAGCTAGGCGTGGAATGAAGTTGTCAGTGATTGACAGGTTAAGATAGATTCTGTTTTCTTCGATAGATTCTGTTGTAGTGTTGCTATTTATGGATGGCCTTACGGACTAACACCGATAGGTCCGATACCCAACAGGGCTCGATCCCACGACAATCTTCTCCACTTCCTCACTTCCTCTCTCTGATCTGTGGTGGTGTTGGTGGTGGTGGTGGGTGGCTTAGTAGGCCCACTCACCCACCACTTAAATTCGACCACCCTCTCTCTGTCTTTTTAAATACTATTTCGGTACTATTTTCACATTTTTCTTCTTTTCTTTTGAACATTTTTTGTGAAATATTTTGATAGCCGATGGTTAAGCTCTATATATGAACTAGAAAGTTCTACCTTAGTCATATTCTAATGTCTCACTCAGAAAAGGACCATTACTGTGATTAAGCTACACTTTAATTTGCCAAAATGTGATTGAGAAACAAGAAGAGAAAAGAACACGCATTTTTTTTTTTGGTATGAGTAAGAGCATCCACACTCGTTTTGCTATTTTGCCAATTTGGTAAAATGAGAAATGATAAAATAAGTGTTTCACTGTATTCGTCGTTTGCTATAATATGACAAATGAGAAAAACAAGTCGTTTTCTATCATATGATAAATGAGAAAAATAAATGGACGGACGGAACATGTTCCATCCAACCAATTAAAATAGCTTTAAAAAATAATTTGAGCCTCTTGGACTTTGATGTAATTTGTTTTTAACTTGGTTTTTACTTGGACTTGACAATTTATGAAAAGAATAGAGAAAACAGGACTTGGATTAAATTTTTCAAAACAAAGAAATGGAAGGACGGAACATGTTGTTCCGTCCGTTCCCTTCTTTTTTTGTCATTTTTATCGGAAGGTACAATATGTACTGTCTGACGGTGGATTTAAAAAAAAAAAAAGCTATTCCGTCCGACATTTTTTTTAAAAAAAACATCAAAAATTCAGGGATGACACAACAAGCTTCGTCCGACCCCCTTAAAAAAGTATAAAAAAGTTTGAGACGAAACATGTTGTTCCGTCATTTATATTTGGCAATTACCAAATCCATTTCTCATATATGAGAAGAAACTGTTATTCGTTTGCTTAAATTTAGCAAAATAGCAAACGAGTGCAGCGCTATTTTGCTTCTCATTTTGCCAAATTGGTCAAATAACGAATGAGTGTGGACGTTCTAAAGAATATACTTTTAAGTGGTGGAGAGAATAATTGTGGGGTGAGGGGATGAGATTCTTTGATGTACTGCAAGAATCACTCAAATGTGACTATTTTTCGTTTGTAGATCATGAGTTTATCCTTTTGCATTGGCAAAAAGCACTGACAAAGCAAAGCCTGACCCTAACGGTTTTCAACCAAATCATCTCGAGCAAGAACAGAGACCTTAATCTTGATCTATCTTTAACCCACATGGCCATCGTGCATGCCACATGTGTCGTCGCTTTCCTCCGACAAATTTCTTTTCTTTCAAGCAAGTTTAGTACTAGAAGAGGGCCTAACTAAAGCCCAGTTAATGCTCGAAAAATGATACATACGTATGTACACCTCACTCGCTAACCAACCAGTTATTTAAGTTAGTTCAGGTCCGATTCGGATAATAACCCCTACTAGCTATCAGCTCAAATATACATGAGTCCGAATACTAGTTGAATTTTCAATCGGCCATGGTTTATGTCAGGTCGAGTACCAGATCCAACCATAGGGAACACAAAACCAAAAGCAAAAGAACAAAGCATTCTTGGGATTCCCCCTCTCTCTATCTCAATCAATTTCGAATTTATTTCCAACATGACCCACTTTACGAAAATATTTTTCCAAGTTGACCTATGTTCGAAATTAATTACCAAACTGACTCACTCGCTGTTTTAAACATCAAGTTCAGTTAAAGAAATTTTCTTCAACACTTAGAGAAATCTCACAAAGTCTCAAAACGCTAAATCTAAACTCGCTGTTTCGAAAAGCAATCATAATTGAACTAGACTCGCTGTTTGAGTTTTGTTTACTTAGGGTCGTTGTTTGAAACTGTTGAATAAACATTAAATGCCATATTAGTGGGTTATGAAAAATAAAAGGTCAAGAGTCTTTGTAAGTGAAAAGCCAAGGGGTATAAGTGAAAAGCCAAGGAGTGGCAGAGTAGTTAATGGTCTTGTATGTTTTGTTTTTTAGTTCTTGCCTATTTAAAGGCATTGTTGATTTTGTTTGAAGAACAGAACAAAAAAACGTGAAATCACAAAAAGTTCTCAAATTGGTATCAGAGCAAATGACGAATGTGATGGGTCAAATGCCGCTACCACGACTAACGAAGGCGAATTACGAGAACCGGAGCATTCAAATGAAAGCTCTTCTCGGATCTCAAGATGCATGGGAGGTAGTCGAAGAAGGTTTCGAAGAACCAACAAATACCACGGGATATACGGCGGCTCAAACCAAGGCGTTAAAAGAGTTACAATAGAAGGATAAGGCGGCACTATACATGTTGTTCCGAACCGTTGACGAGTCGGGCTTTGAGAAGATTGCCGGTGCAACTACTTCAAAAGAAGCATGAGACACTTTAGGAAAAGTGTTCAAAGGAGCCGACCGAGTCAAGCAAGTGCGTCTCCAAACTCTTCGTGGCGAGTTGGAGAACATGAAGATGAAGGAGTCGGAAACTGTATCTGACTACATCACGCGTGTACAAGCTGTGGTGAACCAACTCATTCGTAATGGCGAAGCGTTAACCGATGCGCGAGTTGTGGAGAAAATTTTGAGATCATTAACCGACAATTTTGAGAATGTTGTGTGCGCGATAGAAGAGTCAAAGGACCTTGCGAAGCTCACAGTCGAAGAGCTTGTAGGCTCTCTCGAGGCACACGAACAGCGTAAGAAGAAAAAGAAGGAGGAGACACTCGAGCAGGCACTTCAAACCAAGGCATCAATCAAAGACGAAAATGTACTCTATTCTCAAAATTTTCGTGGTAGAGGGCGCGGTCGTGGAGGTCGCAACAATGGTCGCGGTAGTGGAGGCCGCGGTCGAGGTGAATATTATGAGAAAAATGGGCAGTCAAGCCAACAAAATTGTCGAGGTAGAGGACGTGGTCATTTGAGAGGCGGCTGGTCAAATTATTCAAAAGTCGAATGCTACAATTGTGGCACGCATGGGCACTACGCAAAAGAGTGCAAATCAAACATCGAGTGCTATGATTGCGGTAAGTATGGGCACTATGCAAAAGAGTGTTATTCCGAAAAAAAGGTAGAAGAAAACGCGAATCTAGTCGCGGAAGAGGAGACAAGAGAAGATGGTGTTCTTATGATGGCCTACAAAAATACCGTTTCCTACAACGACACAGTGTGGTATCTCGATACCGTCGCTAGTAACCACATGTGCGGGCACAAGCACCTATTCAAGGAGATGCGAGAGGTTGAAGATGGACACGTTTCGTTTGGAGGCGCGTCAAAGATCCAAGTAAAAGGCCAAGGTACGGTTCACTATTTACAAAAAACTGGCACGGAAGGGTCAATCGAGAATGTTTATTACGTACCTGATCTTAAGAGCAATATTTTGAGCATGGGGCAACTCATGGAGAAGGGATACTCAGTATTCACGATAAACCGGGTACTACAATTGAAAGACAATTAAGGGCGTCTGGTTGCTCGAGTCGAGATGGGAAGAAATCGGATGTACAAACGGAATTTGAAAAGCGTGCGAGAAAAATGTTTGCGAGTCAACGTAGAAGACAAGGCATCGCTGTGGCATCTCCGCTTTGGTCACCTACATTATGGTGGTCTAAAGAAGTTAGTAAAGAAGAACTCGGTGCACGGGTTGCCGGACATGGACTATGAGGACAAATTTTGTGAAGAATGTGTGCTTGGCAAGCAAGCAAGAACCTCGTTTCAAAAGAAGGCAGAATATCGAGCTAAACATATTCTCGAGTTGATTCATACCGACATATGTAGACCAATCACCCCCGAATCGTTATAAGAATTTTCACCAACACTTTGAAAATTCTCGTTAAGTCTCATAATACTAAAGCTAAACTCGCAATTTTGAAAAGCAAGTCTAATTGAACAAGACTCACTGCTGTTTGAAACAGTGAGTCAACTTCAATTAGGATCACTGTTTGAAATAGCGAGTTTAGTGATAGAATTTTCTCCAAAACATGTAGAAATCTCGCTAAATCTCAAAACACTAAAGCTAAACTCGCTGTTTCAAACAACGACTTTAAATGAACTAGACTCGCGGTCTGAGACAGCAAGGAGGTCAGTTTGGTAAAAGTATGTCAGTTTGGTAAATATTTTCGAAAAGTGGGTCATTTTGGAAACAAATTCATCAATTTCTATCATGAACAGATCACAGACCTCCCATTGCTCACCACCAAAATTCCCTCTCTCTCATTTTCTTTCTATCCTACTCACAATTAATCCACTATATATTCAAAGGATTCTCTCCCTCTGTCTGTTTCTGTATGCAAATATAACCAAACCCTCATGTCATGTGTGATACCTAGCAAGAACATTGTGCAACATAATGCAATGAATGAATGAAACAAGGTCGGTTCTCTTTGTCCACCACCTCTCCCCCTCTGTCACTCTCACTCAATTATTCGATGTCTCCATCCCCCTCCCTATTTTGTTGCCTTGCTATTGGCACAGAACCTTCTCTCCAGGCTCCATTATTTCCACCACCTATTGTTTCTTAATTATTGTTTTTTTTTTCATCATTATTATTATTATTATTATTTCGTGCAGGGTATAACGATGATGATGATCAATTCTCCGACTACTACTGCTCCAAAATCATCTGAAGCTGTTTCTGGTTCTACTGCTAACAAAGCAATGGTGCACCATCAAGATCCATTGAAGTGCCCTCGCTGCGATTCGTCCAATACCAAGTTTTGTTACTATAATAACTACAGTCTGTCGCAGCCGCGGCACTACTGTAAGGGCTGTAAGCGGTACTGGACTCGCGGTGGGACACTGCGGAATGTGCCTGTTGGTGGTGGTTGTAGGAAGAGCAATAAGCGCCATAAGACACACCAGTATGGGACAAGTGGGTCGAAATCTGTGACAGCGAAAATTGATCCTCCTCGGAATCTTCCTACTACTACTACTACTACTACAACAGATCTCAGTTCATTTTTCAGATCTACAACGAGTTTGGCTTCTGATATGGGCAATCTTGGTTCTTTTTCGGGGCTTATGCGTCCTGTATATAGTGACATTCAGCCACAATTGAGTACATTTGGCCTTGGTGGGTTGTTCTCTTCAACTGGTGGGTTTAGTTCCAATATTGTTTCTGATCATATTATTCAGCCATCGACTACGAATCTGTTGAATGATCAGTATCTTCCAAGCTTTGGGTCTCAAGCAGCATCTCTTCTCGTTTCGAGCCTGAAGCAGCCCAAAATGGTTGATGAGTACGAAGCCATGTTACCGTATGAGAATCTTCAGACTAGTAGCAATGTGAATCTAGGGTTGATGAAGGAGTGTGAAGTGAAAGTTGAAGGCAATAACAATACAAGATCAGATCAATGGCCAGTTATAACCCCATTCCAAGCTTTTAATGCTAATAATTCTTCCGAGATTACTGCTGACTCTTCATCGTATCTGTACTGGAATTCATCGGCAATAGGCAGTGGTGACGCATGGCCTGATGCCACAAATCCTTCGCTCGATCCTCTAATCTAGACCATCCAACACTTCTTTCTTATCAAAAAAGAAAAAAACCCAAAAAAAAAAAAAAAACAGAAACCCTAATTTTTATATGTTTCTTTTTTCTTTTGTTTTATTTCTCGTCTTCTTGATTACTCTGCGCTTTTGGAGGGAAAGGAGGAGTGTCGATCGGAGAGATCATGTTGATAGCAAACCTCACATGCTTGATCTCGATCTAGTGTTTTTTTTTGTCAGATGACTGAAGAATGAGGACAGGTCGTTTGCATCGAAAGGAACCTCGGTCCTCGGATCCATTCATGATTAGAGGAGGGGAAAATGAAGAAAGGGGAAATGGATATGTGGAGCTCTACTACTGTTAAGTTGGTTTTGGTTTCCTTCTATGTACATAGGTATGTTATCTAGCTTTTCTAATGGATTGGTGGTTAAATGTTTAAATAAGTGGTTTGATTGTGGAGAAATTAGGAAACTAATAAATCCTTAATTTGTTTTATTTCTTTGTATTACAAAGACTGGGATTTCATTTATATTCTTTCTGTGTTTTGTGAACTTACATACAATGTAATGAACTGCTTTGCTATACATTAAGCATTTGCCTTTTATTTTGTGTTATTTCTAAAGTTAGAAAGAGAGGGCCATGATATGAAAGGGCTACTATAAGAGAGCGTGCTCTTTCTCTTTATTCTGCTTTATCTGAAACAAAGGTAGCCATCTCACTAGCTCTTGCATGTACAACCATTATTATCTGCTTGAATACCATGGATCTGACTAATGCTTTGGAAACGGTGCAACAGTGCAAGTGTATGATGATCTCCAAGATAACATCAGGTAGATAATGTACATACTGATTGTACTGGAGAGTTCATTATTCATCTGACATATACTATCAAGGCCGGGCCTGAGTTTATGAGCTTATGCGAGCCCCAGGTGAACTGCTGAAATGGAGCTCTCAGAAAAAAAAATTGGTGCAAAAAAAATGGTAATTTTTTGTTTTTTGTTTTTGTTTTTTGTTGCAAAGAAAGGGCTACTGGTTGTTGTTCGACGGGGGGTTCTTTTTAGTGGTCGGTACCGATAACTATAAGACGACAACAACAACGTGCGGCAATAATAGTGACAACGTTTACAAAGTAGAGGCTCGGGTTATTTGGAGTTTGGAGTCGGTTCAGATTTGTATGGAGGTTGGAGATGAGTTTTGAATGGAGGTCGGGTTGGTGGTTAGGGCTGTCAATGAGGTTGATGGTGATGGAGTTGGAGAAGGGTTTCAAATGGAGGTCGGGAGGACTGAGGAGGCAGGAATGGAGTTTAGTGGATTTAGGGATTTAGGGGAGATGGGAAGTAGACTGCTTGGTTTGGGGATCGGGTTTGGAGAGTAGGTTCGGGTGATCGAGTCGGATGACTCGGATCCATTAATGATCTAGTGATCTTCCAAATTCTTAGTATATGGGTTGGCCAATTGATGACTGTGATTTACAATTTAAAAAAAAAAGAACCAAATTTTTTTTTTGGGCCCCTAATAATGTGCATAAATCGGGGGCCAGAGGCAATCGCATCTTTCGCCTCTACTATAGGGCCAGCCCTTGTATTGATATATCAATTACGACGTTGTGTGGATTCTGAAGTTGAAGCTGCAGCTGCAGTTGCACGCATGCCATTTCTATATTTCCCCCCAAAATAAAACTATATCCCATAGTAATGATGTAGAGGTCGATCTTCACTAAACTATTTTCATGCTTGATCTCTTTTATGCTACGTCAGTAAAGACCGCAGTTACCAACTCCAGCTTATGCATTTATGAGGCTGCAGATGGGAATTGACTTCTTTTCAAATTTTGTTGTTGTTGTTGCCATAGTTCCTATTTGCGGCCACAGTTCATTTTGTTCATAACCAAAGCAATAGTTAGGAATTGTGGTTTTGTCTATACTTATGCCGCAATTCGTAGCCGTGGCCTCTTTTTAACATGTTCAAGAGACAGAGAGAGATAAAGTAGTCACTAAGTATGGAGACAGAGAGAGTACTCTCGAGTTGAACATGTTAAACAGAGGTCGCAGCTAGGAAATGCGACGTATGTATAGACAAGGCCGGAATTTTTAATTGCGGCTCTAATTATGAACAAAATGAACCGAGGTTGCATATGATAACTACGGCAATTAAAAAATTTTGAAAAAAAAACTGCGGTTCCCATATACGGCCTTATAAATGCAGAAGCCGCAGTTGGCAATTGCGGTCTTTGCTGACGTAGCAAAAAAGTGACCATGCGGTGAAAATAGTTTGGTGAAAAAACCAGTGTGGAATATATTTGAAAATGGAGCTTATTTTGTGAAAAAGATCCCATTTCTATTGAATTCATTTCCGATAATAAACATGTTAACTGAGGTTTCTTTCTTGTGAAATAATTTGCAACTTCTATATTTGCAGAGATTTCTTTTTGAATGTACTAAGCGCACAATATCGCTAGCTTTAATCATAGTTTGCATGGATTTCAAACAATTGCAACTGAGCTATTAGTAGGATTTCATACTGCGGAATCAAAATACACTATTTTTGTGTGTGTTTATTACAACAACAAAGCAGAACTGGATGTTAAAGTAATCCAAGTACAGCAAAGCAGAAAGTAATAAAGCAAAACATGCTGTTGAACAATATGATTTTTCTGTAAAATTTCCTTCACTAGGTTGAATTAATTGTCTGAATAAACCCTTAATAGATAGAAAAACCATACGGACAATCATTATGGAAATTTTAGATTAGTATATTAATATGTTATTGTAATTTTTATACATTTTTATCCATGAAATATATTTCTCCTTAATTAGTTTTTTCTCCTTCTCACAAATATCTTTATGACTGCAGATACTTAATTTTTTTCCTCTGCATGAGAGATATTCAATTATTTTTTATTGCACATAGTAAATGATTTTCTAAATGTTTAATATTGCATTGTACATAATTATTAAGAAAGAATGGGCTAAAAACACTGCATCAAAGTTTTGAATTAAATTAGTTTAACATTTTTAAGTCATTGGAAGAACTTGAGATTTCTTAATGCAAGTTTGGTTCAATTATTTTGCACATCTTTGACATAACTAATTTTCCATCTAAAAGCACCTTCTTTCATAACTAATGGTTTATGATTACCTTTTCCTTAACAATTTTTTTACTCCGAAGAGAAAATTTCAATTAAGTTGTTTAGGACATATAATTTCTCTCTGGACTAGCAAAAAAAATATAATTTCCATGTGATATAAGAGTTCAAAGAATTTAATAACTTGTGATTTCTTCATGAGAACTTGGATTCACACAATACTAAACAAGTTTTCGACGTATTAACATCTTATTATTCTGACCACCATTTTTTTTTTGAGTTTCTCTCTCTAGATTTTCTAGAGAGAGAAGCTCTCCCAAAAAAACTCAAAAAACAAAAACCCTAGATCTAGAGACTGTTTGGAAGGGGTGACGGCCGGGTTCTCACCGCCCCCTCCCCGGTCACCGATCGACGCCCAGATCCGCAACGCACTTCTCTCCACCCCCTCTCCCGCCGCGACTGGGTTCGCAACCAACTCACCTCCGTCCCATTCCCCCTTGCTTCCCCGACTGCGCCCTCTGCATCCGCTCCCCTCCCTCCTCTGATGACCTCACGCGAACCCTACTCGCCCATTGCCATGGAGGTCTAGCGCTCACATGACCGCCCTCCAGATCTGTAACGTCAGCGTGCGATAAGTGCGACGTGGGTCATGCGACGTGTCCAGGCGACGGCGAGGGGCTGTCCTGCGACGCGTCTAGGCGTGCGGCGGCGAGGGGCTCTAGATCTGTGACTTTGCATCTAGATCTGGGTTGCTTTTGGAGTTGGGGGATTGGGGGTGAGTTGATTGGGGTTGGGGTTTGGGTTAGATTGGGGTTGGTTGGCTTTGCTAGATATTTGCCCGGATGTTCTTCGTGCTTGCCACCATGTTCACACTCTCGGGGCCAATCACGGCGATCTGCGGTTATGATTTGGTTTTTGCGAGGGTTGGTAGTGCGTGTGTGCTTCTCTATCTGCGAGTCGCTACGATGAACGGGTTATGATGTTGTGCACGATTGTGGAGTTTGGGCCCGAAGTTGGGGTCCCTTCGTGGTGTGCGCTCACTTGTCTCTACTTTTGGGGTGCTTGTCTCAACTATCGTTGAGCGACTATGTTGCGCCAGAGCATCCTCCCACCCCTGTTGTCGCGAACGCCATGAATCTGGGGTTCAAGTATGATCGGGACGATGGCGAGGTGCCCCCCCTCCAGAAGTACACTATTTTGCACGATTGTGGAGCTTGAGCACGAAGATGGGGTCCCTCCATGATGTGTGCATTTCAGTGTCCTACGATGTCGCCAGTGCAGTCTTCACAGCGCCTACTATCAGGCTATTGAGCTTCCTCCAGCTTAGGCCACTGGCTCGTGACAGCGTCACCTCTTTCCTTGGATTGGGAGTATGAGTCGAGATAAATCCGTGTGGTGAGAAACGCCGGAGAGAGCTAGAGCATGAGAGGGGTGAAGGTATCCTCTCCACGATTCTCTCCTGGAGCGTGGTGTTTGGTAGGGTGAGCGAGATAGTTAGTTGGTGAGAAATCGCTTGAGAAAGCGCTATCGTGTGAGAGGTGAAGATATCCTCTTCAAGGCTATCTCTTTGGTAGCGGTTGTGAAAGCTATTGGCGCATTTGTAGGATGTGTGGTGGAGATGGTGGGAGGGTGCGATCGTTGTGCATGTGTCGTGGGGTCAGAATTCGATCTGCGAAGCTTGGGCCCAATGATGGGGTACCCCTAGCGAGGTGAAGGCAGAGATCGACGGGTGATAAAATCTTGCCAGACTTGTTTCAGGTGGGTGTGCATGTGTCGTGGAGGCAATGTACGAAGCTAAACTGACGTACTTACAATTTTGCTGGACTGAGCTTGTTTGTCGGCCCACCCTGCAGGGTTGTTGGAGGGATTTGTTGTTTGTACGCGTCATGTTTCTTCATGTATATTTTATTTTCTGTCTGTAGTTTATACTTTGGCCCAGTACTCTGGGTCTATTTCGTTAAGCTCTTATTAAAGAAACAGGGTGGCCAGATTCCATCTTTTCCTTCAAAAAAACATCTTATTGTTCTGACAGAAATAATTAGATTCAGGCAACGTTTATTGATAAACCCTTTCACCATTTCTTAGAAAATCATTGCTCAATTATATATCATAATGACAATTAGCAAGTGTTGGTTCACTGATGAGCCTCTTTATTGGTGATCGAAATGCCCAAAGTTCGAATTCTGATTTCACCAAAAGTCCCCAATTAATATGCATATTCGGGATAAAATGTGGGGGGTGTGTAGCTATAGTATTATTTAAAAAGATAAGTAAAAAAGTTATATATATATATATATATATATATATATATAGAGAGAGAGAGAGAGAGAGAGAGAGAGAGAGAGTTAGTCTATTATGAGATGGTGCACTGAAGATCTCAGCCGTCGGATCTCAATCCAAAGGCTGAGTTCTTTTCCGCCCAAATCTGTGAGGTTCATCTTCAATTTAGGGGCATTTTGGGGAATACGGCTGAAGCTCATATCTCTCTCACGTTCATTTTGTTCTCTCGTTTCTCTCATCGCTGCTCTCAAATCAGAAAACCTAAATCGAAAACCCATGAGATCCATCTTCAATTTGAGGGCATTTTGTGAATTTCGAAATCCATCTCACGCTCATAGCGGCACTCGTTTCTCTTTTCTCTCTCGTTTCTCTCATCCCCAACCTCATATCAGAAACCCAAACTCATGAGATCCATCTTCAATTTAGGGGCATTTTGTGGATTTTGAAACCCATCTCACGCGCATTTCTCTCTCGTATCTCTCATCCCCGATCTCAACTCAGAAAACCCAAATCGAAAACCCTAGCAATTTGGATCTCAGCCTTGAACTCCCCCAAAATCGAAGATGGACCCCTTTTCACGGTGGGTTTGGCTGATGCTTGACGCCCTCTGTCCTCGACTGCCATTTTAGGCTCAGATTTGGGTTCTTCATCTCCAAACTGCCATTTTACAATATTTTGGAGGGAAGTGTTTGATTCTCATACATGCTTTTGTGATTTCTGTTCAGTTTCTTGCATTTTCTTTTGGTTGTGTGTGTAGGCAATGATGAGTCACATTTTGATATAAGTTGGTTATTTATTTTGGGTGATTGAAATTATTGTTTTGAAGCATATTTGTTTGTGTGCCATGATAATCATGCAAAGTTGAATAGAGTTCGGGAAATGAGCGGGAGAGAAGATGGGGAAGAAATGAACGAGTGTTGTGAAATCCCCAAAATGTCCTCAACACCTAGCTTACATTTAAGTGATCTGAGTCCAGTCTAATTCATCTGATATTTGGGCACTGATGACACGCAATGATTGAACGTATCACTATATTTTGGTAATGGTTGGATACGTACATTTAGCTATTGTAACAAGGTGGACACATATTATATGTCAGGGTAGTATTGATACTCATTTAAGCATTTTGGGGTTTGATTCTCTCTTTCGGTGTGTTGGTGTAGGCAGTGATGCGAAACACTTTATGATCTAAATAATTTTTTCGGCATATTGTATTTATGCTTGATTATTTATCCGTCATATTCTAGTTGGCGTGGCACCCCAATGCAGCCCTAGTGATAATGCTTTTAATCTCAGTATGAATGCTTTTAATTTTCTAGCTCCTTCCTTTTGTTGTGTGTGTTGGTCTAGGCAATGATGACAAGCACTATTTTACAAGCATTCATGCATAGTATCATCACTTATATGTTGACTTGATTCATATAAAATCAAGTCATCACTTATATGTTGGCGTTTAAGAGTGATGCATAGAGACGAGAGAGAAATGAGCATGAGAGAGGAATGAACGTGAAATGGATTTCGAAATCCACAAATTGCCCCCAAATTGAAGATTGATCTCATGAGTTTTGGTTTTTGATTTGGGTTTTCTGATTTGAGATTGGGGATAAGACAAACGAGAGAGAAATGAGCGTGAGATGTCAGATCTTTTGCTCACGATAAGAGCTCCTTCTCACTATTTCATAATAGACTCACTTTATATATATATAGATAGAAAAGTGATGCATTAATACCCTATACAAAAGGTGTTTGATTTTGTTTATGTTGTATAAACTAGCTCTATTGATTGAGCTCTGTTATGCTGATTGAGCTATGTTTCAGCTCTGTTTATGTCTGTTTTATGCTCTGTTAGAGCTCTGTTTATATTGAGATCTGTTGTGCAGAAAGCTGTGCTGATTGAGCTCTGTTTATGTTGTTTATGAGAATTTTGAACAAATAATTATGCTTAATTTGAACAAACAATAAAATATATGTGTGTTCTGAGCCTACGACTAATTCAATTCATGATTTTGTGTTATAGTACTACTTGATAGTTTGTAGTAGTATTTCAGTTCATGAATACATGTTTAATTATGTTTCTCGAATTTTTTCAGGTGTAGCAGTAGCAGCTTTCGCAAGCAGCAGCAGAAGCACACGTTTGCTCGCTTTCAGCATTACCTTATTAAAGTACTATCAGTAATTAGTTAATAGTTTCCTACTAAATCATTTTTAATATTCTTCTCAGTATACTTGAATTTGGCATTAGGAGGGAGAAGATCAAAGCAGCTCAAACTGAAGGAGGTGATATGGGTTCCCCATTTGTTCAGAGTAAGTGTAGAACAAATCAAATATATGGGCAAGAAGAAGCAGAGGATTACTGTGAGGTCCCATTTGCCCTTTGACTGATTGTATATTGGCTGAACTATATCTAGGCTGAATTGTATCTAGCCTGAATGTGATCATGGCTGATTGTATATTGGCCGAACTGTATATTGGCTAAATTGTATCTTGGCTGATTGTAATTTTTGCTGATTGTAATCTTGGCTGGTTGAATATTGGCTCATTGTAATCTTGGCTGATTGTATTTTGGGTGAATTGTATATTGGCTGAATTGTATCTTGGCTGATTGTATCTTGGCTGATTGTATCTTGGCTAAATTGTATCTTATCTGAATTGTATTTTGGCTGAGTTGTATATTTGCTGAATTGTATCTCGGCTGATTCTATCTTGGCTGAATTGTATCTTGTCTGAATTGTATTTTGGCTGAATTGTATCTTTGCTAAATTGTATCATGGCTGATTGTATCTTGGGTGAATTGTATCTTGGCCGAATAGTATTTTGGCTGATTGTATCTTGGCTGATTTGTATCTTATCTGAATTGTATCTTGGCTGATTGTATCTTGGGTGAATTGTATCGTGGCTGATTGTACCTAGGGTGAATTGTATCTTGGCCGAATTGTATCCTGGCCGATTGTATCTTGGCTGAATTGTATCTTGCCGAATTGTATCTTGGCTGATTTGTATTTTGACTGATTTTTTCTTGGCTGAATTGTATCTTGGCTGATTTGTATTTTGGCTGATTTTCTCTTGACCGAATTGTATCTTGGCTGATTTTTATTTTGGCTGATTTTCTCTTGGCTGAATTGTATCCTGACTGATTGTATCTAGGCTGATTGTATTTTGGCCGAATTGTATCTTGGCCGAATTGTATCTTGACCAAATTGTATCTTGGCTGATTGTAATTTTGGCTGATTGTAATATTGGCTGATTGTAATCTTGGCTCATTGTATATGGGATTGATTGTAAACTTGGCTGATTGTAAACTTAGCTGATTGTATATTGGCTGAATTGTATCTTGGCTGAATTGTATTTTGGTTAATTTTCTCTTGGCTGAATTGTATCCTGACTGATTGTATCTTGGTTGATTGAAGCAGGTTCATGTTGTATTTTGGCTGATTAAGCTTATTTGTATGTTAGTTTATGGATTTTTCTCGGAAGAATGATGTTGTGTTTTCACTAAATCAACTTTTTTTTTGTGTACGAGAATTTATGTAGTTGACGAGTTGTTTGAACTGATTTTTATGAGAGGGGCTACGTTTTTCTTATCCACAAAAAATCTACGTATTACAAATCATAAACTTTATTTAAACCAATTTTAACATATAAAGAGCTCAATAGCATGAAAATGATCTTTATACAAAATCTTTTAGCCAAGACATCTAAATGATTTGTATACAAAATAAGTAAAGTGACATAACATATACAGTGTACAATCAGCACATAAACAACATATACAAAAACTGAAAAATACATTTCTTGGTTCATATACAAAACATATATAAACAACATATACAACTTAAATTTCTAGTTAAAAAATACACTTGCTTTAGCTCCTACTGCTGCGCCTGAAAAAAATAAAATAAAAAAGTCATGAAAAGTACAAACATCCAAGTAGCACTAATCAACAAATAAATGATTTGAAGTAGTTGTAGGTTCAGACCACACTTCTATTTCACTGTTTCATCAAATGAAGCATACTAATTTCTCCAGGGCTGCATTATTATGTCATGCAAACTAGTTTGAACCCCCCCCCCCCCCCCCCCCCCCCTCAAAATGCCAACTTAGAAAACTCACAAATAATACAACAGCTCTCACAGAATAAGATAGGCAGATGAAATCTGAGCCATCGAATCGCAATCGAATGGCCGAGTACTTCAGCTCACGATAAAGAGTTAAGCTCACCATCTCATAATCAGCTAAGTTAATTAATGAAAATGCTTCAATCAGCTGAGTTACAACATGAAAATATTTCAATCAGCCAAGATACAATCAGCCAAAAAATGGCTATCACCCAAGATTCAGCAAGGATACAATCACCCAAAATAGAATCAGCCAAGATACAATCAGCCAAGATAGAATCAGCCAAAATGTATCGTGAATCAGCCAAGATAAAATGAGGCAAAATGTATCATGAATCAGCCAAGATACAATCAAACAAAATGCTTAAATCAACCAACATTCAAAATGAACCTAATAGAGACACCTGCTGCAATTGCTATAAACACAAAAAAATGCAAACGACCTCAACCAACACTAGCAAACTGCAATTGTAATTGCTATAGACCCAAAAATTAACCAATAGGGTCTTCATTGCATAGATGAAGACCAATAACATAACCAACACTCAATAGGGATTTCACAACACTCGTTCATTTCTTCCCCATCTTCTCTCCGCTCATTTCCCGAACTTTATTCAACTTTGCATAATTATCGTGGCACACAATCAAATATGCTTCAAAACAATAATTTCAGTCACCCAAAATAAATAACCAACTTATCAAAATGTGACTCATCATTGCCTACACACACAACGAAAAGAAAATGCAAGAAATTGAACAAAAATCATAAAGGCATGTATGAGAATCAAACACTTCCCTCCAAAATATTGTAAAATGACAGTTTGGAGATGAAGAACCCAAATCTGAGCCTAAAATGGCAGTCGAGGACAGAGGGCGTCAAGCATCAGCCAAACCCACCGTGAAAAGGGGTCCATCTTCGATTTTGGGGGAGTTCAAGGCTGAGATCCAAATTGCTAGGGTTTTCGATTTGGGTTTTCTGAGTTGAGATCGGGGATGAGAGATACGAGAGAGAAATGCGCGTGAGATGGGTTTCAAAATCCACAAAATGCCCCTAAATTGAAGATGGATCTCATGAGTTTGGGTTTCTGATATGAGGTTGGGGATGAGAGAAACGAGAGAGAAAAGAGAAACGAGTGCCGCTATGAGCGTGAGATGGATTTCGAAATTCACAAAATGCCCTCAAATTGAAGATGGATCTCATGGGTTTTCGATTTAGGTTTTCTGATTTGAGAGCAGCGATGAGAGAAACGAGAGAACAAAATGAACGTGAGAGAGATATGAGCTTCAGCCGTATTCCCCAAAATGCCCCTAAATTGAAGATGAACCTCATAGATTTGGGCGGAAAAGATCTCAGCCTTTGGATCGAGATCCGATAGCTGAGATCTTCAGCTCACGATAAGGAGCTCAGCTCACGATCTCATAATAGACTTATATATATATATATATATATATATATATATATATAAGTGATCATGTGAGAACTAGTTTTCACAATATGCTTCATGTGAACTTTGTATGCAGTCATCATATGGATGATCCGAGCCGTTCACAATATTTAAAATAACTAAATTAGTCTAAATATATAAAATTAAGTCATTTAAAATTTATTTTTCCATCCATCATGTTATTATAAAATAGAATGTTATTCAGCCAAACATTTTAATGCATGGACAAACAAATTTCAAATGACTTGATTTCTTTTCCATCATCTAATTTAGATGTGTAGATCAAAATGAACAGTTGAAAATTTTCAATTTATATCTGAAAAAAGGTTCACACTTGGTTCTCAAATGATCATATAATAATAATAATAATAATAATAATAATAATAATAATAATAATAACCACCTAGATCACATTTTTATTTTGCAATAAAAGTGACCCCAAGTCATTGATTTTATTAATGAAAAGTTAACGAAATATAGAGTACCAAATATTACAAACATAATATAACTAAGTCCACTACATCAAACTACTAAGAAATACATCAACAACAAACGGGAAATAAACATAAATATATCAAAAATGATAAGATCCTCCAGCTAGTCGAAGATCAGAGGTAAATGCAGACAACTCCTCCTAGCCTATTCTGCACCATCCATGTGGAGTATCTTCCTAGCCCTTACTTGGCCTGCTCAAACATCAATATGAGCTCAAATTTTGTGCAATATTATATGAAATATATATGAAATTTATGTGAAATCCTCCTCCCCTAAATTACATCTAGGACATCTAACATTTACTAGAATGTTACGTTTCCTAAGATTCAGTTTGGAGAGAATAGCGTTGTTCATCACAAATCAAAGGAAGGCTTTTACTTTAGTTTGGACTTTAGCTTTCCAAATTGTATTTGCATCTAAGCTCCTTATTCCCCCATCATTCAATCATCGATACATAAATCTCACTCAGAATATGTTGTTAGATTCTAGCCCCTACATTCGGTCATCTTCTTCTCCACTCTTATGTCACCCAACCTTCGTAATAAGATTTTTAAGGAAGCTGGCCCTGGTTATCATGAAATAGATGTCCATCAAACTCAATTCCCAGCCTTTCATGCTTCCAGACATCCGATACTTATTTGGGCATGATCAACGCCCTCACAAAAATAGTTTACAAGGGCGTTCATCGCTGCACATTTTTCTGAGGAAGAACATGCATATTTATTTTTGTCGCATTATTGGCAATTAACGTAAATTGAGAATATAATTCGGTGTGCAAATATAAATTGGGTAGGGCTCATTGGATCTCCAATAACAATTAAGACCCTCAACGCCAAAGAAAATTAGTACCATGATTGGTTTAGTTAGTAGTCAATCATACAGAGGTTTGATTGCATAGAACCGAGGAATTAATTAAGGGCAATCTTATACGACAAAAGCTCACAGTTCACAACTTCAAATATGTCAAAACAGAGAAATTTCCTCGGTTTTGAAAATTTTGGTTACGTGACTTCTTGGCGAGGAAAATTCTGTACCTGTATCACCAGTGCACGACAGACTAGCTAGTAGTCACTGTCTCCATAATTAAAGTTGCACTGCTGCAAAGTTAGCTGCTCAATCAACATAAACCAGAAACAGGGAGATTCTGAGAGTTCTTCTCAATTCCTACCAACAACCAGCAATTGTAACAACAACCAGCAATTGTAACAACATTCATTAACGGAATGAGCTCTCACTTGCGTATTTGTCACTATCTGCTTCATGTAACTAAAATGGGCGAGGTACTAATCACTCCTATGTTATCAAAAGTCTCTTCTTATTGAAGTGTTTTAATTCCATGCTGAGCTGAATGTGTTGCAACGTGTCATATGTCAATAAGGTCGGTATAAATTAGAACAGTTCCATTTTAGAAGTAAACAGACACTAATTTCGTACTTTTACTAGTATTTGTAGCTCTCTTTCCGTCCCAGCTTGATCATTTCTTCCCGGCATCCTGTAACTGTCATTGTAGATGGGAGTTAGTGCAAGGTTTGTCACCATTCTCCTGATAAGTTGATTAGGTAATATTTCTTTTCGATCATAAACGGTGGACTAAAATCATCCCCGCTTTCCATTTCCATTAATAAGCTAGAGGGCCGATCTTAAGAAATTAGAGACCCGGTGAAAAACTTAAAATTGGGCCCTAATATAAGAAAAGATTTATTGTTTTATGGCTTTATTGTTCCATAATATACAATATAACTCAAAAGTATATTTTAAAAGGCAATTCTAATTTCCTATTTCAATTTGTTTAGACCCTCCTAAATCTGATAGACTCGTATCAAAAATGTTTGTACAAAGAATTAACTCAATTGAATAACATATCTGGAAAAGAAAAAAAATTGCAGCAAATTACCATTAGAATTGCAGACTTTAGAGTTTGGAGGATGATAATCAATTACAGAGAGTGAGAGAGATGCTGTTGTATCAATGAAAAAATGATAAAAATTGAACCTTTAATTTATTTGTGAGAATGTGAAAAAGTTATGTGAGCGTCAGCATGAGTATTTATAGCAAATAGGGATTAGGGTTAGGGTTTAGCAATAACTTGATAATTAAGTTAGGTCCTCATTTATTTAGGTAGCTGGTGACTACACGGAAAAGTTTAGTCAAACTCCACCTTGACCGTGTGCATTTGAATTGCCAGGAAAAAAGAAAGAAAAAACCACTGGCTTGATTCGAACCCACAACCATTTATAACCTTCTTGGTGATCCTTAACCAACTGACCTACAATACTAACCATTACTACAATAGTATTTTTATTACTTACTTAATATTCATATGGTATACTGAATTTTGGGGCCCTTGAAAATCGGGGGCCCTGTGCGGTTGCACCACTTGCACACCTCCAGGGCTAGCCGTGATAAGCTGTTTAACAAAATATTCAACAAAACTATGGAGTATGAAATACATGGTACCCAACAGGTTGGGACATGATGCTCATTCACCGCAAAAAAAGAGAACCCATATATAAGAGTTCTCTGCCCGAAAGGACCGCTAATAACCGATATTTCATTATTGAACTTCAATTGTTTCCCTAAAGTTACTACACCTCACTAAATAACCAGCAGTCTCTTAAAGAAATTAGCTCGACATAAAGACCTTTGAATATAGGGTAAATAGCGAAAAACACCTTTCATCTGTATGGTCAAAGCATAAACCCCTTAAACTATCAGCCAAAGCGATAAACCCCTAACTACGAATCGTAGTCAAATCTGATACGAAAAACCTAAAAGCGAGAGTGAAATATCCAAATTGCCCCCATTTAAATAGTCCATAATAAACCCACTAATTACTCTGTTCTATCTTTCAAATCCCGTTCTCTCTCTTTCCGAGCACCTCCACTGTCTGAACTGCCCCCTCTCTCTCTTCGACCAAATCCAAATCTTGCTCTCCGACCAAAATCTTGTTAGAACTTTGAATTTCATAAAATAGAAAACTGCTAACAATGTTTTTGAAGAAAAACAATTACAGGAAATAAAAGAATAAACCAGACACTTCAATACAGAGTCGATATTAAGATCTCTGTCCTTAAAACATAATTCGCCCCGTAGTGTTGACAGTGGTTGACGAATTGCCTCCCAGGATACAAATGTATTACTTTTCTTTGAAGAGCAGCACCCTAGCTTCAGAAATATCAATGAACCAGTAGCTATGTTGTACTCTCAGACTCAGACTCAGAGGAAGAAGAAGAAGGAGATTCAGAATTTCAGAACTATATCTTTACTGGCAGACAAATTTTACTGGTCTTATAGGAGAAAAGGAGTAACTGAAGGGTCCATTACTCTGTAACAACAGAGTAATGGTTCAAAAAACGTAACTGATGAGCCATTACTCTGCTGTTACAGAGTAATGGTACTAGTTACAGAATTTGAAAAGCTTCAACAGTAAATTGGGGAAAATTTTGGAGCGGGGCAAAAAAAAAGGCCAGACCAAAACCAGACCTGACCAAGCCAAAGCCAAAGCCGGGGACGGGGCCGGAGCCGGGCCGGGCGCGCACGCGCGTGTGTGTTTGTAATTTTGGCTAGGTCCTCTCTCCACTACACGTTAGTGGTAACCCCAGGGCTACGCCCTTTAGTCCATTTCTTTAGCTTATATACTAGAGAAATCTTTTCCATCTTCCGATGTAGGACTGTCCATTCCAAATTTCTAAATTAGTACATTTCAAGTTCCCAACTTTGGACCTACATTTCTCATTCATACGGAATCCGTTTTTGACAAATGAGTACATTTCGGAATAGTACTCGATGAGAGGAACGTAATCCAATCACTTTCCGTCGCCGCCGGTGGCCGGAGCCCACCGGAATCCGGTACGGAAAATATGCTAAAAATATTTCTAACAATCCTCCACATGAATGGAAATTACTAGACTATGCAATCCAGACACGACAGAAAAGACATGACAGAAAAAGACATGACAGAAAAAATTCTGAGAGTACAATCGGAAAATCACTGCATCAGGAATGATAGTAATTTTTCAACTTTGAACCACCCTTAGTGAGTAGCCATCGGATTCACTTGACCAGGTAGTGAACAAGATGTCTTGAACTACCCGGGCTATGATATGAACCTAGACAATAACTATCACACAGTTTCATCTCCTTACAGAACTAGGTTCTCTTGTTGTGTTTATTTTAGCCTTGAACAATCCTGGTTAATCGTGAGTGAATTTGGAGAATGTACCCTTTCTTCATTCTTCCAGAAACGGCCTCATTTCACACTCACAAGGTGATTGCCCATAAAGAGTATCCTACCATATCCCACTTTTATTTCAATGCTATGGAAATCATTAAAAGCCAAGCTTATCCTAATCCTTTGCAGGCAGCACTGTTTTATCTGTTGGATCCTGTAGGCAAGGCAAGAAACACTAGAGGAGGGGGGGGGGGGGTTGAATAGTGTTGTATAAAAATCAAAAAACGAAATTGAACTTTTTCTTCTGTTCAGTCGACTTGAAAAGAGAATAAGTCGATTAAGGCGTCCGATTAAAAAAGTATTTTAGACAAGTCTAATCAGTCGACTTATAGCAGAAAACAGTTGACTTGCCAGATAAGTTTTCGAAGAGTAGATTATACCAGTCTGACCAGTCGACTTAAAGAGGAGACGCAGTCGACTGTTCATGCAAGTTTTCGAAGAGAATTAAATGCAAGTAAAGAAAAATGCAAGTTCAGAGAAATACAATTACAGAGTACACACGATGTATCCTGGTTCGGTCCTTCCGACCTACATCCAGTCCCCAAGCAATCCACTTGAGATTTTCCACTATTCTTGAAAAATTACAAGAATACTTTATGGCGTTTAGACAACAACCTTGTCCAACCCGTAGACTTCTCTCACCACTAGAGAGAACAAACCCACTCTTCAACCAAGAGTGAAAACCTGATCCTACAACCTAGAGCCCAACTCTCCAACCATGAGGACCACTCTCACAACCGAGAGTGGAAAGAAAATAATAAAATGTTCTCAACCTATAGCCTTGTTTTGAGATTGTGATTTTTGTACGTGGTAATCGGTCAACTTCTGAATTCAGTCCAAAACGAATTCAATGTTATATTGGACTGAAAATCAGAGAACCAAGACTTAGAAGATTGGAGTGCAAGTTTGAATGCTTGTTCTTTTGAAAGCAAAAAACCTTAAGCTTTTTATCAAAATGCTTGGACCTTTTGAAAGGTGATTCCTAGGCTCTATTTATAGAGAGGAATCCCTTGAACGTTTGTAAAATAGTTAAGAAAACTGTTTTAAAACGAAAAACAACTTTTGAATTCGAAAAAACAAGTTTTGAATTATGAAATCTGTTGAAACGACTTGAACAGTCGACTGGGTTGCCATGATGAGTCGACTGGTCAGAGTTTGAAAAAGTTCAGTCAGTTTCGTACTGGTATAATTGACTGGTGCCATAAGGCAGTCGACTGGTACTCAAAAGCTGATCTAATTCAAACTGTTTCGACCTTTAATCTTTTGAAAAGCACTCAATTATAAAGATTGTGAGTGTGTGTATATGACAAGGCTGTACATCAGTCTAAGACTCAAAAAAGGAAAATTACAATTGTTTTACACGACATGTAATAAAACTTGCTATGTGAACTTTAGCCTTTTTCTTTGACTTTGACTTTGAAGCTTGCTTGATCAATCTTAAGCTTTTAGAGCCTTGTAGCTTTCTTGATCAATTTGCTTTGAGAGCTTCGTTTGTAGCTTTGCTTGATCAACTTGCTGTGTGAACTTTGTTTGAACATTTTGTCTTTGTGTAATACAACCTGCAATATATGAGATGTAGCACAACAACTTTGCATTGTGTTGTAATCATCAAAACAAAGAATCAACATTCTCCCCCTTTTTTGATGATGACAACACAATAGCTTATAATAATATAAATATTACACAAGCTCAATGCTCCCCCTAACTAATGTACAATATAAATATATGGAAAAACATGCACCAAATACACAAACATGCATATATAGCTATTTTTTCTCCCCATTTGTCATCAACAAAAAGTTGGAGAAAAAAAATAGTAAACACAAAGGAGCAATTGCAAAACACATAGCAAAAACAAAGTTTATACATAGAAAGTTGAAGTACATTGTTCAAACGACTAAAAAAAATAGAAAATACAAAAATAATTAGAAGAATACATAAAGAAATAAAAAGGTAGGTAATCAGTCTTCTTCATCTTCATCTTGGACACCTTGAGAGGGAGGAGAAAACTGAAAGGTGAACAAGTGAGTGGGATGGGAAATACTGGCTTCAAGAGCGTCTTGACGATCCATTATATAATTGACAGAAGTGTAAAGACTCCTAGGATCATCAAAATTAGCACGAGGATGTGATTGGTCAAACGGGAAAAAACATGGTAAAGAGTCGCCTCAAAAGAAGTGCCAAATTCGAATATGAAAGAAGAGCTGATTCGCGACAGTCGACTGTATGGTTAGGGCAGTCGACTGCCAGCTGTATTTTAGTTATTTCCATTTAAAGAACATGTGTATGCAATTCTCCCCAAAAAATGGGTTCTTCTTCTTCTTGTTTATTATTATTGTTTGTGACTGTATGGTTAGGGTAGTCGACTGCCAGCTGTATTTTTGCTATTTTCGTTTAAAGAACATGTGTATGCAATTCTCCCCAAAAAACATGGGTTCTTCTTCTTCTTGTTTATTATCATTGCCACTACCCTGAAACTATGGTCAGGTGCGACTGAAATAAAGTGTTAAGCCGACTTACTAAAGTTAAACTTTCAAGATACATCATGAAAACTACAAATTTCTAGTTCTCTTCTTAAAGTGATAAAAGTGTCTTCCTTAAGTGGTTTAGTAAAGATATCTGCTACTTGTTTATCAGTAGAAATAAAGTCTAAAGAAATATCTCCCTTTAAAACAAGATCACGTAGAAAATGATATCTAATATCAATGTGTTTCGTACGTGAATGTTGAACCGGATTTTTAGATAAGTTAATGACACTGGTAGTATCACACATTATAACAGGTTTTGAAAATGAAATACCATAGTTTAATAGGGTTTGTTTCATCCACAAAACTTGGGCACAAGCCAAACTTGCAGCGATATATTCAGCTTCTGTAGTAGATAGGGATACCGAATTTTGCTTCTTACTGCACCAAGATACTAGGGAATATCCTAAAAAGTGACATGTTCTGCTAGTGCTCTTGCGGTCAGTTTAACTACCGGCAAAATCTGCATCGCTATATGACAAAAGTTGAAAATTATCGGTGAGTGGATAAAATAAACCATACTTAGACGTGCCTTTAATATATCTTAAAATATGTTTCACAACTTTTAAGTGAGATTCTTTAGGACTTGACTGATATCTAGCACACAAACATATACTAAACATAATGTCTGGTCTACTATAAGTTATATATAAGAGTGAGCCAATCATATCTCGATAGAGTTTTTGATTGACACTCTTACCTAATTCATCTTTGTCAAGGGTAGTGGTAGTAGCCATAGGTGTGGTTTTAGTACTTGTGCTATCCATGCCAAATCATTTGAGTAATTCCTTAGCATATTTTTCTTGATAAATAAATATGCCATTTGGTGACTGATTAATTTGTAGTTCAAGGAAATGATTGAGTTCACCCATGTGACTCATCTTAAACTCATTTGTCATGGTATTAGCAAACTCTTGACATAGATTACTATTAGTAGAACCAAAAATTATGTCATCTACATATACTTGTATGATCAAAATATCGGTCTTAATTCTCCTAATAAACAAAGTAGTATCTACTTTACCTATTTCAAAACCCGTTTCTAAAAGAAAAGTCTTCAATCGATCATACCAAGCACGAGATGCTTGTTTAAGACCATATAAAGCCTTTTTCAATTTAAAAATATGGTTTGGGAATTGTTCATGTTCGAAACCAAGTGGTTGCTTAACATAAATATCTTCCTTTATAAATCCATTAAGAAAGGCACTTTTAACATCCATTTGAAAAAGTGTAAAATTTATCAAACAAGCAAAAGATAATAAAATACGAATTGATTCTAGTCTAGCATCAGGAGCATATGTTTCATCGAAATTTATGCCTTCTTCTTGATTATACCCTTGAGCAACTAGTCTAGCTTTGTTCCTAACGAATTGTCCTAATTCATCTAACTTATTCTTGAATACCCATTTGGTACTAATTATAGTATGATCAGGAGGTCGTGGAATTAAATCCCATACATTATTCCTTATAAATTGGTTTAACTCATCTTTCATGGTATTCATCCAAAACTCATTCTCACAAGCTTCTTATATATTCTTCGGTTCAAAATCCGACAAGAAAGCCGTGTAAGAAATCATGTTAACATGAGATCTCGTCTGAATACCACGTGAAATGTCACCAATTATTAAGTCATGAGGATGATCTCTAACTTCAACAAAAGATTTTGGTAAAGTTGGAGACATCACAACAAGATCAGTCGACTTGACTAGTCCATCAGTCGACTGATTCACATCAGTCGACTTGACTTCCTTATCAGTCGACCTACCCGCAAGGGTAGTTTGGTCTAAAGATGTAATAACCTTATTTAAAGGTGATGAATCAGTTTCATCTTCTTCAATTAAAGTTGATGAAGGCAGAGATTCATCAAATGCAACATGCATGGATTCTTCAATAGTCAATGTTGACTTGTTGAAGTTCCTATATGCCTTACTCCTGTTTGAGTATCCTATAAAGATACCCTCAGTAAGTCTAGGATCAAACTTATCTAAATTATCCTTAGTGTTCAGAATAAAACACTTACATCCAAATATTTTGAAGTAAGATACTTTAGTAATTCTATCAAAAAATAGCTCATAACATGTTTTCTTAATCTTAGGCCTAATCAATATTCAATTTAAAACATAACAAGCTATAGCAACGGCTTCAGCCCAAAAATACTTAGGTAAATTGCTTTCAACGAGCATGGTACGTGCACATTCTTGCAAAGTCCTATTCTTTCTTTCAACCACTCCATTTTGTGGTGAAGCTCTAGGAAATGCAAATGAATGAGTTATACCATTCTTGTTGCAATATTCTGCAAACATTTCATTCTCAAATTCTCCACCATGATCGCTTCTAATAGTGACTATGGTTAGAGACTTTTGATTTTGAATTCGTTCACAAAAATTAGTAAATTCAACAAAAGCATCATTCTTATGTTTTAAAAAGAAAGTCCAAGTGAATCGTGAAAAATCATCTACTAAAACCAATACATACCTACTTTTATTTAAAAAAGCAACTCTAGTAGGGCCAAATAAATCCATATGGATTAATTCGAGAGGCCTACTAGTAGAAATTACTTCTTTTATTTTAAAAGTAGATTTAATTTATTTACCTAGTTGACATGCATCACATAACTTATCATTTTTATAGGATAGTCTTGGCAACCCTTTAACTAGGTTGTACTTAGCCAATTTAGCAAGAGTTTTCATATTCACATGGCCAAATCGCTTATGCCATAGCCAAGAATCATTATTAGAAGCTACTAAGCAGAAATCATTCGAAAAATCATATGACTTTAAGCACAATTCATAAATGTTATTCTTCCTACATCCTTGAAAAATTATATTTTTCATGGTAGAGTCATATATTAAACATGCATTTTTTTCAAACACAATTTTATAACCCTTATCACATAGTTGGCTAATACTTAACAAGTTATGCTTAAGTCTACTAACTAGAAAAATATCTTCTATTGAAGGGTTAGTGTGCTTACTGACCATGCCTATTCCAATCACCTTTCCTTCGTTGTTGTCACCGAATGTGACTGTTCCTCCATCAATTTTTTGTATGGAAGATAAAAGGTTGGTATGACCAGTCATGTGCTTCGAGCATCCGCTGTCAAGTATCCACCAATATCTTTTAGGTACCAATAAAATTCTCAATGTGAATATGGTACCATTTTTCTTGGGTCCAAAAGAGATTAGTTTATGGGAAACCAAATCCAAAGAGAGTTTGATTTTCCACCAAAGGCAGAAATATAATTAACAGAATTACATACAGAAAGAATGTATGAATTAATGTAAGTAATTCTATCTTTCGGACTCAGGTTGACTGGAACCCATATATTTTTGTTCTGTTCAGTCGACTTTATCGAACATTTCAGTCGTCTGTTACTGAAATCTAGTCGACTGGGAGGTAGTGTAGGTCGACTTATTTGAGGTTTTCGTTTCTTTGAATGAAACTCAGAATCCCTGGACAGGCGACTGATACTTGGGTTCAGTCGACTGGTCTGAACTATAGATTTACCTTTATCATTAAAACTTACAATTTTAGGCTTTTCCAAAAACTCATACAATTTATTCTTAACACTAGAAATAGATATAGATTTATTTACACTAGTGTTCTTAGAGACATGAGGTTTTTCATGAGACTTTTGAAAACCAAGTCCAAACTATGGTACCATTTTTCTTGGGTCCAAAAGAGATTAGTTTATGGGAAACCAAATCCAAAGAGAGTTTGATTTTCCACCAAAGACAGAAATATAATTCTATCTTTCGGACTCAGGTTGACTGGAACCCATATATTTTTGCTCTGTTCAGTCGACTTTATCGAACATTTCAGTCGACTGTTACTGAAATCTAGTCGACTGGGAGGTAGAGTAGGTCGACTTATTTGCGACTGATACTTGGGTTCAGTCCAAACCTTTTATTGGATTACACTTGATTTTGGAGAACATGTAACGCCCTTGCCCCTAGCTCAGACAAATACAATTTATAAGACAAATTAGATACTATGTAGTACAATTGCCCACCACAGGCTGTCTCTCAAAAATTGGTTAACCAGATTGGTGACTCTTGATCATAGACTTAGTTATTTATTTATTATTATTTTATTGACATAATACTCTATCTCTCTCTCTTTTTGTGTACAGCCGAGCTATACACACAATGGTGGCAGGCCCCCACTCCTCCACGTCATCACACTGACGTCACAAGCTTCACAAGCTTTCACACAGCAGCATATGCATGCTGTTTCTCTCCCACGTGGGGCCCCCTCACCATGAAATCACATATTCATTTAAATTATTACCTAAGTGCCATCCATGCACTATTTTTTACCAACCATCCATGCATTATTCAAAGTATATTTAGAAGCCATGCAGTATTCAAAGTATATTTAAATGTATATATTTTATACTCTTTTGAAAATTACGGGGTGTTACAGAACATCTTTTAAATTCTCCTTTCCTTTATTAAATTTAGATACATTCTTAGATATCTCTTCATAATTTTTTTTTAGAGACACAAGATCTATATCTAAACTAGAAAGACGATAATTTAAAGATTTCACTTCTTTATCAAGGTCAAGATTCTCTTGGAAAAGTGTTTGATGTACTTTCTCCAAGTTCTTAACTCTAATTTTTTCTTTCTTAAGTTCTAGAAAAATCTCGTTGAAAGCATCAAGTAAATCATTAGAATCATAATCATCACTTACTTGATTTTGAGATGCCATAAAGCAAATGTTAGCAACCTCGTTTGTCTCTTCATTTTCTTCTTCCGATGAAGAGTCGCTATCATCCCAAGTTGCTTGGTATGCCTTTTTGTTCTTCATGAACTTGTTCTTTGTGTACTTGTCCTTCTTGAAGTTGGAAACCTTTCCTTTAGATTTAGTATTCTCAAGTGGGCAATCATTCTTTATATGACCTGTTTTGTTACACCTGAAATAAGTTGGAAGTTCATTAGTATCCTTAGATTTTGAATTAAACTTACCTTTCCTTAGGAACTTTTTGAACTTTCTCGTGAACATGGATATCTCTTCCTCATCTTCTTGTTCATCCTTGGAGTCCGACATGGCTTTGAAAGCTAGCGTCTTCTTCTTTGATTGTTGAGGTTCTAGATCCTTCTTGCGTTTTTCAAGTTGTATCTCATATGCCATAAGATTTCCCACAAGATTCTCAAGAGAAAGTTGTGTTAAATTGTTGGCCTCTTTTATGGAGGTGGTCTTCTTCTCCCATTCGGGGGTTAGTGCACGAAGAACCTTCCTCACCATTTCGGCTTGAGTGTACATCTTTCCAAGCGCTACAAGTGAATTTGTAATGTCCGTGAACCTTGTAATCATCTCATACACATTCCCGTTCTCCTTCATGTGGAACATCTCAAACCTGTGAACAAGAACAGATATTTTAGATTCTTTTACTTTATTTGTTTCTGCATGAGTTACCTTGAGTGTGTGCGAAATTTGATGTGCGGTTGTTGCATTGGACACACAGTTGAACTCCTCCTTTGTAAGAGCACAAAATAGCACGTTCATTATCTGGCTCTTCATGTCATCGTTCCATTGTGCATATGGAATGGTAGGAGCGGTGTACTCGGTCTCCGTCATGTTCCATATCTCATAGTTGATGGACTGAAGGTAGATTTTCATTCTACACTTCCAATAGTTGTAATTGGTTCCATCGAAGAGAGGTGGCCTTTGTGTGGATTGGCCTTCATGGTATTGATTTGCATTAGAGGTAGTTGCCATTGCACTCAACCGGGCTCTGATACCAAGTATTGGATCCTGTAGGCAAGGTAAGAAACACTTGGGGGGGGGGGGGGGTGAATAGTGTTGTATAAAAATCAAAAAACGAAATTGAACTTTTTCTTCTGTTCAGTCGACTTGAAAAGAGAAATAAGTCGATTGAGGCGTTAGATTAGAAGAGTATTTTAGACAAGTATGATCAGTCGACTTATAGCAGAAAACAGTCGACTTGCCAGACAAGTTTTTGAAGAGTATATTATACCAGTCTGACTAGTCGACTTAAAGAGGAGATGCAGTCGACTGTTCCGGCAAGTTTTCGAAGAGAATTAAATGCAAGTAAAGAAAAATGCACGTTCAGAGAAATACAACCACAGAGTACACACAATGTATCCTGGTTTGGTCCTCCCGACCTACATCTAGTTCCCAAGCAACCCACTTGAGATTTTTCACTATTCTTGAAAAAATACAAGAATACTTTACGACGTTTAGACATCAATCTTGTCCAACCCGTAGACTTCTCTCACCACTAGAGAGAACAAACTCACTCTTCAACCAAGAGTGAAAACCTGACCCTACAACCTAGAGCCCTACTCTCCAACCGAGAGGACCACTCTCACAACTGAGAGTGAAAAGAAAAAAATAAAATGTTACAATCAACCTATAGCCTTGTTTTGAGAATGTGATTTTTGTACGTGGCTAATCGGTCAACTTCTGAATTTAGTCCAATACGAATTCAATGTTATATTGGACTGAAAATCAGAGAACCAAGACTTAGAAGATTGGAGTGCTATTTTGAATACACTACAAAAGATACTATTTTTACCGGTGATTATTCCCCGGCATTTTAATAGTAGCGCCGGGGTAGGGAGCGAGTAGGAATTGGGCGCCAGATGAGATGGTCATACACCGGCGGTCTATTTAAAATGCTGGCGTATGTTAGTATTCACCGGCATTTTACTTACAAACGCCGGTGAAGTTTATTATTCACCGGCGTTTTTATTATAAATGCCGGCGAATATACGGACACATTCACCGGCGTGTCTAATTAAAATGCCGGTGAATAACTGGGATAAAACCCGCGAACCCTAATCTTTCGCTCGCCATTTTCCCAAACCCCCCCCCAAAAAAAAGGAAGTGGCGCTTCGTTTCCCTCCTTCCTCGCTCTACTTCCCGCGCGTTTGCCTCCGCCGCTTCGTCCTCTTCGACGGCCTTCGACCTTTCGAAATCGTCCCTTCTTCCCTTCGTCCTTTTCGATTTTCCTCTTCCCTCTCTCTATTTGGAGGTGAATCGGCGGTCGCCCCGCTCTCTCTCTCTCTGCTACACCCCCCGCCCTCGTCGCCCCGCTCCCTCTCTCTCTCTTCGGTATGATCTCTTGATTTTCCTTATTTTTCAAAAAGGCAGCTTTTTTCACTTTATTCATCTTGATTTCCTTAACATGAATGGTTTAGTTGAGATGAAGAATTAATAGAAAAATATATGCTTAGCTAATGAAAATTTTCATCTTCTTTTACTGTTAATGAAGCTGATTTCATGCATCTTATTGTCTTCATGGCATGTTTGTTTTTTTACCCAAAATGGGTTCACTGTGAACTGAGGATGCTCTAGGTACGTATGCCAATATCATCCGGCCGGATATGCACAACAATTGGATTTTAGATTTAGTTGGGCACAGTGAATTAGTAGAGCAACATATAAGCTCACATAATGGGAAATTTTCATTTTCAGATACTGTTAAAGTAACCTGATTGCAATCTTTGGCATGGTTTTTTAACACAAAATGGGTTCACTTCCAAACTAAGTATGCTGCTAGCATCCTCATTTTCTTTCACTGTTAATGAAGCTGATTTCATGCATCTGATTGTCTTCTTGGCATGCATGTTTTTTTACCCAAAATGGGTTCACTGTGAACTGAGGATGCTATAGGTACGTATGCCAAAATCCTCCGGCCGGATATGCACAACAATTGGATTTTAGATTTAGTTGGGCTAAAGAAGTAGTAGAGCAACATATAAGCTCAGATAATGAAAATTTTTTCATTTTCAGATACTGTTAATGTAACCTGATTGCAATCTTTGGCATCGTTTTTTTAACACAAAATGGGTTCACTTCCATACTAAGTATGCTGCATAGCATCCCCAGTTTCTTTCACTGTTAGTGAAGCTGATTTCATGCATCTGATTGTCTTCTTGGCATGCATGTTTTTTTACCCAAAATGGGTTCACTGTGAACTGAGTATGCTATAGGTACGTATGCCAAAATCCTCCGGCCGGATATGCACAACAATTGGATTTTAGATTTAGTTGGGCTAAAGAAGTAGTAGAGCAACATATAAGCTCAGATAATGAAAATTTTTTCATTTTCAGAAACTGTTAGAGAAGCTGATTGCCATCTTAGGCATGATTTTTTAACAAAATGGGTTCACTTCCAAACTAAGTATGCTGCTAGCATCCTCATTTTCTTTTACTGTTAGTGAAGCTTATTTTCATGCATCTGATTGTCATCTTGGCATGTTTTTTTTGACCAAAATGGGTTCGCTGTGAACTGAGGATGCTATAGGTACGTATGCCAAAATCCTCCGGATACGCACAACAATTGGGTTTTAGATTTAGTTGGGCTGAAGAAGTAGTAGAGCAACATATAAGCTCAGATAATGGAAAATTTATCATTTTCAAACACTGTTAAAGTAACCTGATTGTCAATCTTTGACATGGTTTTTTATACCAAAATGGGTTAACTTCCAATCTAAGTATGCTGATAGCATCCCCATTTTCTTTTTTTGTTGTTAGTGAAGCTTATTTTCATGCATCTGAATGTCATCTTGGCATGTTTTTTTTACCAAAATGGGTTCACTGTGAACTGAGGATGGTATAGGTACGTATGCCAAAATCCTCCGGCCGGATATGCACAACAATTGGGTTTTAGATTTAGTTGGGCTGAAGAAGTAGTAGAGCAACATATAAGCTCAGATAATGGGAAATTTTTCATTTTCAGATACTGTTAAAGTAACCTGATTGCAATCCTTGGCATGGTTTTTTAACACAAAATGGGTTCACTTCCAAACTAAGTATGCTGCATAGCATCCCCAGTTTCTTTCACTGTTAATGAATTGAAGCTTATCCCATGCATCTGATTGTCATTTTGGCATGTTTTTTTGACCAAAATGGGTTCATTGTGAACTGAGGATGCTATAGCTCTATGCCAAAATCCTCCAGCTATGTACAACAATTGGTTCACTCTGAAAAATATATGCTTACATACTGGACATTTTCATTTTTCTTTTACTGTTTCTTTTGTTTAGTATTATTATTATTATTATTATTATTATTATTATTATTATTATTATTATTATTATTATTATTATTATTATGAGATAAGTGATTATTAGTAGTCATGAACAGAATAGTTCATGAGTCATCAGATCTTCTTGTTACCGTAGTTACAGCACGACACGCTCATTATTCGGCCGATTCCTCTTCATCAGCAAAATACCCTTTACCATCATCATCTCCTTGAACGGAAAGCCAAATACAGGGGAGACTATAGTCGATTTTTTTTTATGCTCGAACACAGGGTGTGCGATAAAATACCACTAAGGTGGTTGTGATCATTTCCACAAAAGGTCGTTTAGGGTTTGGTGAATAGAGTAGATTGTGTTAAGATGTAGTTTTTTTTTGTACATTTTTTGGAGCCACAATTTCTTTATTTTACAGTTAAAGATTATATCGTTTATTTATTTGCAGCTAGGGATGATTTTCAAATAGGTGAAATTTAATATGCAAAATGCCTTTTACTGTTATTACTATTTAATATATCAAATTTTAATTTCAGACTGTGTGCTATTGATATAATGGATAGAAGTTGGATTAGTAAACCACGATTATCCAAGGAGTACCGTGATGGTATTAAAGATTTTATTATCTTTGCCAAACGACATTCCCGTGATCCCAACCTAATCCTTTGTCCATGCCTCCGCTGTACAAATTGTATGCTGAGGACATGTGACGTAGTACATACACACTTGGCTGTCAACGGTTTTCTTCAAGGGTACACAAGGTGGTTTTGTCATGGAGAGGATCATACGGCAGCTCCTGTTCGTCCGGTTGTATTAGAAAATGAAGCTGAGCCCTTAGTGAACGAAGACTTAAGCGTTCCCGATGAGATGCATGCTTTGTTACAAGATGCCATGAGGATTCATAATGTTCCTTTCCACACCAATAACCCAACAACCGAAGTTCACAATGAGTCAACAGAAACAAACCAGATTGGTGGTGGGGTGGACGAGGAAATGTTTGGCCCCACCCCTGAAAATAATAAGCAGCAAGAATCCTTCGCTAAGTTACTTGAAGATGCTAGTACTCCGTTGTACCGCGACTGCACCAAATTTTCTAAGTTCTCATTCATTGTCAGACTATTTCAGATTAAATGTTTAAACGGGTGGTCTGCTAAGTCCTTCACTATGCTACTTGAATTGTTGAATGAAGCATTTCCTGAAATCTGTATTCCAAACTCAGCCTATAAAATCAAAAAATTCCTAAATTCTCTCGATCTAGGATATGAGAAGATAGCAGCATGTCCAAATGACTGTATGCTTTTCACGAGTGGTAAGGAAAGTCTGGAGAATTGCGAAGTGTGTGGTTCTTCGAAATGGAAAGAAAGACCAAATCAAGACGAGGGAGCCAGTGGATCTACTAAGCGAAGTAGGAAAAAGAAGCCTGCCAAAACATTGCGTTACTTTCCTCTGATTCCTAGGCTACAAAGGTTGTTTATGTCTACGAAAACTTCTTCTGATATGAAATGGCATGCTGAAGGTCGCACTAATGATGGGATTCTTAGATATCCTGCTGATTCTCAATCTTAGAAAAAATTTGATGAAAGATATCCTGATTTTGCGGAAGATCCTCGAAATGTGAGACTTGGACTAGCTAGTGATGGTTTCAACCCTTTCAGGCAAATGAGTAGTACATACAGCATATGGCCGGTTGTGTTGATACCATACAATTTGCCGCCTTGGAAATGCATGAAGCAGTCCTCATTTATTTTGTCCATGATAGTTCCTGGACCGAAAGGTCCTGGAAATGATATAGATGTGTACCTACAACCGTTAATAGATGAACTTCAGAAGTTGTAGGTGGGTGTTCCAACCTATGATGCTGTGGCTAAAGAAACATTTTCTCTTCGTGCCGTGTTGTCTTGGACAATCAATAATTTTCCAGCATATGCAAATTTATCTGGATATAGTACTAAAGGACGTTATGCATGTCCATGTTGTGCTGACCAAACTAGTTCAAGGTGGTTGTACAATGGCAGAAAGTTTTGCTATATGGGTCATAGGAGATGGTTGCCTGACACACATATATTTCGGGCAGAGGCAGCGACATTTGATGGCATCGACAAGTGGGAACATGCTCCTGGGTCTTCTTCTGGTTCAGATATTTTGAGGCGGGTAGATGGTCATCAATTCAAATATGGAAAAGAACCAGAAGTCAGGACAAAGGGCAAGAAAAGGGCAAGGCCGGAGCAAGTTGAGGAGACCGATCTATATGGCGAAGATGAGGATCAAAACTTGACGAGTTTAGGTGCATGGAAGAAGAAGAGTATTTTCTTCAAGTTGCCGTATTGGAAATTCAACTTACTGCGACATAATTTAGATGTGATGCATATCGGAAAAAATATTGGTGAGAATTGTATAGGAACAGTTATGGGAGATGATCAGAAGACAAAGGACAATCTCAAGAGCCGACTTGATTTGAAGTCAATGGGCATCCGACATGAGTTGCACCCAGAAGAATTGCCGAACGGGAAAGTACTCCTACCTCCTGCAATCTATTCAATGTCAAAATCGGAGTTGGAGTTGTTTTGCAAAGTACTACTTGAACTTAAAGTCTCCGATGGCTATTCTTCTAACATGGCAAGATGTGTCAACTTTAAAGAGAAGAGACTTCAGGGTCTAAAGTCACACGACCACCACATCCTAATGCAGGATCTCCTTCCTGTGGCCCTAAGGTCTTCAATGTGTGAGCAAGTCACTACTGTCCTGAAAGATCTTTGTAGCATATATAAAGGTATTTGCTCAAGAATGCTTCGTGTTGAAGATCTGGACCAATTGGAGCAGCAGGCGGCATTGACACTTAGTAAAATGGAGATGATATTTCCTCCATCGTTCTTCACTATTATGATTCACTTGATAATCCACCTTGCTGGTGAAGCCAGAATCGGCGGTCCTGTTCACTATCGGTGGATGTACCCCATTGAGAGGTAAAATAATTCATTCATCTTACGAAATTGAATTTTCAAAAGCTTATTTCTTTTAATCCCCTAATCTGCTCTAGTTTATTAATTGTACATGTTTAGGTACCTATACCGGCTAAAGGGTTATGTGAAAAATAGAGCATATCCTGAAGGGTCAATAGCCCAGGGATATCTATCAGAGGAGTGCTCACATTTTTTTTCCAGGTATTTGCCTGGTGTGGAGACATCTTCCAGTAGACCACGTAGAAATCCAGACATTTCCAACCTTGATGGTGCGCAATATCTTTTTGATACCGCTGGCACTACTGTTGGTAAAGTTGATGCATTTGAGCTCGATAGCTTAGCGTGGGAACAGGCACATCGATATGTGCTAGACCATCATGCATCAGTGGAACCATTTCGAAAGTAAGTTGCTTTTGAATTTAAATCGAATACAGTGAAAACCGCGGAGTTCGATATTTTTGATACTTTTGTTATTCCTAATTTCAATTGCTTGTTTTTAGCGAATTTGTCAGAGACATCAAACGAAGGGCTAGACCAAGAAGACTACCACCACGTGAACAAAACAAGCTGATGAATGAAAAATTTCATAAGTGGTTTGAATCTCATGTAGGTGAATTACAGTTATGCAAGTTAATCTTTATTATATCTACATTTTCTATGGTGTTGATACGATTTGCGCAAAATTAATAGGTACATTCTTTGGGTCCTGAAGGTGCGTCATCTGAAATACAAGTACTTGCCAAAGGTCCCTATCAGATGGTCAAAAGATACGGAGGATACATATTCAATGGTTTTAGATTTCGTACTAAGGATCGTGAATGTAATTTGAAGTCTCAAAATAGTGGAATGGTAGTGACGTCTAAGACTAGAAGTTATGCTTCCAAATCGGACACGAGGCCTGTAGATGGAGATCTCGACTACTATGGAGTGCTCACGAATATCATTGAGTTGAATTATTTTGGCCATTTCCGTGTTGTCTTATTTCGTGGGGATTGGGCTGAGTTTGATAGGAATTTTGCTAACAACAAGGACAAGCTTGGCTTCACAGTTGTAAACTTCTCAAAATTGATTCACATCGGTACACACATTAGCCATGAGCCATTTGTGTTTCCATCCCAAGTGCAACAAGTGTTCTACATTGAAGATCCAACCCTGCCAAAATCGTATGTGGCTATCCCTATGCAACCAAGAGATGTATTCCAACTGGGCGATACTTCAGACGATGAAGACGGTGAAGACATGAACAGTTACATTGCTTCTGCGTTTTCTGTGTTTGATGTAAACACAACCGATGTTGGAATTTGCGAGACTTGGCTCCGCAAGGATGGAGAAGAGGGCGATGTACTGGAAGATGTCGTATTGTAGTTTACATGATTTTCAATTGGGTTTATTATATGTCTGTAATTTTATGTCTTAAATCTTGTTGTAATATTATGTCTGTAATTTCGAATATGTTCATTGTGAATTTAATACACTGGTTTAATTATCTTTCTATTTTCTACTGCTTGGTATTATTTACATTAAACTATGCTTAGTGTCATTTGAACAAAACTATCGTTGCAATTTAATCTGTTACAAATCTAATTTTTTTAATTTTTTTACAATTATGTTGGTTTGTTAATCCTACTAAAGTACAAATTTTATGATAGTTATTATAAACATGTTATTAATTAAATTTGCATATCTAAGGAAGTTATCGAATCCTTAACAGGTACAACATGCCGAGGCGTGGAAAGAGGGTAAATATAAATGATGGCAACGAGAGCCATGGGGATGAGCAGCCACTAGATAATAGTGGCAGTCAAACATATGAGAGTGAGGGTAGCACGCCGCCCACTGTCAAAAAACATCGGTAAGTCTTAAAATTGGTATTTTTAAAGAGATTATGGTCTTGAATGCATGAAAGACACGTACTAGTGTTTGTGAGTTTGCATTGTGGCTGTCGTCTATAAGCATTTCGTCTATGTTTCTTAAGTAGGCTGTGATTAGAAAGAAAGGGCTGGAGTGGAGATCTGGAAACCCAAATAGAGACATCTCGTTTATTATAATCTACACTTATTGTTGGACCAACCCCCTCTTGCTGTTGTTGCTGATGTCTCTTTGTGTGCGTGTGTTGAAGAGAATGGAGGGATGAGAGAGAGATGAGGAAAATGCCGCTATGTTAGCCTGGTGTATCCTCATTCTCTACCATCCCTCTTTCTGGCTCCATATATGGCTTCTATATTAAATTGGTTTCCTTCCACGATGACAGTCCGTAATACTACACTTGATATGAGCCCATGTTCATAGCCTGCACCCTATTGCATACTCACAAACAACTAATACTTGTCGGCCTTGCATCGTATGCCCAACCCCACTTTGGCACATAACATGGTATAGATGACATTGTATGACCTGCAAACAAGGATTGTTCAGCCGTGTTGTTGTACTGATTTGGAGGATGTGAAAATGGGACCATAAAATAGCTTAAGAAGACCATCTTGGTTTGTGAAATAAGCTTCACTAACAGTGAAAGAAACTGGGGATGCTATGCAGCATACTTAGTTTGGAAGTGAACCCATTTTGGCTAAAAAATCATGCCAAAGATAGCAATCAGATGCATGAAATCAGCTTCTTTAACAGTATCTGAAAATGAAAATTTCCATAATCTGAGCATATATGTTTCTTGAACAGTGACTGTGAACAATTGTTCTTAATTGGGCTGTGATTAGAAAGAGACGAGTTGGAGTGGAGATCTGGAAACCCATATAGAGACATCTTGTTCATAATAATTTATTATTATTGTTGTTCTTGTCGCTCTTACTGTTGTTGCTGATGTCTCTATGTGTTCGTGTGCTGAAGGGAAAGAAGGGATGAGAGAGAGATGAGGAAAATGCCGCTATGTTAGCCTGGTGTATCCTCATTCTCTACCATTCCTCTTTCTGGCTTCTATATTTGGTTTCCTTCCACGATGACAATTCCAGTTAAAACTACACTTGCTATGAGCCCTATTCGTATTTTTCTTCCATGAAGAATTGATCTATGACTACAATCTCCATTCAAAACCCAATTGTTCTATATTTGGTTCCCTCTTGCTGTTGTTGCTGTTGTTGAAGTGAACCCATTTTGTTTTATTGTTAGTGAAGCTTATTTTCATGCATCTGATTGTCATCTTGGCAATTGAATTTGACCAAAAATGGGTTCACTGTGAACTGAGGATGGTATGTAGGTACGTATGCCAAAAATAGTTTTTTTAACACAAAATGGGTTCACTTCCAAACTAAGTATGCTGCATAGCATCCCCAGTTTCTTTCACTATTAGTGAAGCTTATTTCACAAACCTGATGGTCTTCTTAAGCTATTTTTGGTCCCATTTTCACTTAACTGTTAGTGAAGCTGATTTCATGCACCTGATTGTCTTCTTGGCATGTTTGTTTTTATACCAAAAATGGGTTCACTGTGAACTGAGGATGGTATATAGGTACGTATGCCAAAATCCTCCGGCCGGATATCCACAACACTTGGGTTTTGCGATATAGTTGGGCTAAAAAAGTTGGAGAGCAACATATAAGCTCAGATAATGGAGAAATTTTCATTTTCAGATACTGTTAATGTAACCTGATTGCAATCTTTGGCATGGTTTTTTTAACACAAAATGGGTTCACTTCCAAACTAAGTATGCTGCATAGCATCCCCAGTTTCTTTCACTGTTAGTGAAGCTTATTTCACAAACCTGATGGTCTTCTTAAGCTATTTTTTGGTCCCATTTTCACTTAACTGTTAGTGAAGCTGATTTCATGCACCTGATTGTCTTCTTGGCATGTTTGTTTTTATACCAAAAATGGGTTCACTGTGAACTGAGGATGGTATATAGGTACGTATGCCAAAATCCTCCGGCCGGATATGCACAACACTTGGGTTTTGCGATATAGTTGGGCTAAAAAAGTTGGAGAGCAACATATAAGCTCAGATAATGGAGAAATTTTCATTTTCAGATACTGTTAATGTAACCTGATTGTAATCTTTGGCATGGTTTTTTTAACACAAAATGGGTTCACTTCAAAACTAAGTATGCTGCATAGCATCCCCAGTTTCTTTCACTGTTAGTGAAGCTTATTTCACAAACCTGATGGTCTTCTTAAGCTATTTTTTGGTCCCATTTTCACTTAACTGTTAGTGAAGCTGATTTCATGCACCTGATTGTCTTCTTGGCATGTTTGTTTTTATACCAAAAATGGGTTCACTGTGAACTGAGGATGGTATATAGGTACATATGCCAAAATCCTCCGGCCGGATATGCACAACACTTGGGTTTTGCGATATAGTTGGGCTAAAAAAGTAGTAGAGCAACATATAAGCTCAGATAATGGAGAAATTTTCATTTTCAGATACTATTAATGTAACCTGATTGCAATCTTTGGCATGGTTTTTTTAACACAAAATGGGTTCACTTCCAATCTAAGTATGCTGCATAGCATCCCCAGTTTCTTTCACTGTTAGTGAAGCTTATTTCACAAACCTGATGGTCTTCTTAAGCTATTTTTTGGTCCCATTTTCACTTAACTGTTAGTGAAGCTGATTTCATGCACCTGATTGTCTTCTTGGCATGTTTGTTTTTATACCAAAAATGGGTTCACTGTGAACTGAGGATGGTATATAGGTACGTATGCCAAAATCCTCCGGCCGGATATGCACAACACTTGGGTTTTGCGATATAGTTGGGCTAAAAAAGTAGTAGAGCAACATATAAGCTCAGATAATGGAGAAATTTTCATTTTCAGATACTGTTAATGTAACCTGATTGCAATCTTTGGCATGGTTTTTTTAACACAAAATGGGTTCACTTCCAATCTAAGTTTAGTGAAGCTTATTTCACAAACCTGATGGTCTTCTTAAGCTATTTTTTTGTCCCATTTTCACTTAACTGTTAGTGAAGCTGATTTCATGCACATGATTGTCTTCTTGGCATGTTTGTTTTTATACCAAAAATGGGTTCACTGTGAACTGAGGATGGTATATAGGTACGTATGCCAAAATCCTCCGGCCGGATATGCACAACACTTGGGTTTTGCGATATAGTTGGGCTAAAAAAGTTGGAGAGCAACATATAAGCTCAGATAATGGAGAAATTTTCATTTTCAGATACTGTTAATGTAACCTGATTGCAATCTTTGGCATGGTTTTTTTAACACAAAATGGGTTCACTTCCAATCTAAGTATGCTGCATAGCATCCCCAGTTTCTTCTTTTGTTGTTAGTGAAGCTTATTTTCATGCATCTGATTGTGATCTTGGCATGTTTTTTTGACCAAAACGGGTTCACTGTGAACTGAGGATGTTATAGGTACGTATGCCAAAATCCTCCGGATACGCACAACAATTGGGTTTTAGATTTAGTTGGGCACAGTGAATTAGTAGAGCAACATATAAGCTCAGATAATGGAAATTTTCATTTTCAGATACTGTTAATGAAGCTGATTGCCATCTTTGGCATGATTTTTTAACAAAATATGGGTTCACTTCCAAACTAAGTATGCTGCTAGCATCCTCATTTTCTTTCACTGTTAATGAAGCTTTTTTCATTAAGATCCAGGATGGCAAATTTTGACTGGGCTATGATTGGATTGTTTAGTGGATGTTGTCTATGTTCTTAATTGGGCTGTGATTAGAAAGAGTGGGCTCGAGTGGAGATCTGGAAACCCATATAGAGACATCTTGTTCATAATAATTTATTATTATTGTTGTTCTTGTCGCTCTTGCTGTTGTTGCTGATGTCTCTTTGTGTTCGTGTGCTGAAGGGAAACAAGGAATGAGAGAGAGATGAGGAAAATGCCGCTATGTTAGCCTGGTGTATCCAAAGTCTCTACCTTTCTTCTTTCTGTTTCCATTTCTGGCTTCTATATATATTTGGTTTCCTTCCACGATGACAGTTCCCTAAAAATACACTTGATATGAGCCCCATCTTATTTTTCTTATTTTTCTTATATTTGGTTTCCGTCCACGATGACAGTTTCATGGATTGTCTGAACAATCCATGAAGGACATGCTTAGATACTGAATTTTCATTTGTTTTACTGTTTTAGATGGTGGATATTCCCAACCAGAGGAGTATATAAAGGTTTCAAGTTAGATACTGAATTTTCATTTGTTTTGTTATTTTAGATATATTTAAAAACAAAATTAAGTACTAGATTTTTAGCATTGCAATGTAATTATTTTACCTCTGTATATATCATTAACAATTCCATTTGCAGTTGGCACTTTGATCTTATAATTTAAGATACAGGTAGTTCTTTTTGCAAGTTCAAAAAATATGTATATTCTGTATTGTGGTCTACTGTTCAATTAAACTATTGTTTTTTTTTCACAGAGCGGTCGTCAAGATGAAGGAAATTCTGATGATCAGAGCTGAAGCTACTCGAGGGGTATGAATCTGCGGTCCTCCTTGCTGTTCTTATGTCCTCCTTGCTGTATGGTTGTTGTTCTTATGTCCTCCTCCTTGCTGTTGTTATGTCAGACTGGTTTTTTTTATGAGAGTTATGTCAGACTTTTAATTTGGGATATTTTGGATATTTGTCAGACTGGTTTGTTTGGATATTTGGGATGTTAGTCTCTATATTAATTTGTTAATTATGACACTGTTAATTAATCAATGAATTTGGACGTTGATATGACACGTGTGAAACTTGATTATCTTTAATTATTCTTGTGTTTGGTTGTGGTTTGCGCAGTAATATGCAACGAAATTGATTGAATAAGTTGTGAGAATTAGTTTACAGGTTTTGTAAATGAAACTGTGAATTGAAATCGAACGGAAAAGCGGAGTATCGAAAATAAACGGGCATAGCCAGAACGGCGTTTTAAAAAACGCCGGTCTATCTAATCTAATTGTTGGATTGTGTGATACACCGGCGTTTCAACGCACGTCGGTGAATGTTGTCAGCTGTAACGGCACAGACGTACACCGGCATTTTATAAACGCCAACGTATATAACTACACCGGCGTTTTTTGGTCGCGCCGGTGTTCGTAAATAAGGAAAACCAGGTACTCATAAACGCACATACACCGGCGCTCCTTGACCGCCGGTATACTTTCGTTCTACACCGGCGTTTTCATAAACACCGGTGAATGGATAAATACCGGCGGTTTACGACCGCCGGTGAATGTATATCGGTGCATAAGAACGGCACTCAGAGACCGACATACACCGGCGTTTTATGACCGCCGGTGTAGTTCTAACATTTACCGGCGTCCACCAAAACCGCCGGCGTAGACCCCTTCATTTCAGCGACGCCCGCTTTGGCGGCATTTGGACCGGCGCTATTGTAAACGCCGGTGAAAGTTTCACCGGCGTAAAAAAACGCCGGTAAAGACGTCAAAAAGCGCCGGGAAAGCTACTTTCTTTTGTAGTGATGCTTGTTCTTTTGAAAAGCAAAAACCCTTAAACTTTTTATCAAAATGCTTAGAACTTTTGAAAGGTGATTCCTAGAATCCCTTGAACGTTTGTAAAAAAAGTTAAGAAAACCGTTTTAAAATGGAAACAACTTTTGAATTCGAAAAAAACAAGTTTTGAATTCTAAAATATTTCGAAACGACTTGAATAGTCGACTGGGTTGCCATGATGAGTCGACTGGTCAGACTTTGAAAAAGTTTAGTCAATTTTGTACTGGTACAGTCAACTGGTACTCAACAGCTGATCTAATTCAAACCATTTTGACCTTTAATCTTTTGAAAAACACTCAATTATAAAGATGTGTGAGTGTGTGGGTGTGACAAGGCTGTACATCAATCTAAGACTCAAAAAAGAAAAATTACAATTGTTTTACAAGATATGTAATAAAACACATTGGAGCATAGGTCTTGTCTTGAGTCTTGAGATGGAGCTTTAGCCTTTGTCTTTGACTTTGAAGCTTGCTTGATCAATCTTAAGCTTTTAGAGCCTTGTCGCTTTCTTGATCAATTTGCTTTGAGAGCTTCGTTTGTAGCTTTGCTTGATCAACTTGCTGTGTGAACTTTGTTTGAACATTTTGTCTTTGTGTAATACAACCTGCAATATATAAGATGTAACACAACAACTTTGCATTGTGTTGTAATCATTGAAACCAAGAATCAACATTATCATCCTAAGAGTAGGAGTAATGCCCTAATTTTTCATTTAATGAAAAATTATTTATTTTGCACGTAGTGTGCACGTGCAATATTTTTGTAAATATTTTCATCAAGAGGAGTAAAGATATTTAATATGTGCCTTTAATTATTTTTCTATAAGCCTTCTTTCAATTAGACAAAAAGCCTTTTCTTTTAAAAGCCCAAATTTAATTTAATTTATTATTTTTATAATAAGTATTTTGGCCCATAAACTAAAGCCCATGGATTCATCTATTTTTATACCACTTGTCATGTAGAATACAATTTAAAGACTATTTTATTTTTATACAAAAATTTTATGTACAATTTTTGGGCCTAGTTGCATGCACGTGCACTACACGTACATGTGCAATATGCACTTTTTCAACTAGGCCGGTTGTAATCTTTTTGGAGGGAAATGAAAATTGTAATGGTGATCATGATGTGGTGGTTACTTGGTTGTGGGTAGTTATTGCAACTCCTACTTTCATCTTGACCCTCCATCTTACAACCAATCAATTGATCCTAGCCCTCCATTCTCCTTGATTTTTAGTATAAATACCCCCCCTCAAATACCCCCCCCCCCCCATGGCTAATTATTCTTGTGTAAAATTATTCTCTTCCAAACCTATAGTTCAATTATATTATCTAGTAGTGTTTTTGTGAGTTGAAAGATTGAGAGTGTGTGGGATTTTGCTTGCAACAAGGAGAGGAGGCCGGCTACCACTAGAAGGAGGAGCTCGGGTGTGCTTGGGAGGCTTGTGTGCACGTGTTCAAGGAGGAGCATTTTCGTTGCAAGGACATTTGTCTAGGGATTGCTAGTGAATTTTTCTCTCCATACAAGGTGGGTAAATTTTCCCTATTTCTAAATAGGAATGCATGCTAGATTTAATTAGAAGAATGTTGCATGAAATGATCATTTAGAGTATACATTTAATTGAAAATTACTTATCGATTGATTGATATATGAATGTGAAATTGTATGTGGTTCTATTAGTAAAAGCAAAATTATGTGTGAATTGGTTGTAGCCATAAATTATTGAAGAAAATTTCATTATCTATGTCACAAATTATATACACAAAAGTTAGTAGATAAACCATGCTACTTTATGTGTTTTAATGAGCCTTTGTGTTGCATTGAAATAAACAAATCGAAATATGGATTCGTATGGTTGGTAAATGACTAAAAACAGAAATTAATATGAAGAATTTCTAGTAAAGAGATTGAGATGTTAATTGTGAAGAAATGTCGAAAAGAAGAAATGTGGTAATTATAATGTAGAATTTGGATTAGTTGTATGAAAATATGTTTTAATTGTTACAAAAATTATTTTGTTCATATTGGTATATAAATTATGTGAAAAATAATCAATCTGGAATTTTACAGTATTTTTTTTATAAAAGCAAAGTGAAATAAGGGCTAGTTGAACATCAAAATGTTTTAACAACAGAGACAATTGGTTTACAAAGAATTTAAGTTGTACTGTGACAACCTGAGCATGTAGCTCAAGTGGTCAGAGAGTGCGGTTGGGTTCCCTGTAGTGGTTGGTTCGAATCCATGTGGCACACATTTTATTTCACAAATTTTTAAAAGTATAGTAACCAGCGGCCGAGAGTATTTAATACTCTCAGCGTCCCTTTATACTGCTGGCACAAATGGTCCGTTGGTCTGTGCCTTCGGCTGTGTTCTTCTTGGTGCTGGGTTCGATTCTTGGCATCGACAGTTAGGGAAAAATATTTTTTTTGGATGTTTTTGTGATCCAAAAATTATGGAAAAAATACGGTTATTCTTCTAAAAATACATGTGACTTATTAAAAATAATTTGGGGATTATTTACATAAAATAAAGTATGATTTGTGACTAAATGAGTAAATAGAACTATAGTTCTACATTGATATCCTTGTGAAATTATATCTTGGAAAAATGACTTGAAATGGAGGATTAGAAAATTAATTTGGCAAAAAGAAATTATATTGTGTGATGTGATGCAATTTATTCTCATTTGAGAATAGTATGGAAATTATGAAGTGTAAATGTTCACCTTTGAATGAATAATTAATGATGTGGGTTGCATGTGAAAATAATATATTTCATGAGTTACATGATGAATAGTTGAATTTCATGTATAGTTATGGACTATTTGAATGAATTAGAAATCATGAATGGAAAAGAGAAATACTTTTGAGCGTGACAAATTAACAGATGAATTTATGAGTTGGAAATGCTCATTTTGGAAATTGTGAATTGAAAATTGAAACAAAAAGAGTAGCTAAGTCTCCCCCGGCATTTGGAAAGGAATGAAATGAAAATTTGAAAGGAAAGACCAAGGTTGGTCATGTTTGCATGAATGAATAAGTCCGGTTTAGTGGAGAGGCTAACTCTAGAGCTTTAATTTTTGTTCATGATTTTGATAAAAACTAAGGATTTGTACATAGTGGAGACGTGATGAAAGTAGGAGAAAAACACGAGTATGAGGGCCATCGGATTAGCAGTGTGAGAGTGATCCACAGGCTGCCTGCTTGATGCGTCAAGACATGGCGTGGGCACTACTCCAGAATTATCGTCCCGGTAGCGACGCTTGTGGAATGTTTGGTGACTGCAAGAGGATCGTGTGCCATGAAGTGAGGCTGAATTGCCACAGGTTGTCTTCACGATGCGTCGTGACATGACGTGAAATTTCCCCTTCAGAATTTTCTGTACACGAGCTTGTACTCATAGATCATCTAAGATACCTACCGTAATTACAGTAGTAGATTAAGTCATGACGAGGGATTGAACCTTACAAAGATGAAGAACGATTAAGGGCTTGCCCTCGGACCTATGTAGTATGGGATGCATAGAATCCGAACAAGTGCGCATTAGTGTCATGTAATATAAATAAATGCATTAAGGACTAAGTGCACAATCACAACACGACATCAATAGGGTAGCCCCTTTAGTTTGATATGTGATAAGTTTGTGTTTGCTAAATATGAAAAATAAGTTATACTATTTTCGGCATAGAGAGTATGGTCGTGTATAATGATCGTCGGTTGAATAAACTGACGTACCCACAGTCTTATATGCAGGTAAATGGCTTGATAAAGATTAAAGAGGAACAAATGCTTAAAGATTACTCAATGTTGTTGTATATTTGTTTCATTGTTGTAAATTTTACTTCCGCTGTGCAATGTAAAGTGTAATACTGATGTAAACTCTGATGTAAAGTGAAAAGTTTAAATTTCCTTGTAAAATTGTACTAAAGAAAGTGGAAAGATCCTGTAGAACATCTCGAATTCAGTGTATTTGGGATTCGGGGCGTTACAGTAGGTACGAGATTTTAATCTATCAGTGCTCATATCGATTCAACAAGATTTAGTTGTCCCCTTGAATCTAGATCTTGGGATCTCCAATTTCTAGGTAGGTTTTCCATCAAGTATCCTCTGTCGTCATAGGCTTTAAACCCATTCCTCTTGATGATCTGACAACTAGCTATCGTGACAAACCTTTAGTAAATGGATCTGCTAGGTTGTCTGCCGATTTTATATACTCTATAGAGATTATTTCATTTGAGAGCAGTTGTCTAATGGTTTTGTGTCACCTTTTGATATGACGAGACTTACCATTATACATACAACTCAGTGCCCTTGCTATAGCCGATTGGCTGTCACAGTGTACACATAAAGCAGATACTGATTTTTCTCACATAGGAATATCCTCTAAAAAGTTTCGAAGCCATTCTGCTTTCTCTACCACTTTGTCTAAAGCAATAAACTTAGATTCCATGGTGGATCTGGCCAATAGCGTTTGTTTAGAGGATTTCTATGACACAGCTGCACCACCAAGAGTGAAGACATACCAACTTGTAGATTTCGAGTTCTTGGAGTCCAATATCCAGTTGGCATCACTGTAGCCTTCTAGTACTGCTGGATTTCTGGTGTAATGTTGCCCATAACTCTGAGTATGTCGCAAGTAGTTCAATACTCTAGTTATTCCCTTCCAGTGACTTTATCCTGGATTACTTGTGTAGCGACTCAGTACAGTTACTGAATGGGCAAAGTCCGGTCTTGTACAATTTGTTAAGTACATCAGACTACCAATTACATGTGCATATTCCAATTATGATATGCTGTCACCCGTGTTTTTGAACAAGTGAAGACTGGGATCCACAGGACTTTTTGGCAGTTCCATTGGAGTAATTCTTGAATCTTTCAAGCACTTTCTCAGCGTAATGAGCTCAAAATAATTCCCTTAGACGTCCTGAAGACTTTGATTCCTAGTATGATATTTACAACTCCCAAATCTTTCATATCAAACTTACCACTAAGCATGTTCTTAGTTTATTTGGTAATGTCATTGTTGCTACCAATAATGAGCATGTCATCTACATACAGACATACCAGAATATATCCATTTGGACTATCTTTGATGTAGATACACTTATCACATTCATTTATTTTGAAACCATTTGACATCATAACATTGTCAAATTTTGCATGCCACTGCTTTGGAGCTTGTTTCAATTCGTACAATGATTTTACAAGCCTGCACACCTTGGTTTCCTGTCCAGGAACTACGTAACCCTCAAATTGTTTCATGTATATTTCTTTTTCTAAATTCCCATTTAGAAAGGTGGTTTTAACATCCATTTGATGTATTTCGAGGTTACGTAGAGCTGTAATAACTATCAGCATTCTTATGGAAGTTATTCTCGTGACTGGAGAATAAGTATCAAGGAAGTCTAGACCTTCCTTTTGCTTAAATCCTTGTACCACAAGTCTCGCCTTAGGTTTCTCTATTGAACCATCTGGTTTCAATTTCTGCTTGAAAATCCATTTGCTTCCTAGAGCTTTATACCCAGAAGGCAAATCGACCAACTCCCATGTACGATTTTGTATGATCGAGTCTATTTCACTTTTGATTGCTTCCTTCCACATAGGAGCATAAGGTGTAGACATGGCTTCCTTGAATGTTCTGGGATAATTCTCTAACAGAAAGGCCGTTACAAAGTCAGGACCAAATGACTTTGATGTTCTAGCCCATTTACTTTGTCCAGATTCATCATTATCATGTCCTGGTTCATCAACCGAAGTGCTTGCATTCTCTTGCTCACGTGTACATTTGGGATACATAGCATCCTTCCACGGAAACACGTGTTTAAAAAAGGAAGCATTCCTTGATTCCATTATTGTATTCACATGGATGTCCGGTATATCTGATTTATATACTAAGAACCGATATGCACTACTATTGTGTGCATAGCTTATGAATATGCAATCAATGGTCTTAGGTCCTATTGTGACCTATTTTGGATTAGGTACTGCCACTTTTGCTAGACACCCCCACACTTTGAAGTATTTATACGAAGGTACATTACATTTTCACAGTTCGTATGGTGTCTTGCCAGTTTTCTTGTGAGTTATTTTATTGAGAATATAGTTGGCAATTAGCAACGCTTCCCCCCACATGTTTTGGTGTAACCCTTTCAACAACAAGGCATTCATCATCTCCTTTAGAGTTTGGTTCTTGTGCTTGACGGTACCGTTTGATTCAGGTGAGTAAGGAGTAGTTGTCTGATGAACTATTCCATGTTCAGAGCAGAACATATTAAATGGTGCATCATATTCCCCTCCTCTACCACTCCTAACGATTTTAATTGTTTTGCCAAGTTGATTCTCAACCTCAAGCTTATATTCCTTGAATTTATCCAATGCCTCATTTTTGCTATGTAACAAGTATACATAACAGAATTTTGTGCAATTGTCTATGAATGTCACAAAATACTTTTTGCCGCCTCTGGTCTGCACATATTTTAAATCACACAGATTCGTGTGAATTAGACCTAGAGTTTCAGTGCTTCTTTCTATAGAACGGGATGGAGTTTTAGTGAGTTTGGCCTCTGTGCAAACTTCACATTTTGCGCAGTTGTCTACCTTAAATTTTGGTAGTAAATCATGTTAATTAAACTACGCAGAGAATTGAAATTAACATGGTATAGTATTTCATGCCAAACAGAAGAAGACTCAACAACATAAGCAACAAGATTAATTTCATTAATTTTGGGAACAATAGGAACAATAGATTTTGGGATGACTGTCATTACATTGAATTTGAACAGTCCATTCTTCACATACCCTTTTTCCAAGTACACCCCATTCTTTGAAGGCACAAAATTATCAGAAGCAAGAACTACCCTAAATCCATTCTTGCTTAGCAAAGGTCCCGAGACTAAGTTCTTTCTAATATTTGGAATGTGCAACACATTGGTTAGTGTTAGTTTCTTGCCTGAAGTCATCTTCATCACTATCTTCCCTGTTCCTTCAATATTGGAGGTGGAAAAATTACCCATGAACAAATGTTCATCCTTGTTGCATTTCTGGTATGAGATGAACATCGCTTTGTCCGAGCAGATGTGCTTGGTGGCCCCAGTATCGTACCACCATTCACAAGTATTGCTCCTTACCAGATTTACCTCTGATACAACAGCACAGAGGTCCCAAGTTAGAGAGACCAGTGGACAAGTTCTCAAGTATGTTCGCATGGGATTTCTCATTTCCTTTTGCATGTCCAGTTCCAGCACGGTTGTTATCCGTGCTACGGCAGTCAGAGATTTTGTGCCTCAGCTTACCACACTTGTGGCATTTTCTAGCAAACCTCTTTGCTGCAGGTTTTTTGTTCGAGGTCTGTGGCAAGAACTTCCTCCTTTTGCCCTTCTGTTCGTGCTCTACCATGTTGGCATTTTCTATGGACTGATTTTCATAGGACTTGTCAGCCTTGTGATTCTCCTCTTCAATCCACAATCTGACAATCAGGTCCTCAAGAGACATCTCCTTTCGCTTGTGCTAGAGGTAGTTCTTGAAGTCCTTCCATCCAGGTGGAAGCTTCTCAATGAATGCTGCAACCTGGAATGGTTCCCACAATGTCATGTTCTCTACAGCGATTTCCTACATTATCACCTACAGTTCCTGATTTGACTCACAACTGTCTTGGAGTAAACCATCTTGTAGTCCAAAAATTTGCCAGCTACAAACTTCTTGGAGCCGACATCTTCTGTTTTGTACTTCTTCTCCAAAGACCCCCACAGAAGTTTGGAAGTCTTGAAGACACAGTAGACATTGTATAGCGGGTCTACTAAGCCGTTAAGGATGTAATTTCTGCATAGATAATAACCCTGAGTCCATGTATCAACTGCAGCAACGGAGTGCGCATCCATAGGTGCCAGCATAGGGGCAATTTCAGTGAGAAATCTGTCCAGCTTCAAGGTGGTCAGGTAGAACTGTATTTTCCCTAGCCACGTCTTGAATCAAGTGTTGTTGGTTTCTAGATACCTAAATATATAGATAAAACTAGACACAAATTATAAAAACCTCGCAAGTGCACGAATCGTTTGACAAAGCGTAGCAATAGCAAGGGTCGATCCCACAGAGATTGTAGACTTTAACTTACGAATCAATAAAAAGACTAAAAATCATAAAGGGTTGGTTTAAAAGTCTAAAAGAAATAAAAAGATTTAAACTAAATTAAGGAATGTCGAATCACAGATATTTATGAAGTAGTTGGGTTTAGATCTCCACCAATAGTCAGTAATGCTAAGTCACCTTCTGAACTTCTTCTTATTACTCATGTTTGTTCCCTTCAAGGGCATGGTATCTACTCCTTAAAGTATTGTTTCCCTAGGCTAAGAATTAGGCATGGTATCTACTCTAATTCGTTTCTTTCATTAAGTGTTTAGCATGGTATCTACTAAGTTGTACTTAAAGAAAACATAAGATCAGTGGAAACGAACAAACACTCAAGGTCCTAGAAATTGGTATCAGATCTAGATCCCTTAAGTTGATTGAACCAGGAACCCCTAAAGATTCCTTTGTTACAATTATGGGCACGAGATACGGGTCGTCTCAATATGCTCATATAACAGATTCAGATAGATGATAATGCAAACCTGATATTCTCAAGTTCTGTACGTCAGTCGACTGGCTCTCACCTCAGTCGACTGTTCTCAGACCTTCGAGAACAAGTTTGATTACCATCAATCTATACCAAACAAACGGATTCAATCAATAAGTAAAATAGAAGAGTTCAGAAGAATATAGCACTACATAACTACGGTTTCAATCTACCCAACTATAGAATTTAGTTCCACATAATAATACTTTTATTAATCAACAAGTTTGAATACATGATCAATATAAAAGAATAGAAGGAGAAGAAATAAACTAATGAAGTCCGGCAATGAAGTCGACTGGCTGTCACACAGTCGATTGCCTTCGAATACTGGATTTCCTCTCTCCTTCCTCGATGCTAATAGAATAATGCCCCTGTTGATGACTTGAACGCTCAGAAACTCTTGTGATTCGGTGGTTTTGGAACCTGGAAGAGTGCCAACCGAGAGTGCCCTGTTGATGCTTCTTTTCTGATATTTATAGAACACGGCTGAGAATTAGGGTTTTGCACTTTTTCAGAAAACTCCTTCTTTGTTTGATTTGATGATTTATTTCTTTCTCTTTTCTTCTTTCCTTCCTTATCTGTTAACCACGTGCTCTTGGAAATCCCCAGTCTCTAGATTTGATTTGCATAAATCTGGATTCAGATAGATTTGAAATTAGATTTGGATGAATCTTCGAATATCTTATCTGTTTACTCCGTCGCCTATCAGTCGACTGCCTCTGGATGTAAGTCGACTGTGTCGAGACTTCAGTATTTTCATGATTCATCAGCCCAGTCGACTGTTGTGTAAACTTGATTCCCTCTGTCCAGTCGCCTGTAAGCATGATCAGTCGACTGATCTCTTCAGTTTCCTGTGTTTCATCCTTACAATCCTGAATTTGCTTCGTTTTGCTGTTATAGAATGTTTCCTATGGAAAAGAGAAAATAATAGTTAAATATCACATATAGAGCTTTTAAATGTACATTTATAATAAGATTATTGCTTCTAAATGTGAATAATAATGTGTTCATCATCAAGTTCCATTGAACTTTTCTGGTTTTTCTCCTACAGTTATATGTGTGGAGAGAACGACCGTTTGTGCCGCAACCGATTGTGCAGTCACATTTTGGGTCATTGGTGTTTGAGCACTGAGCAGTCCACTGACATTCTCACTTTGTGTGTTTTCAATGATTTTTTTTTTCTGAAATAGTTAAAATTCAACTGTTAGTTTTTGGTTTTTCCGAAATGATAACAGTACCCTTAAAGAAACTTCACAAAAACTGTTAGAATAGAGGAAAAATTTTACTTTAAGATTGTTCGAACTTGAATTTCATAAATTAGGAAACTGCTAACAATGTTTGTGAAGAAATACAATAATAGGAAATAAAAGAATAAACCAGACACTTCAATACAGAGTCGAGATTAAGATCTCTGTCATTAAAGCAAAATTTGCCCCGTAGTGTGACGGTGGATGACGAATTGCCTCCTAGGATACAACTGTATTACCTTTCCCTGAAGAGCAGCACCCTAGCTTCAGAGATATCAGCGAACCAGTAGCTGTGTTGTACTCTCAGACTCTGACTCAGAGGAAGAAGAAGGAGATTCAGAATTTCAAAACTATATCTTTACTAGCAGACAAAAATTACTGGTCTTATAGGAGAAGAGGAGTAACTGAAGGGTCCATTACTCTGTAACAGCAGAGTAATGGTTCAAAAAATGTAACTGATGAGCCATTACTCTGCTGTTACAGAGTAATGGTACCAGTTATAGAATTTGAAAAGTCTCATCAGTAAATAGGGGAAAATTTTGGAGCGGGGAAAAAAAAAAAAGGCCAGAGCCCAGCCGGGGTCGGGATCGAGGCCGGGCCGGGCGGGAGCGCGCGTGTGTGTTTGTAATTTTGACTAGGTCCTCTCTCCACTACACGTTAGTGGTAACCCCAGAGCTACGCCCTTTAGTCCATTTCTTTAGCTTATTTACTAGAGAAATCTTTCCCATCTTCCGATGTAGGACTATCCATTCCAAATTTCCAAGTTAGTACATTTTGAGTACCCAACTTTGGACCTACATTTCTCATTCATACGGAAACCGTTTTTGGCAAATGAGTACATTTCGGAATAGTACTCGACGAGAGGAACGTAATCCAATCACTTTCCGGTGCCGCCGGTGGCCGGAGCCCACCGGAATCCAGCCTGGAAAATATGCCAAAATTATTTCCAACAAATCTAGAGTTCGAACCTCATATCCATTACCATAAATCCCTAAATCCCTAATCCTAAACTCCCAAATCGAACCCTAAAGACCAAAATTCAATCAAATCATACTCGAACTCTTCAAACTTGCTCTATGGTGAAGTCCCGGTATCTTTCTTCAAACAGAGGAAGCCACACACATTTTTCTATTTTGCTCAGTTATTTCAAATCATGTACAACATGTTTTGAATTAGAATAATCTATCTCCATCTTGTTTTGGGTCCCACTGAATCAATTTGAAAATGGTTTTGGAATAGGAAAATTGTTGAAGTTGTTATAATTTTAGAAATGGGGGGGGGGGGGGGGGGGGGGTTATAGTGGATGTTTGGTGAGATTGTTGGGGATTGAGTTGGGAGGGGACCATTTCTTACTTTTCAATAGTTTTGCATTGTCAATATGCATATTTAGTAACAATGTGTTTACTGCATTTTGACAGCAGAATGGTTAATGCACTTGTTGTTCATTATGATGGACATTTTTTGAAAAACCCTAATATTCAATATGTGAACACTACAACAAATTGGGCTACCCCGGCATTTCTATCCCGGCTTTTGGTAGAAGTGCCAGGGTAGAACCCCGGTATTAAAAAAATTCAAAATGCCCCTCCTACTCCGGCGTTTAATAAAAATGTCAGGGTTGGTTAAGGATATACCGACATTTTATATAAAAAATGCCGGGATAAAAAGAGGGATTACACTTAAAAACAATTCCCCATATTTTCATATTTTCTATACCCCAAATTTTCAATTCCCTAATTCCCCCAAAAATTTTACTCTCTCTCTCTCTCTCGCGCCATCGCCGTAACCCGTCATCGTCGATCTTAGTGGTCCCCCCACGTCTCCGTGCTCCCCCCTCCCCCTGTCGTCGTGCCCCTGACCTTCCTAGCCCCCCATGTCTCCCTCTCACAAACCCTACCCCGATCACCATGCCCCCACGCCGTCGTCGCCGCCGCCATTCCCATGCCATCACTCCGATCATCATCATTTTCTTCTCTCTCTCAAACCCTAGGTATGAATTTGTGAATTTGAGATTTTGAGATTGATCGAAGAATTAGGGTTTGTGGGATTGGGGGGAAAATTATGATTTGTTTGATTGTGGGGAAAAAAAGAGGAGAGAAGAATACTTAGGGTTTGTGAATGTTATGATTATGATGTATTAATAGGAAGGTTAATTAATCTCAAATTTTGAGGAGATCAGGCAGGTTCTGTTTTGCATCCAAGGGCAATATATTAATTTTCCTGTTATAATGCAATATATGATGTATCAGCTAAAACACTGGAGGGTTAATGTTAGCTTCCAATGCTAAGCACATGTAGATAAAGGACATGTTCCTTACTTTTCAATATATGTAGGTGCCTATGGCTGGATGCCAGAAAAATATATTAAGGTTCATGTTGAAAAGAATTGTAATATTCCGGACGGATATTATATTTATATTATTATTATTTTAAAATATTTTTATGGGAATTTCTTGGTTTTATTAATAAAAACTTATCGGGATATATATATGAATTGTATCAGTTTTGTGCACTTGTACAAAATCTTGAAAAATGCGTTTTTGAGAAAATGTCAGGAAAATCCCGGGCAGATATTAAAAATTATTATTATTTTTTTAATTTCAGAATTGAAATATTTTTGGGGGATATCATCCAGTTTTGTTAATAAACATTATCTATATGTATATACTAGTCAGTATATGACTGTTTTGTATCAAATTGATACTGGAATCTTCCGAGCCAGTAATAAAATTATTTTATTTTTATTTCTCATAATTATATTTTTTTGTAAAGATTTATTCATTTTAACTAATAAAAATTATCTGTATAATCAGATATATGTACGTATTTGAACCGTACCGATTTCGTACGTTTGTACGAAATCGTGTAGTATGTGATTTGGGGAAATTGTCTTTTATTTTTTGATCATCATGATCAAATAGAGGGTTAAGATTAGATTGGGTGTTGATTGCAAACTTATTGAATTTGATTGTAAATTAAAATTACAAATTGATACGAATTGTTTTGAGCCACAAGAGAAAGAGACAAGTGGCTCTCTCTCTACCACAAGCTCTCTCTCTCCCCCTCTACTTAAGTGGCCTGCCAACACCCAAGGGCAAAAATCCCTTTCATTTTTTTGTGTCTCTCCCTCTCTTTCTCATCTCATTTCTCATTCTACCCCTTCTACTTGTTTTATTTAGAAAAAGATTGAGAAGAAAAGAAAAGAAAAGAAAAGAGAGATCAAATAAAAAGAGGGGTTAGGATTCCATGGGTATCTTTCATGGGAGGTGTTCTTGAGGAGCAAGAACAAGGAGCAAGGAGAAGAGGGCAAGTACTTCCTACAATCGATTTCTTAGGGTGGGGGTTTCTCATTCTCATGTTTGTTATTTTATTTATTATTGTTATATGTTATTTTGTGAAAGATATGGACTAATTCATGATGCATATGAGTAGTATGGACAAAGAATAGATGGCATGTAAAAATTCAAGTGGCAGAACACAAAATAGAAGCATAAAGATTCGATACTTGTTGTTTTAGGGTTAGAATTATTTAACTAGGTTAAAGGGGGAGTTTTTACCCCAAAATTATTTTGGAGGTTCTTACAGGTGTTATTATCATGCTCTAATTTTTGGAAATTTTTCTGAGTTGGTTTAATGGTAAAACAACCCGTTTCCCCAAAACAGCGAGAGTTTAGCCAAAAACAGCAACCCTACTGTTTTGGGGTGAACATCGGCTTGTGTTCGAGGGGTTGAAAATTGATGTTCTTTACGAAATTTGGAAAAGTGACCAACTAGGAAGTTGTAGTAGACATTCTCACCTTTCCAAAATGCTTTATCTCGTTAGATTTCGATAAGAGGTGCAAAAGTTATGGCCGTTACAAAATCAGAGCAGTGAGCTTTGGCTAAGAAGCTCACTGTTTCGACTAATTGATATTTTTGAGCCCCTTGCTTGCAGAATCTGAGGAGGTGACCAACTAGAGAGTTGTATTAGAAACTCTCAACTTTCCAAAATGCCCTATCTCGTTAGATTCCGACAAGAGGTGCAAAAGTTATGGCCGTTACAAAATAAGAGCAGCGAGCTTTGGTTGAGAAGCTCACTGTTTTGACTAATTGATATTTTTGTGCCTCTTGCTTGCGGAATCTGAGGAGGTGACCAACTAGAGAGTTGTAGTAGAGACTCTCCCCTTTTCAAATTGTCCTATTTGGTTAGACTCCGATAAGCGGAGTAGAAGTTATGCCTTTTACAAGACATAGCAGCTAGCTTGGGCTGAAGTGCTCACCGTTTGACTTGTTCTATGTTTTTGAGCTTCTTACTTGCTGAATCAGAGGAAGTGGAAAACTAAGTAGTTGTAGTAGATGTTCTCACCTTTCCAAATTGCTATATTTGGTTAGATTTCGATAAGCGGAGTAGAAGATATGCGCTTTGAAAGTTTCAGCTTTGCCGTAGCTTTGGCTGTCTTTTGTTAGTTTTTGCGTGTGTTCAAGTGACGGTATATTAAATTCCATAAGGAATCTGGAAAAGTGTTCAACTAGAGAGTTGTAGTATATGTTCCCACCTTTCTAAATTGTAAAATTTGGTTAAATTCCGATAAGCGGAGTAAAAGTTATAAGCTTTCAAAGTTTCAGTCTTTTTGTCAAATCTGCTGATTTTGTTAGTTTTTGCGTGTATTCGACGGACGGTGGTTAGAGTTCCATAAGGAATCTGAAAAAGTAATCAACTAGAGAGTTGTAGTATATATTCCCACCTTTCTAAATTGTATGATTTGGTTATATTCCGACAAGTAGAGCAAAAGTTACCAGCATGCGAAGTTTCAGCTTTTTGTTGAAAATCTGCAGTTTGGTTAACTGTTTGCGTGTGTTCGATGGACCGAATTTTGGATTCTTTACAGAATCTGAAAAAGTTTTCAACTAAAGAGTTGTGGTAGATGTTCTTACCTTTCTAAAAATTCTATTTTTGTCGAATTCCGATAAGCATAGCACTGGTTGCTTCTAGGTTTTCGGAAGATTTTTTATGTCGTTTTTGTGTACTCGTTGGTAGTATGCTTGTATTAAACTGTTAGAAGATTCTTCTGTTGCTTCTAATTATAGAAGATCAAGTTTTTCTAGTAAGCACGTTTAGTTGCTTCTAGGTTGTTAGAATACTTGTATGGTTGCTTCTGTATGTTGTTATCTCATACGCAGCTCGCCTGGCTCGTATGTAGTTGTTGGTATCATACGTAGCTTATTTGGCTCGTATGTATGTTGTTGTCCCATACGCAGCTCGCCTGGCTCGTATGTAGTTTTTTGTTTCATACGTAGCTTTTTTAGCTCGTATGTGTTTTGTTTACTCATTTGTAGCTTATTAGCTAGTACACAGTTTGTTGTGCTCGTCTATGGGGATATCATTGCCCTAGGGGGCCATCGCCATCAAGACGTGTATTTAACTTACTCCTAAGGGACTGTGGATGAATCACTCCTCGTGTACCGCATAATCAGAGTAGGAAGTAAGAGAAGTCAACCACGCATGCATATATGAATCAATAGACCAACAAAATTTACTTGAAACAAAATTTAATAATCTCAAATAAATCAAATCTGAACAAGTTAATAATTCTGGGTCACATTGTCCAATACAAAATAATCCAAATAACAAAGTACATTATTCAAGATAAGCAACAAAAAATAAATTGATATAGCAAGAACTCCAGCCAACTAGAATCTTAGATCACCTACTCCATTGGGCAGCTGATCATCATAATATGCAATTTAATAAATTGAAGGAAAAGGAAAAAGAAAATAAACTCCCGTCAATACAAGTTACGGGCCGCTTGTAGTGCAGGCACAAGTACAGGAAAAGAGAAACAAAAATAGAGTAACAGCAAAAGCAAACATTACATGGTATAGGCATGGCAACAAAATAGGAATAACTAGCATGGCAAGATGAACAAGTGCAAATAGCATGTAACAAATGTCAAGTAAACAAGTATCATGTAATACCAAGTACCAAGTACTAAGTACCAAGTGTCAAGTAAAAAAGTATCATGTAAACAAGTAATGAGTAATAAGTGTCAAGAATCAAGTATCATGTACAAGTGGCAAGTAGCAAGTGTCAAGTGATCATGTTATTTCAAGTCTTGTATTATATCTATCTAGGTAGTGCTTCATGCGTCCCAGGTTTTTACCACATGGTTGCTACATTCAAAAAATTTTGTTTTAGATTTCACAGTGGATCATATAGGGAAGTGTACTCAGGGACAAGCTCCAAGTAACAAGTATCAAGCTCCAAGGAACCAGATATCAAGCTCCAAGTGTCAAGTGTGCAAGTGTCAAGTAATCACATGTCAAGCTCCAGATAACCAAATATCAAGCTCCAAATAACCAAGTATCAAGCTCCAAATGACCAAGTAGGATCTATGAATCCTCTTCCGAGTACATGTTTCTGTAATTTCCACTATTAGATCTTTCGCTTTAAACCCCGGCTTAGTTTCTTATTATTATTATCAAATAGGCATGTGCGTGTACAAAATATGGTAAGAATAACATGGTATGAACATGTAACAGGTTCAGGTTCGAGAATAAACATGTACAGCTGAAGAAAACTCATAAAAGATTAGGACAATGAGAATTCTAGTTCAGGACAGCAAGACAGTACTGCACCAAATCTGGGATTCCCGTTACTACAAACATGCAAATCTAGATCCGTAAAAAAATCTGGAAAATAGACTTCCCGCCGAATCCAGCAAATATATATATGTCATATGGTATTTCACAACAACAAGACCCAAAACAGATTTGTATCCAGAAAACATGTTCAGCCAGAAATCAGAAGTTTGTATTCATCAACAGGAAAACAGCATGAAAACTTACTGATTAAATCCACGAAAAATCTGGAGTATTCCCTAGTCTGTTTAGTAATAGAAAATAAAGTTCCATAATTTTCCAACATAGATAGTATACTCAATTAAAATTTGAAAGCAACAAGATACAGCAGTTTTGTAACTCTGGAATCATAAACACAGCAGTACTAAAATAATAATATCTCACAAAATATAAATCAAAATCCATATCCGTCAAAAGTTTGATAAAATAGACACAGTAGGCTACAATTCATATTCACAAAGTTTTTATAGACAGCAAATAGAATCAGGTCAAAATTATGTATCTTTACTGAACAGTATGAAAATTCTGCATGTATAGTAATTTCTCACAGGCACAAAATGGTTTATAAAAGTTATCTATTAAATCCATAAAATTTTGGGGCTAATCCAAATCAAGTCTAGTTGTAACCAGCAATTTATTGGATCAAAATATTTTCTCTAACATCAGCAGAAAAATAAATTACCATACAAAATACGTATAAAACTGGATCTGAAATTTTAAACACCTCTGCAGTAAAATCGACATAACTCGCAACTCATAAATCAAAACTGAGATCTGTTAGAAAATCTGGAAAGTATAAAGAATTCTCTATAATTCATATTTATAAATAATTTTCATATACTGATCTTAATAGGGTCTAAAATACTGATAAAAAATGGGAAATCGACAAAATAGAAAATATCCTTCATGCACAAAATCAACTAGTTCATATGAAACTCATCCCTAAACATAACCAACATGAAATATGATGTACTAGATGTCCAAGCAATATAGTATAGGGTATTTTACATGTCTACAACGAACACATCATGCATACAAGATCATACAACAAGTCATGAATTACGAACAACATGCATGTATACATCAAGAAGTGGTTATCCCTAAGTTATTTTATGTCATGTGTGTAATGAGGCAACTACGGGCGGGTCAACACAATAGAGACAAGATACAATAGGGGTTTTTGTACAAGAATTGTCTTTAGAACACAACTACACTACATGCGGTATTTAGTACTTATATTACACAAAGAAAAGAATACAAGTTACTTGCCTGAGAGACGACAACGGGAACGATACAAAAGCAAGAATAACGGGAACGGATCCCCGGGCAACGAACAAATGAACCAACACGCAACCCACGAACCAACACACACAAAGAGAGAGACGGCGGATGAGAAGGCGATGGCAGGAAGCGCTACTGCCGAAGTTGTTGGCTGCTGCTGCGAAGGGAGACACAGCACGGGGGACAGCACACGTGCTGCTTGCTGCATCGGAAGGAGCACCGGCAACAGGGAGGCAGTGCAGTGTTGTTGTGCTGGCTGCTGTCGTTCTTGCGGCTGTCTAGCATTCGGGGAAGCAGGTGAGGAGATGCTCGAGGTCGCAGCATTGTGATGCTGCTGCGGCGCGCCGAGAGGAGCACGGGAAGAGAGAGAGAGGGGTTGAAGAAGGCAGGGGTAGGTGAGGATGCGTCGGGAGCGGGAGGGCGGCACAACCAGGGTGTGGCAGAGAGAGGATCGGGAGAGGGAGGTGCAGGGGATGAGAGGGATTGTGGCTGTATAGATGGTAGGGTGAACAGGGGGAGGGACAATAGTTTATATAGGAGTTTAGATTTTATGGTTTCTAGTGTATTTGTTAATGGGTATTGGGGTTATAACGGGTTAAAAGTGATGACTTATTGGGTATTAGGTTAATGGGTATTGGGTTTTCCAATTAGGATTATAGGGTTTAAATGGTTAGAATAGATCCAAATAAATAAAATAGGGTAAGGGAAAAGTAATAGATCCAAAATAATGAGATGGGCACAAATGGATAAATAAAATAGGGCACGAACAATATAAAATAAAGAGGAACAACAATAATAGCTCGATCTAACAGAGATGACACAACATGCTGTCAATAGAATCAAAAACTCAAATGAGACTACAAATCAAATAAATGAATATATTGAAAGAGAAGATCCAGTACATATTCCAAAAAGAGATACAAGCTGAATAAATACACACAAAAAAAATTACACCCAAAAATACAGAAAATGGAAAACAGGGGTTATAGCAATGCAGCAAGTGATCACTACCATAATGTAGATGAGGAGCTAAAGACTTACATAAGGGCATTCAATTCAGCGTCTATTGTTATCAGCTTTAGTTTCTCACTAAAAGCTCACCACCATAAAGATATAGAGATACAGTAATTGCTAAAACTGATGAATGGGGACTGGCTTAAAACTAGTTTCTAGGTGCTTTGAGATGCAAATTCTTTTCTTTTCATCAATACCTATAGATTTTGTTTGATTTCTTGTAGATCGTGTTGTATATGATATTTCTCTCCTTTCAAAACTATCGAATGAAACTATCTAGCTCTTTGAATTCTCTTTCAAGTTTTATTTTTATAGCCTCTCAAACCCTAGAAAATAATTTATTTTCTCTGATTTCAACTGTTGAAAATAGTTTTCTTAACATGCATGTAGGAATCACAGTGGGTTCGAAGAAGGCCCGCTAGAAAGTAGGACATATATAGCCATTCCTTTCTGTTAATATGGGTTTGGAAAATTAGGTGGCCCAGAAAGAAACAATGGGAGGTCGACTCATTATTCATTAATTTACACAGGTTGGTCTGAAAGTGATGAGACTCGAAGTGTTTTAGTCGTTATGGAGTTCGCCTCTTACTGACCTGTTTCTCAGTTCTACTGACATTGAAACAAATTCTTTTTACAAATTGAAATTCCACAAGTTATAGAAGGCTCAATTTCTTTGTGATTGTGTATCTCTTTCTGCTGCGGGGGACCATAGATTATATACAACTGAACTTGGTTTCCAAACATGAAGGAGAATAAGTATTAGAGGCTTACTTTTATTTATGTTTTTTTATTTTCCCAAAATCAACTGTATGTCAATAGGAGAGCTGTAGCTCTTTCTTGTGCATATATAGACCCAATTCTTCCATCCATTTCTTCGTTTATTTATCCAGCCTTTAAAACTTGTACCTAGCTTTATATTAACGGGTCTTTCCAAATTTTTTGGATGCATGCATGATGATCATGTTCCTTTATCAAATTCATGTCTGACACATCTCTATCATAGATGTGTTTGTCAAAAAGATAGAAAATTATGCCTCATCCTCCTCTCATGTTCTAGAGTATATAACATCCAGTCACATATTTTAAATTTTAGTTAATCTTTGTCTTTGGCAAGTCAAATTTTGAAAAGGAGTGAAAAACTCATAAAATCTCAAATCAAGTTTTGTGATAAGACAATTTTACTGCTCAAACCAGTACCATAGAAGGATCTCATATTCGGTTGGAATGTAGTTGGAACAGAGAGTACATAGCCGTTTATTCAATCATCATGACATCCGGTAATATTTTCTATGCTGAACTTTATTTAGGAGAGAAGAATAATTAGGATTCCTGTTATCAGATCTGTATCATATTAATTTTCCTTTTAGTGTTAACCGCTTAACCCTATGATAAATCTGTAATAATCTAGAAAGATATTCAAAATTATACTGACTAATTTATCTTTTGCATGTTTTCTAATTAACTTGATACAGAATAAATTGTCCTCTCCTATATTATATGCAAAGAATTCCTCAAGTATCATAATTCATTATTTAGGTCAGCAATATATGTCATATTTTTTAAGTATTTAGTTCAGCAATACATTTCTTATTTCTTTTTTGCAATATGGCATTTTGTAAATGATTCCCATACTAGCTATATGGCCAGTAGTCATAACTTTGTCCTTTCAAATGTTGGGTTTAATACGTATGTATTCGATGAGCGAAGTCAGGTGTAAGAGAAGAGCGGCGAGTCTTTAGGCAAGATTCAGAATTGACTACTCGAGATCGTCATTACAGGGTCAGATGCATCAGAAAACAAAAGTTGTAGGATTTCTCAATGAAGGAAAGTACCGCTCTTCTAAATCATGTAGTGGAGTTCAATATAGAGTTATCTGAACTGAGGGCATTAAACGCAGATGATCTAAATGTTTCCAACTCGATATATTCACCACCACCAAATGTATCCAACATGATAACCGTGCTAGATGAGAAATCTACAAAGGAGAAGTTTTTCATAGCAGGTATGATCAAGAGGTTGGAGGAGGATGCACTTAGGAAGGAGAGTCAGAAATCGGTGTCAACTTCTGTGAGTTGCTTGGAGGTGGATTGCACTTCGAATGGAAGATAAATTGTATGTAAGGGTAAGGTTTGTGGCCACCAGTGCAAAGGGATTGAGCATTACATGAGAGATTGTTGCTAGGAGTTGAGTCAGAGGGACACCAAATCCAGTGCCACTGAATCAGGTGATGGCTTAAACAATGCTTTTGTTTCAATTCCTTTAGATGTGAATTCTTCCGGTTGTTCTTTTGATTCAGTTAGTTCTTCTCAAGTTTGCTCCGAGAGGGAGATTATTTCTACTTACAAGTTTGCATCATGTCGTTGTGTGAGAATGAAGGTTGATAAGATTTGTAAAGTAATGGTTTCTACTACAAGTTTGCATCATGTTATTGTGTGAGAACGAAGATTGACAAGATTTGTAAAGTAAGGGGTGAGAAAATAAATGAGTCAAAGATGACAGACAGAAGGGGATACATACTAGAGGAGGGCATCTATATTCCTTCGATGAAGCAGAGCCTTATATGTATGAGAACTCTAGAAGCACGGGACTGCAAGTACATAGATCCAGGTGGAGTTCGTTCAGTTTAGGAAAGTTATCGTAAGGTAATGAAGGGTAAGAGGAGGATTAAGCAGGGTCAGCACAACCTCGACCAGCTTTGGAGGAAAAGAAAAACTTGCACAAGTATTTCGAAGCCCATTGTTCCAAAAGCACCATCTAGTATGCCGTCACTAGAATCATCCGAGCGAGGCTGTGGCGTACGAATATCGTCGGAAGGTGGATAGAGCCTTGAGGTAGATGAAGTTCGTATGGAGGGTGACACCTCCATGATTACATCTACTGGGTGTATCCTTGAGGGGGGGGGGCATACAACTGGAGAAAAACATGTGAAAATAGATTCAACTATCTGAGGAAGCCATCGAAACAAGTTGTTTACAAGAAGAGAAGGAAAAGAGTCTAGGGGCCTGTTTGGTTGGAAGGGAATGGAGGGGAGGGGAGGGGAGGGGAGGGGAGGGGAGGGATTTTTTTAAACATTTCTTATTTGGTTTATTTTTTAGGAGGGGAGGGGAGGGGAATGGAGGGGTGCAACATCCCTACTGAGTCAATTTTGGCTCCCCTCCAATATTGGGGGGATTTGGAGGGGAGAGAAATTGAGTCAATTTTTTGTATAGTGATTGGAAAAAATTGCCCTTTAGATCTAAATCTATTTAATCACACCATCAATATAAATTCTCATCAATAACAAGTACATATTAAGTATTTAACATAATAGCAACAGTACAACCAAAAACTCCTAATGATTATGCAAAAAAGGTCATCAAACTATCTCCAGCTACAAACAACCAAACACAAAAGAAAAAAAAAAGTATTAGCAGAACTAGCAAACAGATAATTATTAATTTCATTAAGATCGAAATTCATGAACAAATCTACTTCTAACTTACTCTCCTTCGAACATTCATCACGTCAATAATAAGCTTACTTAGTTGATTGCTTTAAATTTTGCATCTTCCCTTCTTATTATAAATGACTGAAGTGATTTCCTCAACCATGTGCATTTTTTATAATAATCCAAATGAATGTCCTTACGGCTTACATAATGAGTTTTGTTAGAGACACTTGATATTTTTTTGTAGTTGAGTTTTGTTATAAAATATAAAAGGGTATAAAAGTAATTTTATTATAAAATTTTTTCCCTTCCATTGTGAACCAAACAAGAAGATAATTATTTTCCCTCCCCTCCCCTCCTTTGAACCAAACAAAGTCTTGATTAAAATCCCTCCCCTCCCCTCCTTTGAACCAAACAGTCCCTAGAAGTTTTTTAAATCATACAGGTGTGAATTCATGAGTATGTAATCTAAGATGAAAATTGTTGGGTTTATGTCTTGCATACTATGTTGGATACAAAAATGATGAGACGATGGAGGAATGAAATGATTGGAGACAAAGTGGAAGCAAGGGGAAACAATCAGCAGCAGGTTGTAGTCGACCGACCTTGGTGTGCATTCGACCGCCCTACTATGCAGATGTTCCCGAGAGGGGGACAGTCGGCCGACCTTGGGGTGCGGTCGACCGAACACGCTACTAATGAATTATTTGGTTCGGGTCTTGGTGATTCGTGAGAAGCCCAACTTGCTCTTCAAGTTCGATTGTACTGCTCTTATCGTAGGGTTATCTCTTCAGGAATATCCAATGATTATTGTATCAAGATATCAAACTAGGGTTTCTTTAGATCTCTATATATTATTGTTATTGGCTTCTATTGAGAGCCAAGAGAGAAAGTGAGAGTACTTCATTGAAGGAGGAGTTTAAAAGTTTCTCCAATTGTAAACAACTAGTACTTGCTAGTGAGACTAAAGAGAGGGTCGTGGTGAGAATTGTAATATTCTTGTTATTTCTCTAGTTGAATAACATCTCGGGTTTCTTCTCCTCCAGATTAAGGCAAAAGCCCCAACCTGGACAAACTTGTGTGTGCTTTGGTGTGTTTGGTATGATCTAGTATGTGCTTGGTGGTTTGTTTTGATTGCATCAAATAGCTCAACAAGATCCTTACTCAGGTTTCCTAAGAAATCCTAACAGTTAGGAAGAGGAAGATTGTTATACCAAAAAGGGCTAGATGAGCTACTACATCATCTTCAAGATTCCCTGTTGGTTATGGTCACTTAGTGGTAATATAATTGTTCATATAGACAATTAAATATTTCAAGTGTCTATGAGGATTTATGTTGTACAATCTTCACAAATTGAATTTACTAGATTGGATAAACTGTGAGAGATCCCCATGACTACCAATTGGAAAATGGACATCAAGAAGTTTTATTGGCAGAGAAAACTATGTCTCAGTTGACCGTTAAACAGCTAGAGGCAGGGGCCACTTTGTAACTCAGGTGTCTCTGTATTAACTGTGTACTGTGCTTGTATCTTCTTAGAAGAAATGATATCCTTGTCTCATTTGTAGGTTGGGAAGGTTAGCTCAGTGCATCCATCTCAAGTTAAAATCAGATCACAAACGATAGTGAATGAGACCTAAGAGATAGCTGGAGTTGTTAGTCAGTTTGTTTTGGACAGGAAATGTAACTAGGGGAATTTTGGAATCATGGAAAACATGAAATTATTGTAATATAGTAAATCTTCCAATGAAAATGATGTAAAACCAACTATTTCCGTCAACTTGATTGTATATGTAACATATTCACTTGCATTTTATGTGCACTTTACATGTCATGATATGAGCTCCTACTTTCAATTGTGTTTGTTCATTGCTGAACAAGCAGTTATTGCAATTGGAAGCTGTTCACAGATGAGAACTAGCAAATGTGAATCAGAAGTGAACACTGTCTTGAGCTTTGAAATATGTATTTGCTGTGCATATGTGTTTGTAGCTTTGAACTGAGTAAGATGCACGGTTCACAGTTTTTGAAGCTTTATTTATGTGTACCAGATATTCATCCTTTTTGCAGCCTTGAAATATGTATCAAATGGGTGCACACTAAATAAAGCTGTATCTGCCTAATGCACTTTGAATGTGAACATTTCATATTAGCACAACTTTAATTTGGTAGAGGGGCTTAATAATGCACAACATCCAAATCAAAAATTGACATTGCTTAGGCCAAACTGAAGTATCAAATAAACACTATTTCAAAAACATATTAACTTAGTTGCAACATCAAAAACTTTTGAAAAAGAATACCATTGTATCATATGAAAAAAGGCACTGTCAACTGAACAAAATTTTGTTGTGCACTGAATTATTGCTAGACTTCCATAAATTATCTCATTTCATTGATATTCTGTCTAGATATTACATAAAACAATGAAATTACAACACCCATCACCAAACTAAATCACTTGAACAAATTGAAGAACAATGAAGCACACAAATCTACACACAATGAAAAAATTATCCCTAAGTAGGCACCTTCAATATGTTTCATCTTTTCAACCCTGTGCCTTATTGCATATTCTCCTTAGTTAACACATCAATCCTCAAATTATTCATTGCAGTTTAAAAATGGTGTTTATCATCACACACTTCCTTCACCTTCACTTGTGTATCATGACTGCACATCTCTTTAACCCACTTGAAGTATTTGCAATCATCTACCTCCAATGGGGACACCCCACAAAGTATCTTCCTTTGTTCTTTGTTCTTCGAACCACCTGAACAATTGCCTCATACCACTGGTGTTGGAGTCCATAAGAGTCTATATGATCGGAATGAGACTTGGACTAGAGGCATTGAGACACACACCCTACATTCATGTTAGATATGTGATATGCACAACTACAAATTTGTCTTACTCTCTTTGATTTAATCATAGTTCAATGGTAGTAGAAGTTGACACATTCTAAATATTAATAGATGAGAGCTATAAATATGGAACTGTGTGTTAGGAATTTCTACCGAAACCCCCTCTTAGGATCTTGTTGAGTTATTTGATGCAATCAATACAAATCACCAAGCACATATGAGATCATACCAAACACACCAAAGCACACACAAGTTTGTCCCGGTTGGGGTGTTCGCCTTAATTCAGGAGAGAAGAAACCCAAGATGTTATTCAACTAGAGAAGATACAAGAATATTACAATTCTCACCACGACACTCTCTCAAGCCTCACTAGTAAGTACTAGTTGTTTACAATTAGAGAATCACTCAATCTCTTCTTCAATGAGTACTCTCTCTCTTGGCTCTCAATAAAGGCCAATAACAACAATATATAGAGATCTAGAGAAAACCTAATTTGATATATTGATACAATAACTATTAGATATTCCTAAAGAGATAACCCAACGATAAGAGCCGTAAGATCTGACTTGAAGAGCAAGTTGGGCTTCTTACGAATCACCAAGACCCAACCCAAATAATCCATCATCGCTGTGTTTGGTCAACCGTCCCTCTTTCGGGAACTCTGTTCAGTCGGAGCGGTCGACCGACCCCAAGTGCGGTCGACCGCAACTCCACCTGCTGCTGCTGCTGACTGTTTCCCCTTGCTTCCACTCCATCTCCGATCGTTTCGATTCCTCCATCGTCTCATTATCTTCTTATCTAACATAGTATGCAAGACATAAACCTAACACTGTATGCACATCAAAACAAATTCTAGAGTTTACACCCACATCCAATATTTTCCAACTCATTTCCAAATTGTCAGGCTAAGATGTGGAATGAGAGGTATTAGAAATGTGTCTATGAGTACGTTCATATATGTGTAGAGTATTTTGAAACTTTTCCAATACTTCCTAAACTATATCTTTGAAAACTTTCATCTTCTTGACATATATAACTCATAGTCCGTATTTTCAATAAAGGTGGGACATTGATAATGTATGTCCATATGTAGCTTAATACATAACTGACAATTTGCGTACACATCTTGTTGGCCTTTATTGAAAGTTGTAACTTGATTGCATAAAGACAATGATTGTGACAAATGAAGGTAGCATTGTTTTGTTTGACCCATATTTTGAACTTTTAATTGCATCAATTCCTATCCAACTTTACACCTTGTATGTCTATATATACTCTAAAATACACTACAGGTTTGCCAGCAAGAAGAAAAATAAGATGACGAAGAAGAAAAAAAATAGATATCATATCCTACAAAAGAGGGATGATGCACAACAGAGCCATGAAGAGACTATGTCTTCTACTGCAAAGTTCCAAGCCAAAATATGAAGTGGAATGTATTCGAAGTGTGGGTTTGGTGAAAGATCTTCAACTGTGGAGTAGGAGTTGTTCTCCTATCTTCCAATTACCTCTCTTACTTCCAGAATGGTAGTGGAAAACATTATGTAGATTATATGTGGAAAGAGGGAGGAATTGATCCAGGGTGATACTTGGTTATATACCCAATTAGTTCCTGCATATATCTAGAATGACTTGATACCACCACCAACGCAACACTATATGCTACATGTAGTCCTCCAAGTCATCAAGGTGTGGAGAACTGGTGGATTTTCAACTTTATTAGGGTATTTGCAGTTTGTTCAAATGTAGACCTCCAAGTTATGTAATATTTAGAGTTTGATGAATAATATAACAATGTTTCTATAAGTGATTACTCTACTATATGTCTTATGCCTAATTACATGTTATACTTGATCATTAGTTCCATCTGGATGTTAATGTACATGACTAACATCATTTATTATTGTTTCCGCACATGTGAAGAACACAACAGTGATGGAGTATACCATGTTTTTATCATGATCCCCCAACCCAACACCCCCAACAACCAACAAAACATCCATTTTCCAAAGCTTTCTTTTTACAAATGTTTTTGTTTTTGAATTATTTGAATATCCTCAAACTCAATTAAATACTCAATCACACTAAACAAATAGATGAAAGAGAGGCATATGGAGGACTGCAAGAGATAATAAGTACCTAACTACATCAAATAACTGGCCCTGGAAGGAGCCAAAATGGGTGTTGCCTCCTCCGTTTATAGATGGGGACTTCACCAGAGAGCGAGCTTGAAGAGTTCGAGTTGGATGCTCTTTGAATTTTGGGTTTAGGGATAGCGATTTGGGGATTTAGGGTCACAGATCTTGGTGGATCAATCAGGGTTAGGAATTTGTACACCAACTTGGGTGGCAAAGAGAGTGGGAACCGGATCTGGTCGAAGAGAAAAGAGAGAGAGAGAGATCAGTTCAGACATTAAACGTGGCCGGAGAGAGAGAGAGAGAGAGAGAGAGAGTAATTATTGAGTTTATTAGTGGCTATTTAAATAGGGGTAACTTGGACATTTCACTCAAACTTTTAGGTTTCCGTAATGAATTTGAATATGAATCGTAGTTGGGTGGGTTTATGGCGTCGACCGATAATTTATGGGGTTTATTGATTTGACCCAATGGATGAGGGGTATTTTTTGCTATTTACCCATTAATATAAATCAAGTTCCCCATTCACTGCTCTTCCTTCCAAATTTACTGAATCTCTTTTACACGAAAATTGGGATTACCTTGTTACGGTGGGGGGAGAGGGGTATTCATAGTCGCCTTAAGAGATAGTTTAGAGATAATCAGTTATCTCTATGTCCTGATGTTTTTGGATAAGATATAGAGTTTAAACTCGTTTCATGATAAGAGAGACTGTTTAAACTGCCTTTTAGAGATAATCATGAATTTGAATTACTCTTTATCCATTTGAATTGGATTGTAACATTTGTAACCCATACCCGATAGGATAGATCAGTTTTTCAAGCTATTGGGCTTTGAAGAAAGACCTAGTTCCCAATTCGGACCCGTTTGTAAGAAAAATTACCGTTTTACCCCTGAGAACTTTAAGATTTGTGTCCAATTTGAACGATCCGATTTAATCATATTTTTAGCCATATCACAAGCCCCCACTCCCGAAGACTAAGTTCAATAGCCTTTGGGGAATAGTTTTACAATCCTATTGGCGTACGAGATTTTATCGGAGTTCTTAAGGGAGTTTAGATCTTACTCGAGGTGTAACGGAGTCAATCTAAGCTTGTAAAATGCCCAAAATTATTCTCAAAATTTTCTGGATTTTTCCAATTTTTTTCTAATTTTTAATTTATTATTCGAATTATTTATTCGATTTTGCGAATCAACAATCTGTTTTCAAAAAGTATTAATTAATTGTTCTAATTAATAATTATTCATCCAGGAGTTCAAAAATATTTTCCTGAATTTATAATTATTTTTTAGAATTTTTAATTAATTTTCTTGATTTTTTTATTATTATTCGCAATTTAAATCAATTAATTCGAATTAATAATAAAAAATAAAAGAATTAATCAGAGAATATTGACGTGGCCCAATCTGGAGCATTGATCATATCGATAGCGTGATTTTTCAAGTGATCGACCGGTGGATCTGCCTCTGCCTTTTCCGCCATTTGGGGGTCGGTGGCAAGAGCGCACGACACTCGTTGCCGAGGTCCAGGAGAGCGACACGTGGGACGTTGACCGTTGATCGTTGACCAGTCAATGCTTTTTCACGCATTTGGACGTCAGTGGCAAGAGTGCTTAGCGCATGTTGCCGAAGTCCAGGAGAGCGACACGTGGCATGTTGACCATTGACCAGTCAACACTTTTTCACGCATTTGGCCGTCGGTGGCAAGAGTGCTCGGGGCATGTTGCCGAAGTCCAGGAGAGTGACACGTGGCGCATTGACCGTTGACCAGTCAACATTTTTTCACGCATTTGGCCGTCGATGGCAAGAGTGCTCGGCGCATGTTGCCGAAGTCCAGGAGAGCGACACGTGGTGCATTGACCGTTGCCTAATGAATGCTTTTTCACACATTTGGACGTTGGTGGCAAGAGTGCTTGGTGCATGTTGCCAAAGTCCAAGAGAGCGACACGTGGCGCGTTGACCGTTGATTGTTGATCGTTGACCATTGATCAGTCAACATTTTTTCATGCATTTGGACGTCGGTGGCAAGAGTGCTCGACGCATGTTGCCGAAGTCCAGGAGAGCAATGTGTGGCACGTTCACTGTTGATTGTTGACCAGTCAACGCTTTTTCTCGCGTTTTGACGTCGGTGGCAAGAACGCTCGACACTCTTTGCCAAAGTCGGCAGGACTTCGAGAGGGCAATGCGTGGCAGTGTTGACCATTGACCAGTCAACGCATTTTCTCACGTTTTGACGTTGGTGACAAGAACGCTCGGTACTCTTTGCTGAAGTCGGAAGGATTTCAAGAGGGCGACGCGTGGCAGCGTTGACCGTTGACCATTGACCAGTCAAGTGTTTGTTGAGTTGCCCATATTTTTTGCATTTTGCGGTAAATGGGCCAGGCCTTTGCGCTCTTGGGGGCCTTTTAGCCTTGGTTAATGTGCCAACAACTCCTCTCTCTACAAGACTTCACCCCCTCCTCATTGCTCATTCTCTAGTTTTTTACTCAGGCGATCTTTTCTTTCTAATGGGAGCTTCAGGTGAGAATCTCCTACTTCCGGTGATCTTTTCCGACCGTTGGTGTCAAATCAAGGTAATTTTATATTTAGTTTATTTTTAGAGAATGTCTAGCATTTCTTCGAGGCAGGAGACATCCCCAACCCTCGCCCCTGAGGCGACCTATTGTCAGGTTCCCCCAATCGATAAGGGTAAGGCCGTAGTAGGGTCATCTTCAGTCGTAGTGGAGACCATGGTGGAGAGCGAGCGGAGGATGGGAGAGTTCGGCAGATTGCCAGGGCCGCTAACCGGACTTCAGAGGGTTTGGGATCTTTCGGACTGTCAGGCCGAGCGCATTATGTACGGGATAGGGCAAAGTTTCGAGGAGAATGCGGCAAGAGAGAGTTCAGAGGCCGACGAGACGATTTCCATTCTTAACGAGGCAGATCTGATGTCGATTCGGGAATGTTTTCAGATCCCGAAAGAGTATGACTTAATGTTGCCTGGTCCAGGGGTGAGGGTCAACCCACGGATGCCAGTGGACATGTGCTTCTGGCCCGTCGACGCCTTCTTATCTGGTGTTCGGCTCCTTCTTCATCCCTTCGTCATTGAAGTACTGCGATGGTTTCGGATCAGTCCAGTTCAGTACATATCGAATGTGTGGTGGCTGATCAACGGGTTCATCCTTCACTGCCAAGCAGTGGGTCTCGAGCCGAGGTTGAGCGTACTTCGGATCGGTTACCAGGTGCATCAGCAACAGAAGTCAGAGTTTAGGTTTTACCTTGGTTCGGGGCACGTCCCAAAGCTCATCAGCTGCCCTGATTGGATAAAAAATTGGAGGGATAAGTATTTCCTCATCCAAAGTCGAGAGCCATGGGTCATCCTGACAGCATAGGTCGAAGAAGTCTCAAGACAGGTGAAGGAGAGCCCGGTACTTAGCCCCGAAGAAGACGAGATGGTCCGGACGCTTCTCGATTAGCCGAAGTTCGATCGGAAGGACCTGACGGAGGAGGTGCTCTTCAGGGGGGGTCTCAGCCTTATAAACCCCAGTATGCTTTTTATTTTTAGCCTTGTGCTCTTTTTTCTTAAGTCAAGTTTTGTTTACACTTAACCTCGGTATTCTAATATTTTTGCAGGATCCATGGACTTCGATGACATGCTAGCGTAGTGCGGGGACTTGGCTGGCAAAGCCCCAAGAGGAAGTGGGTGGCCTCGAAGGTGTCTTCGTCGAGGGTGAAGACCCTCGTCGTTGCTGTGGAGCAGCCAGCGAAGCAGGTAGCAGTTTCTGAGCGGCCGCCGAGCCCTGCAACGACGTCGGCTTTTGTATAGAATAGGGCCTTCCCCTTATCAGCGACATTGGGCTTGGAGACCCCGCCATTAACTACCGAGGCCGAGGTGTTTCTGACCGAGGAGCACAAGAAGATATTTTCCCGGACTGGCAGGTCCACAAGCTTGACAGGTTCTTCGGCGACTCGTCGTCCTGCATGCAGGCTGTTGGCACCTTGCCACGCTGAAGGACAAGGCTTCGATGGATGCGGGGAGAGTTGGTGATGACGCGCTCGAGATCGCTCAAGCGGCTGGGTCGGTAAGTTTTGCATCACCCCATAGTTTTCGTCTTGTGGAGTTGGTTTTCTTTTCATAAGTTTGAGTAATGGTGCTTTGCTTCTCTCGTAGATAACTTGCCACTTTGATCATCTGATGGAGAAGACCTAGCAAGAGAGGGAACTAAAGCAGGAGGCTGACAGGGCTCAGTCAGAAAAAGCTCGGATCGCCAAAGACCTCAAGCGATTGAGGCTCGAAGCCGAGATGAGGGCCTCAAGGTTGGAGCACCTCGACATCGTTGTTGCAAAGCTCGAGGAGAACAACGCTCTAGTGCTCCTAGACAAAGAGTTGGCGGCGAAGGAAAAGGAGGACGTTGTTGCCGCTGTGAAGGCCGTTGCGACGAAGGAGGCCAAGGACCAAGCGATGGAGAAAGCCAAGGGGTACCTCTGCGTCAACATGGTGAAGGCCTATGCTCACGCAATTGACCAAGTAAGGGAGCACTTCCAGGAGGTAGACTGCACTGGATGGCATCTATTCCCCGACCCTATCCCTGGGTTCAACGACGTCTCCGAGGAAGACGAAGAAGATGAAGAGGTTGAAGTGGTCGAGGTGGGGACCAAGGAGGCAGAGGTAGAGGCTGCTGCAGAGGTCATGCCCCTAGCCATTGCCGGCAAAACACAAGGGTCGGAGCCCTCGGCGACCGGAGATCGCTCGAAAGAGGTCCGCCCTTGACCTTGTTGCACCTTTATACTTCTTTTATTTTGGATGTCATGTACTGTAGCCTAACTACGAACTAGCCACCGCCTATTGTATTTGATTCAAAATTTTAATGAAAACTGTTTTGTTGGACAAGTGTTGTGAAGTCTTAAAACTTTTGTGGGTTTGTTTTGCTCTCGAACCATCTTATTGTAGCTTTGTTTGGACGTAGTATTGTCATGTTGGCTCTTCGGACTTAGAGATTTACACCTCTTTTTTTTTCGTCTTCCCAGGATAGCAAGGTGCCACGACTCCGCTCGGAGCTAGGTGTTGTCAAGTTGGGGCTAGCTCGGTATCGAGAGATGCTTTATATAACAGAGTAGGAGTTGGGTCCTTTAAGGGTGACCCTGGCTCATCGAGACAACGAGATGAGGTGCCTTGAGGAGAGGATTCGTGAAGTGCCACCCGAAGGTGAGGAGTCCTGCCCCTCGATGGCCGTCAGCCAAGGCTTGAGACTAAAGTTCCTTCATCACTCTCTGTTTGAGGTGAGATTTGAGAAAGACAAATTAAAGAACGTGGTGCTCGAGAAGAGTCTAGAGTCGGCACACCTTCGAAGAGCTATCTCTGAGGTCTCACGAGGGAGAAGTTCGGGACAATTGCCTCGTTTGAAGATCAAGGTAACGGATGACTCTCTGAATGGCGGGTTGTCGAGCCAGAGGCGGAGAATTTCGTCTGTGACGGCTTTCTGAGGGGAGCAACGTCAGGAGCACTTTCGGCCCTCAGGGTGAGTACGCTCAGGGAAGGTCGTTCCATGAGTTAGCACTTTGTTCGCCTCCCGTTTTGTGGAATCCAGGTGATGCACAAAGTTGAGTGGTCAGCTCGTCGAGTGGGGCATCTGTTGGGGGCAACCATTAGACTCTTGGGTGCCGACGATGCGACTTGGCTTGCTGGCTTAGAGACTTCCGTGGAGAAGAGGCGAGATCATCACGGCGCTCGGTGCCTTCGTGTATCCCTTAATAGAAGCATCCCCCTCCCAAGAAGAAGTTAGGGCTAGGACAATACTTGTATCTCAAATCTTGTAATCTTTTTGTCTTGTATGACTTTTTGGTCTTGAATAAGACTTGTATCTTCAATTTTGATGGAATAATATATCGCATTTTCCAATTTGCTAACGAGCTTCTTCGAAGAATTTGTGTCTCGCTAACTTTTGCAAAAGAATTTCAACAGTTGTGGGAGCAATTTCGAATGATGAGCTACTCTGTACTTGCTCGTTCGCAAATAGCTAAAGCGGCATCGAACCAAGTGTTGGACTCCGAACTTGTTGTTAAGAGAGTTTCGACAGTTGTGGGAGCAATTTCGAATGGTGAGCTACTCTGTACTCGCTCGTTCGCAAGTAGCTAAAGTGGCATCGAACCAAGTGTTGGACTCCAAACTTGTTGTTAAAAGAGTTTCAACAGTTGCGGGAGCAATTTCGAATGGTGAGCTACTTTGTACTTGCCCGTTCGCAGGTAGCTAAAGCGGCATCGAACCAAGTATTGGACTCCGAACATGTTGTTAAGAGAGTTTCAATAGTTGTGGGAGCAATTTTGAATGGTGAGCTACTTTGTACTCGCTCATTCGCAAGTAGCTAAAGCGGCATCGAACCAAGCATTGGAATCCGAACTTATTGTTTAGAGAGTTTTTTGTACTTAGTGTACGTTTCGGGGTGAGACAACCAGAACATCAAGATAATGAATTTTCTGAGAAAGGAAATTGCTTTAATTAAAGACAACTAAGTGGCTGCTTATGAGTTGCAAGCCATTATTACATTTCAAAAAATTAACTGAAAAAAGAAACTTTAGAAATGCTTTAGGAACGCTCTAGGAGTTGAAATTGCTTGGAGCGGTGTTCAAACACCCTTTTGTTACTCCAACAAGTGTTCCGCATTCCATGTCCTCGACACTCTCTTGCCCCTCGGGTCTTCAAGTTGATAAGCACTAGGTCGGACAACTTTGGAGACCCTATATGGTCCTTCCCAATTGGGTGCTAGCTTGTCTTTTTTGCTTGGAAAAGAAACTAACAGCTTCCTGAGCACCAAATCTCCTTCTTTGAGATTTGTAAGGCGGACTCTCTGGTTGTAGGATTGCTCAATCCAACGTCAATAAATTTCTTGCCTGATGGAGGATCTCTCCCGAATCTCATCAATGAGGTCCAGGTTACCGCGAAGCTCATTCGCATTTTGCTCTTCGTTGTAGGCAATTAAGCAGGGGAAGGTAGAACGACTTCTAGTAGGATGACGGCTTCAAAGCCGTTAGTGAGGTTGAAGGGAGATTCTCATGTGGGGGTCCTCTTAGTAGTGTGATAGCTCCAGAGCACATAGGGGAGCTGTTCGACCCATAAACCCTTAGTAGGCTTGCTCAGTCTCTTTTTTCAAGTTGGAGAGAATTTGCCGATTGGCATTTTCTGCTTGACCGTTGGACTGCGGGTGAGAGATCGAAGAGAATCGTTGCTGGATGCCAAGGTCTGTACAAAAATTGTGAAAGGCTGCCCCCATAAATTGAGTCCCATTGTCCGTCACCAATATTCGAGGCACACCGAATCTGCAGACAACGTTCTTCCAAAAGAAACGCTGGACTCTGTACTTTGTGATCGTTGCTAGAGGCTCGGCTTTGATCCATTTGGAGAAGTAGTCGATTGTCACGACAAGGAACTTCAACTGGCCTGGCGCTGGAGGGAAAGACCCGAGCAAGTCCATTCCCCACATTGCAAAGGGGGTTAGACTGGATAAAGAGGAGAGCTGGGCTTGTGGTAAGCGGCAGATTGTTGAAATTTTTTGGCTTGGGATGCAAGTTTGAACGTGTTGTTCGGCATTGCTAAGTAGAGTGGGCCATAAGTATCCATAATTCAGGATTTTGCGGGCAAGGGACCTTGCTCCCAAGTGAGTGCCACACATCCCTTCATGTACCTCCTTTAGAGCATACTGGGCTTCCTCCGGGGAGAGGCATCTCAAGTAGGGTCTGCCGTCCACTTGAGTGTAAGAGCATTTATACATGACCCCCTCGATAAGTGTGTACCGCTCAGCTCTGGTTCTGATCTTTTGAGCCTCTTTAGAGTCTGGGGGGAGGATCCCATCTTCGAAGAATTTGAGCAAAGGCCTCATCCAATTCTCCCTGAGCTGTGGGGCAACGTCTCCATCGGTTCGGAGTCTTCTTCCTCGATGCTAGGTCTCAAGAGAACTTCTATTAAGACGGTTTGTGCGAGCCCTGGAGGGAACAAGATGCTAGCTTTGAGAGGGCATTCTCTTGTACATTCTCTTCACGGGCTGTTCGCTGGAGTTGGGCATCTTCGAAAGATGCTAGTTGCTCTTTGACCTTGGCCAAGTATTTGGCCATGCGACCATCTCGCGCTTCGTATTCCCCTGACACCTAGTTCACTACCAGCTATGAGTCACTGAATATCTTGACGCGTTTGGCCCCAGCTTTGCGAGCCATACACATGCCAGCTATAAGGGCTTCATATTCAGCCTCATTGTTGGATGCCCAAAATTTGATACAGAGTGAGTATTGAAGGATGAAGTCGTCGGGGTTAGTCAGGATGACCCCTGCTCCGCTCCCATCGGCATATGAGGAACCATCAACATACATGGTCCAGAATGGGGGTTCCTCCATCGCTTCGCTGGCGTCGGGGATTGTGCTCTTTAATATGAACTCCGCTAGGGCTTGGGCCTTGATAGTGGTTCGGGGCTGATAGTTGATATCATGTTGGCTCAGCTTGATGTACCACTTCATAAGGCACCCTGAGGTCTTGGGCTTGTAGAAAACTTGTTTGAGTGGTTGGTCGGTAAGAACGACCACCGAGTGAAACTGGAAGTAGGGGCAGAGTGTTCGGGCTGCCATGACCAGCGCATAAGCCATATTTTCTAGCTTTGGATAATGAAGCTCGGCATCCCTGAGGACCTTACTCACATAGTAGATTGGCTTCTGAGTTTTATCCTTTTCTCTTACCAGAACTATGCTGAGAGTTTACTTCGAAGTGGCGAGGTATATGTAGAGGACTTTCCCGGACTTTGGCTTGCTCAAGAGTGGGGGGTTGACTAGATAGGCCTTGAGCTGATCAAATGAATCTTGCTGTTGTTGCCCCCACTCAAAGCCTTTAGCCCCCTTGAGGGCCTTGAAGAATGAGAGACATTTTTCTTCTTACCTAGAGAGGAAACGTCCTATGGCCGCCAGGCATTCCGTGAGCCTCTGTACATCTTTGACACTTGAAGGAGGAGCCATATTCAGAATGGCTTGAATCTTTTCCAGGATGGCCTCTATACCTCTTTGTCTGACCATGAACCCAAGGAATTTACCGGATGAGACGCCGAAGGCACACCTGTTCGGGTTAGTCTCATATTATGTCTCCTCAACACATCAAAAGCTTCTTGAAGATGATCCAATTTGCTGACGCTCTTTACCAACATGTTGTCTACATAGACCTCCATATTCCGACCGATCTGTTCTTTGAAGACCTTGTTAACAAGGGGTGGTGATAGGTGGCACCGGCGTTCTTGATTCCAAAAGGCATGATTCGGTAGCAATATAGATTCTGGTCGGTGATGAAAGAGGTCTTCAGAATATCTGTAGGGAACATTCTAATTTGGTTATATCCGGAAAATGCATCCATGAAACTTAAGAGTTCGTGGCCTGAGGTTGCATCAATCAGGGCATCAATGCTCGGGAGCAGGAACAGATTTTTGGGGCAAGCTCTATTTAGATCCGTGAAGTCAATGCAGATCCTCCAGCTCCCATTGGCTTTTTTGACCATCACGGCATTGGATAGCCATTCGGAATAGTTGACCTCTTATATGAACAGGGCATTTAAGAGTTTCTTCACCTCTTCATTGATTTCCTGCTGGCGCTCGGAAGCAAATTTACATCGTTTTTGTTGAATAGGCTTGGCCCCGGAAGCAGCACTAAGGTGATTCATGAAAAGCTCTTCGGATATCCCAGGCATATCGGTCATAGTCCAAGCAAATAGGTCACGACTCCTCCTTATACATCGGATAATGTCGGTTTTGACGGGAGGGGGAAGGACTTTACTAATCTGGAATGTCCTAGCTGGGTTTCCTTCTAGGAAGGCCACTTCTTCCAGCTCATCGACCGGCTCCGATATAGGTTGGCTACTCCCCTAAGGGAGTTCAAGAGCTTCAAAGGAGAGGACTGGTCCTCCAACCGAGGTCATGTAACATTTGCGTGTTGCCTCCTAGATCCTTCTTACTTCCCCACCTCTGCTGTGGTGGGGAACTTCATCTTCAGGTGGTAGGCTGAGGGTACAACCTGGATAGCAGCTAGGTCGGGTCGGCCAAGGATGATGTTGTAAGCAGCCTTTACATCTACCACCATGAAATCCATCGGCTTGGTTCGGGTGGTTGGTGTCTTGCCAGCGGTTATGCCGAGAGTTATGACACCCTCGATCGTCACTGGCACCCCGGTGAACCCATGGAGAGTATAGACGGCAGGCTTGAGTCTATCTCTGGACAGCTTAAGGCCCTAAAAGGCCTCGAGAAAAAGGATGTTGATCAAACTGCCATTATTGACTAGTACCCGGTGTACATCGAAGTTGGCCATATGAGGTTAATCACCAGAGCATCACAATAGGGCGTTCGGACACCCTCCAGATATTTATCTGAGAAAGTAACATGGACCCTAAGGACCTTGGGGGGAGGATGGTTTTGCACGGAGTTCACCTATCGGACGAAGACTTTTCGAGAGGAATTCGAATCTCCCCCTATTGGGCCTCCGTGTGTAAGATGTAGGGCAGCTTCAGCTTCGGAGTCTGGGGTCTCCGCGTGCCGCTCGATTGGCTTATTAGCCCCCTGGGGGGCGGAAGAGGATCTGCCCTGCCTTTCTTATGAACCTGGAAAGCTGTCCTCTCTGAATGAGGGCCTCGATCTCATTTTTCAGGGCCCGATAATCATCCATGTCCTGGCCGTGGTCCCTGTGGAAGCGACACCATTTGTCCCTGTTTCTCTTTTTGCTCGGTGTGTTCATCTTCGGAGATGGTGGGAGGAGACCTTCTTTCCCGACCTCCATCAGGATGGCCGAAACACTCGCGTTGAGTGGAGTAAACTTCTTGAAGCGGGGAGGAAGGCGACACTGGCCTCCATTATCTTTCTAGCTAAAAAAAAGCTTTTTAGCAAATTCCTAGGGAGCCACACCTGCTGCTGGTCACATTCTAAACTCACCTCGTCCCTCGTCCGATACCAATATGTTGCTCTCGGATGGAGCTTCTTAGCTCCTTCTTCTTCAGCGCCTTTCCGTTTGTTTTCGGAGGACGACCTCTCAAGAGTGGGGCGGTTGAGAGCCTCTTCCGCTCGGATGTACTTCTCGCTCCTAAGAAGGAGTTCTGAGAAATCCCGAAGGGGCTTTTTGGCAAGGGATGCCTTGAGGTTGTCATTAGTGACATTAGATTGGAAAGCTGCAGAGGCCATCGACTGGTCCAGGGAGGCGATGAACCGGGTCTCAGAGATAAAATGCTTCACATAGTCCCTTAGCCGCTCACCCTTCCTTTGATGGAGCAATAGAAAAGAGGAGCTCGTCTTTTCAGCGTGACAACTACTCACGAAATGAGTAAGAAAGAGCCATTCGAACTGATCGAAGGAGAAGATGGAGGACAGAGTGAGTTGTGAGTACCATTCTCTTGCTGACCCCTTCAGCGTGGCCGGGAAGGTTTTGCAGAGAAGCATGTCTGACGCCTGGTGGATCATCATGAGGGTCTTAAAACTCTCGATGTGGTCAGCGGGGTCTAACTCCCTATTGTAGGACTCAAAATGAGGGGGTTTAAAGTTCTCTGGAACCAGTGCTTCCATGATGGTTTGGGAGAACGGAGGCCTACTTGGGAGAAAATTCCTCGCCTGTTGTTCCTCTTCTCTGTCGAGTCGACCAAGGCGCCTCTCCATCTCGTGGAGACGACGGTAGAACGAGTCTTCCCTCTAGTCATATCTTGCTGAGCCCTGGACTCATCTTCATGCAGAAGGGGACTTGGAGTGCGACGGTGATAGCTTAGGGCAGGTTGAGGACGAGGAGTACGATGCTAATAACTTGGGGCAGGTTGAGGACTGGGCACCCGCTGATCGCGGTCGGGAACAATATTGAGGGCCCTTAGAACTGCCTCTTGAAACTGCTAGAACTCTGCTGTTGTAACAGGTGCCTCCCGACCTCGGTGGTCTCCTGGGATGGGTCGACCGGTCGGAGTGCGGCTCCTCCTCTGACGATGCTGGGGTGACTCCCTCCGCCTCCTGGGAGAGTTAGATCTTCTACGGTCTAGTCTACTGGGGGATCGGGCTCTAGGGGATAGAATTGCTGGACCCCTTGATGTTCACGGCGGGGGAATCTCGTCATGGGTCCGCCTTTCATCCAAGCAGGTCCGAAGATCTATTCCATGCTGCTGGTTAATAATAATGTGTCAGACGTCCTTTGGCGTTGGAGGACTATGAGAGGCCATGGAGTCGGATAAGGGGTTATGTATCGAGACATGGTTATGATGAGCAGGTTGTCTTTGGTGAGTTCGGCGGGAGGATCCCGCAGCAGCCCCTTGAGGCCCTTGAGGAGCCTACTGGGGCTGAGGTTGCTATGGAAGGGGCTGTCCAAACTGCGGTTGCTGGACGGATTGAGGGAAAGGCTGTCCAGGCTGCGGTTGCTGGACTTGCTAGACGGGTTGAGGGCAGACCTCATGAAGTGGAGGAGGAGAAGGAGCGGGAGTGGCTCAACGGTTGGAGACCGTCGTCTTCCTCTTCTTTGGAGATATAGCTTGAAACTACTTTCGCTGATGAGATAAGGTTGGATTGCTTTTGTTTTCTACGGACGGCGCCAATCTGTTGCTACTGATTTCGGTGTGAGAACAAACAGATGAATTTATGGATTCTTTTAGGAAACGAATAAGCAAACCTGTTGACTTTTACCGGTGTTTGACTGGGTTCTCGTTGCTGCCGTTAACCTGCAAAAAATTCGATACACTGGGATGGATCCCGGTGACAAATCCTCCGATGCTCTTGTCAGTAATCATGAAGATTATGAAAGAGTTCTATGTGGAAAAAGATTGATTACCTTGTTACGGTAGGGGGAGAGGGGTATTTATAGTCGCTTTAAGAGACAGTTTAGAAATAATCAGTTATCTCTATGTCCCGATATTTTTGGATAAGATATAGAGTTTAAACCCGTTTCATGATAAGAGAGACTGTTTAAACTGCCTTTTAGAGACAATCACGAATTTGAATTACTCTTTATCCATCTGAATTGGATTGTAACGGGTTGCAACCCATACCCAATAGGACATATCCGTTTTCGGGATATTGGGCTTTCAAGAAAGACCAAGTTCTCAATTCGGACCCGTTTGTAAGTGAAATTATTATTTTACCTCTGAGAGCTTTAAGATTCGTGCCCGATTCGAACGGTCCTGATTTAATCCTATTTTTAGCCATATCAGTCAAGGAGATTGCATGTGAACTGCCAAGGGATGACAAAAAAAGAAAATTTATTTATAGGAATCATGATAGAATATAATTACATACATTTATGCGCTCTTCTAAGCTGCTACAAAGTTGATCCGGAAAAAATAATACAATGCCGGATTTTTCTTTTCACAAAATTCACAAATAACTTCACTTCTTTATCGTTATCTGCCATATTGTTCAAGGGGTGCGCAAAAGAAGAAAACAGCTGCAACCATCATGCTCAAGACTAACTTGAGAAGCTGAGAAGGCCGGGCTTGCTGACTTCCCCTCCTTTGTCATCCCCACGTATAAATTTTCTCTGCATTACTGATGCGGTGCCATTCGCTCCTCGACCCTTTGCAATGCGATCTCTGTAGTTCATCACAAGTTGAAGCTAGTTCACAATTTTATTGTTTTATTCTGTGTTACCGTTCTTCAAACTATTTATAACGGAGATACAGGTTTAAGATGATATAGGAAAAAAGGATGGATCTGGTAGGTTCTTCCTTCGCCAGCAAAGGCTTCAATCTGGTATTCTGTATCAAGTAGAGTGGGCCAAAGAATCGGATCTGCAACTATTTCTGATTTCTGGATTTCAGGATTTCAGGATCTGTCTTCAGAGGTAACATTAGTTAATTTGAAATATATAGAGAGAAGGCAACTGAATGACAATCTAGGTATAAGAATAGAAAGATTAGCAGAGGCAAATACAGGTACTGAGTACGATAAAGTGGTAAATAAGAAACAAACTTAAACAGATATTCTGAGTTACTACTCTATTTAACTTTTAGAAGTTCATCCAAGAAGTGGAAAACAAGTCAATACTAACTTAAAACGACGGATATGTGTCAGGTTCTGGTAAAATAATATTTGAGTCAGGTGTGTAATAAAATAGGATGAAGATCACTAGGAAAAGCAACGAATAATGCACAAAGCCTTTGAAGTGCACTCTAGAAACATGCAGAATTAATATTGCACACTTTTCTTTTAGTATTCATTCTCTTAGGTGTATGTTTCTTGATGCAATTAGTCTGCTGGGAAGAAAAAAGAAATTCAGTTTATGAATTGATCCCAAGGTTTACGACTTGAACTAGTTTAATAAATGGTCCCAAAGGCGCCGTAACTGATATTGCAGGTTTAGTTGGTAAAGTGATGGTTAATTGTGCAGGGATGGATAAACTTAAGGCAAAATTTAAAAAAACTACACAAAACTTTGTTTAAAAAAGCTATACTAAAGTTTTTTTTTAACAAAAAAGGACACAATGTTTAAATAAGGTCCACTGAGATTGTTAGAAGTAGGGTTAGGGTTAGGGTTAGTTCGGGGGGTTTATTTAAACATCTGATTAGTTAAGTGATGTTTTTTTAAACGCAAATAAAAGATGAGTGTGGTTTTTTAAAACATAAATGAAAGATGAAAGTGGTTTTTTTAAACCTTACCCTAACCCAACCCTAACCTTAACCCTAACCCTAACTAACCCAGTGGACCTTATTTAAACATTGCGTCTTTTTTTTTTTTAAAAAAATTTTAGTGTACTTTTTTTAAACTGGCCAAAAATTTTGTGTTGTTTTTTAAAATTTTGCCTAAACTTGAATATATGAAATTATAAACCTGATTGATAAGGGAATTCTTTACCAAAATGACCCACATTTTGAAAGTATTTACCAAAATGACCCACTTTCGAAAGTATTTATCAAAACGACCCACATGCTATCTCACATAGAGAGTTTGGTTAAAATCTCATCGCTATGATAGCAAGTGTATGGTTATGTGTTTCTCCACACTTTGGTGAAATTTATTGAAAAAATATCAAGTTCAGACTCCTATCTCCGATAGCGAATGTATTTGTACCATACTCGCTAACTGAGATAGCGTGTGTATGACCTTGAAGAAAAATAGCAAGTTCATACTCGCTATCTCAGATAGTGAGATTTTGTATCACACTCTCTAACTGAGATAGCGAGTGTAGATTGGGGACGAATTAAAAAATCATTGGGCTTAGACTCGCTATCTCAGTTAACGAGTGTGTTTATACCACACTCGCTAACTGAGAAGTTTTTATAGACTCGCTATCTCATATCTCTCTCACTTTATCAAAACACTCTCTCTCCTTTCTCCCAAAACCTTAGCCTCCCAATTCATGATTTTCCTAACAAAATCCGTCCACAATCTCTCCAAGTTCACTTCATCACTCTCAACCCTCTTTACTGCCACTCTCAAAACCCTAAATCCAACACCGTAGATGCCGATTTTGGATGATTTTGTGAACGGTGAAGATGATTTTGGCACGAATGGTGAAGAGGATTTCGTGAACCATAGATCCTGAAGTACTTATCTATCGTTTGGTAAGTCTTCATACGTTTGCAATTAGATTTTGGGTTAATTTTATTTGTGGGTTAATTTTGTGAGCAATTAGATTTTGCAATTAGAACGTAATATTGAGAAATGGTGATTTGTGTGATGATTAGTGTAGTCCGAATTGTTGATTGGGGTTGAAAAATTTAGAATGCAATGTTGGTTAATTATATGTGTAAGTTGTTCATAAGAACTTTTATTGGTGTTAAATTGATGATAAGAAATTTGGATACATATTGGTATGAATGTGATTATGATTATTAAACATTTGTCCATATTATTGTTGAGAGCATGTTGAATTGGTGTAGGTTTTGTTGGTTTTAAACAATATTTGCCAGAGCATGTTGAATGTGAAAGTTTATGAATGTGAATGTGAAAGAATATGATTATGTGAATCTGAAAGAATATGATTATGTGAAATTATATGTGTAACTCCGTGAATGTGAATGTGAACGTTGTTAATCACCCTGGGCGGGGGGGGGGGGGGGGGGGGGGGGGGGGGAGGGGGGGATGAATAAGGTGATTGTGTAGAATTAAAAAAATTATTAAAATAAAGTGTAAAGTGAATAAAAGAGTTTAGAGAAGCAAACACAGATGACGCAGCGATATAACGTTGATCGACCCCAGGTCTACGTCTACACCACCTACTTGTAGCAATTCTCCGCCACAAGCATTCCACCATACTTAAAAATCTTTGTACAGTGATTCTCAGATTCAGGCCGAGAGACCTATTACACCCACAGGACTTCCAATACAAGTCTCGCCAATCTCACCGATCTGGAAAAGAAAGAGAAACTAAAAACTCAAGATCGTTAATGATCCTGACTGAAGAATAAAGAAAAGTTATCGCTCAAACTCCGATTGATTATCGAAAGATTAGTTCAGAATATTTTCTCAGAAGTAATTGGTTGAAGAATACACAGTGGACTCGTCCGATATAAGTAGAAGGGAAAGTGTATCGATAAAAAATGGAACCGATACATTGCAAGAATACACAGCGCAAAGTGCGGTCGACCGGCATATTGGTGCGGTCGACTGTTCAGCTCTCTGACGTAAAGTAGAGAGGTGAAAGGTCGACCGCTTTTCAAGAAACTCAAGGTTGCGGTTGACTGCGATGCGGTCGACCGTCATGAAGTATGGTCTACCAGTATCACGCTGTATATTCCGAATCCACTCTGTTTTATTTCCATAAAATAATCAATCTTTAATCAATCTTATACAATTAAAATCTCACGAAATTAGAAGGAAAAATTCAGGTCTTGATATATTCCTCTTTTGCTTGTAGACCAATTAATCATGAACTCTTTTTGAATATATTCCTCTTTTGCTTGTATTTGCAATCTTTCTTTATTGCTTTCATTGTTTGAATATTCTTGAATCTCTCTTGGATCTCTTGTTGATATTATTTGATCCTGAACATCTGAACAACTAACTTTAAACTTATTAGTATTAATGAGCACGTTTTGTGTACACCAAGCTAAGAGTCAACAATCTCCCCCTTTTGGTGTGAACAAAACATGCTAGAATGTTTGAAAATTAAAATAGGCCACATAAATACTCCCCCTGAGTTTAGTATATCATATTGCACAGATTTCATAAGTAAGAGCTTTTAAGAGAGATGTAAATACTCCCCCTTAATTCAATGCCACGCGTTATACGGAACTACAACATATATGATTAGTGTAAAACTTTTGAAACCATATTTGTAGTTGAAAACATTCATAGAATCATTGTAAAGTATTTGAAAACATTTCATGAAAACATGTCATGAATACTTTAGACGTTATTTGAAAACATTCCAAAAAAATTCTCCCCCTTTTTGGAACACACCAAAAGGGATTAAGTAGAAGAAAAGTGAAAGCACGTTAAAAAAAAATTCTACTGAAAGCACATTAAAAAGAACTCATTAATCAAAATAGACATGAGAGATAGAGTTTGAAAAGAACGAAATGGTACTATAAAAGAGTAGAAGAAAATTTTCTTATATAATATCGTTGATAGCGAGACTCTTTGCTATACAGTGAGAGCTCTTCATAATATCATAGATTTGAAATACTCCCCAATACAAGTATACTAAAAAATTGAATTTCAAGAATCACAAAAAATGGTTTTAAAAAGAATTTTTATCGAAGACCAGAGAGGAGACCAGTCGACCATACGATCGACTGCAAAAGAGACGATTCAAACATTTCCCGAGAGCATACCGGTCGACCACACCTCTTTTGTCAAAAACATAACGAATCATAGAGGTCGGACCGGTCGACCGCAAAATTGATAAAAAACAGATACACAGCATACACCACTAGATGGAACTCTATGTCATCAAATTTCATGCATACATTAAGATAATACATTTGCAATTACAATTTAATCTAATCATCATCATCTCCTTCTTCTTCTTCTTCTTCTTCTTCTTCACCTTCCTCACCATTAAGAGGAGGAAGAATTTCCCAATCCTCATTTCCTTGCAGATATTCAAGAGTGTTTACATAGTAGCCGTAAACTTGCATTTAATGAGCAACAAACTGCTCATGAGTCACAATTGATGATGAGGAAGAGGAAGCATTTTTGCGATGCGAGGAGGAAGGGGCTTGTGGTGCTTGTTCCGCTTGCCTTGCTTGTTGTTGGGCTTGATGACGACCAGCCCGCTAATTGAATGGAACATCAATGTCCATTTGTTGAGGGAGGATGGGCCTAGGACTTTTACTAAGCAAGTAATTCCCGACCTCAATACGGGAATCAATGGCAAGGTTGTAGATAAGTGAGCTAAAGGGAAGACCACGATTTGTGGATGTAGCATAATTCATCGTACGAATGATAAATGTAGCAAGGTCAAATTTATACTCTCCAAGAATAAGAAAGATGGTGAAGGATTGATCGACCCTAATTTCTGATTTATCATTTTTCTTGGGTCAAATATCAGCATTAACAATTTTATTAAGAACACGAGCGGTATCGGTAAAATTGGTAGGAGCGGGATGAGGGAGATGAGAGAATTCGTGTTGGACAATCATGGTTTTAACAGTATGTTCGTTGTGGCCCGGTTTATACTCAAGGGTTTCAAAATCAAGATGATAGGCATCGAATTCCCCTTCGGGAAATTCGTATCTCCCTCGAAGATATTCGGGAGTGATTTTCAATCTCTTCCCAAGGATGATAGAGGAGAGAGTGTGGTCACCATCTTGAAGACCATCAAGATTAGCATAGAATTGGCAGGTCAAAGATTCGGAATGGGTGCTAGGAGTGGCAAGATAGTTTTCCCGACCAAATTCTCTAAGGATCCTAACCATAACCGAGAATTGACCCCCAAGAGATGAAAAATTGATTTCCCGATTTGCTACAACGGGACCATTAACAAGTGCAGAAAAGTAAAGATTAGCACATTGAGAATTGGGAAAGATAATACCCTCTCTAGTGACGGATTTGGAAGCTATAGCCTTCTTGCCCTTTGATTTGTGAGAGGAGGATGCCATTGTAGCAAAAGAGAAGGAAAGCTCGCAAGATATTTTTCGAAAAATTTAAGATGCCGGAGATTTTGATGATGGATTTAAAGATGGAGGCTAGGGTTTTCGGGTGTGTGAGGGGGTAGAGGAGAGGGGATATTTATATTGAAGGGAAAAAATTAGACAGCCGACAAGGTCGGTCGACCAGTTTTCGTATACGGTCGACCGCACCACATGGGAAAGAGTATTTTAACTTGATGAGTAAGGTCAGAGGGGTGGACGGTCGACCGTTCAGTCGACCGGTTCATTCTCGACCGATTAAAAATAAATGATACGTACGGTCGACTGGTCGGTCGACCGATCATTCAAATAACTTAATTGTTGACTAAGAGTCAAATAGTGATTTTATGTTATTGTAAAATTTGCACATTTCTTGTATTTTAGGAATAATTTAGCAGATACACATTTAATATAATTTCAGGCTAGTGTAGATTTTACCCGATGCTATACTTATCTGAAGGACCAAGATCCTTCTTCTTTTTTTTCTTGATAGAGATGCTGTTTGCTAGTATAACTTGCTGAGCCTCTCGAGCGTCTTCTATCAAGGCATCTACGATCTCCTAAGTTGAGATCATCGGACCACCTACATGGAATTTTGTAGGAGTTCAAGTGGGTTTTGATCCTGCATTAACATTCTTTCTTATCCAAACAAAATTAGTGTTCCTTTTTAATGAACAGTTATATGAAATATGTCCTAATCTGCAACAGTAATGACATGTGATACGACTATGTCTTTAGTCATGCACACTTGCATAGCTTTGGGTTGGTTTATGATTATGTTGGAGTTTGTGCAAGTGTGTATGACATGATGATTTACATTTTTGATGGTGTATTGGCTCTTCGTAACCATGCCCTCGATTATCATGATAAGATCTTGAATTTTTTGTTATAAAGTAACCAGGCCCTTCATATTTTTCAACAATCTTTTCAAGCTCAGTTACTCTTTTACATAATCTTTTTTCTAGTCATCTCATCGTCTTTTGTGTTCCAACGAAGAGTGTCTAGTGTAGCATCAAGAATCCTACTTTGTTCAAGAGCTTCATTACATCCTTCCACTACCTCATCAAATTTATTTTTACATTCTTTTAAATCATCTGTGAGTTTGGCGATATAAACAGATTTCTCATGAATTTTTCTTAAGTGATCATCATGCGTTGCTAAAGACTCTCGAATTTGTTGTTTTAAGATTTTATTTTCCTCTAGCAATACATCATGATCTTTTCTAAATGACTCAAATTTTTCCAAGATCAAGGCATTCTTATTTTTCAGTTTTTGATTTTTTGTAATACAAGAGTCATGGGTGTCATTTGAAATTTGTTTATATTGCCTAAGTTCACGATTTAATTTTTTAGCATAGTCTTTCAAACTATTACACATGTTTACTAGTTCATCATAAGTGGGTTCTTCGATTACCTCTTCGTGAGATGGTGATTGCACCTCACCATTCCCAAGAGCCATGAAGCCGACGTCATCGTAGCCTTGCTCTCCCTCACTTGAATTGAAATCTAACCTTGTTGCCTTCAGCGCCTTCTTTTTCTGACCTGGGTTTGAGCGATTGTAGTCCCTATTCCTGTCTTGTGAGACGGAACAATTTGCACGAATATGTCCAGACTTCTTGCACTTGTAGCACACGTCATCTTTATCTTTCTCCTTTTCTCATTAGTACCTGCCATATTTTTTATGTTTGTGATACTTACGAAATTGCTTGGTCAATAGAGCAATGTCCTCGTCTGACTCCTCACGATCTGAATCTGCTTTTGATGGTCGGGTTTTTTCTGCTTTTAGTGCAATGGTCTTCTCTTCGGTCTTTGGTTCAATCCCGATGTTTTGTCTGTATCTTTTGGTCTCCGATATTTCCATCTCGTATATCTTCAGCTTTCCTTGGAATGTGTAGTAGTCGAATCCCTTCTCTTCAAGAGTCTTCCTCATTGCAGCGGCCTTTACATCCCATTCTGGCGTGAGACAGCTTATGAGCTTTCCGACCTTTCGGTCATCATCTAGCCCCTTACCTAAGCTCTCAAGTTCGTGGGCAATAATATCGAAGCGGGCAAGCATTTGATCCACATTTTTCCCTGGCAACATGCGAAACACATCAAACTTATAGAAACATAAATTAACTTTAGCTTTTACCTCAGAAGCGGTTCCTTCATGCTACTTCAGCATGTTGTTCCGGATCTCGTATGCTGTTTTGCAGTTACGCCCGCATCGCATTAGTTCTTCATTATTTAACCTTGCAATGAGAGCCATCATGGCTTTGGAATTTACCGTCTTGAGGGCCAACTCTGCTTTTGTGAAGGATGTCTTCCTGTCGCTAATTGGAATATCTGTTTTATTGATGCACACATTCCATACTTCTTCTCTGAGCATCTGTAAAAAAATGAGACATACGAACTTTCCAGACGTCATAGCATTTTCCATCAAAAAATGGTGATTATGTAAGGCTTGTCCCATTGGAGATAAATGGCTCTGATGAGTACAAGTTATCGGGAGGAGGGATTTCGACCATTTGCTTAAGCTTTTAAGCTTTTTGATAAGCACATCGCTCTGATATCACTGTTAATCACCCTAGGGGCGGGGGATAGGGTGATTTATAAACGTGAGTGTGAAAGAATATTGTTGATAAGAAAATGATTATTAAACATTTGTCCATATTATTTTTGAATTATTCATTTATGGTGTGTTGTATATTATTGGTGTTAAATTGTTTTTTTTAGAGTATGCAATTTTATTTTTAGAGTATGCAATTCTACTATATGAATATACCGAAATACATTTAAAATTGTAGGATTCTCATCGCTATTAGATATTGCACGAACGCGGAATATTCATGAAGAAGGAGAGAGTAGTAGACCCCCAAGTAACCGAGGCTGCGGGAGCCCACGAACTTGTTGTGGACGATTCCCAAGTAGTGATCGTGGTGGTGGACAAAGGCGCCCAAATGGAAGATGATTGTATTTGTTCGATTAATTTGATTTTGCTTTAATAAAATAGTATATTGTAAAATTGATGTGTATTGTTATTTGTTGTGTAGGTTGAGCGGGTCCATCTACTTTGCCAAATGAGGCGCTTCATCATCCTATGTTCCACCAGTGGGTTCCGGTCCTCTCGACCCAAGGCTGTTGACATTGCAAGGCCAACTTCGTTCAAAGGATGCTTGGGACGGACAATCGAAGGAGTGTACTTTTCGGGAGCATGCCACTTTGCCAATGCATTCATGTATACACGAGCTGTTAAGGGATTGCGGGCTGTACGACATCGACCTCATGAGTTCAATTAAGGCCGACCATCCAGGAAAGACCCAGTCTCCATGACCTGCAGAAACCAACCACATTTTCCTAGTTATCAGTCAATTATGCTTGACAAATACCCCTGGAAATGATAGGGAGAAGTGAAAAATAGGAACCTTTCTAACATGTTTGATGGGTAATAGCCCAATAGGCCATCAACCAACTTTAATTACCAGTCCATTTCAAGTTACCTTCATTGTTTCTAAACCACAGGAATTGAGATGTGCCTATCCAAAGCAAAGCATCCTCAGTCTACACACACAAACATGTCGACCATCTTTCTATCATATTTTTCCCGCTTATAGAATCACATTTTTACCAGTTGTTCCTTTTGGTTGGATAGTATGCTTCTGCAGCAAGTAAAACAACTGGAAAAAGGAAAACAGAGTAAGTAGCTAACAACCACAACAGTAATTTGCCTATTGCATAATTCACATCGGAGTCATCCCTGTGTAAGATGCACCCCACAGACGGCCGAGCATAGCACTGTTAAGTGAAAGATATGGCTTGTGGGGGGTGGGACAAAAGACAGAACAAATAGTATCCACAAAAGAAAAAACATAAAAGAAAAAACATACTCCACCCCGAACATGGGGGGTGGGACAAAAGACAGAACAAATAATAGCCACAACGTAATACATCATTCTCCCCAACAAACCCTAGGGTGGTGGGTATTACTGTCCATCATAGCTCGTGCTGGCTCTCAGTCAATCGTCGGGCCGATCTCAATCTCTTCGTCATCAAACTCTTGCACCTGTTATACAGTCTCAATCCTGTTCCTGGGACCTGCTGCTGCCACATTAGCCCAAAATAAAATTAGATGCATTATATGATTCAGATTGCCAGAAATACTATTGCAAGTACTACGAAAGTATAGATTATTTCTGTCTAGCCAGAGAACACAGGTCATTGCGGCAATCGCGATATACCATGCCTCTCTTATAGCACCTCTCTCCGTTGCAAACTTGGTTCCCACCCATAGGTCCTCGTATGTAATAGGGTATTGAGATGTCCCTAGTGTGCTGAGAACCTCTACGACAACCGCTTTGCTCCTAGGATAGGAAAGGAAGAGATAATCTCTAGTCTCCAGGGTAGCCTAGCAGAACTCGCATTGAGAATCCACATTTGGTTGACGCTTGGCTAGGTTTTATCTAGTCAGGACCGCATCGTTAAGCACCAACCATAGGAAAACTTTGGTTTTTAGAGGTGCCTTCGTTTTCCAGACAACGGCCGATCACTTAGGTGAGCATCCCCTAAAATAGATGCGATTGTACATCGATCGGACCGTGAATTTGCCGTTTTTCTCCAAACCCCAGGTTTTCTTGTCGGGCCCCTGAGAACAGCCAATTCCAGTGTTGGTGATGAAGGTTTGAAGTTCCGTCAGTCTACGCTGGGAGCCTATGTCAAGCGGTTGTTTGAAAGCAGGATTCCAATCACCTCTTTTCCATGCTGCTGCCACCGTGCAGTGTGGTTGTGTCGCTTGCTTGTATAAGTCGGGGAACATGGAACTGAGTATGTGATTAGCACACCACTTATCCCACCAAAATCTAGTAAGTCTACCGTTACCTATGGCTGATTTAATATAGCTGTTGAAGGGTTCGTAAGCCTTGGTAATCCCTTTCCAAAAGCAGGATACTCTAGGACCTATCCTGAAGCCTAGATTTCTAGTTCTATTCCCATGCATGTATCCCTGTACAAACTGCTGCCACCCTTCTCCATTAGGGTGGAAAACTTTCCATCACCATTTACTCAGTAGCGCCAGATTCATGTCTCGAAGATCAATTATACCCAGCCTCCATGAATCTTTTTCATACATGCCTTCTCTCATCTAATGAGATGATATCCTCCTCAGTCTGGGTCTGCCCCTTTCCATAGGAAATGCTTCCTAGTCCGGTCAATTCTTTGTATTACCAATCGTGGCATCTCGAAGAAAGAGAGATAATAGGTAGGAAGGTTTGAGAGGACTGCATTGATGAGCGTGACTCTCCCTCCCAAGGAGAGGGCTTTCCCTTTCCCTCCTGCTAGCCGTTTCTCGACCCTATCAATGATGGATAGCCAATCTGCCTTTTTGAGTCTTCCGGGTCTTAGCGGCAATCCAAGGTACTGAATGGGGAACCTCTCGATGGAGCAATTGAGGATTGTGGCATGATCCAGCGTCTCTTCTGGAGTCAGAGCAATGGGAATTAAGGTACTTTTGTGGAAATTAACTCTGAGTCCCGACTAAGCTTCAAAGCAATATAGAATTCCTTCGAATACAGTAGTTTTCCCTGGGTTTCCATTGCTGAATAGGAAAGTGTCATCTGCATATTGTAGTATAGAGCAACCTTGATGCTGTACCCCTTTAGCCACTGGTACAATCCAGCCTGCTCTACTGCACCTGGTCATCATGGTTCTAAGCACGTCTGCCATGATGGTGAAGAGGAGGGGTGATAGCAGATCTCCTTGTCTGAGCCCCCGTTTGCAAGAGAATGGGTGACCTGCTATTCCATTGACCAAAATAGCCATCTTGCTAGTGGTAAGACACATGTGGATCCATCTGATCCATTTGTCCCCGAACCCCCATCCAGCAAGCGCTTCCAGTAAACAATCCCATTCCATGGAATCATAGGCTTTCTCAAAATCCAGCTTCAGGAGGTAGCTCTTCACGCTGGAAGCGTGGCACTGATGGATAGTCTCTTCAGCTGTAGCGATGCTGTCCTGAATGCATCTTCCCTTAATGAAGCCCGTCTGGTCCTGACTAATAAGGCCGTCCATTACCTTTTTCAGTCTGTTAACGAAAGTCTTGATAATGATCTTAACCGAACAGTTAAGGAGGCTTATGGGGCGGAAGTCACCGACACGTTGTAATTCTTCTTGTTTGGGGATGAGCACCACCTCTGCGTAGTTGAGTCTCCCCAATTTGAATTTATGCTCATAGAAGTCTTCGAACAGCTTCAGCAGGTCACCTTTTATTTCCTCCCAGAATATCTGATAGAACATGATCGGAAAATCGTATGGACCTGGGGCTTTATCTTTACCCAGTTGTTCGACTGCCTTCCAGACCTCCTTTTCGGTGAAGAGTGCTTCGATGGATTGCAAACCAGGACCTGGAGTGCCTGCTCAGTCTTGCCAAAAGTCATGTTAGAGAAAGATTCTGACTTCCGCTTTGTGCCCAAAGAGGCGCTTGTAATTGGATTGGAAGGCCAGCTTAATAGCATCCTCGCCTTGTATTAATCCAGACTCTGAGTTGATAGAGTGGATGAGGTTAGTTCTACGTCGGGCACTGGCAACTCGGTGAAAAAATGCTGTATTCGCGTCTCCCTCTTTGAGCCACGTAATTCTCGATCGTTGTTGCCATCTTATTTTCTCCATCCTGTAGAGCTGGTCAATTTCCTGTCTGAGTTGGAACAATCAATTCCCTTCTTCCTGTAGAAGTAGGGATGGCAAACGGGTCAAGTGGGCCGGGCCGGGCCCAACCCGTACGGGTTGGCACGTATACTTAGCCGGTCCGGGCCGGGTTGCACTCTTATCCGGGCTGGGCCAGGCCGGGCTAAGTTTTCGTTTGGGTGGCCCGCCCAACCCGTGAACCCTTTAGGGTTCAACCCGGGTTGGACCGGGTCGACCCGCGCGTTGACCCGTTTAATAAATTTTTGTTTTTTTGTTTTTTTTGGTAGCTTAAATTAAAATAATAATAATAATTATTATAATACTAAGTAAGTAATAATAATAATAAACAATAAAAATCGTAATAATAATAATAAGATTGAAAGAGTGAAATTGACAACAAATTTTGAAATATTATTCATATGAATTTAAGTTATACAATTTTAACAATTTATAACGAAATGAAGAATTCAATTCACAAATAAGTTTTATACAATAACATATTTCTTATATACAATTTTAATTGAGTACAAGTTTTCTAATTTGATATAACAAGCAAAGCTATTGTTGTTGTTGTTGTTATTGTTGTTGTTGTTATTGTTGTTGTTGTTGTTCTTCGGGCGAGTTGCTCCCACTTGTGGAACTTGATAGTGCTTTCCCTTGCGTCCTATCTTCAGCCTTCAGCTAGTCTTCTGTGCAAACAAGCATCTCTAACGCCTCGGGCTTTAACCGATTCCTGTAATCAGATAGAAACCTGCCACTTGTAGAAAATGCACTCTCAGAAGCAACTATAGAGAGAGGAGGAGTTAGTAAATCTTTAGCCATAATTGACAGAATACTAAAAGTGTGTTCATGTTCTTTCCACCATTGTAAAATATCTAGTGCAGAAAGAGTAGGCTCAGTATCCTGTTGGTTATACCAATTTAATTCATTTGGTTGATTAGTCCTAGGTTTTTTAGATTGAATTTGTTCAAGTAAACTAAATGTTCTATCACCAATTCTACTTTTACCCTTACCTTTAAAACTACCAGAAGAAGAACTAACTACAGAAGTTGTACTACTAGAAGCAAAACGTCTATCATAATAATCATACAAGTTATTTAATGTAGATTCAAACTGAACTAAAAAAGTAGCGTAATCAATTGTTAATTCTACATTTATCTCTAAATATCCAAAAAACATTTATATCAAATTCTTTGTACCTTCTAATTTGATACGAGGATCCATAACAGTAGCAACACAAATCAACATAGCAGGAGGAAAATAATACTTCAAAAATTTTTGAAATGCAGGTTTTACAATGTCACTAATATAGGGATCATTTAATATTTCGTTAAATATTTGCATCATGCTAACTAATTCAATAAAAATGCTACTAGAAGTAGATTCATATGTTTTTGAAAATTTTAAAGTTGCGGTTTTAAAAGGTTTTAAAAATTTCAACAAAGATTCGGCAAAAAACCAATCGGGGGGAGTCATTTCAAAATTGTGCATATTTTTTGCGATACAAAAATTATTTACAACTGCTTTATAATCGGTGACAACATTTAGTAAATCAAAAGTAGAATTCCATCGGTGTCTAACATCCTTTGGAAATTTTCTAAAAGGAACATTTCTAACCTATACCAAGCTTTCCATTCTTGTAAAATGCTTGGACTTAATGCAATGAAATGTACACAATTTCTAATTTTAACTATATATGGATCGGCTATTCTTAATGCATCTTGAACACATAAATTTATAATATGACATGCACATCTAACATGAAAAATATTGTCAGATGGAGGGTTTAATACAGATTTTAAAGTAGTAATTGCTACATTATTGTTAGATGCATTATCAAAACTAATAGCCATAATTTTATCGCGAATATGAAAAACATCACAAATTTATATAATACGGTTTGCTATTTCAGCGCCACTATGGGGATACGGCAACGCCACAAGTGATATGATTCTTTTTTGAAGAATTCAATCATTGTCGATCCAATGATAGGTTATTCCCATCGTTAGAATATTGTTGACACCCGTCCAACAATCCAAAGTTAAACTAACCCTACAAGTTAAACTCCATAAAATTGCAATCAAAGCGTCCTTCATTTCCATGTACACTTTAAAACAATCCGATTTGCAAGTATTTCTCGGAATTCTTTTAAAATGAGGGTTTAAGGCCGTTTGATTAAAATTTTTCAAGTTTCTACTCTCGGGATAGGAAAATGGTAACTCTTCCTTAATGACTAATCGGGTCATTTCCCGACGAACAAGTTCGGGATCATAAGGGTGGCTATCAACTTGACCGGTCCAATGATTGATTTTTTGTTGGCCTTGTATTTGATCAAGAAGTTCTTTATGATTATGTTGGATGTGCCTACTAATTGTACCGGTGCCGTCACCCCTCTTGAATTTGTATGTTTTACTACATGTTTTACATACCTTCAAACCTATACCCGGAGTATGTTCGTCTGGGATATAATCATAAAACTTATGTCAATCGCTAGTTTCTCCTCTACTTTTCCTACTACTACGAGGTTGTGTGGTTTCGGTTTGTTGTTGTTGTTATTCTTCTTCTAATTGTATGTCACCTACAACATCGTCATGTGTACCCCATTGTTCCATAGTAGGATCAATGTAATCTTGGGCGGGCTCACTAGTTGGGACAATTGGTGGCCTACGTGAAGAGGAGGAAGAATCTTGTTCGCTACGACCGCTACCGCGTGATCTAGACATAATGTAGTAATGTGCTAAAGTATGTAAAAAAAAATATACAATGTAGGAGCGGTGAATTATACAAAAAAAATCTAAAAAACAAGAGGGTTGAGATAGAGAAGTTAAAAAAACGAACAATAATTTTAACTACAACGCAAAAAAAAATTAACGAGAGAGATAGAGATATTTTGATACCGTTCACCGTGGAATACGCGTATGTAAAAAAAACCGTGAAAATAAGAATAGAATAGAAAAGATGGAGGAGCGCTTTGCCGATTCCGCAATTGAAGAGTTGAGAAGAGGTTGAAGTAGATTTGACGAGGGTTGAAGAGAGTTGAAGACGTTGAATTTTGATTCCGATACGACCGAAATTTGATCGTGTATATGCCTCCTTGTACACTTGTTTGATGAATACTACAATTGTTGAAAAATTCTTTACAAATGATGTATAATAGTAGAGAGAGTAAGAGAGTGAGGTGTGATTTTTTATGAGATTTTTAGGGATATTTATAGGGTAAATATGCGGGAAAAAACAAAACAAAAAAAAAAAAAATCAACTAACGGCTCTGGAGGGAGACAGGGCGATTTTTCGACCGTTCGACCCGCGGGTCAATGGTCGACCCGTCACGGGTCGAACGTTCGACCCGTACGGGTCGAACGGGTCGAAACTGCGGGTCGACCCACGGGTTAGCGGGTTGAATTCGCGAACTGAACGGGTTCGTAGGTCGAGTTTCGTGGGTGCAATTCACGTTATTTGCGACCCGGGTCAACCCGGTACTGTTCACCGGGTTCGACCCAAACCCGCCAATTAGCTAACCGGGCCGGGTTCGCGGGCCGGGTCACGGGTGGGTCGCCGGTTGACCCGGCCCAGTTGCCATCCCTATGTAGAAGGTCCCTAGCCTCTTCCGTCTTCTCAAGTTCCTCAATTCCTTCAAGAAGGGACTCCTTTGCTCTCCATATTAGTGCAAATCTGGTCCGGTTCCACTTTCTCAGCTTGCCGCTGAGCCTACTAATTTTTCACACTATATAGCGGTCGCTTCAGTACGCTTGGTTGGGCGAGACCAGCTCTCATTGACCATATGGTGAAAACCTTGGATTTCTAACCAAGCCTTCTCGAACCGAAGTTTTGATGGCTTTCTGGGTTGGTCCTCCCCCGAAGATAAGAAAATAGGCACGTGATCCGAGGTTAGTTTAGGGAGTGATTTAGCTGATGATAGAGGAAATTTGGTCTTCCAATCCATGGAGACCAAGATTCTGTCTAACTTAGCTAAAATGGGCGTCGCCTGCATGTTTGACCAGGTGAATAGTCTATCCGAGACGGGGATGTCAACCAGTTCCAGGTCTGTGATGACCTCATTAAATGCTTCTTTGTCTAAGTCACTGGCACCTCTGCCTCTGTGCTCTGAGACAAATCTTGTGATGTTAAAATCTCCCCCCACCACCCACGGGTGTGGCCAGTGTACTTGGATAGCTCGAAGTTCTGCCCAGAAAGCCATTCTAGCGGCGGATGTGTGTGGCCCGTACACCACCATGACCGATTGAACCCATCGGGCGGACTTTCGCTGTAGCAATCCGATAAAGAGAATTGCCCGTGTAGTTCGTCAACACAGCAGAATATGTTGGGGTTAAACCCTAGAGCGATGCCCCCAGACCCCCCAACTGATGGTAACATCCTCCATTTGGAGATTCGGCTACCCCCCACTATCCTAAGTCTAGACATGTGAGACAGTTTGGTCTCCTGGAGATCCACGATGTTAGCCTTAGATCTGGCTATGACTTCTTTAACCATTTCTCATTTATCCCGCCCACCAAGGCCTCTAACATTCCAGAATAGGACTTCCATTAAATACTATTAGGGGGGGTACGTGACTCGTTTTTACGTTCGAGTCCAAAATAAGACTAACCCTATCAGTCTCCTACCCTCTAATTTGATTAAGGAACCGAACGTTTCTGTCAATATCGTTAACCGCAAGACCACAGATTTCGACTAGATAAATTTTTTTAGTATCGGTCATGAAATTAAAAACTGAAGTTAGGAAAGAGCCTGTACCTCCGACGCTTGTTTTAGCCGCTTTAGCGGCTACCGCAATCTCCAAATAGTCATCTAAGGACTCCTCCATAGCCCTCTTGTGAACCCTGAGACCTGTATCACTTTGAGATGCGCTTGTACCTGTTGCTTGCGTTGGGGGGAAAGTGCATGGTACCAGATCTGGTGATTGACTCGGGAGCTCTTCCGCCTCTTCTTCTGAGTCCAACAACTCCCCCTCTGAGTAGACACAGTCATCCTCAAGATTAAGTCTATCCTCTCGGTCATCTTCATAAAGAGGTGAGTCTGGGACACACTCGTTTGCGCCTACTAAATTGTTTGGACTCATGACTACAACATCTCCTCCTTGGTTGGGCCCCTCTTTGGGCCCATATAAATTCCCCACACCCCCGTCTAAACCCTCCTAAAAAAATTCCTCACTCAGTGGCTCACGATAGTGTGAGTTGTGCCTCCGATGCAGCTCACCCATGCCTCTGATCTCTTCGCCACCTGTCACACTCTGAGCAGCGCTCGTGGTTATCGAAGCTTTGGGGGCAGATTACGAGATGTTGAATACCACTTTCGATGCATGCGTCTCTTTATTTGTGAGCTCCTTACCCCTTTCATCTTCATCTGTGAGCACCTTACCCCTTTCAAGCTTCCTCTTTCCCTGAGCATGAAACCCTCATTTGGCTTTGTTCTCTTTTGGGACCTCCTCCCTACCTACGAGCACCTGCTTGCTCATCGTCTTCCCCAAAATAGGCTCTGCCTTTTCCAGATCTCTACCCAACGTAAACCACTTTTGCTTTTTTGGAGATCCAACTTGCTTTGGTACCCACTCCTTGGCCAGAAGCGACACTTCTTTTGTCGTCTTTCCCTTAACGGTAGTGCCCTCTACCAACTCTTGCTCCAAAGCTAGTACCTTTTTCCCTTTTGGGGGGGTACTCTGCATGTCGTGAGGGAGTTGGTTTTTTTCCTTTCTAGGGCCTGCAAGCTCTGGATCCCCTCTCTATGCCACTCTTCGCTTCTCCTCACCAACTTGCAGAGTTCGATTTCCATTTTGAGCTATCTGCTGCCCCCCTTTTCCTGGCTTACCGCTGACTTTGTGAAATTAACCAAATCTGGAGATGGGTCATCTTGGCCGTTGGATCCTTTGGTCAAGCTTTGTACTCGACCACTGGCATCCCGCCCTGATGCATGACCCTCTGATCCCTCCGCCGCAGGCTCCCGGTGAGCTTCCATCCCTCTCGCTGCCTTGATCAACTCTCGATGGGCTCGCTCCACTTCATGGGTCCTATCTATGGTGAGATCCCATGTTGGTGAAGCAACTTGTTTGTAAGTGCGGCCATCTCTGAGGGAAGATGGAGGTGTGGGGGACATGATGGGAGTGAGTTCCGTCTCTGTTTCTGCACGCTTGTCGAGTACAAAGCGGATGAGATGGGACTCCTCATAGGAGAAGACTTTTGCGAATCTTGGCATTAAGAAGATGTCGCCGCTCCTGATCAGTACCCTAGCCGATACGATCTCCGAGCGGCGAACGGTCTTCTCGTCGACGTCTTCCACTGAGCTGAACCGGAGAATATCTCTTGCAAAGCCTCCTTTTTCCAAAAATGTAAGGGTACATTATGAATCCATATCCAATATCTCTCCCCCTGAGGTCGTTCTGCACCGAAGCTCGGTGACCAAGCTTTGAACTCCATCTTGAAATGCCCAAAGTCCACCGTTTCCATTCTGGTGACCTCAATCATCTTCTGTGGCAAGAGGAATGATATGAGGAACTGGAGGTGACACATTTTCTTAACAACCCAATCTCGGTGTGCCTTTATTAGCCACCTCGCGTTTAAAGCTTGAAGAAGATGGGTCTCTGACGACCGTCTTGATCTCACCCGTGCCACTGCGCACCATTGGCTTAGCCACTTTTCCTCATTCTTTATCGTGGCAAGGCTGTTTGTAAGCTTGATCGTTGCTGGGTTGTCAGGCGACCTGCCCCTGCACACCTGCCGCTCGTCATCATTGTTGGAAGTGATAACATTTGTGCAATTGTATGACAAGTGACCCCATATCATACACCTCAGGCACTGCATTTCTTTGGTGCACTCTGTCCGGTAGTGTCCCAACTCTCCGCAGTTGAAGCACGGCACCGGTTTGTGCTTTCCTTTTTTCTAGTTTTTCCTGTTATCCAGTAGGTTTGGGGTTGGAGAGTTGGTTTTTCTTTTTTCCTTTAATTTCTTGCCATCTCTCCGATGATTCCCCAATCCGAGCGAGGTCCTCCCTCTCCTTAGATTCATCATTTGGACCTCTCTGTTGGGCCCATACAACGATGGACTTTAGAGGGTCGTGGACCTCCTCCTTTGGCAGTCATTGGTGGGGGTTGTGTAAAAAGGAGGATGCAGGAGGGTGATGCTAGTTTCGACTGTTGGGTTTCGTTGGGGGTGTGGTAGCAGTTAGAGGGAGGTGGTGGTGCGAGGGAGATGTTGGTTGTGGTGGGGTGACTGAGCGGTGGTGTTGTCTTGCATGTTGAATCTGTTCTCTGTGATGATGGGGATGATGCTGAGTTGCACTACGGTGTTGTCTTGCCTGTTGAAGTTGCTCCCTGTCATTGTTTTGTTGTCTCGCCTGTTGAAGTTGTTCTCTGTGGTGATGGGGGTTGTGAGTTGCATTACGGTAGCCCCTTTCTCTTGCATAGCTTGCCCTGTGATTGTACCTGTGTTGCATGTCTGTGCTGTACCGCCGGTCATATAGCTGTCTCTGAGCGTGACGCTGGAACACGGGGGGGTTCTTTTACGCCGGTAATGGTTGGTAGGAGGACCCCCTCTATGGGCCCGTCCTCTCGGCTCCAGCACCTCCAATGGGCGATGATGATCCATGCCTCTCCTCTCTTGCCGATGAAGTGCATTTCGATGTGCCCGCAGAGGGGAGAGTGCGCTTCTGAGCCCAGAGGGTTCACCCTCAGTTTGGTTAGGCCGAAGGTTATGGTTTGGGTTTGGGGAAGAGAGTTGGGGTGTAAGTGTCGGAGGTTCTGAGGATTGAGGAGGTGGATGGGGAGCATCGGAGGTTGGGGGGGAGGTGTAGGGATGGTAGGAGTGTGGCGGACCCTCTCGCTGGGTCCGCACCCACTCAATTCCAACTCCGACGACATGTGGGAATGGAGCCAGAGGTCCGAATAGCAGTTTGGTGGCCAAGGGGAAAGTTGAGTTGTTGCAGATCTTGAAGAAGAAGAGGAGAGGGAAAGTTGGCTTTGGTGGGTAGTCTTACTTAGTTGATGTTGCTGTAGTTGAAGAAGGGAGGAAAGGGGAGGAGGAGCTTTAGCAAAGATGGAGACATGGCAATGGAGAGGGAGGGTGAAGGAGACGGTTCAGCTGTGGTGAAGATGAAGGTTCCGGCGAGAAGATGGTAGTACAGGCACCCATGTTGAAGAAAGAAGAGACTTGCTAGGTTCCGTGTCCCTCCTCACTTGTCCAAGTTAACTATTGGTTTGCAAGGTTAGTATGTCAAAAGCTGCAAGGCATTGCCTCAATACTGCAATGGTTTGAACCGAAGCTTTTGGAATATCTATGTCCATCTTCTGACGGAGACAGACCACAATCAGGTATTAAAATCACATGGAGCACTCAATTTGGGAACTTTCTTATGATCTTGCAACTTGGATGAAGTGGACATCCATAGTGATAGCGTATGCACAATTCTTGAAAATGAAAAAAAAAAAAAACAAAAAAACAAAAAAAAACAAAAAAAAAACAGACATTCAAAGTTTCTTCCTGTCCTTACAAAGTTCTACAAGCTTGGCACGTTACATCATATATGCGATCAAACAGGCTTGGAAAAATCCACACAAAAGTGTGGATGAGCGATGACCACATTGGTCTACTTCAGAGCAGTAGGAGGTTCTTTTCAAAGCACCCAAGTCTAACACGAAGTAACTTATCGGCATCACTAATAGAAATCAAAGCATACTTACATACTTTCCTGCCATCTTGCTTTAGCCTCACAGACTGCAATGTTAGGATCGAGAGAAAAACAACAGAGATAAATTTGAGAAGAAAACAACACAAATATTATTTCTCAATCTCAAAAAATTTACAAAAAAAAAAAACTCTCAATACTTTATAAGCTCTCTGTGGCTATCAATCTCTATTTTTTCTCTTCAGTTAAGTGTGTCTACAAATGAAGAAAATAGTGAGAATTTATAGGAGGGGAAGAGACACCATGCTTTCGAAGAGACACCATGCTTTTGAAAAGACACCATGCTTTGGAAGAGACACCATGCTTTTGAAAAGACACCATGCTTTGGAAGAGACACCATGCTTGCATCAAACGTTGTTATGCATCAGCATGCACCAAACGTTGCATGCATGAGTGCATGCTCTTTTGTGGCGGGACCTACAATTCTCCCCCTCACGCCACATCTGCACCAATCGTCACCTCTCATCCATTCCAGTTATGTCTCTGCATAACTCTAGTTTCTCCCGAGACACAATCTTTGTCAACATGTCTGCTGGATTCTCCTTCGTGTGGATCTTCATCAGTTTCAACAATTATTGATCCATCACCTCGCGTATCCAGTGATAGCGAATATCAATATGTTTTGTTCGGGAATGGTACATTGAATTCTTGCTCAAATCCAGAGCACTCTGACTGTCACAATTTACCTTGTAGTCATTCTGCTTGATCCCGAGTTCTTGTAGAAATCGCTTTAACCACAACATCTCCTTGCCAGCTTCAGTGGCAGCAATGTACTCTGCTTCTGTCGTAGATAGTGCAACGCACTTCTGCAACCTTGACTGCCATGACACAGCTCCCCCTGCAAAAGTGTAGATAAAACCAGAAGTCGATTTTCTACCATCAAGATCTCCGGCCATATCTGCATCTGTATAGCCTTCCAAAACCGGATCAGCTCCCCCATAACACAAACATATCTTTGAAGTACCCTTAAGATACCTGAGAATCCACTTAACAGCCTCCCAATGCTCATTTCCTGGATTGGAGAGAAATCTGCTTGCCACACCCACTGCATGTGCAATATCCGGCCTCGTACACACCATTGCATACATCAGACTTCCAACCGCTGAAGAATAAGGCACAACTTCCATTTCCTCGATCTCTTTCCTGGATGAGGGACACGAACTCTTGCTCAACTTGAAATGATTAGCCAGTGGGATGCTAACTGGCTTGGCACCCTCCATGTTGAATCGCTTGATCACTCGTTCAACATATTTCTCTTGAGATAACCACAATCTTCGGGCCTTTCTGTCTCGAGAGATGTTCATACCTAAAATCTGCTGAGCTGGCCCAAGGTCCTTCATATCAAAGACCTTAGAGAGTTCTATCTTCAGCTGTCTGATCTTCACAGCATCTTGTCCGACGATCAACATGTCATCGACATATAGTAACAGTGCAATGAAATTTCCATCAGGGGACCTTTGAATGTAGACGCATTAATCTGCAGCAGTCCTCTTGTAGCCTTGACTCACCATGAATGAATCAAACTTCTTGTACCATTGCCTTGGTGCTTGCTTGAGGCCATACAAACTCTTCTTCAGCTTACATACGAGATTCTCTTTCTCTGGAACCTCGTATCCCTCTGGCTGCTCCATGTAAATTTCTTCATGCAGATCACCGTGAAGAAATGCAGTCTTCACATCTATTTGTTCAAGCTCCAAGTCTAGGCTAGCTGCTAATCTGAGCATGACTCGGATTGAAGTCATCTTTACAACTGGAGAAAAAATCTCACCAAAATCGATGCCTTTCTTCTGAAGGAATCCTTTGACCACTAGCCGAGCTTTGTGCTTCACCACCTTTCCGCTGCCATCTTTCTTGAGCTTGAATACCCACTTGTTCTTTAGTGCCTTCTTCCCTCCTGGAAGCTTAACCAAATCGTAGGTTTGGTTCTTCTCTAAAGAGTCTATCTCATCCCGCATAGCGTGCAGCCAGTTGTCTTTGTCTGGATGAGACAATGCTTCCTGGAAATTCTCTGGCTCCCCTTCATCAGTAAGAAGAATGTACTCTGATTCTGGATATTTAGTAGACGGAACATGGCCTCTTTCAGATCTACGTAGCTGAGGCTCACTCGTCTCAGGCGGTGTATCATTATCTTGCACTGGTTCTGCAGCTGTGAAAGGTTGCGGCTCCCCAGGCTCATCAATCCCTTCTTCCTCCTCCTCTGGTTCTGCTTCTAGTTCTTGATCAGACACATCATCATCTGCGGCAGCTTGTACTGGTACTGTATCTGGAACAAAGTCCTGAGTACTGACAGGTCTTTCAGCAATTGTAGGCTTTTCAGTGTCCCCATATGTCTGATTTTCATGGAACACCACGTCTCTACTTCTGATGGGCTTCTTCGTCTTTAGATCCCATAGCCTGTATCCAAACTCCTCGTCTCCATAGCCTATGAAAATGCATGGAGTGGTTCTCGCATCGAGCTTCTGCCTGAGCTCCTTTGAGACATGTGCATAAGCCAGACATCCAAATGTCCTCAGGTGAGAGTAGGAGGGGTTTTTGCCGGTCCATTTCTTCTCCGGGATGTTGAAATTCAGCGGGACTGATGGAGATCGATTGATCAAGTAGCAGGCGGTGCGAACAGCTTCTCCCCAAAATGGCTTTGGCAGCTTTGCTGTGCTGAGCATACTTCTGACTCTTTCCATGATTGTTTGGTTCATTCTTTCTGCTACCCCATTGTGTTGCGGGGTACGTGGAACCGTCTTCTCGTGCCGAATGCCCTGACTCTTGCAATAGGCATCAAAACTCCTGGATGTATACTTGCCTCCGTTATCTGAGCGGAGGCACTTCAGCTTCTTCCCCGTTTCACGCTCTACCATGGCATGAAATGTTTTGAAGCTTTCCAAGACCTGATCTTTTGTCTTCAGAAAATACACCCACACCTTCCGAGAAGCATCATCAATAAATGTCAGAAAGTATTTGTTACCGCCTAGCGACTCCACCTCCATGGGACCGCAAACATCAGAATGTATCAGACTAAGCAACTCTGATCTCCTTGTCGAAGAGGAACTAAAAGAGACTTTTCGCTGCTGCAAGGTTGAAGCTCTGCATTCTTGGTAATGGAGATAAGATTTTCCTTCATCAAGGTTGATAAACCTTTCTCACTCATGTGACCGAGTCTCTGGTGCCACAGTTTCTGCGAAGCTTCATGTTCAACAATATTGAGACTCTCCACATTGATCTTCACATGAATCTTGTACAAAGTGCTGCAGAGATGTCCACGAGCGATCACCATTACACCTTTCAGCATCCTCCACGAGCCTTTGCAAAAACGGTTATCATAGCCCTTTTCATCTAGGGCTCTCACCGAAAGAAGATTTTGTCGAAGTTCAGGTACATGGCGAACATCCTGCAGTGTGATTGTGCACCCGGCATCAGTCTGCATCCGAACGTCACCAATTCCGACAATCTTAGCAAAGCTAGAATTTCCCATCCTCACCGAGCCAAAGTCCCCAGCTTTGTACGTCGTGAAGATGTCCTTTCGAGGAGTGGCATGGCAAGATGCTGCAGTATCTACCACCCATTCTACGCCCTGATTCGACACATGGAGGCATGTCTCATCCTCATGAGAGCAAAGAGCCACATCTTCTAGTACTGTGACTTGTGCATCTCCTTCCTTCTTTGGTTGTGACCTTCCCTGACCGCCTTGTTTTTGTAACTTCCAACAATTTCTTTTCATGTGGCCTGGTTTGCCACAGTGATGGCAGTTGTATGCAGGCCTCCTCCCATCACTTGATTTGCCTCTCGATCTGCCTCTGCTTTGGCTCCTGCCTCTCCACCTGCCTCGATCTTCCTCTCGCTGTCTCCCACGGACTTCTGTGACGCAGGCTTGTGCTTCTGTGCCAACGTCCTTTCTCCGAGCTTCCTCATTGAATAGGGCATCCTTAACCATAGACATGGTAAGATTGCCAGTCGAAGCCGAGTTGCTGAGGGAGACCACCAATATCTCCCAACTGTCTGGAAGAGAGCTGAGAAGTAGAAGTGCCTGTAACTCATCTTCAAGTGGTAACTCCACTGAAGATAGCTGATTCACCAGGCTCTGAAACTCGCTGGTGTGTTCTGCTACAGAAGTTCCTCCCTGTAGCTTCAGGTTCACCAACCGTCTCATCAGCAGGGCCTTATTTCGAGCTGTCTTGGCCTGGTACATATCCGCCAGCTTCTTCCAAAGGGCAAAAGCATCCGTTTCCTGGGCAACATGATGGAAGACACTGTGATCGATCCACTGTCGAATCTGACCGATCGTTTTCCTGTTCATCTTCTTCCAGTCCGCCTCATTGGTAGCTTCAGGTCTTTCTCCCTTCTCCTCAATAGGATCAAAGAGATCTTTACAACTTAGGAGATCTTCCATCCGAGGTCTCCAAAGTGTATAGTTGGTGGCAGTAAGCTTGATCATGGCTCCAAATGATGATGATGATATTGATTCCTCCATCGACATCTTGATCTGCAAAGGCTTTTGGCACTCAACAACTCAACCTGGCTCTAATACCACTTGTTAGGATCGAGAGAAAAACAACAGAGATAAATTTGAGAAGAAAACAACACAAATATTATTTCTCAATCTCAAAAGATTTACAAAAAAAAAAACTCTCAATACTTTATAAGCTCTCTGTGGCTATCAATCTCTATTTTTTCTCTTCAGTTGAGTGTGTCTACAAATGAAGAAAATAGTGAGAATTTATAGGAGGGGAAGAGACACCATGCTTTCGAAGAGACACCATGCTTTTGAAAAGACACCATGCTTTGGAAGAGACACCATGCTTTTGAAACGACACCATGCTTTGGAAGAGACACCATGCTTGCATCAAACGTTGTTATGCATCAGCATGCACCAAACGTTGCATGCATGAGTGCATGCTCTTTTGTGGCGGGACCTACATGCAAGCCAGTCAATCTAAAGTTATCCTTCTCGGTCATGAGGGCTAAAGAATTTATGTGATCAAGCTGGATTGGAAACAACCAAATATAGGACCAAAGTGTAGTTAACGGTCCACCATCACATTGGTACACTTCAAGGCAGTGGAGACTCTTTCCAAAAGCGTGAGCTATTAGTTACTAATTCATGGTTTCATGCTGAGGAAACATCCTGCTTTGCCTTACAGACTGGAAGCTAGTCGTATCCTAAGTTACCTCTGCCATGGAAAGCTAAAATACGTGAATAATTTAACAAATTCCACTAATTCTACTATAACTAACCAGACCTAGTACTAATAAAGTTAAAATAAGTTTTAACAAACTCCAACAGTTCTAGCTAGAGACGTTAACCAGATATGGCAATATTTGCCCTCACTTGATTAGATTTAGTAGTATCAATAGACTGGATCCGAGACGGATCAAAACCCAATCTAATTCAAGCTAATCCAACTCACATAGTAGATGGGAAAATATGATTATTCTGCCAACATGATTTGGCTATTAATCCATCACCATATAGAATAACACCAAACCAAAGTTCACCAAACTTGTATTGGGTTTTAGCTATATCAAAATAGAACTCCTCTAACAGCAGCAACATCTCAAATTCAATATGCAGTGCTCATTTTGATGAAGATCAAAGGAGATAATGAGAGCTAAAGGAGATGTACGAAATTTGATTTAGTTGTATCTTCTGAGGATTTGATATAATCTTCCACATTTTTCAAATGCATTTATAAGAGATCTGTTACTAGTATTTGAAAAAGTGATACGATCTCAAGGTAATCATAATCATATATGACCCTGTATTTGTTATTAATTAACTAAACATATTTCGCTTCAATTTAATTTTACTGGCAAACCTAAAATATGTGATCATAGTTAAATTGACAGGAAGCAACCCAACTCAATTTGATCATGATTCTAAGAAGCATGAAGACAGACACAATGACACAGACACAATGTAGTATGACACACCGACACGGGGAAGATTCTGAAAAACTGTGTAACTTATCAATTGTCGTGTTGGATTTGTGTGTCCGATGTGTGTACAACACATTCCGACACAATACGGAATGTTAAAATATAAGTGTAAAACTCTCAACCCTTCCCACAACTTCGAAGTAATGGTCGAGTGGCAGGGTCTTTCACACAAAAATGATGAAAAATGCAAGTTCCAGCTTTTGTCATCATTTTAATCCTATCCAAGGTTACCCTGATGCCTCTAATCCTAAGAAGTACAGACACGGACATGTCAACATAAACATGATGACATTAAAAGTATGCATAGGGAAAACTTGAAAGTATATCAAAATAGTGAGTGTGGTGTCAGATTTGTGTGCCTCATATGTGTTCAACACGGCATGGCTTCCAAATAGAAATGCCCATACTTCATAGCTCTAACCATATCAGAAAAACTTCAATGCATAAATATAAGGTACTAGTATGGTACCACAATGTTAAATCAAAGATCAATGCAGATTAAGGGAAACAAGAAAGAGCAAACAAAACTAGTACTACTCAGTACTCACTATGATCAGTGGCAAAGAAGAAAGAGGTTTGAACCTATTGGAAGTTTGGTGGTGGGTGCACTATTGAGAGGATGTGAAGCATTTGATGAAATGCTTGTTTTGAGGGGTATTGACTGTTTGACCGGTTTTCGTCCGGGCGAGAGAGCCAACATAGATAATAGAGTAATGCTACATCCACTACCAATTTCACTATATTTCTCTTCATTATCTTAGGTGGCACACTCCAATAAGTAGGAAAAGATAGAGTAGGTGGGAGAACTCTCCAATAGGAGTATGCCACCTAAGGTAGTGAACAAAAATGGTAGTGAAATTGGTAGTGGATAAAGCATTACTCTAGATAATATGAATAGTTGGGCCGGGTGTGAATTGGACTCACATGAATTCTGCGGTTAGTTTATTTATTGAGTCCAAATAAGGGCCATTTATTTATCAAGTTCGGATCTGTTGGTCTTAGTCCATTTGGGTTCTTTTAGCTGCATGAAACCCAAGGCTAAACCATAATACCCAATAAAATTCAAATTTCATATAATGGTTGTCGATCTCTTGAAGAACTCGTAAGCTTTGAGGTGAGTAGTTTATACTTATTTTCACATAATACAAGTGGTATCATATTCTGACATCATCTATGCCTAATTCTAATAGAGGTTGTCCATGTAATCGATAAATAGGTTGTTGGGATTGGGGCATCAACCAACGTCCGTTGTCGCAGCGGAACTAAATAGAGCAATGAGGAGGTCAAAGTAGATGAGACTAATAATTTGAGCAAGCAAGTAGATCCACCAATCTAATACAAATACAACGATGACTTATCCCGGTTAGCTTTTGCTTAATCCGTGGAAAAATATAGGGAGATCTGATATTCAACTAGAATAGATTACAAGGAGTTACTGATTCACTCAATACAAGGAATTAAACTCACTCACTAAGAACCATCTTTTTCTCGAGCCCCTCTTTGCAATGGAGAAAATAATCTATGAAGTACTCTACTCTCATATTGGAGGAGTTTACAATATATATAGAAGAATAGAGAGAAACCTAGGTTTAATCTTGATTCTCAGTCGTCCGATATAACCTGAAAAATAAGTAACTGAATAGGAATCGTATGATCTAACTTGGAGTTGAAGATTGGGCTGAAACGACCTAACAAATTGAAGCCCAAAACGAACACAGCACCGCGGTTGATCGACCGTCCAACAAGACCGGTCGACCGTCCTCTTCTCTGCCAAACCCAGTGCAACTGCGGTCAGGTGTGCGGTCGGGTGTGCAGTCGACTGCAACTATGCCTACACTATTTTTGCTCTGTTTTCTTGTACTTACTTCGACGCTTCGATCTCCGTGCTTCATCTTACCTTCTTCTAATCTGAACCACGAGTATTCAAGACACATTCCTAACACACTCCACCTTGGATTGCATACAAGTGCTATCACATGATGTGTTATTCATCTCCAAACTTTAATGAACTCCACTTGCAAAAGACTTGGAACAATAGCTTCTTCTTCTAATTGAAATGATCTCTACCCAATCTCACCAATTCCACTATACCCCTTCAAGGATACACCTTCGTAGATGTACTCACGAAGTTACCAAACTCCGCACGAACTCCACCTACCCTTAGGCATTCTCCACCTTTCGACGATATCCGAACGTCGTAGTCTCGCCTCGATGAATCTAGTTGCGGCAAACTAGCTGAGCTTGCAGAATAATGGAAAAAGGAGCAACACTTGCGCAAGTATTTCAGATTTTCCAAATCTTGTAGAGATTGTTTTGGCTTGGCCCAACCACCCTTATACCCCTAATCACCTTACGAAGACCTTGAAAAACAGACAAAACTCCACCTCGAGCTGTGTACCTACAACCCTGTGCATTAAGAGTTCCCAAGGAAATCAGATTCTGTTTCAGCAGAGGAATATGCAAAATATCCCTTAAAGTGAACATATTTAGACCTGGCATCTTCAACTCAACTGTCCCCTCAACTACTATTTCACAAATCTCCCCAGTTCCCGTTGTCACACAACACCCCGTAGTAGACTTTTAAGTAGAAAACAAGTCCCTCTCGGAGCAAATATGAGAACAACTCCCTGAGTCAAGAAACCAACTAGAATTCAATTCTAAAGAATTTGAAACAAGAAGACACGAATCACCTGAATCAAAGGCACTAACCACATTAGTGGCTGAATTCCCATTCTTTGCGCTCTCTAGATTCTGCAATTTCCAACAGTCTTTCTTGATATGCCTTGACCTCTTGCAATATCGGCAATGGATCGAATCTTTTTGCAAAGCACTTTGTCTTCCCCCTGAAGGACCATCCACTGCTAGACAAATTGGTAAAGGCGATGATTTCTGAGTCTTCTTCTTAAGTTGATTTTCCTTCAATACTTTGATTACACCATCTACCGAAATACTCTCCTTGGCAGATCTACCATGTAGCATGGTAGTGATCAAAGGCTCGTACGAATCCGACAGTGAATATATCAGGTTGAAAGCTTTATCTTCCTCACACACATCTGCATTGATCACCTTAAGTTCAGATAATACCTTATTGAACTCTGTAATGTGGTGTTGGAGATCGGTACCTTCCTTCATAGATAAACGAAACAACTTCCTCTTTCAATGCATCCGATCTAATTACGATGAACCAGAGTAGTCAGCTATGGGTTTTTCCCACAAACTCGCCGCAGCAGTTTCTTTAAAAAGTCTGCACTTGACCTCGTCCGCCAATGATAGCCAGATCAGACTTATGGCTCTTTCACGAATATCTTCCCAACCGTCATCCTTCATGTCAATTGGCTTTTCTTTCTTCTTAACAGTTAACTGCAAATGTTCTTGAACAAGGACATCATACATGTCAGTCTTCCAAAGATTGAAATTGATCTTTCCAGCAAACTGCTTGATCTTCAAAATATTGTGGCCCGTCATCTTAACCAAGGAACTCGGCAATCTGAAGCTCTGATACTAATTATTGGGATTGGGGCGTCAACCAACACCCGCTGTCGCAGCGGAACTAAATATAGCAATGAGGAAGTCGAAGTAGATGAGACAAATCAATTGAGCAAGCAAGTAGATCCACCAATCTAACACAAACACAACGATGACTTATCCCGGTTAGCTTTTTCTTAACTGTGGGGAAATATAGGGAATTCTTATATTCAACTAGAAGAGATTACAAGGAGTTACTAATTCACTCAATGCAAGGAATTAAACTCACTCACCAAGAACTATCTCTCTTTCGAGCCTCTCTTTACAATGGAGAAAATAATTTATGAAGTACTCTACTCTCATATTGGAAGAGTTTACAAAATATATAGAAGAATAGAGAAAAACCTAGGTTTAATCTTGATTCTTAGTCGTCCGATATAACCTGGAAAATAAGTAATTGAATAGGAACCGTACGATCTAACTTGGAGTTGAAGATTGGGCTGAAATGACCTAACAAATCGAGGCCCAAAACGAACACAGCACCACGGTTGGTCGATCGTCCAACAAGACCGGTCGACCGTCCATCTCTCGGTAGTCGGGTGTGCGGTCGAGTGTGCGATCGATCGCAACTTGGGACAGTCGACCGCAACTATGCTTGCACTATTGCTGCTCTATTTTGTTCTACTCTCTTCGACGCTTCGACCTTCATGCTTCATCTTACCTTTTTTTAATCTGAACCACGAGTATTCAAGACACATTCCTGATATAGGTATCAAAGAAGTCCAAGACATCCTTCTGGCGATACTCTTTAGCTAGGGGTGGCAACAGGTCCGAGCCAGCCCGCAGCTCGGATCGGCTTGACCTGTTGCTGGTCCGGGTTTGAACCGAACCAGCTCCGAATGTGGGGCTAGTTTACGCTGCCAAAAAGGGGGGAAAACTGCGGTGGCTCGGCCCGACAAACCCAAAACCAAACCCAAAACCAAACCAACCTTCTATGGTCTTTTTCGGATCGACCCGACCGGGCCAATGGTAACAAGGTTTTAATTTATTTTTTTGAACTTTTTTAAAAAGTTAATTATTGAATTACTTTTGTATCCACTGATGGCTATATACTAGCTGGTTTTTGGGGTAAAATTGGAAATTCAAAAATAAACAAAATCTATAAATACCCCTCATTTCATTCATTTTTTTCACAACTCTTCATATTCATTCACAAAATTAGGCTATTCTCTTGCAATTTGTGAAAGTGATCAGCGCCAATTCTCTCAAGTCTCTCATTCTAGTACTCTCAATCTTGCAAGACCGACTCGATCAACTCGCTCAACTCTCATTTGTCTCTTACACTCATTCGGTATCATTTTAATTGATCAATTTTTATATTATCATTATTCTCTTCTATTCTTCTTTTTAGATTTTACTAGTTCATAATTTGTTGTTTGTGTTTATTTTAAACTTTCTTCTTCTTTTTAGATTTTTGTATTAACATACATACACTAGTTCATAACTTGTTATTGGTGTTTTTTAGTACTCTCTCTTCTTTTTTTCTTTAGATTTTTTTTTATCAACATACATACAGTAGTTCATAATTAATGGAATTAAACCGATTACACGGTAGCGGGCATAGCCAAGAATCCACCCATCCCGTCACATTCCTTTTATTCCACAATTAGATAGCTTTTAGAAATTTTGATAGTATTCTCAATTTTGATAATATTCCCGACACACACATATATAAAGTAATAGTAGAAGACATTGAATCAAAAGACAATGAACAACCCCCTTCTTAATCCCGTAAATATAGAGGACCCACTTCCGAAGTCCACAAATATTTTACTTATGCCCCTTCTCAATCTGATCGTAAAGAATAACTTAAGGTATGTAATAAGTGTAAAACCGCATACAAGTTTAAATTGGGTAGGGGACGTGTACACTTAAGCGACACTTGCATAGATGCCAACCTGAACTATCACAAGACACTCTAACCCAACAAAAGATAAACTCTAAGACCAATCACATAGATAGCCATAGCTATGATCTTGAAACTGTTCGTAGGAAAATGACTAGACTAGTAATTAAGGATGCGTTACCATTTTCCTATGCCGAAAGTAGGAATCTAGAGAGTTTTAACCAAACCGCCCTAAACCCCCATTATAAATGAATTGCTAGGAACGTTGTGAAAGGAGATTGTAGATTAGTCTACGAAGAGACTAAAGATATATTAGTTGCAACATTGACATCGCTAAATTGTAGGGTTTCGTTGACATCCGATGGTTGGGTAGGCGTTAATGATGTACCAATGATTTGTGTAACTTGTCATTGGATATGTACCGATTGGTTACTTCAAAAGAGGATTATTTCATTTGGATTTGTTAGGTATCCACATAAGGGTGGGATTATTGCGACACAAATCATGGATGCATGCAATAAATTTGGTATTTTTAATAAAATTTTTGCTATTGGTTTGATACTGTGGCGTAGCCAGGATTTTCATTAACGGGGTGCAACACTTACTTTAAAAATATATATATAATAAACACATTTGTAATCCTCAAAATATCGTATATTAATACCAAATGTCATAAACTATTATAATCACTAAATATCCGTTTTCTTTAGCAATAAAACCCTTCGAGACTTCATATTCTGAAAATATTGAATGATATCTTCATTGTCAATGGTATCCAATACATCTCGTTCAATATATGCGACCAAAAACTTGAATAGTGTAGTATTTTTCATTATGAAATTATGTCCAATTTCAACAAATCAATGTCAAGATGAGTATTTGGTCCAATTTCATTGTCAATGACATCCAATACGTCTCGGTCAAATTTTAAGCGCATAATGTTTTAGTCAGGGAATCTCAAGATGAGTATTAACATCTAAATGCTTCATACATGAAAAGAAATCAACATTATAATTTTATAAATATACTAATACAGCACGATAATTAAGAAAAATAGAACCAAATATGTACATGTTTGGCTGTTTTGATAGTAGAGAGTGAAGGCCACAAAAACAAGCTCTTCGAGTTCGACCTGCATTAAAAAGAGAAAAAGGGATTGGATTGGATCAATTTCTTTGATCTTCGATTAATTTCAAATTGAAGAAAGGAAAACAAGCTCACTTTATGAAGATTTCAGCATCGATTGTGTCGGGATTCAAATTTTTAGGATTAGGGTTTGGTTTGGGGAAAAAAGGGACAATTAGAAGATAGAATGGGAATGGGAGAAAAAAAAAGAGAAAAAGGGTCAAGAGAGAGTCAAATGAGCTTCTGGGCTAATTTTTTTAAACATATATTTCAAACTTTACATATAACCCCTTCATAAATTTTTATTTAATATATTTGTATATATAATGATTTTTTTTCTTCAAATCTCAGGGGGCGCAGCCGCACCCCCTCAGGACCGCATGGCTACGGCCCTGATTTGATAATGCCTCTAATAATATTAGGGCAATTTCTACAATAAAGATTTTGCTAAATCCTATAGAACCCGATATATTTCATGTTACATATGTGTGTCATATTCTCATCCTTTGTGTCCAAGATGTACTAAAGTACGGTAATTATAAGATTAGTGCAATGAGAGATCATGTTAATTTTATTACTTTGAGTGGTCCTACATATCAATCTTTTCATGATTTGTGTAAGCTTAGAAAAAATACGTTTAAACATTTTCCTAAAGATGTTAGATACCGTGGGAATTCGACATATGAATTTCTAAGTGTTTCTACTCATTATAGACATGGTTTAAAAGAATTTGGTGTTGCAATGGGTATGGAAGATTGTAGATTAGATGATGAATTTTGCCTGTTTTATGATAGTTTGTTGAAAACCTTAGAACCTTTTAATGATGCAACTTGCAATTTTCAAAATATTATTCATCTGCTTCTAGTGGTATTTTACTTACAATAGTTACTATGATGACTGCTATTAAAGATTTGATAAGTGACACATTTATTGGAACAATAGTTTATGTTGCTTATCTAAATTTATGAAATATTTTTATCATATTCCAATGTTGTATTGTGTGCCTAGTGTAATGAATATCGTCATTAAGTTAGAGGTTACGAAGAATTTAATTGAAACTTTTTATTCATATGCTCCCCACGTCGAATTAGAAGGCTATGATCATGCTAAATTTACTAGAGAATTTGAAACTATATTGAATAATTTGTTGGGGTTTGTGGATCCAAATACACGATAATGAGGTTGAAGAAGACAGACGAGAAGAAGAGTCGAAGTGGGAGCAAACAGGTCAAGAGCAGTCTGAAGCAACAGGCAAAGTTACGGTCGACCGCAACCCCGACCGCACCCCCGACCGACTATGTACAGGCAATGCACGGTCGACCACACAGTCGATCGTCTCTCTCTCTCTGTTGCAACCCTGTACACTTGAAGGAATGACTGGTCGACCGCGCAGTCAACCGACCCACTCTCTGTTAGATCCTGTACAGTTGAAGGCATGAATCAGTGGACCGTCCATAAGTTGCGGTCGACCGTCGCTGCACTGATTGATGAGCGACTGAGATTAGAAGTTGCGAAAACCTATATATATTGTATTGTGTACGATTTTAGGGTAGGGTTAAAAGAAAAGAAAGATCTATCAGCTGTCAGAAAGAAAGAGGGAGATAAAGAGAAACCTTATACCTTGGTGGTGAGTTATTGAGAGATTTGTAAACTTGTTCTTCATATTTCTATTGGAAATCGCAGGAGTGCCTTTGCATGGGGAAGTAGCCATTGCATTGGGTGAACCTCGAAAAAATATCGTGTGTTCTTGTGTGTTGCTTTTGGTTGATTTTTGTTCTCTTACTTTTGATTTTATTTTTCTTACATCTCGTTGGTTAGTTATTCCACAGTTAAAACTCAACAAAGTGGTATCAGAGCACCAGGTTAGTAGCATTGATTGAGATGTGGGACAAGAGTAGAGTTAAGGAGTTCAATGGAACAGATTTCTAAATGTGGAAGATCCAAATGATTGTGTATCTCCGACAGAAGGATCTAGATGATGCATTTTTTTATTTGAAGCCAGAAGGGGCGGAGGTCGATCCGGTTGCATTGGCCGCTTAGAATAAATTGGATCAGAAAGCACTATGACAGATTCAGTTGTCGCTGTGTAGGAAGTCGCTATTTCACATTGAGAAGGCAAAAACCGCGAAGGAGGCAATGAGAATCTTGAAAGATATGTTTGAGAGACCGAATGCAGCGAACTAGATCCTACACCTAAAGAAGTTGGCGAACTTGAAGTTGTCGGAAAGGGGTTCGGTTGCAGAGCACATCAACAATTTCTCTATGGTTTACAATCAGATGGAATTGTCAGGTTTAAAGTTTGAGGAAAAGGCATAATCATTGTTGTTGCTATCCAGCCTTCCCGATAGTTACGGCATAATAAAGCAGACAGTTACAAGCACCATGACTGATACGACAACTCTAAAGGATGTTATAAGCAGCATCATGAATGAGGATGCAAGAAGGAAGAGACATGGAGAGACTTCGGTGTCATATCCTAACAATGTCACACTGTCACCATAGAAGTAATAATAGAGAAATGTCGTAAAGCAGAAATCACAGGTCAAAGTCAAGAACCGGACATCGCAAAGGTGAGTGTTAGTACTGCAAGAAGTTGGGACAAATGAGAGACCAATGTGAGGAGTATAAGAAAGTACAAGAAGGGTCACATGTAGCCAATGTGGTAAGTATTGAACCCCGTCTAGATGAATTATGTTTATCTGCTGGATTTAATATTATGCAAGATGATTGGTGTATAGACTCAGATGCTTCTTATCATTGTACACCCATGAAGGATGTTTTTTGAGGATTACAGGATAGGTTATTTTGGTGTAGTTTCAGTTGGCAATGGAAAAATATGTCCAGTCGTACACAGTGAGAGTGAAGGCTCGCAATGGTGGGCAATTGGTCTTGAATGACACAAAACATATTCCAAATTTGAAGAAGAATTTAATCTTAACCAGCAAACTAGACAAAGAAGGACTCACAACAACTTTTGGACATGGAGAATGGAAGGCGACTACAGGTGCCAGGTTAGTGGTAAAAAAAGTGTGGTGACACGTTGTACTTACTTAGAGAACGTGATTCAAGTGATATCATTGCTATAACATCAGCAGGTAGTTCATCTTCAGTTCTATGACATGTCAGGTTGGGGCACCTTAGTGAAAAGGGTGTCAAGCAATTTTATTTTAGGGATCTTTTGTTGAAGCTTAAGAAGGTTGAGATAAATTTATGTGAGAACTGTGTGATGGGCAAACAGAAGACAGTTAGCTTTCAGTTGAGTAGGCATGAGAAGAAGCTTGGAAAGCTAGAGTTGATACATACAGATGTGTGGGGTCTAGCTCAGGAATTCTCTTATGGTGGTAAGAGATACTTCATTACATTCATTAATGATGCTACAAGGAAAGTTTGGGTTCATGCAATTCGTGAGAAATCAGAGGTGTTTGATGCATTCAAAGCTTGGAAGGCCAGAGTTGAGAATGAGACGGGTTGCAAAATATAAGCATTAAAGTACGACAATGGAGGTGAGTATACAAGTAAAGAGTTTGTTGACTATCTGGCAAATAAAGGTATCAAAGGAATCAGGATAGTTCCTAAGACTCTATAGGAGAATGGTGTAGCAGAAAGAATGAACCGCACGATACTCAGAAGGACGAGATGCATGCGACTTCATGCAGGTTTTCCGGTCCATCTTTGGGCCGCTATAGTGGATACATTAGTGTACTTGATTATCCGTTGCATGTCTAGTAACCGATGGGGCCATTCCGCAAAAACTATGGTCAGGTAAACCTGTCAATTATTCGCATTTGAAGTTTTTGGTTGTATTGCATATTCACTAATAGACAGGGAAGAAAAAAAAGAAACTGGATTCTAAATCCAGAAAGTGTGTATTCATTGGCTATGCTGGCAATCAGTTAGGTTACAGACTTTGAGACTATGTGGATAACAATGTCATTCGCAGTAAGAATGTAGTGTTCAATGAAGATGTCTTGTACAAAGATAGACACGCAGGACAAGAAAGTACAACCAGTTCAGAGTCAGAGTGTGGTTCAGACTCAGATACTGATTCAGATTCAGATTCTGAAGGTGGTCCTAGTAGTGGAAGCCCTATAGTGAAGCAGGTACATGTACCACAGGTAGCACAGGAGGCTCATGGTGAGCTTATTGGGAATGAGCAAGTTATCCAAGACGAACAAGTACAGCTAGACCAGTTCTTGGAACTTGAAACGGTCAGTGAACCGGTACCTATATTGAGGAGATGACACGAGAGAGAATGCAAACTAAGATATTTGATCCATCAGCTAGTATTGTTCACGAGCATGTTCTGCACACGGATTTAGGAGAGCCAGAGACTCATGAGGAGGCATTGAAGGATGAGGCTCAAATTCAGTGGGAGTTATACATGAGAAACGAGATGAACTCCTTGGAACAGAACAAAACTTGGGAGTTGACCAAGTTACCTGCAGAAAAATGGACTCTTATGAATAAGGATGAGGCAGATGGCAGTAAGAGGTACAAGGTGAGACTTTTTGTAAAAGAATTATCTTAAAAAGAAGGTGTTGATTACAGTGAGATCTTTGCACCGGTTGTGAAGATGACTTCAATCAGGGTTCTGCTTAGTATTGCGGCAGTTGAAGACTTACACTTAGAGCAGTTGGATGTGAAAATAGTATTTCTCCATGGTAATTTCGAAGAAGAGCTGTACATGAAACAACCCACAGGTTTTGAAGCTAAAGGAAAAGAAGACATGGTGTGTCGACTAAAAAAGAGTCTTTATGGGCTAAAACAACCACCACAGAAATGACACTTGAAGTTTGATTACTTTATGAAAGGAAAAGGTTTCAATAGATGCGAAATAGATCATTGTGTGTATGTTCGTAGATATTGTTGGAGAAATCTACTCCCAACTCGTAGTGCTAATAGCGGAAGTGCACCACAAGCAATAGAAACTCCCAAGAAATAGATGAGCCAAGAACAAGCGACCACAATATATGGATCTCACAAGATCACAATCAACATGTAGAGATAACCAATACTTCTTATTCCCAAAGAAATACAAAGATTACAAAAGAGATTACAACTCTCAATCTCTCTCTCTCACGTTTGAAACACTCGGCATAATCTCTCTTGAAGTTGAATAATGATCAGATCTATTCAGATTGATTAGATTGCTAAACCCTAGAGTTTACGGTCATAAATATGACCCCCAAGTAAACCCTAAAAGATACACTCAAATCTAACAAATTGGGTCTCTATCCCGTAAGCCTAAAAGAACAACTCAGCGTCGGTTCGACCGCACCCCAAGCTGGTCGACCGCATCGTGTTGATCCAGACCCGATGGCTGATCGATCGACCGCATCTCCCAGACCGGTCGACTGTCCCCTCCTCTGTTGGATGCCTACACTCGAAGAACTCCCAGTCGACTGGGTCGGTCGACCGCACCTCTAGCCGGTCGACCGCAACCTTCTAGACTTCTCTTCTTCTACTTGCTGCTTGTCTTCCCTTGCTTTTTTGTCTTCTCCTCTTCTCCAACTTCAAGTACCCCGTGCCTACGTGTATTTAAGGCCACAACTCCTAACAATCTCCCACTTGGACCAAATACACCATGCTTCAAAGTTATTGCAATCTTTCCTCGCATTATCTGTGCCATCTCCCACTTTCATGGAAGACCCAAGTACTCTCCACTCTCATGAAAAGTACCTCCGCCACTCCACCACGTGGAGTGCATCAATCACCCCTAATCGCCTCATGAAGGATGTGCTCCACCAATCGCATAGAGCGCGAATACCGAAGAAACAACCTCCCGTGTCGAATTCCGTGTTATGAGACTCCCCAACTCGCAAGATCTCTATCAACACCGGACATGGTTCAAAGCCTCTCAATGCACCCTTTACACTAGAAACCTCTGTGGATGACACCTCCACAAACTCTGCAGACTATTCAACCCCTATAGTCCCAATTCGGTTACCCTCATCGACATCACCCTGCATATCAATACCAGTACTCTCTATCACACAAGAGCGACTTGAAGCTTCAACTGCCAATTCGCAAAGTACCCTCACCGCAGCAACGTCTTGCCCACTAGGATCACTTCCATGGCCAGCAGCTCCCACTAAGTTAGTAGCATTCCCTCCACAACTGAAAGAACTCGGTTGCACCTCACACAACCTACTACTCGATTCCGGCTGAGTGTCAACTATAGGAGAAATACCCCTCACGTCTCTAAGCAAATACAGCGTTCCCTCATGCTTCCCTTTTGCAATCACCCTTGAACCTGCAGCTATGCACCACTCTTCACTACCAATTGTAGTAACAATCCCTCTTTGTCTAGCCTTCCAATCGAGATAAGATTTTCCTTCAAGTCGGGAACATGCCTTGTCTCCCGCAAGACAACACTTTGATCATCAATGGTATTTACGCGAACAGTACCAACCCCACGTACAGGACATCGGTGACCATTCCCCACGATCACAACTCCAAAAGAACCCTCCTCGTAGTCATCAAACACCTCTCTCCTCGGAGTGCAATGAAAAGAAGCTCCCGAATCAATACACCAATCTTGAGTGCCCAACTCCTCCCAAGCTGATAAGCATTGATTCTCAACAAGCCCCACTTGAGCTTCCTTTGGAGTATCTCTCTTTGGTTTCTCCTGCTTCTTCTTCATATAAGCCTTACAACTGCGCATCATGTGACCCTTCTTGTGACAATACCAGCACTCAGGCCCATGTCCCCCATCGCTGTCATCAGACCCACTCTCAGATGAACTATTATGATCCTTTTTTCTTCGACTGCTCTTAGATCTCCCACATCTCTTCTCAACATACATAGCAGAATCTCTAGAAGATGATGATGGATATTCCCCATTTCTCACCATTCTCACCTCCTCGTTCAGAATACTACTCACCACATTCTGTAGAGTCGTCCAATCTGTCATAGTGCCTATAATAGTCTGTTCCACCATACTATAACTATCGGGTAAAGTAGATAAAAGTAACAATGATTGCCCTCTCTCTGAAAACTTCAAACCTGCAGCTTCTATCTAGTTGTAAACTATACAGTAATTGTTCACATGCTCTGCTACTGAACCCCCTTCCTTCAACTTCATATTAACCAATTTCTTCAGATAAAGAATTTGATTAGATGTCGACAGTTTCTCATACATATCCGTGAGAATCTCTATAGCCTCCTTTGTGGTCTTTGCCTTTGAGATATGAAATAATGCCTTTCTCCTCAGTCCTAACTGAATCTGTCCCAGCGCCTTCTGATCCAAATGATTCCACTCTGCCAAGACCTCCGCATCCTTGTCAGCACGTACCGGCTTCTCATCAAACAATGGTCCATCAAGATCTTTCTGATGAAAATACGCTATCATCTGAATCTTCCACATTGCAAAGTCACGCCCATCGAATCTCTCGATCTTTATCTTGTTATCGACCATCTCGAACCAACTGCTCTGATACCATTTGTCGGAGAAATCTACTCCCAACTCGTAGTGCTAATAGCGGAAGTACACCACAAGCAATAGAAACTCCCAAGAAATAGATGAAACAAGAACAAGCCACCACAATATATGGATCTCATAAGAACACAATCAATATGTAGAGATAACCAATACTTCTTATTCCCAAAGAAATACAAAGATTACAAAAGAGATTACAAATCTCAATCTCTCACTCTCTTACCTTTGAAACACTCGGCACAATCTCTCTTGAAGTTGAATAATGATCAGATCTATTCAGATTGATTAGATTGCTAAACCCTAGAGTTTACGGCCATAAATATAGCCCCCAAGTAAACCTTGAAAGATATACACAAATCTAGCAAATTGGGCATTTATCCCGCAATCCCAAAAGAACAACTCAGGATCGGTGTTGGTCGAATGCACCCCAAGCCGGTCGACCGCATCGTGCAGATCCAGATCCGAGGCTAACCGGTCAACCGCATCTCCCAGACCGGTCGACTGTCCCCTCCTCTGTTGGATGCCTACACTTGAAGAACTCCCACTCGACTGGGTCAGTCGACCGCAACCCTACAGACTTCTCTTCTTCTACTTGCTGCTTATCTTCCTTTGCTTCTTTGTATTTTCCTCTTCTTCTCCAACTTCAAGTACCCCATGCCTATGTGTATCTGAGGCCACAATTCCTAACAGATCATTGTGTGTATGTTCGTAGATATGAGGACAATGATATAGTTATCTTGGCGATGTATGTGTACGACATGTTGTTAGCAGGTTCATATATGGAGAAGATCAAGAAAGTGAAGAAGATGCTAGCTTCGGAGTTTTCTATGAAGGACTTGGGTGAAGCAAAGCAAATCCTCGACATGAAGATTAGTAGAGACAGGAAATGCAAGAAGCTTTGGTTATCTCAAGTGAACTATGTGAAGAAGGTGTTGAAGAGATTCAATATGGATAGCGCGAGGCCAGTCACTTGTCCCTTGGCTGCCCACTTCAAGTTATCGATGAACTTGTGTCCTAAAATGGAGGCAGAGATGGAGGAAATGGCTGATATTCCTTATGCCTCAGCCGTTGGGATTATGATGTATGTGATGGTATCTACAAGACCAGACATCGCACAAGCAGTGGGAGTTGCCAGCCATTGTCACATGAACAATCCAGGTAAACAACATGGGATGCAGTCTAGTGGATTCTTAGATATCTAGCAGGTGCTTCAAATTTTTCTTTGTTTTGGGAGATATTCCTTGCATATACATGGTTATGTAGATGTGGATTTTTGAGCGATCGTGACGGTTGCAGAAGTACTACAGGGTATATATTTACAGTTGGAGGAACAACTATCAGTTGGGTTTCACTGTAACACCCCGTAATTTTCAAAGAGTATAATATATATAGATATATATGGAGATATGGCTGTTGCCTATAGGGATTCCTATAGGAGGTTTTGTATGGAAAATATTATTGGAGAGGGGGGCTCATTCGTGAAGGAGCCAGCAACAGCAGCACTGTGTGCTTGCTGAGGTGATGGCATCACCTAGGGGTGATGTGGCTTCGGTGGGGCCCAGGAGCACATGAGTGCTCTGCTACCCTCTGGCTGATGTGGCGCCCAAGGCTTGGGGCCCACGTTGACTACTGTTTCTCTCGGAGAGAGAACGGTAGAGAAATGTGATAAATTAGTCCCATATCAGGATTTGACAAAGAATAGAATAATAATAAATATTATTGCCTATGATCAAGAGTCACCAATTCGGTTAACCACCTTTTGAGAGGCAGCCTGTGATGGGCAGTTGTACTACATAGTATCTAATTTGTCTTCTAAATTGTATAAATTGTCCGAGCTCGGGGCAGGGGCATTACAAATGGTATCAGAGCCGACTTTCGACACCGAGTGTGGGTAAGAGTGGGTGAGATGTATGCCTGAGATGGAGCTAACAGATGTATGGGTAAGTATGCCTAAGAGGGAGCGTGTGCAGCAGAATCAGGGTACTGTGCAGCTAGCAGAATCAGGGTACTCCACTCCACATCAGCTAGAAAGGAAATCCTGTACTAGGTTGTGCATGCCCCGTGCTCAGCAAGGATGCTGATTTCTGAAGAGGGGGGGGTGTAACACCCCGTAATTTTTAAAGAGTATTATATATATAGATATATATATGGAGATGTGGCTGTTGCCTATAGGGATTCCTATAGGAGGGTTTGTATGGAAAATATTATTGGAGAGGGGGGCCCACCCGTGAAGGAGCCAGCAACAACAGCACTGTGTGCTTTCTGAGGTGATGGCGTCACCTAGCGGTGACGTGGCTTCGGTGGGGCCCAGGAGCACATGAGTGCTCTGCTACCCTCTGGCTGACGTGGTGCATAAGGCTTGGGGCCCACGTTGACTGCTGTTTCTCTCGAAGAGAGAACGGTAGAGAAATGTGATAAATTAGTCCCATATCAGGATTTGACAAAGAATAAAATAATAATAAATATAATTGCCTATGATAAAGTGTCACCAATTTGATTAACCACCTTTTGAGAGGCAGCCTGTGGTGGGCAGTTGTACTACAAAGTATCTAATTTGTCTTCTAAATTGTATAAATTTTCCGAGCCCGGGACAGGGGCGTTACATTCACATTACAAAAGATTGTAGCACAGTCAACCACGGAGTCAGAGTATATGGCACTTACAGAAACAACGAAAGACATGTTGTGGATTTCGGAGCTTATGAAACAATTGGACAAAGAGCAACTCATATGTGAGCAATGGTGTGACAGTCAAAGTGCAGTTTTCTTGGCAAAAAACTCGGCATATCACTCTGCGGTTGAGAAGAAATGGTTGAATTTATTTAAGATTCTTGGCTTTAAGAATCCGGTGGACATGCTCACAAAGGTAGTGGATAGCATGAAACATCAGTTCTGCTATACTTCTATTGGATTGTCTCCAAGTTAATTGATGAGGAGACTCGCAGAGGCCTAGACTAGGCCAATGGAAGAATGAAGAACATGTTAGAGACTTCGTGTATATGTCCTTAAGTGGGAGATTGTTGGGGTTTGTGGATCCAAATACACGATAATGGGGTTGAAGAAGATAGACAACAAGAAGAGTCGAAGTGGGAGCAAACAGGTCAAGAGTAGTCTGAAGCTACAGGCAGAGTTGCGGTCGACCGCAACCCCGACTGCAACCCCGACCGACTTTGTATAGGTAATGCACGGTTGACTACGCATTCGACCGTCTCACTCTCTGTTTCAATTCTGTACACTTGAAGGAATGACTGGTCGACCGCGCAGTTGATTGACCCACTCTCTATTAGATCCTGTATAGTCGAAGGCATGAACTGGTCTACCGTCCATGAGTTGCGGTCGACCTTCACGGCACTGATTGATGAGCAGCTAAGATTAGAAGTTGTGAAAACCTATATATATTGTATTGTGTACGATTTTAGTGTAGGGTGAAAAGAAAAGAAAGATCTATCAACCGTCAGAGAGAGAGAGAGAGAGGGAGGGAGATAGATAGAGAGAAACCCTCCACCTTGGTGGTGAGTTTTTGAGAGATTTGTAACCTTGTTATTCATATTTCTAGTGGAAATACAGGAGTGTCTCTGCGTGGGAAAATAGCCATTGCATTGGATGAACCTCGAAAAAATCTCGTGTGTTCATGTGTGTTGCTTTTGATTTTATTGTTCTTGCATCTTGTTTGTGGGTTATTCCGCAGTTAAAACTCAACATAATTTGTATGATATTTATGATAGACTTAATGCATCTAGTACTACTCAATCACAACATGTGACTTCATCATCTTCTTCCATATCCAAATGTAAGGGTCTTGCATTTGCAACAAGTGGTGCATTGAATCTTATAAAACCGGAAAAAACATAGAAAAATGCACCTAATGAGTTGAATTGGTATAATGCACAACCTCCCATCGATGAGATAATTGATGTGTTATCATTTTGGAAACACAATGAAACTACATTTCCTATTTTTTCTCGTATGACTAAAGATTTGCTAACTCCCCTGGTATCAACTGTTGCATCAGAAAGTGCTTTCTCTCTTGGTGGCAGGATTATGAGTCTAAATAGGAATTACTTCCTATCGAAGAATTTGGAGATGCTCGTATGCACTGAAGAGTGAATGAAACAGAAGAAAGGACTCAAGATTTACTCCAAATTGAACTAAACAGATCAAGTAGTGACAAATGAAGATTGCAGACCAAACGAATCAAGTGAAATAATAGGGGAATTTAGGGTGATGAGATTCTAGATTTAGGTCAAGTAAAAGTGCACGACAGTAGTCCAATGCCTTCTCTTCAGTCTATCTCTAGACGATCTCGAACTCTAAACATCCCCTCAACTTGTAATATTAAACTCTATCATTTTGTATGAATTATTGAAACTTTATTTGATTCTATTTTTAACTTTGTAATTCATTTCCAAAAAATAATATATGAATCTTTCCCTTTATTCTATATGGTCTTTAAATTATTGTCTCTATTTTTTTCTCTTTTTTTCTCTATTAAAAACAAAAATAAAAAAATTCCAAACCCACCTCGGCCCTAACTTCAAGGGTTAGGGTTCAGGTTCGAGCTAGGGTGTTACAAACATCGACCCGGCCCTGCTAACTGGCACTGGCCTGGTGGGCTACGACGGGGCCCGGCCCCGTTGCCACTCCTACCTTTTGCCACTAATCTGGCTTTATATTTGTCAATGGAACCATCTATTTCATCTTCCTCTTGAAAATTTATTCACATCCAATTGGTTTATGTCCTAGTGGAAGGTCAACCAATTTCCAAGTGTGGTTGCTTAGAATCGATTCAATCTCACTATTGATAGCTTCTTTCGATTAGGAAAACTCTGAGGATGAGATTGCCTCTTTGAAAGTCTGAGGTTCAGCCTCTAATGTGTAGGTTAGAACGTGTGGACCAAAAGACTTAGATGTTTTACTCCTTACACTCCTTGATTTTGTTTCATCATTTTCATGACGAGTTTCATCATGTTTCTCAGTTGACACTTCTCTTGTTATTTTGAAAGCAGAATTTTCATTATTTCTTTTTAGTGGAAACACATCTTCAAAGAATATGGCATCTCTTGATTCAAAGATTGTGTTTACACTGATGTCACTTACTTCAGAATTAAAGACTAAAAATCTATAAGTACTACTATTTTCGGCATGGCCTAAAAAATAACAATCTACAGTTTTTTGTCCAAGTTTGGTTATCTTAGGAAGAGAAACCAAGACGTTTGCCAAACACCCCTACACTTTGAGGTATTTGTAGTTAGACAAATGTCATTTCCATAACTCATATGGAATTGAGTCAGTTTTCTTGTGTGGAACCCTGTTTAGTATGTCATTAGACATATACAAGCCTACAAAGCATCCCCCCCAAAAGTTTGTAGGTAGACCAAAAGTTATAAGCATTACATTAATCATATCTTTTAATGTTCTGTTCTTTTGTTCTGCAACTTCATTTTGCTTAGGTGAGTATGGAGTTGTTGTTTGGTGGATTATCTCATACTTTGCACACAATTGTTTAAACGATTACTCATATTCCAATCTCGATCAGACCTCAATATCTTGACTTCTTTGTTAAGCTGCTTTTCTACTTCAGCCTTATATTTTGTGAATGTTGCAATTGTTTCGTCCTTACTACTTAGTAAATACACATAGCAATACAGTACAATTATCGATAAACATGATAAAATACATTTTCCCATATTTCGTTGGTAAGGACTTAAAATCACATAAATCAGTATGAATTAAGCCTAAGGCTCAGTACTCCGGCCCACCGTGTTGAATGGTTTCTTGGCCATTTTTGCTTCTACACAAGTCTCACACTTTGTGATTTTTGTCAACTTTAAATTTTGGAATTGAACCTAAATTTGCAACTTTTTTTCATCTAACAAAAAATTATGTGCCTTGATCTATCATGTCATAAAAGTGTTTCCAGCTCAAGCAAATAAAAAACTGAACTTTTATTAATAAGTGAATCAGAGTACATTGAATTTTTACCGACTACGGCTACATTAATCTTAAATAACACATTCATATGACATGGTTATACAATAACCATCGAATTCATTTTGTAAAAGAATTGAATATTTGACATCTTTTATGCATATACACCTTTTAACATAAATACTATTCTCGCTTCTGAAATTACCTTTAGAAATTGCAGATGATACCTATATTGATTATTCTTTTTACTCAGATGCAATTATAATTATAATTATTCCTTCCTTTTGATATATCAAATCTAGAAATTGTCAACATTATTATTTGAGAATTTTGATGTTATTACTCATTGATTAAATCCTTTTGGTATATTTGGATAATGATTTTTTTATGTTTTTGGCATTTTTTGACGTACCACCTGCATTTTGTTGCCCCTTGTCACTCCTCACTTCTTAAAATATAGAAATACAGACACGCAATTAAGGACCAGCAAATGATATAAGTATACAAACTCATATCATTCATAAGCTGTACAATGCCAGTAAGCTCAACAATACAATAATAATCACATGAACAAGAAATAATATAATAACCAATATCTGGGATACAAGAACTTACAATAAACTCGAGAATATACACACAATAAATAGTTCGCCAAGTTCCTTCGGTATCCCATCGTTGTACCTATATAACTTTAAGAAGAAAAAATGGATGGTACCCGTTAGAGAAAGCTTCGGGCACAAATATTAGCAAACAGTGAAACAAAGAAGCATGATATAACAAGAAACAAGAAATGTGAATAAGAAACAATATGGTTGAGTCCGACACAAGTAAGAATTGTAAACTTTTAAGCGGGAAACAGGAAAACATATAAACGGGCTTCAATGTATAATCAATCGGTAACAAGAAATCATGTAACAGGAAACATGTCATGTAAACGGAAATCATGCAAACTTGTAAACAAGAATCATATAACTTATAAACAGAAATCATATAACTTGTAAACGGGAATAATGTAACTTGCAAACTTGTAAACGGAAATTCAGTAAACATGTAAACATAAAACATGCACGTGCTCAGTGTTAATCTTAAGTCTATCAATCTTTTATCAATCTTATCTAATGCACGCAATCCTGCATCCCATACCACAGGTTCAGGTGCATACAATCAAGTAAGGTTTAGACTCTAGTGTGAATTCTACAGGATCATGTACTCAGGTCTTGCAGTGACATTAACATGAATCATATCATATAAAAGGGACATGTAACAGGAAATCATGTAATCATGCAATGAATTCTAGAGGTGGCCCCCGTCGGTTCTACGACGTGACCCCCGTCGGTTCTACGACGTGACACTTAATTCTACGTGACACTTAGCTCCATATGACACTTAGTTCTATGTGACACTTATATATCTTGTAAACAAGAAAAATGCAACATGTAAACAGGAATCACTATTATAAGAAACACGGGCCTCCTTCTGAGTATACTCTCCTATATTGTCCATTATGAGATCTTTCCCTTTATTACCCTGGCTTGTTTTTCTTTTACAATAATTAAATATGAACATGCAACAATGAGAACAGGTATCAGGGCAGGATCAAGTAGGTATCAAGGGCTATGCAATACATGTAATATATTTCAGTTCATAAAATGCAAGAACAAACGTATTTATATTTAAAAAGGCAAAAACAGAAGTACCCCCCTCCTCCTAACATTTAACGTGAATACAACATGCCCATTTAACGTTTAAAAAATTACATTTTACCCATTCCTCCGTTAACTTAACCCATTTCGTTAAGTTAGAATTATTAAATTATATTTACATCCTTATCCTTTCATAGTCAAATTCTTCTTTCACCTGCTTTCTTCATTCCTTTTTCTTCATTCCTTGAACCATTGAACTAATTATTGCACATCCAAAAGCTCAAATTATGACATTGTCTTATCAAAACACATAAATGAACTGTTAGTAGAAATCAAATACTGACTATTCCCTAAACCATTGAACTAATTATAATCAATGTAAAGTAAGAATAATTCCACAAAAATTGCTCCACAATCCAAAAATCCATAAACTAGAATCCACAAAAATTGCTCCACAATCCACAAATCCACAAAAAAATCCAGAAATATAATGTTCCCTATGCATCATATTTCACAAAACTTGTGTGCCATCATATAATATTACTGATGCATTATATTTCACAAAACCATCATATATTCTCTTAACTGTAAGCACTTGTGTGCCATCATATTTCACAAAAAAGATGGATTATAAAGTAGCATCTAACAGTGAAGCTATCATCCAGTTTTTGAACTAAAACAACATGTAACATTATGTTCTCAGCCACTTTTTGAAGTGATTAGTCATCTTTAAACAAAGTTATACAGAATTGATGGCTAGATTAGCTTAAAAGTCTATAGCTATTACAAAAAAAAAAAAAAATACCCAAACCATGCTACACTCCAAGATAACGTCACATGCTTTGTCCACCAAATCACCTACACCATTGACAAAACATAAGATTGCAAGTCAGCAATGTTTGAATGAAGATATTGACCGTACAATAAATAATTGAACTGTACAATGCTTTTATCTTATCTTAATCTTCCATTAGCTCATCCAACTCTACCAAGAACTCCTCTGCTCCTTCCACTTAATCCCAGGCCTCTTCCCCTTGATTCGAGTTGTCGAGTAGAAGGTAGCTTAGGAGGTCTTACAACTTGTTCTCTGGGCTTGTCAATCCCGAGGTTCTTGCAGCTCCTTGTATTATGATTGAACTCCCAACAATTGTGACATCTTTGAGGTTTGCCTTTGATTGTCATCACCTCCTTATCACATCTCTTTGCAATATTTGGTTTCAATTCTAATTTATCATCTTCACCTCTCTTTCTCTTCTTTCATAGCCTACCAGGTTTCCTTCCCCATATAGGTGATTCTAACATTGCACCTGATTCTTTGGCCAGAATCTTGCATCTCTAATTGGATAAAGACTATCTTTGTATGCCCTCATATAAGCCCCTTCTTGTACATGTTATCAACGTAAGTTTCTATCTTTTGTTGGGAACGACGAGTATAGTTGTTGAGTCCCCGAGCGCAAATAGTTTGGCAAGTATCATCTTTTTGAAAATAGTTTCGAAAAAAGGCATATATTCAACAAACAAAAAACTCAGAGGGGAAAACGTGCAAAGAGAGAATGAGAGGTGAGAGAAATAAGGTAGTTAATTATCGTATTGTTTAGGAATTAAGATTTACCTTAATTGTCAATCTATTTTTGAAACTCTTTGATCAAAACAATGATTCAACTACTATGGTTTTAACACCTCACTTTGTAGGACGAAATTTTTTCCTACAAATATTATGCTCACTTTTCTCTTTTAAAAATATTGTGATTTTATTGAAATTACACTCGCTTTAGCTTTGAAATCAAACTATATATATAATAAATGACCTAAAATTCATATTTTAAAATCACACTGCTAACCATATAATTTTCAAATCATAATAAAATGATAAACATAAAAACTTTCATACTTCGGTAATAATAAAACAACTAAAATATAGCATAAATATCGAAAAACATCCTTGAACTATGTGGTAAACACAGTTAACGCCATAATCTATTCTTTAATGCATTAAACCCCCTGAACTATCTAAAGGGGGTCCTGACTTTAGATCCCATTAGTTGACTTGGTCAAACCCGTCTAATTAATGATGAAAATACCAAAATACCCTTATTTTAAATAAATTAATTTTTCAACTGATCCTTATTAACTTTTTTCTTTTATTCTTTCATTATCTTCTCCGAAACCCATCACCGACCTCCGCTCTATCACCAGTCACCCATCACCATCCCCTACTGCTTCCATCTCACTGAAACTTTCGAAGAGGTGGAGACAATAGGGGATGGTGATGGGTGACTGGTGATGGGGCGAAGGTCGGTAATGAGTTTCGAAGAAGAGAATGAAAGAATGAAAGGAATAAATTAATGAGTAAGTTAAAAAAATATATTTTTTATTTTAAAATGAGGGTGTTTTGATATTTTCACCATTAATTAAATGGGTGATATGGGTCAGATGACGTGGCCCCTCCTAGGCCACAGAATCCCCTAAAAAACTACTCACCCCTGATCATCAGGTCCACCACGTCAGGCCCACGGGCAAACGGGTCCAGACCCGGCCCAAACGGGTCCAAACCCGTTTGGCACTGCCTATAAATACCAGGCCCTCTCCCCCATCACAAGGTAATCAATCTTTTCCCTCTAAGAAACCCTAGCTACTGTTACTCTTCAGTGACTAACTAGACCGTCGGAAGGCCTGCCACCGGGATCAACCCCGGCGTTCCTAGGCCGAGTGCAGGTGCACGAGACTTCCAGATCCGAGCCTCCAAATCTGAGCCGAACCTCCAGTATCGAGCCGAGCATCCGACTTCCACCTCACTCCTGCCTATTCCCAAGCCGTTCCTTCAGCTGAGGGTCGGGCGTATAGCCAGTACCGAAGCTTCCACTTTGTAAATTGAGAGAACTCACACCTGGTGCAGCCACCCCCAAAAACAAACCGCATCAGGTTGGTGCCGTCTGTGGAAAATCTCGATACGGACCTCAGTCCAAACCCAGCCATTAACAGCATCCCTTCAATCCGAGCTCATATGGCACCCAAGCCCAGAAGAGCTGTCAGCTCTACACGTCATCAGGATGCTCCTCCTCAGGACGTTCCCGCCGACACTCATGGATCCAACCATCCGAGAGTCAACCTCGGACCCGGTCCGAGTGCCTCTCGCTTGGTCGCAACCGACCTGTGTAGGGTCATCCAGGACCGACAGGCCAGCCGAACTAGGGGAGGGGCCACTTCCAACTCGGCCTCGAACCATCCCAGGAACCCACCTCGAGAGAAGGATTCGGCACTCAGTCGCGCCGACCAGAGGTGCAACCCCAACGCGACCCGACCGGGCGAGCTCCAGTCACCCACCGTGAGTTCCAAAGCTTCCGAAACGAGATCCTGTAGGCCATCTTAGGGACCCCCATCAATGAGACACTCCACCACTCTCACTCACGGTCGAATGCCGGAGCCAGTGAGTCTCGCAGCCTAACCCGCCCGCCAGAGTATGACGAGGACGACCTAAGATGCCTGCAGGAAATGGAGAACCGCCTCGACCACTTCGGCGACGGTGGCCCAAGGCCAGCTCAGGTTCATAGGCCGACCCGACCTCCTTTCTCCGGTACAATCCTACAAGCAGAAATACCCTGAAATTTTTGACCTCCCCAGTTTGAGACCTATGATGGTGAGGGTGATCCTGCTGATCACATGAAGGGTTTCAAGACCCTCATGATGATTCACAGCGCTTTGGATCCCCTCCTATGACGAGCCTTCCCCGCCACCCTCTGGTGTCCAGCTTGGGAGTGGTTCTCTAAGCTCGTCCCCGGCTCGATCTACTCATTCGACCAACTAGAGGCCAACTTTCTGGCCCACTTCGTGACCAGCAGAAAAGCCAAGAAGACAAGCGCGTCCTTACTGGACCTCCGGCAGAAGGAAGGGGAGTCGCTCCGACAGTTTTTTTGAAGGTTCACCACGGAGGCGAGGTTGGTCTCCTCCCTCAATGCTGGGGTCGCCTCGGTGGCATTCAGGCACAACGTCCGGCACGGCCAGCTGAAGCCTTTCCTGGCTAAGAAACCTCCCCTTGATTTCCCTGACCTGCTCAATTGGGTCGAAAAGTACATCCGGGCCGAGGAGGTCCTAAATCCCGAGGATGCCAAAGAGGTCCTGAGAAAGGGGAAATGCAAGGCCGAGGAGGTAGAGCCTGCCAAGAAAGTCCCCAAAGACAGGACCAGCAAGAAGAGGGTCCCCCCGATTCTGTGCTTCGAGAGGTACACACCACTGACACAAAACGTGTCGGCTATCCTCTTAGCAATTGAGGACAGGAACCTCATCCAGATGTCCCCCTCGACCGACCAACAATAAGAAAAGGGATCAGCGGTTCTACTACCGCTTCCACCGGGACAACGGGCACGACATCGACTACTGCCGGGCCCTGAAGGATGAAATCGAGGCCCTCATCCAACGAGGATACCTCCGAGAATTCACACGGGAAGACGCCCAGGACTGAAGAGACACGAGGAACCGGAGGCCTTCCCCTCCTCCTCGTGCCCTCAAACCACGTCCCGAGCGGGACCCCAACCCTGAAGAGATCGGAGGTCAAGCCATCCTGCATTGCGTCCATGGGGGGCCCATGGGAGGAGATTCCAACACTTCCTACAAGACTTTCGTCCAAGAGGTAAACGCCATTCGGGGTCTCCCTTCCCCCACAGGTTCAGCAGTCCCTGTCTCCTTCTCAGGAGAAGACCTGGAGGGGGTCCGGCTCTCGCACGACGATGCGCTCATCATCAGCCTCGTCATGGCAAACTACGAGGTCCATCGGATCCTTATGGACAATGGGAGCTCGGTGAACATCCTCTTCCTGGAAGCATTTGAGAACCTCAAGCTCCCCCGAGATAAGCTGAAGCCAACCGGGTACACCCTGCAAGGGTTCTCCAGCGTCCCGGTGCCAATAGAGGGGATCATGACCTTAGATGTCACCGCTGGTACAACCCCTCACAGACGGACCGAGTTGATGGACTTCATAGTTGTGAACGTCAAGACAGCTTACAATGCCATCCTCGGCTGACCGGGGCTCTGCTCCCTCCAGGCTGTTCCCTCGGTCTACCACCTAAAGATGAAGTTCCTCACCGAGTCAGGTGTCGAGGTCGTTCGAGGGAACCAAGAAGCAGCACGATCGTGCTATATGATGGCGGTCGGGGGCGGTGTGTTCCCCCTGGACGCCGTTGAGTTGCAGCCCGAAAGGAGCCAGCCCGAGCTTGAGCTGGCAGACGAACTAGAAGTCTCGTCCGAAACATGGGACATGTCAAAGTGGTTCCGCGTGAGCTGCTCCCTCGTGCCCAACCTCAAGTCCGACCTAATCGGCTGCGTTCGCCGCAATGTCGACCTCTTTGCTTGGAAGCCCTCCGATATGCCTGGAATCTCCAAAGACCTGATCATGCACAAACTCAGCGTGATCCCCAGCTTGAAGCCGATCGTCTAGAAGCGACGTAAGTTCGCACTGGAGAGGCAGCAGGCAGTGAAAGCAGAGGTGGACAAACTCTTGTCTGCCCGGTTCATACAGGAGGTCAGCTACCCTGAGTGGCTGGCGAACGTCGTGATGGTCAGAAAAGCAAGTGGGAGGTGGAGGATCTGCATAGACTTTACTAACCTTAATAAGGCGTGCCCTGATATGGCTAAAAATGGGGTTAAATGGAACCGTCCAGATTAGGCACGAATCTTGAAGCTCAGGGGTAAAACGGTAATTTCGCATATAGATGGCCCGAAGCGGGCACTGGATCTCCCCTTCACAGGTCCAATAACCCACGAACGGATCCACTCCAGCTGGGTACGGGTCCCGACCCAAGACAAACCCAGACCAGCAAGAGGAAATCAGGGTCTCTGATTTGACTAAATCAACGGGCCTGATTCGCGGTTATCCTCTCACCGGGAATCAGGGATCAGTTTCCTAAACTAATTATGAGGATTTTACTCCTAATGGTATTACAGGAAATCAGATCCCTAATCAAATTCCCATGGCGACTATAAATACCTCCGACCTACCACTGTTACAAGGTAATGACTCTTTTGCCAACTTAAACTCTTTCTTAATCATCACTGGTTACTGACAAGAGTGTCGGAGGGTGCGTTGCCGGGATCAACCCCGGTGTATCGTACTTCCTTGCAGGTGAACGGTGGGAGTCGGCATCCCAACTCCGACGAACAGGCATGGACTCGCTATTCAGGTTTTTCCACGAACCCACAAATTCTATCTGTTTACCCCCACACCAAAATCAGCGATAACAGATTGACACCGTCTGTGGGAAAATCAGACGAATAGCAGCTCCTCCTCTTTCCGTTGGTAAGACCTACTCCAGCCATGCCGCCTAGAAAAGTAAGATCAAGGGGATCCAATCGTGGGCCCAATCCAGATCAGCAGCAAGAAGTCCCCTTCTAACCCGCTCATCAACAGGGACAACTTCCGCTTCAAACCGAGGATCTACCTCCTCTCCCAAATCAGCAACCTCTTAATGGTTCCATGGGCCCTTCAAATGCCGCCGCGGGGGTCTCGCGCCCCGACCCGCAGAAACAACCCCTCCACCTGGACCACGTGTCCATCCACAATGCCTCCTCAGATTCCATGGCTTCCTACCATCCTCGAGCTTCCGACCTTCGTAATACCGTTATAAACTGGCAAAAGGATGAGGATCTTCGCCACTGCCTGGATGATAAGCGGGCCCGAGAGGGAGCCTCCCACCAACAACATCCAGGTGAGCGATCTCCTCACCACCGAGACACCAGGAGGTCCCCGGACCGAAGGGGGCGGAGGGAATCCCCCGAGCGTCATAGGAGGGGATCGCATCCCCCCGCTGGTCGGCGTCATCCGAGGAGTGATGAGGCGCCCATCACTCGTGCTGAGTTCCTACAGTTCCAAACAACAGTGTTGCAAGCCCTCAACCTTCGCCCCGCCAACAATAATACCCAAAGGGTTCCGACACCCCCACGGGTCCCAAGTCCCCGTCCTCGGTCCGTAACACCTCCTCCGGCTCCTAATCACCAACAGCACAACCATAGTCCTCGCCTCTCCCAAGACTACCGTCGTCGTAGTCCCCGCTCCCCCTCCTATGAAGACGAGTCCAGGGGCTCGATCGACTACCACCGAAGGGACGATGCTCTCTACCGCCGTCTCCACAAGATGGAGAGATGCATCGGTCGAATGGACAAGGAGGAAGAGTCTAGAGGTAGGACCGTCCGCCCCGGCGGACCTCCCTTCTCCCGGACTATCATAGAGGCTCCCATCCCAAGGGGTTTCAAGCCTCCGCAGTTTGAAACGTATTCGGGGGAGTCGAACCCTGTTGATCATGTCGAGAGCTTCAAGACCTTGATGCTAATCCACCAAGCTTCCGACACCATGCTCTGCAAAATCTTCCCCGCCACCCTTAAGGATTCGGCTCGGGAATGGTACTCCCGGCTCGCTCCCTCTTCCATCTTCTCTTTTGAGCAGTTCGAAATGCTCTTCATAACCCACTTTGTAAGCAGCAGACGAATAGAGAAGACCAGCCTCTCTCTACTCCACCTCCGACAGGAGAGGGGAGAAAAGTTGATGGACTATGTGAGGAGGTTCATTGCGGAGGTCAGGTCCATCGCCTCCTTCGACCAGTCAGTGGCGACCGTCGCATTCCAATCCAACGTCCTCAACTCTAACCTTCGGTCATCCCTCGCCAAAAAGCCCCCGCACAACTTCGCCGACCTTCTCCTTAGATGCGAGAAATATATTCGGGCGGAGGAAGTCGAGTGCTTCCCGGGTTTAGGAGGATCCGCTTCCGGGTCGAAGAGAAAGACGACGGAAGAGGAAGGAGCTAAGAAGCTACAGAAGGATAATAGCGGTCAGCGCCGTCCTCCTCCCAGGTTTGAAAAATTTACTCTTCTCACCACCAGCATCTCCACCATCCTGATGGAAGTCGAGAAGGAGGGAGTTATACCTCCCGCTCCGAGGATGAACACCCCAGCCAAGAAAAGGAACAAGGAGAAGTGGTGTCATTACCACCGGGATCAGGGCCACGACACCAACGACTGCCGGGCACTGAAGAACGAGATAGAGACCCTCATCCAGAGGGGGCAGTTGGCTAAGTTTGTGAGAACAAATGATCGGGGAGATCGCGCCACTCCTCCGCCTCGGGGGGCTAACAAGCGCTCCGAGCGACGCGATGAAACCCCCGAGTTCGAGGAGGAGCGTGTTCTGCACCTTATCCACGGAGGCCCCATGGGGGGCTCTTCCAACTCCTCTCAGAAGGCCTTCGTCCGAGAGGTCAATTCAGTTCACGGTGCCCCTCCCCCCAAAGGCCTCGGCGTCCCAGCAACTTTCTCTGATGAAGACCTCGAGGGGGTCCGAACTCCCCACTGCGACGCACTTGTTATCGACCTCCGCATGGCGAACTTCAAAGTGCAGAGGATCCTGGTAGACAACAGGAGCTCCGTGAATATCCTCTTCCTCTCGGCCTTCCGAGGGCTGCAACTATCCCGGAATCGCCTCAAACCGGCCGGCTACACGCTCCACGGGTTCACGGGGGTGCCAGTAACTGTCGAAGGGGTTATTACCCAGGACGTAACTGCTGGGAAGACCCCTACCACCCGGACAGAGCTGATGGACTTTATGGTCGTCGATGTCCCGACTGCATACAATGTCATCTTGGGCCGACCTGGCCTAGCTGCCCTAGAAGCCGTTCCTTCGGCGTACCACCTCAATATGAAGTTCCCCACCCGGGCGAGAGTAGGAGAAGTCAAGGGCAGCCAAGAGACAGCTCGGAAATGCTACATGACTTCCACTGGGGGTCCGGTGCTCTCCCTCAAGACTCTAGAGATCCCCGAGCCGAACGTTCGACCAACGTCCGAGCCGGCGGACGAATTGGAAGAAGTGCTCTTCTCGGACGAGGACCCGAGCCGAAAGTTCCTCATCAGCAAATTCCTACCGACTAGAAGACCTTATCGTCTAGAAGACCTTGAAGGCAGGGAGATTCCGAGGACCTGGAATGCCGACCACCTTTTAAAATACCAAGAAAGCGCCCCGGCGCCTCTCTGAGTATCACAGGGTGTTGAACCGTTCCTCTCCTCTAACTTGTAATTCCTCTCTTAAGTTGTCATATGTAAAAACGGCTCGCCGTCAGTTATCAATAAAGAATGCTTTTTCGTACTTATAAAATTGGTCGTATCTCTCCGCCTTTATTCTTTATTCAATCAATGGTTCGGAGTCCAATACCTGGCTCGATTCTACTCCGCAAGCTCGCTTCTAAGCGGGCTAGGAGTGGGTCGCCATTCAGAATTGCTCCAACGACCGTTGAACTCTAATGATGGTTCCTGAGTCCAACACTTGGCTCGATTCTACTCCGCAAGCTCGCTTCTAAGCGGGCTAGGAGTGGGTCGCCATTCGGAATTGCTCCCACGACCATTGAACTCTAACGATGGTTCGGAGTCCAATACCTGGCTCGATTCTACTCCGCAAGCTCGCTTCTAAGTGGGCTAGGAGTGGGTCGCCATTCGGAATTGCTCCCACGACCGTTGAACTCTAACGATGGTTCCGAAGTCCAACACTTGGCTCGATTCTACTCCGCAAGCTCGCTTCTAAGCGGGCTAGGAGTGGGTCATCATTCGGAATTGCTCCCACGACCGTTGAACTCTAACGATAGTTCCGGAGTCCAACACCTGGCTCGATTCTACTCCGCAAGCGCACTTCTAAGCGGGCTAGGAGTGGGTCGCCATTCAGAATTGCTCCCACGACCGTTGAACTCTAACGATGGTTCCAGAGTCCAATACTTGGCTCGATTCTACTCCGCAAGCTCGCTTCTAAGTGGGCTAGGAGTGGGTCGCCATTCGGAATTGCTCCCACGACCGTTGAACTCTAACGATGGTTTGGAGTCCAATACCTGGCTCGATTCTACTCCGCAAGCTCGCTTCTAAGCGGGCTAGGAGTGGGTCGCCATTCGAAATTGCTCCCGCGACCGTTGAACTCTAACGATGGTTCCGGAGTCCAACACTTGGCTCGATTCTACTCCGCAAGCTCGCTTCTAAGTGGGCTAGGAGTGGGTCGCCATTCGGAATTGCTCCCACGACCGTTAAACTCTAACGATGGTTCCGGAGTCCAACACTTGGCTCGATTCTACTCCGCAAGCGCGCTTCTAAGCGGGCTAGGAGTGGGTCGCCATTCGGAATTGCTCCCACGACCGTTGAACTCTAACGATGGTTCCGGAGTCCAACACTTGGCTCGATTCTACTCCGCAAGCTCGCTTCTAAGCGGGCTAGGAGTGGGTCGCCATTTGGAATTGCTCCCACAGCCGTCGAACTACTCTTATGATGGCCAGCGAGCCCACTATTAGGTAAGGCTCGGCCCATCTCGCAAGTTCGCAAGATTAGGAGACCAAAGCGCTGTTCGGCACCACTGGCCGAACGAGCAAGAGGTCGGCTCAGAGACCTCGGCGCGATGAACACAGTCACAAACAAAATGACTACACAAAGTTACAAAGGACATGCAAGTTCGAGAAAGAAATGTTATTAATAATTGGGATACAGTACAAAGCGACTCTTCCGTACAACAAGGTCACAAGGCCTTAAAGTACAAAAATTACAATGCCGACCCACTACACTTCGGTACGTCAACCTCGGCCGTCAACTCGTCCCGCTCGGTCGTCAGTTTGGCCACCTCGGCCGCCAGTCCCTCTCCCTTCGTCCGAAGCTCCGCCTCTACAGTCTGCAAATGACGGATTTCGGAAAGCAGATCGTCCTTCTCAGCTGTTATTTTTGACAAATTGTACCGAACGCACTGGATCCGAAGAGTGTTGCTAAAGGCGGTCGCCGAACCTTCGTCCTCTCCTACGGGGGTCATCTCGGCAATCCTGCTCTCCAGATGCCGGACCTCGATGTCCCGCTGGCCTAGGATGAGCTGAAGATGGTTCCGCTCGCTTTCGGCTCGGCGCAATCCCAGCTCGACTTCATAGAGCCGCTCTCGGCTCCTCCCCAAGCACGGCCTCATCACCCCTGAGACAGCCTCGGCTCGAGGGTTGTCATCCGAGCGAGCAGGCTCGACGTCTTCGGCCACCACCACAAGTTGAAAAGAAGAAGAGTCAAACAACAAAATTTCAAACACCGCCGAAGCCCAACACTTCAAGAATTTTTGATCAAACTTTCAGACTTTGAGTAAGTTGTCAGAGATCGGAAGTTACACAGAAGCAAAGCAAAGGTTTTTATTCAAATAAAGTAGCCCTACATACAACTAGACCGACGCTACAACAAGGTTTTACAATAACTTAGAGAGACATAATACAACATGTTTAGTGCTTCTTCGAAAGGGGAACGCTCCGGTTCAAGGAAACCCGGGGTCGGCGACGCCTGACCTCCGAGCTCGATTCCAAACCAGCGAAGTGAGATCCCCCTTCGCCGCTAACTCTAACTGTGGCACCAACCGAGGTGCCGCTAGACGAGACAGCTACACTACTCTGAGCGTCAGCAGGACTCCGCCACACCGCAGGCAAATGAGTCGCAAGTTCGTAGAAAGTAATCCCTTTCTCGCTCTCTTCGCGAGTACACGACGTACTACGAACATTGGCCCTCTCATGCAGAGGCTTGAGCGACGCGATCTCTTCCTCCAGCTCGATAATCCTATCTCTCAGAACATCATCCTTCGACGACATCTTCAAACGAGGGGATCTTGACGAGCCCGCAACATTGGCACTATCGGTCGCAAGACGTCGATAATGGGTGACCTCGATCCCCCTATCTATCGTAATCCTCCTAAGCTTGTCGACCTTCGCCAACAACATTTGGCGCTTGGATGATAGCCTCTCCAACTCGGAAGCTAACTTCTCTCCTTCCGCCGAATGTTCTTTCTCCGTTACCTCCAAGTGACGGATCTCGGCCAAGAGCTCGTTATTCTTTTGCTCGACGATGAAAAGCTCCCTACGAAGCCGCTCCGTCTCACCGTCGGGACGAGAAGCTTGAGGTTGCTTCCGTAGTTGCTTCAACTCATGGCAATACTCCCTCGCAGCCGCTTTTATCTCCTCCAACTTCAAGAGCATATAAAATCGCCTCTCTCGGCTATGGGAAAGCGTGCGCTTCGTTTCTTGCAGCTCCTTACGGAGGTACGAAACCTCCGTGATCGGACCGAACTTCACCTGAAAAGCAAAGATAAATCTGATGCCCAACACTTGGAGAAATTTTGCAACTAGTCAAACATAAAATCCGAGCTCTAACACTTGGAGAATTTTTGGCCAAACAAAAAGTGTTTTCATTCAAAACTCAAAAGGCATTACAGGAGCGGTGGCCAGTCCGCGGTTAGGCGTTACAAAAAAAAATTAAAAAAAAAATAATAAAAAGTAGAAAGAAGACCAAAGACGCAACCAAGTCAGGGGTCGACCTTTTTGTCGCTCGGATTTGCCGACCCCCCGACGATTCCCAAGTCCTCGTCCACGTCCTCGTCCTCAGAGCTGTCCTCCTCTTCATCTTCGGCCTCGGCCTCCGTCTCGCCCGTGCCTTCGACACCGTCGGCCTGTCCCTCGGGGCTGAGCATTGCCGAGGGAAGCTACTCCTCCCCCTCCACGGGGTCATAGAAGTGGTAGGAGGATGTGTCGAACCCCAGGTTCCGAGCGGCAATATGAAGCAGGGCTCGGCCGTACGCGTCCTCCATGTTCTTAAACATGTGTTGCTCGGCCTCTTGCTGGACGGCCCTCTTCGCCTTCGCCACCTTCGATTGGTGCTTGTCCCTGATCCTCTCGGTCTCCTTCCGAGCTTTCTCCGCCACCGACCGTGCTTCGGCCAGCTCCTCCTTAAGCGCGGCATTCTCTTTCTCTGAGGCCTCGAGCTTGGCTGCCTCGTCCGCCGACCGCTGCATAGCTTTGGCCAGCTTCGCCTCCAACCCCCCACTTCGGCACCACATTTTGCCAAGAGGAGTTGCTCGGCTTCGAACAGCTTCACAGCTTTCGCGCGCTCCGACCTCTCCCGGTCACACAGCGCCGACAGCTCCTGTTCTTTGCTCGCAAACTCTTCGAGCAAAAAGTTGAAGTGGCAGAGGGTCTGAGAAGAGAACAAACAGTTAGAATTCGGACCTAAAAACTTAGAAAATTTCGAATAAATGCTTCAAGAAGAAAGTGTTCGGTCTACTTACCGACATCGTGTTCCGAGCAATCTGCATCGTAGCGTCCCCGACCTCCCTGGACTTAAGCGCCGTTCGGTCCTTTGGGGTCGGCAGGTGCTTCACCGCCTGCATACAAATGTTGCCGTCCCCCAAGAAGCCGTCGACCTTCATTACTTGCCAGTCAGGGACGAAGATCCGCTTATGCTCCTCGGTCAGAATCTTCTCCGCTTCGGCAGTGAGGGGCGGAACGTTAAGGGCTAACGCCGCGCTCACGTTGAATGCGTCGCTCGATGAGCCGGGAGCATCTGTCTTTGCCGTTGGAGTCGGCGCATCTGAGACAGGAGGATTGGAGGCTGCGACCTTCTCCTGCTCGGGATCGGCATCCGGAACAACGACCACCTGCAGGTCGGCGGTCTTTGGGACCGAAGGTATCTTCGGCGCTCGGCCGCCCTGAGGCCCTGTCAAGGGTCTCTTCTTCTTTCTCGTCTCCTGCTCCCTAGCCGCCTTGGCCTTCGCCATCAATGCCCTATAGTCCATCTTGGACGACTCTGCACAAACTGAATGAAAAAACTTAGAAAAATTTTCAAGAACTTCAAGCAAAAAGTAAAAATACCAGAGGCGTACTGGGGTCGATCGGACTGAGACCCCCTCGGAACAGAGCCTCCTCGGTGATGTCCTTCCAACTAAGCGTCGGCAGGCCGAGGAGTTTCTTGAGGACTTCCGTCTCCTCGTCACTAAGCACTGGCTCCTTCTTCGCTCGCTTGGGCAGGCCCTCCCTCGACCAAGCTATCGGAATTGCCCAGGGTTCGGGAGCTCGGACAATGAAGTACTTCTCCTTCCAATGCTTGATCGAGTCTGGGTTCTCGATCAACTTCACGCCTGTCCGCAGCGAAAGGTAGAACCTCTGCTCGTTCCTGTTCGGCTGGCAAGGACGGTAGAGGCTCCGAAGGAGAAACAGACTTGGCTCGGCGCCGATCTCTTGACACTGAAGAACAAATGCCAAGACGTGCCTCCAAGTGTTCGGCATCAGTTAGGCGGGGCACAGGCCGTACCAATTGAGAACCTCGATAATGAACGGATGCAGCGGCAAACAAAGCCTGACGGCCAAGGAGTCGAGGGGAAAAACGCATGTGTCGGCTGAAGACGACGTGCAGGCTCGGAAACCTGGTCCAGGAAGAAGTAGCCCGTACTCGGCAGGGATCTGGAATCCGATGCGGATCCGATGCAGATCATCCTCCGTAAGAACCGAAGTGATCTGGTCCACCTCGGACAACTCTCTCGGCTCGTTCTTCTCTACCGACTTGGCGGTGCCCTGGGTCACCTTCTCCAGCATCTCTTCGGAGTAGCTCCGAACTCCCCCCACGCTTGACAGAACGATCGGCTGCCGACCGAACTCCCTTGCCGTCTTCGGCTGTTCTATGACCGTCTCGACTCCCTTACCCTTCCGGGAGCTCGCTGCAACATCCTAGGGTAGCTCGGCGACCTCCCCACTCTTGCTCGGCCGGACCACGGTCTGCTCGGTCAGCTCTACCACCTCCTTCTCTTTACCCGTTCGGCTGACGACTCGGTCCGAGGCGGGGGTCTCATCCGAAGAAGTAATCTTAACCATTTTTCTAAAGAGAGAGGAGAGAGACTGACCTTGAAGTGACTGTTACGGTCGGAAAAGTTCGTCGGAGCAAAGAAACGCCTTGCCGCGACAGCTAGGAGCACCACCCGGGAGCTAAAAACTTCGATGGTGAGAAGTAAAAACTTGAGTAAGAAAGTAAAAGTGAATAATGAGATTTGGGGTGGGGGAGTGAAGATTTATAGTAAAAGAAAAAGTCTCTCGGACTTCGTAACGTAAGGGCGCGACTCTTGAGCGGCTCTTGAAGCGTTACAAAAGCCCAAACGACTTTGTAACCGAGCAGCAGCGGTTGGCAAAAATGCAAAATGTTTCTATACAAGTCAAATAGCTCGACACACACAGGATCAAAATCCGAGCGGTGTGCGATCTGACCCCAACATCAAAGAGCCTGGTCGGCTACCGAACAAGAGCCCGTCTCGAGATTCGTGCCACCATCCACCGGCTCAGATCGCGCCACATCGCCCGGATGAAGCACATCGGACCCGGACACTCCGCATCTGTCCCAGGAAGCAAGAAAAAATTTGGATTAAAAGTTTTAAGGCACCCGCCCTCGGCGAGCGCCCTGGGCCCCAGGACTCCGTTGGTTCCCCTCTCACCTGTGAGCAACTCGAGGCTTACGGCCTCGGGAGCCGAAACCACGAATCGTTCAAAGCTGGGAGAAAAACCACCATCGCGTGAGGCCCAGTCAGAAGGCGGATCGGCCCACCTCCCATCTCTAGCTCCTTCGGGTTGACAACCATCAGAAGCCGTCAGCACGGAAGGAAGACAGAGATCGGAGAAAACCCATCCGTCCGAGGCACCTTGTCCCCCGGGTCCAGACTCCGGTCGTCATCCCTTCTGCCCTGATCTCCCCTGGCCCTGACATCCGCATCGGGGCCGTCAGAGTCAGGAGAAGATCACGGCGGAAGAGTGACCACCCATCCGACGCTCTCAGGGTTAGAATTTTTCAAAAAACAGGCATCCGCCCAAGGCAGACACCTCCGATGGTCGATGAACCACCATTGCTGTGATCGAAGCTACAGGGGGAGCGGGGTATTTATAACCTCCCCCTAAGGACCAGCCATTATGGTCCTCGGGAGGCCAAGCGACGGAAGCCCAGCAGTCACGCCTAGGGAGTTGAAGCGCCACGCATTAATTAGAGGACGCCATTTTAATGACCCCGGAAAGTTGGAACGCCGCACAAATCTTGGGGCGCCATTAATGCTCCCTGAGGGCAGCCAGTAGCTCAGCTCGGCCTTCTCACGAAGGCCCAACGGCTCGCCATCGCCCTTGCCGACCCATAAACCCTCAGACTCCCGGTCGGCTGACCGAGCAAGTGCCCATCCGAGCCCCAAAACGGAGAAAATTCACTTTCTCCTCAACATTCGTGTAAGATCTCGATCAGACGGCCCAGATCTTGCCAGCGTCGCTAAACGACAAGAAAGGGTTTTCTTTGGAACTGAGCCCGTCTCGAGATTCGTGCCAGCATCCAACAGCCCAGATCTTACCAGCATCGCTAAACGACAAGATAGCGTTTTCTTGGAAACTGAGCCCGTCTCGAGATTCATGCCACCATCCAACGGCTCAGATCGCGCCATGTCGCTCGGACAGCCGAATCCTTAGACGCCCGGTCGGCTAACCGAGCAAGTGCCCATCCGAGCCCCAAAACGGAGAAAATTCACTTTCTCCTCAATATTTGTGTAAGATCTCGATCAGACGGCCCAGATCTTGCCAGCGTCGCTAAACGACAAGATAGGGTTTTCTTGGGAACTAAGCCTGTCTCGAGATTCGTGCCAGCATCCAACGGCCCAGATCTCGCCAGCGTCGCTAAACGACAAGATAGCATTTTCTTGGAAACAGAGCTCGTCTCGAGATTCGTGCCACCATCCAAGGGCTCAGATCGCGCCACGTCGCTCGGACAGCCGAATCCTTAGACGCTCGGTCGGCTAACCGAGCAAGTGCCCATCTGAGCCCCAAAATGGAGAAAATTCACTTTCTCCTCAACATTCGTGTAAGATCTCGATCAGACGGCCCAGATCTTACCAGCGTCGCTAAACGACAAGATAGCATTTTCTGGAAAACTGAGCCTGTCTCGAGATTCGTGCCACCATCCAACGGCTCAGATCGCGCCACATCGCTCGGACAGCCGAACCCTTATACCCCCGGTCGGCTAACCGAGCAAGTGCCCATCCGAGCTCCAAAACAGAGAAAAAAGGCGCCGAGCGACCACGACCGTTGGATCTTCCAGAAATTCGCGCTTCTGATGATGAACGGTCCAGATCGTACCACTTGCGCTAAACGACAAGATAGCATTTTCTTGGGAACTGAGCCCATCTTGAGATTCGCGCCACCATCCAACGGCTCAGATCGCGCCACGTTGCTCGGACAGCCGAACCCTTATACCCCCGGTCGGCTAACCGAGCAAGTGCCCATCCGAGCTCCAAAAGCGAGAAAACGACTACCGAACGACCACAACCGTTGGTCGTGGTTGTTCGGTAGAAAATAATTGCAAAAAAATTACTAAAAATTCGGAAAAATTAACTAGAAATTCTAGAAAATAATTATAAATTCGGGGGAATATTTTTGAGCCCCTGAACGAACAATTATTGCCTGGAATGTATTGTTAAGGCCCCCGAACGACTGGTTAACACATCGCAAAATTAAATAAATAATCCGAAAAAATAGATAAAAAACGTCGGATATTCAACAAGGCTTAAGAACAGCTTACAGCTTCAAAAATCACCTCACTACCCCCTTCGAGATTCAAAACCCTCCATTCGGACTCCGATACAACTCCACTAGCCACTGAAATAGTTAAACTACTCCTCAAAGGCTGATCACACTCAGTCTTTAGGAGTGGGGGGCTCGTGATATGGCTAAAAATAGGGTTAAATCGGAACCGTCCAGATTGGGCACGAATCTTGAAGCTCAGGGGTAAAACGGTAATTTTGCATATAGATGGGCCCGAAGCAGGCACTGGATCTCCCCTTCACAGGTCCAATAACCCACGAACGGATCCACTCCAGTTGGGTACGGGTCCCGACCCAAGATAAACCCAGACCAGCAAGAGAAAATCAGGGTCTCTGATTTGACTAAATCAACGGGCCTGATTTGCGGTTATCCTCTCACCGGAAATCAGGAATCAGTTTCCTAAACTAATTATGAGGATTTTACTCCTAACGGTATCACAGGAAATCAGATCCCTAATCAAATTCCCATGGCGACTATAAATACCTCCGACCTACCACTGTTACAAGGTAATGACTCTTTTGCCAACTTAAACTCTTTCTTAATCATCACTGGTTACTGACAAGAGCGTCGGAGGGTGCGTCGCCGGGATCAACCCCGGTGTATCGCACTTCCTTGCAGGTGAACGGCGGGAGTCGGCATCCCAACTCCGATGAACAGGCTTGGACTCGCTATTCAGGTTTTTCCACGAACCCACAAATTCTATCTGTTTATCCCCACACCAGAATCAGCGGTAACATGCCCCAAAGATCCATTCCCTCTCCTTAGCATCGACGCTCTGATCGACGCAACGTCGGGTCACAAGCTCCTTTCTTTCATGGATGCCTTCTCAGGTTACAACCAGATCTGAATGTTCCCCCTTGATATAGCCAAGATGTCCTTCGTCACCAACCAAGGTCTTTATTGCTATTGGGTTATGCCCTTCGGGCTGAAGAATGCCGGTGCCACTTATTAGAGGCTCGTCAACCGAGTCTTTAAGAATCAGATCGGTCGCAACATGGAGGTATATGTCGATGACATGCTCCTCAAAAGCCAGCAGGGACAGGACCATGTCGTCGACCTGGAAGAAGCCTTTGGGGTCCTTCGGACCCACAATATGAGGCTCAATCTGGTGAAGTGTGCGTTCGGCGTCTCCTCGGGGAAATTCCTCAGATTCGTCATCAGCTAGCGCGGCATCGAGGCGAACCCCAAGAAGATCTAGGCCATACTAGACAAGGCCCCTCCTAGAAACATCAAAGAGGTCCAGCGGCTCACGAAAAGACTGGCGGCTATCGGCCGTTTCCTCTCCACGTCTGAAGAGGTCCCTCCTGTTCTTCAAAGCTTTGCACGAAACCGGAGGCTTCGAGTGGGGTACTCAGCAGCAAGAGGCGTTCACCCAATTGAAAAAGTACCTCACCAATCCTCCTCTCCTCAGCAAGCCTGAACCGGGCGAGCCCCTCTGGCTTTATCTTTCGGCCTCAGAAAATGTTCTCAGTGCTATTCTCGTTCGAGAAGAGGATGGTGTAGACCCTGTAATACCCCGTAAAAATAGCATATGACTATTTTGCATCGTAATCTGTGCGCAATTGAGAATTGCACACGATTATGTATTTTTCTAATAACAATTGATTGTTATTGAGAAATATCAGATATATTGTCTACTTTATTTTATAATTTTGAAGGACTATTACGAGGTAGTTTTAATGTATTTTTGTATTGATGGTATTATTAAAATAGAGAATTTTGGGTTTATGTGAAACATATTGGGACTTGGGGGCTTATATGTAATTTTCCTTTACTTTATTTATTTATCTATTTATTTATTTATTTTCTTTTTATAAAACCCCACCCCACCCTTCTCCTTCCTTCTTATTTCTTTCCTTCTTCCCGTTCTGTCCCTTCCCCAACCGAAACCAAAGAAACCCCAAGCCGACCCATTCGGCTCCTTCTCTCCCCTCTCAAATCTCCTCCCTTCCTTCATCGTTTTCAAATTAAATTAGGCGGTAGACTAATAGAAGGGTTCTCTACGTCGTGGCGGTGTTCGTTTTTCGAAAGAATTTCGGAAAGGTAAACCTTAAATTATTTTATTGTATAAAATTTAGTGTGGTTAATTTATTTTGAGTAGGAGTATCATCGTAGGAAGATTAGGAGATGTTGGGAAGGGTAGATGTGAGAAATTAGCAAGTTGTTAGAGAACTTGTAAGTTGCTAATAAATTAGGGTTTTGGGTTTATAAAGGGGAAGTAGGTATATGAGAACTTGTCGCTTTTATGGTAATACAATTTTCGGTGGACCATTAGGTTATTTTAGGAGTGATTTTTGTTATTGTTTGGGAAATAAAATCCCATAGGATTTTAAATATCCTGTGCTTCGCACGTGTGTATTCCAGGCGTTCAATAGAATGCCTGTATGATATTGGAGTTAGTATTATTATTTTCCCGTAACTAGTTTGGATGCTTGGGCCTTGATTGCTTCAAATTTTGATGATAGGATATACTAGCGGCTTTGGATGCGTGGTGGCGCTTCGAGTCTTCGCAGGATATTCTGTAAGTATGATTATACTAAATATACGTTTACTGTTGTGATAAAATCTTAGGTGGTTTTGAAGTAATCCTTGTTTAATTCAGCCAAATGGAGTTTTAATTTAAAGTACGAAAGGTTCTTATTTGTTAAAAGTTGTTATGTGGTAAATTGGTGTGTATATGGTGGATTCTTAGCTTGTGGGAGAGTTTGGAGAATTTTGATTATCGTTGTATGATAAGTGGAATACTAAGAAGGATAGTTGTATGGCAAGGAACAACTCATTTTTATATGAGCTTGTTAAGAAGCATGTTTATGAGGGTAAGTTGGGAATTTCTTGCTCTGAAATGGTTAAGGAATTGGGAAATTGACCTACTTGAGAGTTGTAGTAGGGAGTCGTAGCTTTCTAACCCATCTGAAATTTTGTAATTCCAGTTTGTAGGTTGAGAATTATGATTTTCCAAAGATGGAACAGACCCAATCTTAGTTAAAGTATTATTGGCTAAGTAAACCAGTTTCTCTCTGTTTATACACCTGATGGGACTTGTGTTTTCGAGAACTCAAATGATAAATTCTGAAAGAGGTAATCAACTAGGAAGTTGAAGTAGACACTCTCACCTTCCTATAGGACCCGAAATCGAGAATTTCCGATGAGTGAGCAAACTTTTATGATATTGGAAAGGTGCAGCGAGTGCAAGAAGAATGTACTATTGAGAGTATATGAGGTTTTATAGTATCAAGTAATTTTGTATTGTGTATTGGTAGTTATGGGGGCTGCGAGATAGCAACCTGTTGTTTAGACCAAACTTCAAGTTTAAGTTGACTCGGGGACTTGAGCTCTTAAGTATTTGAGGGAGTCGCCACTAGGGGATTGCTGTGGATCTCCCTACCCTTCTAGAAGTCTGATTGTGTTGAACTCCGATGAGCATAGCTTGGGTCACAGCTACTGCTGCTTCTTGAATTATTTCATCGGACAATTAATGAGGAGCTCTCTGCATACCGCAGTATGGTGATCATGAGCTGTCGGGTTTTAATGATGTATTAGCATTTCATTTGGAACTTAGATAAGTTCCGGTGCTTAGTACTCATGGTGGACATGAGTGAGTTGCGATATAGCTCTGATCAGATTGTGTTTGGTGTCTCGATGCCTGAGTCTGTCAATGGTCAGAAATTGATGATTATGTGTGTGCTTACCTTTATTTGATTTGTATTGCATCCTTAGGGCGCCGTTGGACCACTCGCTGAGGGTTACGGGCCAGGATTAATTGGTCACGGACCTGTAAAGGTAGTAGGAATCAGTGGATGTGATTCCTTTGATGATTGTTGTCTGACAAACCGGATAGACTCGACATTGTTGATCGACACCGAGTATGATTTGGGTGACGACTTGTTTCAGTAAACTGCATTGATTAGGTTTTCTTTTATTGTTTTGCTTGAAGGCCGAATTGGTATTAGGAGTGATTCCCTATAATCCAACTCGTTCTAAGAGTTAGCACTAAGTGGTGATACTGGTTGTCTCTTCCTGTCATTAGGGATACACGCTGCGGCGCATATCTTGCACTGTTAATTCCTGAAGTACCATGGTAAGAACGGGATGCTGATATCCTGATGGATCGGGGGTATTTTAGGACCTCCGAGATCGTCATGTTCTATGTTGGTGGACACGAACGGATCATAAAGGATCTTCTGCACAATGGATATACTTGCAGTATATCTGTAAGTTTGTCACAGCTTTCGGGAAAGGTTCGACGCAGCAATTATTGGTGACTTCGGGGTAGCACCCCGAATTATTTCTTTTATTTTTACCTCCTCAACCATGTCATACTATCAGGAACAGGAAGTAGACCAAATTAGAATGCATTGCATAGCGAAGGTTCGAATCCCTAAACTTGAAGACAACAGCTTGATTTGGAAAGTATGTAGTATGGGATGCATACATTTTCAAAGTCTCGCTTGCATTAGACTAAGTACATTGGCTTGACCTGGGCCACATGTAGTATGGGATGCATGTGTGTCCAGAGTCTTACTGACATTAGATTAAGTGCATCTGTTCTGCATTCTGTGTTTGTATTAGACCTTAAGTCACGGTATACACGAACACTAGGAAATCAGGATACACGTTTATTTTCCATCCATGATAAATTGTGAGTGTGATAGTTGAAGTGTATAATGAGTGCGAAATAATGCATTGCGAGACATGATGATATATGTCGTAAGAATGAATGAATGCGATGTTATGTGATATAAGATTGGGAAAGCATATAAGTTGTGAGTCTGTAATTGCAAATGAATGGTAAATGAGGTGCAGTTATGTGGAAGTAGAGTTATTTGTGAATGTAAAGCTTTATGGAAAAATAAAGCTATAGGAATGTTTGCATAAGGCGTAAAGTGATGGGCCTTAAGCAACTAATTTGGAAAAGATTTCCAAACTAATGATAAGTATATTGTGAGCGGGTGTGGATATGTATACAGGAAATGTCTCGGAGAGTATTTGAGGTGAATTTCCATTTATGATGTTTACATGTTCAGGTTTATCTTGGTATTCGTAAGTTCGTTCTGTTTTACTTATAAAGTTTAATTTATTTGCTTATTTAGTAAATTATACTCACATCAGAAATGGCTAACCCCTTAGTGTTTGGGGGTTAGGGAGTCTCTGGACTACCCTAGACCCCTACTGTTACAGGTCCTCAGCAGAGCAGAGGTGAGGCGTAGATCTGTAGAGTGGAGTTCTTACGCTTGGAAATTATGTATAAGTTTAGTTATATAAATAGTGAAATTTATGCTTTAAATTGTATTTTTGATGTATAAGTATGTGGATGATGATGATGAGTATAGTGTGGGGTGGCATGCTATGTTGTTGACCCGTACCCATCTCGTTGTGGAGTACCGGGCCCTGTGGTATGTTTTATAAATTACTTTCTAAAAACCTTACTACGTTTTCAAAGGAATTTATGGTTTTTAATTGATATTTGATATTCTATTATGAGTTTGGCCCCGAGAGCATATATATATATATATATTGCCTGTGTGATTCTGCTCATTTTGGCCTGGGGAGCCCGTGATATTATTGCCTGTGATGTGAGCTACGGAATTTAGAGCAGAATTCCGTAAGCTTTTTGTGTTTCGGGGCAGAAATTTCAGGGAAGACTCTGCCCGATTTTTCTTTGAAATATAACTATCTTAGTTTATGTTTAAAGTGATATAAAAATTAAAAGAATTGAGTTTGGAGTCAAAATAGGGGCGTTACAGTTTGATATGATAAATTGATATTCGTAAGTATTAATGTATTAACTTTGATGGCAATAAAAGTGTTTAAATTCCGTGTTATTTACTGTGTTGAGATTCCTTTGAAGGCAAAGATTCTGGTTGTGTCACGGATGTCTGATGATGGGGATCCGGGGCGTTACATACCCCGTATTTTTAAATATAATTTTAAAGATTTATAAATGAATTAAATTTTTTTTTGGATATTTAATAAATATTTTTATGAAGATTTACCCTTTTTACACGTGCAGAACACGTGCAAATATTTTCTTGGGAAGTTCAAAAGGAAAAATTATTTTGTGAAAAATCATTCTTTATTATTTGAGATTTATTTTTAATTTTTCCAGATTTTTCTGATATATATTGGACCTATTTGCAAATATTATGAAAAGAATGATCTTTTTGCAAAATTATCATTTTGAGGGATGAAAGTGAAAAATTGTTTTCCAGGACTTTTCAAACAGTGCCGGCTAGAAATAAAGTGTTTATTTTGTTTTTAAACCTCAATTTAATTGGTTTTATCAAGTTTCCAAGTATAGGGATCTATTTATGTAAAGTTATATTTTAAAAGGATTATTTTGCAAATGCGTTCAAAACCCTAATTTTCCCAATTCCAGCCTATTTAAATGAGTGGAGTGCAGCCGTCTTTCGCTGCACAACACAAAGGTTTTATTGTTTTTATTTTCTTGGAGATTTAAGGAGGTGATCGTGGAATTCGCAAAAGAAGGGCTTTTCTTATTCTCCATTAATTCGATTGGATTTCTTCATTGAGGTGAGTGACTTGTTTTGTTTTATTTTGTTTTGTGTATGTTGTATGTGGGTGATGTAAGTTGTTTTGTTTTGTTCTTGGAATTTTTTATGTGGTATTTTATCTACTAGAAAGCATGATAGGGTTTGAGTATGAATATGTACATGATGGATTGGATGGATTGATGAATTAAGATTGGATCTTGCGAAACCATAGTTGTTTATGAATAAAGTTGTATGTGGGTAATTTGAGATTGATGAATGTCCTATTAGAGATCATGGGTAGGCTATTTTCTTTTGGATTAATGATGGATTGATTGAATATGGCAGATTTCATGCATTAATCTAATAAAGATGAGATTTTATCACTTTTTGAGTATTGGTTGAATGAAATTTGATATGGTAATGTTATAAATTGATTATTTTTGTGAGTCATAATGGTGATTCAGTTTTGAGAAATTTGGAGGAAGAGTTATGAATCAAGAGATCATGTCTTGAGAATCGAAATTTGGAATTTAGTTGAGTTTGAAGAAATATATCTAAATTGGGGATCTTTTTGAGATTTTGGTATTGATATGGTTTGGATCTGAATACGAAGCTATTTCAATTAACAATTAATTTTTAAGAAAACTCTATTTTGTTTATATACACAATTCAAGTTTGGTTGAAAGAAATTAACAAATCGCTATTTTTATAAATTCAAGTAGTTTTGATTTAGTTTTTATGGACTATTATATATCCCACAAGTTGTATTTGATCATGTAAGAAATATGCTTTTTGTAGAAATCGTTTTCATAAAGTAAAACTACGTATTGGCTGAAATATGCACGATCAAAATCTGCAGTCTGCAGGTCGACAGTCGACTGGTGTGACTTTACCGTCGACCGTCGCGACCTGGCTGCTGTGTCCTCTAGTTTTCTTAAAATTTAGTTCTGGACAGTCGACTGATGACTTTTTACAGTCGACTGATACTACTTAGAATTATTTTCTCAAAGTTGTTGGATTTTTCTCTGGACAGTCGACCTATGACCTTTTACAGTCGACTACCATACTTAGAATTATTTTCTTAAAGATATTGGATTTTTTGCTCTGGACAGTCGACCGATGGCTTTTATAGTCGACTTATAATACTTAGAATTATTTTCTCAAAGCTATTGGATTTTCTCTCTAGACAGTCGACCGACGCTTGTCTATAGTCGACTGATATTGATGTATCTTTATATCTTTGAATGTTCTTTTGAATGATTTATTCTCTAAATATTTTTAATCTATAACTTACTATTTTATACTTTATCTTCTACTTAACATATGTTTTCAAGTGGTTTTAACTGAGCAATTTATGTGGAAGATTGGTTTGGATGTTTAGGTGTGACTCTCTGGAGGGTGTGTGACCCTAGTATACCGGCAGTTGAGATATTTGTGTTTTGGACCTGTTAAGGTATTTTAGTTGATCAGTTGTTGAGATAAGTCCGGTGGGGTACACCAACTCTAGGAGATTCGTAAAGTAATTAAATAACCTAAATAATAAGGACAGGCACTAGTGGTGATATGATGAACGAGAACATGGGTTATGGACCTCAGTATGGCTTGCGGTGTAAGATAATCTTTGGAATTATCCAGGTATGAGTGAAATAGTCTCCAGAATTACCTGTGGTGTGGGATTGGTCTCTGGAATTATCGGGGTCGATGCGACACACATGTGGTATTCGTGTGATGAGGTGCCATTGCTTGCGGTGTGGGGTATTCTCGAAGATTCCTAGGTGTCACTGATATAGTCTTCGGAATTATCTGTGGATAGAGTTTGACCTCCGGAATTATCGGAGCATGGGCTAATACTCACAGTTTATCTTTATCTCGTAGTAGTCATCGTGTTAGGATTAGTTGCATAGCGGGGGATTAAACCCTACAATGTGGAGACGTTAAGGGCTTGCACCGGACCTATGTAGAGTGGGATGTATAAACTCCGACAAGTACGCATTAGATAGTCAGCATATAGAATTTGTATTTTCTTGATTTGGTTTCATGCATGTGTTTTCCTGTTTTCTACACTTGACACTTAGTCTAGCTTCACTTGTTGGGTTTTCGCATTTTGTAATTTTCCTATATTCACTTAGTCCTGTTTATTTCCTATTGTTGACAAATCCATGCTTTACTTATGTTGTTTGTTTTTATGTCACTCACACCGTTATGGCTGACCCATTTAGTTTTGGGGGTTAGGGTTATCTCTAGCCTCATATTTTACAGGTGATTTCTCATAGCTCGGGATTTGGATGCTTGAGTTAAAATGATGTAGTGACTTATGTAATTTGTAAAAGAAAGTGTTGTAAAGAAAAGAAAATTGTGATTCAAGGTGTATTGTATTCCGCTGTGTTATGTAAAAATTAATGTAATAAAAATCGAAAAATTTTATTGGTGTTTAGCTGTGTTTAATATTACATTTGAAGTTGATGCTGGTAATTGTGCCACGTATTTCCAGGATATTATATTGGAAATTCGGGGCGCTACAGATTTTGGTATCAGAGCATGCTTCAATAGTAATAATAAACATGGTATAAAAATAATCTAGGTATTGACACTAGAGCGTGAGTACCTAGGTGTGGACATAATAGAGTGAGTATCACATAGAACTGAAACATGATGTTTTTACTTCTGGGGTATGGTTACGGTTTTGTCAGAGGGTATTGATGTGAATATGAATCGTGTTGTGGTGCTCTAACTTTTCCCTCATTTTGCAGTATTCAGAATGGTTGGACCCAGAACCAGGAATGGTAACAATGGTGATGGGGCTGGAAATTTCCAAGGAACAGGAATTGATCTCGAGGCCAAATTTGCCAGGGTGTATCAGACTTTGAATGCACTAATGGCAACTAATTTGGCGCAGAATCAGAACCAGAATCAGAATCATGGGACTGGACTAGGGTTTGTTAACGCTGATCATATCAAGCAGATTGAGTCCTTCAAGATGATGAGGCTGCCAGTGTTTGAGGGGCAGTTTGATCCAAATGAGACTGATGATTAGATTAGACGGATGGAGACAATCTTCGAGGTCTCGGAAACTTCGGCAGCCAATAAAGTGAAGTTGGCCACTATGCAGTTGGAAAAGGACACTGGTGTTTGGTGGCAAACAGTAAAGAGGACTTTGGGGGACCAGCAAATGACTTGGGAGGATTTTCTGGAAGAATTCAGGGATCGTTTCTTCCCCCTGGATATTCTGGAGAAGAAGGCGACAGAATTCTTGAATCTACAGCAGGGCAGCATGATCGTGCGATAGTATGAGACTAAGTTCGCTCAGCTATCGAGGTATGCACCGGAGCTGATAGTTGATGAGGCGAAGAAGGCCAAGAAGTTAGAGCAGGGCTTGAGGCCAAACTTGAGGTCGAGAATGATTCCTTTGGGCATAAGGAGGTTCGATAAGCTGGTCAGGAGAGCAGCTATGGCAGAGGAAGACATGGACCAGTTCTAGAAGAAACAAGAGACCTGGAATAGGAACAAGAGGCCAGCATCAAGTCTGAGTGGGAAGGGATTCCCAGTGAAGCAAGTCAAGTTCAGTGGTCCAGTGCAAAAGGCACCCGCAACACAGGAAGTGACATGTTACTACTGCAAAGAGACAGGTCATTACAGGTCAGCGTGTCCTAAGTTAGCGAAGCAAACTTATTTCCAGTGTAGGCAGGCAAGACATTCTAAGCCTCATTGTCCACAGTTGAGGAAGGATGGTCCAGGTGGAGGTAAATTCCAGAGGTAAGGGCGAGTGTTCACATTAACTAAGGAGGATGCGAGTAACTCGGATGATGTGATCCAGGGTATGCAAGAGTTTTGATTTTATTTTTATTCAACGTAATAAGTAAAACTTTTATTTGAGAATAATTGGAGATTGAGTATCATTCTTCATGTAACAGGAATTGTTTTAGTTAATGAAATTAAGGCAAAAGTTTTATTTGATACTGGTTCTTCGCATACTTTTGTGTCGCCCAATTTTGCAAAGGTCTTAAGTGTGGAGCCTAAGTTGTTTTTAGGCATGGTTTTGTCGGTGACAACGCTTTCAGGTGAAGAATTGATTGTTGATCGATATTACGAGGGCTGTGATATCGAGATTGGCGGGAGGTTATTCGGCATTGATCTGATTGAGCTGCAAGTCTTAGGAGTGGATGTGATCGTGGGCATTGATTGAATGGCAATATATGATGTCACAATTGAATCCAAGCAGAAAGAAGTGTTAGTGAAAGCACCAGGTGGTTCCGCAGTGACTTTCCAAGGGAAGAAGAAAGTTCTGAAAGTGGCTGCAATGGTATCCAAGATGGCTATTCCAGATGAAGTCAAAGGAATTCAGGTTGTCAGAGATTTTCCTAAGGTGTTGTTGGAAGATTTGCCAGGATTACCGCCGCAGAGAGATGTGGAGTTTTGCATTAATGTTCAGCCGGGAAGTGCTCTGATTTCTAAGACTCTGTACAGGATGGCACCTGTAGAGCAAGACGAAGTGAAGAAGCAGATTGAGGAGTTGTTGAGCAAGGGGCTTGTTAGGCCGAGTTCCTCACCGTGGGGTGCGCCAGTGTTGTTAGTCAAGAAGAAGGATGGGTCAATGAGGATGTGCATTGACTACTGGGAGTTGAATAGGGTGATTATTCAGAACAAGTATCCACTTTCGCAGATTGATGATTTGTTCGACAGGCTCCGGAGAGCAGCTGTATTTTCGAAGATTGATTTGAGATCAGGGTATCATCAGGTTTGAGTCAAGGAGGAAGATGTGAGTAAGACAGCTTTCAGGACTCGTCATGGGCTCTACAAGTTTTTGGTGATGCCATTCGGATTGACGAATGCGCCAGCAATGTTCATGGATATGATGAACCGGGTATTGAGACCATTTATTGACTCCTTCGTAGTGGTTTTCATCAACGATATTTTGGTGTATTCGAAGTCAGGGGAGGAGCATTCTATGCACTTGACAGCGGTATTACAGAAATTGCAGGAGCATAGCTTGTATGCCAAGTTGTCGAAGTGTGAGTTTTGGAAGTTTGAGGTGGCCTTCCTTGGTCATATCCTTTCTAAAGAGGGAGTGGCCACTGATCCTCAAAAAGTTGAAGAAGTAAAGGATTGGCCCAGGCCAACGTCTGTGAAGGAAATCAGGAGTTTCTTGGGTTTGGCTGGTTACTACAGGAGATTCATCCAGGGCTATTCTCAGATTGCACTTTCTTTGATAGGTTTGACCCGGAAGAATATGGCATTTTCATGGACTGATAAGTGTGAGGCGAGTTTCCTTGAGTTAAAGGAGAGGTTGACTACTGCACCTATCTTAGCTTTGCCACAAACTGGGAAGAATTATGATATCTTCAGTGATGCGTCTCTCAGAGGTTTGGGTTGTGTCTTGATGCAAGAAGGCAAGGTTATTGCTTATGGTTCGAGGCAATTGCGTCCGCATGAAAAGAATTATCCGACGCGTGATTTGGAGCTAGCAGCTATTATCTTTGCCTTGAAGCAGTGGAGGCATTATGTTTATGGTGAGAAGGTCAACATGTATACTGACCACAAGAGCCTGAAGTATATTTATCAACAGAATGATCTAAATCTTCGGCAGAGAAGGTGGTTGGAAGTATTGGAAGACATTCGTCCTGAGATCAAGTATCATCTGGGCAAGGCGAATGTGGTAGCTGATGGACTTAGCAGGAAGAGTAGTTTATCAAGTTTGATTACTACTCGAAGTGAGTTGGCAGTAGAGATTTATCAGGTAGGTATCGAGGTGGTGGTGCAGGGTTTGGGGGCATCTTTGGCTCAGATGAGGCTGCCGCCTTCCTTGGGAGAGAGGATTGTGGAAGGTCAAAGATCAGATTCAGAGATTCAGAAGGTGTTGCAACAGGTTTCAGAAGGGAAGCTATCAGAGTTTCGTGTCCAAAATGGAATTCTTTGGATGGGTGAGAGGTTGTGTGTTCTGGATAATGCAATTTTGAGAGAGAGTATCTTGCAGGAAGCACACAGTACCTTGTTATCAGTACATCCTGGAGGCACGAAGATGTACAAGGACATCAAACAGCACTTTTGGTGGTCTGGTATGAAGAGGGATGTGGCAGATTTCGTGGCAAGATGTCTGACTTGTCAGCAGATTAAAGCAGAAAATCAGAGACCTGGAGGTTTGTTGCAGCCGTTGCCCATCCCGAAGTGGAAATGAGAGAATATCAGTATGGATTTCGTCACGAGTTTGCCGAGGAGTTCGAAGGGCAATGGCTCGATTTGGATTATTGTGGACCGTTTGACTAAGTCGGGTCACTTTTTGGCCATGAAGATTACTTGGTCGTTGGAGAAATTGGCTGAGTTGTACATTAGTGAGATTGTGAGACTTCATGGAGTTCCTGTGTCGATTGTTTTCGACAGGAATGCAAGGTTCACCTCAAGGTTTTGGAAGAGCCTACAATCAGCTTTGGGCACCAGAATTGATTTCAGTACCACTTTTCATCCACAAACCGATGGTCAGACTGAGAGGGTGAATCGAGTGCTGGAAGATATGCTGAGGGCTTGTGTTATGGATTTCGGTGGTAGCTGGGAGAGATACTTGGCATTGATTGAGTTTGCTTATAACAACAGTTACCATGCGAGTATCCGGATGGCGCCGTATGAGGCTTTGTACGGGCAGAGGTGCAGGACACCTGTTTGTTGGTACGAGGTTGGCGAGAGGCAGATGTTTGGTACTGAGATCGTGCAATAGACGCCAGAGCAGATTGAGCTGATTCGCAAGAGGTTGGTTGAGGCTCAGAGTCGGCAGAAGAGTTATGTTGATACTCGATGAAGGGACTTGGAGTTTGAGGTTAGGGATGCAGTTTTCCTCAAGGTGTCTCCAACCAAAGGAGTGATCAGGTTTGGTAAGGGAGGCAAGTTGGCGCCAAGGTATATTGGGCCATACAGAATCGTGGAGCTATTTGGTAAGACAGCATATAGGTTGGAGCTTCCAGAGGAGTTGACACAGGTGCATGATGTGTTCCATGTGTCATTGTTGAGGAAGTATGTGCCAGATCAGAGTCATCAGTTGGTAGAGGTTCCTGAAGGTCTACAGGTGAACTTGAGTTACAAGGAACAGCCTGTGGAGGTCGTCGACCGTAGGAAGAAAGTTCTTAGGAGCAAAGTGATACCTATGGTCAAGGTGCTGTGGAGAAATCAGTAGTTCGAGGAGGCTACTTGGGAGCCAGAGGATCGCATGCCGAAGGATTTCCCTGAGCTTTTTGTATGATTGTATCTTATTTGTGTGATGGTATTCCTTTGGATGATTGTACTATTGGATTGAGTTATATTTCTTTTATTTAATTATGTCCTCCTTTGTGAATGCTTTGAATTATGGTTCATTTGTGAGATTGACTTTCCTTTGTTTATCGTCGTTTAGATTTCATTAGTAACAGTTCTGAGGACAGAACTCTTCAACGGAGGGAGTGATGTAGTACCCTGTATTTTAAAATATAATTTTAAAGATTTATAAATAAATTAAAATGATTTTTGGAGATTTAATAAATATTTTTATGAAGATTTACCCTTTTCACACGTGCAGAACACGTGCAAATATTTTCTTGGAAAGTTCAAAAGGCAAAATTATTTTGTGAAAAATCATTATTTATTATTTGGAATTTATTTGTAATTTTTCCATATTTGTCTGATATTTATTGGACCTATTTGCAAATATTATGAAAAGAATGATCTTTTTGCAAAATTGTCATTTTGAGGGATGAAAGTGCAAAACTATTTTCCTGGACTTTTCAAATAGTGCCGGCTAGAAATAAAGTGTTTATTTTGTTTTTAAATCTCAATTTAATTGGATTTATCAAGTTTTCAAGTATAGGGATCTATTTATGTAAAGTTATATTGTAAAAGGATTATTTTGCAAATGCATTTCCAAACCCTAATTTTCCCAATTCCGACCTATTTAAAAGAATGGAGTGCAGCCGTCTTTCGCTGCACAATACAAAGGTTTTATTGTTTTTATTTTCTTGGAGATTTAAGGAGGTGATCTTGGATTTCGCAAAAGAAGGGCTTTTCTTATTCTCCATTAATTCGATTGGATTTCTTCATTGAGGTGAGTGACTTGTTTTGTTTTATTTTGTTTTGTATATGTTGTATGTGGGTGATGTAAGTTGTTTTGTTTTGTTCTTGGAATGTTTTATGTGGTATTTTATCTACTAGAAAGCATGATAGGGTTTGAGTATGAATATGTACATGATGGATTGGATGGATTGATGAATTAAAATTGAATTTTGTGAAACCATAGTTGTTTATGAATAAAATTGTATGTGGGTAACTTGAGATTGATGAATGTCCTATTAGAGATCATGGGTAGGCTATTTTCTTTTGGATTAATGTTGGATTGATTGAATATGGTAGATTTCATGCATTAATCTAATAAAGATGAGATTTTTATCACTTTTTGAGTATTGGTTGAATGAAATTTGATATGGTAATGTTATAAATTGATTATTTTTGTGAGTCATAATGGTGATTCAGTTTTGAGAAATTTGGAGGAAGAGTTATGAATCAAGAGATCATGTCTTGAGAATCGAAATTTGGAATTTAGTTGAGTTCGAGGAAATATATCCAAATTGGGGATCTTTTTAAGATTTTGGTATTGATATGGTTTGGATCTGAATACAAAGCTATTTCAATTAACAATTAATTTTTAAGAAAACACTATTTTGTTTATATGCACAATTCAAGTTTGGTTGAAAGAAATTAACAAATCGCTATTTTTATAAATTCAAGTAGTTTTGATTTAGTTTTTATGGACTATTATATATCCCACAAGTTGTATTTGATCATAGAAGAAATATGTTTTTTGTAGAAATCGTTTTCATAAAGTAAAACTACGTATCAGCTGAAATATGCACGATCAAAATCTGCAGTCTGCAGGTCGACAGTCGACTGGTGTGACTTTACCGTCGACCGTCGCGACCTGGCTGCTGTGTCCTCTAGTTTTCTTAAAATTTAGTTCTGGACAGTCGACTGATGACTTTTTACAGTCGACTGATACTACTTAGAATTATTTTCTCAAAGTTGTTGGATTTTTCTCTGGACAGTCGACCTATGACCTTTTACAGTCGACTACCATACTTAGAATTATTTTCTTAAAGATATTGGATTTTTTGCTCTGGACAGTCGACCGATGGCATTTATAGTCGACTTATAATACTTAGAATTATTTTCTCAAAGCTATTGGATTTTCTCTCTAGACAGTCGACCGACGCTTGTCTATAGTCGACTGATATTGATGTATCTTTATATCTTTGAATGTTCTTTTGAATGATTTATTCTCTAAATATTTTTAATCTATAACTTACTATTTTATACTTTATCTTCTACTTAACATATGTTTTCAAGTGGTTTTAACTGAGCAATTTATGTGGAAGATTGGTTTGGATGTTTAGGTGTGACTCTCTGGAGGGTGTGTGACCCTAGTATACCGGCAGTTGAGATATTTGTGTTTTGGACCTGTTAAGGCATTTTAGTTGATCAGTTGTTGAGATAAGTCCGGTGGGGTACACCAACTCTAGGAGATTCGTAAAGTAATTAAATAACCTAAATAATAAGGACAGGCACTAGTGGTGATATGATGAACGAGAACATGGGTTATGGACCTCAGTATGGCTTGCGGTGTGAGATAATTCCCAGAATTATCTAGGTGTGAGTGAAATAGTCTCCGAAATTACCTGTGGTGTGGGATTGATCTCCGAAATTATCGGGGTCAAGGCGACGCACATGTGGTATTCGTGTGATGAGGTGTCATTGCTTGCGGTGTGGGGTATTCTCGAAGATTCCCATGTGTGAGTGAAATAGTCTCCGAAATTATCTGTGGATAGAGTTTGACCTCCGGAATTATCGGGGCATGGGCTAATACTCACAGTTTATCTTTATCCCGTAGTAGTCATCGTATTAGGATTAGTTGCATAGCGGGGGATTAAACCTTACAATGTGGAGATATTAAGGGTTTGCATCGGACCTATATAGAGTGGGATGCATAGACTCCGACAAGTACGCATTAGAGAGTCAACATATAGAATTTGTATTTTCTTGATTTGGTTTATGCATGTGTTTTCCTGTTTTCTACACTTGACACTTAGTCTAGTTTCAATTGTTGGGTTTTCGCGTTTCATGATTTTCCTATATTCACTTACTGCTGTTTATTTTCTATTGTTGATAAATCCATACTTTACTTATGTTGTTTGTTTTTATATCACTCACACTGTTATGGCTGACCCCTTTAGCTTTGGGGGTTAGGGTTATCTCTAGCTTCATATTTTACAGGTGATTTCTTATAGCTCGAGATTTGGATGCTTGAGTTAAAATGATATAGTGACTTATGTAATTTGTAAAAGAAAGTGTTGTAAAGAAAAGAAAATTGTGATTCAAGGTGTATTGTATTCTGCTATGTTATGTAAAAATTAATGTAATGAAAGTTGAAAAGTTTTATTGGTGTTTGGCTGTGTTTAATTTTACTTTTGACGTTGATGCTGGAAATTGTGCCACGTATTTCTAAGATATTATATTGGAAATTCAGGGTGCTACAGACGGAGTCCAAAAGTTGCTGTACTATGTGAGCAAGGTTCTGCTCGCGGCCGAGACCAGTTACTCAAGAATGGAAAAGGTGGAATACGCCCTTGTCATGGCTGCGCGGAAGCTCCACCCCTATTTTCAAGCACACTCAATTCAGGTCCTCACGGACCAGCCTCTGAAGGCCATACTCTACAAGTCCGAGAGCTCTGGCCGACTGGTCAAGTGGTCGATCGAGCTCAGTCAATACGACATTGGCTATCATCCAAGAACAGTCATCAAGGGACAGGCCCTCGCCGAGTTCATCACGGAATGTACCATCTCCGAGCAACCCGAAAGTGGGGAGGCCAACCAGACGTGGGAAGTTCCTGCGAAGCGGGAAGTGGTGCGGGCATCATTTTGCGAGGACCTGAAAATTTCCTTCTCCAATATTGCCTCCGCCTCAACTTCCCAGCCTCCAACAACGAGGCCGAATATGAGGCCTTGATTGCCAGGCTCACCCTGGTACATCAGGCAGGCGCTAGACAGATCAGGGCTTTCAGCGACTCTCAGCTTGTGGTCAATCAGATCTGTGAAGAGTACGAGGCCCGTGACGATCGGATGATCTGGTACTTGACCGTGGTCCAGTGGCTCTTAGCATCCTTTGACGATTCTGCAGTCTTAAGGATCCCCAGAGAGCAGAACGCCCAGGCCGACGCCCTATCAAAGTTAGCCTCCTCGTCCTTCAAAGGTCTCGACCGCACCGTTCTGATCGAAGTACTCCTGAAGCTGAGAATCGACCACCCCGAGACCCTCTGCATAGAAGACGGAGCTCAGCCTAATGATTGGACCACTCCCATCAGAAAGTTTCTAATCAAAGGAGAGCTCCCCGAAGACCAAGCCGAGGCAAGGCGGGTCAGGGTCCGTTTAGAGAGGTTCGCCATGATCAGCGAGACCCTCTTCAAACCGTCGTACACCACGATAGACAGAAGGCCCTACCTCCGCTGCCTAACCCCCGACGAAGCAAAGTACGCTCTCAAGGAGCTCCATGAGGGAATCGGCGGGTGCCACATGGGAAGCCGATCGCTTGCGCGAAAGGCTCTGAACCACGGGTATTACTGACCCACGATGTTACAAGATGCTCTGGCCCTGGTTAAAAAGTATGGCCCTTGTCAAAGGTTCTCCTCGGTGAGAAGGGCTCCGCAAGCAAACCTGCGCTCCCTGGCCAGTCCGACCCCCTTTGCTATGTGGGGAATGGACCTGGTAGGCCCATTTTCGAAGGCAACGGGCCAAAGAAAGTTTTTGATAGTAGCACTACTTTACAAAGTGGATCGAGGCCGAGCACCTGGTCACGATCACCGAGCAGCAGACCCAACAATTTTTCTAGAAGCACATCGTCTGCCGATTCGGGATTCCACACATACTCATTACAGATAATAGGACTCAATTCGCAGGAAAGAATTTCTGAAAGTTCTGCGAGGATCTCGGGATCCAACAGCACTTCTCTTTGGTATGCTACCCGCAGTCGAACGGTCAAGCTGAGAACGCAAACCGCCAGATCCTTGACGGTCTCAAGGAATGACTTGATAACTCTTCCAAGGGGTTATGGGTCGATGAGTTGCTAAGCGTTCTCTGGGACCATTGAACGATGAAAAGAATCCCCACGGGAGAGTCTCCATTCAATCTGACATATGGTGCGGAGGCAGTAATTCCCCTTGAGATCGGGCTCCCTTCGCCCCGAATCATGACCTTCGACGAAGCAAACAACTCAGCGTAGCTACGCGCCGATCTGGACCTCATAGACGAGGTTAGGGAAAAATTTGCCATCAGAAGAAACACATACCAGCAGAGGATCGAGAGGTTCTACAACAAAAGGGTGCGTCCCACCGACATCAAGCTAGAGGACCTCGTCCTTCGAAAGCTGGCGGTGTCTAACCCCGGCCAAAAGAGAAAACTAGCCCCAAACTGGAAAGGTCCGTACAAAGTTTCTGAGGTTGTACGCCTGGGCACGTGCCGCCTCACCGATCCGGAGGGCAAGGCTGTCAAGAGACCCTAGAACGCCGAACACCTCATCAAATTCCTCGAAGGAGAGGATTAGCCTTTACAGACATCCCCATGTAAATATGATGTAATCGGCACATTGTGCCTTGTTTTATAAAGTCAATATGATGTAATTATGCCAGCTTTCTTAAAACAAGCTTCGGCTTTGTGCTAGCTTTCTTAAAACAAGTCTCGGGCTCGGCGTTCAGATGGAACCGCGAGCCACAAAAAGCTTCCCTTACAAGCTTGGGGCTCGGCATTTGGATGGAACCGCGAGCCACAAAAAGCTTCTCTTACAAGCTTGGGGCTCGGCGCTCGGACGGCACCACAAGCCACAAATTTCTCCTCAATTCAGCTTGCGGTTCGGCGCTCGGATGTCACCGCAAGCCACAAAAAGTCACTTCTAAGGTATGGGGGTTCGGCATCGACCTCAAGCATGGTCTGGGTTTTTTCAAGCCCTACGACTTATACGCTCGGTGATGACCTCCAGCTACACCCGTACTATCTATCCGAGAACAGGTTTGGGAGCTCGGCGTCGATCTCAAGCAAGGCTTTGGCTCTTTTAAGCCATGCAACCTTTACGCTCGGCGACGACCATCAGCTACGCCCATAACAAGTTTCTCTAAGGTATGGGGGCTCGTCATCGACCTCAAGCATGGCCTGGGTTTTTTCAAGCTCTATGACCTATGTGCTCGGTGATGACCTCCAGCTACACCCGTACTATCTACCCGAGAATAGGTATGGGAGCTCGGCGTCAACCTCGAGCAAGACATTGTCTTTTTCACGCCATACGACCTTTATGCTTGGCGACGACCTGCAGCTACGCTCATAACAAGCTTCTCTAAGGTATGGACGCTCGGCATCAACCTCGAGCATGGCCTGGGTTTTTTCAAGCCCTGCGACCTATGTGCTCGACGATGACCTCCAGCTACACCCGTACTATCTATCCGAGAACAGGTATGGGAGCTCGGCGTCGACCTCGAGCAAGGCCTTGGCTTTTTCAAGCTATGCGACCTTTACGTTCGGCGACGACCTACAGTTACGCTCATAACAAGCTTCTCTAAGGTATGGGGGTTCGGCATCGACCTCGAGCATGGCCTAGGTTTTTTCAAGCCCTACGACCTATGTGCTCGGCGATGACCTCCAGCTACACCCGTACTATCTACCCGAGAATAGGTATGGAATCTCGGTGTCGACCTCGTGCAAGGCCTTGGCTTTTTCAAGCTATGCAACCTTTACGCTCGGCAACGACCTTCAGCTATGCCCATAACAAGCTTCTCTAAGGTCTGGGGGCTCGGCATCGACCTCGAGCATGGCTTGGGCTTGTTCAAACCCTGCAGCCTATGTGCTCGGCGATGACCGCCAGCTACACCCGTGTAGGGATGGCGAACGGGTCGAGTGGACCGAGCCGGGCCCAACCCGGACGAGTTGGCACGTATACTTCGCGGGCTCGGGCTGGGTTGGGCTCTTATCCGGGCCGGCCCGGGCCGGGCCGGGCTGAGATTTCGTTTGGGTGGCCCGCCCAACCCGTGAACCCTTTAGGGCTCAACCCGGGTTGGGCCGGGTCGACCCGCGGGTTGGCCCGTTTAATATATAGGGTCGACCCGTTTAATATATATATATATATATATATATATATATATATATATATATATATATATATATATATATTAGCTTAAAGCCTTAAAATAATAATAATTATTATTATAATACTAAGTAAGTAATAATACTAATAAACAATAAAAATCTAAATAATAATAATACGATTGAAAGAGTGAAATTGACAACAAATTTTGAAATATTATTCATATGAATTTAAATTATACAATTTTAACAATTTATAATGAAATGAGTACAAGTTTTCACAAATAAGTTTTATACAATAACATATTTCTTATATACAATTTTAATTGAGTACAAGTTTTCTAATTCGACATAACAAGCAAAGCTATTGTTGTTGTTGTTGTTGTTCTTCAGGCGAGTTGCTCCCACTTGTGAAACTTGATAGTGCTTTCCCTTGTGTCCTATCTTCAGCCTTCAGCTAGTCTTCTGTGCAAACGAGCATCTCTAACGCCTCGGGCTTCAAGCGATTCCTGTAATCAGATAGAACCCTGCCACTTGTAGAAAATGCACTCTCAGAAGCAACTGTAGAGACAGGAGGAGTTAATAAATCTTTAGCCATAATTGACAGAATACTAAAAGTGTGTTCATGTTCTTTCCACCATTGTAAAATATCTAGTGGAGAAAGAGTAGGCTCAGTATCTTATTGGTTATACCAATTTAATTCATTTGGTTGATTAGTCCTAGGTTTTTTAGATTGAATTTGTTTGATTGATTAGTCCTAGTAGGATCGATGTAATCTTGGGCGGGCTCACTAGTTGGGACAATTGGTGGCCTACGTGAAGAGGAGGAGGAATCTTGTCCGCTACGACCGCTACCGCGTGATCTAGACATAATGTAGTAATGTGCTAAAGTATGTAAAAAAAATATATACAATGTAGGAGCGGTGAATTATACAAAAAAAATCTAAAAAACAAGAGGGTTGAGATAGAGAAGTTCAAAAAACGAACAATAATTTTAACTACAACGCAAAAAAAAATATAACGAGAGAGGTATGAAATTTTGATACCGTTCACCGTGGAATACGCGTATGTAAAAAAAACCGTGAAAATAAGAATAGAATAGAAAAGATGGAGGAGCGCTTTGCCGATTCCACAATTGAAGAGTTGAGGAGAGGTTGAAGTTGATTTGAAGACGGTTGAGGAGAGTTGAAGACGTTGAAGACGTTGAATTTTGATTCCGATACGACCGAAATTTGATCGTGTCTATGCCTCCTTGTAGACTTGTTTGATGAATACTACAATTGTTGAATTTTTTTTTACAAATGATGTATAATAGTAGAGAGAGTAAAAGAGTGAGGTGTGATTTTTTATGAAATTTTTGGGGATATTTATAGGCTAAATATGTCGGGGAAAACAAAAAAAAACAAAAAAAAACCAAACTAACGGCTATAGAGCCGTTCGGAACGGCTCTGTGGAGACAGAGCGTATTTTTCGACTGTTTGACCCGCAGGTCAACGGTCGACCCGTAACGGGTCGAACGGGTCGGAACCCGCGGGTCGACCTGCGGGTTGGCGGGTTGAATTCGCGAATTGGGCCGGGCTCGTGGGTCGGGTTTCGGGGGTTTAATTCACGTTAATTGCGACCCGGGTCGACCCGGTACTGTTCACCGGGTTCGACCCGAACCCGCCAAGTCTCTAACCGGGCCGGGTTCGGGGGCCGGGTCGCCGGTGGGTCGCCGGTTGACCCGGCCCAGTTGCCATCCCTACACCCGTGCTACCTACCAAAGAACATGCATGGAGCTCGGCGTTGACCTCGAGCAAGGCCTTGACTTTTTCAAGCCATGCGACCTTTACGCTCGGCGACGACCTTCAACCACCCTACTCAAAAGTTTTTTATTAAAGATATAGGGCGCTCACCCTTAGGAAAACACCCTGGGCCCCAGATCTTTGGTCGACCCACCTCTCACCCGTGAACAACCCGGGGTTGATGACCCTTAGAGCCGAAACCCCGAATTGTTCGAGGGCGACAGGAGAGCCACCGACCCTGTACCCTCACCCAAAAGACTCCTCGAGCTCCCGAACCTTGGTCTGCACACCTCCTACACTCTAACAATTTTAGGCAGACCCCCGAGGTCTCGGACCTTGGTCTACCCAAAAATGCTAGAGTATGGTAGGGGAGCCACCGATCCGGGATTCGTGGCCAAAAAATTCCGTGGTAGGGCGCCCGCCTTCGGCAAGCACCCAAGGTTCTCCCCCTGAGCGGAGAACCCATGAGATTGAAAGTTTTTCTCTAATGAATTTCTAATGAGGGTGGGGTTATATAGCCCCCCTGAGCGGCTTATTAATGACATCGGGAAGTCCAAGCGGTGGAAGGTAAAGCGTCACCATTAATTTTTATCGGAAGATGAAACGTCTCTTATTGAAGGCTACGTGCGAGGCATAGCGGTTTGGCTCCCGAGCGTAGCCCCGACCTCAGCGGCAACCTCAAACGAAGCCCCACTCGACAAGGGTCCCAAGCTACGACCCTACCGGTCTCGCTTAACAAATTGTCTAAGTAAAGAAATTGAAGTCTTATTACTCATAGAGCACCAGAAATGGCCACACAATACAATGAAAAGTTTACAAATCACTGATCGCTCGGCTTAAAACTCAAACTCGGTGCTTCCTACGGGATCCTTCGCGCGCTTCGCCGGTCTGGCCAGCGAGGGCACCCCTGCAACGGAGCTCTGCGCATCGGCAGGCTGGGCCATCTCTAAGAAAAAGTCGGAGAAGGTCCCAATACGGAACTGCTCTCCTCCTCGAGCAGACCGGCGCCTAGCATGAGCTTCAGCCTACGAATCTCCAACTCCTTCTCTATAATAGACTCACGAAGAAAAGACTCCGAAGCTGGCTGCCTAATCGAGGCATCCGAGATCGACCAGTTCGTCTCAATTGCCCACCAGTCCCAGTCGGCTATGGCCTTCTTCAGGCGAGCGATCTCCAGGCTGAGCTCCCTAGACTTGTTCATAAAGTAATTCACAGCGGCCTCTCGATCCCGAGTCTGCTTACGATGGTGAGCCAGGACACTCTCCGTGGTTCCCTGCTCAGCTCGGAGCCAGGAGACCTCAGCAGAACCGAGTTCAGCACTGAGGGCCTCATGCGTCTATCAAAAAGACAGAGAAAACAACAGGTCACAAAAGAGAAATGAAAAAACACAAGTCATGGAGCATCGGCCAAAAATCCTCTTTCATAAAGTCAAATTTTGTATTACAAAATGCAGTGGCCAGTCCGCATAAGGCGTTTACAAAATCAAAAGAAAGAAAGTCCAAAACTATTTTTGAGGGGGAGACGGCACCTCTTCGTCAGCTAGGTCGCCCCCGACCTCCTCTTTCTGAGGGTCCCCCGTCTCCTCCTCGCCACCGGGCATTGGCGGGTGCTCTGGCTCCCAGTTGTAGTGTAGATGATCGACCCGTTTTTCCGGGTAGATCAGCTTGAAGTGCCTCTTCAGCTTGTCATAGGCCTTGTCCTGGGCCAGAATCAGGGGGGTCGGCCAAGGTGTTCTCCATCTCCGCCATGGCAGCCTGCGCCTTCTCAGCCTCTGCCCTAGCCTTAGCCTTGAAGTGCGCTCGCTCGTTCTTGTGATGGTCGGAAAGCGACGCCATCTGAGCTTGGACGATCGCTTCGTTGTTCTGGGCTTCCTTTAGCTTGTCCGTCAGCTTGGTGACCTCACGGAAGTCCTTCTCCGCGTTCTTCCTCTCGATGAGGACTCCTTCTCCAAGCACTTGAAAAAGTGCTGCCCGTGAAGCACCGCCTGTTTGAGGGAAAATAAGTTAGAGGAAATCCAAAATTCTTCTCTCAAAGCAAATTCCAAACACTTATCGAGAGCTGCTCCTGAGACCACCTCATGAAGGCCGTCTCGGACGTCTGCGTTGCGAGAAACATCCGGTCTTGCTCTGTGGTGATATTCTTCACCACCTCCATTGCCACTGGACCCTCGAGCAGAGTATCCCCTGCCTTGACCGCCCAATTTGGGGCATGCATTCTCAGGCCGTGCTGCCCCACCATCTGCTCGGTGCTGGGGCGTGGTGGGGGGAGCCTCTGCTCCGAGGCCTTAGCCTCTCTTCTGCTTCCGGAGCTCGCCCCCGGTTCCTTTGATGACCTCGGTGTGTGGTGGTGCTTCTTCACATTCTTCAGGGAGGGCTCCACCGTCACCGAGGCTGGCCCTTGACTGGGTCTCGTGCCCAGGGCACCCTTCTTCGCTTGGTCTGCCCTCCTCTTGGCAGCTGCAGCTAACAAGGTCTGTCAGTTGTCGAGCTGCTTGGCTATCATCTCTACAAAAAGGGGACAAGAAGCAAATGTTAACACAAAGACAGGAAGATAAACACATTCAGAACAAAACATACTAGGATCGGCTGGGCTCAGTCCGGCTCGGGCCAAGTGCAGCTCCGTCACTCGCGGCCACCCTATACTGTGCCCCCTAATGATCCTCTCCACCTTCGCCCATTCTTTATCCGACCACTCATTGCGCTTCGGAGGCTTGTGGTTCGGCTTGCCGAAGTTCCAAGCAGTTGGAATCTTCCAAGGCTGCTCGTTCCAGACAATGAAGTACTTCTCCTTCCAACCTTTGATGGAGTCCGGATGACCATGCATCACCTTCTTATGAGGTCGCGGCGAGAGGTAGAAGATCCCCTTCGTATCGCCGAGCAAGCTCATCCCCAAAATAGTGTGGAAATATGTAAGCCTCGGCTTGATCCCCTTCTCTTGACACTTCAAGATGAAGCAGATCAAATGTTTCCACGAATTGGGACTGTACTACATTGGACTCAACTTCGCCGAATTCAAAACCCTCTCGATGAAGGGGTGCAACGGCAGCCTCAGCCCCGAGACGAAGGCGTTCTCGGGAAACATACAGTAGCTCGACGCAAGAGCTAAGGTCGGACGGATTCCAGGGTTCGGCATCAGAAGTTCGAACTCCTTCGGGATGAAGTAGGCTGCCCTCAGGATATACAGGTAGTCCGCCTTCAAGACGCACCGAATGCTGTCCATCTTTATCATCTCTCGACCCTCGTCCCGCAGCAGGGAGGTGAATGCAATAAGGCCTTCAACGTCGTCAGGGTACATCTTGATCGACCGAGTTTCTAGAGGACACGGGGGCATACTCGAACCCCGGTCCAGAGCCATATTTATCTGGCATAGGGGGGCTATCTGGACGGCTCCACTTCCTCTTCCTCCTCTGAAGGCGAGGCTTCCTCTCTGAATAAGGGGTCGCTAATGGGGGCAGAGGTGGGAGATCATCCTCACCTTCGGTTGCCTCTCTTGCTGTTCCTCCCTCCTCGTCTCCCTGACCTTCGTCTCCCTCGGCCCTCTGATCGGGCTCCTCCTGGTCGTCCTCCAGACCAATCTCTTCGGCCTCGGGGTCTTCTTCCTCGTCCTCCTCCCCCTTAACAAACCCCCCTCCCTCGGGGTCTCCCTCTTCACGCTCCTCCTTCTCTGTAGGCTCCTTACATGGCCTACGAGATTGCAAGGTTGCACGATAAAAACAATGCCCCCCTCGCCATCCGACCCTACGTCTGACAGAACCTCCTTCTTGATTCCAATGTCGCCCAGAGACCAAGATGTCGATGTTGACTCACCCTCCCCCTCGGAACGGCCTAAAAAGCTAGCCTCGAAGCTAGACTGAGCACGCGACATTACGAATCGAAAATACTAACCTGAAAGTATCGAGCTATGGGGATATCACCGGAAAAAGTTCGTCAATGACAATCGGAGAAAATCCTATTATGGAGAGAAAAAACGCAATTGTGGAAATGAAGGAGGGGGGGGGGAGATTTATAAACAGAGGAAGGGAATCCTTGATTTTTGCGAAGAGATCTAACCGTTGGATCTTGATCATCAACGGTTACTAGAATCTGGGTCGCTTCGATTCTTGTGCCTGTGATGTCAGCATGGGGCACAAAATTACCTCTTTAGCCCCAGCCCTTTTAGTCGATACAACAGCTCGAAACGCATGGCCAACGGCTCATATGCTACCCCAGGCTTTTCCAACAAGTCAGGGTGCTCGATGCTCGGATGACACTGCGAGCCACAAATTTCTCCTCAATTCAGCTTGAGGCTCTGCACTCGGATGACACCGCGAGCCACAAAAATCTCCTCAATACTGCTTGAGGCTCGATGCTCGGATGACACCGCGAGCTACAAAAATCTCCTCAATTCAGTTTGAGGCTCGGTGCTCGGATGACACCACGAGCCACAAATTTCTCCTCAACTCAGCTTGAGGCTCGGCTCTCGGATGACATCGCGAGCCATAAATTTTTCCTCAATTCAGCTTGAGGCTTGGCACTCGGATGACACCGCGAGCCACAAAAATCTCCTCAATTCAGCTTGAGGCTCGACACTCGGAGGACACCGCGAGGCACAAAAATCTCCTTAATACAGCTTGAGGCTCGACGCTCGGATGACACCGCGAGCCACAAAAATCTCCTCAATTCGACTTGAGGCTCGACGCTCGGTGCTCGACGCTCGACGCTCGACGCTCGGATGTCACCGCGAGCCACAAATTTCTCCTCAATTCAGCTTGAGGCTCGGCGCTCGGATGACACCGCGAGCTACAAAAATCTCCTCAATTTAGCTTGAGGCTCGACGCTCAGATGGCACCGCGAGCCACAAAAATCTCCTCAATTCAGCTTGAGGCTCGACGCTCGGATGTCACCGCGAGCCACAAATTTCTCCTCAATTCAGCTTGAGGCTCGACACTCGGATGTCACCGCGAGCCACAAATTTCTCCTCAATTCAGCTTGAGGTTCGGCGCTCGGATGACACCGCGAGCCACAAATTTCTCCTCAATTCAGCTTGAGGCTCGGCGCTCGGATGATACCGCGAGCCACAAATTTTTTCTCAATTCAGCTTAAGGCTCGGCACTCAGATGACACCGTGAGCCCCAAAAATTCCTCCTCAATTCAGCCTGAGACTCGGCGCTCGGATGACACCGCGAACCCCAAATTCTCCTCCGATAGTGAGGGAGCTCGTCTCCCGACCCTCGACGCTCGGCAAAGCGAGCTCCTACTCTTCAGATTTCGACGTCCCCTTGCTTTTCCAACAAGTGAGGAGGCTCGTCTCTCGACCCTCGATGCTCGGCAAAGCGAGCTCCTACTCTTCAGATCTCGACATCCCCTTACTTTTCCAACAAGTGAGGGGGCTCGTCTCCCGACTCTCGACGCTCGGCAAAGCGAGCTCCTACTCTTCAGATCTCGACGTCTCCTTGTTTTTCCAACAAGTGAAGGGGCTCGTCTCCCGACCCTCGACGCTCGGCAAAGCGAGCTCCTACTCTTCAGATCACGACGTCCCATTACTTTTCCAACAAGTGAGGGGGCTCGTCTCCCGACCCTCGATGCTCGGCAAAGCGAGCTCCTACTCTTCAGATCTCGATGTCCCCTTGCTTTTCCAACAAGTGAGGGGGCTCGTCTCCCGACCTTCGATGCTCAGCAAACCGAGCTCCTACTCTTTAGCACTCGGCACCCCTCGTGACTCCAAGAGGGGATCCCCTGCATCCTACCCCGCCGACCTTTTCGGAAAGATACGGATCTCGTTCTTCGCCGTACACACCACTCCGCTCTTCCTACAGAGGCAAAAAACCACTTCTGCACGGCTGGATTATCCAGCCCTCCAAGAGTGGGGGGCTCGTGGGGGGCTCCTGATATGGGTCAGATGATGTGGCCCCTGGGCCACAGGATTCCCTCAAAAATCGCTCACCCCTGATCATCAGGTCTGCCACGTCAGGCCCACGGGAAAACGGGTCCAGACCTGGCCCAAACGGGTCTAGACCCGTTTGACACTGCCTATAAATATCAGGCCCTCTCCCCCTTCACAAGGTAATCAATCTTTCCCCTCTAAGAAACTCTAGCTACTGTTACTCTTCAGTGACTAACTAGACCGTCGGAGGGCCTGCCACCGGAATCAACCCTGATGTTTCTAGGCCGAGTGTAGGTACACGAGACTTCCGGATCCGAGCCTCCAGATCCGAGCCGAGCATCCGACCTCCAACTCACTCCTGCCTACTCCCAAGCCGTTCCCTCAGCTGAGGGTCGGGCGTATAGCCAGTACCAAAGCTTCCACTTTATAAATTGAGAGAACTCTCACCTGGTACAGCCACCCCCAAAAACAAACCGCATCAATGGGTTTGACCAAGTCAGCTAACAAAATCTAACGCCATGACCCCGTTTAGATAGTTCAGCAGGTTTACTCCATTAAATAATAGATTAGGGGTTACCTGCATTTACCGCATAGTTCATAGGTATTTTTCGCTATTAACCCAAACTGGTTCTTAGCATACAGCTATATAAGTTTCCTATCTTGATCCTTTAGTTACCAATTACAGCATAGTTGATTTTATTGTCATTTTGATTTTAGTTTTATTTGATTTTCTGACATTATGCCTGTATAAATTGATGTGCACTACAAGAAAACTGGCCCCACCCCGATGCCCGATTTCACCAGGAAAAGGCATGAATCTCATCAGCGAGTCACTTTTCATATAGTTAGTTCCCTCACACAAAAAAATTAAAATAAAATTCATTTAGTTAGAATACCTGCACCTAGACTAAAGAAAATATTCCTTATCGCTCTCTATTTGCAATTGGTTTCGTTCTATCCTCAATTCCTCATCAACGTAGAATCGCAGTTCGTGGAATGCACTCCTGTTTATGACTCTTCTTCATATCTTCGCATATATGAGAGATCAACGGGAATCAAAAGGTTCAAATTTCTGATAAACTCCTAGCTAACACGCGTTAATGCTGTGTTTTAGTTAGAAGGTTCAATAGCTTTGCATCTATCCCACTCCATTCTTTTCTCCTGAGCAAACAAACTCATTTTCCAACTAGTTCTATGACGATGAGATGATCTAAAGTCGCAGCAAGAAGAAGATGCTTACTAACATAGGAAAGAGTTGACATTATTTATGATTTCTACTTAAAAACTTAAATACGTCAAAATATCCTTAAGAACCGTAAATTAATCTCACAAGCCAAGTTCGCATTTACCCCATAATGCATACATTTACTCAGTAGCAGTTGCAGGTTGAACATTCTGGAGAGAACTTTGTAACCTCTTTGTTAACTCGTCTGGATTGGCTCCAACCATCCTGTCTATCTCTGCTCCCTCTTTCAGTAGCACAAAGGTTGGCATCGCCTTAACGTCTAGTTTTGAAGCAACTTCCTGCAGAATTTCCACACCATTAAAACACGTGATGGTCGTATCACTTAGCTAAAAGAAAAGATGCATTCTAATGTCGTAGACTATTTAAATCAAATGATGATGTTCTACTTCTTTGGTTGATATATTTTCGTTTAGTCGTTTTTTTCATAATGACACTCAAAATATCTGATATTTCCAAAATAGTACATGTAATTTTCATATTTCCAAAATAGCAAATGTAAGTATTTGATATGTTTCAAAAAACCTTTAGACGTTACTAGATCAATTAAGTTAATGGAATATTTCTAAAAAATTCTTCTTATTGATTTTAAACTAGGGCTGGCAACGGGTCGGGTTTGAGCCGAACCCATATAGACCTGGACCCAAGCCTATACTTGACCTGGTTTTTTCTTCGGGCTTAAAAAATAAGCCCGAACTCGACCTGATTTTTCTTCGGGCATAAAAAATTAGGTCCGAGCCGGAGCCCAAATTAGACCTGAAAATAGGTTCGGGCCTAGGCCCGAAATACTTTCCCATAAAATAAAACTATATCAAGAATCGTATACGATAAAAAAATAACAATAATAAAAATACTATAAACTTTTGAGTATTTCACATCTAAGTTGTCCTTTTTTATTTAATTTTATATATAATGCATAATTTCTCTATCTATAAACGTTAACACTAATTTTAACTTACATACATGAATATTTTCTTTAAAAAGTCATACATAAATATACATGACGTATACAAAAATATACACATGCACATATTAAAATTTGGTTCGGGTCCATCGGGCCTAAGCACTTGGGCTCTTTAGCTCGAGCTCGGCCTGAAATTTTCTCGAGCCTAAAAAATCGAATCGAGCCCAGTCCGAAATGAAAATTATTAGCACAAGCCCGCTAATTATCTGGTCGAACCTTGGCAAGCCCGCATCAGGTTCAGGACTATTATCGCCCTTAGTTCAAACCCAATAAGCTAACATGACAAAAATACCTTTTTCTCTTTAACTGTTTCTTTTCTCATCGAGTTAACTGTTTCTTTTCTCATCTCGATCTACTATTTGAGAGAGAGAGAGGGAGGAGGGGGGGGGGGGAGCGGCGGCGGGGGGAGGAGGATTGTTAGCAAAGAATTAAAAATAAGAGCAAATTAGTGATTTTAACCAATTTTCGTCTAAATTTTTATTTTTATTTTGAATTTATCAAAATACTTTCAGTTGATATTTTGAAAATATAAAAATTACATGTGCTATTTTGAAAATATCGAATCTTTCGCATATTGAGATTTTTTTTTTAAATTGCTACATTTATTATCCATTTCACTAAATTTCTGTTTACTATTTTAGGTGTCTCTCTCCAAAACTCTTTTCTTAAGAGTTCTATTGTTTTCAAAAGTGCTTGTAGCATGATCAATATGATTAAGATTTCCATATATACACAAATGCAATACCTATAAGGAAAATCACAAGTATATACGAACACTATTGATTTAAACTCGTATATCATATGATTTAACTGGAAAAGGCTGTCAAGAGATGGAAAAAATTGACCTTGAGTTCATCCACATCAACCAAGAGAAACATTGCATCTTCATGACTCATGGAAACCTCTTCAAAATAGGAATTCATGGCTAAGGAAGGGACACACCACGAAGCCGTAAAATGGACAAAAACCTGCAACTTAAATATAATCAAACACTAGAATTTACCAATTACACACACACACACAAAAGAAAAAAGAAAAGAAAAGAAAAGTTAATAGAGTTAATAGTTTGAAGCGTACAGGAATGCTTTGGGAGTTGGCTTGGGCTATGAGGAGGTCCCATGATTCTTTAGAGTCCACCTTCACAACCCGATGCTTCGTCGGCTCTTGCCCTACGTCCATTGCAACTCCAGTACTCAGTTTCTCTTCCACTTGCTCCCTCTTTTGTTATGTTTAAAGAGAGAAAGGAAGATGTGAAATAATAACTGAAAGGATGGAGATAATGTCACCAAAATGAAGATTTTGCTATAGTGTAAATGCAACTGATATCATCACAATGCCCAATTTCTGGAAGTTTGGGGTGGCTTCTTTTGGCACCTAGCTACTAGATGCAGATAAGCATCAAGAATAGAGACAATTCACTAGTCACAACAGGGTCCCATTAATATCAGACTGTAGATATAAATATACTTACAGCTAAGTAGTATTTTCTGAAACAAGAAATACATTCTCAAAAGGGTATATAATTAGATGTAAGAAACAGAACTTCAAGGTATACAAGTGCAAAGCGAGATAAAACATTAGGGTATTTAAATGCAATTCACCACCAATAAATTAAACATAAGAGACAACTTGGCTAGTCGGTGAGCAGCTAAATTGTGACCTCTTCCTTCAATGATAAGCTTCACTTTCAGGAGCAGTCGAGCATACAATTTTTCAAAGGCAGGGGATCAGATTGGAGTTGAAAATCAAATTAACTGTGGTCACAGTTGTTAATACTGGTTTGGGGTTAATACTGATTTGGAGAAATTAGGATTAGGGTTAATCTCTAGCCGCTTAACATATTATACCCTGCTTATCAGTATTGGAATATCACAGAGCACTATCTCTAGACCAGCTTAGACTGGGTTTAGGGTACTGGGCTTTTAGCCCACTCAACCCGTTCCAATAATTAATACATAACACGTGTAAACCCATGTTGCCCCATAGAATAATATACACAATATTATCCTATTATACTGAGAATATACTTATACATCCAACAATCTCCTCCTATATTCTCAATATATTAGGCTAAGTAATGTTATAATATTGGATCACAAAAATTCAAACATTATTGAATCATAAAGAACATGGATAATAGACTAAATCAATTATAACTTGAATAGTTCAAATATGACTAAACCAAAATAATCAAATAGTTCTAAAACCATATCAAAACAGAATAGTTCACAATGACTAAACCAACTAGAGAAACTGTCATAGTTTCAAAATCAACCAAAGCAAATAAACTTCAAGAACAAAATATGAGTTTTAAGCTCATGAACACAAGAGTCTTAAACTCAACAGAAGTTTTATCAAGCAAGTGACAAATTTATTCTTTCGATAAATAAACCAAAACTATATCCTTACAAACTGCTTTATGTTTACTCCTCCATTTTGAGCAAATCATTATTCTGAAATCTATGTTGACAGATTTAACTCCTCCATCTTTGCTAGCTTATTGAAAACAAGAATATCAAGAGACATATCTCTAAGAATTCTAACAAATTTCATAAAGTATCTGGTTCTACTAAAGAACTTAGTACAATTCAATGATAGCTTAGCAAAATGTAACGCAAGCATCACAATCAAGTTTCTTTAATAAAATAAAGAACAAGAACTATTATAGTTTCTACACAAGAACTATACTATGTTTCATATTGGAATGATAGAACAGTCAAATCAATTATGGTTAATTCTGAATCATCAAAATTGGAATGAAACATGAATCCATAAAAGAGTTATATCATCAGAATTGGAATGATATAACAACCATTCTAAACATCGGAAACACATCGACAAGTTTTTATGCTTTCTTTTGGAATAATGAGATGATTCTAAGTAAATTATGAAAATATATAGCATCATCAAAATTGGAATAAATTATATATTAACAGAATTTACATAGAACTTTTCAAATTATCTAAAGCATGTCAACTGCCTAAAATTGATGCTTCAGTTTGAACTTCTCTATGGCTCCAATTGGATTCTAAATTTCAAAACAACTTGGATGTTAAAGCTTTTGACTAAATAGCTTTTAACTCCATTTCCCCCACAGTTTTGATAATTAGATCATTTTCAAGTCTCTTAGCAAGGGTATTAGCCATACTTGTCGCAATTGCACTTAATCTATGAGAAAGTTCAACTAGGCTTTTTTCAACCTTAATATACTCCTCTTACTATTATAGAGTGAGTTATGAGCTACAGTGCATTATAGCTTGATAGTCGCATAACAGAATAGAGAATTTACATTAAACTTCTCAAATGGATGATTAGCAATAAGTCATTCAATCCACTCAGCATCTTCCCCTGCAGAGGATAACACATAGAGGTCTGATTTCTTGGATGAGAACGCAACACTTGTTTGCCTATTAACCTCCATAATTTTTCTGCTTCTACTAGTGTGAACACATATCCACCAATTGTCGACTTTCACAAAACTTTGAGTAGCACAAAGCAAACTCTTGAGTACCACTCAAGTATCTCATTAGCCTCTTAAGGGCACTCAAGTGTGTATGGGATTATTAGTGAGTCTGCAGATCATACATACCTTAAAGGCTATGTCTATTCTAGTGCAGATGTTTGTATACACGAGACTTTCAATTCTTTTAGAATGATCTACCTGTCTCATAGTTGCACCATGATAAGGTATCAACCTTTTATCATAATTATAAGGTGCTTCAAAACACACTTTCAATCACTATATCCCCACTTTTGGAACACATTATTGATTTATCGAGTTTGACTAAGGGTTATCCCTTGCCAACCAAAACTCACCCTTATACATAATATGGTTACCACAATACTTAGGTGTTTCAAGCTAAATTTATTTGGATAGCACAATTTAATTCCATTTATAATAGAGATATCACTTCCAATCAACAAGCATGTCAGTAAAACCAAGTACATAATAGCCATTATATTTGATACACCACAAAGTTAAAGGCACTGATCTGAATTACTTGATTCATATACTAGGCTCTTCGAGAAATTTGTCAAATTATTTATACGATAGCTATATTACATGTTTCAAAGCATACAATAATTTTACTAAATTGTAAATCTTGTTCACTAAACATATTAGTCCAAAACTTTACAGTACAAAACTGTTCAGTACAAAATATCAAGTACAAAACTTTTAAATATCTTTTATGAATGACAAAATTTTCAATAGATATAAGGGTAAGAAGAATACTTATTGTAGCGATATGACAAACATATGAGTAGACATCAAATAAATCTACCCCATTTTTTCAGTCAATCTGTTAGCTACTAAAAAGCATTAAAATTGCTACTGAACAATCAAAATTAAGTTTCTTCTACAAAACCCCACTTACTTACTATAGTTTTAGCCTCTTTCGGCAGATCAACTAAATTGAAGTATTATTGTATGACACAATCATCTCATTGTCTACTAAACTCGTCTTAGCTTATTTGTCATTCAGGTTTTTAAGTGTCAGTAAGACTAGTTCTTGATTCCAACTGTGAATCATTGAGCATGTCTGTATGACTAAATTATTTCATACATTTATCTTTGATGAACGCATCCCCAAATAACTCTGCAAGTCTAGATTCTTCTAACACAAATTAGATAGATCCAACATCTGTCCACCGAACTACATTCTGCACTTTCTAAACACACACAAATATCTGTTGTAGGTCCTACTTTAGGCCTTCTAGGGTTATGTATTCTAACATAAGTATCACAACACAAAATCTCACTTTAACAAAACTATTTGTGTTTTTATGCCTTAATCTACAAGGTGTATTCAATTTAGAGTGTAGTAACACATTTAGAGATATGATTAACAATACAACATCAAACAACAGTCAATAATATAGAATCAACATTTCACTAAGAGTTTGATTCTAACTTTTATCAATACTGTTTGATTGTTGTAAGTAGAGTGCAGTAGAGATTATGCCCAGTGCAAACTTCTCTAAAGTTGTTAAACATATTCACCACCTCTATCAAATCTGAACCCTTGATTTTTAGCATTCAACTATAATTTTTAATTCCTTAAGAATAATAAGTGATTTATTCTTCATATATATGACAGACTTATATTAATCATCTACAAAAGCGATTAAATACTTCTGACCAATAATTGTCTCATCTAGTTGCAAAGCTACTGAGATCACAAATATCAAAATGTCTTGACTCAAGTAGTTGTGTGCTCCTAGAGACCATACTAAATGATTTTCTAGTGATCATAATCTGAGCACAACTTTCATATTTGTCATATTTAATAGAGTGTCATTTAGCAGAGTTATAAGTTTTAACAAGAGCAAACAATTTAATATATAGTTCATAGTGATTCTAAATTTCAAAACAACTTGGATGTTAAAAGCTTTTGACTCAGTAGCTTTTAACTCCATTTTCCCCACAGTTTTGATAATTAGATCACATTTTCTCACAAACAAATTGAATATATAGTTCTCAAATCTTAGTCAAATATGCTATTATTCAAGAACACAATTAGAACTATTATTATTAATTGTCTCATTTGTTAAACTCAGCTAATACATGCGATTGACAATATATGCACATTATAAGAGTTAATACAAAATTACTCTATTACATTTTACAAAATTATTTGCTTTCTCTAGTGATTCTAACAATGTCCACTTGTTCAAACAAATTGAGCTATATTTTTCTTTATTCGTTCTTCATCATCTTCGAAACGCTAAACGAGATAGTGACCAATATTTTATAATTCAGTTTTGCACACACAGTACAATGAACGAGAAAGAACAAAAACATAACTAATGGAGTCATATATTGTATTACAAAATGCTCTTATCTAAGTTACGGATATTTGTTACAGATCTTATGCATCATTTATTTATTTTAATGAGAGAAGCAAATATATATAATCTCACAAAAACTGCAGACAATGGATTTGTCAAAATATCTATACACATAGTATGATAAAACACTTAACAACCCTAAACATGCTAGTTTTCAAAGCGAGAACAACTATGATCTAAAACTCTCAATCATATGATCAAACGCACAAAACGTTAACACATTCATCACATGAAAATACTAAGAAAGATTAGAGGAGATCATACCCACACTTCAAGTTAGAAGTGTTTTCCAAATTCGATGGAGAAACCTGCGTAGTGCACACTTATTCAACCGTGATGCATATCCATCATCTCCAACACATCCAATTTGTAAGTAACTTTGAAGTTCCTACATCATCAATTGTTAAAATTAGCCAATTAAACAAATTATTAGCACTTTTATTCTAACAATAATTTAATTGGAGATACAAATTTACAGTCAAATTCTATAATTTTAATTCATCAAAATGGATATTTGATCCTTAGCACATAGCCAAAACAGTTATTCAAACCTGTATTTAATTAACCAATGATCAACACGGTTTTAAACTTCAGCACTTAGCAACATATAAATAGTATAATTCAAATATATATGCAGGTAAAGAACTTATCTTTAATTTTAGATCTGATCCAGTCCAAATATATTTGGATCTAGTCCAAACATCATCCCCATTGCTCGCACTATCTCCAGCAATTACATCCACACTGAATTTTTCCCTTTCCAACTGTTAAATTCAGCTCTTCTGAATTCTCTAATTTAGAAACCTCGTACGGACAATTATGTTTTTCCGTCGCAAAGAAATAAACAATAGATTTCAAACAATAGAGTTCTTTTTTGAATAATGTCTACTTATGTAATTTAGTAAGGAGAAAATAACTGAGTTTAGAATGGACCAAATCTGAAGAGCACACAGCAGTCAGTCAAGAGGAAGAACAGAACCCAATCTGATCCAATCAAAAGCCCCAAACAGCACCAGCAACAGCAATGTTCAATCGATGAGAGAGACCCACTCCACCTACGATCTGCGATGCAATCCCCCAAACTCAAACAACAATCGAAGCTTTGAGGAAGACGACCAGATCAACACAACGAACGGCGCTCTGGAACGGCGGCGACGATCGTGACGGGATCGCGACAACGACTCCGTTCGGGATCTGCAAAGTCGACAGCGAAGTTGATTCGCATTGACAATGGCGATTGGAACCGCGACGACGACTGCGGCTGTGGTCGCGATCGGTGACGGCGATTCTTCAGACGTCGTCGACGATCGGGGATGTGATCGTTGACGGCAGCGGCAACCCAGGTCGGAGACAGCAGCGGCTGAGGTACGTAGAAGGTTAATATCTTAAGATTGTTAATACTGATTTGGGGAAATTAGGGTTAGGGTTAATCTCTAGCCGCTTAAGATATTATACCCTGCTTATCAGTATTGGAATATCACAGAGCACTATCTCTAGACCAGCTTATAAAGAGATGAGACTGGGTTTAGGGTACTGGGCTTTTAGCCCACTCAACCCGTTCCAATAATTAATACATAACACGTGTAAACCCGTGTTGCCCCATAGAATAATATACACAATATTATCCTATTATACTGAGAATATACTTATACATCCAACAACAGTCACTTGAAACCACACATTCTAGGTACATACCGAGGGTATAGGCTGAGTTCTACCCTGAAATCAACAATAACAACTTTTCCCAACTAGTTCTACCCTGAAAACTTATAGCTAATTCTGGATGTTGAAGTTAGCGCTTTCCACCCACAACACAAGGATACTACCATCATAATATCTCACAAAACATCTTGCTCTCGGGCCTTTCTAGCCTTGATCACCATTAACAGCTCAGTCGCAGTTGAATTCGATTGCATTGATCGGAGGCAGAATCCAACCTCTGCCATTCCTAGTTGGAGCAGCTGTGGTTCGAGCATTATATTAAACATGGTTGGGCGTGCAACCGTTGCCTGATCTTAAGCTGCTATCATTTGAGGATTATTTGGGGATGTTGAGAACTGGCTATAAGCTTACTGTGAACAAAGAAATCTGGGAATGCTTTTATAATTTTATTGAGTACAAACCTTTGGCTATATAGCCTTACATCATAACTGTAAGGAGAAATTGCAGCCCACTTACATCGTGATAACACAACTGGTATTAAAAAAAATTCAAAGATAACAACTAAATCCTAAAATGCAGGACCATTATTCTACTGATACTCTTGGTAACTGATATGGCTAAAAATAGGATTAAATCGGGACCGTTCACATCGGACACGAATCTTAAAGCTCAGGGGTAAAACGGTAATTTCGCCTACCAACGGGTCTGAAATGGAAACTGGGTCTTTATTCAAAGCCCAATAACCCATGAACGGATCCACGTCAATCGGGTACGGGTTTCCAACCCGCTGCATGCCCGGTCCAGCAAGATACTATCAAGGCCCCTGATTAGATCTAAATCAACGGCCATGATTCACATCTATCTTTTCACTGGGGATTAGGGATTAAAATTCCTTAACTGATTACAGAGAATATACCTTATCAGATTACATGCCTTATCTGATTACGAGGAATATTCCTTATCTAATCACGGGGATTACATTCCTAATTTGATCCCTAAGACGCCTATAAATACCCCCCATCCATCTCCATTAAGAGGTAATCAGTATTTTCCCACTTTACGCTCTTTCTTAATCATTTCTGATTACTGACTTGAGCGTCGGAGGGTGCGTCGCCGGGATCCCCCCCGGTGTCTCGCACTTTTTGCAGGTTAACGGCGGGAGTCAACGATCAGTCAACGACGGGTCAGGTTTGGTTTCGCTATTCAGGTTTTTCCTCGAACCCACAAATTCATCTGTTGGCCCCCACACCGAATTTAGCGACAACAGATTGGCGCCGTCTATGGGAAACATACGAATAGCAGCCCTTCCTCTTTCCGTCGACTAGATCTTCTCCAGCCATGCCTCCGAGAAAAGCCAAATCTAGGGGGTCCAACCGTGGGCCCAATCCCGCCGATCAGCAGGAGCCAGTCCCTGACCAACCCGTTCTGCAGCAGGAACGACCTCCGCTTCAGACGGAAGACCCCCTTCAGCAAGATCAGCCCCTTCAGAATCAGCAACCCCCCAAGGGTCCGACCGGACCTCAGAATGCTGGTGCGGGGGGCTCCCGCGGAAAGCAACCTCTCCACCAAGACCGCATCTCCATACACAATGCCTCTACGGATTCCATGGCTTCACACAATCCTCAGAATCGGCAGAAGAAGGACGTGGATCTTCATCACCGTCTGGACGAAAAACGGGCCCGAGAGGGAACCTCCCGCCACTATCGTCCGGGTGAACGATCTCCCCGTCACCAGGATTACAGAAGGTCTCCTAACCGTAGGGGGCGAAGGGAATCCCCCGAGCATCGCAGAAGAAGGCCACGCTCCCCCGTGGGTCGGCAACAGCCTAAGAACGAGGAGGCACCAATCACCCGTGCCGAGTTCCAGCAGTTCCAAGCGACCATCCTACAAGCTCTCACCAACGCACCCAAGGCCCCATCTCCTCCCCCGGTCCGAAGCCCTCGCCGACGGTTCCCCTCTCCTCGTCCTGCTCCTACTAACTCCCGGCGTACCCCAAGTCCTCGTCGCTCCCGAAGCTACCATCGCCGCAGCCCTCGTTCTCCTTCGTACGAAGATGAGTCTCGAGGCTCGGCAGATCACCGTCGGAGGGATGACCCCATGTACCGCCGTCTTCATGAAGTAGAAAGGTGCCTGGGTCGGATAAACCGAGAAGAGGAGCTTAGGGGGAGGACCCTACGTCCTAGCCAACCCCCTTTCTCCCGAACCATAGTGGATGCACCTGTCCCGTTCGGCTTCAAACCTCCCCAATTTGAGATTTACACCGGGGAGACCGATCCAGTCGATCACATCGAAAGCTTTAAGACTTTGATGCTCCTCCATCAAGCTTCCGATGCCCTCCTCTGCAAAACCTTCCCCGCGACACTGAAGGGCCCAGCTCGAGAGTGGTACTCCCGCCTCGCACCGTCTTCCATATTCTCCTTCGAGCAGTTCGAGACACTCTTCATCACCCACTTCGTGAGTAGCAGGCGCACGGAGAAGACCAGCATTTCACTCCTCCAGCTTAGGCAAGAGAAGGGTGAGAAGTTAAGAGACTATGTGAAGAGGTTCACAGCTGAAGCCAGGACTATAGCCTCCCTCGACCAATCCGTCGCAACAGCCGCCTTCCAATCCAACGTCTTCAATTCCAGCCTCCGCTCCTCTCTTGCTAAGAAGCCTCCACAGAACTTTGCCGACCTCCTTCTCAGGTGTGACAAGTACATTCGTGCCGAAGAGGCCGCCTACCCTCCAAGCTTCGGAGGGTCTGCCTCAGGGACGAAACGAAAGCTAACCGAAGAAGATGAGGGCTCCCAAAAATCCCAGAAGGACAGCAATGGACAGCGTCGCCCGACTCCTCGGTTTGAGAAGTTCACCCCCCTCATTGCCAACATTTCGGAAGTCCTTATGGAGGTGGACAACGAAGGGCTACTCCGCGCTCCCTCGAGAATGAATACACCTGGCAAGAAGAGGAATAAGGATAAGTGGTGTCGCTTTCACAGGGACCACGGCCACGACACGGATGATTGTAGGGCTCTCAAGGAGGAGATCGAAGAACTCATACAGCGGGGGCACCTGATCCAGTTCGTCCAAAAAGAGGGGGCCGAGCTCCTCACCTGATCACCACCTCTTCCAAACGAACAGAAAGGCCCGCCGAGCTTCAAGACTCAGCTCCTCCCAAGAGGTCCTCACCTTATTGCAGAAGTAGGATTTTGATTTTCAATAAGGCTGATGCTTGTAACTCAGCCAACAGCATGTAATAATGGCTCGCCCTATTGGAGCAGCCACTTAGTTTATTTCAATAAAACTTATCTTTTCATTGAAAATTATTGCTCTTGCTCCTCTATCTCTCTGGGTTCGGGGTCCAGCTTCTTCTACATGGCTCCTCCCGCAACTCACTAAACTCTAACGATGGCTCCGGAGTCCAACACTTGGTTCGATTCTGCTTCGAATAACTCGCTCTTAAGCGGGTTAGAAGTAGATCGCCGTTCGAAATTGCTCCTGCAGCCGTTGAATGGATCGGAGTCCAACACTTGGCTCGATTTTGCTTCGCAAGTCCGCTCCTAAGCGGGCTAGAAGTAGCTCGCCATTCGAAACTGCTCCCGCATCTCTTAAACTAATCACACAATGGTTCGGAGTCCAGCACTCGGCTCGACTCTTCCTCCTCGGCTCGTCTTCAGACGGGCCGGGGGTAGATCGCCGTTCGAAATTGCTCCTGCAGCCGTTGAATGGATCGGAGTCCAACACTTGGCTCGATTTTGCTTCGCAAGTCCGCTCCTAAGCGGGCTAGAAGTAGCTCGCCATTCGAAACTGCTCCCGCATCTCTTAAACTAATCACACAATGGTTCGGAGTCCAGCACTCGGCTCGACTCTTCCTCCTCGGCTCGTCTTCAGACGGGCCAGGGGTAGATCGCCGTTCGAAATTGCTCCTGCAGCCGTTGAATGGATCGGAGTCCAACACTTGGCTCGATTTTGCTTCGCAAGTCCGCTCCTAAGCGGGCTAGAAGTAGCTCGCCATTCGAAACTGCTCCCGCATCTCTTAAACTAATCACACAATGGTTCGGAGTCCAGCACTCGGCTCGACTCTTCCTCCTCGGCTCGTCTTCAGACGGGCCGGGGGTAGATCGCCGTTCGAAATTGCTCCTGCAGCCGTTGAATGGTTCGGAGTCCAACACTTGGTTCGACTCTACTCCGCAAGTTCGCTCCTAAGCGAGCTAGGGGTAGTTCGCCATTCGGAATTGCTCCCACAACCGTTGATTCCCTCACTTAAATAACGAGTTCGGAGCCCACCACTTTCTCCTAGGGTCGCTCCTCAAGCTCGTCTCACAAACGGCTCTCTCCCAGAGTCAAGCTCTTCGCTCCGCTCGCCTCCAAAAGCGGACCTCTTCTCAGCGAGTTCGGAGCTCACCACTCTCTCCTAGAGTTGCTCCTTACACTCGTCTCCCAAATGGCTCTCTCCCAGAGTCGAGCTCTTCACTCCGCTTGCCTCCCAGACGGACCTCTCCCCGAACAGGATGGGTCTTCCCACGGCTCTTACAAGGGTCTTCCTGGCACGAGGGTTTTCCCAGCACAGCTTCTCCGCCACCTAGGAGTGGAACTCCTCTTCCAGAATCCCCACGACCAAAACACTCCTCAACCTCATGTGTACAAGGATATTCTCCGGCTATTTTCACCATGAAGGAGGGTGAATCTTCATCTCACTCCTAAAGAGAAGTTGTAGATCTTCGAATTAGCTTCGAAACAAGGGGTCGCACGCCCCGAGCCGACCTCCGCAGCACCGGGAACATCAAGAAGAACTCTGGGGTCCGGCACCCGCTGCCGAGCGTTCTTGCCACCGACCGTTTTACGAGCTTGAGTTCGGCACCAATTAAGCTCGGCATCATCCGCCGAGCACCCGTGCCACCGACCGTTTTATGGGCTTGAGTTCGGCACCAATTTAGATTGGCATCGTCCGCCGAACACCCGTGCCACCGACCGTTTTACGGGCTTGAGGTCGGCACCATTCTAGCTCGGCACCATCCGCCGAGCACCCGTGCCACCGACCGTTTTACGGGCTTGAGTTCGGCACCAATTCAGATCGGCATCGTCCGCCGAACACCCATGCCACCGACCGTTTTACGGGCTTGAGTTCGGCACCCATTCTAGCTCGGCACCATCAGCCGAGCACCCGTGCCACCGACCGTTTTACGGGTTTGAGTTCGGCACATTGGAGTTCGGCACCCGCTGCCGAGCGTTCTTGCCACCGACCGTTTTACGGGCTTGAGTTCGGCACATTTGAGTTCGGCAGCCAAGATCTCCAAAAATTTCTAAGTCTCAAGCCTCGGCACATTCGAGTTCGGCACCAGCTGCCGAGCGTTCTCGCCACCGACCGTATTACGGGTTTGAGTTCGGCAGCCAAGATCTCCAAAAAATTTCTAAGTCTCAAGCCTCGGCACATTCGAGTTCGGCACCAGCTGCCGAGCGTTCTCGCCACCGACCGTATTACGGGCTTGAGTTCGGCAGTCAAGATCCCCAAAAAATTTCTAAGTCTCAAGCCTCGGCACAGTTGAGTTCGGCACCAGCTGCGGAGCATTCTTGACAACGAGTTCGGAGCTCGCAACTTTCTCCTAGGGTTCCTCCTCACACTCGTCTCCCGAATGGCTCTCTACCAGAATCAAGCCCTTCGCTCCGCTCGCCTCCGAAGCGGACCTCTTCTCAACAAGTTCGGAGCTCGCAACCCTCTCTTAGAGTTCCTCCTCACACTCGTCCCACAAACGGCTCTCTTTTAGAGCCAAGCTCTTCGCTCTGCTCACAGGACGGGTCTTCCTAGCACAAGGGTCTTCCTAGCGCAGCTTCTCCGTCCCTAGGAGTGGAGCTCCTCTTCCAAAATCCCCAAAACCAAAAACATTCCCCAACTTCATGAAGACCAGGATGTTGCGGGGCTATTTTGACCATGAAGGAGGGTAAATCTTCATCCCACTCCTGAAGAGAAGTTGTAGATCTTCGAATTAGCTTCGAAACAAGGGGTCGCACGCCCCGAGCCGACCTCCGTAGCACCGGGAATATCAAGAAGAAATCTGCAGGCAACATTGGAGTTCGGCACCCGCTGCCGAGCGTTCTTGCCACCGACCATTTTACGAGCTTGAGTTCGGCACAAATCGAGTTCGGCACCCGCTGCCGAACGTTCTTGCCACCGACCGTTTTACGGGCTTGAGTTCGGCACATTTGGGTTCGGCACCAGTTGAGTCCGGCACCCGCTGCCGAACGTTCTTGCCACCGACCGTTTTACGGGCTTGAGTTCGGCACATTTGAGTTCGGCACATTTGGGTTCGGCACCAGTTGAGTTCGGCACCTGCTGCCGAACGTTCTTGCCACCGACCGTTTTACGGGCTTGAGTTCGGCACATTTGAGTTCGGCACATTTGGGTTCGGCACCAGTTGAGTTCGGCACCCGCTGCCGAACGTTCTTGCCACCGACCGTTTTACGGGCTTGAGTTCGGCACATTTGAGTTTGGCACATTTGAGTTCGGCACCAGTTGAGTTCGGCACCCGCTGCCGAGCGTTCTTGCCACCGACCGTTTTACGGGCTTGAGTTCGGCACATTTGAGTTCGGCACAATTGAGTTCGGAACACTCTCAGCACCGACCCACAAGCAACACGAACAAAAAAAAAAAAAAGGGGGGGGGGGCACAAGGGGCCGGGTTCGAACCCGTTAAGGGGATCCGACCCGGACCCCCTCCCATCTCCTTCTTCAGCTTGCTGGCGCCAAAACCAAAAACAAAACCAGAGAAAAAACCCAAAGACAAGCTCTCCCCCTTCGCGAGCTTTCCCTGAGCTCGCTCGACACCATGGCCGAGCCCCAAGCTCCTCGCCGAGCTCCGACGCCTCTTCGTCAGCCTCCGCCAAGCTTCACCAAACCGAGCTCTCTACCTCTCTCCGAGCTTCGCCACCGAAGCTCCTCGCCAACCCATCAACCTCCGAAGCTCGAACCCGGCACAGTCATCGCCGAGCCCTCCACTGCGGAGCTCCAACTCCAGTGGTGAGCTCCTCCACGGCGCCATGCCGACGAGCCCCACTTTCCTCTCCTCCTTCGCGAACTGCCTCCGACGCCGAACTCAGCTCATCTCCAACACCGAGCTTTAAGCTCCTCGCCAACCTCATCAATATCGAGCTCCGAACTCCTCGTCTCCATCGAGCTCCTCCGACGACGTCGAGCACTACCCATCACCTAGCTCTCCTCCTTCGACTGCCGAGCTCCACCATGCTCCTCGTCGAACCCATCGAACCGAAGCTCCAAGGTCCTCGCCATGCCGACGAGCTCCACCTCCGACTCTCCCGCAGCGCCGCACCCATGGCCGAGCTCCGAGCCAAACGAGGAGTCGAACCCATTACTGAGCTCGAACTCTACCCCAACTCCTCGCCAAACCACCGCGAGCTCCCCTCGCCGAGCTCGACGCTCCGTCTCCATCATCAACTCAGCGAGCTCCGCCATGGCCGAGCTCCACCATCGCCGTGTCTCCCCGTCGTCGAGCTTCTTCCCTCCGAGCTCATCGACAACCGTTGCGAAGTCCTCTGCCAACCCACCGCCGAGCTGAGTCGCCTTCGTCGAGCTCCACCTCCGAAGCACCGAGCTCCGCCATGTCTCGACTCCGAGCTCTTCTAACACAACTGAGCCCATCCTCCTTCGTCGACGAACCTGTCGCCAAACTTCGCGACGAAGACGAGCTCCAGGGATGGTCGTAAAAGGGGAGACGAGTCGAAGCAAACGAAGAGGAAGAAGAGGAAAAGAAACGGTGCTGGCGGGAGAGGAAAAAAAAAAAAAAAAAAAGTCAAACGTTGACTTCGCCACGTGTCGCCCTCGTGGACCTCGGCCACCTTTTGCCGAGCTTGCGCATGGCACCGATCCTCTTATATGGAGAAAAAATCAGCCAACCCACACGATCCGTCCGATCGTCTCAAAATTCGCGTCGTGACACGATCGACGCTCAGGAACGCGCCACGTGTCCCGATCGTGATCTGCCTCACGATGCGCGCAGATCTGATCATGATGGACGGCCAGAAACGTGCCACGTGTCCCGATCGTGATCTGCCTCACGATGCGCGCAGATCTGATCATGATGGACGGCCAGAAACGCGCCACGTGTCCCGATCGTGATCTGCCTCACGATGCGCGTGGATCTGATCATGATGGACGATCAGAAATCTGCCACGTGTCCAGGTAATATTAAATTTATTTATTTATTTAGTTATTTGTTTTAATTATTCGAAAAATCCGAAAAAATGTTTAAAAATCGAAAAAATTAAATAAAAATTCTAAAAAATAATTATAAATTCAGAAAAATTATTTTAAATTCTGAAAAATATAATTATTTAATTAGAATAATTATTTAATATTTTTGATAATTAATTATTTAATTCGGAAAATGAATAAAAAATTCAAAAAAATGAGAAAAAATTCAGAAAAATCTGGAAAAATCACCAAAAATCCAGAAAATTCTGAGGACATTTTTGGGTATTTTACAAGCCCAGAATAACACCGTTACACCCCCGAGCAAGATCCAAACTCCCTTAAGAACACCGATAAAATCCCGTACGCCATTAGAACAGTAAACTACTCCTCAAAGGCTGATCAAACTCAGTCTTTAGGAGTGGGGGGCTCGTGATATGGCTAAAAATAGGATTAAATCGGGACCGTTCACATCGGACACGAATCTTAAAGCTCAGGGGTAAAACGGTAATTTCGCCTACCAACGGGTCTGAAATGGGAACTGGGTCTTTATTCAAAGCCCAATAACCCATGAACGGATCCACGTCAATCGGGTACGGGTTTCCAACCCACTGCATGCCCGGTCCAGCAAGATACTATCAAGGCCCCTGATTAGATCTAAATCAACGGCCATGATTCACATCTATCTTTTCACTGGGGATTAGGGATTAAAATTCCTTAACTGATTACAGAGAATATACCTTATCAGATTACATGCCTTATCTGATTACGAGGAATATTCCTTATCTAATCACGGGGATTACATTCCTAATTTGATCCCTAAGACGCCTATAAATACCCCCCATCCATCTCCATTAAGAGGTAATCAGTATTTTCCCACTTTACGCTCTTTCTTAATCATTTCTGATTACTGACTTGAGCGTCGGAGGGTGCGTCGCCGGGATCCCCCCCGGTGTCTCGCACTTTTTGCAGGTTAACGGCGGGAGTCAACGATCAGTCAACGACGGGTCAGGTTTGGTTTCGCTATTCAGGTTTTTTCTCGAACCCACAAATTCATCTGTTGGCCCCCACACCGAATTTAGCGACAACAGTAACCAAGTTACCGACTTTCATGCAACAACTTCAATCAAATCTTCCAACAATCCCTCCCTTAAGCTAGTGCGTACGTTCAAGCACTCAGCTTAGATTGCTGATATCACAGACTCCCATACATGCCCTGAGCTCCATAAAGGCCTCCAATTTCAAAGGCTTGGTTAAAACATCGGCTAATTGCTGACTTGAATCACAATAAACCAGCTTAACAACACCATCAAGAGTTAAATTTCTAAGAAAATGAAACCTGACATGAATATGCTTGCTGCGTCCATGGAGTACTGGATTTTTAGAGAGCTTTATGGTTGAGTTGTTGTCACACCATACTGTAATGCTTCCATCTTGCTTGCTTCCCATTTCTTCAAGAACTCCTTTTAACCAAATAGCCTGACATGCACAAGCTGTTGCAGCCCATACTCAGGCTCCGTAGTCGAAAGTGTAACTATAGGTTGCTTCTTTGACGCACAAGATACTGCTCCTCCACCAAGTAAGAACAAGTAGCCAGAAGTACTCTTTCGATCATCCAAACCCCCGGCATAATCGCTAACAGTAAAAGACACAAGTTCCTCACTGTCTTGCTTCTTATAAAATATACCAAAGTCTGCAGTGCCTTTGATATATCTCATCACTCTCTTGGCTGCTTGGAAGTGCATCTCTGTTGGCCGAGACATGAATCTGCTAAGCAAACTTACAACAAACATTAAGTCTGGTCTTGATGCCGTTAAATACATCAAGCTCCCTACAATTTGTTTGTTATAAGTTTCATTCACCAAAACTCCTCCTACATCTTTACCCAGCTTACACCCAGGAACTATTGGGTTCTTCACTTCTTTGCTCTCCTCCATTCCAAACCTCCCAAGTACCTCCATCACATACTGTCTTTGACACACAAAAATACCATCATCCCTTTGTAAAACTTCTAACCCAAGAAAATATCTCATCTTCCCCAAATCTGTCACCTCAAACTCCTTCATCATAGAAGCTTTGAATTCTTCTAACAACACATCATCATTGCTTGTATAGATAAAGTCATCAACATAAACATTTACTAGCAAAGTTTTACTTCCATTGCCAACCTTTGTAAAGAGTGTCTGTTCAGTGCTACATTTCTGAAAACCTTCACTTCTGAAATAAGCATCAATCCGACTAAACCAAGCACGAGGTGCTTGCTTCAATCCGTAAAGTGCCTTATGCAGCGTATAGACTTTATCCTCATCTCCTTTCTTTTCATACCCCAATGGTTGTTCAATGTACACCTCCTCAATCAACTCACCATGCAAGAAAGCTGATTTAACATCTAGTTGATACACAATCCAACCTCTTTGTGCAGCAAGAGCGAGCATTACTCTAATTGTATCCATCTGAGCCACTGGAGCATAGACCTCAGTAAAATCCACTCCTTGCCTCTGTGAGTATCCCTTCGCTACCAACCGAGCTTTGTGCTTATCAATCTCCCCACCTCATTGTACTTGGTCTTGTAAACCCACTTAAATCCAACTCTTTTTGCTCCAACCGGTAACTCGACCAATTTCCATGTTTTATTCTTCTCAATGGCTTCAATTTCTGTATCCATTGCTCTTCTCCATTTCAAACTTTCCACTGCTTCCTCAAAACAGACTGGATCGTCGGCTATCGCAACCATCATATTAGCTTCAAGCTCCAAATCACTGAGTTCTTCTCCAGTTGCATAATCACTCATCCACACTGGTGGCCGATGAATTCTTCCTTCTCTTATTTTAGCAACTTCTTCTTCCTCTGCTTGTCCCTCCCTTGGTTCTTCAACTTGTGGAGCTTCTTCTTCTACATTTGCCTCATCTTCTTCATGCACCTCTAGTTCATCATCATTGTCCTCAAAATACAAGTCTGCCAACACATCCTCCTTATAAGTTGCATCCCAGTTCCACTCTCTGGCCTCCTCAAAGACTACATCTCTACTCATCACTATTTTCTTTATGATAGGATTATAGAGTCTGTAGGCTTTTGACTCTTCACTTACACCAAGTAGAACACAAGGAACACTTCTATCCTCCAATTTGGTTCTCCTCGCCTCCGGAATGTAAGCATGAGCAATGCAGCCAAAAACTCGAAAGAACTCCACAGAGGGCTTCTCTCCACTCCAAGCTTCTTGTGGTATCATATCTTTCACTGCACTTGTAGGGAATCTGTTCAACACAAACGTTGTCCACTTGACTGCTTCTGTCCAAAAAGTCTTCGGCATCCTCTTTTCTGAAAGCATCGACCTCACCATGTTTAGAACTGTTCTATTCTTTATCTCTACAACTCTGTTCTGTTGTGGTGAATATGCGGTCGTCAACTGTCTCTTGATTCCATTCTCCTTGCAGAATTCATTGAACTCATTTGAATTAAACTCTCCACCTCTGTCAGTGTGAAGACACTTGATTGATAGACCTGCTTCCTTTTCAACAATTCTTTTGAAAGCTACAAAGAAGCTAAATGTTTCTGCCTTGTTTGTCAAGTAATAGGTCCATGCCCTCCGACTAAAGTCATCAATGAAGCATAGTATACTACTGTTGGATTGTGGAGTAATCGGTCCAAAAAGATCTGCATGAACCAGCTCCAATCTCTCTGTTGCTCTCCGTGTGCTCTTCTTTGGAAAGGAGATTCTGTTTTGCTTTCCAATGAGACAATCTTCCCATTCTTTCTTTGCAATATCGAACTTCGGCAACCCATAAACCATGCTCTTATTCTACAAGATCTGCAAACCTTTGTAGCTAAGATGACCATACCTACAATGCGAGAGTTGTGACAGGTCTTTTGTTGAGGTAAGAAAACAACTGGTGGAGGTTCCAACGGCCATAATAATGAACATTCTATTTGCAGTCATCACTGTTTCAATGATCAATCCTCTCCTTGGATGGTAAACTTTACATTTTCCTTCATGCATTAGAATTGCTAGACCATTTTCTTGCCATTGACCTACGCTCAACATGTTGTTCTTGAGCTCTGGTACATAATACACCTCTGTAACAATATGCTTCACTCCATTGATACTCAAAATCACACTGCCTTTCCTTCCACATTCATCTTGGTATTGTTCCCGAGCTTCACCAAATGCCTAAAGTCACCATCAAAATCTGAAAACATCTTCTTATCCCCACACATGTGATTGGAACAGCATGAGTCTATGAACCAAACTTCTGCCATGCTTAATCCTTTTGCCTCTGCTTGTGCCATCAAAACCATCTTTTCTTCATGACTAAGTTTCACCACTGAGCCTCTTGTATAGCTTTTGGTGACATCAACATGAGACATGAGTAGTAAAGCTTCATCTTCATCTATGGTGGCATAGTTTGCTTCTTTTTCAGCCTCTGGACATTCGTATTGAAAATGGCCAAGCATGTGGCATCGAAAACATTCAATTGTTCCACGATTGAATGTTTGTCGACCTCTTCCTCTACCTTTTCCACGAAAACCTCCTCGATTCCCTCGTCCTCTTCCACCTTCATGTGAAACTTTCAGAGCTTGCTCCTCATCAATGCTCCTCCTCTTTTGAAGCTTCGGTTCATGGACCAACCGTTCACTTCGAAGTTGATTCACCGAAAGACTTTTGATATCTTTCAAAACCTCGATGGAACATACAACAAAATTCCAGCTCTTAGGAAGTGTAACGCAAAATCTTTTGTACAATCTTAGCATCCTCCATGCCTTCTCTTAGATTGCTCATATTATTGCATACCAACACCACTCTTGAAAAGTAATCAGTAATTGACCCACTACTTTTCATTTCAAGTAACTCAAAATCTCTTCGAAGAATCTGCAGCTGTGCATTGTGCACCTTCTCATCACCTTGAAATCTTGTCTTCATAGAGTCCCAGAGTTGTTTGGCTGTCTCCTTCTCAGTGATGGTCTTCAAAGTTGTCCTGTCAATGGCTGTGAAAAGGTAATTCTTTACCTTTAAATCCTTCAACATGAGATCTGCCGGCGCTATTCTCTGAGCACCAGTGAGAACTTCCCCTCTTGCTGGTTCGGTGTAGCCTGTCTCCACCAAAGGCCACCACTCCTTGGAACGTAGCAAATTCTCCATGAGCATCGCCCAATACTCATAATCTCCATCAAACTTAGGAATGCTCATAATCTCCATCAAACTTAGGAATGCTCAACATAGTATCTTTCTCGGTTGCCATCCTTCCACTCTATAGTTTCTCACTTTTCCCTCATGTTTGCACTCTCTTTATCACTTATGTCTGCACTCACACACTCACACACACACTCAAATCAGGCCCCGTTGGAGCTCCGATACCAATTGTTGAGAACTGGCCATAAGCTTACTGTGAACAAAGATATCTGGGAATGCTTTTATGATTTTATTGAGTACAAACCTTTGGCTATATCACCTTACATCATAACTGAGAGGAGAAATTACAGCCCACTTACATCGTGGTAATACAACTGGAATTGAAAAAATTCAAAGATAACAACTAAATCCTAAAATGCAGGGCCATTATTCTACTCATACTCTTAGTAACCAAGCTACCTACTTTCATGCAACAACTTCAATCAAATCTTCCAACAGGGGAGACATGTTTAACCAAAGTGCTTAAGAAAACAAGTGTTCAAATATATATCAGAATAAATGAATAAATATTTACAGCAAAAAATGTGTGAGCATCCCCATCCATAGGGAAGGGCATTCCCACCGGAAACATGTTTGAAAACAAACAATTGCGACACAAATGGATCATTCCTCACATATCTAAAAAATTTGAAGGCAGAAGACGAGAATACACAGTCTCAGTTTGTCCTTTAAACTAGGTTATGCTAGAGAAATACACAAAAAAATTATAACAATATTTGAATCAAAAACACAAACATCAGCATCTGCAAAATACTCTCCACAAAATCACACATACACCGGAGCAATATAAGCACTTCCGCAGCAAATCTTTACCACTTCTCTTATGCTAGAAAATGCTTAAAACATCCTAAAATCCCAACTCATTGATAAATACTTATCGACACGAGAAACTAGAAACTCTCGCGGACAAACAACTAACCATTCATAGCTTGTACAGCGACATTAAGATCCCTGCAGACTAAAATTGTCCTAAACAAAAATTACACCGAGGCATCTCTCCTTGCTATCACCAACTGGGATTGAGAATCTCGCAACAGATGGGAGGAAACAGGGACAGAAATGAAGTGCAAAGGGGGGAACTCTCACTGTGCAACATATAGTACACCAGCATCCGAAAACTGCTGCAATCATCTAAGGGCATTGATAAATGCTAGCAGAGATTCCACATCCCTCTTTTCTGACGGATACTTGATTGGTCTAGAAGCATATTTCGGGAAGAAGAGTATTGTAGGGAAACTTCCAAGCTGCAGCTCTTGCTGAGCAAATGGCTTCTGATCACCATCAGCCCGAAATTTGGCTACCTTAACGTCCGACCCATAAAGTTTCTCTGCCAACTCCACGTACGAACTTTCCATTGCCTGGCAAAAGCGGCACCAAGGGGCATAGAGAACAACCAACCAAGGGTCGTTCCTGTTTTCGAGCTTGAGCAAGTTCTCGATGCCCAGCCTAGTGAGGCTGACAACGGCTTGGTTCTTAAAGATGTCTGATGTTCCATTGACTGAATTAAGAGCAGCAACCCTATTGGGATTCTCCAGAGAGATATTGCCCTTGTGGAGCCCGCACTCTTTGGCCTTTGCATCCTCCCACCACCACCTTCCTTCCCTCTCGTGCTGACCTGGCAAGACTGGCCTGGTGCACGGTTCGCAACCAATAGACACATAGCCTTGGGAGTGAAGTGAATTCACTGGAACATCCATAGTCCTGAGGAAATTCCAGATGTCATTTCCCTCAACATTCGCAACAGGGTTCCACTTTACTAAGCTGCCAGCTCCACCATCCAACCCTTCGAAAGAAGGATCGACTTGAACAACTGGAATGTGGGCCCTGGTTCCAGGGGACTGATCCTTCCGCTGCCCAGTGATCCAAGCCTTTAGGCCTTTGAGGGCTCTACGAAGAGGACGCACTTTCCTAATTCGGCAGCACTCCTGGTGCCCATCCTCATAGAAGGAGAAGAGACCCTTGTTCCTCACGAGGGCCTGGACTTCTACAGCATCTGGAAACATGTATTCAATGTGAATATTGTAATGTTTTTCTACAGCATCGAAGTATTTGCATGTCTCTGGGTTCAACCTTCCGGTATCAAGGCTGAAAACCCTAAAAGGGCGACCAGTTAATCGAGCATATTCTATCAGTGCAACATCCTCTGCTCCACTGCAAGGAAAGAAAAAGGATGGGTTAATTATCAACTTCAACGTGTAAGTAAATTACTAAATCTCAATGATCATGACTTCAGGGATAGTGTTGATAATATAAGATGTATGAGCAATACAAAAACATGAAAGCTAGTTGGATCTTAAGAGCATCCACAGTCGTTAGCTATTTATCCATTTAATGCATTTTATAGCAAACGACGACGTTAGCTATTTATATATATTTTGACAAAAAAGTAACAGTAGATTGCTATAAATGAGATGAGATATAAAAATTATGCATAATTCACAGAACACAACTTCAACTTCTGTCCCTTAAAAAAAATTGTAATTAAAAAGCCCCAAAATTGTAACGGAAAAGCAAATTAAAGAAAAAAAAAAGGCCAAATTTGTCGGCCGGAACTTCTCTTTCCATCCAAGACCTCCATAGATCCCGGGGGCAAATTGAAGGTCCATCCTTCAATTTTTTGGTTTTTTTTTCCTTCCGATGCAACTTTAAACTCCGTCTGATATTATTTTTTATTAGATTTATTTTTTATTAGATTGCTATAAAATACCATTCGACTGCTGCGGCAAACTGTAAAATTGCTATATGTAAAGAGTAATGCTAGAGCCACTACCAATTTCACTACCATTTCCTTCACTACCTTAGGTGGCATATCCTTATTGGAGATTTCTCCCACCTACTCTATCATTTCCTACCTATTGGAGTGTGCCACCTAAGATAGTGAAGGAAATAGTAGTGAAATTGGTAGTGGCTCTAGCATTACTCATATGTAAATATGTATTTATGCATTTTACCACAATCACGACTGTGGCTGCTCTAGTGGGTGCAGTCGCATAAAAATTTACATAAGGAATTTTTGAAGGACCTAGATTCGCACAAAATTCATCAGCACCTCGTCAACAAACAAAATATAAAGTATTCATTAGACCCTGGGCAGGTAAACTCACATGAGAGACAATAAATAAATAAAAGGCTCACTTACAATATGTAGATGCACTACCTTATTTTGTTCAATAATCGCGATTCTACACACTACATCACTCTAGCTAAACTAGCTATCTGAGATTCATTTATGAAGCCCAATCAAGAACAAGAACATGCCAAAACAGCCTCATCGGTGTCTTTTAAAATCTACCTACCATTAACAACTAACATGAACAAAAAAAGAGCTTAACATATAAACCCTTTTTCATTCAACATTTTAAACAAATTTACCTTCAAAAGTATCATCATTCTAGTTCATAGGATTATAAAATATGTAAATTTTGATCATACACTATACATTTCATAACAGTATCCAATCCATAAAACAATTTTTTATAAAAAATACCTGAAAGCAATTGCGATGTCATTTCCAAACTTCGCGAGAGCCCTGTCCATAATCTCTAACGGCGATGCATTTTCAAGATCCGCCGCTAACTTCTCGTAATCCTTTTCAACCACCTCCACCCCCACCGCCGCCTCCGCCAACGCCGCCACCACCACCGAGTCGTTCCTCTTGGTGGGCTCCACCGCGTGAACCGCCCATCCCTTGTTCAAATTACCATTCTGAAAATGAATTTGGGAAGCTGGAGGGAACTTGGTATCTTTGAGATTGCGAGGGAGGAGGGAATGAGAGGGAGTTGAGCTTGGGATTGTGGCTGTGGATGCCATTGATGGAAGGAAATGGCGGGTTTTTGTTGGGTTTGGGGGATTTTATTTGTTTGTTTATTTTAATTTTGATTTTTTTGGGGATTTGGGGGGTTGAGATTAAATAAGGGAGTTGGGGATTGAGGGAGGTTGAGGGAAGACGAATGTGGACGCGATTGTGGGTTTGGGATGAATGGTGACGTGGCCGGGTTTGATTGGGGAGAGGTTGAAAGCACTGACGTCAGGGTGTCAAGATGGGAATTTTTTGCCCAAAATGACCATTTTTATGAAGGGTTTTTATCATGTATGCCCCTAACAAATAAGTGAATATTATATATGCCCCTCACAAATATGTATTTTCATATTTGTCCCCAATAATATATGTCATATTTCTTAATTACCCCTCTAGTTTAAAAAAACTCAAAACGATGGAGAATTTTCAGTTTTTTTTAATGGACTTAATGAAAAATGATTGAAATATTCTCTTCTCTATCATTCAAACTTTATCTTCTCATTAACTCTTCTCAAAATTTCTTTATTTTTTCAAGAAATGGACAAACTAAGAGTATATATTTGAGAACTATATATTACTCCTCACGTTATATCTTCAAATTTGCCATCAATCTTGTTTTTTAATGATAGATTATAAGCTTCCTAATTTATTTTTCCTTAAAACTCTTAAATCTTTACTCATTTGATTGTTTAATTTGATCTTTTAATTTGATTTCTATTTAACTTGTAAGGGTAAAATCATGGTTAACTTAGTGATATCTAACATAGGGGTAAATATGAAATAAAGTCTATTGTTAGGGGCATATACGAAAATATACATTTGTGAGGGGTATATATGATATTATCATATTTGTTAGGGGTATACATGTTAAAAACCCTTTTATGAAAGTTTTGCCACAAACGACCTGGGGTGCGTTTGTTTCAATATTTTTTTCCTTTTTTCTGAATACTGTATCCTCAGTTGGCGTTTGTTTTGAATGTTTTTTCAAAACACTATTCTGAATACTGATACCCCTCATTTTCGAAAACCCAACCCATCTCTCCTCTCTTCTCACTCACGAGCTCTCTCTCTTCTCACTCACGAGCTCTATACTTCGTTGTCTTCTTCCTCCCCCCCTCTTTTCGAAACGACTCTCCACCCTCTCTTCTCACATCACTCACGAGCTCTATTCTCGCTCGTCTCTTCCAAATATGGTCTCCCTCACTATCGGCGACAACCCCTTTCCCTCCCTTCTCGACCGTCTCTCCCTTGAGGAAGCTAACCCTACCCACTTCAAACCCGTACGGCATCTTCTTCCTCCCTTCTTTTTGAACCCAGATCTGATGTCCCCCCTTCCCCCCAAATCAACGTTTTTGGGACGATTCTACTGTGAAATCGAGCCCAAACGTCTGATTCGGTCGCTGGCGACTTCAATACCAGTCTCTTTCTCTGTCGATTTGGTGAGGGGTTGAGGAGTTTCGGTTGGGGGTTAATGGTTTGCACTACCCGTGCTGCATACAGGAGAAGAGCTAGGGAACGAAGGGCAAATCGACTCAAAAAACTGCTCAAGGTCGAATCCTTTGCTGACAATTTCTTCCTTGTGCAATTCCAAAAGGTATGATCCGTGGGGCACTTTATTTGGTTGTTTTTCTGTACGAATTTTCGCCAATTTTTAATAGGCTTTTGGACCAATTTTTTTTTGGTGATATGCGGTCCAAACTGATTGCCGTTGATGATACGCTGTTGCCAATTTTTTGTTTAACCGCTGCCTCTTTGCAACCTATGGTTATCCGATCACAAGGACTAATTGAAGGAATTTGTCTTTTTTTTTTTTATCGGTATTTCTTCAATATAGATGAGTAATATGGGTAGGGGGAAGGCGAAGGCAGTGGAGGAGGATTATGGGAAGTGGCCTCCCCATATTGTGCATTGTTTTGTCAGCCTAATGGAGGCTGCAGTTGACAGTGATTGCCTAAAAAGCAACACATTTGATGCAAAAACTTGGAGTAATTTTGCTCTACAAATGCAAGTCACGTGTGGCCGTTCATTCACGGTACCACAATTGAAGTCAAAATATCAGAGACTTAAATCAGTCTGGAAGGTCTTTTCTGATATGAAGAAACAGAGCGGTTTTGGTTGGGATGAAGTCAACGAAACCGTGACTTGCGAGAAACCAGTCTGGGAACAATATGTTAAGGTTAATATATATAATCTCAAAGTTTATTAATTTTTGTTTGTGAATCATTTTTATTATACTTCATCTTGACTCTAATACTTGCATAGTAACAACAAATTCTATGATTAGATGCATCCTGCCGCCAAAAGATTTGAACATAAGGGGTTGACAGATTTTGATGCTTTGACTAAAATAATGGAAGAGTCTACTGCCCAGGGCAATGTGACAAGGGCTTCCACCCAAAGGGTGTTGGATGATGATGAGGAGCGGAGGATGAATTTTGAGTTTGGCCACCCTCATCAGTCAAACGTACATGTACTTGAGGACGATGATGATGTACCAATGGGTTCGGGGTCGGGCTCTCGTAAGAGAAAATCCGGTACCTCAAGTGGCCGGGGATCAGCCATGTCAGTTGTGAAAGATTATATTAGCTGCTGCATGGAAACTAAGCAGGTAAAAAGAAGCAGGCTGCAGAAAAAAATAGAGGTGGAAAGTAATGTCTCGGCTGACCCTGGTTTGGCCGAGTTGGATGAATGCCAGGATAAAATCTTGGCGATGACATGGATTGATCCCGACGTACATGTGAAAGCAATAGGCCACCTAGTAGAAAATCATGTTGCACGTCATAGTTTCCTCCGTCTGACCCCAACACATCAGGAGGCTTGGGTCAGGATGTATGGTAGGCAGTAGCCATCCCATTCGGTTGAATGGGATGAAGAAGTCATAATGTGTACTATTTTTTTACTATTATTTGGGTATTTGCGTGAGATATAATGTACTATGACGGTGGGATGGTGTAACATTGCGGTACTTATTTCATTCACATTGAGTTTTATTTTTTTACCAAAAGCGATTTGCTATTAGTAGTGAACTTTATTACTTTCTCCATTTGATTTCTATCTTTTTGTCATAGTGAGTTACTATTGCAAGTGCAATCTCTGTTATGGACACTTCTTCATCCAGTAGTGACAATGTTGAACAGTTGATGAACATAATTTTCCTAACTGATTTATGTGAAGAACTTGACAATGAAGAAAGTGCAACGTCCTCTCGAAAACAAACAGGACGTGAATATCTGAATGAAATGTTAGAGGCTTCCCAGTCCACGTTTCATGGAATTTTCCGTATGAACTAAGATTGTTTCATGGCCTTGTGTGTTTTTTTGAGAAATGGGAACTATCTTGACGAAACAGAACAGTCTTCAAGACGCAGGCGTGTGTCTTTGGAGGAAAGTGTGGCAATTTTCCTGTATATTGTCGGCCACAGTTCAAGAATACGACTAGTCGCTAATACCTTTAACCACTCACTCCAAACATGCCAAAAGCATTTTACACTAGTATTGAAAGATTTGGTAAGAGCGGCAACAAGACTTATCACCCCCCCTCCCCCCCGACACTACAGAAGTACCTCAAAGGATTCTCAATAATCCAGACTTTTTATCCGTGGTTTAAGGTATTCTTTTACCTTCCCCCGTCATGCACTATTAAAGTTTTTTCGACGTTTGCAAGTAATATTTATTATTCGAAATCATTAATGTAGGGAGCTATTGGTGCTGCTGATGGCACATTAATCAAAGCTACTGTACCTGCTGTTCGCAGCAATGCTTGTCGCTCTCGAAAGGGTTTTATTGGCCAAAATGTTCTGGCAGCATGTGATTTTAACATGTTGTTCACATTTGTTTACGCGGGATGGGAAGGCAGTGCTAACGATTCTCGTGTGATACAGAGTGCATTAGCACAAAAGCTGTTAGAAATCCCACCAAACGATAAATATTACCTAGTGGATTGTGGTTACACAAATATGCCTGGTTTTTTAGCGCCATACCGTGGTGAGCCATACCACTTACAGGACTTTCAAGGGGCCAACCATGCACCAACTCAACCGAGGCAACTTTTTAATAAACAGCATGCTAGGCTATGTAATGTGATTGAGAGAACGTTTGGTGTATTCAAGAAGAGGTTTGCCATCTTTGAGAACATGCCAAACTACAAGTTTACAAGGCAAGTTATGATGGTCACAGCATGTTGTGCACTCCACAATTTTATCATTATGCACTCACAGAACGACGCGTTTTTGGAGGAACTCGACGATGATCAATTAGTGCATCAAGAACACACTGAAGATATCGCCTCCACATCTCAGGGGTTGGATTTATCATCTTCTTAATTGAATCGTATGAATAGGAAAAGAGATGATATTGCCATGGCAATGTGGAATGCAACACACTAATGTAAATTGAATGTAAAAATTTGTCATTGCATCATTTTTCGAACTGTTTCGAATGTAATGTTTTTTGCAAGGTGTGTGATTTCATCTTCACAATTTATGGATGGACAGGTACTACACGCGGAATCAATTTTGTGCACATGATTGGTTAGAAAAATGGATGGAATTGTCGGTAGCAGTATGCGATTTGAAATACACTTTTTTGAAAACTAACAAAGTTGATGTCGTAATAGGCAATGATGATAAGTTTTCATTCAATATGGAATGTGTCCCTCCCCCACCCCACTGCCACTTTCTGCTTGGTTGTATCGACAAGCAACGAATATTGAAATTGGGGTATATGATTGAACAACCACTGAAATGATGTATAATACCCTTTAAACTGATCTGTGGTTGATGTTTGGAATGAAAGGTTAAGTAAGAATGAATTAATTATGGTAAACAATGATGATGAATTCAGTTATTGTCGACGACAATGTGGGAAGGGGTGGGGGGGGGGGGGGGTCAACATTGTACTTAGTGGCAATAGGCGTGGCATTGTAAAAAATGCAGCCCTATTGTGGATTTTTTATCATTGAATTGAACAATCTGAGCCTACGACAAATATGATTTTCTTTTTCCTTCACAGCAAATATCAAAGGGATTCACAAATCCTGATGGGCATCATAATACATTTGCAGAATCATAGAACACAGTAGAATATACTGAATACAAGTGCAATTCATCTGAACAAATCATGTTGCTCCCCAAACCATGAAAACAAGCTGGTTTGTTTGTTCTAGGTTCTTTTTTTTAATTTCCTGAGGTAATATCCTGAGTTGGCCTTTGTTTTAAGTGTTTTTTGGGAAACACTATTCAGAATACTTCAAGAGCAGTATGAGAAAGTGATGAACCAAATATTATTCACTTTTAGGAGCAATAATCTTAAGGCAATTAGACATTTAAATGCTCTATATGTGGTATTTACGCTTCTTTTCTCTTTTTCCATAGGAAACAACCTAAAGCAGCAAAACGAAGCAGATTCCAGACTAACACAGACTTTGAGGATGAACTCAGAATATTACAGAGCATCAGTCGACTGATTCTTCAACCAGGCGACTGGACAGAGAGTTTGACAAGGCTCGGCACAGTCGACTGCTCCCCAAGACAGTCGACTGGTACGCGGCGAGTCAGAAGATAAGAACAGATGCACCCTCATCCAAATCCGAATCAAAATTAAGTTATCCAAACCCAGGTATTTTCTGCGAATAACAACTTCTCAAACAATCAAAGCAAGAAGCACGTGGTGAGCAGATAAAGAAGGAAAGAAGAAAAAGAGAAAGAAATAAAATGCAGATCAAGATAAGGAAAGAAATAACAAAAGAAGAGGATTTCTCTGCAAAAAGTACAAACCCTAATTCTCTTCTCTTGTTCTATAAATACCAGTCAAGAAAGAAGCGGAAGCGGGGGGGCTCTCAATCTTTATCTATCTTGAGAAGGCCGGATCCAATGATCCATCATCAAGACTGATCGTCGACAGCAAGCATCAAAGGAGGAGAACTAGACGACTGCTGATTGGGCTAAAGTGCAACATCATACAAATCAGTGTTCTTCTGTTCTTTCTCTTAGTTTTTATTTCTATTGTAGTCATGAACTCTATTATATTAATCAATAAAAGTTTTACTATGTGGAACTAACGTTCATGGTTGGGTAGATTGAAACCGTAGTTGTGTAATGCTATAGTCTTCTCTATTACTTATTGGTTGAACCTGAGTGAATTGGAATAGATTTATAATAATCAAACTAGTTCAGAATCCTAAGAACAGTCGACTGAAGTGACAGACAGTCGACTGGTCCGAATCTGGGATTATAAGTTTGTGCAGTGTAGATCTGAATCTGTTAGATGAGCATATTGAGACGACCCGTATCTCGTGTTCATAACTTGTAACAAGGGAGTCCTTAGGGGTTCCTGGTTTAATCAACTTAAGGGATCTAGATCTGATACCAATTTCTAGAACCTTGAGTGTTTGTTCGTTTCCACTGTTCTTATGCCTTCTTTAAGTGCAACTTAGTAGATACCATGCTAAATACTTAATGAAAGAAACGAATTAGAGTAGATACCATGCCTAATTCTTGGCCTAGGGAAACATTACTTTAAGGAGTAGTACCATGCCCTTGAAAAGAACAAACATGAGTAATGGATGTAGTATATGACTTAGCATTACTGACTATTGGTGAAAATCAATACCCAACTACCTTAATAGAGATTTGTGACTCAACTTGTGATGCTACTTATTTAGATTTTTATCTTTTCATTTCTTTTAGAATTTTAGAACGACACTTCAATATTCTGTTTTCTATTTTATTGATTAGTAAGTTAGAATCTACAATCTCTGTGGGATCGACCCTTGCTCGTCACTACGCTTTTCCAAACGATTCGTGCACTTGCGAGGTTTATAATTTGTGTCTAGTTTTATCTATTTATTTAGGTGACTAGATTGCACAACAAGTTTTTGGCGCCGTTGCCGGGGATTGTTTAGCATTTTAACTTACAAATCAGTAGAATATTTTTTTCTGTTTATTTTATTTCTTCTTTTTCTTTTCTAACGTTTTCTTTTAGTTTACTTTCTGCACAAACAGGGTCAGACCAGTCGACTGTCTCCAAGGACCAGTCGACTGCACAGCGAAGAATTCCAAAAGCAACAATGGGTGAAAGAATATTGAATCGAGTACCAATGCAAGACAAATTCATTCCAAAGAATATTGAGCAACCGTCTTGCATAGCTTTTCAACCCAAAGTCACAGGGAATATGCATCTATCACCTCAATTACTCAGTATGGTTCCCCACTTCAATGGCAGAATAGACGAGGATCCACATCTACATCTACAAGACTTCTTTGATCTTTGCAGGACACAAAGCATCCAAGGGCTTACTCCTGAACAAATCAGGTTAATCTTATTTCCTTTTTCTTTAAAACTTAATGCTAAGTTGTGGTATAATTCCTTGGAACCAGGATCAATTAATTCATGGGAGCAATTGGCAACAAAATTCTTGAAAGAGTTCTTTCCAGCCCAGAAAACCAGACAACTAAAAAGGGAGATTCTGCTTTTCCAACAAAAAGATGGCGATTTGTTTTTCGAGGCATGGAAGGACTTTAAAAACAAACTTTTCAAGTGTCCTACGCATAACATACCTAAGGATGACCAGGTACAATCATTTTATAATGGTTTAAATGACGCTAACAAAGCAATTGTAGATGCAGGTTGCAATGGAATGTTGATGAGGAAGAGTGCTGAGGAGGCAATAGAGTTATTTGAAGAACTTAGCGAGAACTCACAACAATTCTCCACAAGGAGGGGTCTTTCGAAAAAACAGGGAGTATACGAAATTTCTCATAATAATAACATGCAATTAGAAATGGAAACCATGAACAAAAAGATTGATATGCTTGTGAATTCAACGTTGGGTGGCGTAAAAAACCAACCAAAAGAAATTTGTGCCAACTGTTTTCAATCTAACCATACAACTAATTCATGTCCCATGTTTTCTTTCGCAGAACAGGAGCACACAAACTATGAAGAACAGGGAATGTACCCACCCCAGAACAATTTTTTTTCAAACACGTATAACCCAGGGTGGCAAAATCATCAAGGCAATCAATTCACACCAGGGCATACACAGCAATTCCAGGGGGGGAATGGGTATGAGGAGCCAGCACAAGAACAAAAGAAGTTGGATTTCGAATCCACCATTCTGCAGTTACTCCAACAGCAACAGCAAACAAGCAATCAACAAAGACAGGCCATTCAAAAATTGGAATTTCAAATTGGTCAACCTGCTACGGAGTTAAGTGAAAGAAAGGCAGGAGAATTTCCATCACAAACCATACCTAACCCTAGAGGACAAGAACAGCTCCAATTAGGGACAACACTAGAGGAAGAGATTGAGTTTAACGTGTTTGATGCACCACAATTTCCACACGATAATCATGAATGTTATAATGTTGATGTGGTTCAGGAAATTTGTGACCAAACATTGCAGGAACATGGTGTTGATCCATCACAAGAAACAACTACACACCCTCTAACATTATCTCATGTTGAACAGGAACACTATGACTGGAGGATTGCAGAGACAGTACATCATCTTGAAACTCCACAGTCATATATAGGTAAGCTTGCACCTGCAGTCGAAAGTTTTGTATCTGATACAACTTGTGTTTTTGCAGACAAGTCGACTGCTGGCCAGGATAAGTCGACTGATGTCCAGAATAAGTCGACTGCTACCAGACAACCAGAGGAGGAGCTGAAGCCAATACATGAATATTTGGGGAACAATCAGACATTACCTGTGACAGTTGCTATAAATTTTAGGATGCAGAAATAGGAGAGGCTGCAGGGAGTCTTTCAAAAGCACAATGGTGCATTAAGATGGACCATTGCCGATAAACTAATGTCAAGATGGTACGGTCCATGAATTGTTGCACAGGTTTCCCCCACATGGAGCGTTGGCGAAAAATCAACGTTCAAGGTGAATGGGCAGAGGGGGAAGCCTTATAATAAGATGAGTTTTGAGCCGCGATCCATTCAATACTTCGCATAAACTCATCACGTCTAGCTGAAGACAAGAAACACAGCGCTTATTGGGAGGCAACCCAATTTTTCAGGGGAGTACTTACACTCTCTACTTATTTATTTATTTTATTTCTTTACTTTATTTTCGTTCCTTCAAACTAGTTGGTAACACATGCCTATTTTAATTTTTGTGCGAACATTGAGGACAATGTTCCATCTAAGTTTGGGGGTATTAGGGGTATTTAGTTATGTGGAGTCTTTTGAATTTTTCTTTTAGGATAAACAATTTCTTATAAAGTAATAGTAAGGATACTTATTTACTTTAGGATTGTCGAGTTTCATAATGCCTTACAAAGTTATATGAGTCATGCGATTATACATAAAAAACAAATGTGATACTTTTTCTGTTGATTATTCCCTTTGATCTAGTCCTAAACAGAGTTTAAGTAAATAGAGTAATAAAAAAATAAAAAAAAGAATAAATAAATAAATTCAATCTACTCCAATGTTTTAAGTTGCTTAGTAACTAGGGGTATTCATCACCAATGTTTACTTTTACGTCAAACGGCAACTTGAAATATGAGTATGCAAAGCACTTTAAAGTTTGTTACTTGTTGAGTAACCGGGTGGATTCATCACAAATGTTTTGCATTCACGTCAAAAGGCAAGTGACAACTTAAAGAAGAGACTAAAAAAAAAAAAAAAAAAAACTCTAGTTTGCTACTCGGTTTGTAGTAGAGAAAAGGGGATAATCACAGATTGAGTAGTTGCATACTATAACTACATTAGTTGCATGACAAATATGATTGAGTTTGGGGATTATGAACAACCATTCGCACTGGAGAAAGTGGGTATACTTGTTTTACTTTATTTGCAATTGTTTATTTTGATGCTTGCATAATAAAAATTCTTGGTGGTTGAATACTATTATTTTCCCCTTGTTCATAATTTTAGTTTGCTTGAGGACAAGCAAAAGCTAAGTTTGGGGGTATTTGATGAACCAAATATTATTCACTTTTAGGAGCAATAATCTTAAGGCAATTAGACATTTAAATGCTCTATATGTGGTATTTACGCTTCTTTTCTCTTTTTCCATAGGAAACAACCTAAAGCAGCAAAACGAAGCAGATTCCAGACTAACACAGACTTTGAGGATGAACTCAGAATATTACAGAGCATCAGTCGACTGATTCTTCAACCAGGCGACTGGACAGAGAGTTTGACAAGGCTCGGCACAGTCGACTGCTCCCCAAGACAGTCGACTGGTACGCGGCGAGTCAGAAGATAAGAACAGATGCACCCTCATCCAAATCCGAATCAAAATTAAGTTATCCGAACCCAGGTGTTTTCTGCGAATAACAACTTCTCAAACAATCAAAGCAAGAAGCACGTGGTGAGCAGATAAAGAAGGAAAGAAGAAAAAGAGAAAGAAATAAAATGCAGATCAAGATAAGGAAAGAAATAACAAAAGAAGAGGACTTCTCTGCAAAAAGTACAAACCCTAATTCTCTTCTCTTGTTCTATAAATACCAGTCAAGAAAGAAGCGGAAGCGGGGGGGCTCTCAATCTTTATCTATCTTGAGAAGGCCGGATCCATCATCAAGACTGATCGTCGACAGCAAGCATCAAAGGAGGAGAACTAGACGACTGCTGATTGGGCTAAAGTGCAACATCATACAAATCAGTGTTCTTCTGTTCTTTCTCTTAGTTTTTATTTCTATTGTAGTCATGAACTCTATTATATTAATCAATAAAAGTTTTACTATGTGGAACTAACTTTCATGGTTGGGTAGATTGAAACCGTAGTTGTGTAATGCTATAGTCTTCTCTATTACTTATTGGTTGAACCTGAGTGAATTGGAATAGATTTATAATAATCAAACTAGTTCAGAATCCTAAGAACAGTCGACTGAAGTGACAGACAGTCGACTGGTCCGAATCTGGGATTATAAGTTTGTGCAGTGTAGATCTGAATCTGTTAGATGAGCATATTGAGACGACCCGTATCTCGTGTTCATAACTCGTAACAAGGAAGTCCTTAGGGGTTCCTGGTTTAATCAACTTAAGGGATCTAGATCTGATACCAATTTCTAGAACCTTGAGTGTTTGTTCGTTTCCACTGTTCTTATGCCTTCTTTAAGTACAACTTAGTAGATACCATGCTAAATACTTAATGAAAGAAACGAATTAGAGTAGATACCATGCCTAATTCTTGGCCTAGGAAAACATTACTTTAAGGAGTAGATACCATGCCCTTGAAGAGAACAAACATGAGTAATGGATGTAGTATATGACTTAGCATTACTGACTATTGGTGGAAATCAATACCCAACTACCTTAATAGAGATTTGTGACTCAACTTGTGATGCTACTTATTTAGATTTTTATCTTTTCATTTCTTTTAGACTTTTAGAACGACACTTCAATATTCTGTTTTCTATTTTATTGATTAGTAAGTTAGAATCTACAATCTCTGTGCGATCGACCCTTGCTCGTCACTACGCTTTTCCAAACGATTCGTGCACTTGCGAGGTTTATAATTTGTGTCTAGTTTTATCTATTTATTTAGGTGACTAGATTGCACAACAGAAAGCAATTTGTTTTTTAGACCTCACAAAAATGAAGTCGTTATAGTCAATGATGAACGGATTTTAGTCAATGTTGACAATGTGCTTTGTACTAGTGGGCGTGGCATTGTAAAAAATGCAGCTCTAGTATGGAGTTGTTATCATTGATTTGATGAATCTGAGACTGCGACTAGGTTGTATTTTTTCTGCACTATGTTCTTTTCATGGTTTTCGACAAGAGGGGGTATCAGTATTCTGAATAGTGTTTCCCAAAAAAACACATCCAAAACAAAGGCCTACTCAGGATATTACTTCAGGAAATTTTTTTAAGTTTTCGAAAAAGAGGGGGTATCATTATTCTCAATAGTCTTTGGAAAAAATACTCAAAACAAACGCCAACTAAGGATACTGTTTTCAGAAAAAAGGAAAAAAAAATTTGCTGATGTGTATCAAATGCTCATGGCAGCACTGTATCAGTTTGTGTGCAGTATAAACCATACAGTGTGCTAACAATCTCCCACCATGTTGTTACTAATATATAAACCATCATTATGCATTAAAAAACCACCATGATGGGCACCCACACTCAGCACAGCATTGTATCAGTTTGTGTGCAGTATAAACCATCAGTGGATATGATGAAAGTGATCCACCATGATAAACCACCATGGTGTACCTGCTGTTGGAATTTGACAAATAAGGCAGTTACTGGATATGATGAATTTTGTAATGGATACTACCCACTTTCAAATTTTGGAAGTGATGATGTTAAATTCTGATCCTTTAATACTCTTAGGAGATTGTTGTCTGCTTTAAACGAAAGTAAGGCCTTAATTCTACATCAAATTTGAGGATGACTTCTTCTATGATATGAGAAAGCAATTTGTGTGTAACTTGGTTAATTTCCATATTGTACACAAACTGATACAATGTTATGCTGAGTGTGGGTGCCCCACATGGTGGTTTTTTAAGGCATACTGATGGTTTATATATTAGTAACAATATGGTAGGAGATTGTTAGCACACTGTATGGTTTGTACTGCACACAAACTGATACAGTGCTGCCATGAGCATTTGATACGCATCAGCATGCTGGTGCGTTTGTTTCAAAAAAAATTTCTTTTTTCTGAAAACAGTATCCTCAGTTGGCGTTTGTTTTGAGTGTTTTTTCCAAACACTATTGAGAATACTGGGCTGCACACTGATGGTGGTGTTTCCTTTTTTCTGAGAACATTAGCACACTGATGGTTTATACTGCACACAAACTGATACAATGCTGGGCTGAGTGTGGGTGCCCCTCATGGTGGTTTTTTAAGGCATACTGATGGTTTATATATTAGTAACAACATGGTGGGAGATTGTTAGCACACTGTATGGTTTGTACTGCACACAAACTGATACAGTGCTGCCATGAGCATTTGATACACATCAGCATGCTGGTGCGTTTGTTTCAAAAAAAAAATTTCTTTTTTCTGAAAACAGTATCCTCAGTTGGCGTTTGTTTTGAGTGTTTTTTCCAAACACTATTGAGAATACTGGGCTGCACACTAATGGTGGTGTTTCTTTTTTTCTGAGAACATTAGCACACTAATGGTTTATACTGCACACAAACTGATACAATGCTGGGCTGAGTGTGGGTGCCCGTCATGGTGGTTTTTTAAAAGAAAACTGATGGTTTATATATTAGTAACAACATGGTGGGAGATTGTCAGCACACTGATGGTTTGTACTGCACACAAACTGATACAATACTGTGCTGAGTGTGGGTGCCCATATTGGTGGTTTTTTAATGCATACTGATGGTTTATATATAAGTAACAACATGGTGGGAGATTTTTAACACACTGATGGTTTATACTGCACACAAACTGATACAATGTTGTGCTGAGTGTGGGTGCCCCTCATGGTGGTTTTTTAAGGCATACTGATGGTTTATATATTAGTAACAACATGGTGGGAGATTGTTAGCACACTGATGGTTTGTACTGCACACAAACTGATACAATGCTGCCATGAGCATTTGATACACATCAGCAAGCTGGTGCGTTTGTTTCAATTTTTTTTTTCTTTTTTCTGAAAACAGTATCCTCAGTGGGCTTTTGTTTTGAGTTTTTTTTCCAAACACTATTGAGAATACTGGTTATTGCACACTGATGGTGATTTCATCTTGTTTCTGAGAATTTTTCGCACACTGATGGTTTGTACTGCACACAAACTGATACAATGTTGTGCTGAGTGTGGGTGCCCCTCATGGTGGTTTTTTAAGGCATACTGATGGTTTATATATTAGTAACAACATGGTGGGAGATTGTTAGCATACTGATGGTTTGTACTGCACACAAACTGATACAATGCTGCCATGAGCATTTGATACACATCAGCATGCTGGTGCGTTTGTTTCAAATTTTTTTTTCTTTTTTCTGAAAACAGTATCCTCAGTGGGCTTTTGTTTTGAGTGTTTTTTCCAAACACTATTGAGAATACTGGTTATTGCACACTGATGGTGATTTTATCTTGTTTCTGAGAACATTAGCACACTAATGGTTTGTACTGCACACAAACTGATACAATGCTGTGCTGAGTGTGGGTGCCCCTCATGGTGGTTTTTTAAGGCATACTGATGGTTTATATATTAGTAACAACATGGTGGGAGATTGTTAGCACACTGATGGTTTGTAATGTACACAAACTGATACAATGCTGTGCTGAGTGTGGGTGCCCATCATGCTGGTTTTTTAAGGCATACTGATGGTTTATATATTAGTAACAACATGGTGGGAGATTGTTACATACAGTATGGTTTATACTGCACACAAACAAATACAATGCTGTGATGAGTACATAAAAAATGGTGGGAGATTATTACAAAAAAAAAAAAGATTGCATACTGCTATATAGGTATGCAACAAATGTGCAATTGAGCTGGCTCAGTATGAAGTTTTTGAACCTATTTTTGTTGTGAAGGAAGATACAAAGTGGGAGATGATGGCAGCTAATCCCGTATTTTATTTTGTAGTCTATGCCTCCAAGTCAATACAAAGTGGGAAGAAATGCCCAGAAAAATTTTCTTCGCAAAGTTTCTTTACAAAGTTTGTAATGTTTGCACCCCTCCCGTATTTTATTTTGTAATGTTTGCTTTCAGTTTCTTTACAAAGTCTCCATTGTTATCTGCTTAAGCTGGTGTCCAGCTTCTTATTAGCATTGTTAACATTGTTATCTTACACTTTATATAATCTTCTTAGCATGGTTCAGAATGATTTAGGTTTCAGGTTTCCTTATTGTTCAGCAAGGGCCTCAGTCTGCAAATGTTTGGTTAAGCAAATTTCAACTTTAGTTATCTTTTTCCTTTTCCTCCTATGGTTAATGTAGCAAGTTTCTGCTGCACAATTTATTCTTCCTTGAATATTTTTGAATTCTAATGCAGCAAGTTTCTCATTTTGTTTGTTTGTTTATAGATCTGCCTGCTCTACAGTTTTTAAATTAGGGAGTTAAGAAGCAGCAGCAGCAGCTCCAGGCGGCATGCAGTGACTGTAGGCAACAAATAGGAGATTTAACAGCATGCTTGTTTGTAATGATTGCTGACAACAAATTGTAGAACTTATTTTCATAATATATGTATCGATCCCATGCAATTAATGATAGTTTACGTGAGATTGTTGAACAATGTAAACAAAAGTAATGAAGTAAGCGTGGTTTGTTGAATAAATTGGTTGAGTGTAGATGAATGGGATTTGTTTTATTTCGAATATGTAGTGCTTATTTGTCTGAATAAATTGTTTGGCTCAGCCTTTAGAAATTTTCCATTATATAATCTTTTGAAAAACTGCAACCTACAGGTTGAGCAGAATCAAGTTATCCAACTAGTTAGCGTCATCCAGACACTGCACGCGATCCAAGAAATCCAAATACTGCTCATATCCAAAAAAAGAAAAAATAGATCCTATTTGTTTTCACATGCAATCTCAATAAAACAAACCAAAAAATACTCTTCAGTTAATACTGAAGTACTGCAATTACCAAAAGAGGCAGTGATAACATCAACACATTTATCCAAATTGCATAACTAATACATGAACTGAGATTAGTTGCTTCACAAAATTTTCGATACAAGATTTTCTTTTAATTTTGTACTCTAACGTGACGAACCAATCTTGGAGATGATGGCGTCTGATTTTTGCTCCATTCACATGCATGCTCAAGTTTCTTGTTCCAATACTTGTACAACATTGCAATCTAACTGCAACAATTAAAAAAATGTCAGCAAATGATGAATGCAAATTGATTTTAAAAAATGTCACAAATATAACAGGACAGCTTTTCAGCTGTCTTTTTCAGCAAAACAGCTTTCAGATAACAGTTTTCAGCTAGAAATATAACAGAACAGCTTTTAAGCTGTCTTTTTCAGCAAAACAGCTTTCAGATAACAGTTTTCAGCTAGAAATATAACAGAACAGCTTTTAAGCTGTTTTTTCCAGCAAAACAGCTTTCAGATAAAAGTTTTCAGCAAAAAACATAACAGAACAGCTTTTCAGCTGTCTTTTTCAGAAAAATGGATTTCAGAATACAGTTTTCAGCTAGAAATATAACAGAACAGCTTTTAAGCTGTCTTTTTCAGCAAAACAGTTTTCAGATAACAGTTTTCAGCAAGAAACATAACAGAACAGCTTTTCAGCTGCCTTTTTCAGAAAAACAGCTTTCAGATGACAGTTTTCAGCTAGAAATATAACAGAACAGCTTTTCAGCTGTCTTTTTCAGCAAAACAGCTTTCAGATAACAGTTTTCAGCTAGAAATATAACAGAACAGCTTTTAAGCTGTCTTTTTCAGAAAAACAGCTTTCAGATGACAGTTTTCAGCTAGAAATATAACAGAACAGCTTTTCAGCTGTCTTTTTCAGAAAAACAGCTTTCAGATAACAGTTTTCAGCAAAAAACATAACAGAACAGCTTTTCAGCTGTCTTTTTCAGAAAAACAGCTTTCAGATGACAGTTTTCAGCTAGAAATATAACAGAACAGCTTTTAAGCTGTCTTTTTCAGAAAAACAGCTTTCAGAAAACAGTTTTCAGCTAGAAATATAACAGAACAGCTTTTCAGCTGTCTTTTTCAGAAAAACAGCTTTCAGATGACAGTTTTCAGCTAGAAATATAACATAACAGCTTTTCAGCTGTCTTTTTCAGAAAAACAGCTTTCAGATAACAGTTTTCAGCTAGAAATATAACAGAACAGCTTTTCAGCTGTCTTTTTCAGAAAAACAGCTTTCAGATGACAGTTTTCAGCTAGAAATATAACAGAACAGCTTTTCAGCTGTCTTTTTCAGCAAAACAGCTTTCAGATAACAGTTTTCAGCTAGAAATATAACAGAACAGCTTTTAAGCTGTCTTTTTCAGAAAAACAGCTTTCAGATGACAGTTTTCAGCTAGAAATATAACAGAACAGCTTTTAAACTCTCTTTTTCAGTAAAACAGCTTTCAGAATATAGTTTTCAGAAATAAGTATAAACAAACAGCTTTTAAACTCATTTTCAGAAAAACAGTTTTCAGAATACAGTTTTCAGAAAACTCTATTCAGAAAACTCTTTTCAAAACAACAAAACAAACGCACCCTATTTTTTTTTTAATTCCATAAACGCCCCACTCGCTTTTTGAAAAAGCGAGTGTGGTATAAACCATCACGCTTTTTCAAAAAGCGAGTTTTAGGGCTCAGAAAATTTGAAAAAGCGAAGACTCGCTTTTTGAAAAAGCGAGTGTGGTATAAACCATCACGCTTTTTCAAAAAGCGAGTCTTAGGGCTCAGAAAATTTGAAATCTAAGACTCGCTTTTTGAAAAAGCGTGATGGATTATACCACACTCGCTTTTTCAAAAAGCGAGTCTTGGCCTTCTTTGCCCAGCAACACTCGCTTTTTGAAAAAGCGGGGGGAATTAACCCACACTCGTTTGGGACTGTGAAACCAGTTAAGTATTGATCTCTGGTTATCAAACAGATTCAAGACTCGCTTTCCCAAACACCGTTCTTCTTTACACCAAACTCGCTTTCTGAGAAAGCGAGTCTTTGGCTTGTTGAAATAAATCTACAGGCAAAAGACTCGCTTTCTGAGAAAGCGTGGTGTTCTGTATAAGACTCGGTTTTTGGAAAAGCGAGTCTTGCCTATGTTAATGAAATCTTTAAGTTAGATTACGATACTCATAAGGCAACAAACACACCAGGACATCAACAAAAAATACAAACGAATTTTCAAAATAAAACTTTATCGTCTCTATCGACATAATTTAGTACAATTACAAAGTCCAAATTAAAAAGTACAAGCATACAATAGTTAAATGTTCTGAGTTCCACTATTAGTGCATCGCCGCTTATTGTGTCCTTGTAAACCACATTTTGAACATTTCATCCCCGTACCACGACTTGACCTATCTCTCACATCCATGTCATTGCGGAATCTGGTAGTTCTAGGCCTGTCCTTACTTTTACGAGGGTACCTTGACGAATTTGAGATGAGAAATGGGTTAGGGTTTCAGAGTTAGAAGAGAAAGAGAAAGAATAGAAAGAATAATGAGATCTGTTTGGCGATGCGGGGTTTAAGTCCCAAACGACACTCGCTTTTTGAAAAAGCGAGTGTAGGTTAATTCCCCCCGCTTTTTCAAAAAGCGAGTGTTGCTGGGCAAAGAAGGCCAAGACTCGCTTTTTGAAAAAGCGAGTGTGGTATAATCCATCACGCTTTTTCAAAAAGCGAGTCTTAGGTTTCAAATTTTCTGAATCCTAAGACTCGTTTTTTGAAAAAGCGTGATGAATTATACCACACTGGCTTTTTCAAAAAGCGAGTGGGGCGTTTATGGAATTTAAAAAAAAACAGGTCGTTTGTGGAAAAACTTTCATAAAAAGGGTCATTTTGGGAAAAAATTCTCAAGAGTGGACCATATGATGGTGGCGCAGCCGTGCAAAGGGGCGAAGGGACGAGGATGGAAGGAGAAGGGTATTAATTACTATTGGGTAATTTATATTTAGGTGTAGAGTTTGACTTCCAAGTTTGTTAGAGCCCTTGACTTCGTTAACTATCTGCACTTTGTTTTTTTTTTTTTTTTTTTGAACCGGATAGAGTCTTACGACTCTAGTCATCACAAAAATACATGACTTTGTTATTTCTCATGATGTACTGTAATGCTTTCTTAATCGAAATGTTACCAAAAAAAAAAAAAAATCAAAAGAGACAATATCGTTAACTTTACAAAATTTATATTTGACGAATATAGTGGCAATTTATAAAAATCGGCTACCAAATTTTTTATATATAGATATTGTCAAATTTTCAAAATAATTTAAATTTTGTGGCCGAATTCCTTTTTTTTCAGAAAAAGAATGGCTAAATATAAAAAAAAAACACAAAATTTTGGGCTAGTTTAAAAAATACACAAAAGGGTTTTTTTTTAAAAAAAAGGACACAATGTTTAAATAAACTCCAATGGGTTAATTAGGGTTAGGGTTGGGTTAGGGTAGGGTTTAAAAAATTCATTTTCATCTTTCATTTGTGTTTAAAAAAAACAATATTCATCTTTAATTTTTGTTTAAAAAAACATCACTTAACTAATCAGATGTTTAAATAAACCCCCCGAACCAACCCTAACCCTAACCCTAACTAACCAGTGGAGTTTATTTAAACATTGTGTCCTTTTATTAAAAAAAAAGAGTTTTGTGTACTTTTTTTAAACTGGCCCAAAATTTTGTGTACTTTTTTTATATTTAGCCGAAAAAGAATACACTGACGAGACTAAAGTAAGGAGGGAAAATAGAGTTAATTTCACATATATAACTTTTTTAGAAAGTATTTATAAATATAGGACACCTCCCAAACAATATATAAAAATTGGACAGTTGGAAGTAATTTTCTAAAAAAGACCCTACATTTGAAGATATTTGCACAACATTAAAACTAAAAATTTGCATAACTCACTATCCTATTTAAAAACTGAATATTTCACAGAAAAAAAAATTGAGATAAAAAAATCTTACAAAATTTAAAATAAAATACGTTGATAGTAGACTAATAGAAAGAAAATATATAAGTGATATGAAAATATTAAAATATTTAGTACTTACAAGGTAACTAAAAACCTACCTACAGAAATACAAAATGAAATAGCATCCAAAGTATTAGATTATAGAAACAAATAAGCAAGATGGTATTACCAACACCTACTAGCATATAGAATATTAAGGTATGCATTTCTAATAGTCCAAAAGTAGAAACATCAATAAGCAAATTAAATTTAAACATAGAATCAGAAATTTATATGATAAACATTCAAGAGTTGGAAGAAGATTACAATGACCCATAATTTGTAGAAACAATAAGAAAAGATTTAAAAATCATAAATAAGAACATAAAAGAACTAAGTAGATACATAACTGAAGATACAGAAGAATAATTAGGCATAACGAAAGAAGGCATGAAGAAATTAGAAACCATAACAAAACTTAACATAAATATTTCAGAAATAGAAGATTTAATGACAAATCCTGTAATACCCCGATTTTCATTTATGAAAATTATTATTTTGTATTATTATTTTTTGTACGTATTGTGCACGTGCAATTTTGCAGTATAAAATCTTATAATTATTTTCAGCACGTGCAATTTTGCAGTATAAAATCTTATAATTATTTTCATTTGAGTATATGTATATATATATATATATATATATATATATATATATATATATATATATATATATATATATATATATGTCTCCTCCATTTGTTTTTATTAAAACCCATTTTTCTTTAATAAACATAAGTTTCTTTTATAGCCATATTTAATTTATTTTTTTTAAACTAATTTGGCCCATTAAATAAAGGCCCATGAATTTATTTCTATTTTAAATACAACTTGTAATGTAGACAATTTTTATAGATTATTTTTATAAAGAATAAAATATAGAACTTTTAAAATGGGGGACTATTGAATGCATGTGCATTGCACGTACACGTGTGTTGTGCACTTCATTTTGGCCGGATTTGAATGGGAGAAAAAAAAAAGAGAAGTGGAGTTTGTGGGAGGTAGTTTTTGTGATCATGGTTGGTTACTACAACTTCCCTTTAAATCTTAGCCTTTGATCCTTAACTACTAGATTAATCATAGCTCTTTATTTGTCCCAAAATTTAGTATAAATACTCCCCCCCCCCCCCCAAGCCTAGTTATTCTTGCACTCTTCATTCTCCAAACCTATAGTAAGAAAATACAATTATTAGTAGTGAGTTATTAGTAGGAAGTGAGAATAAAAGATTAAGAGAGTGGGGTTTGTGTGTGCTTGCATCAAGGAGGCCGGCTATTGGAAGGCTTGGGTTGCACTTGGAAGGCTCGGGTTGCACATCAAGGAGGAGGAGGAGCACTCGTTTGGCAAGCTCGAGAAGGACTCTTTCGTTTAGGAGGTGTTGTGAATCTTTCTCGCCAAATAAGGTGGGTTGGTTATCTATATTTCTAACTATATACCATGTTAGGGATGATTGAAATGATAATGCATGAAAGAAACTAATAAGAGTACACTTAATTGGAAAAAGGACTGCTAGTTGATTAAATTGATGCTTGATAGATTGCATGTTATCTTGTCATGAATCTTAAGTGGTATGCGAATCATTTTGTAGTTATGGAATATATGAATTAGAATTGTTGTTAATATCAAAACTAAGTACAAAATGCTAGTAAATGAAATTGTTTGCTTTATGTGCTTAGATGGACTTTCGTGATATTGTTTAGAATGAATAAATTATAATATGCATTTGGGATTATGAAAGAGGGAAAAACAGGAAATTAATGTAGGAAATTTTAATACTAAGTTGAGTGAGAAATGTCAAAATGATTTATGAAAATAGCAGTATGCAATTTAAATTAATTGTATGAGAAATGCGTATTTAATTATTGAAAAAAATTATTTTAAAATACTGGAGTGTTAAATTATGTTAGAAGATACATTCTGGAGATTTACAGAAATTTTAGTGAAAGCAAAACTAAAATAAGAGCTTTTGAACATCGAAATGTTCTAATAAACAGAGAGTTGAATTAAATAAAATGCGAGTTGTGATTAAGACAACATGAGCCTATAGCTCAAGTGGTCGGTGAGCCCTTGGGCGCTACAGTAGCACTGGTGTGTGTGTTATGAGGTCGCTGGTTCGATACTTGTGGCCACCTTTCTTTTATATGCGTTTTAAGATTAATTCAGTTTTCGGATAGAGAGTATATAACTCTCTGACTTCTCTTTATATCGTTGAGCACAAGTGGCCAGATGGCTAGCGCGTGCGGCTGTTTTCTCTTTGGGTTGTGGGTTCGATTCCTGGCGCGGCCAGAATGTTAAAATTTTTGAAAAAATGATTTTTGGGTTTTCTTGATGTGTAAAAAATTCCGAAAAAAAAATACTATTATTATTCTAAAATCATGTGTGACTTATGAAAATTAATTTGGGAGTTATTGGAATGAAATAAAGTTTATTTTGGAAGTAAAAGTGCAATTGGAACTATAGTTTCCCACTCGTATAAATGTGTTTTCACGAAGAAATGGAGATAAGTATTGAAAAAGGAAATTCTATAGAAAAAAAATATAAATGTGAAGTTTTATATGAGTTATTCTTGCTAAAGAATAGTGCGATAATGGTGAGTTGTGAATATTCACTTTGACTAGATATTTTGTGATATGATTTTAATGTGGAAATACATGTTAGTTGTGAAATGCATGATGTATAATTGAACTCCATGTATGATTATTGACTCATGAAAAGATTGGAAATCATGTGATTGAAAAAGATAAATGTTCTTGAGTATGACAACTCAGATATGTGAATTTGTGAATTGAAATTGAAAATTAGGGTATAGCCAAAACTCACACCGGCAAGTGAAAAATGATGAGATATGATAATTGAAAGTGAAAAGACCAAGTTTGGGTCATTGTGAAATGAAAGAAATAAGACCGGCATTGGTGAGAAGGCTGACTCTAAGAGATTGATTTTGTTCATGATTTCATTAAATTAAGAATTAGTACATAGTGAAGAGGTGATGAAAGTGAGAGAAAAACACAAGTATGAGGGCCTCGAGTCTACGATGTGGGTGTGATTCACAGTTTGTCTTCACGATGCGTCGTGACATGACGTGGGCACTACTCCGGAATTATCGAGATCTTGACGACGCTTGGGGGTGTTTGGTGACTGCGGGAGGATCGTGTGCCATGAAGGAGGCTGAATTATCCATAGATAGTCTTCACGATGCGTCGTGACATGACGTGGGATTCCCCTCCAATTTTTCTGTACATGAGCTCGTACTCATAGAATATCTAGGATACTTACCGTAGTTACAGTAGTAGATTAAATCATGACGAGGGATTGAACCCTACAAGATGAAGAACGATTAAGAGGCTTGCCCTCGGACCTATGTAGTATGGGATACATAGAATCCGAACAAGTGCGCATTAGTGTCATGTAATATAAATAATTGTATTAAGGACTAAGTGCATAATCAAAACACGACATCAATAGGATATTCCCCTTAGTTTGATATGTGAACAAGTTTGTGTTTGTTAAATATGGAAAATCAATTATGCTGTTTCCGGCATAGAGAGGATGGCCGTGTATAATATTCGTCGGTTGAATAAACTGACGTACCCATAGTTTTGTATGCAGGGTAAATGACATGATAAAGAATTAAAGGAGAACTGATGCTTAGAGATTATTCAAATGTTGTTGTACTTTTTATATAAATGTTGTAAATTTGCTTTCGCTGTAAAATGTAAAGTGAAAAGTTTTAAATTCCTTATAAAATTGTACGAAAGAAGTGTAAAGATCCATGTGGAATCTCGAATTCAGTTGTATTTGGAATTCGGGGTGTTACAGAGTGGTATCAGAGCCACGCTTCGCACTAGTACAAATTTATAAGGAACGACACCCTTGAAGTGAACATTAGAGTGTGTTGAGTCTAGAGATTTAAATGTAACTCACTTACATTTGTGTTGCTCTATGATTTATGCTTCTTTCTCCCTTTTTCTAAGATGGCTGATCACTTCGAATCTGCTGGAGACGACAATTGGCATATCATAGAGGAAGACTACTATCCTGGACAAGCAGATTTCGAGAAAGAGTACTACCCTGGGAAAGCAGACTCCGACGGAGAGGAATGGCCTGAGTCCCGAGAGATCACTCCACCTCCGGATTCATCTGATGACTCTTCTGACGAAGAAGAAGAACCAGTTCTGGGAAATCTCATTGTGTCTCTTCAGAGGCAGGTAGAGACTTTGCGGGAGAGAGTCGGACTATTGGAGGCTTAGTTGGCGAAGTGCAAGGATGATTTTGCAGTTCTCAGTCATCGTGTATGGGAACTCGAGAAGAGGAAAAACATGACCGATGTACTGAAGGAGGAAGTTGAAGAACTACGGGGAAAGCTTCGTGAAGCCAAGAGGAACCGTAGGAGTTAGATCGTTGTATCATCTACTGCTTTCATTTTGATGTCAGAAATGTTTTGAATTCGAATGTATAAAGTTTGAAATTTAATGAAATGAAAATGTTGACTTAAAAGTTCATGTTTCACACTTCGAATTTAATGGATTTTTTGCATCAGAACATGGCTGGACGAAGAGCAAGAAATGGTGAAGGTCTGGACTTGGAAACGGAACTAGCGAGGGTCTATCAAACACTCAATGCCGTTGCCATGAATCAGAATCAGGGAAGTATGCCTGCAAATCCGGTGCCCGACGCAATCAAACTCGTGGAATCATTTAAACGAATGAAACCACTGGTGTTTGAAGGGAAGTCAGACTCTGACACGGCTGACAACTGGATCCGGCAGGTAGAGACTATTTTTGAAGTTTTGGAGACCCCTGAAGGCAACAAGGTGAAGTTGGCGACTCTGCAATTCGAGAAGGATGCGGCTGTGTGGTGGCAGTCGATGAAGCGGACGATGGGAGGCTTGGTTCTTGGCTGGGAGGAATTTTTGGAGGAATTCCGCAGTCATTACTTTCCTTCAGACGTCCAGGAGAATAAGGCCGTGGAGTTTCTGTCGCTGCAACAAGGTGGCATGTTAGTTAGGGAGTATGAGACCAAATTTACTCAGCTCTCAAGGTATGCTCCCGAATTGGTGATGGATGAGGCGAAGAAGGCTCGTAAGTTCGAGCATGGGTTGAGGCCGAGCCTGAGATCCAGGATGATACCCCTCGGTATTAGGAGGTTTGACAAGCTGGTCAAACGAGCGACAGCCACAGAAGCAGACATGGTGTAACACCCCGCAAAATTGGAAATTACAATTTTGCCCCTGGATGTTACGCACGTATATTTTATAATGTGTTTCACTACATATTTTGGATTCGTACTATTTATACATTTTCCGTATTGATTTCAGTCAACTAAAATATAATATTTCAATCCCTAGGATTTACGTGCTTTTTACGTGTTTTGATGCACGTGTTTCCACCACTACGTACAATGTTTTTTATAGGTTTAAATTATTTATTTTTATGTATTTAAATCTATTTTATAAAATGAAAATTTATTTTCCCCTTGTTTTGATTAAAACGCATTTTTTTGATTTTCTGCACATGCAATGCACGTGTCTTCTACGTGCAGTGATTTCATCATAAATTACATAAAATTTGTAAATATATTTTTCTTATATTATTTACGATTATATTTAGTAAATTTTCATTGATAAAAATCAATTTCGCATTTTCATATTTTTGCGTGCGACGCACGTGTTTTCGGTAAACGTATTTGGAAATATTTATTTTCAAATAAATTTCGGAGTATGTGTAACAGCGTGATTTTTAATAATATAGTGATAGTAAATACAGTTGATATATAGGTGTATGTTAAAAGGAATTATATGGTTACACTGATTGGTAAGATATATATGGTAGGATGTATATATAAGTGTGATGGTGAAGGTGGGCCCACGGCGAGAATCAGGTCATGCATATGGGCTGGATATTATTGTTTGGAAGCATAATGGTATATAAATGAATTAGGAGATGGGCTTGGCATATATGGATTAATAGGTATATAAATAAATAGTGTGAAATTGTAATTGGAAATGGGGGCCCACTTTTGTTGAACAGCAAAGCATGCTGTTTACTGTGCATAGCCGGTTTGGTATATGGTGAGGGTAGGCCGGATTTTTGTAGTAGGGAGAGGAGAAGTTGTAGGTTATGGAGTTAAGTTTTGAAGAGTGAGAAGATGAAGAGTTAGGAGTTAGGGAGGTTAAGAAAGTGAAGAGGTGAGAATTAATTTTATTAATTTATTAGGTGTGTAATTTTGTAATTTGAACCCTAGCAAAATCCTATAAATAGCCCCATCCTCTTCTCTTTTGTCCACACCAAAATAAAATAAATAAGAGTAAGAAAAAGAAAGAGAGAAAAGAAAAGAGAAGAAGAAAGAAAGAAAGAAAAAGAAAGAGAGAAGAGAGTTTTGTGCTTGGAGGCCATTGCTAGGAGGAGAAGAGCTAGGAATCCTTGAAGCTAGAAGTGGTGATCATTCTTTCAATCGTTCAAACTTCAATCAAGGTGGGCGTTCTCCTACTTTCTAATTTTTAGAATGTACATGCTAATAAAAGTGAATGAGTGGTTTTGATAAAATAGAATATCTATGATATGATTGTGGTGAGATTAATAGGGAATCATGCTATGATGACAAATAGATTAACATTGTGTTAATTAGTGATCATATGCTTTCTAATTGTAGGGGTTGCATGCCTAAATAGTAGTATAATTTTGATATGAAAATTAGAAGATAAATTCATGTTTTCATATATGTTTAAGGATAGAAATGTTAACATTTGTTTAAAGAGCAAAGTATTTGTCTTGTTGCTTGCACATGAGAAGAGAAATTGTAGTTTGCATGTTAATATAGAAACTAGTAATTTTAAAAGTATTTGGAAAGATTTCCCTTATAGTTAAAAGAAGTTTTTGCAAAGTGAAATGGGTATAAATAATTTATTTTAAATTATTGTAAGAGATTTTGTGTTCGAAACTTGATTGTCACTTTTACCTTTAAATTCTTTTGATTAAATTTTCGAAACCGAGTTCAACATCTATTCTCTTCAGCTTATAAAATTGACAACAAGCCTGGATGGACAAGGCTAGGGACTCAAGGCATTTAGGGTATTAACCCCACTTTGTTTTCTTTTTTAAATAAAATTACTTAGAACAGAAGATTTATACATATAAGTTTCTGTTCGAGAATGGAACAACCAAGTCCATTTGGACTTTTGGCTGTCGGTCTGAGCTATGGGCTTTGGCTGAGCGTCCATGGGTTCGAAACCCTATAGCCGCAACTCTTTTTTTGGGTTTTAATGATATTTTTTGGAGTTTAATACCACTAAAAAATTGGAGAAAGAACCCATTACTCATATAAAATGAATTGCAAATTTTTAATTGATGGTTTCTGGTATATATTTTTTTAGTGTAAAATGAAATAAAGATTTGAGAAGATAATTTTGTGGTGAAAAGTAGTATACTTTATAAATTGATTTTTTTTTTATATAGAAGAATTGCACTCGTATCAAGTTTAAGAAATATTTTGTGAATTGAAATATTGTGATAACTTAGATTTGTGTAACAATTCATGTAGAGAAATTGAGTTCTTGAAATGAATGATTGTTTAAAAAAAAAGTGAATAAACAACTAGAACTTGAATAGTGTCGAGACTGTGTTTATTTTGTGATGATTTGAAATTGTTAATAATATTTCATTGTGTTCTTAAAGAAAAATTATCCGTTTCCAAGGTTAGGAATGAATAGATTATGAATAATGATGAGACTATGCTTACTTGTGATTAAGTTGAAAGAAGAAATTATTTAAGTTTAATACATGATTATGAAAGGGTGTGAATACCCATGCTTCTTGTACATGAAAGTTTATGAATTAGAGTTAGAAAGACCTCGATAACGGCATTATTGAAAGAAATATTTGAGATATGATTTGGAGATATGGCCATGGGGCTATCTCGCATTTGTTGATTAAGTCCGGTAGGAGGTAAAACTAATTCTTTGAATGGAAATTATTCATGTCTTGAACTTAAGAAAATTTAGGCACATAAGTGAAGATGTAGTAAACTTAGGGAAATGTAAGTGGGGTGCTCTATATAGTCGGCGGTGGACTCCAAGACTATAGACCCAGTTGGTGGACTGAGGTTGCCCTGTGGGAGACGGATTATTATATTTTAATCCGGGACTATGAGGACGGGTCGGCGGTGGACTCCCAAGATCTTGAGTAGTCGGACGGATGAGTTTTTGTGTTTACCGTCTCCAATGTATATATATATATACTGGGCTAGAGGGTCACATACGGGACGATTCGCACGATGTGGAATCTGTTATAACAGCCGACGGTGGACTCCAAGGCTGGGATTCAAATTCATGGAATAGTCTGAACTTTGTTTTGCTACCGGGTAGTTTTCATGGCGAGTGATCGAGCCCTTTATGGTGGAGTACGTAGGCGCTTGCCCTCGGACCTATGTAGTATGGGATGCATAGAATCCGAACAAGTGTGCATTAGTGTCATCCTAGTGTAGAATGGTATGCATTAGGCATTAAGACATGACATACACTTATGTTTAGAATAATCACTTTTGACACTTTATATGTTCATTCAATCTTTTTGTGAATTGTTAAAGTATGAGATCGTTATACTAGTCCCGGCATAGAGAGGATAGCCGTGTATAACATTTCGTCTGTTGTAAGTAACTGACGAGCCCACAGATTAACATGCAGGTAATGGACTATTCATGGAGTTATAAAGTGGATATGCTGTTGCTATTTAGAAGTTAAAGATGTTGCAAATGATGTTAAAGTTATACAAGTTGTATTTCATTGATTGTAATCTTTTAATCTTCCGCTGTGTAAAAACCAAGTGTAAAGGAACTCTGATGTATTGTGAATGAAAAGTTTTAAATTCCTTGTAAAATTGTACGAAGTGAAGTAAAGATCCTGTGAAATCTCGAATTTATCCTTATTTAAAATTCGGGGTGTTACACATGGAGCAGTTTCATGTTGTTCAGAATCGGAGGAACAATTGGCAAGTTGGGAAGAGGCCCGCAAATTCCGAAAATTTCAAGGGACAACCATCGGCACAAAGGTTCAAACCGACAGGGGCGAACGCTATCAGTGTGGTTGGAGCACCCAGGAACAATGTTGTGAGACCTCCTGCGGTAAATTGCTACAACTGTGGTGAGATGGGACATTACTAATCTCAATGCCCCAAACCACAGAATGGTAATCGCAATGTACCAATGCAGCAGGCTGGGAAGAGGCCGTACCAGCAAGGGCGAGTATTTGGCTTGACTGAAGCTGATGCCGATGAGGTGGATCATGTCATCACTGGTACGAGGGCGGATATTTAGAGGTTTTTGTTGTTTCTTTTTTCCGTTTATTTAGTGAACTGTTACGTAATGAGTGTGAATTATGTAACCAGAGAACTTTATTTGAATGGAATGAAAGCTGTTGTTTTGTTCGATACTGGATCCTCTCATACTTTTGTGTCACCTAAATTTGCTAAAGTATTGGGAGTTGAACCGAAGATTTTTCCAGGCAAGATCTTAGCAGTAGCTACTCCATCAGGGGAGACTTTAACCACTGATCGGTACTATGCGGATTGCGAGATTGTGATTGGGGACAGAATCTTCGGAATTGATCTAATCAAGCTGACTATCTTGGGAGTCGATGTTATCATTGGCATTGATTGGATGTCGGTGTACAGTGCAAGCATCGAGTGTAAGACCAAGACGGTAACAGTGAAGGCTCCAGGTGGACCTGAAGTCACTTTCCAAGGGAAGAAGAAATGTTCCAAGGGAAGAAGAATGAGCTTTGACATACATAAATACGATAAAATAAGAGTAACCAAATTGGACATAAACCCAAAAGAGATATTTAAACTTCCAATATTTGAAAAAAAAAAAGAATATTATAATAATAGCTAGAAATAATGAACAAATTATAGACATTGAACAAGCACAAGGAAAAACCATAATTCCATTAATAACAGAAAGAATAATAAGACACGAAATGAAAAAAATAAGTGAGAAAACCAGAAAATATTAAGACACATACATTTAGGAGCGGTACAAATAATAATAAAAGCTTATTTTAAGGAATGAAATAAATACATCCCTAGAAATATACCTAGTGGATGATAAAATAATATCAAGTTCACAAGATGCCTTAATAGGAATAATACAAAGAAACTTAATGTATCAAAAAATAAAATTTACAATAAAACATAATTTCTTTATAAGTATGACAGAATAAAATAAGGACAAAAGTTTAGTCATGTACCATAAATTATCAGGAATAGAAATGATAGTGAAAAGTAAAGTTATGAGTATACAAATAAAAATTATTTATGCTTTCACTAGTAAGCATGAAGTAAAAAACAGAAATGCAGATACTTTTAAGATCGAACCATTATTCAGATAAATTATAAGATACAAATCAGCTAGAGAAAACCCTGAAATAACTATACTAAATTACAAAGAATTTGACTTTAATAAAACATAAGATATTGCAAAAGAAAAAGCACCATAAATAATGTTCGGAAAGAGATCACTATCAATAAGAAACAAACAACAAGTATTGAATTTAATACCAATAATAAATATATTAGACAATCAAAATAATAATCAATTTAAAGCAGAAATAGAATATTATGACAGTGAAAAATGGAATAAACAAGTAGCTCATGTAGATACAAGAGCTACTAACACATATATTAAACAAACAAATATAAAAACAACATAATTAATACTATTTGAGAATGCATATTACTACTTAAGACTATTATAATAATTGACATCCAATTGTCCATAAAATAATATTGTCAGTAAGGATAAATGGTAGAAATGAAATGCTGTTACATTTACATGTAGATTCAGAGCATAATGTTAATGAAATATTATTAGGAACTGACTTCATTACATCAGTACAACCTTACTCAATACAAGAATAAAAAATCATAATAACAGTAAAAAATGAAAGTATAGTAATAAATAGAGTATTGTGTAAATGAATCCATTAAGATCAACAAAAAATACATTATACATACTAACAGAATTTGTCTACAAAGGATACAAATAAAGGAACTATCATAGTCTAATAGACACTGGAGTAGGTATTAACTTATGTGTGAAAATATACTACCAAGATGGAAACAAGATGGATATAATAAAAAGGTGGTAACTGGATTAACTGAACAAACCGTCATACTTGATAGGTATCAACAAAATGTTACTATACAAATAAAAAATTAAATACTAAAAATACCAATAATATACCAGTTATATCAGTATAACCTTACTTAATACAAGAAGAAAAAATCATAATAATAGTAAAAAATGAAAGTATAGTAATAAATAGAGTATTGTGTAAATGAATCCATTAAGATCTACAAAAAATACATTATACATACTAACAGAATTTGTCTACAAAGGATACAAATAAAGGAACTATCAGAGTCTAATAGACACTGGAGTAGGTATTAACTTATGTGTGAAAATATACTACCAAGATGGAAACAAGATGGATATAATAAAAAGGCGGTAACTGGATTAACTGGACAAACCGTCATACTTGATAGGTATCAACAAAATATTACTATACAAATAGGAAATTAAGTACTAAAAATATCAATAATATACCAGTTTGATGATATGAATAATGATGTACTAATAGGAAATGACTTTTTCTAATAATACTATCATATAACTATATCACATAAATCAGTTATATTTACAACATCTTATCAACACCAAGCAATAACAATTAGAATAACACAACCTTATTCTAGAACAAACCTACCACATATCAGAGTATCTTCACCCCATCGTGTAGAATACCAATATTTACCAAATAGAACTAGAATACAACAAGTACAAGTAATAGTTACACAAGAAATTTAATAAAAAACAACTAAAAGATCTCTGGGGAGAAGACCCTTTAGCAAAATGGTACTTAAGTAAACTCATAGCTCATATATAACTAATAGATAAGAACAAAATAATAAAAATTAAACCCATTGGACATACTCCAACAGATTTAGAAGAATTCAAAATACATGTAAAGAAACTAATGGAAAACAGTTACATAAGAAAGTTCACAAAGTCCACATTCATCACCAGCAATCATAGTAAGAAAACATTCATAAGAAAAGAGAGGAAAATCTTGAATGGTAGTAAATTATAAGGAATTAAACAAAAATACTAAAAGATTTGGATATCCACTATCAGATATGCAGATACTACTAAACACAGTAAGAACAAGAAAAATATATTCTAAATTTGATTGCAAATCAGGATTTTATCACGTAAAACTAACAGAAAAGTCAAAATAGTTAACAACATTTTGTACAACACAAGAATTTTATGAATAGAATGTATTACCATTTGGATATAAAAACAGTACAAGAGTATTTCAAGAATAAATGGATAAAATATTTGAGAAGTACAATAATTTTATACTAGTATATGTAGATGATATTCTAATAGGATCTGAAAATGAAGAACAACATAAAGAACATTTACTACAATTCATAGAAATAGTAAAAAATACAGGTATTATACTATCAAAAAAAGAAATGGAATTGTTCAAAACTGAGATAGAATTTTTGGGAACAAAATTATCAAATGAAGGAATAGAACTACAACCATATATAGCAGAAAAGATAAAGACATTTCCTAATGTCCTAAAAGAAAAAAGAGAAGTACAAGCCATAATTGGACTATTAAATCAAACAAAAGGATACATACCGAATTTATTAGCAAAAACAAATTGCTTACAACAAAAACTACAAAAGTTTAAGAAATGAGAATGGACCCCAGAGGATGAAGAAAAACTTAAAATATTAACCAACAAACTTCAGAATTAAATAAGCAAAGATTACATGTTAAAGAATGTTCATGGATAATAGAAACATATGCATGTGAAGAGAATTGGGGAACAATATTAAAATTCATTAAAATAGGTGAAAAAGATGAAAGACTAGCCAGATATACTAGTTGATCATTCACAGAGACCCAACAAAATTACCACATAAATGAATAAGAACTATTAGCAATACTAAAAGCTATAAAAAAAAAGTTTGAATTATTCATAATACATACAAAATTCACAGTAAGGTCATACAATACACAAGCAAAGAGTTGAATTAACAAAATAATAGACCCAACTATAGCAAATAAAAGATTGATAAGATGACAAATGGAACTGGAAAATTATGATGTTACAATAGAAAACATAAAATGAAATGATAACAATTTAGCTTATTTTCTATCAAGAAATTAACTGTTTTATTCGTTGCAGAATGGAAACTAGAGTCCAGCAAATAGAACATGATATAATTTTTCTCAAGGGAACCATGGAGCAAATAAAAGGAGCATTTAATCAATTACAACTACAAATATGTGAATTTTAAAGTCTGTTCTACCAGCAAGTAAGTCAACATGTAACTACAGAAAATATGGTGGACAATAATAGAAAAAAAAATGAGTGATATGGGCGAACCTACTCATTCCTTAAAAGAAGATGCAATTACATCCTCAAATAAGACTACATACAAGGAAACACTTCTTACTGAGAAATCTTCTACCAATGTATCAAAGAAAATATTATTTTTACAATATATTGAAAAATTATGCTAAGTAACCGAGGTGAAGCAATTCATCAAAACCATATCACAGCAACATATGAACAAGGTCATCATCCTACCAAGAGCTAATCTAAGAACAACCAGGGCACTGTTTGAAAGATGACTTATTCATTGCATCTATCCATTAAGGAAATGTGAAGAACTTATTCACTTGCAAAGAGAAATTTATAAAGCAGCCAAGAGCTATTTTGGCCTCATAAATACCTCAAAAATATATGTTAGAATATATTAAGCAATTCCTGAGTATCTTGAAGAAACTGATGAACTTCCAGCAGAACATGTTATAAAAATTGGGATGACTACCTAAGTAATTTATGGAGCATCTAATATCATACCGTAAAAAGCTGAGGATTTTGAGAAACTAATCCTAGAAAGATGGGCAATGTGATACAGAAACATATATTGTGAATTAAAAGACATAAAGTCAATAGATAACAACATATGGATCTATGATATTCCAGACCCAAAGAAGATAATAATGTATAGTATAGCAAAAATAAAACAACCACAAGATAAACGTGCACCGTTTGACAACTGGTGTAACGCCCCGGCCCCAAACTCAGATTATTTATTTATTTATTTATTATTTATAGTACAACTGCCCACCACAGGTTGCCTCTCAAAATGTGGTTAACCAATTAGGTGACTGTTGATCATAGGCAATTACATTTTAATATTAATTAATCTTGCTAACTCCCGATATGGGACAAATTCAATCCATATCTGCCATCTTTCTTGCGCTGACGTCAGGCCAGCAACCCCTTGGGTAGGCCCCATGCCCACATCAGCACACAGAAACACAGTGCCCCCCTCCTGTGCTCCTTGGTCCCACCTGCCCATCAGTCTGCTCACATGGGCAACAGCAGGCTGCTGTCTTTATCCCTGGGCCCCACCGACGGACAATTCCCATACCACTCCTATAGAAACTCCTATAGGACAGCCACTCAATTCAATTATATTATATTATATATTATATATATATATATATATATATATATATATATATATATATATATATATATATATATATATATAACCCTTGTTTTTTTCTTTTCTTGTATTTTGGATGTATTTATCTTTTTCTGAGTATTTATTCATATTGTACTCTTCTGTTCCTTCTGAACCGTATATTTGATCTTCATTCTCAATATTAAATCATCTATTGTTTTGTCGCCTGTGATTTGATCTTCTTGACTCATTTTGTCTGCCTATTATTTCATCTCTGGTTGATCGGTTAATTTATTTTATTATTTATTTTGTTCATGGCCTATTATTATTGTTGTTTTCTATCCTCTTGGATCCAATCCTACCCTAAAACCCTATATCTTATCTCTTATTGGATCCTATTAATACCCAACCACCCAAATACCCTAACCCGGTTTCCCTTCCCCTTAACCTAATTCATCTTATATATACCTCTGTTTAAACAAACCCTAATCACCTACTAAAACCCTAGCCACTATACTTTTTCCCTACCTCCTGTTCACCCTCCAAACTCCCACTCATCTCTCTTCTTCTACCCCTGTGTGCACCCCTGACCTGCATCCCGATCCCCCTCTGACCGCCGACCACCCCTCAGCGACCCCCTGTGCTGTGTCTCCCTCCCAAGCGCCGCATGCCAGCGACCCCAGTGCTCCCCTTCTCCTCCCGAAGACAGCAGCCACGACAGCCCCAGCAACAGCAGCGCCAGCCAGCGCTGCCGTCCCTGTCCAGCGCGCTGCCTCTATCCACCGTCATTCTGCCATGTGCTGTCGTCCGTCCTCCCATCACAGAGCACCCCCAGCTACCTTTGGTCCTTGTGTGCACGTGTGTTGATCTCCAAGCACATCTATCCGTCCATTGTGTTCGTGATCTCGATCGTCTTCATCTTGTTCGCGATTGGTTGTTCTTTGTGTTCGTGATCGTTCGTTCGTGTTATTGTGTTCATGCTTGGGAATCCATTCCCATTATTCTTATTCTTTCGTCGGATTCATCGTCGTCCCTAAGGCAAGTAACTTGTATTAATTTTTTTTGTATATACAAGTACTAAATACTGCCAGTAGTATAGCTTTTGTTTCTAGATTCATTCTCATGAAAACCCCTTGTTAGATCTTGACTCTATTTGTTGATCCATCCGTAGTCATCATTTGTCACACACACGACATGAAATAACTTAGATCTGATTAGATTCTTGATGCATGCATGTATGTTGTTTCGTGATCCATGATGTGTTGTATATTCTTGCGTGCTTGATGTGTTAGTTGTAGTATCTTGTGGTAGACTTGTTAGACACCCATACCAAGGTGTTTTGGATATCTATTATACCATGTTTTGCATTTCGTTTTAAATTGGATTTGTTGCATATGAACTATTTTATTTGATGCATGAGAAAGATTTCTGTTTTTGCTGATGCCCTGTTTTCTTTCAGTATTTTAGACCCTGTTGAGGTTAGTAAATCAAATTAATTTGTAAATATAAACCGTATACCCTGCTGTCTATTTTCCAGAATTTTTGACAGATCTCAGTTTCGATTTGTGAGGTACGAGTTATTGCTGTTTTGCTACAGATGTGTTAAAAATTCCAGATTCTATTTTATGTGATTTTTGTATAGCTATTTATTTTTATACTGATGTTAAAGATAAGATTTGGATCTAATATTTTGCTGGGTATGACTAGACTTGACTGGGATTAACCCCAATTTTTTGTAGATTTATTTGATGACATTTATAAACTATTCTATGCTTGTGCACACTATTCAGTAAACAACCGTGTTTTCAACCTGATTCTAGTTGCTGTTGATAAAAACTCTGTGAATATAAAATGTAGCCGGCTGTATCTATTTTACAACCCTTTTGACGGATTTGGATTTGAGTTATAATTTGTAATCTATCATTGTTTTAGCATGCTGTGTCTAAAGTTCCAGATTTACAAACTTGTTGTATCTTGCTGTTTTCCAAATTTATTTGACTATACTATCTTTGTCGAAATATTATGAAATTATAATTGCTGATACTAGACATACTAGGGAATAACCCAGATTTTTCTTAGATTTAATCAGTAAGTTTTTATGCCCTATTCATGCTTATGAATACAACCTTGCGATTTCTGGCTGAACATGATTTCTGTATATAATGCTGTTTTGAACCCTATTTTTGTAACTATTATATGACTTATATATATGTGCTGGATTCGGCCAAGAGTTTATTTCTAGATTTTCTAACGGATCCAGATTCGCATTCCTGTGGCAACGGGAATTTTGGTTTTGGTGCAGTACTGTCTTGCTGTCCAGAATTGAAAGTTTCGTTGTCCTAATCTATTATGAGTTGTCTGTCACCCGTGTATGTCTTCTACCCAACCTGAGTTGTTCCTTGCCTCTTGCCATGTTTTTCTCACTCTGTTTGTGCACTTGTATGCCTACTTTAATAATAATGACACATAATCAAGCCGGGGTTAAGGAAAAGATCTAGTAGTAGAAAATATAGAAATGTGTACTTGGAAGGGGGTCGTGTTCCCACCTGTTACGTGTTTCATAATTACATGATACATGATTCTATTTACCTGATTACCTGGCTACACACTTCCCTATAGGAAGGTTTACTCAGAAGGGGACTCGTAGGTCCTACCTGTACCTGTTTACCTGATACCTAAGTACACGGCCCTATACAGTCCACTATGAAATCTAAAACGCAACTTGTTTGAATGTAGAAACCATGTGGTAAAATTTGGGATGCATGAAGTGCTACCTAGTTAGGATTAAGTACCAGACCTGTAATAACATGATCACTTGCACATTTTTGTTACCTGTACATGCTACCTGACACATGTTACTTGTATACCTGTTTGCATGCTACTTGACACCTGTCACATGTTATCTGCACACTGTCACTTCATCATATTACTTGAATCTGCTTCTGATTTATGTTAGTCATTTTGTTTTGCTGTCACTCTCATTCCATGTTTATTCAATGCTTGCTTCCGCTGTTACTCTATACTTGTCCATCTATTTTTGTACTTGTTGCCTGCACTACAAGCGGCCCGTAACTTGCATTGACGGACGTTTTGTTTCTTTTTCCTCTTCCTGCAATTTGTTAAATTACAAACTTTGGTGACCAGCTGTCCGAAGGAGTAGGTGACCAAACATTCTAGTTGGCTGGAGTTCTTGCTACAATTTATTTTCTGCTGTTTTGAATAAATGTAATTGTTACATGGATTATTTTGTATTAGGCAGTTTGACCCAGAATTTATAACTTGTTTCCAGGTCTGGTTTATTTGAAATTTATTTATTTTGTTTCAAGTAAATTCTGTTGGTTATATTAATTTATTCATGCATGCGTGTTTGACTATTTCCTGCTTATTCTTTGTTTATTCCTGTGAAATGTTGAAAAGATCCTTGCAGCTTATGAATAGTGAAAGCCATTCGTTGGACTTAGTCTCGTATCCGTATTCCGTATTCCTTTTTGAAAAGCGGGGCGTGACAATAATACTATATTATATCTCTTAAGGAAGGAAATGAACACATGGAAGACTCCGAAGAACGCCCATATGATAATGGTAGTGAAGTATCAGAGATAGAATTAGAAGCTATGGGAGATCTTGAACTTTTGCTTGATTACTTTAATATTTTTGAGATTGATAATGCACATTATTTACTAAAATATTATTTTAAAAAAAACTATCATCCTTAAGGATTTTGATACTCTGTTTATTTCTCTTTACAGGTGTGATTTTACGCTTCGCATCCAGTTGCTATCAGAGTCTTGTTTCTAAGTAACTCTCACCTGGTTTTCTCAAAATATTTAGTACAATTTAAGTAGTTAAAAAATTGATTAGATAAGAGAAATAGAAAATATTACAAAAATAAATTTTAAATTTGCAAAAAGATCACACATCCTATAGAAAATATTATAGGATAGGAAGCACAGAATATTATTTAAAAACTATTTCTTAGTTGCAAATAGTTTGGTCATTGTCCTTTTTTTGCAAATAGTTTCAAAAATTGTCCTAACAAAATAATTAACTCGGGAAAATATAAGTGGTATAGAGCATGATTATATATGGGGTACTTTATCTATCTATATCTTTTTTTTCTTTTCTTTTTTGACAAATATATCTCTCCACTATATCTACATTTTAAGAAATCTACTATCTACAAGGACTGTGGCTTTATTTGGTATTGCTGTGAAGAAAAAAATGGTCAAAAAATGTTCTTACCATAAGCATCGTTAGAATATATATATATATACTAGATTTGCCCATGGGCACGTGCCTACGCCACGTCTTCAGAACGATACAACATATAAAAAGCCTTGTAAACAGTAAATCAACAATTATGTAGCTCATATTTGAATAGTGTGACAATAATAATTAGTTGTAAATAAAAGTCCATGTTTCCATAAGTGTGTGTGTCTGTGTATAAATATATATATATATATACACACTAGGTTTGCCCGTTGACACGTGCCTGCGACACGTCTTCGGAATGGTGCACCTTGTTTGATCATATAAAATAGTTTTGGAGGTCCAGCAAATTAATTGAAGTAGCAAACATATTATATGAGAAACTTTTGGGGTCCAGCAAAAAACATATTATATGATTTTTTTTGAATTTTTTGAATTTTTTGAATTATTTTTAAAGTTTTTAATTTTTTAATTTTTACAGTTTTTTAATTTTTTTAAATTTTTTTTATTTTTTTAAAATTTTTAAAATTTTTATTTTCTTAATTTTTTGAATAGAAGGGAGAAGGAGAGAGAGAGAAAGAAAAATAATAATAATAAATATAGGAGTTGTTTTTGGTGGGGGATTTGAATTTGAGTTTTGGTGGGAAACTTTTGGGGGGAAAAATATGTTTTGTGAGGTTAGATCTGGACCTTTAACTTTTTGGGGGATTGAAGGAGAGCCACTTGATAGCTTTCTTTGTATTTTATTATATAGATATATGAGTAATGCTCTATTGGAAACGCTACTGCAGCGTTGAAAACGTGAAAACAACCTAGGCAGTTGTTGGGAACAACGACCTAAATTATAATGCATTATAACCTAGGTGGTTTTCATGAGTTTTCACAATATTTGCGTTTTCAATGGAGTATTGCTATATATATATATATATATATATATATATATATATAGAGAGAGAGAGAGAGAGAGAGAGAGAGAGAGAGAGAGAGAGAGATAATTAAATAAATAAAGGAGTTGTTTTGAAAGGGGGATTTGAATTTGAGTTTTGGGGGAAACTTTTTTTTGGGGTGGGGGGGGGGGGGGGAGGACTGTGTTTTGTGAGGTTAGATCTGAGCCTTTAATTTTGTGCGGATTGAAGGTGAGCCACTTGATAGTTTTCTTTATGTTTTATTTTATATATATATATATATATATATATATATATATATATATATATATATATATATATATATATATATATATATAGTTGCAAATTTTGTTTATAAGCAGAAACACTTTTTGAAAAACTAAAATCATCATTTTGGTGGTTTGAGAAAAATACTAAAAATTGCAGTTTTGGTAAATTACTTTGGATTAAACATATTTTTTACTTAAGTTTGTCAAACACCTATTTTGAATATAGAAGTGTTTTTTCACCTAAAATTACTCTTCCAAAGCTATTCCAAATAACAACTTAAGCCCATCGGGCATAATATCTTCACTAATTAATGGGCTGAACATTGGGCCGAAGTAAGTTACATCCAGTTGGGCCCGCCTAATTCCTAGCCTATATAGCGGCCTATAGGAGCAATGTTTTCATCGCATTTCTTTTTTATCCCAATCTAAAAAAATATTAAAGTAATCAAGCATAACTTCAAAATTTCGCATGACTTCAGATTCTGTTTCTGATACTTCACTATCATATGGGGGTTCTTCGGGTTCTTCCATATGTTCATTTTCTTTCTCAATATGTTCGTTTTCTTCCTCTATATTTTCATTTTCTTCTAGAAATTGTCTTCATGCTGTTGTAGGACTCCAGATATAGCTCCTAAATTCTCTATTTTCATAAAATAATTAAGATCTTTCGTAAAAAGTTAAGTCGTCAATTATTTGAACACTTATATTACTAGTTTCTCCAAGATTAACTTGATTTATTGTAACAATTAATACTCGTATGTTAAAGAAAAATAATTTAAACTTATAAAAATCATACATGCTTGTTACTCTTTGAGAATAATAAACATCAAATACTCACTTTCTATCACTTGGTAGTTAATCATTAATTCATAAATTTCCGAGGCATGGTTGAAACTATTAATTTCCATTTTTTTAGTTATTTTGTGATTTAAAATAATAAGTATGGAATGAGGAATAGGGAGAGACTTCTAAGGATACCATAAAAAACAAAATGGCCCATCATGCTTCTGACTTAGTTAAGATTCTTTGAGCTGCTTCGTACAAGTTACTACCAGTGGATAAAATATCTCTGGTATGCACCCCAAATTTTAGTACTCCTTTTATATTCCTCCCATCTCAAGACTACTATGCTCTTCAAGAGAGCTTTATCCAAGAGATACGTCTGGAACAACTAGTAGCACTTCGGTACAGACATGAGGGTTTCGGCCGGTATCGCATATGTAAGACTTTCATAAGGGTGTTCGTAGGAGCCTAAAAACCCCCTTATGCGTATCCGGTACGGAGCCAACGTCGGTCGTTTCACCATGCTCTTTGCCACGGTTGGAGCTTCTTCCCAGATTCCTGAGGCATTTTTTCTCATATTCTGGGTTCTTCCCTTTTAGAGAGACAGTGCCTAGATCTGATCTGCCCTTCCCCGGACCCCAAAGAGCCTCCACAGTGATCCCTTACCGGTTTTGAAGAAATGTCGTGGCTTGAGTGGGACCTATTGGCTTGAGATTCCTTTATGACAGTTTTGGACAGGAATATATAGAATAGATCAAGAAAAGAAATATTGAAACTATGATTCATATCAACTATATTAGACTTAGACCTCGTAACCGGACTCAAAAAAAAATTCCAATGGGTATTTCCTAATTCCTAAATCAAATGATTTTTCTTTAGGCTTATTCATTTTCATTTTGTCCGAAGGACAGCTCTTTCTCTAGATTTTTTTGAGTCATTACATCCACTCATTGACTAAGTGATGATCAAACGGTTTTGACTCAGAGAACCTTTGAGTTTAGCTTGGGGCTAAATCTAAATCATCGTGGTTCTAGTATGAATCTGAGGTTTTAATTGATTCATAGGGTCTCAACAAGAAAATTCCTATCATATAGTAAAAAAAAGAGTCATCTCCATTACAAAAAAAAGGAAAGAAAAAAAAAGGAAAGAGAAGATTCAAGAGGCCTATAACGATCAGCATAAAGAAAGGCAGATGAGCTGACTTGAGATTTTTTAGCTCGTTTCTTGCTACTATGTGTACAACTTAACTTTAGAAGGTATAAATGGGTCTTTTTGCAATATCCTTCAGGTAGAGCCTTACAAAACTCTCCCTAAGGGAAAGAAATTTAATTATTCATACCTTATATTCTATTAGAACCGATAGATGTTAGAATTGATAAAAATATTATTTTTATTTTTATTTTCTTTCAATTTCTTACAGACATAACTGTCCTTACAAGATTATATGGAATTTTTCCCTCCAGGATTCTGCTTTCTTCCTTACTCAGTCTCCCCTTTTATAGAGGATGGGATGGCTTTACATCAGTTATAATTATTATTCTGATTACATCACTGCTTACATCATAGGTAAATAATTCAGTCTAATATGTCACTGCTTACATTATAAGAGATTCTTTTTTGGCCAGCATCTCCACATACTTCACAATAGAAATAACTCTTCGTCAGCCTTATCTTGTTCTTTACCGCATTGTCCTCAGTTATGTTGTGGTTCCATCCTCATCAATCTACAGTAGTGGATAACTGTCTCTTCTGTCAATGTCATTACTTCTTTATCTAGAATTTGATACTAGCTGTCAAAGACTTCTTTCTTTGACTGTGGTTGCTTAATCTTTGTTATGTTGTAAATCATTATTTTTTGTGGGTCTGGGCTATCATAGATCCATATGTTACTGTCTCTATTTTGTATGTCTTTCAGTTCACAATATATTGTTCTGAATCCCATAGCTCTTCTTTCTAGGATTAGTTTTTCAAATTCTTCATTTTTATATGGTATGATATTAGTTGCTCCAAACATGACTTGTGTAGTCATCCCTATCTTTATAATATGCTTAGCTGGTAGTTCTTCGTCATCTTCAAGGAATTCTGAAATTGCTAAAAATACACAGACATACATTTTGGAAGCTTTTGTAAGATCAAAATAACTTTTAGCAGATTTATACACTTCTCTTGGTAGCTGGCTAAGTTCTTTATATTCTCTGGATGGATATATGTAGCAGATAAGTCCTCTATCGAATAATACTCTTACTGTCTTTGAATTTGCTCGTGGTAATATAATCGCTTTGTTCATATGTTGCTGCGAAATAGTTTTGATAAATTGATTGACCTAGGTGGTCTAACACAATTTCTCTGTATATTGTAAAAATAAATCCTTCTTGAAATATTTTTGGGGATCTGATAGTAAACTCTCTTTGTAGGTAGTTGGTTGTATGGATGTTGAGCTTCCTTCTTATGTGATCATTTTTTTATTTCACTTGTATTTTGTGGGTTAATAGGTTCACTCCCTTTACTCATTATCTCAAAATATTTTGCATTTATATGGTGGTAGAATATACTCTTAAGATCACATATTTGCAACTGTAATTGGTTAAATGCTCCTTTTAATTGCTCCACAATCTCATTTAGGAAGACTATATCATGTTCTGCTTGATGGGCTCTATTTTCCATTCTGTAAAAGAAAAATTGTTAGTTTTTTGAAAAGAAATATGCTAGAATGTTATCTTTTCCTTTTATGTTTTCTATTGTAGAGTCATAATGCGCTAACTTCATTTTCCATCTTATCAATCTTTTATTTGCTATATTTGGGTCTATTATTTTGTTAATCCAACTTTTGTGTTTGTGTATTATCTGTTATTACGATGAATTTTGTATGTATTACGAATAATTCAAACTTTTTTATGGCTTTTAAGATTACCCATAGTTCTTTTTCATTTATAATTTTGTTGAGTCTGTGTGAATGATCTACTAGTATATCTTGCTAGTCTTTCCTCTTTTTCACCTATTTCAATAAATTTCAATACTACGCCCCAATTATCTTCACTGACATCTATTTCTATTATTCATGCACATTCTTTAACATGTAGTCTTAGTTTATTTAATTTTGAAGTTTATTATTTCAATATTTTAAGTTTTTCTTCATCCTCTGAGGTTCATTCCTATTTCTTGAACTTTTTAGTTTTTATTGCAGCCAAATTTTTTTTGCTGACAAGTTTGGTATATATCCTCTTGTTTGATTTAGTAGTCTGATTATAACTTATGCTTCTTTTTTTTCTTTTAAAACATTTGGAAATGTCTTTATTTTTTCGGCTATATGTGGTTGTGGTTCTATCTCTGTTTTGAATAGTTCCATTTTTTATTTTGATAGTATAATTCCTGCATTCTCTACTATTTCAATGAATTTTATTAAATGTTATTTATGTTGCTATTCGTTTTCAGATCCGATTAGAATATCATCTACATATACTAGTATAAAATTATTACACTTTTCAATTATCTTATCCATATATTCTTGAAATACTCCAGGACTGTTTTTATATCCAAATGGTAATATGTTTCATTCATAAAATCCTTGTGGTGTACTGAATGATGTTAACTGTTTTGATTCTTCTATTAGTTTTACGTGGTAAAATCTTGATTTACAATCGAATTTTGAATATATCTTCCTTGTCCTCATAGTGTTTAGTAGTATCTACATCTCTGATAGCAGATATCAAATCTCCTAGTAATTTTATTTAATTCCTTGTAGTTTACTACCATTCTAGATTGACCTCTTTTTTCTTCGAAGTGTTTTCTGACTATGAATGTTGGTGATGAATGTGGACTTTTTGATTTTCTTATGTAATTGTTTTCCATTAATTCTTTTATATGTATTTTGATTTCTTCTAAATCTGTTGGAGTGTGTCTTATAGGTTTAACTTTTATTACTTCGTTTTTGTCTATTAACTCTATATGAGCAGTGGGTTTACTTGAATGCCATTTTGCTAAGGATTTTCTTCACACAGATCTTCTAATTATTTTTGTAAATTTTCTTGTGTAATTGTTTTTTGGACTTCCTGTATTCTAGTTTTATTTGGTAAATACTGATATTCACCATGTTGGGCTGAAGAAACTCTGATCTGTGGTAAATCTGTTCTAAAATAAGACTGTGTTATTCTAATTGCTATCGCTTGGTGTTTATAATGTGTTGTAAATATAACTGTTTTGTGTGATATAGACATAGGATAGTATTGTTGTAAAAAGTTGTTTTCTAATAATACATCATTATTTATATCATCAAATTAGTATATTACTGGTATTTTTAGGATATAACTTCCTATCTGTATTGTAACATTTTGTTGATACTTGTCAAATATAGTTTTTCATGTTAATCAAGTTATGGTTTTTTATTAGTTCCATATTGTTTCCATTTCGGAAATACATTTTCACGGCATAAGCTCATGCCTGCTCCAGTGTCTATTAGGCTGTGATAATTTTATATTTGTATCATCTATATAATAAAACACAAAGAAAGCTATCAAGTGGCTCTCAGTCAATAGGGTTGAAATCAATGGTCCAGATCTAATGTCACACCCCGCTTCCCAAAAAGAATACAGAATACGGATATGCGACTCAACCCAGCAAATGATTTGTATCATCCATAAGCTGTTCAGGAATGTTTACAACATCTTACAATATAATCAGAGTCGGAAGCAAAAGAGAATCAACCACACACATGAAAAATTGAATTAATGAACCAACAGAATTTACTTGAAACAAAATGTATTAACCTCAAATAAATCAGAATCTGGATAAGACAAAATTTTGGGTCACATCGCCCAAAAAAATACAAAGGAATCATCCAAGTACTTAAAATACATTATTCAAAGCAACAATAATAGCAATACTAATAAGCAAGAAATCCAGCACTAATATCTCATTTCGCCAATGCCGTTGGGCAACTGACCATCCTGATCTGCAATTAATAATTGCAGGAGAAGGAAAGAGAAAATAAGTACCCGTCAATTGCAAGTTACGGACCACTTATAATGTAGGATACAAGTACATGGAAAAGATAAACAAATAACATGAAATAATGCATCAACAGTAATAACTAGCATGAAGCAGTAAAACAAAGTCAACTAGCATGGTATACTAACAGTACAAATGAATGTGTCAAGTATAATGTCATATGGCAACTAACAGTGTCCAGTAACAGTAAGCTCAGTATATCAGTGTAACAGTATAAAAGTATTAGTCCAATAGTATCAGTCTAACAGTATCAGTCTTATGATCTCACAGTCTTGTGTGTATTACTAGCTAGGTAGTACTTCATGCGCCCCATATTATAACACATGGTTGCTACAACAAAAAATTTCGCTTTTAGATTTCATAGTGGACCATAATGAGGCAGTGTACTCAGGTATCAGTAACAGTAGCAGTAGCAGTAAAAGTAATAGCAACAGTATCAGTAACAGTAACAGTAACAGTATGGAACACTAGTTCCCTTCCATGTACACGTTTCCATATTTTCCACTACTAGATCTTCCCTTAAGAAACCCCGGCTTGATTACTTTTATTATGGTTATCAAAAGACATGATAGTGCATGAAATAGTGTCAAACTAACATGATACAATTAGTATTAGGTTCAGGGAAACAAATAAACATGCACAGGTGATATACGGTCACATAAACGAGCAAAACAGTGTATATTCGTATTCAGGACAGCATGACAGTGTAGTACTAAAATAGTGATTTTCGTTACTACAGAAAGCCAAATCTGAATCCGTCAAAGAATCTGGAAAATAGACTTCCACACAAATCTAGCGATTATATATAAGCCATATAGTATTTCACAAAATTAGAACTCAAAACTGATTTGAATCCAGAAAACACGTTCAGCCGGAAAATCAGTAAACTGTATTCAAAGTCAGAAAAACAGAATTAAAACTCCTCAAATAAATCTAGGAAAACTCTGAGATAATCCCCTATATGTCTAGTATCAGAATATAGAGTTTCATAATATTCCAGTAAATTTAGTTCAGTCAACAAAAATCAGAAAATATCAAGAAACGATAGTTTGGCAAATCTGGAATTCCCAAGACTACTGTACGAAAACTGTAATATCTCCCAAACCGTGAAACGAAATCCAAATCCGCCAAAGGGAGATGAAAATAGACAAAATAAGATAAGTTTCATATTTCATAAATATTTTCCATACAGTAAAAGAAAATAGAGTGAAAATACGATTCTTTACAGAACAGTGAGCAAAATACAGTAAGTATAACTTTCATAAACAAGCATGAAACGGCATATAAAACTCATCAATAAAATCCACAAAAATTCTGGAAAATTCCTAGATAGGTATAGAAATATTGTGCAAAGTTTCAGAACAAAATAATATAGTTAGGACTAGTATCAAAATAGTTTAATCATCAAAATTATCAAGAAATGAAATCTAGAAATAGAATACACCTTTGTAGTAAAATAGCCATAACTCACTCAAAAAAAAATGAAATCGATCAAAGTCAGAAAGATTGGAAAAAAGACAGATTTCTCTACAATTAATGTCAATACAAAAATTAAGAATTCTGAACTTAATATGCTCTAAAATACAAATCAAAATTGATCATCGACAATTACAGATTTTTCTCTAACAACAAAACCAACATAAATCATATGATACTTGTTCTAATTACAATCAAACATGGTATATAGTTTACTAAGTGTCCAAAAATCATGAAATTGAGTATATAACATATTCACAATCATTATATCACATGGATCTCATCAAACACATAATTTCACCTAATTATCTCACACATATGAATAGATCAAGAACGGTCAAACCTAGTTATTTTCATGTCGATTTTGTGTCGTGAGACAACTATTGTCAATAGCACAATAGATTCAAAACCCATCAAAGATAACACACATACGAGTTGTCTCTAGAACTCAACTACACTATAAGTGGTATTTTTGACTTGTATCATACAAAGGAATTGGAGTATAAGTTACTTGCCTTAACCGAAGACGAAAACAAAGAACACCAAGAATAACGGGAACGGATTCCCGGGCAACAAACAAATTCACGAATGACAATCCACGAACCAACGATCACACGTGCAACTCCGTGCACATGCAAAACCCAAGAGCAAGAGAGAGAGAGCGAGAAAGAGAGAGAGAGAGAGAGAGGGAGCATCGGGCTCCTTGCGGCTGTTGCTGCTGCTACTGCCGGCGCTACTGCTGGCCGTCGGCGACGGACGGCCACGGGAACGGCAAGGGGAAGAGATGGTGGTGCTCGGTGTAGGAGGTTGCGGCTTGGGTGGTCGGCAATGGTAGGGGTGACCGGGATGGGCTTGGTCGGGTGTTGTGTGCACAGGCCGAAGGTGGAGGGCATCGGGTGTGGGGTTGGGGTGTTGGCAGCTGACGCAACAAGGAAGAGAGGGAGGCTGGGTGTATAGGGTTAGGTTAGGGTTTAGGTTTTAGGGAGAGGGTATATATAGGGTGTATTTAGGGTTTAGAAATATGAGGTGGGTAATTGGGTATTGGGTTGTGGTTAGTTTAGGAGTAGTAATAGGATTAGTTTAATAGGATTGATTGGGATAAATTGTATAGGATTCAAAATAGGATTGTGGTTTAATTTGGCTTTGGTAATCAATTAAGGATAAAACAATAGGATTGGAAATAGGATGAGCAACCAAATCACCGTGAGCACCCAAGAACAAAAATAAAGAGAGCGAGACCCAAATAAGAGAAAAGAACAACAATCGATGAAGAACGAAGCAAAAGACAACAAATCAAACACAAAAGAGCTCAAAATGAAATAAAATGAGTATATATTGAAAACAGCTATAATATACGGTCCAAGAAAAATACAAGAGAGTACAAATACTCAAGAAAGAGAAAAATACACCAAAAATACGAAAAACGAAAAACAGGAGTTACTATCCTACCCACCTAAAAAAAAGAATTTCGTCCTCAAAATTCAAAAAGAAGATGCATAAGGTAACCCCAAAAGAAAAGAAATCAAGGCAAAACAAAACAACCACTACTCGAACAAATGAGAAAACTTCTACTGAATCTCCTCCTCCAGCTCCCAAGTCTACTCACTAGGCAAGTGAGGATCCCAAGCAACACAAACCAACTTGATGACCTTGTTCTTAAGAACTTTCGCATGCAGATCCACAATAGCAATTGGCGGAATCTCACAAGTCAAAGCCGGCCGCACGGTCAACTCAGAGTAGTCGATCACGTGACTCTCATCGCAGATATATCTCCTGAGTTGTGAAACATGGAAAACATCATGCACTTCTGAAAATGCTGGTGGCAAAGCAAGACGATAGGCCACCTTGCCTACTCTCTCCAAAATCTCAAACGGTCCAATAAACCTACGGCTAAGCTTGCCCCCACCACCGAACCGAATGACACCGCGCCACGGCGATACCTTAAGGAAAACATGGTCACCAACAACAAACACCAAAGCCCTCTGATGGACATCAGCCCACTGCCTCTGCCTATCCTGAGCTGCCTGAAGATGCTTTCTGATATGAGTCACAGCATCAACTGTCCTGATGATCAACTCTGAACCCAACAACTGCCTCTCACCAATGTCATCCCAGCACACTGGTGATCTGCATTTACGTCCATAAAGTACCTCAAACGGTGCAGTTTTAAGACTGGCCTGAAAGCTGTTATTGTACGAGAACTCCATGAGATGCAAATGGTCCTCCCAAGATCCACTGAACTGCAATATACAGGATCACAACATGTCCTTAAAAATCTGAATAGTCTGCTCTGACTGTCCATCAGTCTGGGGATGAAAAGCTGTACTGTACTTCAACTTACTCCCCAAACTAGCATGAAGACTCTCCCAAAATTGAGATCTAAATCTCGTATCCCTGTCAGATACAATACTGACTGGAACCCCCATGAAGTCTGACAATCTATTGCATGTACTTCTCTATTAGGCTCTCAGTAGACTGAACGACACGAAAAGGAATGAAGTGAGCACTCTTCGTCAAACGGTCAATAATCACCCAAACAGCATTGTGACCCTTAGGACTCCTCGACAAAGCGGCCACAAAATCCATAGTGATATGTTCCCTCTTCCACTCTGGAATAGGAAGCGGTTGAAGAAGTCCAGCGGTTCTCTGGTGCTCTGCCTTAACTTGCTGACAGATCAAACACTGAGCAACAAACCAAGCTACAGCCCTTTTCATACTATGCCACCAGAAATGAAGCTTCAAATCTCGATACATCTTAGTACAGCCAGGATGGATAGAATACGAGGACTGATGAGCTTCCTTAAGTAACCTCTGACAAACTTCACCCTTAGGGACACTCAAACGGGAACCAAAACAAAGTGAACCATCCGCATGAATAACCATGTCCATCCTGTACCCAAACTCAACCTTAGCTCGAAAACCCTGTAAGTGCGCATCACCAGCCTGAGCCTCCTTCATCTGATCAACAAGAGAAAACTGAAGCTGGAGCGCAAGACAACTCTGACCAGAACTCGGAAACAAAACCTCCAAATCCAACTTCCTCATCTGCTCAATGAGATCACTCTGCTGAGTAAGAAACATAACTGCCAGTTTTCTGCTTAAAGCATCTGGCACCAAGTTTACTTTACCAGGATGGTATTGCAAACTGATGTCATAATCGGCCATAAGCTCCAACCATCGCCTTTGCCTCATGTTTAATTCCTTCTGGGTGAAAACGTACTTGAGACTTTTGTGGTCTGCAAAGATCTCCACGCGGTCTCCAAGTAAATAATGTCTTCACAGCTTCAAAGCATAGATCACTACCGCTAACTCTAAGTCATGATTAGGATAGTTCTTTTCATGCGGCATCAACTGCCTCGATGCATATGCAATGACATGGCCCTTCTGCATAAGAACTGCTCCAAAACCCTTACCAGAAGCATCACAGTGAATTACAAATCTGCCTAAACCATCTGGAATAGTCAATACAGGCGCTGACGTCAATCTGTTCTTTAACTCAACAAAAGCCTCATTGCACTCACCAGACCAACAAAACTTCTGATCCTTCCCCGTCAGTTTAGTCAATGGCCTTGCAATCTTCGAAAAATCTTGAACGAATTTCCGATAATAGCCCGCAAGACCAAGAAAACTCCGAACTTTGGAAACTGACTTAGGAATAGGCCAATCATTCACAGCTTCAACCTTAGCTGGATCCACAGAAACACCATCGCCAGAAATAATGTGCCCCAAGAAAGAAACCTTGTCGAGCCAAATCTCGCACTTGCTGAGTTTCCCATAAAGCTGATTCTCTTTCAAAGTCTGCGGAACCACTCTAAGATGCTCGACATGATCTTCCCGATTTCGAGAATATACCAGAATATCATCAATGAAGACCACCATAAATCTATCTAAGAACTGAGAGAAAATCCGATTCATAAGACTCATGAATACAGCTGGCGCATTAGTGACCCCGAACGGCATTACAAGACACTCATAGTGCCCGTATCTAGTCCTGAATGCAGACTTCTGTATATCAGTAGCCTTCACCTTGACTTGGTGATACCCAGAATGAAGATCCAACTACGAGAAAACAGCAGCCCCACTCAACTGGTCTAACAAATCATCGATCTTAGGCAAAGGATACCGGTTCTTCACAGTAACACTGTTTAGTTCCAGATAATCCACACACAGAAGACGACTACCATCCTTCTTGCTGGCAAAAAGGACCAGAGCACCCCAAGGCAAAACACTTAGTCTGATGAAACCCAAATCAAGCAACTCCTGAATCTGCACCTTAAGCTCTGCTAGCTCAACAGGTGCCATCCTGTAGGGACTCTTCGATATCGATTCCGTTCCAGGCTGAACATCAATACCGAACTCTACTTTCCTATCATGGGGTAAGCCAACCAACTCATCTGGAAAAACATCCAAGAAATTCTGAACTACTAGAGGCGCAGCCTCACAGCTAAGTGCAATTCCATCGCACAATCCACCTGTACAACTGCAGTCATTGCTCGGCTAAGGAAAGATTCTTCGGCATGGAACTTAAATTCTGCTCAATCTAGAATTCTGAAAACAACTTTCTTAGCACGGCAATCAATAATGGCATGGGCTTCACCCAACCAATCCATACCCAGAATAACGTCGAATCCTGAATTCCCAATTATAATCAGGTTGGCATTGAAATCTGCGTCCCCAATAACAATGGAACATTGCCTACACTCACGAAAATAAATGACAACTCCACCATCAGTCAAAATGTTCCAAGCCTCAGACATGTTGCTACACTCCAACTGATGGCGAGCGACAAATTGTAAGGAGACAAAAGAATGGGTTGCCCCAGAATCAAAGAGAACACGATCGGGAAAAGAGCAAATAAGGACGACACCTAAAGAAACAAAAGACAAGGAGAAAGAAAAAGCAGACAATCAAGGGTAAGGGAAACAACAATGAAGAAAGATAACGGAAAGAAAGCAAAACAATACCAAAAGAAAGAAACAAGAGAAAACAAAATAAAAAGCAAAAAGATACCTACCACAACTCCTTCAGCTGTTTCAGCATCTGCAGCAATCATGTTGAAAGCCTGACCTCTCCTCGGAAGAACGGTCCTCTGACTGACAATCTGACACTCTAGGCCTGCCTGATGAACAGGATCCCTAGCTGGAAGAGCCACCTGCTGCTGCTGCGGACAATCGCGTACTGAATGATCAGCGGTGCCACACCTAAAGCACCGGCAGTTGACACACCAACAATTCTTACACTCATGCCTAGACATCTGACAGAAGTCGCAAAAACCACCCTTCTGGAAACCAACAGAAGGATACGGAGCTGCCCTGACCAGATGGATTAGGACAGGCCTCTGAACAGGACCACTAGAAGGCCTAGCAGCAGGATGCGGAACAGTCCATGGAGAAGGAACCAAACTACCACGAGCCTGCTCCTGAGCTCAAGCTGCCTCAAGAGTTTCAGAATAAGTACGAAAACGGAGAGAGACAAGATGCCTCTTGATATCCTGCTCAAGCCCGATTGTAAATCTACGAGCCCTATCCTCTTCGGTAGCCACAAGAATGGCAGCGAAGCGGCTAAGTCTAGTAAACTCAGCGTGTACTCATCCACTGACCTGGAGCCTTGTTTCAAGAAGTCCATGTTACAACATTGTTTGGACAATTTTGTAACAAAATTCCAAAATAGAATAATGATTTAACCTGTTTTAGGGCCAGGAATTGCAGTTCCATCTCAACTCGAGTACTACTGGGGAAGAACTTTCCCAAGAATCCCCGAGTGAAAGTAGTCCAAGCAATAGGCCTCTCAAGTTGCTCGGACTCGGCCATCCACCAAATATGAGCCAAATCCACTAGCTGGATGGAAACCACGTCCACCCTATCATCCTCGGCAACACGTGCCGCCAAGAGCAAGCGCTCGGTCTGGATCAACCACCATTCAGCCTCCAAAGGCATCTCAGTGCCGGAAAAGCGGTTGGGATGCAGCCTCATAAAATCCGTAACTGTTCCTGGACGAGATGGAAGATTTGTCTATATAGGCACCAACGGGAGGTGGAACCCGGGCAGCTTCAAGAGCAGCCATCACAAGATCGTTGTGGTTTTGCTGCTGATTGATCAGCCGCTCAAGCACGGAAGTGACAGCCTCAATCGGATCGGACTGGGAAGAATTTTCATGAGCCATAGCTACACCAAAAATCAAAACAATTAGCATCCAGAATCAAAGTTGATAATAATTCATTTATGCATGCATGGTTGGGAAAATATTGAGCCGATCCCAGTTCGAGCCAAGCTTGTCTAATATATTAGGAAACTAATACATTAGCCAAACCTGGGCTTTGATACCACTAAAAAGCCTTGTCGCGCCCTGTTTTCCAAAAAGAATACGGAATATGGATAAGCGACTCAACCCAGCAAATGATTTACATCATCCATAAGCTGTTCAGGAATCTTTACAACATCTCACAACATAATCAGAGTCGGAAGCAAAAGAGAATCAACCACGCACATTCAAAATTGAATTAATAAACCAACATAATTTACTTGAAATAAAATGTATTAGTCTCACATAAATCAGAATTTGGATAAGACAAAATCATGGGTCACATTCCCCAAAAAAATACAAAGGAATCATCCAAGTACTCAAAATACATTATTCAAAGCAACAATAATAGCAATACTAATAAGTAAGAAATCCAGCACTAATATCTCATTTCGCCAATACCGTCTGGCAGCTGACCATCCTGATCTGCAATTAATAATTGCAGGAGAAAGAAACAGAAAATAAGTACCCGTCAATTACAAGTTACGGACCACTTACAATGAAAGATACAAGTACATGGAAAAGATAAACAAATAGCATGGAATAATGCATCAACAGTAATAACTAGCATGAAGCAGTAAAACAAAGTCAACTCGCATGGTATACTAACAGTACAAATGAATATGTCAAGTATAGTGTCATATGGTAACTAAGAGTGTCCAGTAACAGCAAGCTCAGTATATCAGTGTAACAGTATAACAGTATCAGTCTAACAGTATCAGTCATATGTTCTTACAGTCTTGTGTGTATTACTAGCTACGTAGCACTTCATGTGCCCCATATTATAACACATGGTTGCTAAAACAAACAGTTTCGCTTTTAGATATCATAGTGGACCACAATGGGGCAGTGTGCTAAAGTATCAGTAACAGTAGTAGTAGCAGTAGCAGTAGCAGTAGCAGTAGCAGTAAAAGTAACAGTAACAGTATCAGTAAAATTAACAGTAACAGTAACAGAACAGTATGGAACACTAGTTCCCTTCCAAGTACACGTTTCCATATATCCACTATTAGATCTTCCCTTAAGAAACCCTGGCTTGATTACTTTTATTATGGTTATCAACAGACATGATTGTGCATGAAATAGTGTCAAACTAATATGATACAATCATTATTAGGTTCAGGGAAACAAATAAATATGCATAGGTGATATACAGTCACATAAACGAGCAAAACAGTGTATGTTCATATTCAAGACAGCATGACAGTACAGTACTAAAACAATGATTTCACTACAGAAATCCAAATCTGAATCCGTCGAAGAATCTGGATAATAGACTTCCATACGAATCCAGAAATTATATATAAGCCATATAGTATTTCACAAAATCATAACTCAAAACTGATTTGAATCCAGAAAACATGTTCAGCCAGAAATTAGTAAACCGTATTCAAAGTCAGAAAAACAGCATTAAAACACCTCAAATAAATCCAGGAAAAATATGGGGTAATTCTCTATATGTCTAGTATCAGAATATAGAGTTTCATAATATTCCAGTAAATTTAGTTCAGTCAACAAAAATCAGAAAACATCAAGAAACAATAATTTGGCAAATCTGGAATTTCCAACACTGCTGTACGAAAACTATAATATCTCGCAAACCCTGAAATGAAATCCAAATCCGCCAAAGGGAGTTGAAAATAGACAAAATAAGATAACTTTCATATTTCATAAATATTTTCCATACAGTGAAAGAAAATAGGGTGAAAATACGATTCTTTACAGAACAGCGAGCAAAATACAGCAAGTATAACTTTCATAAACAAGCATGAAAATGCGTATAAAACTCATCAATAAAATCCACCAAAATTCTGGATAATCCCTAGATAGGTATAGAAATACTGTGCAAATTTTCAGATCAAAATAATATAGTTAGGACTAGTATCAAAATAGTTTAATCATCAAAATTATCAAGAAACGAAAGCTAGAAATAGAATGCACCTCTGTAGTAAAACAGCCATTACTCACTCATACGAAAAAAAATCGATCAAAGTTAGAGAGATTGGAAAGAAGACAGATTTCTCTACAATTCATGTCAAATACAAAAATTAAGAATTCTGACCTTAATATGGTCTAAACTACAAATCAAAACTGATCATCGACAATTACAGATTTTTCTCTAACAACAAAACCAACATAAATCATACCAAACTTGTTCCAATCACAATCAAACATGGTATAGAGTTTACTAGGTGTCCAAACATCATGAAATAGAGTATATAACATATTCACAATCATCATATCACATGGATCTCATTAAACACATAATTTTACCTAATTATCTCACACATATGAATTGATCAAGAACGATCAAACCTAGTTGCTTTCATGTCGATTTTGTGTCGTGAGGCAACTATTGTCAATAGCACAATAGATTCAAAACCCATCAAAGATAACACACATACGAGTTGTCTCTAGAACTCAACTACGCTATAAGTGGTATTTTTGACTTGTATCATACAAAGGAATTGGAGTATAAGTTATTTGCCTTAACCGAAGAAAAAAATGAAGAAAACCAAGAATAACGGGAACAGATTCCCGGGCAACGAACAAATCCACGAACGACAATCCACAAACCAACGGGAACGGATTTCCAGGCAACGAACAAATCCACAAACGACAATCCACAAACCAACGATCACATGTGCAACTCCGTGCACATGAAAAACCCAAGAGCAAGAGAGAGAGAGAGAGAGAGAGAGAGAGAGAGAGAGAGAGAGAGAGAGAGCGTCGGGCTCCTTGCGACTGTTGCTGCTACTACTGCTAGTGCTGCTGCTGGTCGACGGTGACAGACGGCCAAAGGAACGGCAAGGGGAAAAGATGGTGGTGCTCGGTGTAGGAGGTTGTGGCTTGGGTGGTCGGCATTGGTAGGGGTGACCGGGATGGGCTTGGTCGGGTGTTGGGTTCACAGGCCGAAGTTGGAAGGCGTCGGGTGTGCGGCTGGGGTGTTGGCAGCTGACGCAACAAGGAAGAGAGGGAGGCCGGGTGTATAGGAGTTAGGGTTAGGGTTTAGGTTTTAGGGAGAGGGAATATATAGGGTGTATTTAGGGTTTAGAAATATGAGGTGGGTAATTGGGTATTGGGTTGTGGATAGTTTAGGAGTAGTAATAGGATTGATTAGGATAAATTGTATAGGATTCAAAATAGGATTGTGGTTTAATTTGGCTTTGGTAATCAATTAGGGATAAAACAATAGGATTGGAAATAGGATGAGCAACCAAATCACCATGAGCACCTAAGAACAAAAAAAAAGAGAACGGGACCCAAATAAGAGAAAAGAACAACAATCAATGAAGAACGAAGCAAAAGACAACAAATCAAACACAAAAGAGCTCAAAATGAAATAAAATGAATATATATTGAAAATAACTCCAATATACGGTCCAAGAAAAATACAAGAGAGTACAAATACTCAAGAAAATGAAAAATACACCAAAAATACGAAAAATAAAAAATAGGAGTTACATCTAACCTCACCAAACATATTTTCCCATCCAAACGTCACCCCACAAACTCAAATTCAAATCCCCCCAAAAACAACTCCTTTATTTATTTATTTATTTATTTATTTATTTCTCTCTCTCTCTCATTCTCTTTCTATTTACTCAGAAACTTATATTTTCAGATTTCAGGTTTGTAAATTTTTAGATTTTTTATGCTTTTTTTTGTTCTCATGTTACGTTTAAAATAGCAAATATCTCATGAACAGTTAAAGTTCATCATTTTCCATACTCAAAGTTCTAAGAAGTTGGATTTTACAACCTCATTTATAATTATTTTTCAACATATACTAATGGAAACATGGACTTTTATTTACAACTAATTATTGTTTTACTATTCAAACTTGAGCTACATAATTGTTGTTTTACTGTTTACAAGACTTTCATATGATGTATCATTCCGAAGACGTGCCGTAGGCACGTGCCCACGGGCAAATCTAGTTCGTATACAAATTCTGTTAGTGTATATAACGTATTTTTTGTTGCTCTTAATGGGTTCATTTGGACAATATTCTATTTATTACGGTACTTTCATTATTTCTTGTTATTATTGTTTTGTCTTCTTGTATTGAGTATGGTTGTACTGATGTAAGAAATTCAGTTCCTAATAATACTTCATTGACATTGTACTCTGGGTCTATATGTAGATGTAATAGTATTTCATTTCTATTGTTTATTCTTAGTGGCAATACTATTTTATGGACAATTGAATGCCTATTGTTGTAGTAGTCCAAATAGTATTGAGTTTTCTAATGGTATTAATTTCGTTGTTTTTATATTTTTTTATTTAATATGTGAATTAATTGCTCCAGCATTCACTAAGGCTATTTGTTTGTTCCATTTAGAGCATCTGTAGTTGTTGAATCTCATTTTTTGGGTATTTGGCATATATGAAAAGAATTTTTGGGTTTCAGGTGTAGTCGTTTTAACTCAAAATTTGAGTTTTGATTTTAAAAAATCGAACGGACGATAGATGATGTCTCGCCCTAAGATTTTTTTTAAACAATGGACGGGAAATCATTTCCCGTCCAAGAGTAAAATTCAAATTAACTCCAAATTAATTCATAATTAACTCATAATTCAATCCTAATTTAATCTTAAATAAATCTTTAATCTTAATTAAATATCAATTAAAACCTAATATATACACTTAGAAATTTTTATAGGCCCACAAATGGGAAAAGTTGTGAACGGGCGGGAGAGGATCTCCCGTTCGAGATTTTTTTAAAAAAATTCTCGAACGGTTTGGACGGTATATGATTTACGGTCTGTTGGTTATAAAAAAAAATTTGATCGGAACGGAAAATCATTTCCCATCCGATATGTTTTTTTAAAAAAAGGAAGCGAATGATCTTTCGTTCGATTCCTTTTTTTTAATTTAAATGAACGGACGAAAGATCATCGTTTGTCGGCTATTTTTTTCCAAATTCTTGTCTTCTTCCAAATATAGCAGACCACTCTTCCCGTTAAAACTCAAAATTTGGGTATATAGCCAGTGACTACAGCACACTTTTTTCTTTTCTTTTTTTGGAAAAATTGGCATTTTAGCCAACGACTGCAGATACTCTTATTCTCATAATATTCTGTTTCTATATTAAATTCATTATTATTTTGGTTTTCTAATGTATTTATTATTGGTATTAGTTCTAATGCCTGGTTTTATTTCTTATTGATAGTGATCTTTTACCAAACATTATTTGTGGTGCTTTCTTTTTGCAATATCTTTTGCTTTGTTAAAGAAAAATTCTATATAATTTGGTATAGTCATTTCAGGATATTCTTGAGCTGGTTTTTATCATATAATTTCCCGAAATAGTGGTTCTATTTTAAAGTTATCAATATTTCATTTTTTTAGTTCATGCTTACTATTAAAAGCATAAATATTTCTTATTTATATACTCATAACCTTACTCTTTTCTATGATTTCTATTCCCGATAATCTGTGATACATGAATAAACTTTTGTCCTTATTTTCTTCTGTCATGCTTATAGAGAAGTTTGGTTTTATTGTAAATTTTATTTTTCTTTACATTAAATTTCCTTGTACTTTTCCTATTAAGGCATCTTGTGTACTTGATATTATTCTATCATCCATTAAGTATATTTCTAAGGGTGTATTTATTCCTTCCTTGAAATAATATTTTATAATCTTAATGTCTTTCTGGTTTTCTCACTTATTTTTTTATTTCTTGTCTTATTATTCTTTCTGTTATCAATGGAATTATATTTTTTCATCGAGCTTGTTCAATATCTATAGGTTATTCATTATTTCTAGCTATTATTATAATATTTCTTTTTTTTTTTCGTTCAAATATTGAAAATTTAAATATCTCTTTTGAGTTTATATCTAGTTTGGTTGCTCTTACTTTATCATATTTTTGTATGCCAAAACTCATATTTTTCTTACTTCTTCATTATTTTCTTCTTTTTTTCTAATGGTTCTCCTATTTCTGTTATTTTGTTATCACATTTATTTCATTTTCTTCTATTTCATCCTCACACTTCCACTATATTCTTCCATTACCTTTATTTCCCCATTTCAAGTTATTTCTGACCAATTTTCTTCATATTCTATGGGTTCATAGTTTATGTTATACATTTCTTCAATTTCTTTTACATATTTCATATTTTCTTTTTTTCATTCTTTTAGGACAGTTTGGTTATATATGTCCTATTTCTCTACATATATAACAATTACAATTATTTGGGGTTTTTGGATATTGTTTGTTTTTATTAATTCTTTTGAAGTATCTTTTATAGGGTCTTTTATATCTTTTAAAAGTTTTTGAGTATTTTGGTTTATATTTTTAGAATTTGTGTTTACGCATTTTTATATAATTATTGTTATTATTACATCCTCAATGATTTGGTCTTGCTTCTTCACAACAAATTCTTTGTTTATATATTCTATAGTATTTTATAGTTGCTCTAGCTTCTTGGCATACTTTATCTCTATAATCTTTTACAAATTGTGTCCTATATCCTAAAGTATCTACTTCTGATTTTACTTTCTCATTTATGTATGCACTATATATGTTTATACTCCACTGATCGGATAGTTTTAGAAAAAATGAATTTAAGATTGAACTATTTTCTTCTTTTGTATAATAAATGTCATGAAAATATTCTCGGAATTCACAAGTATAGTTGTCAAAATAACACATGTCGCATATTTCTAAATTACTTAATTTCCATCTTGCTTGGTTCTTTTTATATATAGTTTGTTTTTCTCCTTTTTCGTAGACACTAAATTCTGTTCTTATTGCTATCTGGTAATTTTTAATTAGTTTTTTTAGTCCTAAGGTTCGTTGTGCTGAGGTTTCTTGTGTTCCTTTATCATCAATTTGTCTTGATTTTCTGATAGTATTTATTTCTTCTTCCTTTAGTCCATTCCACCTTTTTGCTAAAACTCCTAAAAAAGTTGAATCTATAAATTTCTCAAATGTATTTCCTGATAGGTTTTGCCTTAATCCCACTATTAATGAAGCTTTTACCCATTCTTCTATTATTTCATCTACATCTTTTATGCAATCTAGATCTAGTCATTCTCCATTTGCTGCTATTCTTTTTTCATAGTGTTTTGCATGTTCATATTTTGGAGTTTCTTTTCCTTTTTCTTTCCCTATCTTACTATTTTTTTTATCTTGTCATTTCCATGGTAGGTGATAAAGCATTTTGTTAGGTGGTGGTCTTAAGATTTCGTATGTATTAATTGGATTTTCTGTAGGTTTTGTTAAAATATTGTCTTTTTTTTATCCATTTTATTTCTTCATCTGGTATGTCTAGATTTCTCAGCGCTTCCTCTGAATTGAGATTTTCCATTAAATCTTGTATTTCTTAAATATTTATATTAAGTTTGGTTATAGCTTCTAATTCCTTCATACCTTCTTCTGTTATGCCTAATTCTTCTTCAGTGTCATCTATTATATATTTACATAGTTCTTTTATGTTTTTATTTATGATTTTTAAATTTTTTCTTATATTTCCTACAAATTCTAGACTATTGGAATTCTCTTCTAACTCTTGATTGTTTATCATATAAATTTCTATGTGTTTTTTCATAGTTCGATTTTTGTAATCTTATCCATGCACTACAACAATAAACGTCTACACCGGCATTTTTTTTTTGGATTCCCCGGCGTTTATAAACTCCGGTGTAGCTCCTACCAGCATTTTTGAAAATGCTGGTATATACGCTGGGAAATCGAGCGTCGCGGTAGAGTATTGGTCTTATCAAACGCCGGTATAGGTAAATACATACCCCGACATTTTGAAAATGCCGGTGTAGAGGTGTTTTCGTTTTGGGTTCTTTTCGGCGTAGGGTTTTTTAATTTTGGATAAAATCTACCCCGACATTTTTTAAAACGTCGGGATAGGTATATAATTTTAATTTTTTTTCTTTCAAATTCTTAAATTTTTAAAAAAAACTCAAGATGGAAACGAACTTGTTCACTTATGCATCACTATGATACAATTCTAATTGAAGCGGTAAGAATTGGAAAAGACTTGGAAGGAAAATATTTTAAAAAAATACCCTACAAGTAAATGTAAGTAATAAAAAGCCTAAATCACAAGCAAATGTGAGTACAACATAAAAGCTAATCATGATGATTGCTCTTAGCACTTTATCATAGACACCAAATATAAAAACACCGAATTACAATCTTAAGATAAGTTTCTCCTAATAATCATTATGGTCTATTACCAGCATCCTTGAGGACTATATGAAGTCTCTGGTCTATTACTTTGTATTTCTCAGTTTCTATTGCACGTAAACTAATTGCTTTTGAAGCACTATCCTAGAAAAATCAAACACATATCATCACAGAGAAGCAAACCATCCCCTTATACTACCAGCATTCTTAAATGTCACACTAAATAGAACAAAATATACCTCATATCCGATATAATTCCACGTTGTGATGGAAGAACCTCCATTCTGAGCAGAACCTAAAAATCCTTTGTGAGTACTCGTAATAAATAGGAAAGCTAAATCCACAAATAAACAGAACTTTTCAGAAGATAAACCTACATATATACGGAAAAGTTACCATACTCTTGTGGATTGGAATGGCTGACCCAAAGAAATCAAAATAAGTATCTGATATTGAAAAATTACTTGATGAGAGGGCGAGAGAAATGTGGTACCTTTGATGTGACCGCTTGCCAAACCAAAGCTCAGAAAGATTCGCGGTAATCAACGCCACCCTCTTCAAAAGGTCCTACACCACAACGGATGGCAGACCCTACCTCCGTTGCCTGACCCCCAACGAAGCTAAGTACGCCCTCAAGGAGCTGCACGAGGGGATCGGCGGATGCCACATGGGAAGCCGTTCGCTAGCGCGGAAGGTATTAAATCACGGGTACTACTAGCCCACTATGCTGCAAGACGCCCTCGCCCTAGTGAAGAAGTGTGGCCCCTGTCAACGGTTCTCCCCCGTAAAAGGGCTCCTCAGGCAAACCTCCGATCAATGGCTAGTCCGACCCCCTTTGCAATGTGGGGGATGGATTTGGTGGGCCCATTTCCAAAAGCAACAGGCCAACGAAAGTTCCTCATTGTGGCGATCGACTACTTCACTAAGTGGATCGAGGCTGAGCCATTAGCAATGATCACCGAGCGACAGACCCAGCAGTTTTTCTGGAAACACATTGTCTGTCGGTTCGGGATTCCGCAGGTGCTCATTACAGACAATGGGACACAATTTGCGGGTAAGCATTTCTGCAAGTTCTGTGAAGATCTCAGGATCCAGCATCGCTTCTCCTCAGTATGCCACCCCCAGTCCAATGGTCAGGCCAAGAACACGAACTGCCAAATCCTCGATGGCCTCAAGAAACGACTCGATAACTCTTCTAAGGGGTTATGGGTTGATGAGTTGCCAAGCGTTCTCTGGGCCCACCGGACAACAAAGAGAATCCCCATGGGAGAATTCCCTTTCAATCTGACATACGGCGCGCAGGCTGTCATTCCCTTGGAGATCGGGATCCCTTCACCCCGAATCATGGCTTTCGACGAGGCAGCTAACTCCAAATAGCTGCGAGCCAACCTGGACCTCATAGATGAAGTCAGGGAGAAGTCCGCCATTGGAAGAAGCATCTACCAATAAAGGATTGAGAAGTTCTACAACAAGAAGGTGCGTTCCACCGACATCAAACTCGGAGACCTCGTTCTTCGAAAACTAGCAGTATCCAATCCTGGCCAAAAACGGAAATTAGCCCCCAACCGGGAGGGCCCTTACAGAGTATCGGAGGTTGTGCACCCAGGGACGTACCGCCTGACCAACCCAGAGGGCAAGGCCATCAAGAGGCCCTGGAATGCGGAGCACCTCATCAAGTTCCTAGGAGGAGATTAGCCTCCATCATGTAAATTATCAGGAATGTATTCGGCACGTCGTGCCTTGTTTTTGTAAAAATCCAGTATGATGTAAATATGCCCGCTTTCTTAAAACAAGTTTGTGGCTTCGTATTTTGTTCTCAATAAAAAAATATCTCGAGCTCAGCGCTCGAATAGCATCGCGAGCCAGAAAAGCTTTTCTTACAAGCTTAGGGCTCGGCGCTTGGATAGCATCGCGAGCCAGAAAAGCTTTTCTTACAAGCTTAGGCCCGGCGCTCGGATAGCATTGTGAGCCAGAAAGGCTTTTCTTACAAGCTTAGGGCTCGGCACTCGGATAGCATCGTGAGATAGAAAAGCTTCTCTTACAAGCTTGAGGCCGGCGCTCGGATAGCATCGCGAGCCAGAAAAGCTTTTCTTTACAAGCTTAGGGCTCGGCGCTCGAATAGCATCGTGAGCCAGAAAGCTTCTCATACAAGCTTAAGGCCCGGTGCTCGGATAGCATCGCGAGCCAGAAAAGCTTTTCTTTACAAGCTTAGGGCTCGACGCTCGGATAGCATTGCGAGCCAGAAAAGCTTCTCTTACACATCTTTCCTGAGAACAAGTGTGGAAGCTCGGCGTCGACCTCGAGCAAGGCGGAGGCTTTCTCCAAAGCACCCCGACCTTAATGCTCGGTAACGACCCGTGACTACGCCCGTTACTGAATTTCTCCCCGGTGTAGGGGCTCGGCACCTGTCCCTCGCATGGTTTGGACTTCTTCAAGCCCATCAACCTATACGCTAGGCGACCACCGCCAGCTACACCTGTGACGTCTCTCCTGAGAACAAGTGTGGGAACTCGGCATCGACCTCGAGCAAGGTGGAGGCTTTCTTTATAGCCCCCGACCTTAACGCACGGCGACGACCCGTGGCTACGCCCGTTACTGGCTTTCTCCCCGGTGTGGGGGCTCGGCACCTGTCCCTCGCATGGTTTGGGATTCTTCAAGCCCATCAACCATAGCACGAGGCGGCAACCACCAGCTACACCCGTGCCGTCTTTTCTGAGAACAAGTTCAGGAGCTCGCCGTCGACCCCAAGCAAGGCCGGCGCTTTCTTCAAAGCACCTCGTCCCGTACGCTCGGCGGCGACCTACCCCCACGAATACTTCAACAAAATTTTTCATTAAGGTTTAAGGCGTTTGCCTTCCGCTGACGCCCCGAACTTTGAGTCGATTGGTAGACCCTCCTCTCGCCCTCGAACAACTTGGGGTTTACCGCTTTCACAAGCCAAAATCCCGAATTGTTCGAGGACGGCAGAAGAGCCACCGAACCTCCGAATCGATCAGTTGGCCCACCACTCACCAATGGACAACTTGGGGTCCTGCGGCCCTCAAGGCTCGAACCCCGAATTGTTCGAGGGTGATTGGTGTGCCTCCAATCCATAGACCTCGGAAAAAGATTATGTTCGGGGCGCCCGCCCTCGGCAGGCACCCAAAGTCAACCGACTGATCAGCCACTCACTCCTTAACAACCAGCTTGGGGGGAGTGGGGATTATATATAGCCCCCTGAGGGGTGCAATTATTGCATCTGGGAATGCGAAACGGCGGAAGACAAAACGTCGCCATTTATGACTTATCGAAAGACGAAAAGCCGCAACATATGCGCCCGTTGCGCCAAGTCACCTCGGCGGCGACCCTTCGCAACAAGCACGGTAACCACCTTCGGCGACCGAGACAATCAAAGTTTAGAAAATCCAATGTTCTTATTATTACTCATTGCTTACAACTCAATGAAAGTCAGTACAAATACAAAGAACAACTTGCTGCTCACTCACACTCGGCTTGAAAACTCAAACTCAGCACTCACTTCGGGGTTCCTCTTACGCTCGGCCGGACCGAACTAGGTAGAGACTCCTGCCACCGAGCTTCCTGTGTCATCTGGCTGGGCTGCTTCAAATAAAAACGTCAAAAACCGCCCCGGCATGGAGTTGCTCGCCTCCTCGATCAGACCCGCGCCCAACACCAACTTCAGCCTTTGGATCTCCAGCTCTTTCTCAACCACAGCCTCGTGAAGGAAAGACTCTGAAGCCAACCGCCCACTCGAGGCATCCGAGATGGACCAGTCTGTTTCGATTACCCACCAGTCCCAGTTGCTATAGCTTTCTTCAGACGAGCCACCTCCAGACTGAGCTCCCTAGACTTATTTGTAAAGTAATTTACAGTGGCCACTCGATCACGATCCTAATTTTGCTGGCGAGCCAGAGCCACTTCCAATGCCTCCTTCCCTGCTCGGACCCGGGATACCTTGGCAGAAACCGGGCCAGCTCCCAAGGTCTCGTGCGTCTATCCAAGGACAAGAAGAAACAAACAATCACAAGGAAAGCGAGAAAAATGAACAAGTCACAAAGCCTCGGCCCAAAAAAGTATATTTCGTTTCTTTCAAAAAATTGATACAAAAGCCGCGGTGGCCAGTCCGCTCGAGGCATTTACATCAAAAACAAAAAGAAAGACTAGTCTATTCTTGAGGAGGGGGGGTGCACCTCATCTTCGGCCTGGACGCCCCCCGTTTCGTCGACCCCCGGGGTCGGCAGAAGGTTCGCCTCCCAACCATAGTAGAGGTGGTCCATGCTCTGTTCTGGGTAGATCTGCTTGAAGTGCACCTTGGCCGGCTCATACGCCTCATCCTGCACTATAATCAGGGCTTCTGACGAGGCTGCCTCCATCCTCTTCAGGGCCTTCTGCCCCTTCTCCGCCTCCTCCTCGATCCTCTCCTTGAGACGATCCACGTCCGCCTTATGGATGTCGCAAAGCGAGGCCATCTGGGCCTCGTGGACGGCAACCATGCTCTGAGCCTCCTTCAGATCGTCGGTCGCCTTGTTCAGCTCACGGAGGTACTTCTCTGCGTTCCTCCTCTCTATGTAGATCTCCTTCTCCAAGCAATTTTGAAAGTGCTGACCGTGGAGCATCGCCTGTCCGAGGGAGAAAAGATCAGAAAAATTCCACCAAGGTCAAAACCGGGGGAAAAGGTGCCAAACTAACTCATCGAAATATGTGCCTGGGACCAGCGCATGAAGGCCTGCTCGGCCGTATGCGATGCCAGCGCCATGTAGTACGCTCGGTGCTGGCCTTCGTGACAAACCCGACCGCCACAGGTCTGTCGAGTAGACTGTCCCCCTGCACGATCGACCAATCGGGGGCGAAGGGTCGCAGTCCCTATTGGCCCACCATCTACTCGGCGGTGGGGCATGGCGGGGAAGCCTCTTTCCCGGGGCATCAACAGTTTTGCCCGAACTGCCCCCTGTATCCCGGGGTGCCCTCGGCGTGGGGGGGGGGTGGTGATGCTTCTTGGCCTTCTTTGCTTGAGAAGGCTCCTCGGCTACCAGGGCCGGACCCTTGGCGGACCCCCTGGCCTGAGCGGCCAGCTTCTCCTGCTCCGCCTTCTTCTTCTTCTGCATATCCGCCCTTGCCTTCGCGGCAACGGCCAGCAAGGCTCGCCTCTCGTCCACCTGTTCGGAAGTCATCCCTGCAAGAATGAAAAAAGAGGCTAAAGTTAACACGAAGGCAGAAAGATGAAAAATTTAGAACGAAACATACTAGGGTCGGCCGGGCTCAGTCCGGCCCGGGCGAGGTGTAGCTCGGTCACTCGAGGTCACGCAATACTGTGCCCCCTACAATCTTCTCCACTCTCTTCCACTCCTTTGCTGTCAAGTCGCTTCGCTTCGGAGGTTTATGGTACGGCTTAAAGAAACTCCACTGGGTCGGTATTCCCTAAGCCTTCTCACTCCGCACCACAAAATACTTCTCTTTCCACCCTTTGATGGAATCCGGATGGCCATGCATGATCTTCTTGTACGGCCTGGGTTAGAAGTTGAAAATCCCTTCCTGATCTCCGAGCGAACTGATCCCTAGGATGGCTCGGAAGTACGTCAACCTCGGCTTCACCCCCTTCTCTTGGCACCTCAGAATAAAACAGATCAAGTGCTTCCAAGAGTTCGGGCCGTACTGCATGGGGCATAGCTTCGCCCAATTCAAGACCCTCTTAACAAAGGGATGCAGAGGCAGGCTCAGGCCCGAGGCGAAGGCGTCCCCAGGAAACATACAATAGCCCGGTGCCAGGACTGTGGTGGGCTGAATGCCGGGGCTCGGGATGAAGACTTCGAACTCCCGCGGGATGAAATAAGAGGCCCTCAGAATGTGGAGATAGTCCGCCTTCAAGATGCACGGGATGCTGTCCATCCGAATCTTCACCCGGCTCTCTTCACCTGGCACCAGAGGGATGGGGTCGATGTCCTTGACATCATCAGGATACGTCCGAATCGACCCCGGATTTTTGAAGGAGACTCGGGGGAACTCGAGCCCCGGCCTAGGTGCATATTCATCCTGCGGAGGAGGACTGTCTGGGATAGTTAGCTTCCGCTTCTTCCGGCGAGGACGAGCCTTCCTCTCGGGAGACGGCATCGACAAGGGTGGGAGAGGTGGAAGGTCATCCCCGACCAACCTTCCTGCTGTGCCTTCGCCAGCACCCTCTTGAGCGCCATCATCCTCATCATCAACAGCGCCCTCATCCTCCTCATCCTCATCGTCGGTATCCGGATCCTCCTGATCCTCATCCTCCCCCTCCTCTTCGCCGTCGGTGCCCTAGTCCTCCTCGTCCTCTCCCTCATCCTCTTCGCCCTCGGTGCCCTGATCCTCCTAATCCCCCTCATCCTCTTCCTCATCCTCATCGCCCTCGCCTACAGGCTCCTTCTCGGCCTTCGGGATCTCAGCGGCAACACTATGAAGACTACGTCGTCACTACTAGCCGACCCAGGGTCTGTCAGGACCTCCTGTTTCACCTTATATTTGCTAAAAGATGAGTACGTCTCGGACTCGGACTCCTTCGCGGAGCGGCCCGACGAGCTGGCCTCGGATCCAGACTGAACGCGCGACATTACAAAACCGAGAATACTAACCTGAAGAGTTTACCGAACGATCACTGGAAAAAGTCGCCGACGGCAGGTAAAACCCTGTTCTTGAAATAGTGGAGAGTGAGAGTAAAAAAATGAAGAAGAAAAAGTGAAGAGGGGGGAGGGGATTTATAAGGAGAAAGCGACTCCTCGATTTCTGCAATTAAGATCTGGCTGTTGGATCTTAACCGTCAAGATCTAACGGCCGCTAAGATCTGGAGACGCTTCAATCCTTGCGCTCCTTACGTCAGCAGTGGGTGTGGAATTACCCAAACTACCCCAAGGCCTTTCTTCCCCACACAGCGGACTTTCTCGACAAGTCAATGAAGCTCGAGGCTCAGATGGCACCGCGAGCCACAACTCCTCTCCCATTTTACAGAAGGGTCGACGCTCGGATGGCATCGCGAGCCACAATTCCTATTCTATTTTTACGGAAGGGTCGACACTCGGATGGCACCACGAGCCACAACTCCTCTCCTATTTTTTCAGAAGGGTCGACGCTCGGATGGCATTGCGAGCCACAACTCCTCTCCTATTTTTTCAGAAGGGTCGATGCTCGGATGGCACCTCGAGCCACAATTCCTCTTCTATTTCCACAGAGGGTTCGACGCTCGGATGGCACCGCGAGCAACAATTCCTCTTCTATTCCACAGAGGGGTCGACGCTCGGAGGGCACCGCGAGCCACAACTCCTCTCATATTTTTACAGAAGGGTCGACGCTCAAATGGCACCACGAGCCACAATTCCTCTTCTATTTCCACAGAAGGGTCGACGCTCGGATGGCACCACGAGCAACAATTCCTCTTCTATTTTTACAGAAGGGTCAACGCTCGGATGGCACCGCGAGCCACAATTCCTCTTTTATTTTTTCAGAAGGGTCAATGCTCGGATGGCACCATGAGCCACAATTCCTTTTCTATTTTTACAGAAGGGTCGACGCTCGGCTGGCATCACGAGCAACAATTCCTCTTCTATTTTTACAGAAGGGTCGACGCTCGGATGACATCGCGAGCCACAACTCCCCTCTATATTATTCAGGAAGCTCGAAGCTCGGATGGCGTCGCGAGCCACAAAACAACATCCCCTATTCACAAGGGCTCGGAGCTCGGATGGCACCGCGGGCCCCAGAGTCCTTCCCTATTTACAGGGGGCTCGGAGCTCGGATGACACCGCGAGCCCCAGTGTCTCCCTCTATCCCACAGGCAGGGGGCTCGACTGCCAACCCCCAGAGCTCGACAAACCGAGCCCCAACTCACCTAACCTCGACATCATCTCGCTCTTCCAACTAACGAGAGGACCATCTGCCGACCCTCTGAGCTCCTCTGCCGACCCCAGGTGCTCGACAATGACCGACCAACGCCAGTCGTCAGGACTCCTAAAGCATTAAATACAATGAAATCATCCAGTCGCTACTACCAAGGGTAGGGGCTCGGACCTCGGATGTCACCGCGAGCCCCAGAAGCACTCCCCTATTCACAAGGGGCTCAGAGCTCGGATGACACCGCGAGCCCCTACAGCCCTCCTCTATTCCCAGGAGGCTCGGAGCTTGGATGAAATCGCGAGCCCCAAAAATTATCCTCAAGCGAGGGGCCTGCCGACTAACCCTCTATGCGCGGCGAGCCGATCTCCAACCCAACAAGCGTTGGCATCCCCTTGCTCTTCTAACTAGTGAGGGTGTCGTCTGTCGACCCTCAAAGCTCGTCCACCGACCCTCAACGCTCGCCTATTGACCCTCTATGCTCGGCGAGCCGATCTCCAGCCCAACAGGCGTTGGCATCCCCTTGCTCATCCAACTAGCGAGGGGGTCGTCTGCCGACCCTCGAAGCTCGTCCACCGACCCTCAACGCTCGCCTACCAACCCTCTATTATCGGCGACCCAATCTCCAGCCCAACAGGCGTTGGCGTCCCCTTGCTCTTCCAACTAGCGAGGGGGTTGTCTGCCAATCCTCGAAGCTCGTCCACCGACCCACAATGCTCGCCTACCGACCCTCTATGCTCGGCGAGCCGATCTCCAACCCAACAGGCGTGGGCATCCCCTTGCTCTTCCAACTAGCGAGGGGGTCGCCTTCCGACCCTCGAAGCTCATCCACCGACCCTCAACGCTCGCCTATCGACCCTCTATGCTCGGCGAGCCAATCTCCAGTCCAACCGGTGTTGGCATCCCCTTGCTCTTCCAACTAGCGAGGGGGTCGTCTGTCGACCCTCGAAGCTCATCCACCGACCCTCTATGCTCAGCGAGCCGATCTCCATCCCAACAGGCATGGGCATCCCCTTGCTCTTCCAACTAGCGAGGGGGTCGCCTGCCGACCCTCGAAGCTCGTCCACCGACCCTCAATGCTCGCCTATCGACCCTCTATGCTCGGCGAGCCAATCTCCAGCCCAACAGGCGTTGGCATCCCCTTGCTCTTCCAACTAGCGAGGAGGTCGTCTGCAGACCCTTGAAGCTCGTCCGCCAACCCTAGACGCTTGGCAAATCGAGCCTCAATCGAACAGTCCTCGACGTCCCTTCGCTCTTCCAACTAGCGAGAGGATCGTCCGCCGACCCCCGAGGCTCGTCTGCTGACCCTAAGGCTCGGCAAGCGTCACTCCGACCCCTCTACACAGCATCTTATGCAAACTCTGACGAAAGATCCCTTCCTCCTAACCCCTGGCCTCTTCTGGAAGTAGCAGATCCTACTTCCTCACCGCACTCTCCACCCTGCTCTTCCTACAGAGGCGAAGAACCACTCCAACACGGCTGGTTCACCCGGTCCTCCAGAAGTGTGGGGCTTGTGATATAGGTTGGATGACGTGGCCCCTCCTGGGCCACAGGATCCCCTCAAAATGCGCGTGCCTCCAGATCATCCAGATCTGCCACGTCAGCACTGGAAAATTGCCCGGTCCTCTGCCACGTCAGCCCGGAAACCGTCTGGGCCCGTGTCACGTCTGCCCTATACCACCCGGGTTTCCACCGCTTCCACCCCATGGGCAACCGGGTCCAGACCTGACCCCAAACGGGTTCAGACCCAGTTGGGTTCTCCTATAAATACCAGACCCCTACCCCTTGATCCAGGTAATGAATCTTTTCCCACCAAAACCCTAGTTACTGTTACTCTCTCTCAGTAGCTGACTACATCGTCGGAGGGTCTGCCACCGGGACCAACTCCGGTGTTCCTAGACCGTCTGCAAGTACATGAGACCTCGGATCCGAGCCCCCAATCTGAGCCGAGCATCCAGCCTACACCTCACTACCGCCTACTTCCGTACCGTTCGCCCGGTCGAGGGTCGTCTACATAGGAGTTTCCTCTATCAATACAAATTGAGTAAGAACTCACACCTGGTGCATCCACACACCTCCCAAAAACAAACTGCATCACTGCCCCTCCTCCTCTTCACCACTCGCAACTTTCCCCCCGATTGCCTGTACCCGCCGCTCACCCCTTACATCCCTCCGCTGCTCCTCCTCCTCGCCTCACCACTGCCGCCCCATCGTCGCAGTCACCCCGCAACCACCAATCATCACTTCGTCCCCGAAGCCTCTCGCTGCCCCGAACGACTGCACCGACACTGCCGCCTCACACCGAAGATATTGCCATTTCCACCGATCAACCGACACTCGACCGTCTCCTGACAGCCAGCACCTTCAACCGCAACCTCCACTCCTATTGTCTTGTTGCCTCGCAACTCATCATCTTCGTTGCTCACCCGAGCTGCACCCCAACTCTGTCGCTGCAGCCACCCTGAGTCCCTTGCTGCACTCGCAGTCTCACCACGCGACAGCATCCCTCCGCTCTATTGCTGCACTTCACCCCTATCATCCAAGCCCTGCCTCACCTCTTCTCCACCGTAACCCGATGCCAGTCCCTCTCCATCACTGACAGCCATTGTACCCTTACTGTTGCAGTCATCACCTTGCTGTTGTGACTGAGTTGCTGCCCCAAGACTCCCACAGCCATAGCCCACTATCGTCGCATCGTTCTTGCTCGTTGTGTCGCTATATTCTCGTTGTTGTTGCTCTTTCTCACTGTTGCGGTAATTATTGCTCGTTGTGCATTATCATCACCGCTCTCCTTCGCATCGTAAACACCGTAAAAAGGAATTTTTCTCTTGTACATTTTTTTCGTACACATTTTTTTGAATTCTGCAAGTAGTTCTATATTTTTTTATTATATCTTGAATTCTGTTTACCATCCATGTCTATGCAAATATCCTTGTAGATCTAAATCGTTTAACCCATATTACTTCATGCCTTGTTATCTCTTTATATTTGAACCAATTGTTTGATAGTGTATTGGATCATCCCGTTTGCCTCCGTCAATTCAAAATACATGAAAAAATCCTAAACTTCATTTCCACTTCATGCATCGCACAAACACGAATTGGAATTTCAAATCTAGATTTGTGTATATGGATAAATATGGTCTCGAATGAATTATCTTGATTGTGTGCAATAATTTGGTTGAGTTATTAAATTTTATACTGTAGAGTTAATAATTTTGTCATGTTAACAATAGAAATTCATCCTGATTATTGAATATGAATACTAGTTCAATTCTGGTTATAAGAATATATGAATTGTGTATCATGATCCTTGCAAGTGAGAATTTTATGCTGCTGCCCTGCCATCTACCCAAACTTGTACTAAGAATTAGACCTAGTTCCTATTAAAATAATTTAGAACTTTATATATGAAAGTTGTAGCCCGCTGTGTATAGAATCCAGAACAATTGACGAATCTAGAATCCAACTTTTAGAGTGCAAGATATACTAATTTTAGTACTATAATATTTTTAATTCCAGATTATTGTTTAGGAGTACATCATCATGATTAAGTGACTAAAATAATATGTAAACAGTAGAATCAAGACTTCAAATTAACTAGGATGTTACTAGAAATGATTAGGAGTCACTTTATAATTTTTATAAGATTTGTTAATGAATTTCCAGTCTCGTTATATACGTAAGAACTTGACCATATTGTTGCCCGAACAGTAGACCTGTAAAGAATTGACTGATTGACCTAGCCACTGTAACTTTAATGTATCGTGTGAATATGAGTTGGAACCGGTAGGGATTCTAGTTTATGGAACCCTTGTCGGAACTGATTTCACTTTCCTGTAGCAGTGGAAAAGTGAGTTTTTGTACAACAGCGTATTGATGTCCAGAATTGTATCTTCATGTTCTTAAATAGGGCAAAAACCAAAGTACCCCACAATGTCTAACGTGAATAAAATATGCCCATATAACGTTTGAAAAAGTACATTTTACTCATTCCTCTGTTAACTTAACCCATTCCGTTATGTTAAAATTATTAAATTACAATTATACCTTTACCCTTTCATAATCAGTTCATTCATTCATCCCCTTCTTCATTCCTTTTTCTTCATTTACTGAACCCAGGAAGCACAGCAGACGGGCAGACGTCAGCGATCTCTTCGGTCAGCAGCGGTCGGCAAGAGTTCGGTTCGGTCGGCAATGGTAAGCAGCTTAACTAAGCAGCTTAACTCTCTTTTTCTTTTTCTTCTTCTTCCCCAAGATCAGGTTTCGAAAATCAATGTCATTATCCAAGGCTAAGAGGATAGGTGGGTATGGTTTGTTGGGTAACTGGAGTATTTGATGGTTTGTTGGGTAACTGGAGTATTTGATTGGATAGGATATAAATTTGCCGAAGAGGATAAGCAGATAGGTGGGAGTTCTTATGAGAGATTCCTCCCCTATGACTTTCATTGATTGGTACTGATAATGGATTGGTTGGTAGGCATGGACACATTGTTTCTATTAAAAGATCTTTTTCCTTTTCAATTTGAATTTGTGAGTCCTTCAATAGCTGGATTTTAAAGGCTAGAGATAAAATTATAATCAGTTTGATGAATATCATTACAAGACTAATCACTAGAAGGTTGTCTTCTAAGAAAGCAAAATTCTTGAAGTGGAAGCAAGAAGTATGCCCAGCAATTTTAAACAAAATTGCTAAGAGAAGGAAAGGAGCCTCCAGTTTCGGTGCCTTACATTGTGTGGATGGAAAGTATGAGGTTACTATTGAAAATGAGAGTACGGTTTTGGATATCGAAGCTAGAACATATAGTTGTTACTTATGACAACTTTCAGGTATCCCTTGCAAATATGATATAGCAGCCATATTGGCTTTCAAGTAGTTCGGGTCTAGGCCCAAACCTATTTTCGGGCCTAATTCGAGCCCGGGCTCAGGCATAATTTTTTAAGCCCGAATAAAAGTCGGGTTGGGTTCGGGCCTATGTTTTCAACTTCAGGCTTGGGTCTGGCCTATATGGGTTCGGCTCAAACCCGGCCTGTTGCCATCCCTAGTTTAAACTCAATAAGAACAATATTTTAGAAATATTCCATTAACTTAACGGATCCAGCAACATCGAATGATTTTTTGAAATATATCAAATACTTACATTTGCTATTTAGGAAATATGAAAAATACATATACTATTTTGGAAATATCGGATATTTTGAGTGTCATTAATTATGAAAAAAAAGCTTAACCAAAATACATCGACCAAAGAAGTAGTACATCATCTTTTGATTTAGATAGTCTACAACATTAGAATGCATCTTTTCTTTTAGCTAAGTGATTCGACCATCACGTGTTTTAATAGTGTGGAAGTACTTCTGCAGGAAGTTGCTTCAAAACTAGACGTTAAGGCGATGCCAATCTTTGTGCTATTGAAAGAGGGAGCAGAGATAGACAGGATGGTTGGTGCCAATCCAGATCACGAGTAAACAAAGAGGTTACAAAGTTCACTCCAGAATGTTCTACCTGCAACTGCTATTGAGTAAATGTATGCATTATGGGGTAAATGCGAACTTGGCTTGAATTTAGGGTTCTTAAGGGTATTTTATGTATTTAAGTTTTTAAGTAGAAATCATAAATTATGTCAACTCTTTCCTATGTTTTTTTTTATTAAAAACTCTTTCCTATGTCAACTCTTTCCTATGTTATTAAGCATCTTCTTCTTGCTGCGACTTTAGATCATCTCATCATCATAGAACTAGTTGGAAAATGAGTTCGTTTGCTCAGAAGAAACGAATGGAGTGTGATAGATGCAAAGAAATTGAACCTTATAACTAAAACACAGCATAAACGTGTTAGGAGTTTGTCTGACATTTGAACCTGTTGATTCCCATTGATCTCTCAAATATGCGAAGATATGAAGAAGAGTCATAAATAGGAGTGCATTCCACGAACCGCGATTCTACTTTGCTGAGGATAGAAAGAAACCAATGGCGAATAAAGAGCTATAAGAGCATCCACTATCGTTTTCTATCTTCATTGCTAAATATAATATTTAGAAATAGCAATAGAAGGACCACGCTGCAGTCGTCAAAATCTTAAAAACAGAAGCGACGGATGAAGATCATCCGCCTTCGTATACGCTGCAGTCGTCAAAATCTTAAAAACAGAAGCGACGGATGAACATCATCCGCCTTCGTATTTTTACTTTTATTTTTTTTTTTTTCTTCGGTATTCGGTGATTTTAAAGGAGAAAAATAAATAAAAAAAAGTCAAAAACTGACCAAACGGATGAACATTATCCCTTTGGTGAGTTTTGACATTTTTTTTAAAATCATAAAAAAATCAAAAAAAATCAAAAAAAAAAAAAACAAAAACGGATGAACATTATCCGTTTGGGTTTTTTTTTCAGTGATTTTTTTTTTATAATTTGTTTTCGACGAGAGGCGGAGGATCTTCATCCGTCTCTCAGTTTTTTTTAATTTTTATTTAACTAGACAGCATATCTTCATCCGTCCAGGTCATCTATTCTTTAGTCTGGGTCGACTACTGTTCAATTCTATCCTAAATTATGGGTTTTTAGCAAACGACCGTGAAAGTTTTTTCTAAACCTATTGCTATTTTTTGGATATTTAGAAAACTACAGTGGATGCTCTAAGGAATATATTCTTTAGTCTAGGTCCAGGCATTCTAACTATATGAATTTTATTTTAATTTTTTGTGTGAGGGAACTAACTATATGAAAATTGATTCCCTGATGATGAGATTCATGCCTTTTCCTGGTGAAATCGGTCATCGGGGTGGGGCCAGTTTACTTGTAGTGCACATCAATTTATACAGGCATAATGTCAGAAAATCAAATAAAACTACAATCAAAACGACAATAAAATCAACTATGCTGTAATTGGTAACTAAAGTATCAAGATAGGAAACTTATGTATATAGCTGTATGCTAAGAGCGTGTGGGTAAATAGCGAATAAAACCTATGAACTATGCGGTAAATGCAGTAAACCTCCTGGACTATCTAAAGGGGATCCTGGCATTAGTTAGTTGACTTGGTCAAATCCATCTAATTAGTGGTGAACATATTAAAACACCCTCATTTTAAAATTATATATATATATATATATATATATATATATATATATATATATATATGAAAAAAGGGGCATGAGCAATTTGCTCATTTAGTAAATGAGCAAGTATTGAGGTGGCATGCATGTGACTGGAAAATCCTAAATGTGGTTAGATACTCAATGTATCATATGCATACCACCTCATCAATTGCTCATTTATTAAATGAGCAAGTTGCTCATATCCCTTTTACCCATATATATATATATATATATATATATAACTAACTCCTCATTAATTTCTTCCTTTCATTCTTTCATTCTCTTCTCCGAAACTCATTACCAACCTTCGCTCCATCACCAGTCACCCATCACCATCCCCTACTGCCTCTTGGAGGCAGTAGGGGAGGCAGTAGGGGATGGTGATGGGTGACTGGTGATGGAGCGGAGGTCGGTGATGGATTTTGGAGAAGATAACGAAAGAATGAAAGGAAAAAGTTAATGAGGATTTAGTTCAAATTTTATTTTATTTTATTTAAAATGAGGGTATTTTGTTATTTCCATCATTAATTAGATGGGTTTGACCAAGTCAACTAATGAAATCTAAAGTCAAGACCCCCTTTAGATAGTTCAGGGGGTTTACTGTGTTGAAGAATAGATTAGGGGGTTAAATTGCATTTACCACATAGTTCAAGGGTGTTTTTCGCTATTTACCCTATATTTTAGTTGTTTTATTATTACCGAAGTATGAAAGTTATTATATTTATCATTTTATCATGATTTGAAAATTATATGGTTTGCGGTGTGATTTTAAAATATGAATTTCAGGTCATTTATAATATAGTTAGATTTCAAAGCTAAAGCAAGTGTAATTTCAATAAAATCACAATATTTTTAAAAGAGAAAAGTGAGCATAATATTTGTAGGAATAAAATTTCGTTCTGCAAAGTGAGGTGTCAAAACCATAGCAGTTGAATCATTGTTTTGATCAAAGAGTTTCTTTGCAAAAATAGATTGACAGTTAAGGTAAATCTTAATTCCTAAACAATAAGATAATTAACTACCTTATTTCTCTCACCTCTCGTTCCCTCTTTGCACGTTTTCCCCTATGTTTTTTTGAATATATGACTTTTTTCAAAACTATTTGCAAAAAGATAATACTTGCCAAACTATTTGTGCTCGGGGACTCAACAACTATACTCGTCGTTCCCAACAACTATACTCGTCGAGCTTAGTTATTTTGTGCTCGCCGTTGGGAATGGCGGGTCTAGTTTTATTTTTTTGGATAAACTCATCATTCCTAACGACGAGTTTAGTTTAAAATTTTCAAACAAGACTCGTCGTTCCCAATGACATGGTTCTTTATACTATACTCACTGTTGGGAACGACAAGGTTATATGAAATTTAACAGAGAGTAAAACTCTCTGTTGGACTTACTAAATTTTCGAAAAAAAATTGTTTCACTCTTTGTGAAATTTCATATAATCTCGCAATTCTAAACAGCAAGTCTAGTATAAAGAACCTTGCCGTTGGGAACGACGAGTCTTATTTGAAAATTTTGAACTAAACTCGCCATTGGAAATTGCAAGTTTATCCCAAAAAAAAATAAAACTAGGCCCAACGTTCCCAACGGCGAGCACGAAATAACTAAGCACGCCATTGGGAACGACGAGTGTAGTTGTTGAGTCCCTGAGCACAATTAGTTTTGGCAATTGTTCTCTTTTTTCAAATAGTTTTGAAAACTGGCATATATTAATATACAAAAAAATCTTTGGCTCTCCCACATTTTATTACCTTAAGCAACATTTGACAATGATTTGTTCTTACTCCTCTCCCTCGAAGTTTTTTTTTCTTTTGATATGCATTTTCCATTTTATTTTATGCAAAAATCGATTTCGAACACTCACATCTTAGATATCTCTCTCCCACACTCAATGGTGTAAATCACCCTAAGGGGGTGAATAGGATGATTGTGCGGAATTAAAAAAAATTAAAATGAATAGAAAAGTAAATAAGGAGAGATAAGAAAATCAAACACAAATAGCACAAGTGACGCAATGATATAACGTGGTTCGTGTTGGATCCTGTAGGCGAGACAACAAACACTAGAGGGGGGGGTAAATAGTGTTTATAAAAATTAAATTGCGGAGTAAAGAATTTTCTTCTGTGCAGTCGACTTAAAGAGTGAACCAGTCGACTGAATTAACCAAATAAAAGTTAATTCAAACAAATCTGTGAAGTCGACTCAGAGTGAAGACAGTCGACTTAACAACCAGAAAACTATTAGAGTATACGAATCTGACCAGTCGACCTATAAAGTACTCAGTCGACTGTCCAGACAAGTTTCACAGAAACAACACAAACTGAGAAAATATAAATGCAAGTTAGAGAGATACAACCACAGAGTGCACACGATGTATCCTGGTTCAGTCCTCCCGACCTACATCCAGTCCCCAAGCAACCCACTTGAGATTTCCACTATTCTTGAAAAAGTTTACAAGAATACCCTACGGCGTTCAGACAACAACCTTGTCTAACCCGTAGTCCTTTCTCTCAACCAGAGAAAGCAACCCACTCTTCCACCAAGAGTGACAAACCTGACTCTACACCCTAGAGTCCTACTCTCCAACCAAGAGGAAAAGAAAACAATAAAAATTGTTTACAATCAACCTATAGCCTTGTTTATGATTGTGATATAGTACGTGGCTAAATGGTTGACTTCTATATTCAGTCCAGAACGAAATTAGATGTATACTGGACTGAAAACAGAGAACCAAGACTTAGTGATTTGAAAGCTTTTTTCTCTTGGAAAATGTAAAACTTAAGATCTCAAAAAGAATGCTTGGAGTATAAGTGTTTTTAACAGTGGAGTCTAACCTCTATTTATAGAGATAGATTCACTGGACGTTGGGAATCAGTTGTTCCAACTGTCAACCAATGGATCTGAAAAGATTTGAATTTGAAAAACGATTTTAAAAACTGAAAACTGTCAAACGCACTTGAACAGTCGACTGGATTGCATTGATGAGTCGACTGGTCAGAGTTTGAATAAGATTAGGCAGTTTTGTACCAGCTCAGTCGACTGGAGCAAGTAGCAGTCGACTGGTACGCAACAGCTGATCTAGTTCAAGCTGTTTTGACTTTTGGTTTTGAAAAATCACACATTTAAAAGAGTTATATGTGAGTGTATGTGTGTGTGACAAGGCTGTACATCATTCTAAGACTCAAATAAAGCAAAATATTACATTTGTTTACAAGACATAACAATATATGACACTTTAAGCATAAGTCTTGGCTTTGAGTCTTGAATGAAGCCATTGTCTTTATCCAGAGCGTGTGCTTGTACATTTGTTCAGCTGTATAGTAATGAGGCCTTTGTGTATACAACCTGCAATTATAAAGTATAGCATGGATACATGTTGCAGTGTGTTGTAATCATCAAAATCAAGAATCAACATTCTCCCCCTTTTTGATGATGACAACACAATAGCTGATTATAATAACATAATACAAGCATAGAATTGATATGCTCCCTCTATTAAAAGCACAGCATGCATACATAAACATAAATCATAAAAAAAACTTTAACATACTTTATCAGTCGACTTATCAAGAGAGCAGTCGACTTAACAGAGAAAAAATTTAACAGCATACAGCATACTCAACAGGAGGTTTTTCTCCCCCTTTGTCATCAACAAAAAACATAAGATAACAAGTAATAATGAAAATAGGAATGTCTTTATAAAAATAACGAAGTCTTACAAAATTTTAACAGCAGATAAGAAAAAAATAAAAAAATACATAGGAAATAAAACTAAAAAATCATCAATCTTCATCTTTTGTGTCTTCATCAGCATCTTGAGACGGTGGGGAAAATTGAGTAGTAAAAAGATTTTAGAGTCAAGGGAGTTAATATGAGAATCAAGAGTGTCTTGACGATCCATTAGATAGTTAACACAATGATATAGAGTACGCGGATCATCAAAATCTGCACGAGGACGAGAAGAACTAGAGGCTGAAGATGGTCTAGCAGAAGTGGCTAAAGGAACCTGAGTGTGGGGAGGAGACCTAGGGGAAGTTCTAGACGGAGGGTCAAGAATCTTCATACGTGCTAAACTGGCACGATCGAAGCACTCATAATGCTTAATAACATTGGTCTCGGAGTCGAGATCAATATCATAAGCAAGGAAGACACGAGTGAGAAGACCACCAAATGGTAAAAAGTGGGTATGAGACTTATGGAGTCTCGAAAAGATGACATGACCCCAATTGATATTTATTCTACCAAAAATTGCATAAACTGCTTGTTGCAATTCCATAGAATACTGATCAAAGCTCCCTGTTTTGGGAAGAATATTATATGATAGTATTCTTGCAACTAGTTTTGCAATAGGTGTGATAGATTTACTAGTCATGGGGGGTCCATGATTTGGCAAAAAGATTTTAGACAGGATAGATACATCATCTAAAATGATCTCACCTAAATCAAGTCCCTCATCATCAATACCCATAATAAGATTAATTCTCTCGGATGTGAGTTTAATCTTCTTATTTTGGACCGAAGAATAAACAACAATTTCTCCATCATCCGTTTGAACTACTCTCATATTGGTATAAAAAAGATAGATGAGTTGTGGGTAGTAGTCGGGTTGATTTTCCAAGGATAAAAACTCATAGAGACTACAATGTTGAAAAAGAGAGATAAGATTAAACCTATCTAAATCATTGAAGTTGAAAAATCTACCCGAAAAAATCACAATGTTACAAATAAGATACCACTTTTCTAAGAGATCAGGACTCCTAAGATATTGAGAATAGTCTTTTGATGAAGAACTATCATCAATATGGGATCTCTTAGATCTTTTAGGAGCCATTAAGAAATTTAAGGGAATCAAACAAAGAGAAGTGAGATTTAAAAAGATTATACCAACAAGGAGAATGGAATCAAACAGCAAAGGGATCGAAAATCAGCAGCTCCAAACAGATTCGGCAGTCAACTTCTGGATCTATCTCTTTCTCCTTAGGGTTTCAGATTGGGGTAAAAGTGAAAGTGAAAATTTGAGGCTGTGAAGAGGGTTTTTAACAGAAAGTAAATGGCTGGGATTGAATATGAATGAGATCAACGGCTCACAAAGAAGTCACGGGCGAGTAAAAAGATAATAGTTTGTCTCAAAAATTGTGTGATGATTCGACGATGAAGACAGACTGATTCGCGACAGTCGACTGGTATTAAGAGACAGTCGACTTTGTCGAGAGAAAAATAAGTATTTATAACAACTGATCAGTCGACTGGTCAGAGAGAAAAATAAGTATATATAGAAAATACGGGACAGTCGACTTAGGGAACTCTCAGTCGACGTAACAGAAATATTTTCAACAAATATCAAGAAAATTACATATCCCTAGTTCTCTACTTAAAGTGATAAAAATGTCTTCTTTAAGGGGTTTTGTAAAGATATCAGCTACTTGTTTATCAGTAGAGATAAAATCTAAAGATATGTCTCCTTTTAAAACATGATCACGTAGAAAATGATGTCGAATATCAATATGTTTCGTACGTGAATGTTGAACCGGATTTTTAGATAAATTAATTGCACTGGTATTATCACACATTATTGAAGGTTTTTCAAAAGAAATACCATAATCTAATAAGGTTTGTTTCATCCACAAAATTTGTGCACATGCCAAACTTGCAGCGATATATTTAGCTTCTGTAGTAGATATGGACACTGAATTTTGCTTTTTACTGCACCAAGAAACTAGAGAATGTCCTAAAAAGTGACATGTTCCACTAGTGCTCTTGCGATCAGTTTTACTACCAGCAAAATCAGCATCATTATACGACAAAAGTTGGAAATTATCGGTGCGTGGATAAAATAAGCCATAATCAGATGTGCCTCTAATATATCTTAAAATTCGTTTCACTGCTTTTAAATGAGACTCTTTAGGACTAGACTGATATCTAGCACACAAACATACACTGAACATAATATCTGGTCTACTAGCGGTAATATATAAGAGTGAACCAATCATACCTCGATAGAGTTTCTGATTGACACTCTTACCTAATATATCTTTGTCAAGGGTACTAGTAGTAGCCATAGGTGTGGATTTACTACTTGTACTATCCATGTTAAACAGTTTGAGTAATTCCTTTGCATATTTTTTTTGATTAATAAATATGCCATTTGAAGACTGTTTAATTTGTAGTCCAAGAAAATAATTGAGTTCACCCATGTGACTCATCTCAAACTTGTTTTTCATGGTGTTAGCAAACTCTTGAACATAGATTATTATTAGTAGAACCAAAAATTATATCATCAACATATATTTGTATGATTAAAATATCATTCTTAATTCTCTTGATAAACAAGGTAGTATCTACTTTACCTATCTTAAACCCTGTTTCTAAAAGAAAAGTTTTCAACCGATCATACCAAGCACGTGGTGCTTGTTTAAGACCGTATAAAGCCTTTTTCAATTTAAAAACATGGTTTGGGAATTGTTCATGTTCAAAACCTGGTGGTTGTTTAACATAAACATTCTCGTTAATAAACCCGTTAAGAAAAGCACTTTTAACATCCATTTGATAAAGTATAAAATTCATGAAACAAGCAAAAGATAATAAAATACAAATTGATTCTAATCTAGCAACAGGAGCATATGTTTCATCAAAATCTATGCCTTCTTCTTGATTATATCCTTGAGCAACTAGTCTAGCTTTGTTCCTAACAACTTGTCCTGATTCATCTAACTTATTTTTAAATACCCATTTGGTACCAATAATAGTATGATCAGGAGGTCGTGGAACTAAATCCCATACATCATTCCTTATAAATTGGTTTAACTCATCTTGCATGGCATTCATCCAAAATTCATTCTCACATGCTTCTTGTATATTTTTTGGTTCAAAATCCGACAAGAAGGTTGTATGAGATATCATATTAATATGTGATCGTGTCTGAATACCATGGGAGATGTCACCAATTATTAAGTCATGAGGATGATCTCTAACTTCAACAAAAGATTTTGGTAAAGTTGAAGATATCACAATAGGATCAGTCGACTTGACAAGTTCCTCAGTCGACTGGTTTACATCAGTCGACTTGATGTCCTTATCGGTCGACTTATCTGCGAGACTAGTTTGTTCTAAAGATGTAATTACTTTATTTAAAGGTGATGAATCAGTTTCATCATCTTTAATTAAATTTGATGAAGACAGAGATTCATCGAATGTAACATGCATTGATTCTTCAATAGTCATTGTTGACTTGTTGAAAATTCTATATGCTTTACTCATATTTGAGTATTCTATAAAGATACCCTCATTAGATCTAGGATCAAATTTATCCAAATTATCTTTAGTGTTCAGAATAAAACACTTACAACCAAATGTCTTAAAATAAGAGACTTTGGGAATTTTGTTAAAAAATAACTCATAACAAGTCTTCTTTAGCTTAGGTCTTATTAGAATCCTGTTTAAAACATAACAAGCTGTAGCAACGGCTTCAGCTCAAAAATACTTAGGTAAATTGCTTTCAACAAGTATGGTACGTGCGCATTCTTGCAAAGTCCTATTTTTCCCTTAAACCACTCCATTTTGTGGTGAAGCTCTAGGAAATGCAAATGAATGTGTTATACCATTCTTGTTGCAATATTCTGTAAACGTTTCATTTTCAAATTCTCCACCATGATCACTTCTAATAGTCACTATGGTTAGAGATCTTTGATTTTGAATTCGTTTACAAAAATTTGCAAATTCATCAAAAGCATCATTTTTATGTTTTAAAAAGAATGTCCAAGTGAATCGTGAAAATTCATCTACTAAAACAAATACATATCTACTTTTATTTAAAGAAGTAACTCTAGTAGGGCCAAATAAATCCATATGAATTAACTCAAGTGGCCTACTAGTAGAGATTACTTCTTTTGTTTTAAAAGTGGATTTGATTTGTTTTCCTAGTTGACATGCATCACATAACTTATCCTTTTTAAAGGATAGCTTTGGCAGTCCTTTAACTAGGTTACACTTAGATATTTTAGAGAGATTTTTCATATTCACATGACGAAATCGTCTATGCCAAAGCCAAGAATCATTATTCGAAGCTATTAAACAAAAATCATTTGAAAAATCATTTGTATTCAAACATAATTCATAAATGTTGTTTTTGCGAAAACCTTGAAAAATAATGTTTTGCATAGTAGAATCATAAATTAAGCAAGCATCTTTTTCAAATACAATTTTATAACCTTTATCACATAGTTGACTAATACTTAACAAATTATGTTTTAGTCCACTAACTAACAAAACATTTTCTATAGTAGGATTAGTATTTTTACCAACCATGCTGATTCCTATGACTTTTCCTTTGTTGTTATCACCAAAGGTAATTGTTCCTCCATTGATGCTTTGTATGGTGGATAGGAGATTGGCATGACCAGTCATATGCTTTGAACACCCACTGTCAAGTATCCAACGATCTTTCTTTGGTACCTATAAGATGTTCAATGTGAATATGGTACCCTTTTCATTGGGTCCAAAACATATTAGTTTGGGGGAAACCAAACCCATAATGAGTTTGATTTTCCTCCATAAACAGGAATAAAATTAATAGAATTACATACATTTAACATATATGAATTGATATACGCAGTTCTATCATTCAGTTTCAAGTTTACTGGAACCCATACTAGTTTGTTCTGTCCAGTTGACTTTATAGCATCCTTCAGTCGACTTCGACTGTAAGTCAGTCGACTGGAGGATGATGTAGGTTGACTTATATGAGGTTTTGGTCTTGTTGAATAAGACTCAGTTCTTCTGGACAGACGACTCGTAGATGGATTCAGTCGACTTGACTGAACTTTAGACTTGCTTTTATCACTCAAAATTATAAGCTTAGGCTTTTCAAAGAATTCATACAGTTTATTTTTAACACTAGAAATAGATTCAGGTTTATTTCTACTAGTGTTTTTAGAGGAAAGATCTTTTACAGGAGATTTTTTAAAACCAAGACCAAACTTTTGACTAGATTTCACCTGATTTTGAAGAACATCGTTTAAATTCTTTTTTCCTTTATTGAACTTAGATACGTTCTTGATATCTCTTCATAAATCTTTTTTAGAGATTCAAGATCCATATCTAAACTTGAAATACGAGAATTTAAAGATTTTACTTCGTTATCAAGGTTAAGATTCTCTTGAGAAAGCGTTTGATTAACTTTCTCTAGATTCTTAACTTTAATCTTTTCTTTTTTCAATTCTTGAAAAATTTCATTGAAAGCATCAAGTAAATCTTCTGAATCATAATCATTACTTACTTGATTCTGTGAAGCCATAAAACACATGTTCGCAACATTGTTGGTTTCATCAGTTTCTTCTTCTGAGGAAGAATCGCTATCATCCCAAGTTGCTTGATATGCCTTTTTGTTTTTGGTAAACTTGTTCTTTGTGTACTTATCCTTCTTGAAGTTGGATGTCTTTCCCTTGGACTTTGTATTTTCTAGCAGACAATCCTTCTTCATATGGCCTGTTTTATTATACCTGAAACAAGTTGGAGGATCATTAGAATCTCTAAATTTAGAATTGAACTTATCTTTCTTTAGAAATTTTTTGAATCTCCTTGTGAACATGGCTATCTCCTCTTCATCTTCTTCTTCATCTTCTGAATCTGTCATGGCTTTAAAAGCTAATGATTTCTTCTTAGACTGTTGTGGTTCTGCATCCTTCTTCCGTTCTTCAATTTGAACCTCATAAGCCATTAGATTTCCCACAAGATTCTCAAGAGAAAGTTGTGATAGATCATTGGCCTCTTCTATTGCAGTGGTCTTCTTTTCCCATTCAGGAGTAAGTGTACGAAGAACTTTTCTCACCATCTCTGCTTGAGTGTATATTTTTCCAAGTGCCACAAGTGAGTTTGTAATGTCAGTAAATCTAGTTATCATTTCGGACACACTTTCATTTTCCTTTATGCGGAACATTTCAAACCTGTGAACAAGAACAGATATTTTAGATTCTTTCACTTTGTTTGTTCCTTCATGAGTTACCTCGAGTGTATGCCAGATTTGATGTGTGGTTGTTGAATTTGACACACGGTTGAATTCTTCTTTTGTAAGAGCACAGAATAATGCATTCATTGCTTTTGCATTATTCATTGTTTGGTTCTTCATGTCATCATTCCATTGTGCATATGGAATAGTAGGAGCAGTGTATTCTGTTTCAGTCATGTTCCATATTTCATAATTGATGGATTGGAGATAGATCTTCATTCTGCACTTCCAATAATTGTAATTTGTTCCATCGAAGAGAGGTGGTCTTTGTGTAGATTGCCCTTCATGGTACTGATTTGCATTTGATGTAGTTGCCATAGCCTTTAACCTCGCTCTGATACCAAGTGTTGGATCCTGTAGGCGAGACAACAAACACTAGAGGGGGGGGGGGGGGGGTGAATAGTGTTTATAAAAATTAAATTGCGGAGTAAAGAATCTGTGCAGTCGACTTAAAGAGTGAACCAGTCGACTGAATTAACCAAATAAAAGTTAATTCAAACAAATCTGTGAAGTCGACTCAGAGTTAAGACAGTCGACTTAACAACCAGAAAACTATCAGAGTATACGAATCTGACCAGTCAACTTATAAAGTACTCAGTCGACTGTCCAGACAAGTTTCACAGAAACAACACAAACTGAGAAAATATAAATGCAAGTTAGAGAGATACAACCACAGAGAGTACACGATGTATCCTGGTTCAGTCCTCCCGACCTACATCCAGTCCCCAAGCAACCCACTTGAGATTTCCACTATTCTTGAAAAAGTTTACAAGAATACCCTACGGCGTTCAGACAACAACCTTGTCTAACCCGTAGTCCTTTCTCTCAACCAGAGAAAGCAACCCACTCTTCCACCAAGAGTGACAAACCTGACTCTACACCCTAGAGTCCTACTCTCCAACCAAGAGGAAAAGAAAACAATAAAAATTGTTTACAATCAACCTATAGCCTTGTTTATGATTGTGATATAGTACGTGGCTAAATGGTTGACTTCTATATTCAGTCCAGAACGAAATTAGATGTATACTGGACTGAAAACAGAGAACCAAGACTTAGTGATTTGAAAGCTTTTTTCTCTTGGAAAATGTAAAACTTAAGATCTCAAAAAGAATGCTTGGAGTATAAGTGTTTTTAACAGTGGAGTCTAACCTCTATTTATAGAGATAGATTCACTGGACGTTGGGAATCAGTTGTTCCAACTGTCAACCAACGGATCTGAAAAGATTTGAATTTGAAAAACGATTTTAAAAACTGAAAACTGTCAAACGCACTTGAACAGTTGACTGGGTTGCCATGATGAGTCGACTGGTCAGAGTTTGAATAAGATTAGGCAGTTTTGTACCAGCTCAGTCGACTGGAGCAAGTAGCAGTCGACTGGTACGCAACAGCTGATCTAGTTCAAACTGTTTTGACTTTTGGTTTTGAAAAATCACACATTTAAAAGAGTTATATGTGAGTGTATGTGTGTGTGACAAGGCTGTACATCATTCTAAGACTCAAATAAAGCAAAATATTACATTTGTTTACAAGACATAACAATATATGACACTTTAAGCATAAGTCTTGGCTTTGAGTCTTGAGTGAAGCCATTGTCTTTATCCAGAGCATGTGCTTGTACATTTGTTCAGCTGTATAGTAATGAGGCCTTTGTGTATACAACCTGCAATTATAAAGTATAGCATAGATACATGTTGCAGTGTGCTGTAATCATCAAAATCAAGAATCAACAGTTCAACCCCCAGGTCTACGTCCACACTACCTACTTGTAGCAATTCTCTGCCACAAGCGTTCCACTATACTCAAACCCTTGTACAGTGATTCTCAGATTCAGGCCGAGAGACCTATTACACCCACAGGACTTCTAATCACAAGCCTCGTCAATCTCACCGAAGTGGAAGAAAAGAAAAGAACTCAAGATCATCAATGATCCTGACTGAAGATTACAAATAGTTATCACACACACTCGGATTGATTGTTGAAAGATTAGTTTAGAAGATTTTTCTCAGAAGTAATAGGTGAGGAATACTCAGTGGGTTCGTCCAATTATATAGACGAGGAAGTGTATCTATCAAAATTGGAAATGATACATTCCAAAAAAGTGAACAGTGCAAAGTACGGTCGACTGCAATTTAGGTGCAGTCGACCGTTCATCTCTCTGAAGAAAAGTCGAGAGATGAATGGTCAACTGCTTCACTATATTGCTATGAAGTGCAGTCGACCGCGATGCGGTCGACCGACATGAGGTGCGGTCGACTATTATCGTGCAGTTCATAACGAATCCACTTTATATTCTTACCATATACGAATCAATCATCAATCAATCAAATACAGATAAAATCTCACAAATAAGGAAAGCAACAACTAGTCTTGATAACTTTCTTGGGCACTAATCAACATGTGCTCTTTTTGAATAACTTCTTCTTTTGCTTGATCTTATAATCTTTCTTTATTGCTGTACTTCTTTGCTTATTCTTAAATCTCTTTTGAATATCTTATTGATATTACTTTAACCTAAAAACCTGAACAACTTAATTTAAACTTATTAGTATTTATGGACACGTTTTGTGCACACCAAACTAAGAGCCAACAATCTCCCCATTTTGGTGTGAACAAAACATGCCTTTGAATGATGAAAGTAAAAAATAAAACAATACGGCATATAAATACTCCCCCTGAATTTAGTACTTCCTGTAGCATAGATTTTCATAGATAAAGATCAAGAGAGATTAAAAATAAAACAGTAAGGCATATAAATACTCCTCCTGAATTTCGTACTTCCTGTAGCATAGATTTTTATAGAAGATATATGAAGAAAAAATAATATTTAATATTATATTTACTTTCAGTTAAAACATTCACAAAAATATTCTCCCCCTTTTAGGAACACACCAAGAGGGGCAAAAGACAAGCATAATAAGAACATTTAATTAAATGATTTATTCTCCCCCGAAAGCCATTTGTAAATAAAAGAACGTTCATGAAGCAAAAGAAGAGGTTAATTTGGGGAACATGATAAAGCATGAGATGAATTTGGGAAATATAATAATTTTTGAAAGTAGGGGAAAATCCACTTACATGATACCGTTGATAGTGAAACTCTTTGATATACAGGGAGAGCTCTTCACGATAACATAGATTTGAGATTTTCCAATACAGATGCAAGGCATGGAACATGAGAAGAAGTATTTCAATAAACCAATATTATAGAAAATAGTGAATAGAAAGTTCGTAAAACTCAAAATGAGTAACCAAGAAAAGAACTGGTCGACCGCACGGTCGATCGCAAAACCAATTGAGCATATAAAACAAAGAATCAACCCGAGAGCAAACTGGTCGACCGCGCATCCTGTAAGCACAAAACGAAAGACAGAGGGTGAACCGGTCGACCGCACGATCGACCGCAACTTCTGAACTTCAAATTCTTGAAAACACACAGAAATCAAAACGAAAACCGAGAGCGTGCCGGTCGACCGCCCAGTCGACTATACTCCTTCACAGGCGTATAGTCGCCCGTTCAGTCGACCGAAAACCAGGCTTAAACGAAGATATCAATAACGTTCAATTCCCCCTTTAAAAAATAAAATCATTTTTCATCTAAAGGCTTAGTGAATATATCAGCAAGTTAAGAATCAATGGAAACATAGTCAAGAATAATGTCTCCCTTTTGAAAATGCATATTAATAAAATGATGTCGAATATCAATATGTTTTGTGCGACTATGTTGATCAGAATTCTTTGTCATATGGACAGTACTGGTATTATCACATTTAATTGGAATATGATCAAAGAATACCTTATAGTCTTCCAAAGTGTGTTTCATCCATAGTACCTCCACACAACAGGATCCGACAGCAATATATTCGGCATCTGCAGTGGAGAGAGTTACAGAATTCTACTTCTTGGACGCCCATGAGACAAGACAGTTTCCCAAGAAGTGACATGTGCCGCTAGTGCTTTTTTTGTCAGTTAGGCTGCCGGCATAATCTGCATCAGAGTATCCTACAAGAAAAAAGTTTCTATTTTTCGGGTACCAAAGTCCAGTATTTGGTGTGCCTTTAAGATATCGAATGATACGCTTAACGGCAACCAAATGCGATTCTTTGGGACACGATTGAAAACGTGCACATAAACAAACACTAAATATGATATATGGACGAGATACAGTAATATAAAGCAAACTATCAATCATACCACGATAAGTAGAAATATCAACATTATCACCAGATTCATCCTTGGAAAGCTTAGTGGTAGTTGCCATAGGTGTTTTGTACGCATTTACATTTTCAAGCCTAAACTTTTTGACTAGTTTCTTTGCATATTTGGATTGATTTCTGAAGATGACATCCTTTCTTTGTTGTATTTGAAGTCCAAAAAAATAAGTTTGTTCACCCATCATACTCATTTCGAACTCATCCTGCATTTGCTTTGAGAATTCCTTGCAAAGATTTTCATTAGTAAATCCAAATATAATATCATCAAAATAAATTTGAACAATTAAAATATCTTTGGAAACATGTTTTACAAAAAGTGTAGTGTCTACTTTCCCTTTAGAGAAGTCTATGTGAAGTAGAAACGAACTTAGTCGTTCATACCAAGCATGAGGAGCTTGCTTCAAACCATATAAAGCTTTATTAAGACGGAATACATAATTTGGGTGTGTGGGATCAGTGAATCCTGGTGGTTGTGCAACATAAACTTCTTCCAAAATAAAATCATTTACGAAAGCACTTTTGACATCCATTTGAAAAAGAGTAAAATCCATATAAGAAACAAAAGCAAGTAAAATACGAATGGCTTCAAGCCGTGCAACAGGAGCAAAAGTCTCATCAAAGTTGACCCCTTCTTGTTGGTTATAACCTTGTGCAACAATACGGGCCTTATTTATAGTGATAGTGCCGGATTCATCCAACTTGTTCCTAAATACCCACTTAGTTCCAAGTATGGTCCTATTGTGAGGTTTAGGAACAAGTCCCCATACTTGATTCCTTTCGAATTGATTAAGTTCTTCTTGCATCGCAATGATCCAGTCATTATCTTGCAATGCCTCCTTAATATTCTTAGGTTCAAGTATAGAAACGAAAGCGGAAAAACACATAAAATTTTGAGCTTGTGTGCAAGTAGTTACCCCTTTTGACATGTCGCTTCGAATAAGATTTGGTGGATAGATGGACATGATTTTCCATGCTGGGCGCCTTTCATTTGTAGAAGGCTGATGTTGTATAGGATCATCTTCCATGGCATCAATTGTCTGTGTAGGCATTTCTTCTCTTTGGGATTTGGATGCATCTTCATTGTAAGGAGGCTTATGATTTTGTAACTCCTCATTTGGTACTTGGTCGATGTGCACCTGTTTCTTTTCAATACGAACACCTATCTCATCATCATCAATAATATGCAATATTTCTTTGGTGTAAGGATTAGTTTAATCAAATATAACATCAATTGATTCTTGGATGGTGCATCTTCTTTTATTAAATACACGATATACCTTACTACTGAGAGAATATCCTAAGAATATAACATGTTCGATGTGTACCTGTTTCTTTCAATACGAACACATGTCTCATCATCATCAATAATATGCAATATTTCTTTGGTGTAAGGATTAGTTTCATCAAATATAACATCAATTGATTCTTGGATGGTGCATCTTCTTTTATTAAATACACGATATACCTTGCTACTGAGAGAATATCCTAAGAATGCGACTTCATCACTTTTACGATCAAATTTTCCTAAATTATCAAGAGTATTTAAGATAAACACTTTACATCCAAAGACGCGAAAGTAACTTAAGTTGGGAATTTTGCCATAATATAGTTCAAAAGGTATTTTCTCAAGATATTTCTTAATGATTACTTGGTTAATTGTATAACATGCTGTATTGACAGCCTCTGCCCAAAATAATTCAGGTAAATCTTTTTCACTAAGCATGGTTCGGGCCATTTCTTGAAAAGATCGATTTTTCCTTTTAACAACCCCATTTTGTTGGGGAGTGCAAGGACAAGCGAACTCATGATTTATTTCTTTTCTGTCACAAAATGATGTGAAGAGTTCATTTTGATATTCTCCACCATGACCACTACGAATAGTAACAATGGTGAAGCTTTTCTCATTTTCCACTCTACGACAGAATTTTTGAAAAACATACAATGTATCATCTTTTTGTGGCAAAAAGGAAACCCAAGTAAATTTACTATAATCATCAACAATTACAAAGGCATATCGTGCACCTCCATTATTACGTATTCGTGATGGTCCAAAAAGGCCCATGTGCAAGAGTTCAAGGGGTCTAGAAGTTGATACCATTTTCTTGAGTTTGTGAGAACTTTTAGTTTGCTTACCGAACTGACACGACTCACACTATTTATCTTTCTCAAATTTGATTTTAGGGATCCCCCTCACAAGCTCCTTGGTTACAAGTTTGTTGAGATTATCCATGACCGTGTGTCCAAGTCTTTGATGCCATAACCAACCATCCTCATTTCTAGCAGAAAAGCATCTCATATTTTTCTGTGCTAATTCATTAGAATTTATAACATGTACATTGTTGCATCTGTTAGCGAGAAGTAAACAATATTTATTGCTATCTAGTACAGTGCATATATTTTTATCAAAAGTAATGGTGTAACCTTTATCACATAATTGGCCGACACTAATTAAATTATGTTATAAATCTCTTACCAATAGAACATCCTCAATGGAGCATGAAGAACCAAAGTTTATTTTACCTTTACCAATATTTTGACCGGTGCTGTTATCTCCAAAGATAATATCCTTCCCTCTTTCCCTTGATAGTGATGTAAAGTATCTGTCTTCACCTGTCATATGATTTGAGCATCCACTATCAAGGTACCACCGATCTTTAGTCTTGATACGCTGAGGTACCTACATCAAGATTAGTAGGTATAATTTTGCGTGCCCAAGTTTGTTTTGAACCTGCATTTACATCCTTTCTTATCCACACAAAATTAGTATTCATTTTTTAATGGACAATTATAAGAAATATGCCCTAGTCTACAACAGTAATGACATGTAATACGACTATGTCTTGAGTCATGCACACTTGCATAGTTTTGAGTTGGTTTGTGTTATGTTGGTGATTATGCAAGTGTGTATGACATGATGATTTAAAATTTTGATGGTGTATTGGCTCTTCGTTATCAAGCCCTCGATTATCGTTATAGGATCTTGAATTTTCTATAATAAGGTAACTGAGCCCTTCATATTTTCTACAATTTTTTCAAGGTCAATTACTCTTTTAAAAAGTCTTTTTCTAGTCATCTCATCGTCTTTTGGGTTCCAATGAAGAGTGTCGAGTGTAGCATCAAGAATTCTATTTTGTTCAAAAGCTTCATTACATCCTTCCACTATCTCATCAAATTTTCTTTTGCATTCTTTTAAATCATCTGTGAGTTTAGCGATATAAACAGATTGCTCATGAATTTCTCTTAAATGTTCATCATGTGTTGCTAAGAATTCTTGAATTTGTTGTTTTAAAAGTTCATTTTCCTCTAGCAATACATCATGATATTTTCTAAACGAATCGAATTTTTCCATGATCAAAGCATTTTTATTTTTTAGTTTTTTATTTTTAGCGATACAAGAGTCATGTGTTTCATTTGGAATTTGTTTATATTGCCTTAGTTCACGACTCAGTTTCTTAGCAGTCTTTTAATCCATTATATATACATGTTTACTAGCTCATCATAAGTAAGTTATTTGATTACCTCTTCTTGAGATGGTGATTGCACCTCACCATTCCCAAGAGCCATGAAGCCGACATCGTTGTAAACTTGCTATTCCTCACTTGAATCCGAGTCTAGCCATGTTGCTTTCAACGCCTTCTTTTTCAGACATGGGTTTGAGCGGTAGTAGTCCCTATTCCTGTCCTGTGAGACGGGACAATTTGCACAGATGTGTCCGGGCTTCTTGCACTTATAGCATACGTCATCTTTATCCTTTTCTCTTTCTCCTTGGTACCTGCCATATTTTTTACGTTTGAGACACTTACGAAATTGCTTAGTCAATAAGGCAATGTCTTTGTCTGACTCCTCACAGTCTGAATCTGCTTTTAATGGTCAGAATTTTTTTGCTTTTTGGGCGATGGTCCTCTCTTCGGTTTTTGGTTCAATCCAGATGTTCTGTCTGTATCTTTTGGTTTCCGTCATCTCCATCTCGTATATCTTCAGCTTTCCTTGGAATGTGTAGTAGTCGAATCCCTTTTCCTCAAGAGTCTCCTTCATTGCAGCAGCTTTTACATCCCACTTGGGCGTGAGATAGCTTATGAGTTCTCCGACCTTTCGGTCATCATTCAACCCCTTACCTAAGCTCTCAAGCTCGTGTGCAATGATATCGAAGCGGGCGAGCATTTAATCTATTTTTTCTCCTAGCAACATACGAAACACATCAAACTTATAAAAACATAGATTTACTTTAGCTTTTACCTAAGAGGTGGTTTCCTCAAGCTGTTTCAGCATGTTGTTCCAGATCTCGTATGTTGTCTTGCAATTTCGCCCGCATCGCATTAATTCTTCATTATTCAACCCTGCATAGAGAGCCGTCATAGCTTTGGAATTTGCGGTCTTGAGTGCTAGCTCTGCTTTTGTGAAGGCCGTATTTCTGTCGCTGATCGGAATATCTGTTTTATTAATGCATACATTCCACACTTCTTCTCCAAGCATCTGTAGAAAATAAGACATACGAACTTTCCAAACACCATAGCATTTTCTATCAAAGTATGGTGAGCATGTAAGACTTGTCCCATTGGAGACGAATGGCTCCGATGAGTAGAAGTTTTCGGGAGGAGTCTTTTCGGACATTGGACCTTTTGCTTAAGCTTTTAAGCTTTTGATAAGCACCTCGCTCTAATACTACTGTAGATCACCCTAAAGGGGGGGGGGGGGTGAATAGGGTGATTGTGCAGAATTAAAAAAAAAAATGTATAGCAAAGTAAATAAGGAGAGATAAGAAAATCAAACACAGATAGCACAAGTGACACATCGATATTATATAGTTCGACCCCCAGTTCTACGTCCACACCACCTACTTGTAGCAATTCTCCGCCACAAGCGTTCCACTATACTCAAACCCTTGTTCATTAATTCTCGAATTCAGGTCGAGAGACCTATTACACCCACAAGACTTCTAATCACAAGTCCCGTCAATTTTACCGAAGTGGAAGAAAAGAAAAGAACTCAAGATCCTCAATGATCCTGACTGAAAAATGCAAATAGTTATCACACACACTCGGATTGATTGTTGAAAGATTAGTTCAGAAGATTTTTCTCAGAAGTAATAGGTGAGGAATACTCAGTGGGTTCGTCTAATTATATAGACGAGGAAGTGTATCTATCAAAATTGGAAACGATACATTCCAAAAGAGTGAACAGCGCAAAGTACGGTCGACCGCAATTTAGGTGCAGTCGACCGTTCATCTCTCTGACAAAAAGTCGAGAGATGAATGGTCGATTGCTTCACTATATTGCTGTGAAGTGCAGTCGACTGCATTGCGGTTGACCGACATGAGGTGCAGTCGACCGTTATCGTGTTGTTCATAACGAATTCACTTTATATTCTTACCATATACTAATCAACCATCAATTAATCAAATACAGATAAAATCTCACAAATAATGAATAGCAACAACTGGTCATGATAGCTTTCTTGGACACTAATCAACATGTGCTCCTTTTGAATAAGTTCTTCTTTTGCTTGATCTTGTAATCTTTATTTATTGCTTTCCTTCTTTACTTATTCTTGAATCTCTTTTAAATCTCTTATTGATATTATTTTAACCTGAAAATCTGAACAACTTAATTTAAACTTATTAGTATTTATGGACACATTTTGTGCACACCAAACTAAGAGTCAACAAATGGCAGTATGGAACGACTCAATGAGATTAAACCCTTTGTGTTGGAACCCATATCTTTGGAATCCTATGATATGCAACCCACCGATGAATATTGCGATGAAGAAAAGTTCAATATATCATCTCAACAAGAGTTAGTTACTCTATTCAGAGCAGGGTTGTTTTCTCACGACAAAAGTTTATGTGATCAAGTAACATTTGAAAAAATTGATGAGTTGAAGATGACATTTTTTTGGGGTGATAAAATGTGCAGTATGATCATCCTGTTTCATTAATTAGACATTAATTAACAAAACAAACCCAGAGTACTGGGCCAATGTACAAACTACAGACAGAAAATAAAACATAGAGCAACATGCCCGTACAGACAATTATACGGCAATTTAACTTCGTGCACTGCCCCCACATCACACACACACACCATTCTGAGGCAAATCGGACAGGATTTTATCATCCAAACCGCTCCGAGTATCACCCCAAACTCGTAGACTCCAACACCTCGACTCGTGCACAGGCCATGTGTCTATGCATGTGTGGCAAGTACAACCCAATGCACTTCTCTTGGCAACCCCAAGAGCCACAGGTCCATCCTCTAACCCTCTGCCCCACTCAGAAATAGGCCATTCTTCTTCTTTATTCTGAATTTGGCACATCGCAAAAATTCATTCCTCCTCCTTGTCATCTTCTTCTTCTTCTCTCCTAATGTGATTCGTGACCGACAACTTGGGATCCATTGCAAGCAGATTTTGCATATTATGATTTTTCACTACATGATATGGAAGTCATTCTTAAGCATTATATATTGCGAAGGTGGACAAGGCATGCTCGACATAGAAGCATTGCACTTTAACAATATTTCTAGTGTAAAAAATAATGCAAGCACCATGCATCGATCACGCACTCTTTATTCCTGGGTTTTTTAGAAGAAGATTTCGTATGGCCTTGGACATTGCACATGGAGATAGAAGGCTCGTGCACATGCTTGAAAAAGCTTTGGAGGGCTTCACACTAAATGCTGAAAAAGACATTAGCGAAAAACAAGTTCAGGACCATCTTGTTGATAGTAGTCAAGTTGGATCTAGTACTGTTGCCCTTATATTGTCTCAAATTCTTGGAGCTTCACTAAGGGATCATGACGGACCAGTCAAAACTAAGGGTCGTCCAAAGAAGATTTCCAGATACATATCTGGATTGGAAGAATTATAGTAGAAAAATAATGGGAAAAAGCAACGCACTTGTAAGAAATGTGGAGAGAAGGGTCATTACACTATTAGTTGTAAGGCGAATGAAAATATAATTACAATACTATTGTACAGTTTTAATTGAGTTACTTTGATGCTATATTATTTAGCTTAGTTTATTTTAGTTTGCATAATGATACGGTACTAAGGTATTTCTTACTTGCTGTTTCATTGATAGGAAAAAGGGAATCAAGGCAATCAAGGCAAGGCAAGGAGGAGTGGAGTTATATAGAGTGGCGTCACCCATGCATTTAAGGATAGATGATATTTTTTCTTTTTCTTTTTACTCGTGGCTTCATCAACATTCTAATGATCAAAATAGATATTTTATTGTTCCAGTGCTCATCAAAACAAATATTTTCTTTTTCATTTTATTTTGCTTAAGAGCTCTCTTTATCAGTTTGAAAATTGACTAGTTGTTTCCTGCCTAAAGCATTCCTTGCAATTTGTTCCACGCCTTTCGCCGGCATCATCGGCGATAGCCGGAGCCTTCTTTCTTGCCATTTCACACAAGCTCTCAAGTCCTGATAGTGGCAACTCAAGAAAGAAGAAGATGAACAAAAGATCCAAAGATCAAGATTTCATTCACAAATTTCTGAATTACAATGTTGGTGTATTTATACAAGGAGACACTGGCTGAAATTAGTTCAGGCCGTTACAAATGGACTCAGCATCTAACTAACTAATGCCAGCTGGCTATCAGTTACACATTCTTACACTTTAACCCCTGAGAAGATATTACATTTACAAAATAGTCCTACAGCTGATACATCTGATACTCAGCTGATACAGCTGATACTCTTCTACTTCTTCTCAATAGCATACTCTTCTACTTCTTCTCAATAGCTTCTCAATAGCATACTCTTCTACTCTTCAGCAGCAATGTCTTCTATTCTTCAGCAATGGCAACACAGCTATACTCGACTACTGATCAGCTCCAACCAATCCTTGAGCTGTATCAATACACCCCCCTTGAAAAGGTGATTCCAAGATTGTTCGAAAATCTGGGAATCGCCAATAGATATCCCAATAGCTTTCCCAAGTTGCGTCATTAGCAGCAGAGTGTTTCCATTGTATGAGTACTTCGGATACAGCAATTCCCCGTCTTGGTACCATACGTCTAGCTAACAAATGTTCTGGAGTAGGGAATTCTTCAACAAAATAGGCAGGCAAGGAGTTAGGAGATGATACTGTACGGCTGGTGCAGCCATTATGAGAGTTCAATTGAGATATGTGGAACACATCATGGATACGAGCATCCGTAGGCAACTGGAGTCGATAAGCAACAGCACCGACCCTAGCGATTACTTCATAAGGACCATAATACAATGGGGATAGCTTCTGTATACGATGCCCACCAATATAACTCTGTTTGTATAGTTGGATTCTCAAATAAACCCAACTGCCAACTTCGAACTCTTTATTAGTCCTATGTAAATCAGCTTGTGCCTTCATTCTATTCTGAGCTTGTAACAAATTGTCCTTCAACAAAATGAGAACTTCATCTCTGGAAATGAGTGTTTCTTCCACTGATTGTACTCTTGCAGTTTTGGGAATATAGGACAATAGAGTGGGAGGAGGTCTACCGTATACAGCCTGATAAGGGGAAAATAATGTGGAACTGTGCTCATGTGTATTGAAGCAGTAAGCAGCCCAATCTAACAACTTCGACCAATTCTGTGGCTTGTAAGCAACAAAGCAACGCAGATATGTCTCTAAAACTCTATTGACTACTTTCGTTTGGCCATCAGATTGAGGGTGGAATGCCGTACTCATACAAAGTTTTGTACCATGTAATGCCATGAGCTCCCTCCAGAAATTAGAAGTAAAAATTGCATCCCTATCACTGACAATAGTTTGTGGTACCCCATACAACTTGATGACATTATGAAAGAGGGCTGCACCCACTTCCTTAGCCGTATATGGGTGTCGAAGGGGAATGAAATGGCAAAATTTGGATAGCCTGTCAATTACAACCAAAATAGTAGTATAACCTGCACTTCTCGGCAACCCCTCGATGAAATCCATACTCAAATCATCCCAAATTTGCTCTGGTATGGGTAGAGGTTGAAGTAATCCCGCAGGGGAGGTACTCAAATACTTGTTTCTCTGACATTCATCACAAGAACGAATAAAATCCCTGAGGTCCTTCTTCATGCCATGCCAAAAAACCACTTTCTTCAGCTGTAACCATGATTTATCAATACCCAAATGTCCCCCAAATGGTGTACAATGTATTTCTTCCAAAAATAATTCCCTTGCAGTCGATGTAGGACTTAATAGTACACGCCTCTTGAAGTAATAAACTTCATATACCATAGAAAGCCTGCCATCTTCTCCTGCAGTTATCTTCCTCCTAATCTCTTCATAATATGGGTCATTGAGAACAATTTGCTTAATTAAAACCAACCAAGTCGGCTGGACCACAGTAATAGAAGCCAATGTAGCTTCCCCTTCTTCTTCAAATTGTCGCGAAAGACAATCAGCAGGGATATTTTCTCTTCCTTTCTTATACTCAACATCAAAGTGGTACCCATGTAGCTTAATCAGCCAAACATGCTGAGCCTCAGTATATAGTCTTTGTTCTAAGAGATGCTTCAATGGCTTATGGTCAGTTCGTATGACAAATTTCCTTCCCAACAAATACTGCCGCCATTTCTTTACAGCTAAAAGAATAGCTAGCATTTCTTTCTCATATGTAGACAAAAGCTTGCTCTTACCTTTCAGCTCATGACTCAAATATGCAATTGGATGTTTTTGTTGTAAGAGAACAGCTCCTAACCCAGTACCCGAAGCATCGCATTCCAATTCAAAAGGAATATTGAAATTAGGCAACTGGAGGACAGGCGGTGAAGACAACTTTTCCTTCAATAGAAGAAAAGCAGTTTGAGCTTCATCTTGCCAGGAAAAGCCCCTTTCTTTGTTAACTTTACTAGAGGCCATGCAATTGAGCTATAATTGGCGATGAATTTCCTATAATAACCTGTAAGGCCAAGAAATCCCCTCAAAGCTTTAATCGATCTCGGCACTGGCCATTCTTGGATCGATCTCACCTTCTCTTGATCTACTGCGACACCTTGAGATGATACTACATGACCCAAGTATTGAACTTCCGATATTCCAAAAGAACACTTGCTAAGCTTAGCATATAACTGGTTATCCCTTAAAATCTGCAGGACTGCCGACAGGTGTTGTTTGTGAGTTGCTAAATCACGGCTGTATATAAGTATATCATCAAAAAAAACTAGCACATACTTCCGCAACTGATCTTTGAAGATGGAATTCATAAGTGATTGGAAAGTCGATGGCGCATTGGTTAAGCCAAAAGGCATAACAAGGAATTCATAGTGTCCCTCGTGAGTGCGGAAGGCTGTTTTGGGCACATCGTCGACACTCATCCGTATCTGATGATAACCACTTCGTAAGTCTAGTTTGCTGAAGATGGTTGCCCCATGAAGCTCATCCAACAACTCATCTATTATAGGAATTGGGAACTTGTCCTTTACAGTTACCTCATTCAAAGCTCTATAGTCGACACACATACGCCAACTTCCATCGGGCTTCTTTACCATGACAATAGGTGAGGAATAAGGACTATGGCTTGGTTGTATAACCCCTGATTCTAACATCTCCTTAACCAATTTCTCAATCTCATACTTCTGATGCCAAGGGTGTCTATAAGGACGTAAACTGATGGGTTTGCTTCCAGGGAGAAGGACAATATTGTGATCACAGCCACGATGAGGGGGTAATCCCATATTCTCTTTGAACACCTCAGAGAATTGATCCAAAATCTGCTGAAGGGGAAGAGGAATTGCTGCCTTATTCTCGTTAACTCCTAATGCTTTCGGAGCACCCACCATCTGTAGGAACCATCCATGTTTAACTTGCAACAAAGCTTTTGATATATTTTTGGGTGTAGACAGCTCCAAATCTGGAGGAGTAATTCCCAATAAGGTTCTTTCTTGATTATTCAATCGAAATCGTAGTCGTTTTTCCTTCAAGTTCCACACGACATCCCCCAATGTTTCAATCCATTGGGAACCCAACACTAATTGACAGGCATCTAAAGTGACCACATAGCAATCTGCGATTATAGGAATACCCTGGCACATGAACTTGACTTCTTCACAAAGACCCCAACACTGCAGTTGTTGTCCCCCAGCTATAGTAACTTCAAGATGTGCCTGTTGGTTAATAGGTAGTTGCAGCTTGTGTGCAAGCTGTTTGTCAATGAAATTATGCGTAGCACCAGTATCCAACAATGCACAAACAGAGTGAGAAGATATAGTTCCCAAGATTCTAAAAGTTGTAGGCCGATTACTACCTGTGAGAGCATGTAAAGAAATCACTCCTGGCTCCACATGGTTTAGTATGGTTTTATTTGACTTTGTATCCACCTTATCTTTGTCCTCCACTGGTTCTTCACCCCCAGAACTATCATCAAAATCATCTGCCTCTTCATCAAAAGCTCCCATGATCTGCATAAACTCCCCACTATCGCATGTTCCCACCATCTGCATAAATGTCTTACCCGAACACTTATGGCCCTTCACAAATTTTTCATCGCAGTGGAAACATAAACCCTTCTCTCTTCTTTCCTTCATGTACTGAAGCAATTGCTGGTTTTTAGCTGGGGGGTTATTAGGTGTTGCCGACCAATTACTTACTGCAGATGATCTATTACCAGTAGCTGCCAGATTTGAAGGAGTTGTAGAGTTGGTAGTTTTATAACTATTGGGTATTGAGTTGTTCTTAACCAATGAGGTATATACTTCCAACCCTTCTTCTGATCATTAATGATCTCCTCTCTAGCTATTGCTTCCCTATAGGCCGCAAGAACACTTTGGGGTTTCTTGAGTTTGACTTCTTTACGCAAATCACTCTTTAACCCTGAAATGTAACAACTAACCAAGGAAGATTTAGCTAGAGGTTTTGCAAGCTGGCTGAACTTCAAGAACTCTCAATGGTACTCCGCCACAGTCCCTTCTTGTTGAAGTTTATATAAAGAAGCCTCAGGATCATCAAGCTCCGCAGGCCCAAACTGCAGCATCAGCTCCGTCTTGATCTTTTCCCAATCAATAGTTTGCTCTTCCTGTTGCTCAAACCACCGCCACCATAACAATGCTTCTCCCCTCAAATAGTAGAGGCTAAAGGGTAATTGATCAAGAACATCAATCCTCTGAGTGTAGAAATGATGTTCCATGTGGTATATCCAATTCGTTACATCTCCTGTACCATCAAAACTAGGCAAATCAATTTTGGGGTGTTTTGGGAAGAAAGTGTTACCCTCATGACGACGCTCATTGCTCTCATGTCGTCCAGTGTGACTTCTTGCAGGTTCTTGATGCTGGTATCCCATTCTTGAAGGTAATCTTGGGCTATCCCTATATCTCCGAGCTCTGTCTCTAGTTCTTCAATCTTCTTGATCATGAGTATGGGACTTGACTAACCAAGAACTCCTGGGACTTGAGTAATGATGCCATCCATACTCCCTCCTCATACGACGAGGTTCTTCATCTGAATTGCTTTCACTTCTTCCTGAACTGGATGAATCTCTTTCTTGTTGCTGGTAATGCCTATTTCTTGGTTTGTGAAGAAGACGATTCAATGCCAACTCTATCCGATCGAATCTCTCTTCGAAATTGGAATGCTGATGGGATTCAACTCCAAAATCAACAGGGTCTCTTGCATTCTGATTTCTTGCTCCTAGCTTAGATCGAGAAACTATCCTTGAACCAATAGGATTTTCAGCTTCAGGATGGTGTTCTTGTTCGAATTCGGGTTCTGTATTCTCTTCTGGTCCCACTTCAAGCTCTGATACCATTGTTCCAGGCCTTTCGCCGGCATCATCGGCGATGGCCGGAGCCTTCTTTCTTGCCATTTCACACAAGCTCTCAAGCCCTGATAGTGGCAACTCAAGAAAGAAGAAAATGAACAAAAGATCCAAAGATCAAGATTTCATTCACAAATTTCAAATTTACAATGTTGGTGTATTTATACAAGGAGACACTGGCTGAAATTAGTTCAGGCCGTTACAAATGGACTCAGCATCTAACTAACTAATGCCAGCTGGCTATCAGTTACACATTCTTACACTTTAACTCCTGAAAAGATATTACATTTACAAAATAGTCCTACAGCTGATACATCTGATACTCAGCTGATACAGCTGATACTCTTCTACTTCTTCTCAATAGCATACTCTTCTACTTCTTCTCAATAGCTTCTCAATAGCATACTCTTCTACTCTTCAGCAGCAATGTCTTCTATTCTTCAGCAATGGCAACACAGCTATACTCGACTACTGATCAGCTCCAACCAATCCTTGAGCTGTATCACAATTATTCTTGATTAATTCAAATGAGCGATGTTGAAAACTTGGAATGTTGAAACCGCTTGTACAGAGGATATAGTCAAGATATAGTCAAGATCTTCGTCAATGGAGTCCATCTCAGAAGATGTGGATTTCAACTTGTAGGGTTCGATTTCATTGATATGTACCACATTCTCGATCAGTGAGAGCAGGAGAGATGGATATATGTGAGGTGAACCAATAAAGCCTATACGGTTACATCAAAATCAATTCTAATTTTATAGTAGGTTTGGTAAAAAGAAGAATATTTATTAATGAAAAGAAAATCATACCTGATTGTTCTAAAGATTCGAAAGATATCTGATGTTGGAGAGTCGGAAAATAAAAGAGTTCAATTTTCTTTTTGGGGACGTTTGGTACAAGGATTTTTTTGTTTCCTAAGAATCTTAACTTGGAAATTTAGTTTTCCATATTTGTTATGCTAATTTTTAATTTCAAATTCTCAGGAAACGAACCAGTTGCACCGATCGCCAGCCTCCTCTCCCGTCGTCTTCCTCCTCCGCTCGAACCACCGTCACCGCCGGAGCCCCCGCTCATCTTCCTCCGCTGCCGCTCAACCCCCTCGCCTCCCCTGTTCAAGATGCACCACCCTCCGCTCGCCATCGCGACCTCGCAACCCTTCTCCCTCGTCGCCTGCTCACCCCCACAGGCCTCATCGCCCCCTGCTCGAGCCCATCGTCGAGCTCCTCATCTTTGCCTGCATCCAACTCCGATCGCCACCACCATTGCCAGCCGAACCCAACCTCTCGACCCATCACTGCCATTGATCCCGAGCACCTCGTCGACCAGCGCAGCAACCATCGACTACCACTTCAGTCACCTCACAGCCCTCCTCCGCAATGCCACTGAGACCCTCGAAGCTCCTCGTCTTCTTCAGCGCTCCAACACCTTCCTTGACGCACCTCGAGCTCCTCATCTTCCTCCTTCGTCCACCTCCAGTCCCGCTCGAAGCTCCACCTCATGCTCACTTTCAACCTCTACTCCTCGCCTCCACCGTCGCTGCCTTGCGTCTCCAACCGCCGCTCGCCATTAACCATCGCCAGAGCCAGTACTGCTCGAACCACCCTCGAGCTCGTCGCCATTACTGCACTTCGCTCGAACCCATCCATGTCGCCGCCTCGTCGTCGTCCAGAAGCCCCGCCGTTCGCCTCCTCTATTTTCGGTGCGAAACAGAGCATCGAGTTTAGCTCGAGCCCGGAGTACTCGTCGCTGCGTCGCCTCCCGACCGCCAGCGATCAGCTGCCCTCACCTTGCCGCCAGCGTCGCCAGTCACTCCGAGCACCGTCGCTGCTCTCATCACTACTGTCGCCAGTCATCGCCGTGGTCGTCGTTCCCTTTCCCGCCATTTCTCTCTCCCTCTGCCGTTGAGATGACGAGGCCACAGTTGGAGCTTTTGGTGTGTTGTTGTGTGAAGGGGGATCCGATCCGGTGTTTGGTGTTTGTGTGAAGGAAGTTGGAGTTGCTTTTTTGCTTTGGGATCCGTGTGTGCTTGCTAATCCGCTGTGTAGGTGTTTCTGTGTCGCTGTTTTGCACACGTGTCTCGCCCGTGTTTTGGTTCGTCGCCCGGGATTCTCATCCCGTTATTATTTTATATTCAGAATCGTCTCCTAACCGGCAAGCATTTCTTGAACTCATTTTTATTGTTTCTAGTTCAAGAAAACACTCTTTGAACTCCATTGTTTATTTATTGTACCATATTATTGATTCATAGTCTTCTCATCGTGCTATTATTATTGACTTCAATCCCAAACCGTAATTTATTGTACAATTGAATATTCACATATACTGCCTTGTCATTTGCTTTGTACTGAGGTTTCGACCTGGTTCTTGACACAGAAACTAAAAACATTGCATATAGAAATTGTAGTACACTTAGTCCATATATTGTCATGTTTTGCATATAAACCGTGTTTTCCATTTTTAATGAATTGTACCATGCATATTTCATGTATTGTATAGTCTTGATATCATCTTGAAATTGTGCTAGTGCTACCAGTCTCGTCGATTGTACCTGTTGCATGAGTATTGATACCATCGCCCACATTGATCACATGCATGTTCATAACTGATTGTTAATAAAATGATAACAAGCCAGGATAATAAGGGTTGACTTAGTAGTGGATAATCTCAGAAAATGTACTCGGTATGGCCCTTCTTATTTACATGAAATATTGACATGGAATGTAGAGAAATACTTGTGAACTTGTTATCATGTTATCTTGTGAACTTGTTATCATGTTATCTTGTTATCTTGTTATCATATAATCTTGTTACACCGAGTACACGCTGTGTAGATCCCACCACTATGTCTAAAACAAACACTATTTGGTATGCACCGAACCTATTGTATGAGACGCAGTAATACATTCATTAGTTAAGATTGATAAAAGACTTATAGACATAAATGAAAACTGAACATTGACACTAATATTAAATACTTGTTATTAAACTTTGATTCCTGATTTCTGAATTATTGATTATCAACTTTTGATTTTGTTATCGTTTATCATTTATTGACTCCGATATCATTCCAATTTCTGTTCTTGTTATATAGTCCTTTATTTCCTATTTTACTACTTCCTACTACTTGTCGCCCGAAGCCTGCTCTAACGGGTTCTCTTTCTCTTTCTTTTGAGTTATGTTATACATGTACAGTGATGGGTAACTGAAAGGAACTCGTCGAACTGTTACTGCATTGCATATTCTCGAGCTATTTGGTAAGTTCTTGTATCCCAGGTTTGGTTATTGGATTTTATTCTCGTTTACGTGATTATGTTTTCTGCGTGGTTGTGATTATTTCTTTTCATGTTGTTGAGTTAAGACTGGTACAGCTTATGGATGATGTTAAAATCATTTGCTGGGCCTCCGTCACAGACTCGTATTCCCGTATTTTGAGAAGCAAGGCGTGACAGTTAATACAAATGTATTTGCAAGAAAAATATGTACTGTAAAAAACATAAAATTTAATCTCAGACAACTTACTTTTCTTTTTTGGTCCACGTTTGACTTGCAACTTCTGAGAATTACACGCTGCAAATTGCATAGCATTTACAGCTGTTGAGAAAGAACCAGTCGAACCATGAACCTGAGATGGCTGTCCAAGCCGGAGATCAATTTTCGACGAACTTCCCTCCCTAGCTAGAATAAATGCATCATTTGTGAAACCACCCCTACTAATATCACGAGGGAAAGTTTTGATATCCTGCAAATATTTTGTCATGTTTCAATTTTGCGTTTCTAAGTAAAATTGTTTGCATTTTGTGACCTAGATTTGCATCAGTTATTTTACTCAGGTATTTCATCAAACAGTTTGTTTTGTTATTTGAGGATGAGATGGGCATTTTGGATAATAAGATTAACATTCCCAAGAAATATGTAGCTCAACCAAACATATGAAATTAAGTTTCCAACCAACATTCTCAGAGATATTTAAGACCTACTAAACATGTTTTATGATTCCTAGAAATCATAAATCCCAGGAATCATAAATCCAAGGATTTATGATTTATGGGAACCAAAAAAAAATCTTTGTACCAAACACCCCCTTAGGGTTTACCGTGATTTTTTTACCTATTATATTGGTGCGACTCTGTCTACACCGCCGCCATTGATGGAACCTTCAAAGCTTTCTTAGGCATTTAGGGTTGATTGAGAGAATTATGAGGTAGGTTGAACAGAACAAGAACTAGGGTTTGAGGAGAAGTCCCAAGCTCCAAGAATCAAGAAGAAAGAATAGAGAATTTACTCACACAATAGATGATCAGCTTCGAGCTTATCAAGCTGCTTTTATACTGATGAAGCACGCATTAAGCACGTGCTCAAGTCTTCTTACAAAACAGTTACAGCGTGGGACCCTTACTAACAGAATGAACAGCTTATTTACACAAGACCCTTACAAGAACTCAAATATACTGAAATGTAAACTAATATACTGATTATTTACAAACAGGACCCTGCTTCTTTACTACTAATATGCATCAATCCTGCTTGACCCTTCTTCTTCACTTCTGGTGTGTATCAAACTCCTACCCCATCCCTGAAGACCTTGTCTTAAGGTCGAACAAGGGAAACCTTCTCACCAATTGCCAATACAGCTCCCATGAAGCTTCTTCAGCTGAGTGATTCTTCCATTTAATAAGAACTTCTGAAACTAACTTCCGACCCCGAATAACAGACCCTCTGTCAATAATTTTGTAACACCCCGGATCCCCGTTATCGGACATCTGTGACACAACCAGAATCTTTGCCTTCAAATGTATCTCAACACAGTAAATAACACGGAAATTTAAACACTTTTATTGCCATCAGAGTTATTACATCAATAATTACAAATATCAATTTCTATATCACTTTAAACATAAACTAAGATAATTATATTTCAAAGAAAATTTTGGCAGAGTTTTTCCTGAAATTTCTGCCCCGAATTACAAAAAGCTTACGAAATTCTGCTCTAAATTTCATAGCTCACATCACAGGCAATAATATCATAGGCTCCCCAGGCCAAAATGAGCAGAATCACACAGTCAATATAAATATCATGCTCTGGGGGCCAAACTCATAATAGGATATCAATTATCAATTAAAAACCATAAATTCCTTTGAAAATGTAGTAAAGTTTTGAGAAAATGACTTATAAAACATACTACAGGGCCCGGTACTCCACAACGAGATGGGTACGGGTCAAAAATATATCATACCACTCCACACTATACTCATCATCATCATCCACATACTTATACATCTAAAATACAATTTAAATCATAAATTTCACTATTCCCATAATTAAACTTAAACAACAATTTTAAAATAAAAGCTCCACTCCATAGAGTCTACACCTTACCTCTGCACTGCTGAGGACCTGTAACAACAGGGGATCTAGGGTAGTCCAGGGACTCCCTAACCCCCCAAACACTAAGGGGTTAGCCATTTCTGGTGTGAGTATAATTTACTAATTAAGCAAATAAATTAAACTTTATAAGTAAAAATAGAACCAACTTACGAATACCAAGATAATCAAATTTTACCTGAAATCTGAACATGTAAACATCATAAATGGGATTTCACATCAAATACTCTCTGAGTCATCACCTGTATGTATATCCATAACCGCTCATAACATGCTTATCTTTAGTTTGGAAATCAATTCACAAATTAGTCGCTTGGTGCCCATCACTTTATGCCTTATACAAATATTCCTATAACTTACTTTCCTAAAAAGCTCTATATTCACAAATAACTCTACTTTCACATAAATTGCACCTCATTTACCATTCATTTGCATTTACAGACTCACGACTTATATTCTTTCATACTCATCATCATTCATAAACATGTTCTTTCCTAATCTCATATCACATAACATCGCATTCATTCATTTCTTACAACATACATCATCACATCTCGCAATACATCACTTTCACACTCATTATACACTTCAACTATCACACTCACAATTCATCTTGAATGGAAAATAAACGTGTATCCTAATTTCCTAGTGTTCGTGTAAACTATGACCTGAGTATAATGCAAAAATACAGAGTATAGAACAGATACACTTATTCTAATATCAGTAAGACTCTGGACACACATGCATCCCAAACTACATGAGCTCCAGATCAAGCCGTTTCTCCAGTTTCAGGGATTCGAACCCTCGCTATGCAATGCATTCTAATTCGGTCCACTTCCTGTTCCTAATAGTATGACATGGTTGAGGAGGTATAAATAAAAGACATAATTCGGGGCGCTACCCCGTTGTCACCAATAATTGTTGCATCAGACCCTCTTCGAAAGCTGCGACGAACTTACAGATATACACGCAGCATATCCATTGCACAGAAGATCCATTATGATCCGTTCGTGTCCACCAACATAGAACATGATGGCTTCGAAGGTCTAAAATCCCATATCCGCCAGGAAATCGACATCTCGTTCTTACCATGGTACTTCAGGAATCAACAGTGCAAGATACGCACAACAGCACGTATCTCTATTGACAGGAAGGGACAATCCCATAGTATCACCACCTAGTGCTAACTCTTAGAACGAGTTGGATTATAGGGAATCACCCCTAACACCAATTCGGTCTTCGAGCGAAACAATAAATGAAAAATGAAAAACCTAATCAATGCAGTTTACTGAAAACAAGTCGTTACCCAAGTCACACTTGGTGTCGATCGACAATGTTGAGCCTGTCCGGTCTGTCAAAACAACAATCATCACGGGAATCACATCCACTAATTCCTAATACCTTCATAGGTCAGCGACCAAATAATTCCGGCCCGTGACTCTCAGCGAGTGGTCCAACGGCTTCCTAAGGATGCAATATAATTCAAATGAAGGTAAACACACACATAACCATTAATTCTTGATCATTGACAGACTCAGGCATCGAGATACCAAACACAAACTAACCAGAGCTAAGTCCTAACTCACTTATGTCCACCATGAGCACTAAGCACAGGAACTTGCCTAAGTTCCAAACGAAATGCTAAAAACATCTTTAAAATACAATAGCTCATGATCACTACACTGCGGTATGCAGAGGGTTCCTCATCAATTGTCCGATGAAATAGTTTAAGAAATAGCAGTAGCTGTGATCCAAGTTACTCTCCTTGGAATCCCACACAATCAAAATTCCTAGAAGGATAGGGAGATCCACTGCAACTCCCTTGTGGACGACTCCTTCAAATTCTTTAAAGAACTCAAGTCCCTAAGTTAACTTAAGCTTGAAGTCAATCTAAACAGCAGGTTGCTAAACTTGCAACGACCATAGCTTCCAGCACACAATTCGGAATTGCTTGATAATCCCCATTATGGAAAGATAAGATCCTAGTCTACAACTCTCTAGTTAACCATTTCCTCAAATTCAATCATCTGGACACTATATAAACATCATATACTCTCAATACTATATTCCTTCACACACTCGTTGTACCTTTTCGACAGCATAAAAGTTTGCTCACTCATCGGAATTACTTGATTCCGGGTTCAATGGAAAGGTGAGAGTGTCTACTAAATCTTCTAGTTGAACACCTCTTCAGATTCAATCATTTGAGTTCTCAAAAATACTAAGTTCCATCAGGTGTACAAACAGGGATAAACTGGTTTACTTAGCCAATAATACCTTAACTAAGACTAGATCCGTTTCATCTTTGGAAAATCATAACTCTCAACCTATAAACTGGAATTACAAAATTTTATATGGGTTAGAAAGCTATGACTCCCTACTACGACTCTCTAGTTGGTCAATTTCACAAATTCTTAACAAATATTTCCAGAATTTTCCATCTTCAGAGACTAGTCGATTCGTACTCAGCTGAACCCAGTCCACTTTGAAATTCAACAATAAATCTTGAGTCCAATGCTCATGAAATTTGAAATTCTTAACCCACACATATATTATTCCATTGTGTCCAAAATTTGTATTGAGATTCATATCACACAATGAGTTATAACTCCTTAAACCTAGCATAAATTTCAGCTTCCTCTTTCCGCAGGGTATTTACTACCCCTTACTAAAAGATTTTGAAACCTCATCAGACGACCTCTAAAAATTCTAAAATTTGAGAATCATAAACTAGACTCATACCACAAGACACTCCCAAAATTTCATAGCAATCTCATACATACACAAGGAGTTATGGCCTTTTGAACTTTAGCCCAAAAGAAATCAGCTTCAGCTCTGCCCTCTCAGACCAGCTGCACTCCACAAATTTTTTGAGGTATCAAACGACCTCAAAAAGTTATGAAATTTTATACTATAGTTGTGGACACATACAAGAGTGTCCAAAAAATTTCCAGCTCAAAATACTCAGCCTACATTGAGTTACCAAATCGGAAATACACAACACTTTTTCACACAGCAGCAGCAGCAATTCTGGCTGCTCTCTGTCCTAACTTTGGCTCGATGTTTGGGCTACTAGATTGCATCCAAATATTATGAAAAAAATCATGGATGCACTACATACATAGGAGAACAAAGCCCCAAAATTTTGGCCCGAAATTTCTAATTGTCTAGGAGCAAGAAATTCCCAAACTTACCCTCACAACCATGCTTCTACACAAGAGCCTATAAAAATGAGTTGTTCTTACCATACCACTATCTTCTTCTTAGCATGCCATTTACATACATGAAAATCAAATTTTCTCATCTACTTTCACATGCTAAAACTCACATTTACAAAAGAAATTAAACTAGAGTTAGAGTATCACCCACATAAAGTTTTTTGCAAGAGAATCTCATTGCTCCTAGCCTCTCCTCCTTTGCAATCCTTCTTCTTCTCCCAAGCTCCAAGAATCCACAAGCAATTCAAAAACCCTCTTCTTTCCTTCTTTTCTTATCTCAAGAACAAAATAGTGGAAGAAGATGGAGAGTAGAAGAAGTAGAAGAAGATGGAGATGGAAGTTTCTTGGGTGAAAATTTGAGATGGAGATTGGGGATGGGGGTCGGCCATGGAGATTTGGGTTTCCCCCCCTTTTGGCTACCGAAATTGAGTGGAAGGAAGAGAGAGAGGTCGGTGGAGAATGGGGGAAGAAAAGGGAAGTGGGGGATTTATTTGATTTGGTGTGAGTCGCTCGCACACCCATACAATATATACATATATATATATATATATATATATATATATATATATATATATATATACACACACACACACACACTAGGTTTGCCCGTTGACACGTGCCTACGGCACGTCTTCGGAACGGTACACCTTGTTTGATCATATAAAATAGTTTTGGAGGTCCAGCAAATTAATTGAAGTAGCAAATATAGAGCAAGAGGGAGTCGGCGCCTTTCGAAGCACTTTCACGTGTGAACCGAAGTCGTGTTGGCAGCGAAGCAAAAAACATATTATATGATTTTTTTGAATTATTTTTAATGTTTTTAAATTTTTTTTTTTTAGTTTTTTAATTTTTAATTTTCTTAATTTTTTGAATAGAATAGGGAGGGGGAGGGGGAGAGGGAAAAAAAATTGTTTTGGGTGGGAGATTTGAATTTGAGTTTTGGGGAGAAACTTTGGGGGGGGGGGGGGGGGGGGGGGGTGGAGAAAATGTTTTGTGAGGTTATATCTAAGCCTTTGATTTTTTGGGGGATTGAAGGAGAGCCACTTGATAGCTTTCTTTGTGTTTTATTATATATATATATATATATATATATATATATATATAATGCATACAAGTATCCATACATAAATATCATATACGACCCAATCAAGGTATAAAAACATCCATATATGTATATGTACCTCCATATACAAATAAAACATTTATTTGGAAAATAAAATATAAGAATACATGTTAAAAAATATTATTTTCCCAAAGATTGTCTTGTTTAAATAATCGGGACAATACACACAATTTAATTGAGAAAATACCCTGAATATACATTGTCGGGTTCAGGATAACTAATATATCTGAAATCTCTCAATTAAAATCAATTATTATTAGAAAAATACATAATCGCGTGCAATTCTCAACTATGCACAGATTACAATGCAAAATAGTCATATGCTATTTTGCGGGGTATTACAAATTTTCTCAGGCTCCATCAAAGCTTTAAAAACATGAGTTAGCAAGGATTTTTGTACCTCTATAGATGATCCCAGGTGTTTGCGAAATTGAGATATGTGGAATACATGATGGATTTTTGCAGCTGAAGGTAGCTGTAACTTATAAGCTACCTTACCAATTCTCTCAACAATCTGACCATAGTATAGTGGGGAAAGTTTTTGAACTGCCCTAGCTGCAACTGATATTTTCCTATAAGATTGCAACTTGAGATACACAAAATCACCAACCTCAAACTCTCTGTCAAGTCAATGACTGTCAGCTAATTTCTTCATACGACTCTGGGCCTTTTTCAAATTATCTTTCAATAGCTAGAGATGCACATCTGGGGCCAATAAAGTTTCAGCAACTTGTGGACATTTAGCAGTTAAGGGAATGTAGATAACAGTGTTGGTGGTAACCTTCCATACAGAGTCTGATATGGTGTGCACTTAGTGGCAGAATGCCAAGAAGGGTTATACTAGTATTCCGCCCACCTTAACCATTTACTCAATTCTTTCGGCTTTAGGGAACAAAAACACCTCAAATAGGTCACTAAGCATCTGTTAACTACTTCAGTTTGCTCATCCGTTTGTGGATGATATGCAGTAGAAAACTTAAGTTGAGTTCCTTGCAATTTCAATGTTTCCTGCATCAAAGCACTAGTGAAGATTGATCCTCGATCACAAACTATAGATATAGGAAAACCATATAGTGAGAAGAACTGCTCAAAGAGAATATTCACAATGTCAGCAGCTGAGAAGGGGTGTTTAACAGTGAAGAAGTGAGCAAAATTACTTAAACAATCCACCACCACCAAAATTGCTGAATACTTGCAACTAAGTGGCAATCCCTCAATGAAATCCATACTGACATGCTCCCACACAATATCAGGGACTGGTAAATGTTGCATCAAGCCTGCAAGTGCTTGACAAATGTACTTTGATGTTTGACATGTACATTCTCTAACATATTGCAAGACATTTCTTTTAATACCCTTCTACCAAAAAGAGCTTCTAAGTCTTTGAAGAATTTTATCATACCCTGAATGACCCCCCACTGGTGTGCTATGATGTTCATGGATCAAAGTGTGACGAAATGGAGATGAGGGACTGATGATTACCTTCCCTGACTTATATCAAACACCCCTGACTTGAGTAAATTTTGCATTGGGTCTCCACAACAATTTAGTAGATAACTCTTTGAAATACTCTTCCCTCTCATTCATAAGGAGCACTTCATGCCACCAATTAGCAACCACAGTAGATAATTGAAGTAAAAAAAACATTCTTCATCTCTTCTTGACAAACGGTCAGCTGGAATGTTGTCTTTGCCTTTTTTGTATTCAACCTCAAAGTTAAACCCATATAACTTGATCAACCATGTATGTTGTACATCAGTTGAAAGCCTTTGATCTAACATATACTTCAAGGGTTGGTGATCTATTCTGATGATGATTTTTCTTCCAAATAAGTACTGCTTCCACTTTTTTACGGCTAACAAAATTGCCAACATTTCCTTTTCATAAGCTGACTAAAACAAACACTTCCTTTTGAGTGCTTGACTGATATAAGCCACTGGATGGTTCTTCTGCAAAATTGCTCGTACACCTTCCTTACATGCATCACACTCTACGATGAATGTATCTTCAAATTTTGGCAATTGCAACACTGGCGTGTGGAAAGTGCAATCTTTAATGATTTAAATGCAGCAGTAGCCTGCTCATTCCACTTGAACCCTTCTTTCTTAGTAAGATCAGTAAGCGGAGCAGCTATTGAACCATAATTTCTGATGAATTTTCTATAATACCCAGTAAGACCCAAGAAACCCCTTGAGGCTTTAACACTCTTAGGCAATGGCCATTGTTGAACTGCGGATATCTTACTTGGATCAGCTACAATCCCTTCCCCTGATACCACATGTCCCAAATATTCAACCTGCTTCTTCCCAAATTCACATTTAGCTCTTTTTATGAATAGATTGTTATCATGAAGAACCTGCAACACAATCTTCAAGTGATCCAAATGTTGCTGCCAATCCTTACTGAAGACCAGTATATCATAAAAAAAAAATCAAGACAAATTTCCGTCAATAAGGCCTAAATATGTCATTCATAAGACTTTGAAAGGTTGATGGTGCATTGCTTAAACCAAAGGGCATGACCATGAACTCATAATGGCCACTATGGGTGCGAAATGCTGTTTTATGAATGTCAATCTTCATTCTAATTTGATGATAACCTGTCCTTAAGTCTAGCTTAGTGAAGAATGTAGACCCATACAATTCATCCGACAGATTATCTATAATAGGAATTGGATATTTGTCTTTGATGGTTTGTTGATTAAGTGATCTATAATCCACGCACATCCTCCAAGATCCATCATGTTTTTTGACTAACACCACTGGAAATGAGTAAGAACTTGTACTAGGTTTGATGACACCTTGTGAAAGCAAGTCGGCTACAATCTCTTCTATTGCATTTTTCTGTTCAAAAGAGTGTTTATATGGCCTTATGCATATTGGCTTCGATCCCTCCACTAAAGGAATTTGATGATCACATGAACGATTAGGAGGTAAGCCCTTAGGTTCAACAAAAAAATTCTTGAAAATTCTGCAATAGAGCTTCCATATCAGGAGTTAACTTATCTTGGTGAGTTTGGCCAACTGCAGTATTAATGAGATATAATACAAAACCTTTATGGGTTAGCAAAGTGATCTTATTCACTTCCTTCTCACTCATTAACTGAATATGGCTAGGCTTTAACCCATACAAAATCCAATTCTTTCCCTGATGAAAGAATTTCAAACTCTTATCAATTACATTCATAGTGTATTCTTTAACTTGCTTCATCCACTTGGCCCCTAGTACTACATCATGTCCACCAATGGGAAATACCAAAAAATCATCTAATATCTGATACCCTTGGCAGTGTATGTGCAACTCCTAATTCCAGTTGTACGTATTTTATTACGTGAATTTTTGTACTTCAATTTTCAGATAAGTTTTATTTTTCTCTTTGGACTCTTTATCTAAAGCCAGAATATTTTTCTGATCAATTCCATAATTTTGTGATTTTTCGATCGGAGTTTAAATACAAACTTTAACCCTGATTAATACTAATCCTAATCCTAAACCTAATCAACAGCTAACCTAACTCCTACACCTTATTTTATCCCTCCCTACTTCTCCATTTCTGCATACGCCAACCCTCCCCCCCTCATTTTTCTCATTCTACGCCTAACTCCTTCTCATTTTTCCACACATATGCCTAATTTTTCTACACCCATCTCTTTCTCCCTTTATTTTATACACACACCATGCATGCATACACCTTGCATGCACCATGCTGTCCATCTCCTTTCCTTTCTATATATACACACACAAGCATGCAGACCACCTCATTCCCTTATTCTCTTCCTTTGCCTTCTTCACACCCGAGAGCTCAAGCAACACCCGAGCTCCACTTTACCTTCCACCTTCAAGCCAACAACTCCGCTTCTACGATCCCGTGAACCCCAAAAAACAACCCGACGTCGCGCCACCTTGTTGTTGTCGTCGCTCATCGTTACTACCGTTGCTCGCTAGTTACCGTCTTACCGCCGTTGTACCGCCATCCGTTGCCGACGTCGCTTCTTCTTTCCGTGGTTAACACCACCATCAAAATCGTCACGTTATAAGGCAACTACCTTGTACACTCTTTTTGTTCTCGTACAAACATTTTCCTTTGACTCGTGGCAAGTAGTCCAGTTATCATCATATTTTATTGTCAAACTCTGTTCTAGTCACTTGTTCCATGCTATATCAACTCAAGAGTGAACCGTTAACACATTTCGAATCGTGTTATCGAATATCGAATACTCAACCTTACTATCTCTAAAATTTCTTGACTTTGCACTAGAAATTCGACCATGTTTCCAATACTGGATTGAAGATTTTCTACGTGAAAATCGTAGCCCATCGAGTCCCAAATCCAGAACATCTTACGGTTTCTCAATCGGATGTATAGATTGTGAGATATCGCGATTTTAGTACTGACATATTATGAATTTATGAACCTGCACGGGATTACTAACCGATATCTTGTACTGAGAATTCAACCATGTTCCCGATACTGGATCGAAAAACTTTCTACATGAAAATCGTAACCCTTCGAGTCTAGATATCCGAAACATCCCACAGTTTCTCAATCCGATGTATAGATTGTGAGATATCACAGTTTTAGTATTGTGACTCCGAATTTCCAGAATGAGCGCGAAACATCGAAACCAGCGAAAAATGAATTTGTACGCATAGCTATTGTCTCTAGAATGTATCGTGTGAATATGCGTTGGAACCGGAAGAGAGTCTACTTTCTAGAATTTCTGACGGAATCAGATTTGCTTTTCTATAACAACGGAAAAGTGAATTTGAATGCAGATATGTCAAGTTGTCTAAAAATTCATCTCTACGTTTTTGCATATAAACCCATTACTTTTCATATTTAATGAATTGAGTGTATTATTGTTCTTGTAATAATAACTTGTATGGATATAATAGGTTGATAGAATGCATTTTATACCACTTGATAATTCTATAATAACTACTCTCAATATATGTACTCGTTTTACGTCTCATGTCCATGATTACTGCCCTTTATATTTTCCTTGACTAAACTATTTGATTACACCGTTCCACTAGTCGTACCAACTGCATGTTCATAATTAATTATAAAAGAATAACAAGCCGGGATTATAAGGGTACGGCTTAATAGTGGACAATATAGGGGAGTATACTCGGAAGGGGGCCCGTGTTTCCCGACATAGTGATTCTTGATTCTTGATTCTTGATTACACAATTCTTGATTACATAATTCTCGATTACATGATTCATGATTACATGTCTTGATACTATCACTGGAAGACCCGAGTACATAATCCTATAGAATTCACTACTTAAGTCTTAACGTCACATGATTGATATACACCGAACTTGTGGTATGGAACACAGGATTGCGTGCATTAGATAAGTTAATAAAACAGATAAACTTGAGATCTTCACTAAGCATGATTCTTGATTACATGACTCTTGATTCTTGATTACATGATTCTTGATTACATGAGTCTTCGTTACATGACTCTTGATTCTTGATTACATGATTCTTGATTACATGACTTTTGATTATATGACTCTCGATCCTTGATTACATGATTATCGATTAACTGAGCTTAGGTTATCAATTGCTTATACCTTGAAGTCTAGAATACACTAGTTACAGTTATTACTTACATGATCATATTGTCCCAATTCTTTGCTTACTTCCATATTGTATTTGTACTTCTACTTCTTGTTTCTTCCATGTTATATCTTGTTATATTACCCCTTTTACTGCTTGTTGCTACTTGCTGCCCGAAACTTGCTCTAACGGGAACTTTTCTATTTTCTTTGAGTTAATAATTATACAGGTACTGATGGACCCGACGAGCAGACTCTCTAGACGATCGTTGCTGCTTCCTTACTACTTCATGTTGTTTTTCTTTCAGTCGCTATTTTATCTAGTTGTTATAGCGAACTGCTTATCATATTATTTTAATTCTGGCACATTGTACTCCCGGGCATCTTGATCCGATGTTGATGTATTATCCAAATGATGGTTATTCTATTTTCAGCTCATGTGATTATTATATTTGCCTGTGTGAATATGTTATAAAGATCTTGTTGAGCTTATAAATTGTACAGCTTATGGATGATGTATATCATTCGCTGGGCCTCAGTTGCGTGCCTGTATTTCCGTATAGTGGAAAGCGGGGCATGACAGTATGCTGACCCCAGAGCACAACCCAGAACCCTCAACCTCCTTTCCACCCGCAACCCTCACATTAAAGGTCTACTTAATAGAAAGTTGAAGTCCTGCCTTCTCTACAATGAACGGGTCTATATAATTGTGGGTAGCCCCACTATCAAACAATATGTATACATCATGATTGTTCAATTGGCCCTTGAGTATCAAACATTTAGTGTTTACTCTAGTGTTAAGTGCTGCAGTAGCTAATTGCTTGTCTTCACATTCATTTGAAAATTCAGAGCACTGCAATTCACTGAGCAACTGAGTCATTTCATCTTCATTCTGGAAACTGGACATATCCCAATCCCCCTCCATGCTCATATAGATTTTATTTGCACATATATGCCCTCGCAAAAACTTCTTATCACAAGGAAAGCATAATCCCTTCTTCCTTCTGTCCCAAACTTCATTTGGAGTTAGCCTTTTAAGGCCTGGATTTGCAAAATTAGTAGCCTTCACTGGTTGCACAAGTTTATCAGTCGATTGTGCAGGTTTGTCAGTATACTGTGTCGGGCGATAGCTTTTGTACTGAGATTTATACTGAGGTTTATATGTCTTCTTTAATGCATTGAATTTCTTCTCATATCGCAATGCCAGCTTAAATGCCTCCCCAAGAGTTTGTAGTTTTGCTAGAAATACATCATGTTGTACTTCCTCCTTTAATCCACTAATGAACTGTTGAACCAAATATGATTCTCCCCCCCGTCTACTAAACAGAGCAACTTTTCAAATTTTTCCTGATAATCCAACACAGTATGGGTTTGTTCTAATCTACTCAGTGTTCTTGCTGCATTCTCATATATTCCATGACCAAATCGATCACAGATTCCTTCTCTAAATTGTTTCCAAGTAACAATGTTGTTATTAGCTTTAAGGTACCATCTACACCACTGTACTGCATCATCCCTCAGAAAAAAATACACCACTCTAACCTTCTCCCCTCCTTGAATTTGATATATTTCAAAGTAATGTTCAATTTGGAACAACCAGTTAAGGACATCACCTTTTCCCGAAAATGGGTTCACATCTAGCTTAGGTGGCTTAGGGAACGGACTCAATGAATTCAATTGCCACCGCTCCTTTCATTAACAATTTTCTCCCTAATTCTATTGAAAGATCCTAAATTCACATCCATGGAAAATCTATCAACATTAGAATTAAGATTACCTGATGCAGTGTACGGTGGAACTCCCCCTGTAAATTCTTGATTTGGCTTGTTTGCAACAACTAATCCCCCAATTTGTTGAGCCAAGTGTTGTAGTTGAGCCAAAATCACCATATTTTGTGAAGCTAAGTCCTTAACCTGGTTCTCAACTCCTCTGATTCGATCAGCCAAGAACTGAGGATGAAGATGATTGCTGCTTTCAGGAACTGCACCCAACACCCCCATTCCACTCATTCCTTCCACTTCTTGATGAGGTTCATCGTCGTCAATGAAATTGGCTGTTGGATCTACGGCTCTGATACCAATTGGTGCGACTCTGTCTGCACCGCCGCCATTGATGGAACCTTCAAAGCTTTCTTAGACATTTAGGGTTTGATTGAGAGAATTATGACGTAGGTTGAAGAGAACAAGAACTAGGGTTTGAGGAGAAGACCCGAGCTCCAAGAATCAAGAAGACAAAATAGAGAATTTACTCACACAATAGATTATCAGCTTCGAGTTGATCAAGCTGCTTTTATACTGATGAAGCACGCATAAAGCACGTACTCAATTCTTCTTACAAAACGGTTACAACATGGGACCCTTACTAACAGAATGAACAGCTTATTTACATAAAGACCCTTACAAGAACTCAAGTATACTAAAATGTATACTAATATACTGATTATTTACAAATAGGGCCCTGCTTCTTTACTACTAATATGCATCGACCCTGCTTGATCCTTCTTCTTCACTTCTGGTGTGTATCATATATATAGGCTTCTGAAGAAGGAGAGGCTTGAGAAAGAGGGAAACTGGCAATGAGAGAGAGATGGGAAAAAAATAAGCTAGTTAATTATGTTATTGGTTAGTATTAAAATTTTCCTTTAACTGCCAATCTATTTTTGCAAAGAAACCCTTTGATCAAAACAATGATCCAACCAATATGATTTTGACACCTCACTCTATCGGAGGAGATTTCCTCCCACAAATATGATAATCACTTTTCTCTTTTTAAAATCATGTTTTACCCGACTTTAAAATCTTTGAAATTCTTTTCCATATGAGTCAGTAAAGCAACAACAACAAAAAAAATGGTCCTCCAGAGCTCCCACAAAACCCATCACACCATCGACACCCCCCACCATCGTTCCATGGCCAAGAGAGGATGAGACGAGGAACACGATCGACGGATGGATCATAGGGGCAACTTAGACGATAGGGCAGGAGATGCTTCGAGAGGGAGACGCCGCTCACCTGCAAGAGAGTCGTGGCCAGACTAAAGAGGTCTGGCACGCAAAGGAGGAGAGCAGTACGAGCATAGAGCTCCAACGAAGATTGGACGGCGAGCATCGCCGGAGAAGGATAGAGGTATAGTTCAGCCATTTGACGACCTATAGAAGGTCATATTTGGAAGTTTCTTAGAGGGCGCTAGGGGAAACCTGTAACGCCCCTTAACCTAGCTCAGACAATTTATACAATTTAGAAGACAAATTATTTATAGTATAGTACAACTGCCCACCACAGGCTGCCTTTCAAAAGGTGGTTAACCAAATTGGTAACTCTAGATCATAGGCTATTATATATATATTATTATATTCTATTATATTATCGATGTGGGACATTTCAATTACCTCTCCCCTGTTCTCTCTCATCCGAGAGAAGACAGCATGTTCAAAGGAGGTGGGCCCCTCAAGGCATGGCCACGTCAGCTTGCTAAGGTTGACGAAAGTCAACAACTTCTCACACAGCACACATGTTGTTTCACGTGGCCCCCCACCCATTCAATACATTTCATTTTAAGTATATTATAACATTGCCATCCACAATATATTTCCTTCAACCAACAACCAACTATTCCGTATATATATTACTTTATATACTATTATACTCTTTGAAAACTATGGGGTGTTACACACACCCTCCTTCAGAAATCAGCGTCCTTGCTGAGCACGGGCATACACAAACTAGTGCAAGATCTCCTTTCTAGCCGATGTGGAGTGGAGTACCCTGATTCTGCTAGCTACACCGTACCCCAATTCTGCGGGTGGTCCATTATTTCAGGCCGCCAACTCGCTCCCTCTCAGGCATACCCGTACATTTGCTAGCTCCATCTCAGGCATACATCTCGCCCACTCTTACCCAACGCCCACTTTTACCCACACTTGGTGTCGAAAGTCGGCTCTGATACCATTTTGTAACGCCCCTGCACCTAGCTCAGACAATTTATACAATTTTGAAGACAAATTATTTATAGTATAGTACAACTGCCCACTACAGGCTGCCTCACAAAAGGTGGTTAACCGAATTGGTAACTCTTGATCATAGGCTATTATATATATATATATATATATATATATATATATATATATATATATATATATATATATATATATATATATATTATTATTATTATTATTATTATTATTATTATTATTATTATTATTATTATTATTCTATTATATTATCGATGTGGGACATTTCAATTACCTCTCCCTGTTCTCTCTCATCCGTAAGAAGACAGCATGTTCAAAGGAGGTGGGCCCCTCAAGGCATGGCCACGTCAGCTTGCTAAGGTTAACGAAAGTCAATAGCTTCTCACACAGCACACATGCTGTTTCACGTGGCCCCCCACCCATTCAATGCATTTCATTTTAAGTACATTACAACATTGCCATCCACGTTATATTTCCTTTAACCAACAACCAACTATTCCATATATATATTACTTTATATACTATTATACTCTTTGAAAACTACGAGGTGTTACAAAACCAATGGGGGAGAGCATCGTAGGGAAGGTTTCTCACCGGAACGAAAGACAATGGTGAAGAAGGTAGACGATGAGGGGGAATGGGTCCTCTATAAGCCAAAACGTGTGAAGAAGGCGGAGAAGAAGGCGGAGAGGACGAACTCATCTTCGTCATCTGGGCCAGCGTCTGCGAAAAAGCTACCACAGTGCCACAAGTGCGCGGGGAGGGGCCATTCTATTCACGACTGTCCGAACGAGTGGTTCTGCTATGCGTGTAAGAAGTTCGGTCACATTTTGAGGAGTTGTCCTAAGCTTAATGCGTTGGCAAGTGCTCAATCCAAAGCCACTCCTACAACTAACGTCGGGGGAGACAGTAAAATTACTCTGGTTAGGTCGGAGGAAAGCTGCGACGGTCGGAGGAAGGTAATCAAGGCGGTGATTAATCCCACGCCTATCATGGCCGACTTTGAGAGGCGTCTGTCAAACAGTATCATGCTCAAGATCCACACAGGGTACCCATCGATCGAGTGCATCAAATCGTTGCTGTCCGAAAGTGTTAGGACAACCTCGAGGTTGTGTTGGGAGGTTCAAAAGGTGAAGGAGGACGTGCTTATGGTTTATTGCAAAACGAATGAGATTACGAGAGAATTGCTTGCAGTTGGGAGCGTTGAGGGGGAAGAGTTCTATATCAAGATGAGTAGGTGGACGAGATGCTTTGGTGCGATGAAGATGGATGCATTACCGGTGGTCTGGGTGAGGCTATTCAATCTACCGTTTCACTGTTGGGTGCGATCGTGTTTCCAAAACCTGGTTAATAGTCTTGGGTACCTCATTAACATTGATAAGAATACTAATCTCCAACTAAGAAGAGAATATGCAAGGATCCAAGTAAGGGTCGAGGATCTGAGCCTAATACCGTCGGTAATCATAGCTCAGTTTGAGGAGGAGAGGAATGAAATTAAAGTGATTGTGGAGAGGAAGAAGAAGGTGTCGTTTAGACAATCACCAGAATATTCCGGTTCGAACTCAGAGGTAGGGTGCAACCCAGAGCGTAAGGAAAAAAGACATACTTCAACCCTCAGATCTTTCGAGAGACAATCCCAACCGTTCATGGAGGGTAGGGGACATTTGCAAAGGAGACGAATTCGAGCCATTGGATCAACAAAAATTGCATCAGGGACGTTCAAAACAGCAAACACCGGATGGTAGGCAAGCAGGGATGAGGGTTATAGCTGTAAAGGTGGGAAAGGGAGAGTTGACACAGACACTGTACTAGGAGGTGACGTAAAGGGGCGGAACAGGGATCTTGGGGAGAGGGAAGAGAACGTGACTGGTCACAGGGGCGGGATGGAGACAGCACACAGACAAGTGATGGCGACAGGCGACATGGGCAGGATGGCGACAGCTCATAACGAAGTGATGGCGACTGAAATTGTGTCAGTACGAGGCTCGGTCTGCGATGTTGAGAAAGGGGCTGCCTGCCCAAGTACGTTGGTTGCCGGGAGGGGCACGAAGAGACAGACAGAATTTATGACTTTTTCAACTGTTGACTTCAGACAGGCAGTAGACATTGCTGTTAAGGCAATTACTAAAAACCTGATTGAAGTTGGGCCTGGCCCATGGAGAGTCAGCGACGGGTCCTTAAAGATCAATGAAGGGGATGGGCCTATAGCACTGGGCCAGGATCAGGGCTCAAGCAAAGTGGGTCCTACGCAAGGTGAAGTGATGGAAGTTTCCCAACCTGTTCCACTGAATACTGTCACTAAGGGGGTGGGGGTAGTCGACGAGGATAGCGATCCAGGGAATTTTAGCAAAGGGTATTACAGTAAGGAGAAAGGAGATCAGGGAGACAAGGAGGATTCGTCTAAAGAAGAGGGTAGAATTGAAGTGTTAGAGGGAGTGGGAAATGATATTCTAGACTCAGACTGCAAATTTGAGAAGTGGGAGAGGAGGGTTCAAGACCTAACACCGGTTATTCAAGATAGTGGGGAGGTGGAAATCATTAGCCCTAGTGCGGTGTCTACGGGGAAGGGTATTGAGGAAGCAAAAAGGAAGAGCAAGAGGCAAATTGACAGATGGAAATCTAAGGGTCCTAGTGAGGAAGACCTAATTAGGTCTGCAGCAAAAGCTAAGGAGCCAGGGTCTGCTTGTGGAGGTTCGCTCTCTATCTTGAATTTTATTTTTGATGATTTGCTTCTTTACTATGCTAGCATGTTCGGGTTAAATATGGATTCATCCAACGTAGAACAAACTTCTAGGGTTAAAATTCTTAGAAAGGAAGCCTATAGACTATGTCTATAGTACTCCCATGTACTTTGGGGTAGATAGGTTAGATGTTTTGTTAGCTTTTTCCATGTGTTACATCTTTTGAAATGTTAGAGGGATGCGTTCGCAGGTTAAGAGTAGATTAGTTAATGATACTATAGCTAGGCTTAAACCGACCCTATGCGCTCTCCAAGAAACTAAAATTGCATAACCGCATAAACGAGTTCGAGGGGCTTACCACTCTTAGAGATTCTGTTTGGAGGGTCAAACCGTCTCAGGGTTTTTTGGGGGGCATTGCTGTGGAGGTTGATTTGAAAGTGTTTGAGATTGTTATCGACGTCGTGGATAACTTCTCGGTGACCATTATTATTAAACGTAAAAGTGATGGTTGGGAGCACATGGTGACCTCGGTGTACGGTCCATACAACGCTAGTCAGAGAGAGGGGTTTTGGGCGGAGATTCGGACCATTCGTGCTATATGGACTGGCCCTTGGATCATTGGGGGGGATTTTAACATTACAAGATTCACTAACGAACACAGGGGTAGGGGCTCGCACGAGAGGGACAAGCAACAGTTCAACCACATTATCAATGACCTTAGCCTTATTGAAATTCAGACGAACGATAGGAGATTTACCTGGACTAACATGCAGGCTAACCCGACGTTAGCTAAACTTGATAGAATCTTGGTTTCCACGGAGTAGGAGGAATTATTCTCACTGGCGACAGTTAGAACTAGCCCAAGATTTACTTCTAACCGCGTTCCAATAATTCTTGAATGGGAGAATGAAAGAAGATCGAATCCTCGCCAGTTTAGATTTGAGAAAGCGTGGACCCTCAGCCCTAATATTAGGAAAGTTATTGAGGATTCCTGGAATGCGACGACCAACACTACCGATGCGATTTCCAATTGGAACATCAAACTGAGAAGACTGCGGAAGCGCTTAAAAAGGTGGGCAAAAGAGGAATTCGAGGAAACCAAAAGAACAAAAGAGACGCTAGGACTTAGAATTCAAGAATTAGAAACATGCGAAGAAGACAGATATCTTCAGTTGGCAAAATTCGCTGAATTGGCCTCCTGCAGAGCAGAGCTTCATAGAATTAGGAAAATGGAAGAATGCTACTAGAGACAAAGATCGAAGATCCAATGGCTCAAGGAAAGAGATTAGCCATAAGGTGGTTAATGGTAGAAGGCGGCACAATCAAATTGGGGGATTATTTGTGGACGAGGTATGGACAGAGGACAAATCAGTAATTATAGCCCATATTGACAGATCTTTTAGAGATCTATTGGGAAAGAAGAGAAGGCACAGATGTCAACTGAGAACATACATGTGGAGTGATTCGCCTATTGAGGGGAGCGATGGCCTGGAAGGGTCATTATCGGAGGAGGTACTAAAGGCTATCAAGCTACTGGGTCAAGACAAGGCGCCAGGACCGGAAGGGTTTCCAATTATGTTCTATTCAAGATACTGGTCTATCATTAGGAAAGACCTCCTGGACATTTTTCAAGGGCTATTTCAAGGGGAGACAAAAATTGAGAGACTTAACTATGCGAAAGTCATCCTTATTCCGAAGAAAGCTGAGGTACTAAGAGTAAAGGACCTCAGACCCATCAGTCTACTAAACGGCTCTTTCAAAATCATCACGAAAGTGTTGGCGAATAGGTTAGCACCACACTTAAACAATATTGTTGATGAGTCACAAAGCGGTTTTGTAAAGGGAAGAGATATCATGGATAGCATCGCGTCAGCTCATGAAATGGTCTTCAGAGGACACAAAGACAAAGTAGATGGGTTTCTTCTCAAATTAAATTTTCAAAAGGCCTATGATACGATGGAGTGGGATTGTGTGGATGAGGTGCTAAAGCTTAATGGCTTCGGAGAAAAATGGAGGTTGTGGGGAAGATGTGTGTTAGAAATGGCAAATCTTTTGTCCTAATCAATGGCTTGAAAGGGAGGGAAATCAAATGCCAGAGAGGACTGAGACAGGGAGACCCGCTGTCGCTGCTTACTTTTTCAATTATCGCAGATGGATTGACAGAAATGAATAAGAGAGGAATAGAGGCAGGGCTGACCAAGGGGGTTAGAGTGAAAGGAATTTCTGCTCCGCTGTCAGCCCTACAATATGCTGACGATACTATTCTGTTTGGGATGGCCGAGGCAAAAGAAATCATGTCTATGCAGATCCTATTGAGATGCTATGAATATTGGTCGAGATTTGCTGTTAATCTGAACAGGAGTTGCGTCACTGCACTCAACAACAACAACGCTAACTCCATTGAGTTTACCTCATCTATGCTCAATCGTGAGATAGGAGAATACCCACTGAAATATTTAGGGACGCCCATCAGACCTAGAAAACTGATTAAGGAAGACTGGGTTCCATTGGTGGAAAAGATTGAGAAAAAGTTGACCGGTTGGAAAGGAAAGATTCTATCTCTTGGAGGAAGAATTACTTTGATCAATTCCGTTCTAAGTAGCCTACCTACGTACCTCATGTCTATTTATGAGATCCCTAACTGGGCTATTGAAAGAATCGACAAATGTAGGCGTCAATTCCTGTGGAGAGGAAACAATGAGGCCAACAAGGGAATAAACCTGATAAGGTGGGATAAGGTTTGTAAGAAGGAGTTCGGTGGAATGGGAATAGTCAACCTAAGAGATATGAATAAGGCACTTCTCTCCAAATGGTGATGGAAAATGCACAAACGGCGCAAAACGTGGTGGAGTAACTCGTTCTTGACGTACCGAAGGAGGAAAATTAATAGGTTCGGAGGAACTGCAAGCAAGGAAAGGTTTCATTCCTATGGAAGGGAATTGCTAAGGTGGGGGATATTTACCATGCGAACACGAAGTGTAAACTAGGAAAAGGTAATAATATTATATTCTGGAAGGACAAATGGTGTGGACAGAACACCCTGCAGTCACTGTTCCCGCAGCTGGCGAGTTCTGCTACTAGGGAGGATACACTCGTTGCGGACGTCTAGAAGAATAAGAGACTCAAATTTGAACTCAAAGGAAGCCTTTCGAACGAAGGGGAGGAGCAACTGCTGAAACTTAAATCGATGCTGGAGGAGGAAGGTACACAGGATAGAGGAGTGGAGGACGAGAGGGAATGGAGATTAAGCGCTAATTGTATATTCTCAGTTAATGCTATGTACGGCTTCATGAATGATGGGGAAATTAGGAACTCGCATGCAAATATCATCTGGAAGTCGAAAGTCCCTGCTAAAGTGAAGGCATTCCTATGGTTGATACTAAACAATGCGATCCTGTCCAAAGCGAACCTGAGGAAACGCAACATCCCAATCGACGTGACGTGCCAACGCTGCAACACGGGAGAGAATGACACTAACCACATTTTCATTGTATGCCCTAGAGCTAGACTGACGTGAGAGGTCGTGGGATTGGGTTTTGACACGTTAGCAGCACCAAACTGTATCGAGGACTTTTGGGGTAGCTGGAGAACTATAAACATTAAGAAAGAATATAGGCTAGTGTGAGATATTTCGGTTGGGGCTATTCTGTGGACTCTGTGGCTTGATAGAAATGAGTTTTGCTTCTGTAATACTGAATGTACATTTAACATGTTATTGCATAAAATCATGGTTCTAATAGATGTTTAGGCAGGTCAAAGCAGGAATGAGGAAAAAACTACGCATGGAGGAAGCACAGTAGTGGACAGGGGGAGGACAACTATAGGAACAGCAAACCTATGGTTTGGGCATATCGAGCAGGAGTTCTAGGTTATTTTCGGCATGAGTTTCTGTCCTCTTTGTATGACAGAGTGGAGTTATTGTCTTTTGATTGTACTTTATGTACTGTACTGAAGTAGATTAGATTTATAATATTGGCTACTTTATGTTTCGTTAACTTTTCATTAATGAAACCGGTGACCACGGTCTCTTTTTTCTCAAAAAAAAAAAAACCTAACTTTGAAAATACAATGATTTTCAAAGTGAATTCCAGGGTACAACTTCCAGTAGCCAAATACAATCTCAGTTTATGCATGCTTTCCTTTTTTTCATTTCTTTGCATTGCCACTGTACATGTACACGACAAGGTGTACAAATTCAAAGGAACTGACTGCACCTACAATCATACTTTACAACCACTGTGCCCATATTAAGGATATATTGAGAAAAATAATGTTTACAAAACTGATTTCAAACTATTCAACATTTATTTTAAGACCTGCACCCAAATGAAATAAGTGTACAGACGACTAGAAGAAATATTCAATTAATTCCAATTCCTCTCTTAAACTTAAAACTCTGCAGGGAATATTTCTTCAAAGAATTGATCAAGATCGTCTTTGTATGGATCAAACCTCAAGAGTTTAGCAACTGCATCCTGAAAGTAGTTGGTATAGAAGTCTTTTATGCTCCTCTAACAATAATCAGGATATTTTCACTATGAACTTTAAAACTATGAACAAGAAACTTACTTCTTCAGTTAACTTATTATATGCCAATAGCCAATCGATACAAAAAGAAATGCATGACTACAGTAAAATAATCTCACATGAATTACCTTGTACTGTTGATCTTTGGACAATATTTTTGGGTTCTCTAAACGGGAGATTGGCATATTAGACTTGGCAACCTCCAAAATAAAGTTCGCCCTTTCAATTACTCCTTCAGGTACTCCTGCAAAATTAATCAGAGCAACACATTTTCTTACCACAGAATATATATATATATATATATATATATATATGAATCTTCCGTTGTGCACTAGTCTCCGTGTACACTCGGCCTTTTGACTTTTGTATCGATGATCCGAACCGTTCACATTTATCTACGCGTCTATATAAATCTAAATATGTAAAATCAAGTCATTTGAAATTCATTTGTCCATCCATCATGTCCCATCATGTCATTATCAAAAAAAAAATATCCAACCATACAATTTTGCAACATTTAAATGCATGAATTTCAAATGACTTGATTTTACATATTTAGACTAATTTAGACGTGTAGATCAATGTGAACGGTTCGAATCGTCGATGTGAAGGCCAAAAGGCAGGATAGTGCACAATGGAAGGGGACTCTCTCTCTCTATATATATAAGAGAGAGAGAGAGAGAGAGAGAGAGAGGTTATAACTTAAGCCAGCTTCAGTGATTTGCATACCCGCTTGCACGGAACCCGTTCACAATGGAGTATTGCTTATATATATATATATATGTAAGAACTAGTTCTTATGATTAGCTTTGTGTTAAATTTTTACGTAGCTATTACATGCATGATCTAAACCGTTCACATTGTTTAGAATGACTAAATCTGTCTAAACCTATAAAGTCATTTGAAATTCATTTATCCATTCATCATGTCATTATAAAATATAACGTTATTCAGTCAAACAATTTGTAACACTTAAATACACGGACAAACAAATCTCAAATGACTTGATTTCTCTTCCATAGACTAATTTAGACGTGCATATCAAAATGAACAATTCAGATTTTTCAATATATACACAAAAAAGAAGTTCACACTTGGTTCTCACCAAAGGAGTTCTCACATGATCATAGCCCTATGTACAACAACAACAAAGCATTTTTCCCAACTAGTTGGGATCGATTATATGAATCATAATTTTCCATTCTACTCGGTTTAGCGCAATATCTTCTGTAAGTCCACAAGCTATCATATTTTTTCTCACCGTTTCCACCCAAGTAAGTTTGGATCTTCCCCTACCCCTAACTCTATCCTCAATACTTATAAAATCACTTTCTAACAGAACACTACTAGGTCTACGTGTGACATGTCCAAACTAGCCGATTCTCTCTTAATTTATCTTGGATATGAACTACATTTAGCATTTCTCGTATATGCTCGTTTCTAATTCTATCCTACCTGATTTTACCACACATCCATCTTAGCATCCTCATCTCTGCTACACTCATTTTTTGGACATATTTATTGGTTACCCAACACTCTGCTCCATACATCATTGATGGTCTAACAGTCGTCTTATAAAAAAAATTCTTCAATTTCAAATGTATACGTTTGTCACACAAAACATCACTGACACTTCTCCACTTAAGGCCACCCTGCTTGGATCATATGTATAACATCTTTACAAATCTCCTTATCTCTTTGTATAATTAAGCCTAAATATTGAAAACGGTCTCTCTTAAGTATCTCTTGACCATCAAGCTTCACTACTTCATTTGTGTTCCGAATATCATAGCCCTATATATGAAATATTTTTTAAAATTATAGAAAAGGAAATCCAGGATACAGATCCAACCAAGAATATTTACAGGATTCAGCTTTGTATACTGATAAATGCTAATTGTTCTGCAACTATTGTCAAATGTTCAGAAAATAGTTTTAGTTGGTGTTAGAAGTACACAACATGATAGGAAAGTATGGTAGTCTATAAACCTAGATACTGTAAATTGCATGCAGTAGCGGAAATGTAATGATATGAAGTCCTAGAAATATATGAGTTGTGAACATGCAGGCAAAAGTTACGGGAAAACATAAGATAGACAAATGTGTTAAGAGAATGTCATCAAGAAGCATGGAGTGACCCCGGAACTATGGTCTAGGATTGCCACCTAGGATTGAGCTTTCACATATCCTTTTCTTGGGGGAGTCAAGGATTGCCACCTAAGGACAAAATTAAGCGGCCCCTGACTATGGTCGCTTGTATACCATAAACTTCGTAAGTTAAACCAAGCAACTGTGAAACAAAATCAATGATTTCAAACAACTTAAAATTTTTTATGATGTAGGCCTAATGATTAGATAGTAATAACTTATTTATTTTATTTCATAGGGGAACACCGATTCAGGAGGGCGCTTTAGAAGTTCCAAATGCAATAGTCATATGAAGATATAAAACCAGAAGGTTGACATTAGGAAAAGATAGTGAAGCAGATATATTAGAACAAGGTTTGTATGCAGGAGCTCTTCTCTGAACATACCAGCCAGCTGGGCACAATGTAATCCTGCAACACAATTATCGTGAGTAGAAATATTGATCAGAACCTCATTCAGCTTAAGGTCAGTCGTGGACTCACCATAGCTAAGTAATGCATGTCCCGGAACAAGCCTTCCAAAGTAAAATTACTTTCACATTAGTACAAATAAAGCTGAAAGAAACAGTAAAATACATTTGAAAAAAACACACAAGAAATGTAGCATACCGGTAAAGAAAAATTATGTCATCTGCACTCAAGTTGTTGGCGGGTTTCAACACACTCATAGTGTAGAACTTAATGTTATCAGACTGTCATGTTGAAAAGCATCACATTAAAATAGATCAATGATGAAATTGACAAGCATTAAGATTACAAGAGTGTAAACCTCTGGCAAGAAATTATCATCGAATATTTCAGTTAAGTGTGTACACAGCAGAACCTGCAGGAAGTAAACATTTTGAGGCACAAAGGAAATAATAATTACAGAGCTCAGTTAATTGGAGCATTGAATTCTAATAACTAAAACATATAGGTTATAGGTGGTAATAATTGCCTTCACTGGACAATAATTGAAAGCCATGAACATATACAAGGAATTATTGTTTTTCATAACAAGTACATCCTCTGGCATGACAACTAAGCAACAGGCATGATAACTAAGCAACAGTAAGCTAGACAATATGAATTTTTGCGACTTTAGCCTGTAAGAAGAGTCCAAAGGCCATGCATGCAAATAACATAATGATCATCACCATCAAAATATCGTCCAACTGAATCAACAAATCCATCAAAGTTCTTATGACTGCTTTCTACTGAATCCGCCAATTTTTGTGACTGTTTGCAAACATATATCGGTTTCTATCTTTAGCTGCCAAATTCCTCCCCAAGCCTGAGTAGGGAGGAGCTGAGGTGAACAGATGCTTGGTGGTCATGTGGTTTAAGCTCATGTACATGGCATCTCTTTAACTCTCTTCATAGGAACTTGGAACTCTTAGAAGAATAAAATTATAGGCACATTGGAATGAGCTAGCAACCATTTGAGGTTGTTCATTACTCATAAACTTTGTACTGTGTGACGAAAAATACCTACAGTTGGTTTTAGAGTGCCAGGATGTGTGTCCCTGCTTAGAAGTTGGTCTCTAATCATCGAAAAGGTTTCTTCCATTGTGAGCATGGTGTTTTAGTTAAGCTGAGAATCTCAGAAAAAATTAGTCATTAATTTTGCTTGTTATTGAGATAAAAGGCACAACTTAAATTCAAAACATCAAGATTACAGCTCCAAGGAAGAACTAAGTAATGCATGATTTTATAAAATTAATTTGCATGACAACTTTAGTATGAATAATGAGATCAATGCTCATTACAGGCTGAGGTAGGCTAACTTCAATCGGTTTTGTTTCAGATGCCGTACTACCATGATGGTAAACTTTCTTGACTTGGTAACACAGGCCATTAACGTTTGTACTTTGTACTACCAGGATGAAAATCCTTCTTGATTGAGAGCCATTACTATTTGTATGAGGAGAGATTAGCAAGTTTATTCTTCGAAGTGACGAAACTACCACTGTATTTTCCAATTAATGAATAGATGGTTCCAGATCTTGGCGTATTCTCTTCCAACTGCCTATACTGAAATACTAGGGTACTGAGATTTTTCTCATCTCAATACTATTCTGTTGCGAGGGTTTGTCATTATTAGAAGATTCCAATCCAAAACAAGGAAGCAATAACAAATTAGATACATGGTTGTAAATTGTGCCCTATTTAACAAGAAAATAATAACAGAGACACATATGGAGTATTCTGGGAAAGCATTTTTCTAAGCCATGCATTCTAGATACACAAGAATTCATGTCATGCTAACATGACAGCATCTGTGCAGCAGCAGTTAATGGAAAAGGATATGAAAAACCAAACGCTGAAAATTAAAACAGAAGCCTATGTATGTACACTCGTATGTGATAGTTGCACAAACACAGGATGACAGTAGTAAAAATAATTCATTCCATAAAGTGACCATGCCACAAATCATTTATAACAGTTCACTAAATATTGCATCTACCTTTGGAGGATGCTCAAAATTAGCAAAATGCTGAATAGATCCTCCTAGAAGCCCAATGCCATCTAAACAGAAAGTTTTAAATAGGAATATGTCGCTCATAAGTTCTAATTTAAAAATTAAAAGTATAGAGATAGAAAAAAATAGTTTATTGGATGCTCATAACTGAATACATGGCCTCGTATATTTAGGCAAGTACAAAAGAGCAATCTAAATTTATTTCAGATGTGGGACTAATACTAAGACTACCTTAACACTCCCCATCAAGCTAGTGTGTATATATTGTCGACGCCAAGCTTACTCAAAAAAGTTTGAAAAAGCTTAAGAGGTAGAGCTTCAGTTAGGATATCAGCAAGTTGATCACCTGATGAGACATGAAAAAGAAATAACCTTCTTCTCCCACTCATCTCGAGCGAAGTGATAGTCAACTTCGATATGTTTTGTGCGCTCATGAAACACATGATTTTCAGAAATATGCATAACAGCTTTGTTATCTCTAGTTGTTATCACAGTACAGAAAACTGGAGATAACACTGGGATTGCCAAGTCTCGAAGAAAAGATTTGAGTCATAAAACTTCAGAAGCCAAATGCCCAATGACTAGGTATTCAAACTATGCACATGATTTGGCTACCACAGGTTGTTTCTTACTTTTCCAAGATACAAGATTTCCTCCGAAAAATACAAAGTATCCACAAGTTGAGCGTCTATCATCAACCGACCCTGCCCAATCAGCATCAAAATATCCTCGTAAAGAAAAAAAATCACCAGGCCGGAAGAGAAGTCCTTACCCTGGGGCTTTCTTAAGGTAGCGAAGAATGTGAACCACTGCTTCCCAATGAGTGATAGTTGGTGCATGCATAAAATGACTGACTTGACTAACTACAAAGGCAATATCTGACCGAGTCACTACGAGATATATGAGCTTGTCAACCAACCTGCGTTATCATCCTGGATCAGATAACAATGCATCATTGGAGAATGAGGACAACTTAATATTGGGATCCATAGGTCTGTCACCATGACGACACCCCAACATTCTTGTCTCAGTAAGAATATCAAGGACATACTGATGAGGACATCCGTTCGAAACATTTTGGGAGCTTCTATCAGCGCATGCATCGTTTGGAATGACTATTTTATTAGCCTAGTATTTTTATTTCAGCATTTTTATTTATTTTTGGCATTTTAACCATATGACGTATTTTGCGATTTGCACCCTTTATTTTCTACATTATAATATTTTGGAGGTTAATCAGTGCGGGTCGAGTTAATCAGTGCCCGGTTGGAGGTTTTGAATAAAACAAGTGCAACCAAAAATACGAGATGGTAAGGGGCAATGATCTTGAGAAGAAAATATAAGTTTGAAAGGTGATTGATTTTGAAGAAGATGAGTAGGTATACGGTTAATAAGAAAACAGGCAGTGAGAATCACAAAATTTCAATAAAACTTTGAGACTTTCATTTCAAACATCAAAGAGTGAGCAGTGTTAAGTTAATGTTGATTTTTGCGTTCGACCACTCCATTTTGTTGAGAAGTATATGCGCAAGAGATTTGGTGTATAATTCATGTTGAGAAAAGAATTTTTGAAAATCAACTCACATATTCTTAAGCATTATCAGAACGAAAACATTTCAGAGTAGTACCAGATTATGTAAAAATTCTTGAAAAACTTTAACCACTTCAGAACGATCTTTTAAAAGAAACAACCAGGTCATGAGAGAGGAATCATCAATAAACGTAACAAAATAACAATATTTATTAAACGTGGAAAATCCAATAGGTCCTCAAACATCAGAATGTACTAAATTAAATAATTGTTCACTATATTTATTGACGCATCCTGGGTAGGGAACTCGATGATGTTTACATAACTCACATGACTCACAAGATAACTGAAAAGAAGACTCATAACCAGAAACTAAATGCTTGGGTAGGAAGGGAGGGATGTCCCAGTCGCCGGTGCCACAATGCAAGATCAGTAGAAGAATGAAAAGCTGAGACACGAGAATCCAAGATATATAACCCTTGTTTACGACCTTGCCGATCACCTTCCTCGTCATAATATCCTTAAACACACAGTGAGAAGGAAAAAATATTACTGAACAGTTTAAATCCCGAGAAATTTTAGGAACTGATAATAGGCTATTAAGAAATGTAGTAACACACAAAACAGATGTAAAATAGAGTTCTGGAGAAAGAGAGAGATCGCCCTTTCCTTCAACAGGGACATGAGATCCGTCAGCAATACGCACATGATAATTGAAAAGCAAAGAAAAAAAAAGGTAAAAGAGATATATGTTCAGAAGCACCTGAATCTATAATTCACTGATGTAAAGAAACATGACAAGCAGTACCTGAGTGAACAGAATTACCAGGAGGAGACAACAAATTGTGGAATGCATGATACTCTTTAGCAAAGAGGGTATAATGGGAGGAGGTTGGCACATATGTAGGAGCAGTAGTGGAAAAAGAAGATCCCACAGTGGAAGACTGATGAACAGTAGGAGAACCAATGTGTTACTCATGAGACTGGTCCTGACAATAGGTACAATACTTAGTATTGCGATGAATGTCACCATGGCCACAACCACGATCACTACGGTCTCGTGAAGAATTAGAACCACGACCCCTGGAGGACGATGAAAACAGCTGTGAAGGATAAAAAAAACCTCAGCCAGGGCCAGAGACGAGTATAGGCACAGACAATGTTGGGGTTTCAATAAGAGCAGGAGGGGATACTCGTGGTAGCCGAATATGGAGATCACGTAGAGAGGGATCGGCGTTGGTGGCGAGGATATGAAAGCGAACACCTTCAATATATGGACAAATATTGTCCAAAGCAAGAATGGCAAGAAGGGCATCAAGTTGCTGCTGCTGGACAGCAAAATCGGTAGAGTACGGGTGATAGATCTTCTATTCTTCTAAGAACTGATTGAAGCAGGATAGATATGCATGAATGTCGTTACCTTGCTTGGTCTCGATGGCATCACGAAAGATATCATACACGCGCTGTATGTTATTGGAAGAGTACATGTTATGAAAGGTATCCCAGATCTCTCTGGCTATGTCGAGAAAAGTGATGGAGGTGTAGATGTCCCGGTCCATACAATTGGTCATCATATTGACAATCAAGTTATCATCACGATCTCATATTTTGAATGTGGGATCTGTAGGCAGAGGAGCTAGGTCAGTGAAGTGATGGTACATCTCGCGCACTTTGAGAAAACACATGATAGAACGGGACCATATCATGAAGTTGCGGCGACCGGAGAGGTTCTCAGTGGTCATGCGTTCGGCCTTCAAGAGATAAGGGAAATCGGTCGTCGGTTAAGGAAAGGGAGTCGCCATCGAAGGAGAAGAGGTCACTATTGAATTATCGGAGGTCGTCATAGGAGCAAATCTAAATTAGATCTGAAGGGGAGAACGGGGAGGGGGATAGATGAGGATTGAAGAAGGCATAAAAAACTGGCACGCAATCCCAAACAGCGCGCATCATGACGCTTCATCCTTTTTTCGATTTTTTTTTAAAAATAAGAAGAGAAAGAAAGAAAAAAAGGGTAGGGTTTGGAGAGAAGAGGGAGGCGTAGAGTTAGGCGACGGCGAGCCGACGGGAGAGGAGCATGAGGGTGTCGGGAGGCGGCGGGAGATGAGCGGGAGGGCGTCGGGAGCGGCAGCGGTTGGCAGGGAGGGCGGAGACGGGCAGGGAGGACGGCGGCGGGGTTTAGGGAGGGCGGCGGTGCTGTGGAGGTTGGGAGGGGGTTGGTTGTGAGGGGATTAGAGTTAGGGTTTGGGTTGAAGGAGGAGACAGGGAGGAAGAAGGCAGCTGACTTTCTCTCTGGTTTTTTTTTAAACTAATCTGGCTCTGATACCATGTAAAAGTATAGAGATAGAAAAGAATACTTTATTGGATGTTCATAACTGAATACATCGCACTCAAAGCTGCTAATACGAAAAGCTCGTCGGAAGAGAATTGGCAGGTGCAGCCGTTAAGTCAGAATATCTTCTTCGCTCATTGTTCAAGTCAGGATCGAGTTCAAGAACTCTTAGATTTAGAAGGATTATAGGGACAAGCTCGCCAGGAGTTCTTCATCACCTTCTCGCATTGGACTAAGAAGCTAGGCGCCCATCAATTTGGATCAGACTCTTCAATCTCCCCTTTCATGCTTGGGTTAGGTCTGGCTTTCAAAATGTTATTAGGAGCTTCGGGTACCTCCTCGAGATCGACAAGGGAACGCTGATGCAAACTAGAAGGGACTTCGCTCGAATTAGGATCGGAGTGGAGGCTATAGGGGATATTCCGTCCACAATACTAGCGGAGTTTGAAGGCAAGGTGTATGAGATCAAGGTCATTGCGGAGAGGAAGAAGAGCGTCTCGTTCATAGGAGCTGGCGAGCTTGTTTCCACAACGGACGTGGAGAGCCACAGGCAGCAGGAGGTTGAAGACGATCCAGAGCCATTGGATCAAAATGGGCTCAATCGCGGACCGTTAATCAAAAAAATCCAATCAGAAAAGGGGGAGCCATCAGATCGAGAGAGGTGTAATCTGAAGCGTCCATTTCAAAAGCAGATGGGCCCACTAAAAGCGCCAATTCAAGTCTAGAAAACAACAAAGGAGGACTGTACCTACGCAGCGCTGCCTCACGAAGAAAGAGGAGGTCTTGAGCTCGACGTCTCCATTGTGCCATGTCAGAAGTCACATCGACAGCTCGACTAAGGCAGGGATCCTCAAACGAAGTGATGCGGGATTTAAGGAGGTGCCAACTTTTCGGATGGGACAGGAGGATCAGCTGCACATGTCCAGGGAGGATTTCGATGTGAGTGTGAGGCGAGCGGTTCAGCACATTCTGAAGGGGATGGAAGGATTGGGCTAGCAAGACAAGGCCCATCTTGCTAAAGAAAGTTACAGAGATGGGGGCCCAGCGCTAAACCAAATGATACCACATTTACTTACCACCAATGATCAAGTTACTGAAGCTAGGCCCACTCGGACTGTCATTGAAAAGCAAGTCAATCCAAACATGCAGTTGATCCAGGGACAGAACGATAGCCAGGACGATGCTCTTAAGCCCATGTCTTCGAGCGACGGAAAAGGAGATCGCATTCAAGCCCTCGATGGAGTGGGTGAAGAGTCTCATTTCTCGGAGACAGACACTGATAAAGGGGAAAATCAAGTTTCGGAGTTGGGTGGAAGAGAAAGCGCTAGCAAAACAATGGTGGAATATCAGAGAAAGAGCAAGACACAGCTAGACAAGTGGGGAGAGCACGAACCGAGTGAGGAGGACCTAGAGTTGCAGCAAAAGCAAAGGAGCCAATCTCAGCATGCGGCGGTAATCATAGATATAATCTTTCAATTTTAAATTATATCCCAGACAGTACTCTTCTTTATTATGCGGGGTTATTCGGTCTAGCCACTGGGTCTAACGGGGACGAACAGATCCTAACAGTGAGTTCAATTAGAGGAGAAATTGAGAGGGTAACTAGGCCATAAGGAGGGGGATATACTAGAATAGATTAGAGGTCATAGATGTTAATTATTGTTTTTAATGATATACATATTTTGGAACGTTAGAGGTATGAGGCAGGGATCTAAGAGTAGGCTAATTAACAATACTATAGCCAAGCATAGACCTTCAATATGCGCTCTTCAAGAAACTCGAATTGAGAATACGAGGGAAGAAGACTTTCAAAGACTTAGATCGCTTGCGGGGTATGATTGGAGATTTAAGTCAGCGATGGGCTTCTCTGGAGGGATCGTCTTAGGAGTTGACTCCAAGGTTTTTGAAATCGTGGGCGAGGAGATCGGATCGTTTGCGGTAACGGTAAGGCTAAGAAGGAGGAGCAGTGACTGGATTCACATAGTTGCAAGTGTTTATGGGCCATACGACTTAAGAAGACGCCCACTTCTTTGGGAAGACCTGAAAATGGTCAGGGAGAGGTGGAACGATCCTTGGGTCATCGGAGGAGACTTCAACATTACTAGATTCCAGCATGAGCATAGAGGTAGAGGGGCTAGTCATGCTGAGAGGCAGAGCTTCAACAACATCATCGACGAATTGGAACTAGTAGAGCTCAATCCATCTGATAGGAAGAACACTTGGACGAATATGCAACAGAACCCGACCTTAGCTAAGCTTGATAGAATATTCGTCTCTATGGAATGGGAGGACGCTCACCCGCTAGCTTCTGTTAAATCCATAAAGAGATTCACATCGGACCACATTCCGCTGGCGCTACACAGCGGCGAAGAGCAAAGGAACTACCCACACCAGTTTCGTTTTGAAAAAGCCTGGACGTTGCACGAAAACCTCCAAAGGATTATAGAGGATTCGTGGAAGGAAAATACTACATCAACAAGTGCAATTGGGAAATGGATCACAAAGACTAGGAGATTGTGAAAGCACCTGAAAGACTGGGCTAGACAGGAGTTAGGACAGATCAAAAGAACTCCGGAGGAGTTGGGGGACAAAGTTCAAGCATTAGAAAAGGCGGAGGAAGAAAGAGATCTACTGAACTCAGAGGCTCAGGAGTTAGCGACTAGCAGATTACAGATGCATCTATACTTAGAGATGGAAGAACAATATTGGAGGCAACGGTCGAGGGTCCAGTGGCTACAGGAAGGAGATGCAAACACAAAGTTCTTTCATAGCGTCGCAAATGGAAGACGAAGACACAATCACATTAATGGACTTCAGGTGGAAGCTAGATGGACGGAAAATGAGGAGATTAAAAGACACATAGATGACAATTACAAAGTACTGTTGGGCTAAGCTGCGTCACATAGATGCAGACTACAAACTCAGTTCTGGGAAGAGTCTAGAATTGATGGAAGCGAGGGTTTAGAAGGCCCATTTACGGAGGAAGAGGTCCTCAAGGCTATCAAAGGACTGGGACAGGACAAGGCACCGGGACCTGATGGATTCCCTATCTTCTTCTATAGGATGTATTGGAAAATCATTAAGGAGGACCTAATGGATATTTTTCAAGATTTCCATTCTAACACAGCAGACATGATAGACTCAACTATGCAAACGTTACTCTCATCCCCAAAAAAAAAGGAAGTCTGAAGGTGTGAAGATCTCAGACCTATTAGCCTCCTTAACAGATCCTTTAAGATTATCCTGAAGGTGTTGGCCACAAGACTGTCGCCACACCTAAACGACGTTATAGGCGACTCACAGAACGGGTTCATCAAAAGAAGGAACATCATGGATAGTGTTGCATCCGCCCACGAGCTAGCTTATAAAGGGAACAGGGACAAGTCTGATGGTTTCTTGCTCAAATTAGACTTTGAAAAAGCCTACAATTCTGTCGAATGGACTTGTGTGGAAGAGGTCCTACAGCGAAAGGGATTTGGAGAGAAATGGGTTGGCCGGATTATGAAGTGTGTCCGAGGGGGTAAATTGACAATACACTTTAACGGCAAGTCGGGGAAGGAGATTAAATGTAGGAGAGGGTTGAGGCAAGGAGATCCATTATCATCCTTAATTTTCACCCTAGTCGCAGATGGTATAGCAGAAATGATCAGAAGGGGCAAGAAGGAACGAATCATAAAAGGGATTAGGGTAAGAGGGGGTCTCGGAAGCCATATCGATCCTACAGTATGCGGACGATACACTAATTTTTGGGGAGGCAAAGGAGGAGATTATCGCAATTAACATCTTGCTGAAGTGTATTCAAGCCTGGGCATGGCTTAAGGTTAATTTAAACAAGAGTTGTGTCATCCCCCTAAGTAGTAGTTTATCCGTCCCGATCAACCATATTAAGGATATGTTAGGATGTGAGCGAAAAGACTACCCACTCAATATCTTGGAACTCCTATCAGGCCCGGAAAACTGTTGAAAGAGGACTGGCAGCCTCTAGTAGAGAAGGTGGAGAAGAAATAAGCAGGCTGGAAAGGAAAATCTCTTTCATTCGGCAGAAGGATAACTTTGATTAACTTAGTCCTCACTAGCTTACCAATGTATCTAATGTCAATTTACGAGCTTCTGAAGTGGGTGATTAACAGGATCGACAAATGCCGAAGAAGATTCCTCTGGAAAGGAGCAGCCGAAATGAATAAGGGTCTTCATTTGGTAAATTGGGGAAGAGTCTGCAAAAGGAAAGAATTTGGTGGATTAGAAATCATTGATTTGAGAGATATGAACATGGCACTTCTAAGCAAGTGGTGGTGGAAACTGACAAGAAAGAGAAACGCTTCGTGGTGCAAATCGTTCCAAAGCTATCAGGGAAGGAAGAAATTTAGATTTGGAGGAAAAAGTGCGTACAGAAAATCCTCCAATCTTTGGAAAAAGGTTGCGAGAGTAGGGGATATTTTTCACATCAATACCACCTGCAGTATTGGAAACAGTAAAGGCACTAGATTTTGGAAGGATAAATGGTGCGGTAAGAATACTCTACTAAGCAGGTTCCCTGAAGCGGCACGGTGCACGAAAAAATTAAATCTGCTAGTATCGGATGTTTGGAGAAAAGACGGACTAAAAATACACACGGATGGAGAATTGACGTAGGAGGGAGTCATACAACTTAACAGCCTAATCAATCTCACGCAAACCGAAGGAAGACTGGCAGAAGGCATGGAAGATGTTAGAACATGGACCCTGGAGCCTAATGGCAATTACTCAGTTGCTTCCCTTTACAGGAAATTGAATGATGGGGGACTCAGAAGCAAAGATTGACGAATTCTGTGGAGCTTACAAGCGCCCCTAAAGGTAAAAGCATTCCTTTGGCTAGTTACGAACGACGCTATCTTATCAAAGATCAACCTTCGAAAGCGGGGCATGCAGATCGAGGTGGGATGTCAGAGGTGTAACAACGGAGATGAAGACTCTGTACATATTTTCTTCAAGTGTCCTAGGGCTAGTCAAGCTTAGGAGAGCATCTGCAGTGGGTTTGGGTTAGTGGTCAGCCCAACCTCCATCATGGAGGCTTCGGAATTAGGGAGGGGAGGTATCATTAGAAAAGATGATAGGGAATTGTGGGATAGATCGGTAGCGGCAACTATACGGACCACGTGGCTAAACCGAAATAACTTCTGCTTCCGTAATTGCAATCATAGATTTCCTGTCTTTATGCATAAAATCTTACATTGTATTCATGCATGGGCAGATCATGCAGGAGCTAGGAAGAAACTGCGAATGGAGGGAGGGTGAAGGAGCAGACAGGGGAGGCAGTATTGTTGGATCTTTCTTTTGCTTTTCAGTAGGGATATGAATTTAGTTGGATATTTTGTCTTTGGGGGCATCAGTGTATGGAGATGCTAGATGTGCTGAGACACTGTGGTATTTTATGTTGTCATGTATTTGATATTTCTATGTTTCGTTAACTCATCATTAATGAAACGATGACTCTAGTCATCTTTATTCTAAAAAAAAAAGAGCTATCTTAGTTTTTGGAAAGAGCAACAAAAGAGCAATCTAAGAGCAATCTATGGATGTGGGACTAATACTAAAACTACTTTAACAAAAACAAATAATAAGAAAGAAATGAGAGGCGAGCGAGAGCGAGAGCGTCCCCATTCCCCACAACAGAGGTCACTCCATCTCAGCAGTACCCACCATAGTTCCCACCATAGTTCCTTCAACCAAAGATTCCCTAAGCTTGCTGAGCAAGAGGCTGATAGGGCCATGGCCAAGAGACGGAGAGACGATGTCTTGGACAGGAGCAAGGGGAGGATACAAGAAGCTAGATGGGTCCTCGACAACTCGAATAGATCGAGAGGTCGCTCAACTCACAGAGATCACCATTCTTCCCATAGAGGGAAGACAGGTGAAACCCATAGAGTAGATGAGGCTCGAGCTAAGGGAAAGATGAAGAGAGATGACTCACTCGATAAGGAAGAAGACAGGCATCAACAAGAGCGTAAGCGTCCGACGTACGTTGAAATCGCCAAGGGATCAGCGAGGAAGGCTTCGCCGGCTACACTTAGCTCAAAATGGACCTCACCGCTGGAGAAGACAAGGATCACCAAGAATGACGACGACGGAGAATGGCTTCTTGTGCGATCTCGCAAATCGATCAAGGCTGAGAAGAAGCAGGTTAGAGAGGGGTCGACGTCGATTGGCTCTGGCCAGCAGTGCCACAAATGTGCTCTTTGGGGTCACTCGATCGCGCAATGCCCCAACCAGTGGTTCTGTTATGCTTGTCGGAGGTCAGGTCATATCTCCAGAGATTGTCCCAACTTGAAGAAGGCACCGACTCCATCGCCCACCGCTCCAAGAGCTAAGTCGCCTACACCTAGAACCTCATTTCCGATCAAATCTCACTCCAGCGAAACACAAGAGAGCTACGCAGGGGGGAGAGCGATGATTAAGGCAATTATTACTCCGACCCCTCTTATGGCTGAGTTCGAGCGCCGATTCCGTTTGTGCTGCATGATCAAAGTTCAAAGCGGTAACCCATTAGCGGAGGATATCGAGAGCTTGCTATATGCAAACACTTCCACATCGCAGACGCTTCAATGGCGAGTGCAACGCCTCAATATCAGCACCTTCTTCGTCCACTGTCATGACGAAGCTAGGCTGAACAAAGTCCTTGGTAAAAGAGGTATGGGTACTGACGATTTCTTCGTTACCTTTTCTCAGTGGTCTCGCAAATTTGGCGCGCTCAAGGCGAACGATATGCCTTCCATCTGGCTCCGATTGTTCAATTTTCCATTCCACTGTTGGCTACGTTCGGGGTTCCAAAACCTTGTCCAATCATTTGGCTTCCTCCAGGAGGTGGACAAGAGCACTACTACTCAGACGAGGAGGAAATTCGCGTGTATAAGGGTGGGTTGCAAAAACTTCTCTGACATCCCATCGATGGTGCAAGCGGAATTCGAAAGAGAATTTTTCGACGTTAAGGTTATCGTTGAGAAGAAGAAGAATGTCTCATTCGGCAAGGTTTCGAGTAGGGAAGAAGACGAGCGGTCTGATGACAGAAACAGAGGCACCAACTGGAAGAGGACGAAGGTTGACGATGAGGGGGGACCGTCCGATCTCGCAGCTCAGGATCGTGGCCGTTCATCAAGCCTCAAGATCCAGGAGTCGATCCATGTCGTTGATGAGTATGGATCCAATCTCGATGCAGCATTTCAACCTGGTGTACGATTAGCGGGATTGAAGGAGCCATCGAAGGTACTTGCGGTCTCTCAGCGGCGCGATGGGAAAAGCACTCAGGATATAAGCACGGTGATTAAACCCATGACTCTCCGAAAGCCAGGGATTCTCAAGATTGCGTCTAGTGTGGACATCGAAGCGTCGGAGCGAATATCGAGGGCAGACCCAGGATTTGCGTCGATGTCGAAGGATGAGCTGCAGGCGTCCATTCAAAGAGCTATCGAAGAGCTCGCGCGCAGAGCCGCAGTTGCCGCTCCTTTTCAAATGGCTGATTTTCAGGAGGAAGACGTGGGCTTAGATGCTGACTTGATTATTCAAGAGCCCAATCTTGGAACCGGTATCACTACAAGGCCCAACTCAGAGCCCAACTTTTCTATTGAGGAAGATGGGCCTTCAAGAGCTGTTCCTGGACTTGGGCTTCGGCAACTCGATTCAGCTGAGGTCTGTATTTATCCAGTTGAGTTAATAGGAGATAGCTCGAACAAGGAGTTGGCTCCTTCTGAGGGTTTTGGTGATCGAACGGATGACGTCGAATTAGATTCAGAAGTCTCCTTAGAGCTAGAGGCTAATGTGGTGGCCCCTGAGATCTTGAACGGTATGATAGGAGCTTTAGAGGGTCTTCAAAGCGGCGGTAGTACATACGACTCAGAGCACGAAAAATGGGCGAAACAGGTTAGAGAGTTGGCAGGGGGTGGTGTAGGGGAGAGTGGAGGAGCGGGTGTGAACAAACATCAGGTAGAATATCAGAGGAAAAGCAAGAGACAATTGGACAAATGAGGCTCGAGCGGCCCAAGTGAAGAGGACTTGATTAGAGCAGCGGCAAAGACTCGGGAACCTACCTCTGCCTGTCAAGGTAACTCTTCTGCTGATTTCTCAGTTTTAAATCTTTTAAATGACGATTCGCTTATATATTTTGCTAGTCTTTACGGTCTAGCCATGGGTTCCAATAGAGAGGAGCAATTGTTTAGTGTTAACATTATTAGAGGGGTGAGCAAGAGCCAAATAGAGTAGAGGTATAGCGGTGGTGTCTAGATTATAGGTGTTCGAGGTTATTGTTAATTATGTTATACATCTTTTGGAATGTTAGGGGGATGAGACAGAAATCTAAAAAGAGGCTCATTAGTGATACTATTACTAGGCACAGACCTACTATCTGTGCATTTCAGGAAACTAGAGTAGAAGCTCCGACCACGGCGGAGTTTCAAAACATTAAGGAAATAGGAACTTTTGAATGGAGGTTTAAACCTTCGAGAGGCCTCTCAGGAGGCATAGCTATTGGGGTAGATTCGAGATTGTTTGAGATTACTGACGAGATCGTGGGATTATTCTCGGTTACGATTACAATAAGACGTCGAGCCGATAGTTGGATTCATACGGTCACTTAAGTTTACGGACCGTATGAGTCCACCCAAAGGAGATTGTTCTGGGATGAACTTAGGAGCATTAGAGGAAGATGTAGGGGCCCGTGGGTGGTGAGAGGTGATTTCAATATTACAAGATTTCAACACGAACACCTTGGTAGAGGAGCGTCAAGGGGGGATAGGGAGGAGTTTAACGTGATTATCAATGCTCTAGAATTGGTAGAAATTGCTCCTACGAATAGGCAATTCACCTGGTCAAACTTACAAGCCACCCCCACTCTGGCTAAATTAGACAAAATTTTAGTGTCCACTGAGTGAGAAGACAAATTTCCATTAGCCAGGGCCAAAGCCATGATCAGATTCACTTCAGACCATACTCCGCTCTCCTTGGATTGTGGAGTAGGAGAAAGACGGCGTAGACATCAATTTAGATTCGAAAAGTCTTGGACGTTGTGTGAAGGGGTGCAGAAGATTATTGAGGATTGCTGGAACGAGCCTACCAGGCTCGACTCTGCGGTGGGTTGTTGGATTCAAAAGATCAGGAGACTAAGATTAAAGCTGAAACTATAGGCCAGATTAGAATTCGGTCAAAACCAAAGGCTCAAAGAAGAAATAGGGGAGAGGATAGAACAATTAGAACTTATAGAAGAAGAAAGAGATTTAATAGGGAGCGAATTTGACGAGCTCTACAGCAAGAGTCAGGATATTCTACAAATTCAAAAGATGGAGGAATATTATTGGAAGCAGCGCTCAAGAATTCAGTGGTTGGAGGAGGGGGATGCAAACACCAAATTTTTCCATAGGATTGCTAATGGACGAAGGAGACAAAATCACATTTCGGGACTGATGATAGATGAAGTCTGGTGCGAGAATGAGGATAGAATCAAGCTACACATCAACGAGAATTTTAAGGAGATGCTAGGTAAGAGAAGAGAGCATAGGTGTTCGATAAACCAGGACATGTGGAAGGATTCCAGGATTAACGGTTGCGATAGTATTGAAATCCGCTTCACCGAAGAAGTGGTTTCTGCTATCAACGGCCTAGGGTTGGATCGGGCGCCCGGTCCAGATGGATTCCCCCTATTCTTTTACAAGTTTTATTGGAGAATTATCAAAGGGGACTTCATGCGCATTGTTCAAGATTTTTATAAGGAGGAGGCAGATTTGGATAGACTTAACTATGCGAACATTGTTCTGATCCCAAAGAAAGCTGAGGTGAAAGAGGCTGGAGACTTGAGACCGATCAGTTTACTTAATGGCTCCTTTAAAATCATAACCAAGGTTTTGGCTAATAGACTGGCGCCACATCGTAAGGATATCATCGGGGAATCTCAAAGTGGCTTTATTAAAGGACGCGACATTATGGATAGCGTAGCTTCGACGCATGAGATTGTTTTTAGAGCGCGCAAAGACAAAACAGATGGCTTCCTCTTTAAAGTGGACTTTCAAAAGGCTTACGACTCGATCGAATGGGAGTCGGTCGACGGGGCACTATTGCTGAAAGGATTCGGCGAAAAGTGGAGGAAATGGATTTTTCGGTGCATTAGAGGAGGCAAATCGTTCCCCATCGTTAACGGAGAACAGGGTAAAAAAATCTCCTGCAAAAGAGGACTGAGACAAAGGGACCCGCTGTCCTCGTTGCTGTTTGCTATCGTAGCTGACGGGCTCGCGGAAATGATAGCTAACGGCAGAAAGGAGAAGGCGAACTTCGGTATTAAAATCAAAGGATTTAAAGATCCTATCTCTATCCTTCAGTACGCTGATGACACTTTACTGTTTGGTTCGGCATCGAAAGAGGATATCATAACCATGGGCTCAGTCTTGAAGTGCTTCGAGGCATGGTCGGGCATGAAAGTCAATTTCAATAAGAGCTGTGTCATCCAGCTCAGCGACATCTGCTCAGTCCCAATCTCTTCGATTCAACAAATGCTAGGTTGCATTCAGGGAGAGTTCCCTCTTACATATCTAGGGATTCCGATTAGGCCGGGGAAACTTACTAGGGAGGACTGGCAACCACTAAGTGATAGGATTGAGAAAAGACTAGCCGGTTGGAAGGGTAGATTCTTAACTCTGGGGGGCAGGATCACTCTGTTGAACTCCGTCATCAACAGCATCCCGATCTATCTCATGTCCATTTACGAATTACCAGTATGGGTAATACACAAGATAGACAAATGTAGAAGGAGATTCTTGTGGAAAGGTGCCAACGTAGGGGGTAAAGGGATCAACCTAATCAGCTGGGGGAGGGTCTGCAAAAGGAAAGAATTCGGCGGTCTGGGCATTATCAACCTCAGAGACATGAACACTGCCCTTCTGAGTAAGTGGTGGTGGAAGCTAGCCATCCGACGTAATAATTGGTGGTGTAAGTCTCTAACCAATTATCGTGCAAGGAAGAAGTTCAGATACGGAGGTAAAGGAATCCAAAGCAAGAAATCGTGCTTTTGGAAAGGGGTTTTCAAGACGGGCGAGGCTTTCCATTGCAACACCATTTGTAGGGTCAAACACGACAAGAATACAAGATTTTGGAAAGACAAGTGGTGCGGTAGTAACTCGTTGATGGGATTGTTCCCTGCGGCTGCAGAGGCAGTCATCAACATTGACACTTGTGTATGACGTCTGGAGGAACAACAAGTTGAGATTAGAAGTCAAGGAATCTCTGGATCAGGAATCTATTTACCAACTCCAAATGGTAAACAACTTCATCCGCATAGAAGGATGTGTCTCGCAGCAGTCAGAAGACGAGAGATGGTGGACTCTAGAGGCAAATGGCAAGTTCTCTGTATCTTCACTATACAAACGGCTGAATGACGGAGGACTAAGAAACGGGGTAGCGGATGTCATATGAGGTATCAGCGTTCCCTCTAAAGTGAAGGTCTTTCTGTGGTTGGTGGAGAACGATGCGATTCTGTCCAAAACGAATTTGAGGAAACGGGGAATTCTGGATTGCGCTAATTGTAATAGATGCCTCATTCACGAGGAAGATACGAATCATATTCTTTTCAATTGCATCAGAGCGAGATGGATCTGGGGGCAACTAGGTCAAGCGTTCGGGTTAGGTCAGTGTCCAGGGTCTAGTGCGGAGGTCTGGGGGGACTTTAGATTGCACAGGATTAGAAAGGAAGCTAGAATTTATTGGGAATTACTGGGTGCATCAACTATGTGGAACCTTTGGCTAGACCGTAACGACCTTTGTTTCAATAGAGTCGATCATAGACTTTCATTTCTGATGCATAAAATTCAATTCTGTTGTTTCGAATGGACAGGACTGCTTAGATACAGGAAGAAGATGCGATTGGAGTAGGAGTAGCTCATTGGAGTCGGGGGGGGGGGGGGGGGGAGGGGGGGGGGGGGGGGGGGGGGGGATCTTTCCAGCTTTTGGTTCAGTGGATGTATCACTTCTTTTGATGTTTTGTTTAGTTCAGGCTGTAGTTTATACTAAGCTGAACCTTGATGTTGCTCGCCTACTGGCTTAGTTTGTAATTTCGTCCTGTTTCGTTAATATCTTTTTAATGAAGCGATAACTGAGTCATCTTTTTATAAAAAAAAAAACAAAAAAAAAAAAACAAAAACAAATAATACATCACCCATCTTTTAAGAGCCACACCTTCTGTTAGAGTGCCCTTTCCAAATTCATCCATCAGACACAAAGAACGTGATGTTGCGTGCCTGTGAGAATATTAACAACAGAATGAATAGAAGAACGAAACTGATATTACTGGGATGCAGCAATAATATGATGAATACCTAAGCATCGTCCCTACTTGATGAAGATCAATCATAAAAGTTGATTGTTCTGCTGTCATGGCTTTACTTCCCATTGCACAAAAAATCCTATCACAATGCATATTATTCAATCATAACTGTCATCAATTCAAATTAAAACACAAACAAAGATTCTTTTAATTCTCCAAATAATACCTGTCGGTAATGCCAACAATAGCAGCATCTGCCGGTACAAAACTTCCAATATGAGAAAGGAAGACAATTAGCGCAACCTATAAAAGAGAAATTGAGCTCATTTATTTTGAGAATGATAAGCATTATTGCATTATGATCAGATATCACTTCCTCTTTTACATTCAGTCAAATAACCACAGAAGGAAGTAATTAATTTTAAGAAATACTGGAAATAGGCAAGGTGAAACTTTTTTGGTTGTGCAACTCTGCGCTTGTTTCACCTAATTATATCTCACAGAATAAATGAATAATACCCTTAATCTTGTATTATTTCACGAGGTTATTTCCATTAACCCCTTTTTTAGCGACTGGCAGTGATCTATTTGGTAACCACTAAACTTAGAAGTCTTGATTTGAAGCTATTTGTAGGGATTTGGAAAGGTGGCCCTCAGTAGAGTGGAGAAGGATTCTTGTAGCTGCTGACCCCAAAATTTTAGCGTGAAGGCTCTGCTTTTTGTTGTTAACTGGAAGTTCATGCTCATGGGTAGTGAGATGATGATGCATGTTAATCCCTTCATTTGAACCATGAGGATATGCAATGGAAGCAAAAGTAAATAACAAATAAATATGATTAAACTCTCTACTAGTTGTTAGATAATTAAGCCTCAATATGCTGGAAATCTTGCAAATTTACATCATTTGAGGTAAGCACATCAACCAAAAGCTCGAACTGGTGGATTGAATCACTACTGTTTGCTAAGATATCATATGTTTAACAGGTAGCAATATAGACCACTTTAAGGTTAACTTTCATACCTTCACTGACCATGCATGTAGTCATTCTCTAGTACAATCTACGTTCAAGTTACTATCATTGTTATATGTATGTAGCAGACCCCCAATCCACAGAAACAATTCATATACAACCATTTTTTCAGAATGTAGCTTCTCTGGTGCAGTACAATAGAACGATTTGTGTGAAACTAGAGGTGAGTTTATAATTTAAAAACAAATAAAATACACAAACAACGTTGTATTGCTAATAATTGGAAAAACTATCAAATTTGATCTAAATAATGAATATAAAAAATTACTATTAAACTGTAAAGTTATCAATTCTAAATAATATAAAAAAAATATGATTTTACAGGAATACAAGAAACTAACAAGATGCTCGAAGATCATATAATTAGTTTTGGTGGTTGGGAAAGATTCAGCATCAAATATTTCCATCAAAGAGGTCGTGTCGAGTTGGGTTAGTGTAGATTACATATGGATACACAAAAGTTTTAAATTATTACAGTAGTGTAATTGAATGCACGCCTGAGGCTCAAGGCTCAGGCGTCAAAGTAGTTTGAGCCTCAAGCCTAGGTTGAGGCTTCACCTTTGTTCAAAGCGCCACTGAGGCGCATGCCTCAGTGCGGCTTTGCAAAGGCTCGAGGCGCACGCCTCAGAAAAAGGCTCAACCTTTACATACCTGACCCGACCCGATCCATCTTTAACCCAATCTCCCATCCCGTAACCTCTCAATTCTCTTTCAATTTTCCATCCCCAATTCCAAACCCTAACCCTGATATCAATTCTTAATCTCCACTCCTTCCTCTCAATAGCAGCAGCGGCGACAACGGACAGCAATTTGCCGACGACACTCCTCCTCAGTCTCCACTCTTCTTCAACTGCTCAAGTCACAACATCCTCCTCCCTCTCAACAGCAGCGGCGTCTTTCATACTTTTCTGGTTTCCATCTTTTCCTTGTTTTATACTTTTTCTTCTTTTTTATTTAAATTGTTGAAGTAATGCATTCTTTTCCTTCTTTTATACTTTTCTTTCTTTTTATTTAAGGGTGAATGACCTACTGGCACCTAAAGTTAGTTTAAATTACCTACACACCTAAAGTGAAAATATAATACCCCAATAGCACCCAAACTTTTATCATTTGGACCTAAAGACCTCCGCCGTCTATTTCTCAATTAAGTTAGTGGAATATTCTAGGAATATGTCTCTTAACGGGTGTTAACTCGTTACCCGTTAAGAGGAATGTGAAAAGACAAAAATAGTCCTCTCCAAAAACACAAAACTTCTCTCCCCTCTCTGTTGCTTCTCTCACTCTCCTTCTCTTCCTTCTCCAAATACAACCCCCGAAGCTCCTTCTTCAGCTACCGAAGCTCCTTCAGCGCCGCTCTCACCACTACCTTCCTTCACCAGCGCCGCCACCCATCTCCATCTCGCGCTCTCGAAATCCCCCCCAAATCCCCAAATACAAACCCCTAACCCTAAAATCCCCATCAATCTTCCATCCCCACCGATCTTCCTCCGCCCCTTCTCTTCCCACGCCGACCACCACACCAAGGAAGAAGTCGTCGACCGCTTCCTCGACGTCGTCAAGAGCTTCCCCAGGGTCGACCCCTCCAAGGCTCGCCCCCTCCCCAAAACCCTAACTCTAACCCTAATTCCAATCATCTTTTCATCAAATTCCTTTTTTTTATTCTTGATTGACGCCCGATGTTCACTTCCAAAAAAATCTGGGCTTGGACAGCTCGGATAGCTTGGATAAGGTGGAGACCGTGCGGGCGTTGGAGGAGTTCAAGCTCAAAATTTTGGACAAGGAGGCTGATCAGATTGATTCGCTTGGGGTTGCCATCGAGTACATTGCTAATCACCCTATGGCCGGTTGATTTTGGGGGTAATTTGAGTAAAATTGCTAATATTTTTGTGTAGGGTACCCTTTTGTGTAATTCTATTATGATTTGCGCTTGGAAATCATGTGATTGTGATATCAAAAGCTGAGATTAACGCATCATGCTAGTTCTTTGTTTAGATTCAAGAATTGAACTTTGAGTGGGGAATTAGTTATGAGCTCCGGAAATGTTTGTTTTGTTTGCTAAATAAATGCGGTTTGTGTTTTTTTAGTTTCCGTTGTCAATACGTTAACATATTCTCTTGAGTTTATTTGTGCTCAAAGTGAAGATATGATTTTCTAACCTCTTAGACATGTACACATGGTCTAGGAGAATTTGGATGATGAAATATGGATTATAGGATTATGGCAGACCCTATGTAGGTTATGACTTAGATGATGAAGGTGAATGTCTCACTATGTAGGTAATTCAGTAATTTCGAAATGAAGGAACAACCTTTTTATTGGGATGGTGAATCCTTATTTAGGCAAGAATTTTTCGGCCTTCATTTCATGCATGGATGAAAAGGGTAATAGATTTTGAAGCTTGTGAAGGTCAAGGAAGAACAAGATCCACATCACAAGTGATCATGGTTATCATAAATATAAAGTGAATAGCATAACCAAACCCATGCACCTAACTATAGCCTAGAATTTATTATAAAGTAGCATATCTTATTTTTTGCATTTGTAACAATCAGGTTGAAGATAAATTATACTTGCAAGTTAAATATAGGTCTGATAGTTAGAATTCTTTGTCACGAGAACCGTACCTTAACTTGCTTTTATGAATGAATGAATGAATGAATGAATGAATGAATGAATATGAAGTATATGCTTTTATGAATACTAGATACATCCCTGATCATTTAAATATCAATTATCTGCTTTTTATCTGTTTCTTTAGTTCTTACCTGATCTTTACCTTGTTCTTTGGTTCTTTGGTTCTCATAGACGCATTACCTGGTTCTTTGGTTCTCTGGAGCATTATTCTGGAGCATTACCTAATCTCTTTAATATGAATGAATAAATTGACACTGATCTTATGACACCATTTTTATCTCTTTGTTGAACTGATGCATGAATATTTGGCAAATTTAATAAATCCTTGCTGAAAGTTGTGCACTGAGCCTGTTGGTAATTGTTTCATGTATTGTTTAGTTTCGATTCATGTACATACAAATACATGATTTGTTCTGAAAGTTTTGTGGTTGGAGGCGGCAGCAGCAGAAGAAAGGAAGCAGCAACTTGCTTCGTTATGTAATATTGATTGTGTAATTGTTTTATGTTATGAAATTGTTTCATGTTATGTAATTGTTGTTTCATGTTATGTAATTGTTTCACATTATGTAATATTGATTGTGCATTTGAAGTATACAAAATAGTTATGCATTTAGGATTGTATCTATATTCTCCAGTTCTTTGATATCTGTTGGATCCTTATGATCTAGAGATGAAAAAGTATCTCAATAAACTCTTTGTTCTACTTTATTATTTGTACAATAAGTACATAAATCAATATGACAAAAGAGATCACTTGAGCTTAATCATCAAGTTTGTATCTAGATGGAAGCATGTACTACGGGAAGCACATATTAAGGAGGGTATTTTTCAAATTTTTATCGAGTTTTGTACATACCAAAAATGGGAGATTGTTAACCCTAGTTCAGTATTGATAAAAACAAGTGCACGTTGTTTTAATTTTTTATTTAATATGTGACAAACAAATGTAGAATAATCAGTAAAATTCAAAATTCAAATGAATTGAACAAAAGCAAAATTTGCAGGAACTTTAACAACAAGATTCAAAGAATGAAGTATCAAAACTCAATTTGGTAAGATCCAAGAATAGAGAGTTTCAAATATCAATATTGGAAAAATAAAGAAAATGTCGGGAAAGATATCACGTTAGTGCATTCAAGATCTTGCATGCAAAAATATTTTTTATTTATTTCTATGTGATGAAATCATGTAAAAGCTCTTCCAAGGTAACGGGTTCAGAATGTACAATTTTCATTCCCCTAAAAATCGATAAAACCCAAATTAGAAATGTTTAGAAATAATTATTGAGATTCTTTATCAAATGAGGGGAATTAAAGTTATATTTTTCAACTCTCTTGAAACATCTATTTTGACTTCCAACTTCTAAACTATCACTCGTTAACATTAAGAGATATATTAAGCAACTTTATTGTGTTCTTATTACAATAACTACAATATTGTTTTACAACTAAGTTGCTTAGGACTTAGGCATGTGTCTGGGTTTAAGTATGGAACCCCTTGGGTATTGAAGGTTCTTGGCCTGAATCCATGATTATTGTATTAGGGGTTTGGTACAGTGGCATAGAATTGATGCAGGAAAGGGAAGTCGATTAGGTTGAGGGACCAAACCACGATAAACCTATGTCTCGCATCATCGCATGCTTGCTGTGTTTGTTTTCTCTTAAACTCTATCTTCTATATTGTCCCCGCATTTTTATTAAGTTTTTAGGTTTGGCACAATCTGATGTAAAACGTAATCCTAAATAGAGAATTTTCCAGAATCTTAAAGAATTAATTTTACCAACATGTAGTGTGGATCAAAGTTAGAAATTAAAACAGTTAATTGGTTTGATGGATTTTCAAGAATTGAATTAAGTTTAACAAGCCCAGTTAATAATTACACTCAATAATTATATTCCTAAGCGTTCTTAGCAAGTAAAAGATGCAATATTGATTCGTACTTTAATTAGGCAAGTAGAACCTCAATCTCGATATTTGTGGTCGACAGTTAAATTAAATAATATAATAGAGATGATAAAGCAGTATAACACAAATATTTAAAAACTGAAAAGAGTATACAGGGGTTCGAAGAAACGCCTCTGATCTTAGTTCCAGCACTGCGATCCACCAAGTTGAGAGAACGCCAAGGGATGGTGGCTGACGACCGTCATCGGAATGCGACAAGGAAGAGGGAGGGGTGCAGTCGACGACAGTGGGGGACTCGGTGGCGCCGAGCAGTAGGAGAGGGGGTCGGGGCTTCAGGAAGCTGATGGGACCGACAATGGCATTGTGGGTGGCATGCCAGATCAGTCGGTAAGGGGATTAGGGTTTCGATCTGAAGTGGGTTTGGGGGAAAATAGGGTTTCAGTGTGGAGAAGGGATGGGGGTGCAGGCGTCGGGGAGACGGGAGGACGAAGGCGAGGGCGTGGGGCGATTGGGTTGATGGCAATGGTGGCCGACGAAGGTGAGGAGGCAGCTTCGGGGATGCTGTCGAGGTCGCGAAGTGGAGGCTAGGGTTTCGTAGGGGTCGGGGTCGGGATTTGGAGGAAGAAGAAGAAGAGGAGTAAGGGATTAGGGTTTTGGGTAATTATATTTGAAAAATTAGGGTTAGGAATTTGTATTGGATTTGGAGATTTGGGGGTAGTTTTAGAGTTTATCACAAACCCTAAAAGTTTATTAGGATTTATCATAAACCCTAATAAGTTGGATCTCAACTGTATCACACAAAGGATAGATGAAGAGCAAAACTCAACACAATAATTTTTTAATCAAGAATAGCATAACTTCTTATTAATCTCAAGGCCTATATATAGGCTCAAAACAAATCTTGATACAAATCTTAAAATATTCTAAAATCTCAGAATTATTCTAATGCATAAAAGAAAGATTACAAATCGTAAGATTACTACATATGACTATAATTGCCAAAACAAAATAAAACAGATTTGATGTCCTCATCACAATCACCTTGTTCAACCCCTCCCCAGGGTGATTTACATGATATGTTAAAACAGAGATCCAATATTTCCCATTTATATTTCAAACAGAAAAAATCTATTTAATCTAACCCTCACACAATTTGGAATGTACCCTTGCCTGGCGCTGCCCATGTTCAACAAAAATACACCATAGCTTAAAAATGATAAACCTTTGTGGTTGAGTTGGACTCCGTAATAAAATTAGGCTAGTCAAAATCTGATATGGTATCCACAGAATCTAATCACTCCATGCAAAAAAGATTATTCTGACCACAAAATTAATGCTAGGACGTACACAAGTTAATATGCAATCACCGTTACTTCACTTAAGATAGTCAAATTGAAGGATAAATAACAACGCAACTAATTTAAATGATGACCTGTTTAACATAAATGCTTTTCCCAGAATAGTTTGGGCCAGTGATTATGTTTACTCTCCCTGAAAAAGAAAGCACACAGTTCAATCCTTGTATTTGTAATTTCTAGACCTAGAAGTTAGTTGGGGTTACCATTATCGAGAATTTTTGTGTCATTAGGTACAAAAGTATCAACTGTCATTTCCTGTAAAACATGCCTGGTTTACAGATAGCTGAATTAGTTTAGCCATTTTGGAAATACTTCAAACTACGGATGGAACTCAAGTAATGATAAAAAATAACATATAATTCTATTTTAGTCACATTAGATAGCATGATATCATATAATAATACAGGATATAAGCAGGCAACAGCAATTAAGTTACGGGAGAGTAGCTCAATTATTTCAACAGAGTTCACTTAAGTAGAAATATTCCCATATGAGTTTCTAGCAGCAGCGTCTATTGACCCACTGGTGACTTTTCATTTCTATCCAAATATAAGCTTCCGTCAAGGGTAAAAAGTATGTACTGAGCATTAGTAATATATACTGTGTTTATGAGGATACTTTTGTTTCTTTTTGTACTAGTTCTATATTATTTTTATGAGTGGGTGAGGCCTATTTATGTACTTGTCTGCTCTTGATTGTTGTAGTAAAATCTTTTAGTAAAATCTCAAGTTTTGCTCTGTATCACAGCAAGAATGAAACAAAAATTTGGAGGGAGGAATTGAAGTATAACAGAAATATCCAGATGGAGGAAGGAAAGATTCTACAATTGTTCTGTGAACAAGAGTTGGAAGTGTCAAGCCTTGACTAGATTGAAACAAAAAGTAGATGAAGATGAACAAATTATATTCCACATATTTTTTCAAATTCTCTTCTATTTGACTGGATGTAAGGATTCCACATGTAAATGAATAATAAATTAAGCTTGAGAAAGAAATTTCATGCATTCTTTGTCATTAACAGAATCCAGATTATTTCTGTGTTAGACCAGATAGATAGTGTCTTATCACACACTGGTTATGGTTTTGAACATTCCAGTTGACAGACACCTTTGTATAAGAGTACTAACCTTCCGTTTTGTATGTCAATCAACGAATCCTCCGTTAAAATCGGCCTCACATAATTGTTTTGACGAGCAACTAATGCTAGAGACAGGAAGCTGAGTTACAGAAACAACGAAGTGTTTACGAGATTAAATACAACAAACAAAAAAGATAAGCAACAAATGAAATAATGTAAGAATGCACTAGAATGAAAAATACCAATCAAGTTCTGCAGCAAAATTCACGGCCTTTATTAGATGAGGTGTGAATTGGAGTATGCGAGATACCAAGTCTCTTATAAATGCGCTCTCCATGTCTGCAGAGAAAATTAAGATATAACCACAAGAATATGTTCCTTTGGATTTAAGAAAAAATACGACAAACGGATAATCTGAGCTCAATATGGAAAGAAAAATATATATTGAAGAAGACATGAACTAATGTAGTATACTTTTCAAGGAAAACAGGAAGCACTACGAATTTTTAAATCGTTACTATAAGTAACTTTGAAATTCAAGACCAAAGACCAACCATTCTGCACTGGATTGCTTCAGCTGTTTATTTTACAGGAAGTTACAGCAATTGTTGAAGAGAACAAACCCAAATACACCAAGATCCCAAAAGAAGAGATGAACGGCCCAGATATCCTGAGTAAGGCCAGACCAAAAAGTGCTTATCTAGGTTATGCAATTCCAATCTGGCTGAAACCCTCCAATCTCCAGTGGAGGAGAGTCTGTACTCTGAACTAGGATATGTCCTCGTTCGCACCCCTCCAATCTGAGGGCTCAATCATAGTTCGGTATTTATTTCACGGATTTCCCAGATCCTTTTCCTTATTGATTAGGGGAAATTTCCTAGTTAATAGGGCTGCTTATTATACAACTACATATTCCTACTTGAGTATAACTTATACACAAGCTAAAATTCCTATGTTTGGAATATAGAATGTACTTAGTTAAGATGCTGTCTCTTGATGATTTAGCATAAACCCACAGTTTCTTACATAGGAAGGAGGTTCTCATCTTCGAAAAAGTATGGCAAACTCTTTCTAACTGCTACTTATGAGAAAGAAAGAAAAAGATAAATCTATTTGTTACCATGTATTCCTTCATCAGTAGAGGTTGTGTTAACCATATTGCATCCTGACTCCTCAATTTGGTATGTATCTCTTGCATATTTACTTAAAGTCTTTCACTTCCAGGAGGAGGCTAAAGATGTTCACCTACTGCTCCTTAACAACATTAACAATAATGCACCAGGTGACTATGGTCACTTTTATTTCAAAAAAAAAAACAATAACACACCAGCTTCCCAACTATCTCCAAGTTCTGCTTTTACTAAATTAAACCGTACATCAAACAAAACAAAACCAAACCAAAAACAACCAAACAAGTTTAATTCAATATCTGATGAAATTGTTTTTCCAAACTCCAACTTGATGAAAGAACAGTTCAATTTATGTCCAGATTCGAACACCCTGCAGCAATTTGTACTGAAAGTAGACATGAAGATAAAAAGAGCAACAGTAATTTGTCTAGTTAAATATTTTAGCTTCTACAAAGGCAATTATGCTCTCTGAGACAGACAATTACTCTCTTCATCAGGCATTTGTTTCCTTGCAAGTTGCAATACTTGCAGAAAATTCGAGGGGTGTGTATGCGCTCACGCGTGCGTGTGTTTACCTTGTGCATATATGTGTGCGTGCAATTTGAAGTATATGTTGTAGTAAACATCAAGAAGTCATGATGAGAGTCTGATTATTTTGCTGAAAGTCATATTTGAAAGTTTGAACAAGGATATTCCAATGACTGAAAGTGTGGCTGTAAAAGAAAATAGTACATGCGCTAGATGTAGTCAAGGGGTCGAGGACGTCAATCACATCTTCTTAGATTGTCCTAGGGCAAAAGTGTCATGGGAAATTTTGGGTTTGAGCTTCGGGATGCTTGAAAACCCTACTCGGATTGAGGACTTCTGGGGTGCCTGGCGGGAAAATGGGTTAGATCAGAGTGTAGGGCATTGTGGGATGTCACGGCAGCGGCTACGTGTTGGACCTTATGGCTAGACAGAAACAATGCTTGTTTTCGTAACACTAGATGTATTTTTAACATTATGTTCTTCAAAATACTGAGTCACATTTCTGCTTGGTCAGGCAAGATAGGTTTCAGGAGGAGGCTGCAGCCGGATCTTCAAGAGTAGCCATATTGACATGGGGGGAACACTATTTGGGGTGATCTATGAATTTGCAACAAGAATGGGGAAGACGTCTGTACCTTGTATGAGGGTTTTTATTTGAAGGTTGTTGGTTGTATTTTGGTTATATTATGAGGCTACACCGGGTGGTCTAGTTGGTCTTGTATGAGGAGCACTTTATTTTGATGTACTTGGTTGGAATTTGGGTCTAGTCCGGGGAGGTCTAGTCCGTATTTTGGAGGTTGTAATAGAGAACTTTATATTGTTTCCTTAATTTCTCATTAATGAAACCGGTGACTAGTTGGTCACTTTATCTTCAAAAAAAATAAATAAATAAATAAATGTAGTGAAGGATACATGACATACCAAGAATTTTATGAAATATATCTCCTAGAAGGTTGTCCAATTCTCTTGTCTTGGATGTGTGATAATAATATTTCTTCTCCTCCCCTTCTTCTGAGAACTGATTACATTTTCTATTAATTACCATCATAAATGACTAAGAAAATCATAAGATCTTCCTCCAAAAAAAAGATTATCATAAGATCATTGTTCACCGCAAACTCGAAATCTTGAAGCTTCTCTAGGTTGTCTTCATCAAGCTTTTCATAAATGCAAAGGAGGTATCCTGGAAGACTTGTCGTTAGAGGGACGGAAAAGCAACAAAACTAGAAAAGCATATCATTAAAATTAAAGAAAAAGAATGAAGAGACTGATGACCATTATATATCTACAAGAAACTTCAAAACGGAAGTAGGATCATTTGACTGGATCCTCCTCTCTTACAAGGAGGCACTGTGGAAGTGGAAAAGAGAACATACGCAGTTATTGCACCAATTACTTAGCGTCATGGAGACTAAGGTGTAGGGTTTGGTGCTCAAGTGCAGGGTAATAGAGGAGTTGTGGGTGCTGTTGGAGTCTGGTACTCAAGGAAGAATAGTCTTCAGATCTATTTCATAGTTAAGAGTATGAGTCATGGCAAATACGACTTTAGAGATAGTTTGGATTAGGCAACTCCATGGTGAGTAAAGAGTTGTCCAAGAGGGCCAAACAAGGCTATACAGCATACATTTTGGTTACAAGATTGACATTCACATTGCTTGCAATCCAATAATTCATGAGCAAATTGAACACAGTACTGTCACAGAAAATGAGGTTAACATGTACAGAATGATTATTTGTTGGCATGAAAATCAAAATGAAAGGTTTAAAACATTAATGGAATCCAATAATGGGGTTCTTGCCAATCAAGTTTCACCAGATCATTTCTTTATCTATATTTCTGTATATATTACATATACACACGCAGACAGGTGACTGCATTCGTTTACACGAGTAAAAAATGTAAATTGTCAGTTTCATATAATAATTGAAGATGTTAATTATAAACTTTTGAAATAATAAAAAGTATAAAAAACTCTTTTATTTTCTTTTGCACATAACTGGTAGCTTCAAGAGCCGCTCTTACAACTATTTCCGATACTATCCGCAGAAATTTAAAGTATGAGTTTACTTCAAACAGGACACAAGTCTCATTTGGAAAGAAGTTTTAAGGTAATTCAGCTCCAAGAAGGTGAATTATGATGCAGTTAAATAATAAAGGTAAACCTTACATTATATAAAAGGAAAAAAGAAAGAATAGACCAACCTATTTGGTGCACATATATAATATGTGGAGCTTTGTTCCTCTCATGCATAAGAGGAAGAGAAGCAATTATCGATGATGACACCTGCCAAGCATTTAATTACAAAAAGATAGGTGATTTGAACATCTGAACAGAGAAAGGAAACCATTGTCACCTGATCTAGAAGCTCAGGTAATTCCTCGTACACGGTCCTCAGCTCATCCAACTAGAGATAAATACAGATAATTAGGGCAGACAAGAGTGCAGACCATACAATAGAAGAACCAAACTACTATTTACAATTGTTCATCATGTAATACAAAATTTCCACACTGAGTGAAACTATGTAAGAAATAAAACATATAGGGCTGATCAACATCAAAAAATCACTAGTGACAGATAAATACGAGATAAGTCCTCGATTATGATTGTTTAATGTCAAAGTAGTAATGCACAGCGCTCTACTTTATTCCTACATAGGATAGACAATAGCTTTCCTTTCTATGTTATCCTATATAAAGAAAATATTTAATCTCCCATTACTTCATCAATACCTACTCTGCAGCTGCCATCTCCATCCCAGCCGCCACCATACTCCTCGTCTCCTCTGCCTCCCAACAAGAAGCCAATCGACAGCTCTGCCTCCCTTTCCCTGCCAGAACTGATCCGATCCTTCCCCTTCCATATCTGAACTGATCCCTCTCCTTACAGACCTGATCTCCTATCGGATGACCTAGAACCCATTCAATCTCCACAATGATGTACTAGACGACAGCTACCTCCTCGGACAAGGATCTTCTCATCCTTCTCATCTATGGCAACCGAGTCCTCTACCTCCTTGGCTCTTTCTACTGAATTGAAACTTGAGACAGCCGCATCACCTCCGAGAACCTCAAGGAACTACATGATGTGGTCTCGATTTGTCCCACAATTTCTCAAGGGTAACGAGATGGTATATCGTATCACTGAGGGCCATCTATGACTTTAAGAATCCAAAATTTAAAATCAGATCATGATGCATCCTTGATCATCAATATGACGGCCAATTGTAAGGATAGAAATATCTATCAGCAAAAGTGATTCAGGACTCCATCTAATGTATTCTTCCACAAAAAGCAAACAACATGTCTATGACATCTACCACAAATTTGTTGAAACCATTGACAACCAGGCCTCTCTCTCCCGATTCAATCAAATACCTGGAAGAATGGAAGATCTGTAACTCGTACTCTCCGCATCCCGCTGTCTAGCGGAAGTAGCACAATTCTCACCTTCTTGCCCTTGCCCTGGCAATGTCCGGCCTCATCTCGATTGTGTTTATTCCCATATTCTGGTCAACCAGGACAGCCACTCTGAACATGATCTTATTCCCCGCATCCTTCCTTTCATTCCTGGCATTCCAGCTTCGTGCCCTAATTTTTGGCCAAGGTCGTGGTTTCCCTGAGCAATCGTCTACTCTTTTCGGAAATTGTGATTCCAACTCTCCTCGTGATTGCGGCCGAGGTCGTAGAGAAGGCTGCCCCAGCACCCAGTTTTTCAAATTTTCAACTTAGTACTAACCAAAAAATTATTTTTAAAGATGTGGTTTAAATACATTTTATCAAGTCAATTTTTCGTAAAATATCACATAACATACATGTATCTTATCATATTGTACGGAAAAATATGAAAAATACTTGTAGTTTTCAGAACAAGGTGCCCCCACCTTTATCTTTCTCATCTCATTTTTTTTTTATGTCCTGACCATGTATTCTTGTTTACCAATTTACGATTTTGCCCTTCCCCTCTCTCCCTGTTTCAAATAGAGAACACTAACACATAATCCCCAATCTTCTCCTAACCTTGGATCTTCCAATCCAAACCCAAAAAACCATAACCCACTTGACCCAAAATCTTCACCTTGCCTTGAATTAAGAAGTCCCCAGACCCAAAATCCCTAATTCACCTCCTTCGCTTTCTCTGTTTGTAGATTTGCAAAATCTAGTTAACTTTAAACTAATCTTTCATAGCTTTTTGTACACCAATAAACACAAAATTAACTATACAAGTAAGAAGTAACATATATCACTCAATACAAATAAGAATCGATGTGCATCACTCAATACAAGCAAGAACACACAACACAACCCATTTTCGGTTTTTAAATGGCCAAAAAAAAACCAGTCCCAAGTGTTTGTCCAACGATTTTGCACAAAATTTTATTCTTTAGCACACTTTTAATGTGCTTCTAATCGCTTCCTATAACACTTTTTCAAGCAATCTGCTTTTTGGGTAAAAATAAGTGTTAACCAAAACCTTAACGCTTAAACAATCGCGGCGCTTTTTGCTTCTTTTTGAAGCCCTGATAGAGTTGAATACAATAACGAGATCATTTAATTACCAAAACCTCAAGAGACTTTGCATATATTTCTTAAACCACAGAATAACCATTTAAATTCACTATAAAGAAGACAAGGCTAGGGCTAGTAAAAGCCAACAAGATGGCAGGACAATCCAATCAATATATTTTCGTGCTTCCTTGGAACATTGAATGGAAGAGCAACAGTTCAAACTAAAATCACCATAGAAAATGTCTAGATGATCAAGTGTAGGAACACCGAGTTTGCTGGAAGTTTGATGGAAACAATCGTTTGATTAATGTTTTCAATGTAGCATTTTTGAAGATTTTTAAACAGGACATATCTAGGAAATCAATGTCTAATATCCATAGAAAATGTATCACAGAACATTCTTCTACTTGAATTCATCAATCTCTTTATTATCTTCGACTTTCATGGACTCTCAATTGCAGTTAAGTGTCCTAAGAGACTATGTGGCTGCACAAAGGTAGTAAAATTGAAGACAAAGAAGAAGATAGGGATTACCTTATAAGGCTCCATATGTGGCAACCTCGCATAAGCAATGTTATACAGGCAGAACTATAGCGTGGACAATGATTTACAATAAAAGTTAAAGATATGTCTGTCAACAATCACAAATTATCTTCAAAGGGAATTGTTGAACATCAATTTCTTGAAGATAATGAAGGAAAATAAGTTTAATCACAACCTGAAAAATCTTATTATCTGAATGATATGAGGCCAAACGTGCTAAGTATACACATGTATACAAACTTCTATTTTGAGGTGATGATGTGTCGAAAATGATTCATTATGACAACTCAAGCCTTACAAATGCAATTTCAGAAATGAAGCCCATGAGTCAGAGTGTGTCACGAGAGTTCTTGTATGATGTAATTTCCCATGTTAGTGGTTCTTAGTTCTTGACTTATTATGCAAAGATAAAGGTCGTAAAATATAATATCAACATGTATGGAACTCAGTGGATAAATATAAAAACTCTTGATAATGTTAAGAATACCAGTCGAATTCCCAACCTCATCACAGATCCCTTCCTTCACCAGTGTCTCATATCCTTTCTCTTTGCATCTCTGAATGTCAATCACACCAGTTACCTGCATATAATTAAACTGAATTGAACACTGGTCTCATATATTACATCTTAATTGGTTGCCAGTTTATTAAATAATACAACGCATCAAAATAATTTAAAATGCTCAAAACATTACTCGCTTCTGCCAATGACAAGCCAGGCCAACATGACAAATTGTGTGAATATAACATGCAATGCCTGTCACCATTGGAACAATGAAAAACTAAATGCCAACTCATGCAATCAAAAGCTATGCTGCTAAATACTTTAAATAATTTCCTAAAATACCTGATAATCAGAAATCTATTCATAGTAAAGAGAATCCAATGTTTCATTAGCATATCTAACACATTGAGGTTGATTGTCACTTAGCCAGAGAAAGAAGCTGATCACATTTCACTCTGCAGATTACCCTGTTGATACTCCACCAAATTACTGCCTCCAAAGCTCCTTCATATTCTTCTAGACAACTTGGCTATCATAACGTCTAAACTCTAGCTTCAGATGAATGTTAAAGTAATAGTAATAGTTAGTCAAGAATTTAATCCAACATCTACGACCATCTATACTCCACTACGCTCCTACATGTATGATCCATGTATTCTCCATTGTTCACTGAATAGAATTTGAATTTCCCCTTCATACTATTTTACACTTCTAACTCAAGGTGATACGAGCATAATTGATCAAGAAGGAACTAGAAAGCTTGGCAAGCTTGGGCCTGGAATCAGTTGTAGCTTGAGGAGTTTGGGCCCACGCCCAAACAAGAGATTAGGCACCCAAAGAAATTTGAACGGTTCGTCACATGAGCAGCAGCAGCTGGCGAGGAGGATTGTTGAATAGGACAAAAGTGGTTAGAGGGGAAGTACATGTGGCAGCAGATTAACGGGATATAGTTTGATGTAATAGTAGTATAAATAGCTAGTATAAAGAGAGGAGGGTATGTAAAAAGCAAATTTAATCATTTCTTCCACTCATTTCTTGATTCCCTCTATTTTTTCCCAAATTCTCAAACACTAGTTCTCAGATTCTATTCCTGTCTCTTTTGTGTGCTTGACTAAGCAGTTAAAATCGGTTTTCGAAACTAATCGGTCTAGACCCGATTACCGATTAATCGGTATTTTTTTCTTATGAACTAATCAGACCTAGACCGATTATCGATTAATCGCTGATTAATCGGCTATTAATTCCAATTTTAACTGCATAGGTGCTTGATTCCAGTACTCGTAAAAATTGGTGCTCTCGTCAATTCAAATTCATCAATGGCGGACAGTACTAGATTAAGGTCAATGGAAGAGGCGATTGCAGGGTTGAAGGAGACGACTCGACAACAAAGAGAGCAATTCCAATCCATGGCGACATCAGTTAAAGATCAACAAGTGCAGTTATCGGAGTTGGTGCATCGATTCACAGTTCTTGATGTGAAAATTGATCAACAACTCAACAAATCTGCTCCTCATGGCGAGAACCTGATCACTGTAAAGTCTTCTTCTTCTCATCATGATACGTACGTATGTCAAGAACCCTAGGTTGGATTTTCCGAGGTTTGAAGGAAATAATCCTATGGGTTGACTCTTAAATCAATTTTTTCATTACCATAACACACCTCAGGACCAGAAATTGGATATTGCATCAATTCATATGGATGATAGAGCAATAGCTTGGTTTCAGCATAAATTTGATAATGGAGAGTTTTCAGTTGGGAGGAATTTGTTAAGTAGTTGGTCATTAGATTTGGCCCTTCTCCATGTTGATCATGCTGGGTTGTTGTTCAAATTGTCTCAGACATCAATACTAGTTAGAGTATTATGATCAATTTGATACACTGGAGAATAAGACCAAAGGGTTATCAGACTCTTCTATTTTAAGCTTATAAATCTAGATTGAAACCAACTCCACCATTACCTGTCCCAAGCCAGGAATTCGGCCACAAACCAGGTAAGGATGAGGGTTGCGTTAGATAGTTGATAGCCAGCATAAAACTTTGTCAAATTCTATGAACATAAACTTTAAAAATATACTCCTTACAGAAGATATAGCGCTTAATCGAGAAGAATGGAAAACTAGGATTCATGTAGCCGCCCCCAACTAGTTGAAAAAAATGCTTTGTTGTTGTTGTAAATATGGAATGTAACCACCGATTAGAAGGGAGGTGTTAGCGCGAAGACCAGCTTCTTTAGCTGATGTTGTGGGCTTAGCGCACGAAGAAAAATTTAATGACATGAGATTACTTGCAGCTACGGGAGGAAGTTAGAGACCCCCATGGCAACCTCCACCAAGCTCACTCTGTTGCCTACACTACCAAAGACTGAGCAACATACTGCTACTTCCAGTAATAATACTTCTTCACAACCTAGTAGACGACATGTTAAGAGGATTCCTTCTGTCGAGTGGGAATTAAGAGAAAAGAAGGGGTTGTGTATTAATTGTGATGAGAAATTTGTGCCTGGTCATAAGTGCAAAAAGCAATTTTTAATGTTGGTATGTGATGAAGAGGAACCAAAGGTGGGTTTAGCGGCTTCTCTAGCAGAGGAACATGCACAAGAACTTGTGCATGAGAATCTGATCTCTTACCAAGCACTTTCTAGGAGACCATCTCATAGAACTTTGAGAGTTGAAGGAGCTACACAAAATGAGCAGATACAGATAATGATTGATTCAGGCAACACAAACAATTATTTTCAAGAAAGATTAGTGAAGTTTTGGAATTTGCCAGTGCAACCCTCTTAACATTTTGGTGTAATGGTGGGAAATGGAGAACCTCTTAATTGTGAGGGACAGTGTCTTGTTGTGCCAATTACAATTCAGGGTTATTCCTTTCTGATAGATTTATATGCTCTTCCACTCCATGGAGCTCATGTGATGTAAGGAATTCAATGGCTTGAACTATTGGGGCCTATAATGACTGATTACAAAGCCATGACTATGAGTTTTACGTACAAGTTACAGAAGGTTTTACTTCAAGGTGGACAAGTGCAGACTCCATCTCAAATGCAATTGAATTCATTAAGAAGAGTAATTAATAATGATGCAATTAGTCAATAATTTCATTTGATTGTACAAGAGAAGGTCCAAAAGGAGTTACCTGAATACAATAGTAAATTTTATTATAAAAAGAAAATAGAACAAGTAATTGAAAAGGTCAAAAATGGCATTTTAGTAATTTTTTTAATGGCGTCTAGTAATTTTCTTTTTTTTAAAATGAAAAAGTTGACAGATGGAAGATCATCTTCTGCCCCTCAACTAATATGTATTTTAATGGATCGAACGGAACAGGTTGTTTTGTCCCTACATATTAAAAAATGATAAAAAAATTCAAACAGAACATCTTCTTCCATTTCCTATAATTTGAAAAAGCCATTCGCAATGCCAAATTTGGCACGCCACTATTCCTTTTCAACCTATTTTTTGGGTATATGGCCAACGAGTACAGACGCTCGTTGGTCATATTTTGGGATTATGGGGGTTTTGGCCAATGATAGTGGATGCTCTTAGGGCACACAAGCCAACTATATATGCTAATACATACAAGATAGGATAGGCACGTGTCATACACGTATAATATATATATATATATATATATATATATATATATATATATATATATATATATATAGAGAGAGAGAGAGAGAGAGAGAGAGACTTCTTCGGTTGCAAACGGGTCTGTGTGCACAGACCCGTGCGAACTTTGATCTGGGCCGTTGGATCTTTGATCCAGCAGCCCATATATTTTTTTATAAAATTTTGCCTTAAACTGTCGTTGGCAACGGCGGGTTAAGACAAAATTTTATTAAAAAATATAGCCTTAACCCGTCGTTCCTAAGAACGGGTTAAGGCATAGATATAATCTCAGAACTGTATACAGTTCTTCTTCCTCGTCGACTTCTTCCCATTCTCAAATTCGTTTTTGGATGAACCCAAACCCAGTTTTATCTCCGAAATCGTGAATTTCTCACTCCGGCGACTCCTCTCTCACTACCCTCCTCTACCATTAAGGCGATTCTCTCTCTCTCTCTTTCTCTCTCTCTTCCGTCCGTTTGCCCCATTCCCAAATTGAAACCTCTCCTCCGTTTGCTCCTCCACCTTAGCCCGCTCCTCCTCCTCTTCGATCCCCATATAATCTCTCTCTCCCAATCTCTACTCCAAAGTTCCAAACCCAACTCTGTCATCGCAAAAACGAAACCCTAGTTTGGCCACGAGACCTACATTGGCGAAATTCAGATATATTTTGTAAGGTAATGATTAAATCCTTGCCTTAGTAAATGTAATTCAATAGATTTTTAAATAGTTTCTCTTTCCAAAATTTTACCATATATGAAAAATGCCTAAAAAATTTGTAGATGTAGAAATTTCTAAGTAGTATTTTGATGAACTTACACGGTGCAATAGTTGTTGATTAGTTGACGATATTGTAGATTGAGTTGTATTTTTAATCGTGTCGTACATATTAAATTACTTAGAACATTTACAGTGCGGTTAGACTAGAAGATCCTGCAAACGACCTAAAAAAAAGTACGAAACTTTGCGAGTAGGATGGTTTCACGTAGCTGAAGCAACCACAACTTGTAGAAGTTAGTTTCGACTCACGGTTCGACAGATACGGCCATGTATCGATTTCGGTTGAAAAAACCCAAATACAACGATACACAGCCAAATCTTTCGAACCGTTAGTCGAAACTCACTTCTACAAGTTGGAATGGCTTGTGCAAGGTGAACTGAAGCAAGCTGCAAAGTTTTATAAATTTTTGATATCGTTTGTGCAGTTTTATCACGTGCTCGCATTAGAAGTAAATGACTTAGAAAGCGTTTATGACGGTTAGAGTAGAAAACCCTTGAAATGACCTCCCAAAATTACGAAACTTTGCGAGTAGGATGGTCTCACGTAACACAAGCAACCCCAACCTGTAGAGTAGCGTTTCGACTCACTGTTGGAGAGATACGGGCCCGTATCACTTTTGCTTGAAAAAAACCCAAATAAAGCGATACACGGCCATATCTTTCGAACCGTTAGTCGAAACTCACTTCTACAAGTTGGGATGGCTTGTGCTAGGTTAATTCAAGCTAGGTGCAAAGTTATATAAATTTTGGATACCGTTTGTGCGGTTTTGTAATTCCTCACATGAAGAACAAAATTACTTAGAACTTTTTAAGTGCAGTTAGAGTAGGAAACCCTTCTAACGACCTCCAAAAAATACGAAACTTTGCGAGTGGGATGGTCTCACGTAACACAAGAAACCCCAACTTGTAGATGTTAGTCTTGACTGACGGTTGTTGAGATACAGGCGTGTATCGCTTGTGGTTGATAAAACCCAAATAAAGCGATACACACCCGTATCTGTCGAATACTTAGTCAAAACTCACTTCTCCAAGTTGGAGTGACTTGTGTTAGGTGAACTGAACCGAGTTGCAAAGTTTTATAAATTTTGGATGTCTTTTGTTCGGTTCTCTCATGTTACTCTATTAATAAGTAAATAAAGTTAGAAATTTTTCATCACATTCCGTAACGGGTTTAGTAGCCCTAATTGTTCTCCTTTTTGTTTTCTTAGATATGGACAGTTTTGAAGAAAGTTCTGCTGTCGGAGAAAAATTTGTGAGGGCACAACAAATTGGCGAGTTTTTTCCTCATGTTGACGAGCACCTAAAACCGAAGATTGGTATGACATTTCCCACTTTAGAGGAAGCGGAAAAATTTTATTCATCATACTGTAAATGTGCGGGTTTCGCTATGCGTAAGGGTGAAAATAAATACAAGGAAAATGATGTAGTGGATAAATCATATGTATGTAATAAAGTCCTGGAGTCACCGAATAATCAGAATGAAGCTAGACGAGGAACTGCTTCTCGAACGGGTTGCAACGTTTTGGTTCGTGTCAAACTAAACTCACAAAGTAATTCGTGGATTAGTTATTCATTTAATGAACCACACCATCACGAATTTACTTCACCCGGTAGACGTCACTTGCTACCGCAAACCATGTATTCACAAATACAGTTAAAAAAATAATTGGTCAACTTACCGAAGCTAATGTCCCCATATGCAAATAAATGCTTTTCTTCGAAGGTGCAAGTGTAGATAATGAGAAAATTGGATTTACTGAAACCGATGTTAGAAATCTAAGGAGAAACGAGATGGAAGGTTTAAAAGGACACGATGGGCAAATGCTACTCGAGTTCTTTGAATCCAAAAAGGAGACCGATCCTTTATTTTTTTATGATTACCAATGTGATCCCGAAGGGCGATTGTTCCATTGTATTTGGGTGGATGGTATCGCTCGAAAGAATTTCGACATATTTGGGAGTGTTGTTTGCTTTGATGCTACCTACAACACAAACCGATACGGGATGCTATTTGTACCATTTGTTGGAGCCAACCATCATTGGCAATCAATATTCCTGGGTTGCGGGTTCATTCCAAATGAGAAGGCATCCTCATTTGAGTGGTTCTTCGAAAAGTGGCGAGTAGTAATGGCTTGTGATCCGGTGGGTATCGTGACAGATAAGGATCGTGGAATAAGTGCCGCAGTTAAGAAAGTCTTCCCAGGCACTGAACATAGATATTGCATTTGGCATATTATGGAAAAGTTTACACATGAAGTGCGTATGTCAAATCGTGACAGGCCATAATATGCCAAACAGAAAAAGCTGAACATTCGACATACGCACTTCATGTGGTAAACTTTTCCATAATATGCCAAATGCAATATCTATGTTCAGTGCCTGGGAAGACTTTCTTAACTGCGGTACTTATTCCACGATCCTCATCTGTCACGATACCCACCGGATCACAAGCCATTACTACTCGCCACTTTTCGAAGAACCACTCAAATGAGGATGCCTTCTCATTTGGAATGAACCCGCAACCCAGGAATATTGATTGCCAATGATGGTTGGCTCCAACAAATGGTACGATTAGCATCCCGTATCGGTTTGTGTTGTAGGTAGCATCAAAGCAAACAACACTCCCAAATACGTCGAAATTCTTTCGAGCGATACCATCCACCCAAATACAATGGAACAATCGCCCTTCGGGATCACATTGGTAATCATAAAAAAATAAAGGATCGGTCTCCTTTTTGGATTCAAAGAACTCGAGTAGCATTTGCCCATCGTGTCCTTTTAAACCTTCCATCTCGTTTCTCCTTAGATTTCTAACATCGGTTTCAGTGAATCCAATTTTCTCATTATCTCCACTTGCACCTTCGAAGAAAAGCATTTATTTGCATATGGGGACATTAGCTTCGGTAAGTTGACCAATTACTTTTCTATCTCTCTTTGTCAATACACAGTTTGCAGGTAGCAAGTGACGTCTACCGGGTGAAGTAAATTCGTGATTGTGTGGTTCATTAAATGAATAAATAATCCACGAATTACTTTGTGATTTTAGTTTGACACGAACAAAAGCTTTGCAACCCGTTCGAGAAGCAGTTCCTCGTCTAGCTTCGTTCTGATTATTCGGTGACTCCCGGGCTTTATTACATACATATGATTTATCCACTACATCATTTCCAGTGTTCTAAATGGCGTTCGCCTCGAGCGCCTAGGCGGCGCTCAAAAAGAGGAGAACGAACCGCATATGCAATAGGCGGTACTCTAGGCGTTGAGATGGCAGTTAGGCATACAAGGCGCCGCCGAGGCAGCGCCTAGGCGGTCGAGGCGGCCGAGGCGGCGCCTAGGCGGCCAAAATCGATCAGGCGGCTGACAGATTTTTTTGTAATTTTTTTTTAATTCTTAAAATAGTCTCTTCATCTTCAACAGAAAAAACCCTCTTCATCTTCAAAAGTAAAAAGCCTCTTCATCTTTACATTAAGGTGTTACTAGTTCACGTTATATTTGAAATTTTATATGACTGATTATTGTTTATGTCATTATGAATCTAAAGTTTACACCATAATCGTTGTTGAACTTCTAAAATCATTCTGGCCTAGCATCACTTGTGAATTGTGATGCATTTAAAAGATTTAGACTACAAGCAAAAATAAAGAAATGTAACTTTTAAAAGGTTAATATATGAATATTTAAAAAATAAAAACAAAACGCCTAGGCGGCCTAGGCGGTCCTTGGCCGAACCGCCACCGCCTGACGCCGTTTACAACCTTGATCATTTCCCTTGTATTTATTTCCACCCTTACGCATAGCGAAACCCGCACATTTACAGTATGCTGAATAAAATTTTTCCGCTTCCTCTAAAGTGGGAAATGTCATACCAATCTTCGGTTTTAGGTACTCGTCAACATGAGGAAAAAACTCGCCAATTTGTTGTGCTCTCACAAATTTTTCTTCGACAGCAGAACTTCCTTCAAAACTGTCCATATCTAAGAAAACAAAAAGGAGAACAATTAGAACTACTAAACCCATTACGGAATGTGATGAAAAATTTCTAACTTTATTACTTATTAATAGAATAACATGAGAGAACCGAACAAAAGACATCCAAAATTTATAAAATTTTGCAACTCGGTTCAGTTCACCTAACACAAGTCACTCCAACTTGGAGAAGTGAGTTTTGACTAAGGATTCGACAGATACGGGTGTGTATCGCTTTATTTGGGTTTTATCAACCACAAGCGATACACGCCCGTATCTCAACAACCGTCAGTCAAGACTAACATCTACAAGTTGGGGTTTCTTGTGCTACGTGAGATCATCCCACTCGTAAAGTTTCGTATTTTTTGGAGGTCGTTAGAAGGGTTTCCTACTCTAACTGCACTTAAAAAGTTCTAAGTAATTTTGTTCTTCCTGTGACGAATTACAAGACCGCACAAACGGCATCCAAAATTTATATAACTTTGCACCTAGCTTGAATTAACCTAGCACAAGCCATCCCAACTTGTAGAAGTGAGTTTCGACTAACGGTTCGAAAGATATGGCCGTGTATCGCTTTATTTGGGTTTTTTTCAAGCAAAAACGATACGGGCCCGTATCTCTCCAACCGTGAGTCGAAATGCTACTCTACAGGTTGGGGTTGCTTGTGCTACGTGAGACCATCCTACTCGCAAAGTTTCGTAATTTTTGGAGGTCGTTTCAAGGGTTTTCTACTCTAACCGCCCTAAACACTTTCTAAAACATTTACTTCTAATGCGAGGCACATGATAAAACTGCACAAACGACATCCAAAATTTATAAAACTTTGCAACTTGCTTGAATTCACCTAGCACAAGCCATCCCAACTTGTAGAAGTGAGTTTCGACTAACGGTTCGAAAGGTATGGCTGTGTATCGCTTTATTTGGGTTTTTTTCAACCGAAAGCGATACACAGCCGTATCTCTCGAACCGTGAGTAGAAACTAACTTCTACAAGTTGTGGTTGCTTCCGCTACGTGAAACCATCTTGCCCGCAAAGTTTCGTATTTTTTTTAGGTCGTTTGTAAGGTTTTCTAGTCTAACCGCACTGTAAATGTTCTAAGTAATTTAATATGTACGGCACGATTAAAAATACAATTCAATCTACAATATCGCCAACCAATCAACAACTATTGCACCGTGTAAGTTCATCAAAATACTACTTAGAAATTTCTACATCTACAAATTTTTTAGGCATTTTTCATATATGGTAAAATTTTGGAAAGAGACGAACAATTTAAAAATCAATAGAATTACAATTACTAAGGCAAAGATTTAATCATTACCTTACAAAATATATCTGAATTTCGCCAATGTAGGTCTCGTGACCAAACTAGGGTTTTGTTTTTGCGATGACAAAGTTGGGTTTGGAACTTTGGAGTAGAGATTGGGAGAGAGAGATTATATGGGGATCGAAGAGGAGGAGGAGCGGACTGAGGTGGAGGAGCAACCGGAGGAGAGGTTTCAATTTGGGAATGGGTCAAACGGAGCAAACGGACGGAAGAGAGAGAGAGAGAGAGAGAGAGAGAGAGAGAGAGAGAGAGAGTCACCTTAATGGTAGAGGAGGGAAGTGAGAAAGTGATCGCCGGAGTGAGAAATTCACGATTTCAGAGATAAAACTGGGTTTGGGTTCATCCAAAAACGAATTTGAGAATGGGGAGAAGTCGACGAGGAAGAAGAACTGTATACAGTTCTGAGATTATATCTATGCCTTAACCTGTTCTTGGGAACGACGGATTAAGGCTATATTTTTTTATAAAATTTTGCCTTAACCCGCCGTTGCCAACGACGGTTTAAGGCAAAATTTTATAAAAAAATATATGGGCTGCTGGATCAAAGATCCAACGGCCCAGATCAAAGTTCGCACGGGTCTGTGCACACAGACCCATTTGCAACCGAAGAAACCTCATATATATATATATATATATATATATATATATATATATATATTAACAAGCCCTCTCAAACTCACGATGAATCAATAAGAGTTTGGAAATAATGTCTGGCGTTGGGCCTTCGTCTAAGATTCGTGAAGAAATGTGCACACTGAGCTTCGGAAGGCACATATGAAGGGATATAACCTTAGAAAAGTGTTCCTAGGTGAAGAAAGCATCAACACCAATATGTTTACTGAGCTCATGCTTGACCGAATCAGAGGCAATTCTGATAGTAGTGTTGACACAAAATACGAGTGGGCTTCAAAACAATACCAAAATCCTCTAGTAACCATTGAAACCATTCTACTTCTATTGTGGTTGCGGCAAGAGCACGAAATTTAGCCACCAAGACTGGTCTGCTTCTTGCCAAGAAATGAGAGAAGTCCCCAGAAAGAAGTAATAGCTCGTGATGGATCGCCTATCATCAAATAGCCTAGGTGGCATCAGTAAAGGCCTTCAGTGCTAGTGGAGAGAACTTTAAGAAAATTAAGGAACAAGTGATGGTTCCAAGAAGATAACGAAGCACCTGAAGGGGATGGCCATAGTGCGCAAACATAGGAGTAGACACAAACTGACTCAGAACATGGACCGCAAGAGAAATATCTGGTCGGGTAACGGTGAGATAGACAAGACTGCCCACAAGATGTCGGTATCTAGTAGGATAAGGAAAAGGAGTCTCATCTGTTGCTCAAAGCTATGAGTTCCGTAGAAGTTGTTTCAGTACGAGTATCAAAGATATTTGCACGAGCTAGAAAATCCACAGTATATTTTCGTTGAGAGAGTAGATCTATGGTCACTAGAGCTAACTTCAATCACCAAAAAATAGCATAGCAAGCCAAGATCAATCATAGCAAACTGATTATGTAGATAAAATTTCACAGTTTGAATATGAGAAAGGTCGTCACTACTAAGACTCAAATCATAAACATACAGCAACAAAATTGTACGACCTTTTTTTCAAAGGAGTGAATGAACATAGCAGGATTATGAGCACTCTGACGAAAGCTAGTAAAGCGAACTGTGAAACTAAAATGCACAAACCAAGCCCGTGGAGCCTGTTAAAGACCATAAAATAAAGTGCACATCGAAGACGACATACAGTATTTGGGGGATGATGCAGACTAGATGGAGGAAGCACATAAACTTTCACGAAGCTCACCATGCAAGAAAATATTCTTTACATCCAACAGCCACAGAGGCTAGTTACGGACTGTAGCAACACCAACAAGAGTCCTAACAGTGGTCAAGTGCACAACGGGCGCAAAAGTCTCATGATAATCAATCACATATTCTTACTGAAAACCTCATGCAACAAGATGAGCATTGTAGCGCTCAACAGTGCCATCAGACAGGATTTTGGTCTTATAAATCCACTTGCATGTAATCGATCGGACTCCTGAAGGAGTTGGAACAAATTCCCAAATGCATGTTCTGCTTAAAGCGTCCAACTCATCTGCTACAGCCTGTTGCCAAATAGGAACCTGTGATGCTTCTTTGAAGGATAGCGAGGCTCAGGAAGATCAACAAGCGGAGGCACTGTAGGAGCGGGTGAAGGCACTGATGATTCAAGTTTCATGGGTCAAGCACGTCGAGTAAAGTGATGCAGAAGTGGCAAGCTAAGGTAAGGGATGGTAGAGGACCAGACACAGAGGAGGATAACTCTTTTGTGGGTGTAGGCATGATAGGAGGCGGTCCTAGAATCATATGATAGGAATCAAGGAAGGTGGAAGAAAGATACAGAAAATCCAAAGTGAGGATCAAATGTAGAAGAGTCAATATTACCGAAGTAGAATTGATCTTCTACAAAGTGAACATCACGAAACACACGAAGACGTCTTGCTTTGGGATCATATCAACTACAGCCCTTTCGCTAAGGATTATAACCAAGGAATAGACACTCAGCAGATTATTTGGATAATTTGTTACATTCACAAGGTTGAAGGAGAATATAACAAACAACCAAAAATCCGAAGTTGGTTAAACGATGGTAATTTGCCCTTGAGTCGAGAAAGGAATACTGTCTCGTCACCTATGGCAGTCGAAGACTGAATATTGATTAAGTAAACAGCAGTAAGAGCAATTTCAGCCCAAAACTGAGAAATAAAGACAGAAAGAAGCAACGCCCTAGTGGTTTCAATGAGATGCCTATGTTTCCTTTCGACTGTGTCATTTTGAGCAGGAGCAATAGGACAAGAGAGTTAAGGAAAGGTTACTTAGAGCATCTGTAGTCGTTACTTGCCAAATTTTGGGTATATAGCAATTAGAAATAGGAAAAAAAATCTTGTTGCAGTCGTTAAAAGCTATATTCCATTTGTCGTATGTTTTTTTTTAAAAGACGGAAGATTGTCTATCGTCGTAGAGTGTGCGGTTTGAAAAATATTTCGGGACGCAAAATAATGTATCGTCTTTGAATCGAAAAAATATTTAAAAAATCAAATTGAAGTTTGGACAGGGTATGATCCATCGTCAGTTTAATTATTTTTTTTTAAATATGCAAGGACGGGAGATTATCTCCCGTCCGAAGCATGAAATCTCAATCCCGCAGTGAATGTACGGTGTATATTGAGTCGTCGCTGGTTTTGTTTAATTTTTTTATTTATTTATTGGTGGGACAGTGAACGGACGGTGTATATTGACTCGTCGCTGGTTTTGTACAATGCATCGTCGCTAGTTTTGTACACTCGTCGCTGATTGGATTAAATAAAAGGGCAAAATGGTAATCATACAAAGGTAAAAAAAACAACTTTTTGGGAGGGACAGTAGTTAATCTACCGTCCTCCTATATTGGCATTTTCCAGATTGGGTTGAGACGGTGTATAATGCATCGTCTCTTAATTTTTTTTTTCTTTTTTCAAATGGGGTTTAATCCATCGTCCGAACGCACTTTTTGTACGTCTCACCTACGAGACGAAATATTATCTTTCGTCTCTACTAACGAACGAAATAAAATAGGCTGTTAGCTATATTTTGGTTTTTGCCAAATCGTCTGCTATATTTGGCAATGTACTGTTCATCGTATACCCAAATTTTGGGTATTTGGACAACGACTGCAGCTCTCTTTTTCCAACTTTTTCCAAATTTTGGGTATTTAGCCCACGACTACAGATGCTCTTAGTGGCTAAAAATTTCTAAACTTTGTAAGAAATACTCTCCACAAGAGTCTGACCGAAATGTTTTGATCTTAAGATTGTACTGTGTGGCAATCGCTGTGACAAAAAATTTGTAAATACTAAAAAAAGGGTGCATGAAATACCTCCATGTATAACGAGAGTAGTCATCAATGAAAATAAGATAATATTTATAGCATGATATGGATTCATGAGAAAAAGGCCCACAAACATCAGCATGCACAAGGTCAAACAAGGTAGAACTACAACTAAAACTCAAATGATAAGATAACTGAGTTTGTATACCAAGAGGACAACCTAGATAGTCATTAAGGTTAGGAGTACAATGCTTAGACACACTACCTATAAGACACCTGACTAAAATAAAGAGGATAATCTGGAAGAACAAGGATAACATAAATAAAGGTGTCGAACGCTCATGTTAGGAATGGTAGAATTTGGGCTTTGGCAAATGAGATGTGTAAGTGATCCATAACATAGGTACCATCATGCCTATGCCAAGCCCTAAGTAGTGCCCCGTCATGCGATCATGTATGAGACAATAAAAAGAGTCAAATATAATGGTGCAATTGTGATCAGCAATTTGTCCAATAGAAATTATGTTCATAGATAAATTAGAAACATGAAGGACTGAGGAAATAGAAAATGTTTGGGATGAGAAATCCCCTTGTTGGAAAATAGGGAGGAGATCTCCAGAAGCAATACACACAAAATTAAAAGATAAAGAAGCAGACAATTATGGAGAATAAAAGCTTCAGAGATCATGTGATAGGAAGCTGTGAGGACATCAATTTTATTTAATTTAGTCTTTTATTTCAGTACCATATTTGTTTTTAGCAATTATAGCCATATATAATCTTTCTTTTTGCATTAGAATATTTTTGAGATTTTAGAATCTTTTGAGATTTGTATCAAGATTTGTTTTGAGCCTATTTATAGGCCCTGAGATTAATGAGAAAGATATGACATTCTTGATTAAAATTATTGTGTTGAGTTTTGCTCTTCATCTTCTCCTTTGTGTGATACAATTGAGATCCAACTTGTTATGGTTTGTGATAAATCCTAATACAATTTTAGGCTTAGTGATTAACTCTAAAATCTACCGAAATTACAGATCCCCAAATCAATTAAATCTAAATTAACCCTAATCTCCTTCATCAGCTCTATCAGCTGCCTCCTTCATCTTCCTTCTCCAACCCGACTGCATCTCCAAAACCCCACACCGGCACTTCATCTTCAACTTCCATATCCCGAGCCTCCACCTTCATTGCAGCCGCCATTGTCTCCTTCCTTCATTCCAGATCAACAACAACACCCCTGAATCCTCTTTCCCATCCCATCGTCGCCCCACAGCCGCCCCCACAAATCAACCCCTCCTTCCCTCACCTCGCCGTCGACCTCACTCCAAAACCCTACCAAACTCCAACCTCCAATCCCCCCCCTTCCTCGTCGACTTCCAGTCTTCGACCCCCACTTCCACCTCCTGATTCCACCTCCAATCGAAACCCTAGTTGTGCCTCGGCCTACTGCACCCATCGCCCTTGCTGTTGCCATTGCTGACTGGATTGCTGTTGTCTCTCCCTTGCTGATTGCTGCCATTGCCCGTGGCTGTTGCTCTTGAAGTTGTTGCTGCCATTTCTGTGCTCTTCCGAGATCTGCGCTGAGTTCTTCGAACCCTCGGTATACTCTTTTCAACTTTTAACTATTTGTGTTATACTGCTTTATCAATTATCATCTCTATTATATTATCTGATTTGCCTGTCGACCACAAAAACAATTGAGATTGAGTGTTCCACTTGCTTGATTAGAATACGAATTAATATTGAATCTTTTACTTGCTAAGAACACTTATGGATTTAATTATTGATTGTTATAATTGAATTATTAATTGGGATTGATAAACGTGATTCAGTTCTTGAAAATCCATCAAACCAATTAACTGTTTAAAATTTCTAACTTTAATCCGCATAACGTGTTGGTAAAATTAACTCGTTAAGATTCTTGAAAATTCTCTATTTTATGGTTAGTTTTACATCATTTTGGTATCAGAGCGAAGGTTCTTAAAACCCTAGTTCTTGCATCATTTAGGCATCAATTTTTACATTCATTTAGGATTGTGTAGTATTTTATTTTTCTTTCTTTATTTTCGGTCATTTCAGATTTATTTTTATAAAAAAAAGTACACACACAACCCCTAGTTTTCCCCCTTTGGTGAATGCGTCTTCGCAGCACCATCACAGATCTTGACAAGCCTTTCTATCCCTCCCAAATCACCCAATTAGAAACCCTAGACTTCCCCGACCTGAAATAGACAACTCTGATATCTCCGCTACCCTAGCTGCCATTCAAGCAACTCTTGCCAATATTAATCAGAGGCTTGAAAAGGTGAAATTAAATCAAACCATTGTCCCTGAGCTTCATGCCAATCGTCAGACCCCTCAAGGGAATGTTCGTGACGATCGACGTCAAGAACATGACCCTGACGAACAATATAAAAAGAACGTTAAGGCTGACGTTCCCCATTTTGAAGGCCACATGGAACCCCAAACTTACCCTGATTGGATCCGTGCTATGGACCACTACTTTGTGTGGTTTGACATGAGCGAAGCCCTAAAAGATAAATTTGCCATTATGAAATTGACGGGTAAAGCTCAACAACACTGGACCAATCTTGAACATGCCCGCAGAGGTCGAGGCCTGGCACCCATAGCCACTTGGGAAGCCATGAAAGAAAAGCTCACTGAGAGATATGTACCGTTATCATTCCACACCAGATTGCTAGATTCGTGGAACCAACTGTATCAAGAAAGTAAATCCACACAAGAATATGTTGATAAATTTGATGACTTCCTTATTCGGTGCAATGCTTTAGATAAAGAGAGTGAAGAACAAACTCTTTAGGTTCAGGGCTGGATTACGAACCGATCTGAGGAACGAGCTAATTCATAGAAATATGAACTCATTAGTGGCAGCTTATGCTCTTGTCCATGATATGGATTCCCTTAAAACAAGTTTCCATTACAAGTACAGCGATTCGATGGATCATTCCTCCAGAATGAATTCTCCTGAACCCTCTAGACCTAAGCACTCCTCTCCTCAGTACCCTAACAAGTCTTACCCAAATAAACATACTTCAAATTCCTATCCATTTAGAAATGACAACACGGGTAAGAACACTGAAGGAGACTATTCCAAGATTGATCCTCTCACTAAGTGCTATAAATATAAGGGATACGGCCATGTTGTTGGCAATTGTCCCAGCCCAAGTAGGATCAATATAGTAGAGGGTACCGCAGTCATCGCTGATGAGCCCAACACTGAGTTTACCTATGAACCTAATGTAAGTGATGACTTTGATGAAAAAGAGGATGACCAGTCTCTCAATTATATTCAGTCTGTCCAGTCACCTCCATTGAGTGTACCTGAGTCACCCATCTCATCCCAAGTCACTTGGCAGCCTATAGATTTTATCCATGTGTTAGAACATCCTCGAGTCACAGAGTCTGCACCCACATTTGCATATCACATTCATGACTTGCATAGAGAAATTTTCAAAGAACTTAATGAGAATAATTTTAACTACAAGTTAATAGCAGATACTAGAAAGAAATTTATAACTTTTGATATTGGTGATGAGGTGATGGTTCGGATTCATCTGGTACGGTTTCCTGTTGGACCCGTTAAGAACTTGAACATACGTGTTGCAGGCCCATTTAAAATTCTACAGACAATCAATAATAATACCTATGTCGTTGACCTTCCTGGAGGCTTTGGCATAAGTAAGACTTTCAATATTGAGGATCTAGTACTCAATGAAGACTCAAAATTCAATCATAGAATTTTTCTTATAGATGAGCCTACCCTGCAGCCTAATGGTGAGATTCCCACATTTACCCCTCTACCTGATACTATTTACACACCGACAGAAGAATTGAATAATATTTAGATGATCCGATAATCTCTACAAGAGATGATGGTATGCACAAATATTTGGTGAGGTGGAAGAACAAGCCAAAGTCGGATGACACTTGCAGTGATCGTAAGGGGGTCCCGCAACTGGATCCAGATCTTTTGGAGCACCATGACAGGATCACTTGTTTTGCCTCGACTGGGTTGAGCTCTCTCCCACCCGGAGAGAATGATGAGGACATCAATTTTATTTAATTTAGTATTTTATTTTAGTACCATATTTGTTTTTGGCAATTATAGCCATATGTAATCTTTCTTTTTGCATTAGAATATTTTTGAGATTTTAGAATCTTTTGAGATTTGTATCAAAATTTGTTTTGAGCCTATTTATAGGCCCTGAGATTAATGAGAAAGATGTGATTTTTGATTAAAATTATTGTGTTGAGTTTGCTCTTCAACTTCTCCTTTGTGTGATACAATTGAGATCCAACTTGTTAGGATTGGTGATAAATCCTAATACAATTTTAGGGTTAGTGATTAACTCTAAAATCTACCCGAAATTACAAATCCCCAAATCAATAAAATCTAAATTAACCCTAATCTCCTTCATCATCTCTATCAGCCGCCTCCTTCATCTTCCTTCTCCAACCCGACTGCATCTCCAAAACCCCACACCCGCACTTCATCATCAACTTCCATATCCCGAGCCTCCACCTTCATTGCAGCCGCCATCGTCTCCTTCCTTCATTCCCGACAACAACAACACCCCCGAATCCTCCTTCCCATCCCGTCGTTGCCCCACAGCCGCCCCCACAAATCAACCCCTCCTTCCCTCACCTCGCCGTCGACCTCACTCCGAAACCCCCACCAAACTCCAACCTCCAATCCCCTATCCTTCCTCGTCAACTTCCAGTCTTCGATCCCCACTTCCACATCCCGATTCCACCTCCGATCGAAACCCTAGTTGCGCCTCGCCCTACTGCACCCATCGCCCTTGCTGTTACCATTGCTGACTGGATTGCTGTTGTCTCTCCCTTGTTGATTGCTGCCATTGCCCGTGGCTGTTGCTCTTGAAGTTGTTGTTGCCATTGCTGTGCTCTTCCGAGATCTATGTTGAGCTCTTCGAACCCTCGGTATACTCTTTTCAACTTTTAACTATTTGTGTTATACTGCTTTATCAATTTTCATCTCTATTATATTATCTGATCTGCCTGTCGGCCACAAAAACAATTGAGATTGAGTATTCCACTTGCTTGATTAGAATACGAATCAATATTGAATCTTTTACTTGCTAAGAACACTTAGGGATTTAATTATTGATTGTTATAATTGAATTATTAATTGGGATTGATAAACATGATTCATTTTTTGAAAATCCATCAAACCAATTAACTATTTAAAATTTCTAACTTTAGCCGCATAATGTGTTGGTAAAATTAACCCGTTAAAATTCTCGAAAATTCTCTATTTTAGGGTTAGTTTTACATCAGAAGCAGCAAAGCCAAGCAACCATGGAGGATGCAAGGACAAGCGAGGCATTCATAGCTTGTGGCAAATGAGTTTGAGCAACAGAAGAAGAGATTGGAAGTAGTAATGCCCATCTGATGGAGCTAATGACCGAGTTGTTAAGATATGAGCTGACTCAGCTACGCCGGAGGATAAGCACTAGAGGTCTAAACAGGAGTAACTACAAGAGGTTTCTGAGTCAAGCGCAGACGCTTGCGACACTGATCTATGGCATGCCCAAACTTGTGAGAATAGTCACACTGTTTCTTTGGCTTCATCGAATAGAAAGAAAATGAAGCAGAGAACGAAGAACTATGCTGCAAAGGTAGTTGTAGATGAACAGTTGGTGTGACAGCCAACACACAAGAGTGAACTGTGTCAGAGGAAGAAGAGCAGTTGTCCGCAGACTGATATCCTCGACTAACACAGCTGGTTTGGCATGTTCCACAATAGGAACTGCCTCACGAGACATAAGTAGACTACAAACAACTATTAACTCTGGACGAAGCCTCATCAAAAACTCATAAAGATGTTTTCCATTACGTGATGCTACACCCTTTATCTTCTTACAGAACTCCTCAAGTCCATCAATTTGTTGCTGCAAATTATGAAGAGAAGCAGACAAATCCAATACGGATTGATCACCCTAAATGGCTACAGCAAGTTCTTGAGTCAAGGCATACTCACGAGAATGACTAGAGCGCCCATAGGTATCTTGAAGATACATCCAAATAACCTTTACAGATGGAAGAGTAATTTGACGACAGATGGAGACCTCCGTGGAATAACAAAGAATACCTTGTACTCGGAAATCTAGAGTTTTCCACTCCTTAAGAGTTTGAGCGAATGCAGCGGAAAAGGAAGTTCGAAGAAGGGGCAGGCGGTGTCGTGGATGGCGGGTCTTCCATAAGATGATGAGCAAGGCCATGAGCGCATAGAAGCACAAGCATGTAGCGAGACCAAGTTTGATAATTTTTTGGGCCCCAATAATTTTTCGGGTGTAGTAGGTATGGAGTGGATGGGCGATGGAGAAGTAGAAGTCATGCTTGGATCCGAAATCAAACTAGACCCCAAAGAAGAAAAGCAGGAAAATCAAAAATATATCTAGTTCGGTTCGGTTCGACTGGACCGGGTCGGGTCGGGTTCGCTTTTGTTTGGCTGGGCCGAGTCGATCGGCTTTGTGGGTCGGGTCCAACAAACAAAAGTACAAAACCAAAGAGAAACAATTTTGGAAAAATAGCAACGGCGGCAGTTCGAAGGAGGCAGCACAGGCAGCAATAGGGTGCAGCGAAGCTGGAGGATGGAGGATCAAAGTCGAAGAAAACAAAGATGATGATGACGTCAGGGCTTTGAGGGCGTCGATGGAGTTAGAGGATGAATCGAGGTCGAAGAAGGAGATAAGGGGGGCAATAGCAAGTGACAGTAGGAGAAGAGGTCGGTGGCGTTGGTGGGCGACGACAACAAGTATGATTTTGGATTTGTTTGGGATTTGAGATCCGATTTGGATTTGGATTTTGGATTTTGAATTTTGAATTTTGAATTTTGAATTTTGGATATGGGATTAGTTTGGATTCCTCTATTGTGGATTTGATAATCAAGGGCAATGTGGCTCTCATACCATGATGGAAAATAAAGGAAATAGAATCAAATCAATGTATTAGAGCACAAGTCAACTATATATATATATATACTAGTACATATAAGATAAGAGGCACGTGTCATACACGTACTAGACTAGAGAATATATACACACCAACATTCCAGGCTGCAATGAACACAATTTTTAAGCCATATCTGAGAAGGTTTGTGCTAGTGTTTTTTTATGATATTCTGGTTTATAGTTCAAGCTGGGAAGAGCATTTGCAACACTTGGCCACTGTGTTGAGGATTTTGGAGCAAAATCATTCTTTTGTGAAGCAAAGTAAATGTGCATTTGGCTAGCAGTCTATAGACTACATGGACATGTGAATTCAGCTGCAAGAATTGAAGCTGATGTTGCTATGCTAGAGGCAATAGTGATTGGCCAAGGCATAAGAATGTTTAACAGTTAAGGGCTTTCTTAGGATTAATTGGATACTATAGGAGATTTGTGAGGGGATATGCTACATCAGCAACACCATTGTCGTTGAAGGAAGCTTTTAATTGGAATGAAGAGGCAGCTAGGTTATTTGCATATTTAAAGACAGCTATGCAGACAACTCCGGTGTTAGCTTTACCCGACTTTTCAAAGTTGTTTGCAGTAGAGTCTGATGCTTCAGTTAAAAGTATTGGCGCAGTTTTGCAACAAGATAATCATCCTATAGCATTATTTAGGGAAAAAATGACATTAAGAATGTCAGCTTCAACTTATGTAAAAATGGAGACTGCATTGCTGAAATGTATGCTATTACAGAAACTACTAAAAAATGGAGGCAGCATCTTCTGGGCAGTGAATTTTTATCCAAACTGATCAACAAAGTCTGCATCACTTAGTTAATCAGGTTATTCAAACTCCCGAGCAACAGAAGTGGATCTACAAGTTGGTAGGGTATAATATTAAATTTACCGACAAGCTTGGTAAAAATAATTCAATAGCAGATGGTCTATCCAGAGTTCCTTCTGCAGAAGATGTACAATTGATGATATTAACCAAGCTCCCAAATATGTTACTGATTGATAACATCAAGAAGGAAGTGAGTACTGATATAGGGTTGCAGAAACTGATACATCATATTTAGGGCAATTCTTCTTACACAGTTGGCTATACATTCAGGGATGGTGTGATTTTGTATAAGGGAAGGATTTTAGTGCCTAAGGCTATCCAGCAGCTTGTCTTAGAAGAATGACACTAGTCCAGTTGAGGGTCATGCATGTATAGCTAAGACATCTGCAAGAATCAAGGATTCTTTTTAATGGTCCGATGGTCAAACAAAGGTGGTTAATCGATGTTTAGAGCAGTATTTGAGAGCTTTTGTGAGTGAGGAGCCAAGAGCTTGGAGCAAATTCCATTTTGCAACTGCAACGACTCCATTTGAAGTTGTGTATGGTCGAAAACCACCTGTGGTTCCTGATTATGTAATTGGAAGTGCAGACAATTACAATGTCGATGTTGAATTGGCTAAGAGAGAGGTCCTTAAGAAATTGAAGAGAAATTTTTTGCAAGCTCAACTCAAGATGAAGCATAAAGTTGATGCTCATAGAGCACAGATGGAATTAGAGGTGGGGGAATGGGTGTATGTGAAGTTACAACCTTACAGGCAACAATCAGTTGTGCATAGGCAATTTCAGAAGCTGTCAAATATATTTTATGGTCCTTACGAGGTGATCAAGAGGATAGGAAAGGTAGTTTATCAATTGCAGTTACCTACGGTCTTGAAGATCCACCCTATATATCTCCGAACATAGAAAGTTTTTTGGTGATCCAACTTCACCAGCTCAAGCTGCATTGACTACATACAGGCAACCATGAGCTAATTGTTTTCCAACCTGAGAGGGAGAGGGTGTTACAGCGGCGCACAATTAGGTTGGATCAGGGATTCAAGGCACATGTATTGATAAGATGTGAAGGGCTCTCCAAAGATGATGATCCATGGGAGGATGAGGAGGGGATCGTCGGTGCATTTCCTAATAAGAACCTTGGGGATAAGGTTCAACTTGAGGGGGGAGTATTGATACGAGCATAATTGATCAAGAAGGAACTGGCAAGCTTGGGCCTGGAAATCAGTTGCAGCTTGAGTTTGGGCCCAAGCCCAAACGAGAGATTAGGCGCCCAAAGAAATTTGAAGGCTTCATCACATGAGAAGCAGGAACTGTCGGGGAGGATGGGGAGGATGGTTGAATAGAACAAAAGTGGTTCGTGAGGAAGTACAAGTGGCAGCAGATTAAGGGGTATGTTTGAGGTAATTATAGTATAAATAGCTGGTAAAGAGAGAGAAGAGGGTATGTAATAAGCAAATTTAATCTTTTCTTCTTCCTCCCAGTTCTTGATTTCCCTGTATTTTACCCCAAATTCTCAAACTCTAGTTCTCATATTCTTCTATTCCTATCTCTTTTGTGTGCTTGATTCCAGTACTCGTATCACAAGGGAACCACTACCAGCTTGCCATGTCTTACTTGGGTTGTGCCAATTGGTTATTAGAATTATGTCAAGCTCCTTCCTTGTAGATACATTTCTTGGCTACGAATCTGCCACTAATCTAAGTGAAGTTTGACATAAGGTTAAATAAAAATATTGTGAACATTTCTTACAACCTGTGTTCCATAGCAGAACCAACTTTGATGAGGAAAAGGCTTACATCAGATGACTTTTCCAATAAACAATTCACCCTATTAGGCTGCAGAGCAAGTGGTCACACGTAAGCTTCACAATATGGACGCACATCCAAGAAAATAGACTGTAGTACAATCTTTTCACAACCACTTAGTTTAGATTAATCTCATCATTGGAATTAATCTCATCATTGGAACGCCATCTTTCCAGTCATTCCAATAAAAAGAAACATGTATCGCTTTAAGAAAATTTAATAGTTAACAACAATCCAGTGAGCTTCCTAGTGAATGAACAGAGAGACTAGCTATTGAATCCAGAACCTAGTTGGCTGGTATATCTACCTTATTGGTTGTTGTATTTAACCTCACATATCGAGGGATATAAGTATAATATTGTCAGTGTCCAGGAAAGAGTAGCTGACGTAGAATTCTTAGCCTTAAATTTAGGGGAGAAAATATTCAAAAGACAAAAAAAAAATTATAGTGAATATCCAGACTAAAAATAAATAATTACACTGCTATGCTACCATTCAATAATAAACTAGACATGCAATGAAGGAACAAATCTGACCAGATCAAAGACATAAGCCAGCTCCATAGTAATGCATGAACTTGCCTGCAAAAGAATTTAGGGCAAAGAATAATAAAGTTTCCCCTTTTTAGTTAAATATTGCAATTGTAAGCAATGCTACTACTCCACTTCACTACCTTTTCAACTAAATCAATGTTCAAATGTTCCAACCTCTCCTGAAGGTATTCTGAAATTCCAACTTCAATAATTTTGTTTATATGCAAGAGAGAGCAAATACACTGCAAGAATGTAGTAAATGAAAATTTGCATAAAGTAAGCATTCATTAGCTTGACTATGAAAAGATGAACATTAACACCATGAGTTTATATTCTGTACAACAACAAACTATGGGATATGTTTATAGTGTTTATTACAAGTGACCTTTATGCAAAAGAGACTGAGAATTTGTAAACAGCACAAACATTCTAATAATTCTAGAGCTTGTCATTTTTTAATCCACTCACTAAGATGTGAATTATCTACTTGAATTTGCATCAGTTTACTGAAATGCCACCTTCAGCACATCATTCATTCTCTATCACAATCACACATCTATTTAAAATTTCCACATGTTAACCATGAATGTAGTAAAGGTGTATAATAAACTAAAGGTAGACCAATGAAAAGCATTAATAACTAAGTTCGCCAAGACACTCTAGAAACTAAATGAGATTTCCATTTCACTATCAATGTGATAATACCAAAAGAAAAAAGGGAATTCATCAATTGAATTAAAAGAGATGGGTACGCAAAGGAGGTAAACTTCAAATAAATTATAAGACAATGTACGTCTGGTCACAGCTTCCATGTTACTCAACCTTAATGGCTTAACTCTTAGTTATAAACAGCTATCAAAAACTTATTAACATATACTTAATGCTCCCACATCTTAAAGTCAACAATGATTCTGATATACCCATCCACAGATCAGTGTTACTCCTATAGAAAATAATACAAATATGAAAAAGGTTATATTTTTCCAATAGTGATATCTAAATTATAGGCACTTAACCACTTGTATTCTGACCATGAACTAGAAGCTCCACAAATTTGCTATAATTTGCATGTTTAAAAAGATGATCAGAATATTACAATACTTCTTAAAATGCAAAGTTGTCACCTTTTAACTTAATGAACCAAAAGCTAAAAATTATTCAACTACGTTATGAATCCTTAGAAGCCACTCTACAGGTGAGTTATTAACTAGTAGATCTTGCAGGTGCACATGTCCTAGTTAGAAGTATGGATCACCCATGAGGTGGCAGTATGGACTAATAAAATTAAGGGGGTACAATCACTGCTTTACTCTCAATAGACAGGTCTTCTATCAAAATTAATACATGACCATCTGTACGTATTCTAAACAAAAACCCAACTGCGAAGTTGTTAGTGACAGTCTAATTTCAAGTTCAACTATATAATCTTGATGTCCGAAATGTTTAAAATCCACACGACTATAAAATGTTTCATGTTTGCTGATGCATAATGTGTATAAGTGTACAATAATAGATGGAAAATAAACCTTAATTAGAGCTAATAATTTAGAAGCCTCGTTAAATAAGTTTTAAATCTTTCAGCTCATGAAAGTACAAGTGCAAGCAGCGCCATAGCAGGGAAAAGGAAGTCATGCAGAAAAGAAAGTTAACAGAATGTAAATGAGGGTCAATTAGATCAATGTACTACAGATCTCGAGAAGATTCAAGAAAAATAATGTTTGTAATCCTTTGCAGCAAAACAAACAGATCTGTTGGTCCGAGCATATTCTCAGTACCCAACAATTTCAACAAAACATAGCGTAGATAAAAAATTCACAGAAGTCTGTTTCAATATCAAACAAACAAGTTAATATTTAAAATAACAAAGAAAAAAAATAAAATGCAGAGGACTGCCCATGAGAACCCTCACAAGTTATTATTTTTTTTTGATAAAAAGATGACTACAGTCATCGCTTCATTAATGATAATTAACGAAACAGACGACAATAATACACAGTATGCCCGTAGGCCCAAAAACAACCAAAAGTGTCCCAAAACAAGGCTACCGCCTCACTAGCCACACGAGGCAATCTACCAAAAGAAAACAAATAACAGCTACTCCTCAATCTCCCATATGCTATCGCTCAAATGTTTCCCTGATAGTCAGCTACTCCTCGTCCTCCTCCAAATGCAGTCTCTTGTTGGATCCGAGGTACCCTGTCCATTCATGAATGCAAAGGTAAATTTTGTGGATCAGAACTGAACATCTACGATCAATACTACGAAAACACAAGTCGTTCCGGTCTAGCCATAGGTTCCAAATCGTAGAAACAACCACTGTTTCCCAATCAACTCTATCCTCCTTCCTAGTACTATTAGATCTACCCATACCCCAACCTCCGTACTCGATTGAGGACACTCTACAATTCCAAATGAAGGACCCATAACCCCCCAGACCATTCTCGCACGAGTGCAATTAAAAAGAATGAGATTCGTATCCTCCTCCTGGGTTTGACATCTAACGCAAGCAATGTTAACCGCGATACCCCGTTTCATCAGATTGACCTTTGATAATATAGCATCGTTTGCCACCAGCCAGAGAAAGACTTTAACTTTAGTAGGAACTTTGATGTACCATATAACGTCGGCTACCTACCTTCTTCTTCCTCCGTCGTTGAGCCTTTTGTATAATGAGGAAACAGTGAATCTGAAACTCAACTCCACTAACCAACGTCTATCATCTTCAGCCTCTTGGGTGTACCTCCCTTCTACACGAATGAAGTTGTTAAGATTTTGTAGCTGAATGATAGAGTTTTGCTGTAGGAAGTCTTTGACTTCTAATCTAAGCCTGTTGTTGCACCAAACGTCGCTCACCAATGTGTTAAGGTTTAGGACTGCACTGGCTGCTGATGGGAAAAGTCCCATGAGGGTGTTGTTTCCGCACCATTTATCCTTCCAGAATCTTGTGTTCTTGTCGTTCCCCACCCTACAGATAGTGTTACTATGAAAAATGTCTCCCGTTTTGGATACCCCTTTCCATAAAGAGGAATTCTTACTATAGACACTTCTTCCTCTGTATCTGAATTTCTTCCTCAATCGATACTTAATGAAAGACTTACACCACCAATTGTTGCGCTTGTTTGCCAACTTTCACCACCATTTACTAAGCATGGCATTGTTCATATCTCTGAGATTGATGATTCCCAATCCCCCGAACTCTTTCCTTTTGCAAACTCTCCCCCAGCTTATGAGATGTAATCCTTTCCCTCCCCCGTCTGCCCGTTTTCATAGGAATCTCCTTCTGCTTTTGTCGATTTTGTTGATTACCCAACCCGGTAATTCATAAATTGACATAAGATATACTGGAAAACGGTTAATAACTAAGTTCAACAAGGTAATCCTTCCTCCTAATGTGAGCATGCGCCCTTTCCACTTAGTCAGTACTATGGCTAAATGCGTTGGTGATATAGTTAACTTCATCTCTACGGCCAGACTGGCCTCTGGTAGTTTGCAGATCGAAGCTCTCTTTAGATGCCCCGCCCCTCCTGCCCGTATAGAGGCATTCTGCCTCACTGATGGCTTTTCTTCGTTCACCGTTTCGGTGCATTACCACGAATCTATCTCTGTTAGTAGGCTCCCTTCTCCTCAGCCATTTGGATCCGACATTTCCTCTCCCTTTCACCCCGGAGGGTCTTCCTCTTCTAAATCTAAGGATTTGAAGGCGAAGGTGGGAGGATTGGGGACTCCTCGCAGCAAGCCTTTGAACAAGCCTACTGCATCTCCGTCTATCCCTAAGATCTCTCCCTCGAAAGCCCCAAATCTGGTTTGGATTAACCCAAAGAGGCTAGCAGCGAAAGGTGCCTCTGGTGTTAACAAAACTGCATCTCCCCCTAATAAATCGCAGTCTTCTCTAATCAATCCTACTGTTCCACTTGTATCTCCTTCCCCCACTATTAGGGATAAGAAATCTACTTCTAACTGGCCTGCCTGGGAAGTTAATCCGAACTTCGCGTCGGATTGGGAACAATTCCAACAACTGGCACATTTTCCAACCCCGAAGAAATCGGATCCAGCTTTCTCGCCTTATGCTTTTAAATCGACGTCCTCTCGCAAAGAGTCGGATTGGACTGAGCAGGATCCTTTGTTATTGGAGGAAGAGGCCGAGTTGGCTCTTAGTCAAACTAAACAGGTGCGCTATTTTATTGCGATTAAGCCTTCTTCCGTTAATTCTTATTTAGTAGCTTTGTTTTTCTTTAAAGTTGTTCATTTGGGCTTTTTGCAAATTACTAGTTCTGTTATGCATCGTTTTTGGTCCATTATTAAGGCGCCTCCATTCGGTTTTTCTTTCCGTGGATGGATTTCTCCTTCCCTCGCGGATAAGATCCGATTTCTAATGGAACCCCCTCTTCCTTATCTATCGAAATCTTCTAAAAGCATCTCTGCTGCTCCCTCAGAACCTATTATGTCTTTACCTCCTCTCTCTCCAGTGTCTCTCCCGGGTGTCTCGCACTACCTCGTTGTTCCCTTTCGGGAGCAGCACTCTCGATCTTTGCTTAATGAGCAATCCTCTGTTTCGCCGCTTCGATTTGTCAGATCGAGCGCACGTCTTAAAGCTAAAAATAAAGTTGCCTCTGCCAAGCCAGTGGTTCCCCTGGATGACCGGCCGTATCCGTCGTCTCCCCAGTTACCGTTAATAGGTTATAATCAGTTAGGATCTATCTTCACTCCTATATTTGACTCCCTCTCCAATCTTGAAATGACTGAATCGGCCCATAACATGGGCTTCTTAATTGAACCCCCTGATTCTCCCTGTATTCTTGCCCTTAGAAAGAAAGAACGTGCTAGAGTCTCGGAGCATCGTTTTATTAATGATTAGTGTTTCATGGAATATCCGAGGATTAAACTGCCCCTCTAAGCATAGGGTGATTTTTGACTTAATTTCCTCTTCCCACTGCGATTTGATCTCCATCCAGGAAACTAAATTAGATTCTCCTTCCCCCGCGACCTTACGATCCTTAGGAGGATCCACTATCTCCAATTGGATCTCTTTGGACGTTGTCGGCTCAAGAGGAGGGATCCTTCTCGGTTTCAAGGAAGCCTTCTTTTCACTTATAGCAGTTCAACGTCTTAACTTCTTTCTCATTGTCCACCTTCATTGGACGTCTATTGATTGCCCACTGACTGTGATTTCAGTGTATGGCCCTTCTTCCTCCGATAGACGCCATTTATTCTGGAACGAATTTCTGTCGTTACAGCAATTCTCCAGCTCCCTTTGCTTCTTTTGTGGAGACTTTAACGTTACTCGTTTTGTTTCCGAAAGATCGCATCCAGCCTCCTTCAACACGCAATCTTGTCTTTTCAATGATTGTATTCGGAATCTGCAACTTACAGATTTACCGATTTCACGTAGGTCTTTTACCTGGTCCAACCAACGAGATCCTCCTACGTTGGCCAAACTCGATCGCTTCCTGGTCTCTCAGAGTTGGTTAGCACGTTTCCATCAGTCTTTTGTCCAAGCCCTCCCTAATCCCTCTTCTGATCATGTCCCGATTGCGCTGCATTCCAATTTCCGGTACAAGTATCACCACAAATTCCGATTTGAAAAATTCTGGTTACAAGACCAGCTCTTCGTTAATTTGGTGTCGGAATGTCTCGCCTCTGTCACCGGTTCATCCGGTCTAGGCAATATTCTCCTTAAGCTTCACGCCATTAAATACGGTTGTAAAATCTGGCGAACTGAGAGACAATCCAACACCAACTTTCTCAAAAATTTTCTTTTGCAAACCATTGAATCCATTGACAGGATGGAAGAATTAGGCCCCCTATCTGCCTCATTTCTTTCGGAGCGACAGTCATGCAAGCAAGATTATGCGGACATCCTCCATCAAGACCACATCAAATGGGCTCAAAGAGCGCGTGTCAATTGGATGAAGGAGGGTGACGCTAATACCGCTTTCTTTCATAACTTTGCATCCCATAGGCAACGCTCCAATCGTATATCTTCGATCTCTGTTCAGGGGACGGAACTTAATTCCGATGAGGCTATTCATCAGGAATTTCTTTCTTTCTATAAAAATCTTATCGGTTCTCAGAAACATCGTGCTATCCAGCTTGACTGGTCCCATCTTTATGGTTACCAAACCCATGATCTTTCGGCTCTGGAGTCTCCTTTCACTTTAGATGAAATTAAAGCGGCGGTGTTCGCTTTAAAAAGCGACTCGGCTCCCGGGCCCGACGGTTTTCCTGCTTTCTTCTTTCAAAAATTTTGGGAGTTTCTTAAAACTGACCTTTTCATAATGTTTCAAGACCTTCATCAGGGTCACTTCTCCTTTGACCGGATCAATTATGCGCATATTGTTCTTATACCCAAGATAGCGGGGGCTCACTTGGTCACTGAATTTAGACCGATCAGCCTTATCAACACTTCTTTTAAGATCATTATGAAAGTTCTTTCTTCAAGATTGAGCGCGATCATCTCTCCGATGATCGACTCAGCTCAATCGGGATTCATAAAAGATAGATTCATCCTAGATAGTGTTGCTTCGGCACAGGAAATCATTTCTTATTGTCATAGGACTCGAGAGGAAGGCATCCTTCTCAAGCTCAATTTCCAAAAAGCCTATGATAATGTGAACTGGGATTTCCTTTTGGACATCCTGATTAACCGGGGTTTCGGTCCTAAATGGATTGTCTGGATTAAATCCAGCCTTTTTTCTGGTACTTCTATAGTCATCAATGGATCGGAAGGACACAAGTTTAAAATCAGATGTGACCTCCGTCAAGGGGACCCCCTATCTTCGCTTCTTTTTTCTCTTGTTGCTGACGTCTTTAGCAAGCTTCTAAGGAATGCTTGGGATCAGCATATGATCGAGGGTCTTGGTAGCTCTCACTGCTTTGAAGGAGTACTGAACCTTCAATACGCAGACGACACTATAATATTCATCAAGCCTAATGCCCACTCTCTTCGAAATCTTAAACTTCTACTGTACTGCTTTGAAATGGCATTGGGTTTATCTATAAATTTCCAAAAATCCTCTGTGCTATGGTTGGGCGGTGCCCCCAATCGCCAGGTGGAGATATCCTAATTTTTTAATTGCCCCATTGCTTCCTTTCCGATTTCTTATTTAGGCATTCCCCTTCGATGGGGTAAATTGCATAAGCCTGATTGGTTCCCCCTCATTGACAAAGTGGAAGCCAGGCTCAACGTCTGGTCGGGGAAACAATTGTCTAGAGGTGGCAGGCTTGTTCTTATCAACTCTGTGATTTCGGCTATGCCTCTCTATCTGATGTCATTTTACTTTTTGCCATCCTGGGTGATCAAGAGGATCGACCAAATCAGGAGCAATTTTTTTTGGACGGGTTCTTCCTCATTTAAACCTGGTTCCCACCTGTGCCAGTGGAAACTCATCTGTACTTCCAAAGAGGAAGGAGGACTGGGTGTCTTGGATCTTCGTCTCCATAACTTGGCCCTGTTAGGTAAATGGTTGTGGAAAATTCACAACTTTGATCATTTACCATGGATTAAAAGCATCAAATGTCATCGTTCCGCCTCGTCTAATTGGTGGGAATTCCCTGCGGTTGCTTATAACCAAGCTTCTCCTTTTTGGAAAGGTGTTTGGAAGGCATCTGCCGCTTTTCATTGTGGTATCTATCGTACTTGCCAGGATGGCTCGAGAGCTAAGTTCTGGACCGATCTATGGATAGGTAATACTACACTTGCCACTGCGTTTCCTTCGCTATTTCAATTAGCTGCATCCCCTAGCGCTACAGTGGCAGAATCCTTTATCTCTATCGGCAATGTGCATCATTGGGCTATTCCGTTCATGGTTAATCTTCCGCTACCTCTATATGAGGATTTCGATAATCTCATTTCTTCCCTCAATAGTTATTCGTGGAGGCCTTCTGAGGGTATTGCTTGGCGATGGTCTTCTTCGGGAACCTTTTCAGTTAAATCTTTTTATTGCTTCCTCAACTCTAAGGGAGTTAAATCGCCAACAGCCAATTTTTTCTGGGACTCTTGTGCCCCTCTTAAAGTGATTATCACTTCTTGGCTGGCGTTTAATAACAAGCTACTCACTATTGAAGTTCTTAACAAAAAAAATTTAGCCTGGGGTCAGCTCTGCGCGTTTTGCGAGGCTCACTCGGAAGATGTTAATCATCTTTTTATCCAATGTCCCGTTATCATTCCATTATGGAAGATTTGCTCTCTAGCGTGGTGCACTGGCCCTATTCCCTCTTCTTTAGAATCTATTTGATCCGCTAAGCCTTTGAATATAGCGCATCGTAGCGCTTGGATCTTATCGATTCATATCATTTGGATCATTTGGAAAGAGAGGAACACTAGAGTGTTCCAACATCGCTCATCGCATACAAGTTCCCTGATTGATGACTTGTTATATTTATTCAACCTCTGGATTCCGAAGTCGAAACCCGTAGACTATATTTCCTTTGCTAAACAAAGAATATGTGATGCTTTTCTCTGTCTCAGCACCCTTCATGCTTTATAATTAGTTGTTGTTCTGTTTATGGGCTCATCGTTCATCTTTTTCCCCCTCTTGTTTGCAGGTCTGAGGATTCCCTAGGGAATTTGCTGGCTATGCTTTTGTGGTTTGGTGGGTCTGTTGCTTTATCTTTGGGATGCTCTGGCTATTTGCTTGTGTTTTATCAAGCATTTTTGGTTACTCATTTTGTCCACCTCCTGGCTTCCTATTTTGGACTGAAGCATGCTCTTCTCGGTCTTGGCTACGATGTTTTGATCAGTCATTATTACAATGCTCCATCTCTATGTTCTTTATCTTGTTACTATATTTTTCTGTTGTTCTGTGGAACTATGCTTCTTTGTTCTCTGTTTGCCCATAAGTGGTTTTAGCTGTTTTGTCTTGTGGTTTCTGATGGGTTTGTAATTGTTTATCTTCATGATGTATGGGGCGTTCTGATGGGTCTATGATGATGGATTGATTGTTTTTTTACCATGATTGCGATTCTCAGATCGCTCTGTTCTTCTTTCTGAGTGCTAGATTTACTGTGCTGATATTATGTTGTAATTTGGTTTCTTGGCTGCGGCTAGAGTTACCAGTTTGCTCTGGTATTGTTTGTGAGAGCATTTGTTGTGTGATGGAATTCTTTCCTCACTGTTGATGTCTGGTTATCTTTTTTTTCTCTTTGTTGGCTTGTCTCTCATTCCTCAAGGGGTCTCCACACTTAAGGTTTACAAGTTGTGGTGGCTAGCTCATCGAGCTTCTGGAGGTGGCTGTATGCCGCTGTGCTTGCCGTAGCATGCTTCCTTCATTGCTGCTCGCGGGAAGTTTTTCTGCTTGGTCCTGGAGATGTTCCTATCAACCTGCTTTGGTCTACTTTTAGCCGGATTCGCTCTTTGTCCCAAGCCAGGAGCCTCCTCTGTCAGGGTGGAAGGAGCCAGCGTTGTGTGCATCCTCGCAGGCCCTTGTTTGTCGCTGCGTTGTTCCCCGGTCCCCTAGATTATTTGTTTTCTGGCTTCAGATTGTTGTTGTCCTTTTTTCCACTCTCTGTATGATTATGGTAGTTTAGCTCCTTCATTTTACGGCTTGTAAAATTCCGATTTTTATTATTAATAATATTTTTGCGTGATGGCTGGGGTCGCAAGATCCTATCCGATTCATCAAAAAAGATTAAGAAAAAAAGTCAGATGGTTCTCATGACACGAGGACAACCTCTACTTGGACTATTATAAATCCACTAAACCAAAAGAAAAGGGAGTAAATGATCAGTACGGGAAATATAACGTCTGACATTCATTAGTGGGAGGAGCCATATAGATGTTGAGATATTTATGTGTATTGAATCTCTGTTCCTGTCGCTATAACAATTTGACCTATTCTTTTATTTTCTTAATATGGTGCAAGTACAAAAATATTGTATGGTACTCAGAACTTTCTCAAACCCTCATCTCAGAACAATAAAAAACAACTTCGTTGTACACTATTACACGCCATAGCAACCCAGATTTATGCTATGTAGGCCACCATCTCAACTCTCACTTGAGATCAAATGGATTGAGGTTAACGAAAAGTGGATAGGAAGTCTGATATATCTCAGAAAGGTATGCTTATAAAGGCTTAAAAACATAAACAAAGTAACCAGAGAAATGGACGGCTTATTACTACGGACAGAATTATGAATAGACTAAATATACTGGACCTATATCACAATGATGTGCTTGTCAGAAACTAGAGTTATAAAGCTTTTCATGTTTTACATGCAAGTAACTCTGATCTGCCCATTAATTAGGAAGAAAGACTTATTTAAAAGGAACTCATCTACTATAAATGTTCCTATTTCATTTGATGCTAACCATGAGAAAGGATTGCCAAGTCCTCTTCAATCTTATTGCTCCCCAGCCAAAAGGATGTCCATAGTTTGGAACAGAAACAGCAAAAGAGGAAAGAGGAAGAGAGAAGACAAATACCAAGAGACACGATTGCAACTGTTCTTTCATCAATCCGAAAATAGGCCATTCTGTTTCACACTCAGCATTGTCTATAGTATTAAATGGTTGACACACAAAATTACATAAGAGGATAAAGCCAAATCAAACATCAATAACATATTCAATTACACAATAAAAATAACTGATAAAATCCATTAAAGATTATGTTCATCTACGGAAAATCTAATAAAACTTGAGATTTTACCCATTATAACAGAATCGGCTATACTAAAATTTTATATTTCTAACAGGGTCCCTATCACCTGGTAGAGAATCTGGCCCATGACTCTCACTTTGTATAGAACAACGATGCGAAGGGTATTTAACACACCACTTTCTATAGTCTAAACTGCATTTATAAATTATAAGAAACACTTGATCTTGCCAGTCAGGATAATAAGATTCAAAAGCTAACAGAAACAAGATTAACACATTAGCAACACTGTAACAAATTTAACACTAAATCAACTATAAACATGGGATTTTGACATTGTGGGCATTGCCTCTGGGAAATGAGGCAGAGAAAAAGGTGAGGTAGTGGTGGACAAGGATTGTTAAGCTTGAAGCTTGGTTTGGTCTTGCCTCAGTAAAATCTCATTTGGGCTCATCCAATAACAAAGAAACCCGCTTGAACATAAATTACGTTCAATTCTTTAAATGAACAAAAATGGGCATACTTTGTTTGAGCTTGGCTCGTGTTTAGTTCGCCTTGTTTGGACTTGATTAAGCTCAGCTCATTAAGCTCAAGCTCGGTTAATTTAGAGTCATTTACACATACACACACACATTAATCTAGTAAATAGATGATTATTTATTTACATCCTTTAAACCAGAGGAAAAGAATCATATACCTAGTGGGTATATGATATCATACACAGTATCCAAGGGGAGGTGCTCAGACCACATTAAAATTTTGTGCTCCTCATAATTCTTCTATATGATATCATATACCACTTTTACAGTAAACGAATTTTCCTTCTCTGCAAGCTTTACCAGCACTCTCTCAATTTCAGAAATAAAAAGGCTAACTCTAAACAGCAAAGACAAGCCATTTTTTGTCGAGAGCTCAAGCGACAACAAACATAAATGAGCAGGCAGCTTGAGTTCGGCCCTACTGGCTCAATTTATAGCCTTATCCACAGGAATGACACTAGCGCCATCTTGGGTAGAAAATATCTCACAATCAGATAATTACTGCAGCCATCAAGTAATGAAATTGGTCCATAGAGTGAATTTAAACTGAAACAATTAATAGAACCTCAATACTAATTTAATATACTGATGATCAAAAGAGTATCACATAAGTAAACAAGCACTAAGACCTCCGAGAAAGATAATTCAAATTAAAATAGGTTTAATCAAATGAGTAACATATCAGTTCCGTAACAAATTTTCAAATAAGATACTATAGAAAGAAACCAGTTTACCTTCAAAAATGCATTCCAATCACCGCTGGTACACAAGGAACTGGGCGAATTGAATTTCTTCAACAACAACAACAAAAAACAAGCATTTTAAATACCGAACAACAGATATTGTTTCCATTTAAGCATAGATAATATTAATTGACGAAAAGAAATTTCTATGCAGAAGAAATGAGAAAAAAATTTAATTCAGCGAAACTAACTTTTCCATCCATGATTATTCTACTGCGGTAGTCAAAAACCAGATTGCCTAGAAGACTTAGCTATGATTATAAAGAATGCATTTATCAATCGGAACACCAATTACTACAAGGAGGAGAAACAGGAAGACTGTTCTATTCATCTGTTTGCTCTGGTAAAGCAAAGTTGTATGCAACTTTTTATCTCATTATCATCTCCTTAATGACACCAATTGGTAGTTTAGTAAGAAAATTTCAAAAACAAAACACACAGACACCAGAAAAACAAATTCAACAAATTTTAAACTGCATTACACAGCTCCAAATCATTCAGAATAAACAAGTACTTTTGTTTTAAATACAAGAAAAATAACCTTGTAGAATAATAATTATTACTATTGCAGAAAGACTGCCAAAGACCTACTTTCACTACCCCATATAGATATCCCCTTTGAAACATTTTGCACTAAATAATGTATTCTTATAGTGACAATTTTATATTTCACTTTAATTTTTAGTTTCAATTTTTACTTGGGAACTTCTTTTTTGTAATATTATGAATCTTTGGTTGTTTTTAAGTTTATTTTTACTTTTGTAATTTTTGTTTAAAAACAGTTTTGAGGCATTTGGGCTGCTCAAACCCCTACTCAAACCTCTAAGTCTATGCGAGCCCTCCGGCTATGATAAGCCTTCCATTTTCCGGGATATAGCTGATAATTAAAAACTCGAAGATAATATGGAAACCATAGCAAAACCAAAAATGAAGTTTATTATTTATAGTACCTTTAGCATGTGGGCCACATCTCTAACAGACTTCAATGTTTCGCGTAAAGCAGACATCACTTCTTCACAACAAAGGAAGAATTGTATCTTGAGCATGCTTAAGAATTACATATTTAAATAAGAATATAGAAGTTCAAGTGAAAAAATTATGATAGTAAATTTATCACATCAAGGATACTGTATTGAGCCGAATGTTTAAAATGTCAAGGTCAAGTATAGGCCTCAAGAACCAAGACCTATGATATAAAACCACCAAGTTGACAATTGGATATAGTTCAACTGAATTCTAAGTAAATTGTATAGAAATAAAAAAACTGACCTCAACAGACGCCTTCCCATCGGTGTGATGCACTGATGATAGAACAAATTAGGTTATGAATATAATAAATGAAAAGTAGCCGAGTAAAATTACCTTGTTAAACATCCCAAAAACTGAGAAACTGCATGTCAGAACATCCAATTGTTTATTGATAGGAAATGTCACTATACATTCAATGAAATAAAATACATACCCTTCTTTTGCTCTTCCAATTCCCATATGACTTGGGTGTTTGTCAATTTGAAAAATTTGTAGTGCCTCATATGCAGCCGCATCAAGTTTAAGAAAGTTGTCTCTGTTGTTGGATGTAAGTTTTGCATAATTTTACAGCATTCTGATATTGTGGGAAATCATATCATAATACGCATAACTGAATGTGTATAAGACATTAACCAAAAGGATAAAATGATATCTGTGCCACACAATCAATGGTGATTGACGAGTTTCCAGATTCAACTTGTTCATAGATATCTACAAGCCTCTCATTTTCTAGGATAGCAAGAAGACCGCCACCAGCACGAACTTGGACTTCACTTCCGAGATCCATCATAGAACTAAGCTGCAAGTGTAAAAATTACCCTATAAAACTCAGCAACATAGCCCCCATATAGTACAAAACATAGGGCTCATTAATTATATGATTTTATATATGTTCATATCTGATCGGGGTTTTCTCTTGGAACAAGTCATGACAACATGGAAGGTGTACTCACCAGATAAAACTCAACAATGTGGGATTATTCTAGATGAGTCCCAATACATGTGTATATGTATGTGATGTAAAACCAACCCTAAAATAGAGATTTTCCAAGAATTTTAATGGGTTAATTTTACCAACACGTTACGCGGATTAAAGTCAGGAATTTTAAACAATTAATTGGTTGGATGGATTTTCAATAACTGAATTATGCTAACAATCCCAATTAATAATTCAATCTGACGATCAACAATTAAATTCCTATGTGTTAGCAAGTAACAAGTTCAATATCAATTCGTACTCTATTCTAGCATGTGGATCACTCAATCTCAGAATTTTGTGGTCGACAGTCAAATTAGATAATATACTAGATGATAAGGCAGTAAAACACAATATTTAATAAGGGAAAGAGTATACCGAATGTGAGGAAACCGCGTAGATCAAGTAGGGCAGCGACAGCAACACAGCAATGGCAAACAGTAACTCCACGAGCAAATTCACGATGGCCAGCGGCGTCACTGGTCGACGTCGACGACGGCAAGGGGCGGCGCTGGCGACGGCGGCGACGTCGGCGAGAGGTGGGGCGAACGGGGCGCACGGGGAAGAGAGAGGGCAGTCGAGGTTTGTTGGGGAATCTGTGGAGGTTTGGGGTGTTGGCTGTGGATGGGGGAGTGGGTTCAGATGAGGAGTCGGAGGGTAGGGTTTCGACGAGAGGGAGGGAGGTTGATGGAGGTGCTGTGGTCGAAGGTCGACAGCGATGGGGGTTTCGAGGTTGACGACGGGGGGGGGGGGGGGGGGGGGAGTTGGGGTTGGTGATTTCGATCGGGAGTGGGTTGCGGGATGGAGCTCGGGTTTCGGGAGAAGAAAAGAAGACGGGAGAAGAAGAAGGGAGGTGATGATGAAGAAGAAGAGCGATGTGGCGGCTGGGTGTTAGGGTTTGGATATTTGGGGATTTTTTATTAGGGTAGAGATTTGTATTGGGAATTTTAATTTGGGGATAGGTTTTAGAATTAATCACTAATTCTAAAATTGATTAGGATTTATCACAAACCCTAATTTTAGATCTCAGTTGTATCACACAAAAGAGAAGGAGGAAGAGCAAAACTCAACACAGATTTTTTTAATCAATAATGGCATGCTTTCTCCTTAATCTCAAGGCCTTTAAATAGGCTCAAATACATCTTGAAACACATCTCCAAAATATTCTCAAAAAAAATTACAAAAAGATTACATATGGCTATAATTGCCAGAAATAAAAAATTGGTAATGAAATAAACTAAACAGGAAAGATGTCCTCATCATTCTCTCCAGGTGGGAGAGAGCTCGACCCAGTCGAGTCAAAACCAGTGATCCTGCCATGGTGCTCCAAAAGATCTGGATCTAGTTGCGGGAGCCCCTCACGATCACTGCAAGTGTCATCCGACTTCGGCTTATTTTTCCACCTTACCAAATACTTGTGCATACCACCATCTCTAATAGAGATTATCTGATCATCTAAAATATTATCCAATTCTTCTATCGATGGGTAAGTAATATCTGGTAGTGGAGGTAATGGGGGAATCTCACCATTAGGCTGCAGGGTAGGCTCATCTATAAGAAAATTTCTAGGGTTGAATTTTGAGCCTTCATTAAGTACTAGATCCTCAATATTGAAAGTCTTACTTATGCCAAAACCTTCAGGAAGGTCAACGACATAGGCACTATCATTGATTGCATGTAGAATCTTAAATGGGCCTGCAGCACGTATGTTCAAGTTCTTAACGGGTCCGACGGAAAACCGTTCCGGATGAATCCGAACCATCACTTCGTCACCAATATCAAAAGTTATAAATTTCCTTCTAGTATATGCTATTAACTTGTAGTTAAAATTATTCTCATTAAGTTCCTTAGAAATTTCTCTATGCAAGTCATGAATGTTATATGCAAATGTGGGTGCGGACTCTGTGACTTTGTGATGTTCTAATACATGAGTAAAATTTATGGGTTGCCAAGTGACTTGGAAAGGAATGGGTGTCTCAGGTATACTCAATGGAGGTGACTAGATAGGCTGAATACAATTGAGAGACTGGTCATCCTCTTTTTCATCAAAGTCATCACTTATATTAGGTTCATAGGTAAACTCATTGTCGGGCTCATCAACGATGACTGCGGTACCCTCCACTATATTGATCCTACTTGGACTAGGTCAGTTGCCAGCAACATGACCGTATCCCTTATATTTATAGCACTTAGTGAGAGGGTCAATCTTACTGTAATCTCTTTCGGTGTTCCTACCCTTATATTCATCTCTATGTGAATTAAAATTTGAATTAAATTTGCTGGGGTAGGACTTGTTAGGGTACTGAGGAGAGGAGTGTTCAGGTCTAGAGGGGTCAGGAGGATTCATTCTAGAGGAATGATCCATCGAATCGCTGGACTTGTAATGGGAACTAGCTTTAAGGGAATCCATATCGAGGACTAGAGCATAGGCTGCCGCTATTGAGTTCACATTTCTATAGATTAGCTCGTTTCTAAGATCGGCTCGTAGTCCAGCTCTGAACCTAGAGAGAGTTTGTTCTTCACTCTCTTTACCTAACGCATTGCACCGAATAAGGAAGTCATCGAATTTATCAACATATTCTTGTGTGGATTTACTTCCTTGATACAATTGGTTCCACGAATCTAGCAATCGGGTGTGGAACGATAACGGTACATACCTCTCAGTGAGCTTCTCTTTCATGGCCTCCCAAGTGGCTATGGGTGCCAGGCCTCGGCCTCTGCGGGCATGTTCAAGATTGGTCCAATGTTGTTGAGCTTTACCCGTTAATTTCATAGTGGCAAATTTAACGTTAAGGGCTTCGCTCATGTCGAACCACACAAAGTAGTGGTCCATGGCACGGATCCAATCGAGGTAAGCTTGGGGTTCCATGTGGCCTTCAAACTGGGGAACGTCAGCCTTAACGTTCTTTTTGTAATGTTCGTCAGGGTCACGTTCTTGACGTCGATCGTCATGAACATTCCTTTGAGGGATCTGACGATGGCTATGAAGCTCAGGGACAATGGTTTGATTTAGCTCCACTTTCTCAAGCCTCTGATTGATATTGACAAGAGTTGCTTGGATGGCAGCTAGGGTAGCGGAAATATCAGGGTTGTCCATTTCAGGTCTGAAAAGTCTAGGGTTCCTAGTTGGGTGATTGGGAAGGGCTAAGAAAGGCTCTTCAGAGTCTGTGATGGTGGTGCGAAGACGCATTCACCAAAAGTGAAAACTATGGGGTGTGTCCTTTTTTTTTAATGATTCTGAACTAAACTAAAATAAAATTAAAATAAAATAAAATAAAATAAAAGACTACACGATACTAAATGAATGCAAAAATGATGCCTACGATGCAAGAACTAAGGTTTTAAGAACCTTCGCTCTGATACCAAAATGATGTAAAACCAACCCTAAAATAGAGATTTTCCAAGAATTTTAATGGGTTAATTTTACCAACACGTTACGCGGATTAAAGTCAGGAATTTTAAACAATTAATTGGTTGGATGGATTTTCAATAACTGAATTATGCTAACAATCTCAATTAATAATTCAATCTGACGATCAACAATTAAATTCCTATGTGTTAGCAAGTAACAAGTTCAATATCAATTCGTACTCTATTCTAGCATGTGGATCACTCAATCTCAGTATTTTGTGGTCGACAGTCAAATTAGATAATATACTAGATGATAAGGCAGTAAAACACAATATTTAATAAGGGAAAGAGTATACCGAATGTGAGGAAACCGCGTAGATCAAGTAGGGCAGCGACAGCAACACAGCAATGGCAGACAGTAACTCCACGAGCAAATTCACGATGGCCGGCGGCGTCACTGGTCGACGTCGACGACGGCAAGGGGCGGCGCTGGCGACAGCGGCGAGAGGTGGGGCGAACGAGGCGCACGGGGAAGAGAGAGGGCAGTCGAGGTTTGTTGGGGAATCTGTGGAGGTTTGGGGTGTTGGCTGTGGATGGGGGAGTGGGTTCAGATGAGGAGTCGGAGGGTAGGATTTCGACGAGAGGGAGGGAGGTTGATGGAGGTGCTGTGGTCGAAGGTCGACAGCGATGGGGGTTTCGAGGTTGACGACGGGGAGGAGTTGGGGTTGGTGATTTCGATCGGGAGTGGGTTGCGGGATGGAGCTCGGGTTTCGGGAGAAGAAAAGAAGACGGGAGAAGAAGAAGGGAGGTGACGATGAAGAAGAAGAGCGATGTGGCGGCTGGGTGTTAGGGTTTGGATATTTGGGGATTTTTTATTAGGGTAGAGATTTGTATTGGGAATTTTAATTTGGGGATAGGTTTTAGAATTAATCACTAATTCTAAAATTGATTAGGATTTATCACAAACCCTAATTTTAGATCTCAGTTGTATCACACAAAAGAGAAGGAGGAAGAGCAAAACTCAACACAGATTTTTTAATCAATAATGGCATGCTTTCTCCTTAATCTCAAGGCCTTTAAATAGGCTCAAATACATCTTGAAACACATCTCCAAAATATTCTCAAAAAAAATTACAAAAAGATTACATATGGCTATAATTGCCAGAAATAAAAAAAATGGTAATGAAATAAACTAAACACGAAAGATGTCCTCATCAGTATGTCCGATAGAATTTAATTCTAAGGTTCATAAGACTAATAATGCAAAGAGCTATGTTTCTCGTTGGCGATTCTCTTCTGGTAAGATAGTGCAGAATTATATATATGTTGTGAATCTGTGATCTATTGTGATTTTTGGCTTTAACTGAGCCTTATTAGTGGGGAAAAAAAATTTAAAACCTCTATCAATAAAGAATCATTTTCCTCTTCCGGAAGACAATTTCTTAGGGATTATTTGGATATTTGGATTGTTGCAACTGTGTATGCAGCTGCAGCTAATCAAGTGCTTCTAACTTAAACTGTGGTTGCAGTAAACTCAAATTCAATATTGAAAACATCACCTTAGTCAAGCTAAATTAAATTACTCCTTGGTTGAATAAGCTTAAATTACAGAGCCAGCAGTGTAGCTATACTACCTGCCAAGTAGCCCACAAGGGATTATAGGAAGTCTCCACTTTGTTTTTGCTGAAAGTTGGGACAAAGTTAAAAGTTTGGATTCAAGAAACAGAGACAGTTGTAAAATCTGTCCAGACCTCTATGGAGTATTTTTCCTCAATAACCAACCCCATTTCACTTGAATGTGACTCTATATCATGATGATGACAATTGGACAGATTTTGTATGATATCCTTCCAAGGTGGATTCACGTAGAACATCGTGCCACCGTACGAACATGGTATATAGGAGAAATATTAGGCCCAAACTGAGAAGTGTTGCACCCCCTTGAAATGGGTGCATGTACATCACACCTCATATGGTGGTTGCCAAAGCTCCGAGTGAACCCGAAATAGGCCATGGACTTGGAACTACCAAATGATAAAAATGCCTCAGAGATTCACCCCACCCCCTAAAGTAAATATGGAATAAGTAGCCAAACAAATTATTGGTTTGAATAAACTTCAATTTGTTGGCTTACTTGAACCACTGAACTGCAATAAAATATAAAATAGTGTTGTGAATATAACTAAGAGAATACCAACAGTGATTGCAACAAAGTACCACAGATAACAATCACTAAGGTGCTTCTTGTGTAAGAGAAGGGGTCATCTCTCTTCGGCGTGCTCTTTGCGGCGAGGGTTTGCGGCGAGGGGAGGAGAACGTCTCCAATGGGAGTGGTACTGGACCCACGCGACTTGACGCTCAGCGTAGGCCTTCCCCCGACCTCGTCAAGATGCCCGTACTCTTGCCGACAGGGGGGGGGGGGGGGGGGGGGGGGGGGGGGGGGCTGCGCATGCTTCAGTCGCTGTGAAGAGTTACGCCGACGTTGTTGGGGTCCCGATGAGCAAGGCAGAGATGGATACGGAGGCGGTTCGGGTCGTCATTCCCCCCCACGGCTGAGATGGAGGAGCGCGAGAACAGTTTGCGTCTCAGCGTCGTCGCGGTGGCCACGTCCGGGCAGCCCAACGAACGCAGCATCAAGCTTCAGCTTTTGTAGCGATTGCCTAATTCTATTGATTGGGAGTGGTCGGTTAAACGACTCCGTGAGGACGCCTTCATCATTCCTTGCTCGACCGAGGCTAGAGTGCGAATGGTGTTGAGTAAACATGCGTTCTCCGGCGAGGGCTTCTCCGTCGCTCTCTCGAGGTGGACGCGTCAAGATGGAGAATTTAGAAGTGGGGAGCTTAAATCCGTTTGGGTTTTAATCTCCAACTTCCCTCTGGTATGTTGGAGTAAAGAGGGTTTTCAAGGGCTTGTTCAATCGTTTGGGTGGGTTGAGGAGATGGATCAGGCGACGAAGTTCCGTAACAAGGTGAACGTTGCGCGTATCCGAGTTTCCGTTCTCAACGGAACCAAGATACCGTCGACGGTTTTCGCCATTTTCAAAGGGGTGAGCTTCAAGGTGGGGGTCTGTTCGGAAGTGAAGCGGTTCGTTCCTACAGGGGCAGCGGAGGCAGTGAAGGTGGTTTCGTCGGAGGATGTGAAGGTGGTTGCACATTCACAGGTGTGTTCGAACGTGCATGGTTTCATGCATCCGGAGGAGGAAGACACACCAACACCGTTGGATTTGATTCAATCTAAGGGTGGGGAGGAATTTAGGGTGGGCCCCAGTGAGAAGGGTACTTTTACTCAATTGGACCATGCTGGACTGGATGTGGGTTGTGCCTATGCTTGCAGTTCTGACGACCTGGCAAGTAGAGAGGGTGCGGGTCCTATCGGCCAGCTAAGAGGGCTTCCACATCGAGCCTTGTGCGCCTCTCAGAAGATACCTGCGATCCCTCTAGCCACTTCCAAGGTTGCAGGTTCCAAGGGGGTCAAGTACGATAGTGATGGGACTTTTGCTGAGGGTGTAGGAGCTGTTATATCAGACTCTGTGCAAAAATCTATGCAATAAGCTTTTGTCCAATTTTTAAGAGGAGATGTGAGCTCTCTCTCTAGTGATAAAATTGACTCTTGGGCTAGCTTATTGAGAGCTTATTCGTATGGGCCCTCCAAGCCCATTAGAGATTTATCTATTTATGGCGGTCCAACATGCAAGAGTGTTGAGCCGGGTACTAAGGAGGTTGCTGAGTCGGGGTCCAAAGGGGTTCTGCAGTCAGGGGCTAGAAAGAGGCAATTTCAGTGTGTCGAAGAGGGAGGTAGTAATTTCTCAAACCAGGAGTACCAGAGTGGCGAAGAAAAAGCAAGCTTCGATTCTCCAAATGATGATGATTTGATCGACGCGCTTAAAAACGTAGAGGACACTTCTCCACTGTCGATTGCTGCTAAAATCTGGGACATTGAGAAAGAGGACAGAGTTGAGAATTCTCCTATCAGATATGGTGCCTCTAGGAAAGGCAAAGAGGTGGTCGTAGAGGTTCCCCGGCGCAGTTCTCGCCTAAGGGAGCAACATGGGAGTCGCCCTCTGTCCAAAGATGATCTGATTGCTTCGGTAGTCAAACTAAAAGCCCCCAGTTCTGCTATTGAAGGTCAGTCTATTTCCAATTATGCTATTATTGATTTTATTCCGAATTCTTTGTTAATTAGTTTAGCCAAGGTGTGCCGAATTAATCTGGGGTCTGAGATGTCATCCCGAGTAGACTATGCTAGGAGTATTAGAGAGGGTTAATCAGCCCAGTAGTCTGTAATTAGGCTACCTATGTGAGAGTCCACAATTGTGTATCCCAATGGAATACGCCTTTTGCAATGTTAGGGGGTTGAATAGTAGTAAGAAGCGTAGAGTTATCATGGAGACGTTGTGCTATCAACGTCCTTCAGTTGTTGGTCTGTGTGAGACTAAGATGGATCATCCTTCAACGGATATGCTTGATCGGATGGTCCCTGGTCGAGAGTGGGGGTGGTGTGTTAAACCATCACGAGGTCAATCAGGAGGTATCATTGTCGGATTCAACAAGGACGTTTTTGAATGCTTAGACGTCTTCATTGGAGAGTTCTCGGTTTCTGTTAACCTTAAAGCTAAGACCGATCGTAACATCCAAGTTTTCTCCATGGTATATGGGCCTCATTCCCCAGCCGCACGCTCCGTGTTCTGGGACGAACTCATATCTATTCATCATTTGTGGGGGAAAACTTGGGTCGTAGGGGGAGATTTCAATATTACTCGTTTTTCGGACGAGCACTTGGGGCATGGTTGTAGCCAGACCGAGAGAGGAAATTTCAATAGGATTATCAACTTGTTAGAGATAATAGAGATTATTGTTCCCGACCGGAAATTCACGTGGTCCAATATGCAAGTTAAGCCCATTTTGGCCAAGCTTGATAGGATCTTTGTGTCTGAGGAATGGGAAACTCTTTTCCCACTCGCTGTGGCTAGATCGACATATCGGAACACTTCAGACCACATTCCGCTGCTTCTGTCAACAGGGGGTGACAGGCATAGGAGGTCTAAGATCTTCCGATTTGAAAAATCCTGACTTCGCAATGAGAACCTCCGTGCCATTGTTGACGAATCTTGGAATGCTCCTCTACGGAGGAGGACCGGGGAGCCTGGGGATGCTGTGTCCGATTGGAACTCCAAGATTCGGAGGCTTAGAGGAACACTCAGACTTTGGGCTGGGCAGGAGAGGAGGCGGGCTAACGCGGATAAGGTTAGAATTATGGAACAGATTCAGGCCTTAGAGATTTTGGAGGAGACTAGAGACCTGTCCTGTAACGAGTTGTCGGCTCTTCTTAAGTACAGAATTGACCTTGATCAGATTTTCAAGATGGAGGACGACTATTAGAGGCAAAGATCTCGTGACCAGTGGTTACATGAGGGGGATGCTAACACAGCATACTTCCATAGGGTAGCCAACGGGCGCAGGAGATCCAACTTTATTTCGAGCCTCCTCATTAACAATAGGTGGGAGTCATACCAGAATATGGTGTGTGCCCACATCGAGCGTCATTTCAGAGATCTTCTGGGTCGGACCAGAAATCGGCTATGCTCCCTTCATGATTCATTCTGGGTTTGCCCTCCGGTAGCTGATCCGAATATTCTGGAAGCGTCGTTCGAGATGAGTGAGATTTTCAAGGCGATTAAAGAGTTAGAGCAGGATAAAGCCCCTAGGCCCGATGGGTTTCCTATCGTGTTCTACTCAAGTTTCTGGGATATTGTCAAGTCGGACCTTTTTGCTATTTTTGAGGCAATGTTCCAGGGCTCCGTCCAGATTGACAGTCTCAACTATGCGTCCATCGTTCTAATCCCCAAATCTGAGGATGCCAAAGAGGTGGGCAATCTTAGACCTATTAGCCTTCTCAACTGCTCCTTCAAAATCATCACGAAGGTCCTTGCGAATATGATGAAGCCCTGTCTCAATGCGATGATCCATCCAGCCCAAAGTGGGTTCATTCAAGGGAGGGACATGCTCGATAGTATTGCTATTGCACATGAAACCATCTTTCAATGTGATAGGAATAGAGAAGAGGGCTTTCTGCTCAAACTTGACTTTGAGAAAGCCTATGATACGGTGGAATGGGAGAGCGTGGTCGAGGTCCTTCAGTCTAGAGGTTTTGGCCCGAAATGGACTGACTGGATTAGCAAGTGTATTAGAGGTGGCAAATCTTCGATCTTAATCAACGGTCATTCGACCAACCTCATTGCTTGCAAAAGAGGGCTTAGGCAAGGAGACCCCCTTTCCCCTCTTCTATTCACCCTCGTCGCTGATGTCTTATCAGAAATGACTCTGCATTGCGCAAACCATCATCTTCTCCGAGGCATTAGAGGGATGGACGGTATACGTAATAGCCTCATTTTGCACTATGCAGATGATACTCTTCTATTCGGGCGGAACGAGATGGATGAGATTCTCATATACAAAAGCATCTTGGTATTCTATGAGGCTTGGTGCGGGCTTAGAGTCAATTTCGCTAAGACTAATCTTTTTGGTCTGGGGAGGTGTGACGAGGTGACCCCTGCCCTTTTGGCTAATGTCCTTGACTGCAGAGTTGGGAGGTTCCCAATCAAATACTTAGGTGTTCCCCTGCAGCCGGGGCAACTCAAACGTAGTGATTGGGCTATTCTAATTGAGAGAATTAGAGAAACGTCTCCCTGGGTGGAAGAGGAAACACCTCTCGCTAGGAGGCAGGATCACACTCATTAATGCGGTCCTCTCCAATCTACCTATTTATTGGATGTCCATCTACGAATTCCCCATCTTGGTTATCAACAAGATTGATAAGATTCGTAGGGATTTCTTGTGGAAGGGGGCCGAGATGATGGTAAAGACCTGCCTCTTGTTAAATGGAGCCAGGTATGTAGGAAAAAAGAGTTTGGAGGGTTGGGAATTTTGAATTTCCGAGACATGAATAGAGCCCTTCTTTGTAAATGGTGGTGGAATATCCATTCGCGCCTGCCCCAAGACCACTGTTGGGCTCGCTACAGGAGATGTAGACGCTTCAAATTTTGGGGGGGGGGGGGGGGGGGTCAGCATCGTAGAAACGTGTCCCCAATGTGGAGGGGAATTGACAAGCTCGGCGAGCTCTTCCACAGCCATTCCCCGAGTTCTGTGGGGAATGGGACTAGTACCCGTTTTTGGCTAGACGCTTGGGCCGGCCCAAACTCCCTAGCCTCTTTGTTCCCGGAGATTTTTGAGCATGCTCTTGATAAGCATGCTCTTGTGGCAGATTACTGGGGCAGATCCTCGTGGCATCCCAGATTTGCGCCCCCTCAAACTGCCGACTGTCCCTTCTTCAGCGCCCCCATTGTCACTTATTTAGGTGACTCCCATAGAGTGTCGGAGGTCTCGGATGACCAGAGAGGTTGGCGGCTGAACCCGTCCAACCAATTCTCGGTCAGCTCCATGTACTCAGCCCTATCCGATGGAGGAATTAGATGTGCCCTCAGTAGAGTCATTTGGAAGTCGAGCGCTCCGCACAAGGTCCTCGCCTTCCTATGGTTGGTCTCTAAGGATGCAATTCTCACGAGAGTCAATCTAGCTAAGAGGGGATTGATTACCATGGTCTCCTGCCCTAGGTGCGGGTATGGAGAGGAAGATATTTGTCATCTTTTCCTTGAATGCACGTTTAGTAGGCGGGTATGGGAGTTCCTACTTATGGGCTTTGGAATAGGCAGATTTCCTTCAAGAGTTAATCACTTATGGGGAGAATTCCGGATATCGGAGATTGGTCGAGAACAGGTGAGAGAGTGGGACTGTTTAGTTGCAGCTACTTTATGGGTCATCTGGCTTGATAGAAATGACTCAAGTTTTAGAGCTCGTTCTTGTAACTTTACTCAGTTAGTTTATAAAATCTTGTCTCAACCTTCATATTGGTTGACTCTCCCAGGTGTTAGGAAGAAAGTCAAGACGAGGATCGTTTTCCCAGCTGGGGATGCTGGCCCGGGCTATGGCAACTTCTGATCCAGACATCCAGTCGGTCAGACCAGGACTTCGTTGTTTGTTGCTTTTCTTCTGTGTTATGATGTATTTTCAGATTTGGGGATATGATGTATTTTGAGTTTTTGTATTTTGGGAGGTGGTGCTGACTTTGTAGCATGGTTCTGTTATGTATTTGCTTATGTTATTTATGAGATCCGATGGCAATTCTCTTGCCATCTTTTAATCAAAAAAACAATCACTAAGGTTTTCCTTTGCTTATGAAATTGAAATATTAGTAAACAACACAATTCCAATGACTCTAAACCAACTAACTCCACATTTGTTTTTTTTTTTCAAACCTTCATTAACATATCTGATGCAGTACTTAAATGATGCTAAAACACAGGCTGACAAAAAAGTTGTCGGAAGAGTATAATTTAATAAAGTTATTGAGATTTAAACTCACTCACTGATAAGGGACTATTAAGAAATGAAGTAAATTCATAATTACTAGATTCTTACAAAGTAAACTCTCTCTTTGACTGATAGGCCATCATCCATACCTGAAACCCTTAGATATATCAATCTACAGCACAGAAAGAAAGAAATGTCATTTTCCCCATTAAATATCAAACTGAAGTCGAAGAAAGTAACAGGCTGGCAGTCTGTTTATTACTTATATAGTAATCAATCCTTTCAAAATTGTTCCATTAATATCCTTTTTTGTATTATTCCAAGATTAACTAGACAAACAATTAAACTCTTAAGACTATATGATAGTCTAACTTAAGTATTATATCCATTTCAGGATATGAATGTTTCGAGCAGGGTATATATGCATACCACAAAGTCCAACAATAACAATTTCGTTGCATACTGGTCAGACATTTTCTAACCTGTGCCATGCTTGTTCGTAGCTGAAAATGGAACTCCTCACGAGCTTTACGACAACGGCATCATTTTCATCTGTGGAAGTTAGCATGACAATAGAACAACTTGATCTTTTTTTATGTAAAATCAAGGTACAGGTAGGGGGCATTCACAGTGCAAACCATTTCGTTGTAATGCGGATAAAAATGATTCCTCGGTTTTGGTGCTAGCATATATAACCAAAGGCTTTGCCTGATATTTAACTGATTCATCATCCAAACAGAAGAAATTGTCAGCTACCAAATAGTTGCTAATGTAGCCCTGTGTGGCAAGGAAATTGCTGTCACATTGGTACACCCAAGAACAGAAGCCTATCCCAAAAGGCTAGGAAATGGCATCAAGTTAGGTTCTTCTTTTTCTTCTTCTTCTTTTTTTTTTGGTGAAACGGAAATGGGATCAAGGTCAATTAGGAAAAGAAAGAAGATTGGTCGCACAATAAGTATAAATTAAATGAAATTGTCAACAAGTGAGACAGTTTGCCAGAAACATATACCAAGATCAATAAGGGGGAAACCCCCATGTCCATCTTCCCAAACCTCCAAGACACACAGTTGACGGACGCTAGAATCATAATATGCCACTCCAATTCTGGATTAACACATTAAAACAGTCTATAACAGAATCGTTACAAAAAAAGGGAAATATAACAACAAAGAGATACAGATGGTATTTCTTATTTATAATACTAAAAATAGTTTCACAAAAGTATATTAGATATGCCAATATCAATTATAGGAAGAGGTTGGATGATCTGCTTAAAGTTTTTTTTTTGTGCAATCATCTTCTGAAGTAATCACTAATCAGTGTCAGTGCGTAAGCAAAATTTGTCATGATATTAACATTACTTAGGTCAAACATATTATAAAGAGATCTATCAACCACAACAAAACGAATTATACAGTTTTATAAAGTGTGGGAAGCTGCCTACACAATAAACTCATTATCCTGTTCTTGAACAGATAAGATTTGACAACAGAAGTGTTTTACTTCACTACAAACTAATTATTATTTATTTCAGCATCCGCCTAAATGCCCTTCAATTCTCAAACCATCAGTAACCTAAATCACAAACATATCGTTCCTAGGCAGATGTCATAAGCAAATATAAGATCTTGTAAATAACTGAGTTAGTTGTGTGTATATACATATGTGCAGACACTTTGATCCCACTTCATGCCATATATACGCTAGACCATAAATGCATTAGTTGACTGTTCACTGTTAACCACTTAGTCCCTCCAAGAGTTCCACCCCACACCAAATGTTATTCTTGATCATTTCAGGCATGGTTAGAGTCCATGCCTCATTAAACAGCTCATCCAACCCCCAAAAACTAGGTACAAATAAAATTTTATTATTTTATAATAGAATAAGAAAATGATCACCGATCCATACACTTATATCTAATAATAACTGAGTATCATTTCTTATCAGATTCATATATATCAGCATACTGGACTACTATCTATTTTGTCTATATAATATGACCCAGAAACTCATATCAGGACAAAGAATGCATGACTAATATTTTGACTACAGTTGTTTGCATTGTGAGAATTTTCAGATTCTAGTGAATGACATGTTGGATGCTAATCATGCAAGTATGTGAAGTAAAATTTGTGTATTACTAAATTCTCCCTTCTATTTGGATTTCATATAATGATTAAAATGTAACATTTTTTGGTCATGGAGGTGATTGTGTAACCAATATTAGATACAAAAAACATAATCACACTAACACAATGGAACTTATTTTTTAAGACTAGTTATCTTTTGAATTCAAGGTTGTCCTATCACCATGGTCTCATATCACCACATGGTATCAAAATATTGAATAAATGGAAATGATGTACTTATCAAGTTCTAACATTTAAGGATGCTGTAACCTAATGTGGATTTGAACCCTAGACCTTACTCATTGCTAAGAGACTTGACGACTTTGCTACAGAAACACTTGCAACTTATCAAATTGGATGTAAATGAATTAATTTCAATAACAAAGCATGATATGCAATAAAGAAATAAACATGGAGAATCAAAGCTACTATAAAATCTTAATAGCATATGATTCAAGTGTATGATTTTGGAGAGAGCAGCGCAGCTTTGCAGGTACTTACAGCCAATGAGGAAGGGACATGATGCACTTAAATGAGTTTAAGTAATATCACACTGCATCCTATCATATGCAACTAGACTTATGGCAAGGAGAAAAATAATATATAAATATTTCAAAAGAAAGAATGCTCATGTATTGAACTCACAGAAGATCGAATATAAAGGTAGATGACTATTACAAAAACATTTACCTATGACCTTGCATCACACATGCCATGTACACCTACAACAAAAGGATCAAACTCACACTGTTAATAAACAAACTTTCCGAAAAACCAATGTTTCAACATTAGCAAGATATCAACAACAGACTCAAGTGTACCATTACAACAAATTCACTGGAACTTTATTTACTTGTATTACATACATTAAATATATAATGTATATTCAAGAGAGGGATAACAGGGGATATGTAGTGTGCGCCAGAAATTGTTATTACCTTAATTACATTACAGAAACTTAATATAGTTAGAATAGTAGAAATTAACTTAATGTGCATGAAAATTTTAACTTTCTATCTCAGAAAAGATGCAGCTAGCCAGTTACATGTGTTTCTTTGCAGAATAGTTCACAATAAAAAGATTCTGTACAATAAGCTTACTATTAAATGCTCCTTCTATAGATCAAGCACTCAGAAACGTGGATGCAACAAAAAAGTATTAACTAAGGGGAAAATTTTACCAAAAGACCAAAACAATTCAATTTCATAGATTACTATAGCACTATCCATACTGGAACAAAATGAAAGGGAACTCACAAAATTAGCGTAGGGAATTAGGAATTTGGAATTTTCACAGATTTCGCAATTAAAAGTAATAATCTGATGAAATTAAGTAGGAGATAATAAGAAAAGCGGACAGAATCAACATAATTGAATGAGAATGTGTGAAATGTGATGGATTCACCTTCTAATAGTATCTTGTACTCAGCTCCGAGGATTAAGTTTTTCTTAACTAATTTCACAACTAGAAGCAAGAAATTGCATAATACAGCCGCAAATCAAGATATAAGAATCTTAGACAAGAGCAAAAACCAAACAGCAAAATCAAACAATCTGAGATGCGAGAAGGGCAATTGACCCATTTAGGCTACTTCTTCGGTTTTCAAAAGTAGGTTAGTCGAATAGGTGTTTTTTCACTGATTTCACCATTAGAAGCAAGAAAATGCTAAATTCAGCAAAAACTTAGACGAGAATATAAACAAGAGCAAGATCTAACGGTGAAATCGAACGATCGGAAACGTGAGGAGTCCACCGGCAATTTGATCGCTGTTTCAGCTATTTCCTCCATTTCGAAATTAGTTTAGTCGATTAGCATTTTTTCACCGATTTCACCATTAGAATCAAGAATTTAGCTAATAAAGTGGTAATTAATAAGAATAACAGATAAAGAACGAAATCTAACGGTGAAACTGAATGATCGGGAACTTGAGGAGCTCACCGGCGATTTAATCGTCGTTTCAGCGACTTCTTCCATTTGCTAAATTAGGTTAGCGATTAGGTTTTCTTCACTGATTTCACTACTAGAATCCAGAATTTAACGAATGAAGCGGTAAACCATGAGAATAATAGATGAGGAACAAAATCGAACGATCGGAAACGTGAGAAGTTCACCGTCGATTTAATCGCCGTTTCGGCTGCTTCTTCTTCCGTTCTCAAAAATTAGGTTCGTCGATTATGATTTCTAACCCATGCACTATCATAAGCAAGAATTTAGCAAATAACGGGGTAATTGATGAGAATAACAGATCAAGAACGAGATCGAAAGGTGAAATAGTACGATCGGAGACGTGAGGAATTCGCCGGCGATCTGAGCGCCGTTTCGGCTGCTTCTTCTTCCGTTTTCAAAATTAGGTTAGTCGATTAGGTTTCCTTCACAGATTTCGCCATTAGAATGAATCGGGAAATTGGTGAGAAAATTAGATCACGAACGAGATCGAACAGCTCAATCGAACAACGAAACGGAAATGTGATGGATACCTGCGATTCGGTCTCCGTTTCGGCTACTTCTTCCTCCATTTGCTTCGAGCGAGTGAAGAGAGGCTGAGAGGGAGAGAGCGGGAGGATCAAATGGAACGGGGAGCGTGTGGGGATTTTATAGGCCGTTTCGGTCGCACGTGTAAGAAATTTCTGGAAATATTTTTTGGATGGATCGGTTTGAGCCGGATTGTAAAGGTATAATTGCCTAGATAGGCCCACTTGCTGTGGATCATGCTGTTTTAGTTTTTGGGCTTTAATCAGATAGGCAATAAGCCCAAATAAAGTGTCATGCTCATACATATAGTTCAGGCTTCATAGTTACAATGGCCGGGCATGAAAAAGTTACATGAATTTGATGTAGTTTAACAAAGTTTTGTTGATCCTTCAAGTTTTATAATCATGGAAGTTTATCTGTCTTTTTTTTTTTTACTGCCAATTTTATGTGTCTTTTGAGTTATTGTTTGTAAAGTTGAGTATTCATTTTTATTACTTGTTGTATACATGTAGCATGCGCTATGTCATTGTTGCATCATTTTATTTTATCATTATCCTTTCGCACATGAACAAAGGTTTTACATCCACAAACTTTAAATGCAAATTAATACGCTTCCTCTTGCCGAATTACACGTTTCTAGACGAATTAACTTGCAGCATGACGAACAGAAAGAAAAATGTCAAACTCATGCATGGACCAATCTATACGTCCGGTCCGACCACATTTATGATATATTAATGGTGATTGGGCCTCTGATCTTACTATGGGTTCCTTCACGTGAATGCGTTTTTTTTTCTCAAGTTGACCAATGCTTTGCCTACTGCACTTCTCCCACATACCCTGGTGCCACCTTGCTCATACGTATGCAGTTTAAATTAAGTGAGATCATAAGCATAGCACAATTGAAATATGCTTTTAGGTAGCTTAGAGCATTTGTAATTGTTCCGACTCAAATTTTGGATATTTAGCATATAAAAATAGAAATTTTGAGTTTTAGCTGTAGTCGTTTGAGCTCAAATTTTAGGTTTTAATCTTAAAAAATCGATGGACGAGAAATGATTTCCCGTCCTTTAAATTTTTTTTCTAGTAATTTAGACGTGCGATGCACATTCTATTTTTAAAAAATTACTGGGTAAATACTAAGACATAATCTTGCCTCGAAGCTGAGACATCCCTTTACTCATCACATACTTTTTACAAATTACCGCTAGTGGCACAAACTTTTATTTTATATGAGTGGCACTTTGAGCGTATTATGGTAACTAACAACAGTTAAATAAATGAATGTTTAATATAACTCTCACTTAAAATTGAATGGTTGAGATTAGATAACTGAATAAATGTCTACAAATTACAGGTTGTTTACAAATGACAACCTCAACTCTCCCATTATAATATTAATTAGAGATTAGATATTTTTATTTTAAATAAAAAACTAACATACGGGGAATCATTTCCCGTCTGAGAATTTAAAATATAAAAAAATTTAAGTCCTAATTAATTTCTAATTAACTCTTAATTTAATATTAAATAAATCTTATTAAATTTTAAATAGATCTTACTTCTTAATTAAATGTCAATTAAAACCTAATACACATAGAAATGTTTATAGGCTCTAGTCTGTAGGATATTTTCCCAAAAAAAATGGAAAGAAAAGCATGGGACGGTAGATGAGTTTTTTTTTTGTAATACGATTGGACGATAAGTCGAATTTTAGATTTTTAAAAAAAATCAAACAGACGGGAAATCATTTCCCGTCCAATATAAAAAAATAAAATAAAAACAGCAACGAAAGATGATCTTCCGTCTGATTGAACAGACGAAAGATCATCTTTCATCGGCTATTTTTTCCAATTACCCAGATCAGCTTCTAAGTATAGCAGAGTACTGTTCCACAAAACCCAAAATTTTGGTATATAACCAACGACTACATCTCACTTTTTTTCTATTTTTTGGGTATTTTGGGTATATAGCCAATCACTACAGATGCTCTTAGAGAGCATCTGTAGTCGTTGGCTAAAATACCCAATTTTCCCACACATAAAAAAGCGCCGGAGTCGTTGGCTATATACCCAAAAAAAAAATATTTGAGGGGAACAGTGGTCTGCTATATTTGGGAGAGGATTTAGGAATTTGCAAAATATAGCCTTTATAAGAAGAAATTTGAATCAGACGAAGGATCATCTTTCGTCGATTTATTTATCTTTTTAATATATCGGACGGGAAATGAATTTTCGTCCGATACTTATTTTTTTTAAAAATGATCGGAAGGGAAATCGTTTTTCGTCCATCGATTTTTATAAATAAAATACATATATTCTTCTCAGACGGGAGATCTCATCTCCCGTCCAAACACTTTTGAATTTTGTTAATGAACTAGGCCTATACAAATTATTATGAGGATATATTAGGTTTAAATTGATATTTTAATTAAAATTTAAGATTTAATTTGGATTAAATTAAGAGTTAATTAGGATTACTTTAGGAGATAATTTGAAAAAAAATCTTGGACAGTAAATGATTTCCCGTCCGTGCTTAATTTTTTTTAAAAAAAACCTCAAACGGGAAATGATTTCTCATCCGACACATTTTTAAAATGGCAATTTTTATTTTTTTGGGGGGGACAAGAAATCATCTATCGTCCATCGATTTATTTAAATGAAAACCCAAATCTTGGTTTTAAACGACTACAACTGAAACCTAAAATTCATATTCCTATATGCAAATACCCAAAATTTGAGATTGAAAAACAACAGATGCTCTTAGAGATACTTTTACTACAAAATTAAATGACAACAAATGTGCATCAACTTTTGGAATTTGATTAAACAACAACATTTGACCCATGTATAACTATTAGGTTTTAGACTATCTTTGAGAATAAAGTTAAGTTAGAATAATCACTAATATCTCTTATAACTTTAAAGTACATAAGTTATCATAATTTAATATATTTGTGATTAATTTTGGAGTCAACATAACTACAATTATATTACCCTAAAAAGTGAAAAGATCATAATTTTTTGAACTTTTGTTAATTTTTCTTAACAATAAAGATAACTTTAAAATGAAGTATTGTTTTCCTATGTTTTATTATATGACTAGGTTTGCTCGTTGACACGTACCTATGGCACGTCTTTGGAACGGTGCACCTGGTTTGATTATATAAAATAGTTTTAGAGGTCCGGCAAATTAATTGAAATAGGAAACATATTATATGAGGAAGAAGCATATCTAATCTACCTTTAAGCTCAACCATCGCCGTCTTGATCATTAGCTTGAACTTACCTGGAATGCATATAGTTTGTTAGAAACACTGCATAGAGTATTTTTTTAACTTCAACATCACTTTTAGATGCTTGTAATAGTTATGCATGGACATGACCATATAGGTTTTATAGAGCTTACTCTAATCTCATAACCACTATAAGCATGTCTAAATATATAACGCCCATGCTCCTAGACAAATTAGATAATATATAGTACAACTGCCCACCACAGGCTGCCTCTCAAAAGGTGGTTAACCAGATTGGTGACTCTTGATCATAGACCATTATATTTATATATTATTTAATTTATTTAATCTCCAGATATGGGATTATAATCACACATTCTCCCCTCTCTCTCATCCCGAGAGAAACTCACAGGCCAAATGTGGACCCCAAGGGTGCCACACCACCAGCCATTTGACCGAAGTCAACAAGCTCTTCAACTAAACAGCACCTGCTGTTTCAATAAGGTGGGCCCCATCTCATTAATACAATTCCTTTTTAATCAACATATACAAGAATGCCATAGCTCCTTTTTTTATACCAAACAGCCATACTCATTCAATATATATTATATATATATTTGAAATTACCAAGGTGTTACACACCCCCCTTCAGAAATGAGCATTCTCGCTGAGCACGGGCATGCACAATCTAGTGCAGGATCTCCTTTCTAGCCGATGTGGAGTAGAGTACCCTGAATCTGCGGGTGGTCCATTATTTCAGGCCGCCACCTCGCTCCCTCTTAAGCAAACCTGTACATCATTTAGAAGACAAATTATTTATAGTATAGTACAACTGCCCACCACAGGCTGCCTCTCAAAAGGTGGTTAACCGGATTTGTGACTCTTGATCATAGGCTACTGCCCACCACAGGCTGCCTCTCAAAAGGTGGTTAACCGAATTTGTGACTCTCGATCATAGGCTATTATATTTATATATTATTATACTCTAGCTTCTTACCGATATGGGACTAAATCCCATACTAGAAAAACTAGCCAACACTGTACTGATTCTGCGGGTGGTCCATTATTTCAGGCCGCCATACCCGTACATCTGCTAGCTCCATCTCAGGCATACATCTCGTGCACTCTTACCAACACTCGGTGTCGAAAGTCAGCTCCGATACCATTTGTAACGCCCTTGCTCCTCGCTCATACAATTTATACAATTTATAAGACAAATTAGATAATATATAGTACAACTGCCCACCACAGGCTGCCTATCAAAAGGTGGTTAACCGGATTGGTGACTCTTGATCATAGGCTATTATATTTATATATTACTAGTATTATACACGTGCTGTGCACGTGGAGAAAATTGGGGGAATGAAAAGGGCAAAAAAAAAATCTACCAGCACGTGTGTTGCACGGGTTGGGTTAAGGACAAATTACACTAAGGCCTTCTCCCATTATAGTAGTAGAGATTTAATTCATTTAATCTCCCGATATGGGATTATAATCACACATTCTTTCGTGTTCTCTCTCTCATCCCGAGAGAAACTCACGGGCCAAATGTGGACCCCAAGGGCACCACGTCACCAGCCATTTGACCGAAGTCAAAAGGCTCTTCAACCTAGCAGCACCTACTGTTTCAATAAGGTGGGCCCCATCTCATTAATACAATTCCTTTTTAATCAACATATTACAAGAATGCCATAACTCTTTTTTTTATACCCAACAGCCATACTCGGTTCAATATATTATTGTGGTAGGGTAAAAATGGCTTGGGGCCCAACTAGGGCCCAGTACAGCTCTCACTCAAAAATGGGGAAAACAACAATCTGGCTCGGCTTCGAGCCACTGTAGGTTCGGCGCCGAACCTCAAGTTCACCCCCACAGAACTGGTCTCCTCGTATCCGACGAGCATCGATGGCCCTCGGCCTCCAATCCACGACAGCCCTCCGGGCCGTCCGCCCATCCTGGTGTAGAGTGAAGATGACCTGGCACAACCTAGGCCACCAGATTCTCCCAGGAGCACAGGAGCCCCATGATCCGCCATGTCAGCTCCAAATACCACCAAGGACTTTGCCACGTCAGCCCTATACCACTCCTGGTACTGCCACGTCAGCCCTAAACCCCCTGGGCCTTCTGCCGCGTCAGGCCCATGAGCTTTCGGGTTCAGACCCGGCCCCCAAGCGGATCCAAACCCGGTTGGAATTCTCTATAAATACTAGACCCTCACCCACCTTTTCAGGTAACCAATCTTTTGCCACCTAAATTCACCTAGTTATTGCTACTCTCTCACAGAGACTGACTAGATCGTCGGAGGGTCCGCCACCGGGATAAACCCCGGTATTTCAGGACCGTCTGCAGGTACACAAGACCTCGGATCCGAACCCTCTGATCCGAGTGTAGACATCCACCTCATTCCGAGCCCGTCGCAGGTACCGCCCAGTCAGCCGAGGGTCGTCTGACAAGCAGCTTTCTCCTTCAATACAAATTGAGACCGAACTCACACCTGGTGCGTCCACACGTCTCCCAGAAACAAACCGCATCAGGTTGGCGCCGTCTGTGGGAACACAGCTTCAGAAGCCGACCCAAGCCCGACCATCAAGGGACCTCGACAGCCGAACTCTCATGGCCTCCAAGGGCAAGGGGACTGCTTCCTCCGTCAACTGACGGGACTCGCCCCCACCATCTGCTAACGCCGGGCCACACATTTCAAAACACAGGGCTCCCCATCAGGGGTCCCAAAGGAGCGTCACCCGTCAGGTCCAGCCCGACCTACGGGGGATAATCGTCAACCGACAGGTTAGCCGCAGCAGGGGAAGGGCCGCTTCCAACCCGGCCCCGAACCATCCAAGACCGCCGCCCAAGGGACGGAGGCCAGCGCTCAGCCGCGTCGGAAGGCAACCTTCAGACCGACCAAACGAGGTCGAGGGATCCCCCGTCACTCACAAGGAGTTCCAGGACTTCCGAAGAGAAATTCTTGGGGCTCTCCGACGGGCCCCCAGGGAGGAAGCCCTCCATTCCCAAACCGGGTCGGACGCCGAGGCCAGCGTGTCCCGCCCATCAACAATCCAGTCAGAGGACGATGGCGTGCTCCTAAGGCACCTCCAAGAAATGGAGGATCGCCTCGATCACATAGGATACGGCGACCAACGAGCGGCTCAGGGGTACAGACCTGTCCGTCCTCCCTTCTCCGCCCCCATCCTCCAAGCGGAAATACCCAGGAATTTCCGACCACCTCAATTCGAGACCTACGACGGCGAGGGAGATCCTGCTGATCACATGGAGGGTTTTAAAACCCTTATGATGATTCACAGCGCCTCGGATCCCTTGCTGTGCCGAGCCTTCCCTGCCACCCTTTGGGGTCCGGCTCGTGAATGGTTCTCGAAGCTCACCCCCGGCTCCATTTACTCCTTCGACCAACTAGAGGGCAATTTTCTCGCCCACTTTGTCACCAGCCGGAAGGTCGAAAGGACCAGCACCTCTTTACTTGGGCTCAGACAGATAGAGAGGGAGTTACTCAGAGTGTTCGTCCGGAGGTTTACCACAGAGGCAAGGTCGGTCTCCTCCCTTGATCCAGGCGTCGCCTCCGCGGCATTTCGGCACAACATCCGTCATGGACAACTGAAGGCTTCTCTGCCGAAGAAACCCCCGTCGACTTTCCCGACCTCCTCAACAGGGTCGAGAAATACATTAGGGCAGAAGAGGCCCTTAACCCCGAAGATGCCAGGGAGGCCACCGGGAAGGGAAAACGGAAGGCCGAAGAAGTCGAACCATCAAAGAAGGCTCCAAGGGACGCGGGGGCCATGAAGAAGGTCCCGCCGGTCCCCCGCTTCGAGAGGTACACTCCCTTGACACATAACGTATCCGCCATACTCTTAGAAATCGAAGACAAAGGCATTGTCCGACTACCTCCCCGACCTAATAACAACAAGAATCGAGATCAGCGCTTCTACTGCCGCTTCCACAGAGATCATGGGCACGAAACCGACCAATGCCGGGCCCTGAAAGACGAAATTGAGGAACTCATCTCAAGAGGGTACCTCCGAGAATTCACCCGAGAAGGCCCACGGGATCGGCGAGATGCTAGGAACCGGAGGCTCTCGCCTCCGAACCCTACTCCGAACCGCATCCAGGGTCGGGATCCCGAGTCCGAGGGAGTCATTGATACGCCATTCATCTTGCACTGTGTCCACGGAGGGCCAATGGGAGGAGAATCAAATACTTCCCGAAAAGCCTTCATCTGAGAGGTGAATGCTGTCCAAGACAACCCCTCGCCCAAGCTACAACCGATGCCGGTCTCCTTCTCAGGAGAGGACCTCGAAGGCGTTCGCCTACCCCACTGCGATGCCCTCGTCATTAGCCTCCACATGGCTAATTGTGAAGTTCGCCGAATCCTCGTCGACAACGGCAGCTCGGTTAATATTCTTTTCCTCGAAGCCTTCGAGAATCTCAAGTTACCTAGAGGCAAACTCAAGCCGGCCGGATACACCTTGCATGGGTTCTCCGGCGTCCCTGTCGTGATAGAAGAGATTGTTACCCTCGACGTTACCGCAGGATCGGCTCCTGTCAAGAGGACCGAGTCCATGGACTTCATGGTGGTCAACGTCAAGGCGGCTTACAACGCCATACTCGGCCGACCCGGACTATGCACCCTCCAAGCGGTGCCTTCGGCTTACCATCTGAAACTTAAATTTCCCACCCCACAAGGAGTCGGCATCGTCCGAGGCAGCCAAGAAGCAGCGCGATCGTGCTGCATGACCACCGTCGGGGGAGGTGTGTTCCCCCTCGACGCCGTCGAACTCGAACCGAAAAGGGACGGCCCTGCTTCCGGACCTACCGTCGAGCTGGAGGAATTCCCATTCGACGCCGAGCACCTAATGAAGTTCCTGGAGGGACGAATATAGGTTCTAGCTTGGCTAAAAGTAAATCTTTTGTAAGCTTTCATGTGTAAAGGGTCGTTTTAGCGGCCCTCCCTATCTTATACAAAAGAAATCTCTTTTTGTCATACTCCAAAGGCCTCGGCAGATCCGACCTAATACCGGACAAGGGGATCGGCACCCGAGTCTTCACTCCGATATCGTCCCCAACGCCTCGGTAGGTCCGACTCGGCCTCAGGCCCGGGAGACTGCACAACATCCCACGCCGATCCCTCACGGACCGACAGGGCTGAACCACACTCCCTTCATCATTCATTACACTATCAGCCAGAGCAAAGAGTGAAAAGAATTCCTTATTCATACTCCTTTATTGGGTTCTGAGAAAACAAACAAAGACCGTTACAGAAACACTCCACTCATCTCAAACTGAAGAAAGTCGCCATCTTAGGGCCCCTCGGGTCCGACGAAGGGTGGGATTATTCCGACCGAGCGACTAGGAGCCCTCTCCTCGTCATGATGGTCCTTAGGCTCAGCCACGGTCGACACACCAGCCACGGAGCTCTGGGCATCAACTGGTCGCATACGCTCCAACAGCAGCAGCGCAGAGGGAACCCCCTCCGCTCGCCGACCCACTGAGGAAGATGTCGAGACACCCAGCATCGTCTTGTAACGGTGTATCACCATCTCCTTCTCCACAATGACATCACGAAGTAACCTCTCAGAATAGGGCCTCCTCTCAGAATAGGGCCTCTGCACCGAGGCACTCGACATGGCATGTCCAAGACCTGCACCGCCGAGTTCCCGATCCACCATCGCCCTCCTCAGCCGGCTCGCCTCCTCACTTAAGGCTTCAGACTTATTCCGATAATAGTGAAAGGCCGCATCAGTGTCACGAGCCCCCTTTCGGTAGCGAACCAACGCGGCCTCCAGGGCCTCAACTTTGCTCCGGAGCCACGCCAAGTCGGAACGACGGGGGTCCACCTCGGGAAGGGGAGCCGCAACCTACAAGAGAACCAGCCAACTCAACACACATAAGCAAGAAGGTTCGGAAATATCCGAGGTCAAAACACTTGGCCGATCAAAAAGTCCTTTTTTATAAATTGAGCTGCTTCTTACAAAAAATGCGGTGGCCAGTCCGCGGAAGGCAAATACAATCGAGAGAGGGAAAAAGAAAGATAAAACTACACAACTTGTTTTCCCACCTCAGCATCGGTCGGGTTCGCAGGAGGGTCGACAGCCGGGTTATCAACGGGCCCTTCTTCGCCAGGGGTCTTCGGTGTCCCCTCGATCTCCATGTCATACTCAAAGTTGGACAGGTCGACGGTCGGGTAGAAGTGCCTCACATGACTGAGGGCTTTCGCGTAACACTCGTCCTGGGCCTTGATCACCATCAGCTGACCCGCATTCGTCAGCTCTTCCCTCTCCTTGGCGAACGCTGCCGTCAACTCCTCCTTCTCCTTGGCGAACTTCTTCTTCAAGGAGACCACCCTCTTCCCCCACTCTGTGTCCTTGGCCTCGAGCTCAAGCTTCATCTGTTGCTCCCTCTTGTGCAAGCCCACGAGCTCGATCCGCATCTCCTTCATCTCCCGCTCGCTCTTATCCGCCCGAGCTCGCTCTTATGCCAGGGACGCTTCGTAGGGGTTCTTTACGTTAGCCCCCTGCATACAAGCCTGCAACCGACAAGCACAGATAAGAAAAAGACTCCCGCAATAAAATTAACAAGGGGGATAAGGTCGACGAGCATACCAGCACGGTGGCCTGCTCCAGGCGTGTGAACGCCACCTCCACGGGCTCGCTCTCCATCTCCTTACGGTCGCGAGGGGTTGCCAACTTCTCTGCCACCTCCACGGCCTGGGCCTCCTCGGTCAGATAGTCCCCCATCCGAACCGACCAATCCGGTGCCCACAGTTGCCGCAACATATCCACCACCGGGTCCTCTTCCTCGACCTCGACCAAGGGACCTTTCCCCTTGTCAAGATCAGATGCCTTCGCTTGGCCCTGGCCCCTCGAAGTAGCCACCCCCTTGCCCGTCTCCGAGCGAGTCCTCTTGGACCTCGGCTCGAGCTGGGCCTCCAAGATGGCTAGAGACGCCTCCCTCGGCCTCTTCGTCGCCTCCCCCTTCTTCTCGGCCTTCTCCTTCTTCAGGGCGAGCCTCTTTGCCTTGATCGATGCTTCATCCATATCTACAGAAAAATCCATTAAGAGCAATGAGCAAGAAAGTACGAAAAGATGGAGAGAAAAGAAACAACTACATACACAGAACGGCTGGGCTCAGTCCAACGCTCGCCAGGTGGGCCTCCGTCACCTTCGTCCAATCGATACTATGTGACAGACGGAGGCGCTCGACAAACCCCCACTCCTCGGCCGTCAAATCCCTCGGCCTCGGCGGTTGATAGCTCGGCTTGGAGTGGTTCCATCGAGTGGGAATGTCCCAGGGCTCTTCACTCCGGATCACCAGATATTTTTTCTTCCGATCCTTGATGGAGTCCGGGTGGCTGTGAACGACCTTCCCCTTACTCCGGGGCGAGATGTAGTAAACACCCTCAGCCGCCGAGCTGATCATCAACATCGCTCGGAACACATTCAGCCGCAGGGGTACCTTCTGTTCCTCGCACATCAGCACAAAGCAGATAATCTGCTTCCAAGAGTTCGGCCCGTACTGCATCGGCGCCAAGGAGGCCCAGTTCAGCACATCCCGAACAAACGGGTGGACTGGCAGCCTCAGTCCGGAGATGAAGGCGTCCACTGGGAAGACGCAATACCAAGCAGAAAGGGGATCGGTTGGGCGCAGAGTAGAGCTCGGCAACATCAATTCGTAGCCGGGCCCTATGTGGTACGCAAGCTGCAAAACCTCCATGTCCCCGCCCTCCAAGACGGTCGGAATCACGTCCATCATCACCCTCTTCTGACTCGGCGAAGAGGGCTGCACGCCAAAGAGCTCCTTGTCAGAGAGGTCGTCGGGATACTGACGGAAAGGCTTCGGCTGTACGGGCGAACCTGTCCTCAAATTACGATAAACAGGCGCCTGGCTCGAACCACCAGTCCTCGATCCTGCCTTCCTCGGAGCCCTTTTCCTCTTCTTGGTTCGCTCCGGCGAGGGGGTAGATAATGGCCCCAGACCAGTCGGCATGGAACTCGAACCCGCACCCTGAACTGTGGATCTCCTTATTGTGTCGCCCTCGCCTCCCTCCTCCTCGGAAGTCAACTCCAGAACACGGACACCGTCCGAACCATCACTTGCTTCCTCCGACTTGCTACTCTCCACCATGAAGGGATTTCGGGAGCGTAACGGCCTCACATTGTGTACCTCCCCCTCCTCACCTACTGGTTCCTCCCACGAAACCGAATCGGAAGGCTCCGCAGCGTGTACTGACTCCTCCTCAAGCACGGGCTCCTCCCACGACGTCGATTTGGAGGCAGGTTTCACTTCCCCCCTAGACGTCGACGCTGACGAGCCAGACTGAGCCCTATCCATCTGTGCCTAAACTAAACAGACTTACCAACTAACCTGGGGTCACTTCGGAAGGACGAGCCTAGTACAGCAAACTGCAGGGACGAGCGCTGAAGTGTTGGAAGACTTTTTGAAAAGGAAAGCAGCAAGAAAGAAGTGGGCGAAAGAAGGAGAGGGGGGAATATTTATAGAGGATAAAAAGACTCCTCGATTTCCGCAATTACTGTTCACCGATTGACGTGCAGCTACCGCCTGGAAAATCGCGCCACGTTCTCGAAACGTGCACTGCTGACATCATCCAGTGCCAGGCTGGCAGCCAGACACAGGGGTCGGTTCGGATGAAGTATTCGGCGGAGAAAACATTTTACTTAAGATTTAAGGCGCTGTCCTTCGACAGACGCCCCGGGCTCCAGGGCTCAGTCGACTCCCCTCTCACCCGCGAGCAGCTCGGGGCTTACAGCCTCAGCGGCCAAAACCCCAAACTGTTCGAGGGTGGGACGGAAGTCACCATCGCCTGGAGCCCTATCAGAAAACAGATCGGCCCACCTCCAATCTGAGACGACCCATCTGTCCGAGGCTCTTCAGCCCCAGGTCCGGAATACGGTCGATGCCCCTCCCGTCTGGATCTCTCTCGGGCCAGACAACCGTGTCAGGGTCGTCTGACCCGAAAAAGGATCCAGACGGCAAAGCCACCACCAATCCGAGGTTCCTTATTCCCCGGTCCGGATTTCGGTCGTTATCCCTCTCGCCCTGATCTCTCCCAGATCTGACTACCGTATCGGGGCCATCAGATCCAAGAGAAGATTCGGGCGACAGAGTAACCACCTCTCCGACACTCAGGGTTAAAATTTTGCAAGAGACGGGCGTCCGCCGAAGCAGACACCTTTGATGGCCAATAGACCACCCTTGCTGTGATCAAACCCGCTGTGGGGGTAGAGGTATTTATAGCCTCCCCCATGGACCAGCCATTATGACATGGGGAAAGCCAATTGACGGAAGCCCATGCGCCACATGCATTTATTTGGCGGCACCATTAATGCCCCTAGGAAATTGGAACATCGCACAGATCCCGGAGTGCCTTCAATGCTCCGCAAAGACGGCGGGCCACTCCGCTCAAACCTTCTAAGGCACAACGGCTCGCCATCACCCTTGTCGACTCATAATCCCTCGAAAGCTCGAGGTTCGGTCTAGCACAAGGGTTGTCTTCTCAGGAAGGCTCGACGGCTCGCCATCACCCTTGCCGATTCATAATCCCTCGAAAACTCGAGGTTCGGTCTGGCACCAGGGTTATCTTCTTCGGAAGACTCAATGGCTCGCCATCACCCTTGCCGACCCATAATCCCTCGACAGCTCGAGGTTCGGTCTAGCACCAGGATTGTCTTCTCAGGAAGGCTCAACGGCTCGCCATCACCCTTGCCGACTCATAATCCCTCGAAAGCTCGATGTTCGGTCTAGCACCAGGGTTATCTTCTCCGAAAGACTCAACGGCTCGCCATCACCCTTGCCGACCCATAATCCCTCGAAAGCTCGAGGTTCGGTCTAGCACCAGGGTTGTCTTCTCAGGAAGGCTCAACGGCTCGCCATCACCCTTGCCGACTCATAATCCCTCGAAAGCTCGAGGTTCGGTCTAGCACCAGGGTTATCTTCTCCGGAAGACTCAACGGCTCGCCATCACCCTTGCCGACCCATAATCCCTCGAAAGCTTGAGGTTCGGTCTAGCACCAGGGTTGTCTTCTCAGGAAGGCTCAATGGCTCGCCATCACCCTCGCCGGCTCGAGGACCGGTCTAGCACCAGGGTAGTCATCCCCGGAAGACTCAACGGCTCGCCATCGTCCTTGCTGGCCTATAATCCCTCGAAAGCTCGAGGTCCGGTCTAGCACCAGGGTAATCTTCTCAGGAAGTTTCAACGGCTCGCCATCACCCTTGCCGACCCTTAAACCCTCGCCAGCTCGAGGCTCGCTCTAAACATCAGGGGAACCATCCCTCGCCAGCTCGAGGCTCGCTCTAACATCAGGGCAATCAACCCTCGCCGGCTCGAGGCTCACTCCAACATCAGGGCAACCCCCTCATGAAGGCCCAGTGATTCGCTATCCCATTTCTACAACCATAAATACTCCTCCACGGCTAGCTCCCGCACCCCCGCAGGAGTGGGGGGCTTGTGTGGTAGGGTAAAAATGGCTTGGGGCCCAACCAGGGCCCAGTACAGCTCTCACTCAAAAATGGGGAAAACAACAATCTGGCTCGGCTTCGAGCCACTGTAGGTTCGGCGCCGAACCTCAAGTTCACCCCCACAGAACTGGTCTCCTCGTATCCGACGAGCATCGATGGCCCTCGGCCTCCGATCCACGACAACCCTCCGGGCCGTCCGCCCATCCTGGTGTAGAGTGAAGATGACCTGGCACAACCTAGGCCACCAGATTCTCCCAGGAGCACAGGAGCCCCATGATCTGCCATGTCAGCTCCAAATACCACCAAAGGCTTTGCCACGTCAGCCCTATACCACTCCTGGTACTACCACGTCAGCCCTAAACCCCCTGGGCCTTCTGCCGCGTCAGGCCCATGGGCTTTCGGGTTCAGACCCGGCCCCCAAGCAGATCCAAACCCGGTTGGAATTCTCTATAAATACTAGACCCTCACCCACCTTTTCAGGTAACCAATCTTTTGCCACCTAAATTCACCTAGTTATTGCTACTCTCTCACAGAGACTGACTAGATCGTCGGAGGGTCCGCCACCGGGATAAACCCCGGTATTTCAGGACCGTCTGCAGGTACACAAGACCTCGGATCCGAACCCTCTGATCCGAGTGTAGACATCCACCTCATTCCGAGCCCGTCGCAGGTACTGCCCGGTCAGCCGAGGGTCGTCTGACAAGCAGCTTTCTCCTTCAATACAAATCGAGTCCGAACTCATACCTGGTGCATCCACATGTCTCCCAGAAACAAACCGCATCAATTATATATAGAGGTTTCTTCCGTTGCAAACGCTACTGTAGCAGTTGCGAACGTGCGAACCACTTAACCCGTCATCCACAATGACGGGTTAAGTGGTGTGCACGAGTTCGCACGACATTTGCGTTTGCAATGAAAGATAGCCCTTATATATATATATATATATATATATATATATATATATATATATATATATATATATATATATATATATATATATATATTTGAAATTACCGGGGTGTTACAAAATATAATGGTAACCCAAGTGCAGATGTGAAGGTATCTACAATACCAATAATCTAAACATTTGTTTGTCTGAGACTCAGTTTGCAATTGAAATACCTCTTATTGTTAATTTTTCTTAGCTATAAAGATAACTTTAAAATGAAGTATGGTTTTCCTATGTTTTATTATATGACTAGGTTTGCCCGTTGACACGTGCCAACGACAAGTCTTCAGAACGGTGCACTTGGTTTGATTATATAAAATAGTTTTAGAGGTCCGGTAAATTAATTGAAATATAATTAAACTTAGATAAATTTTGGGGACATTAAAAGTAAAATTTAGTAACAATAATAATAATAGTTTCAGTAACAATAATAATAGAAATCAAAGTAATAATAACAATAATAAGATTTGTATAAAAATCATAGAAAATAATTACAAATAAAATTATTGAATAAAAATAAACTTTAGCAGGAGATCCGACAATACATTTTAAAGAAAAGAATTTGAAAGCAGAAAAATAATTTTACAAAATTTTAAATACCGAAAATACACAAAAAATACGTATTTGGGAAAACAGATGTTACAAATCCTACCCACCTTACAACAAAATTTTGTCCTCAGAATTTTCTTAGGCAATACATAGGACAGGGCAAAAGCAAACTTGGAGGTGGGTAACAAAACAGAGGGTTAAAGGGAAAGGAACAAAGCAGTGGCAATACCAGAAAAAGAAGGAAGTGGATAACAATGAGGTCAAATGGAATGCATGAAAGAAAATAAACAGTATCAAAAGGAAAGAATCAACACAAGATAACAAAGCAAGATATGGAGTAGACAGAACTGAAATCAAAAAGAGAATGGACAGGGAAGAATTAAATCAAATAATGAATGGGTGCATGATGGCAAAATGGAATGCAAGAAGGAAGTAACCGGTATCAAAAATGAAGAAGAAACAGCACAAAACTTGCAAAATAACAAAGCAAAGAGATGAAAAAATAGATAGAGCTGGAATCGAAGAAAGTATGGACAAGAAAAAGATGAACCAAGCAATGAGTTATTGGATGAAGACGAGTACAAGGGATGGAAAGAAGTAAACAATGCAGGGAAGGAGAAACAAGAGAATCCTGGGACCTGTGGGTTACGGGCCCACAACGCTTCCGCTGTGCCACTCTGATCGGGAAGACTCTGCATGCACATCTTGGAGCAAAGGAAAACACTTCTTCTCCTGGTGATGATCCAAGCTGCTGACATGTCGATGTAGATCCAGCGATACTAATCAATGAACCAATCAGAAAGAAAAGAATGGATGGAACCAAAATCAAGGAATATGGGTACGAAAGAATGAACTCATACCCAAAAAGAAATCGATCAAAGAGGACGACTGAAAAAGACGGAAGAATCAAGGAATCAAGGGAGTGAATAAGAAGGGATCAAAATGAGTGAAACAAGACTAGTATCGAGATCAATATGGATTATAATTCATTCATGCATGCATGATCTGTGTACTGTTGAGCCAATCCTTGATCGAGCCAAGCTTGTGTAATATATCAGTCAAACTAATACATTAGACAAATCTGGGCTCTGATACCACTAAATACCTTGCCACACCCCCGCTTCCTGAAATGAGATACGGAATACGGATACATGACTAAGCCCAGCGAGTGATTTTCATCATCCATAAGCTGTCAGGATTTTTACAACATTTCACAAAAATAATCAGAGTCAGAAGCAAGAAATATCAACCACGCATGCACATATGAATAAAAAAAACATAATTTACTTGAAACAAAATATATTAATCTAAAATAAACCAGATCTGAACAAGTCATTAATCCTGGGTCACATTGCCCAAAACAAAATAATCTAAGTAACAGATCCGGATCTGAGAGCTCAAAGCTTAGAGGAATAGGGAAGAAAGTCTCCAGAGAGATAGAGAGCTGTATTTCAAATCTTAAATGCCCGTATTATTGTCCTAGTTATGTTCCTTCAAGTAAATATTGAGCAACAGTAATTTGGATCATAAATCTACAATGTGAAATATGTACAACAATGCAACTACTAAAGTAAACAACAATGCTTAATGTATGAATGAACTAATTCTAGCATTTTCAAATTAATGTCCTTAATAAAAAGTTTATTGGAAATTCACACAAAATAGTTATAATTCTTACCAACTTTATTCTGTTCCAAAACCAGATGGAATCTGACAGCAAGCGGACCGAGACCTAATCCACAAGGTTCATATCACAACGAGATTATCAACACCACACGAACCATTAGGCTCGCAAACTCTGTACCCGTACGTTATCAATGGAAAGCAGAGATATGCAGTTAACAGCGTGTCATTCATTCCGTTCAGGCACTCCACTGAAAGTTGCAGAATACTACAAAATTCAAGGGGTCTTCACTGTGGGAAGCATTTATCTCCAGACTTCACTCATGGCAGCCAATTTCAGGGACTATGTAGAAATTATCTTTGAGAACTACGCAATCCTGGCACATTGATGGTTCTTCCTTCTGGGTTGTGGGGTAAGAAATAAGAACAACAATACCAATATATACGTTTTATATGTATAGCTTAGTTTTCTTGCTGCAAAATACATAATATATCTTAATTTGGAAATGAGTAGAATGGATGGGGGGCAATGGAGATCGGCCAGCAGGAACAGCTACAACCTGCGAGATGCAGTTTCACGTACCACGGTTTAGGTATTAGTTTGTACCTAAGCGGTTACCTTTACTTAATGCTGCTCTTTCAAGACAATTAGTACCTATGTTTGTGATGTGTATAAATAGCAATCTGTGTGGCATGAGTAGGTGTCTAGAAAGGCTGTATCGTTTTGTATAGTTCATTACTGACAACTCTTTCTTGGCGAAGGGAGGAAAACATTGTGATACGCTATAGTTCCGCAGTATGTCATTCTATGAAAAACAATCTTTATGGAGACATCCACACTAGTGATGGTAGTAATGCATTTCAGATTTGCATAACCCCTTTAAAACTTCAAGATGCATTTTGAATTTGCACCCTTCTACAGTTCTACCATACCGATGTATGTAGAATGGTACATTTCAGAAAAAATAAGAATGACACTCACATTTCTTCTAGTCACAACGGTAGAGATGTAAACATGTAAATATGGTCAACTATATGCAGTATTATGATATAGATCTGGTAAGTTCTTTCACTCAATTCAACATTCTTTCAGGTGTACCCAATCATGGTCATCAATCTATATGCCACTAGACAATGTGGGCATGTGGAACGTCTAGTGAGAGAATTGGGTAAGGCAGTATTTGTTGGGTTTATGTCTTGCATACTATGTTGTATAAGAAGACGATGAGACGATGGAGGAATCGAGACGATCGGAGACGAAGTGGAAGCAAGGGAAACAGTCAGCAGTAGTAGCAGCAGGAGTTACGGTCGACCGTACTTGGGGTGCGGTCGACCGCCCAGCTCTGCTTCCCGAGAGGGGAACGGTCGACCGAACGCAGTGCTGATGGATTATTTGGGTTAGGTCTTGGTGATTCATGAGAAGCCCAACTTTCTCTTCAAGTCAGATCTTACGGCTCTTATTGTAGGGTTATCTCTTCAGGATTATCCAATGGTTATTGTATCAAGATATCAAACTACGGTTTCTCTAGATTCTATATATTGTTGTTATTGGCCTCTATTGCGAGCCAAGAGAGAGAGAGTACTTCATTAAAGGAGAGATTGAGTGATTCTCTAATTGTAAACAACTAGCACTTGCTGGTGAGTCTTGAGAGAGGGTCATGGTGAGAATTTTAATATTCTTGTATATTCTCTAGTTGAACAACATCTTGGGCGAAAGCCCCAACCGGGACAAACTTGTGTGTGCTTTGGTGTGTTTGGTATGATCTCATATGTGCTTGGTAGTTTGTGTTGATTGCATCGAATAACTCAACAAGATCCTAAGGGGGGTTTTCGGTAGAAATCCCTAACAATTGGTATCAGAGCTTCGGGTTAAAGGGTTTGTTCGAGTTCCTTGGAGAAGATGCCAGATCAGATCACGAAGATCAAGCAGTTCAAAGGCAAGATCAACTTTGATCTCTTGAAGGTGGACATGCATGAAGCATCGGTTCAACGGAACTTGGATCTAGTCCTAGAAGGAGATAAAGGGAGACCAATCGGCCAAAAGCAGGAGAAGTGGAAGAAGATATGTTCAGAAGCATTAGGTTTAATCCAGTTGTCATCGACTGGCGAAGTCAGGTATAGGAGAAGCACGGTGAGTCTTAGGGCAAGATTCAGAACTGACTACTCGGGATCGTCATCACAGGATCGGATGTACCAGCAAAGAAAGTTATAGGGTTTCTCAATGAAGGAAAGTACCGCTCTTCTAGATCATGAAGTGGAGTTCAATATTGAGTTATTTGAAATGAGGATGTTCAACGCAGATAATCTAAGGATTTCCAACTCAATATATTCATCACAAAATCCATCCAACATGATAACCATGCTAATTGAGAAATCTACCAAGGTGAAGTTTTTCATAGCAGGTATGATCAAGGGGTTGGAAGAGGATGCACTTAGGAAGGAGAGTAAAAAATCAGAGTTAACTTCTGTGAGTTGCTTGGAGGTGGATTGTACTTTGATTGGAATGGGAAGTGTATGTAGGAGTAAGGTTTGTGGCCACCAGTGCAAAGAGATTGAGCATTACATGAGAGACTGTTGCAAGCGGTTGAGTTAGAGGGACGCCAAATCCAGTGCCGCTGAATCAGGTGATGTCTTAAAAAGTGCTTTTGTTTCAAGTTCCTTAGATGTGAATTCTGATTGTTCTTTTGATTCGGTTAGTTCTTCTCAAGTTTTCTCCGAGAGGGAGATGGTTTCTACTTGCAAATTTACATCATATCGTTGTGTGGAAACGAAGGTTAATAAGATTGGTGAAGTAATGGTTTCTACTTACAAGTTTGCTTCATGTCGTTGTGTGGGAACGAAAATTGATAAGACTTGTGAAGTAAGGACTTAGAAAACTAGTGAATCGAAGATGATAAACGAAAGGGGATACACACTAGAGGAGGACATGTATATTCCTTTGATGAAGCAGAGCCTTATTTCCATGAGAACTCTAGAAGCTCGGGACTGCAGGTACACAAATCTAGGTGGAGTTCATTCAGTTTGGGAAAGTTATCGTGAGGTGATGAAGGGTGAGAGGGGGATTGAGCAGGGTCAGTACAACCACTACCAGCTTTGGAGAAAATTTAAAACTTGTGCAAGTGTTTCGAAGCCCATTGTCCCTAAAGCACAATCTAGTATGCCGTCACTGAATCATCCGAGCGAGACTGCGACGTTCGAATATCATCGGAAGGTGGAGAGAGCCTTGAGGTAGGTGAATTTCGTGGGGAGGGTGGCACCTCCATGATTACATCTACTGGGGTGTGCCCTTAAGGGGGACATACAGTGGGAGAAAAACAGGTAGAGATAAATTCAACTAGTAGAGGAAACCATTGAAACGAGTTGTTTGCAAAAAGAGAAGGAAAAGAGTCTAGAATATTTTAAATTGCACATGTGTGGATTCATGAGCATGCAATCCAAGGTGGATATTGTTGGGTTTATGTATTGCATACTATGTTGGATAAGAAGACGATGAGACGATGGAGGAATCGAGATAATCAGAGACAGAGTGGAAGCAAGGGAAACAGTCAGCAGTAGTAGCAGCAGGAGTTGCACCCAACTCTGCAAAAGTTCTCGAGAGGGGGACAGTCGACCGAACTTGGGGTGCGGTCGAACGAACGCGGCGCTGATGGATTATTTGGGTCGGGTCTTGGTGATTCGTGAGAAGCCCAACTTGCTCTTCAAGTTAGATCTTACGGCTCTTATCGTAGGGTTATCTTTTCAGGAATATCCAATGGTTATTGTATCAAGATATCAAACTAGGGTTTCTCTAGATCTCTATATATTGTTGTTATTGGCCTCCATTGCTAGCTAAAAAAGAGAGTACTTCATTGAAGGAGAGATTGAGTGATTCTCTAATTGTAAATAATTAGTACTTGTTGGTGAGGCTTGAGAGAGGGTCATGGTGAGAATTGTAATATTCTTGTATATTCTCTAGTTGAATAACATCTTGGGTTTCTTCTCCTCAGGATTAAGGCGAAAGCCCTAACCGAGACAAACTTGTGTTAGGGATTTCTACCGAAAACCCTCCTTAGGGTCTTGTTGAGTTATTCGATGCAATCAATACAAACCACCAAGCACATATTAGATCTTACCAAACACACCATAGCACACACAAATTTGTCCCGGTTGGGGTTTTCGCCTTAATCCGGGTAAGAAGAAATCCAAGATGTTGTTTAACTAGAGAAGATACAAGAATATTACAATTCTCACCACGACCCTCTCTCAAGCCTCACCAGCAAGTACTCGTTGTTTACAATTTGAGAATCACTCAATCTCTCCTCCAATGAAGAACTCTTTCTCTTAGCTCTCAATGGAGGCCAATAACAACAATATATAGAGATCTAGAGAAACCCTAGTTTGATATCTTAATACAATAGCCTTTGGATATACTTGAAGAGATAACCCTACGATAAGAGCCGTAAGATCTGACTTGAAGAGCAAGTTGGGCTTCTAACAAATCACCAAGATCCGACCCAAATTATCCATCAGCGCCGCGCGCGGTCGACCGCACCCCAAGTTCGGTCGACCGTCCCCCTCTCGGGAACTTCTGCTGAGTAGGGCGGTCGACTGCACCCCATGTACGGTCGGTCACAACTCCACCTGCTGCTGCTGCTGACTATTTCCCTTGCTTCCACTCCGTTTCCGATTGTCTCGATTCCTCCATCGTCTCATCGTCTTCTTATCCAACATAGTATGCAAGACATAAACCCAACAATCTCCACCTTGGATTGCATACTCATGAATCCACACCTGTGTGATTTAAAACCTTCTAGACTCTTTTCCTTCTCTTCTTGCAAACAACTCGTTTCAATAGTTTCCTTTACTAGTTGAATCTATCTCCACCTGTTTTTCTCCCGCTGTATGCCCCCCTCAAGGGCACACCCCAGTAGATGTAATCATGAAGGTGCCGCCCTCCATACAAACTCCACCTACCTCAAGGCTCTCTTCACCTTCCGACGATATTCGAACATCGCAGTTTCGCTCGGATGATTCTAGTGACGGCTTACTAGATGATGCTTTAGGAACAATGGGCTTCAAACCACTTGGCCAAGATTTCCTATTTCTCCAAAGCTGGTAGAGGTTGTGCTGACCCTGCTCAGTCCCCCTCTCACCATTCATCACCTTGCAATAACTTTCCCAAACTGAACGAACTCCACCTGGATCTGTGTACCTGCAGTCCCGAGCTTCTAAAGTTCTCATGGAAATAAGGCTCCGCTTCATCAAAGGAATATACATGCCCTCCTCTAGTGTGTGTCCCCTTCTATTTATCATCTTCGACTCATTAGTTTTCTCACCCCTTACTTCACAAGTCTTGTCAATCTTCGTTTCCACACAACAACATGAGGCAAACTTGTAAGTAGAAATTATTACTTCACAAATCTTATCAACCTTCGTTCTCACACAACAATATGATACAAATTTGCAATTAGAAACCATCTCCCTCTCGGAGCAAACTTGAGAAGAACTAACCAAATCAAAATAACAACCGGAATTCACATCTAAAGAATTTGAAACAAAAGCACTATTTAAGCCATCATCTGATTCAGCGGCACTGAATTGTCACCCCTCTGACTCAACCGCTTGCAACAGTCTCTCATGTAATACTCAACCCCTTTGTACTGGTGGCCACGGACCTTACTCCTACATATACTTCCCATTCCAATCAAAGTACAATCCACCTCCAAGCAACTCACAGAAGTTGGCGCCGATTTCTGACTCTCCTTCCTAGGTGCATCCTCCTCCAACCCCTTGATCATACCTGCTATGAAAAATTTCTCCTTGGTAGATTCCTCATCTAGCACGGTTATCATGTTAGATAGATTTGGGGGTGAATATATCGAGTTGGAAACCCTTAGATCATCTGCGTTGAACGCCTTCAGTTCAGATAACTCCATATTGAACTCCACTTCATAATCTAGAAGAGCGGTACTTTCCTTCATTGTGAAACCCCACAACTTTCTTCGCTGGTACATCCGGCCCTGTGATGACGATCTCGAGTAGTCAGTTCTGAATCTTGCCCAAAGACTCGCCGTGCTTCTCCTATACCTGACTTCGTTCGTCGATGAAAACCGGATTAAACCCAAGGCTTCTGAACATATCTTCTTCCACTTCTCCTGCTTTGTGCTGATTGGTCTCCCTTTATCTCTTTCTAGGACTAAATCCAAGTCCTGTTGAACCGATGCTTCATGCATGTCCACCTTCAAGAGATCAAAGTTGATCCTGCCTTTGAACCGCTTGATCTTCGTGATTTGATCTGCCATCATCTCCAAGGAACTCGAACAAACCCTTGAACCCGAAGCTCTGATACCAATTGTTAGGGATTTCTACCGAAAACCCCCTTTAGGATCTTATTGAGTTATTCGATGCAATCAACACAAACCACCGAGCACATATTATATCATACCAAACACACCAAAGCACACACAAATTTGTCCCTGTTGGAGCTTTTACCTTAATCCGGGGGAGAAAAAACCCAATATGTTGTTCAACTAGAGAAGATACAAGAATATTACAATTCTTACCACGTCCCTCTCTCAAGCCTCACCAGTAAGTACTAGTTGTTTACAATTAGATAATTTCTCAATCTCTCCTCCAATGAAGTACTCTATCTCTCTTAGCTCTCAATGGAGGCCAATAACAACAATATATAGAGATCTAGAGAAATCCTAGTTTGATATCTTGATACAATAGCCTTTGGATATACCTGAAGAGATAATCCTACGATAAGAGCCGTCATATCTGACTTGAAGAGCAAGTTGGGCTTCTCACGTATCATCAAGATCCGACCAAAATTATCCATCAGCACCGCGCGCGGTCGACCGCACCCCAAGTTCGGTCGACCGTCCCCCTCTCGGTAACTTCTGCTGAGTAGAGCAGTCGACCGCGCCCCTTGTACAGTCGACCGCAACTCCACCTGCTGCTGTTGCTGACTGTTTTCCTTACTTCCACTCCGTATCCGATCATCTTGATTCTTCCATCGTCACATCGTCTTCTTATCCAACATAGTATATATGCGAGGCATAAACCCGAACAATTTGTATGTGCTTTGGTGTGTTTGGTATGATCTCATATGTGTTTGGTGGTTTGTGTTGAGGGGGATTTCGGTAAAAATCCCTAAAAGTACTTGGGATAGAAATTCTATCTCCGAGTCTACTCTCCTCCAAGAATTTGGAGGGATGAGTACCCTATCCCCAGGAACGCCCTTCCCTGCGGCCGTGCAGCAGGACGTTGAACAAGGCCACTTCAAGATTAGGTCAGATGGTAGATGCATGAATTGTGTCACGAAAGGATGACTCAGATTGTTTTTTTGAGATGGCTTGTAATATTTTGTAAGTTTGGTTTCGTTAACTGTTCATTAATGACTCAGATTGTTACTAGAGGTCAGACGGTAGATTAAGTGTTAAGGCAAATGCGATAAGAGCTCAGCTTGAGCTATTGTTTCCCTATTCAGAGTACTAATGTTCAATTTTACACTGTTGTATACTTATTATATTCCGAGTCATCTGCTTTTACATCTGATATTAGATGTTCTGCTTGTCTTCTGTATTGTATCTAATGTTACAAATATTGTTTACAAAATTCGTTTTACAACCGAAAGATAGAGAGGCACAGAAAACATAGAAGAGAACAGGAGAGAGGAAAACCGAAAGAAAAGAAAAAGAAAAATTAAATAAACAACTTACAAGAACAAATGAAAAATACAACTTGATAAGCCGAGGCCTGTGTATCACACAGTGTCCTTAAAACAGATTTCGCCTCTTTCCGGTTGCTGGAATGAACGGAGGTGTCTGTCTCCCAGGATGAAACGACTTGGAGCGATCCCGTAGGCACCACGTACCACTCCCGAACTGAGTATAAGCGCTTGAACCTATCACCGACTTACCAACAACAGTAGAACGGACGAACAGTACAGAAGAAGACTCAGAGAAGGAGAAAAGAAGATCTGGTTTGTGCAGGGAAGAAAGTAAAGGAGAGGCCTCTATTTATAGAGCCTGGGTTAAATCAGTAACGGCAGACAAAGCTGTTAATGCCTTCACTGTAACGGCAGACAGCGAATTGAATGCCGACACTGTAACGGCAGACATCATTTACTGCCTTCAGTGTAACGGCAGACAGTGAATTGAATGCCTTCAGTGTAACGGCAGACAAAATATTAAATACAGCACTGAAACGGCAGACAGAACCGTTTCTGCATTCATTTCAGCCGTTACAAAAGGAAAACTGTAGCAAAAAATGGCTTTGCACGGGGTGGGATCAAATCGGTCCGGCATTCATGTCCGCAGGTCGTGCGGTCCATGATTTGCACCCCCCTGCACGCGCGAGAGAGAGCCTCTCTTCTAGCCATCTTACAATGCTTAGAAGGAGATTACTATATATCCTCTTCTATTTCCTTTGTTATTTCCGATGTAGGACTATGTTCCCTTAACTCATTTTTCAAGAATGAAAACGTCTCACTTTGAGAGACAAATTCTCATTCACCCCTTAACCGATTTTAGCAAACCAATATATGATTTTGATCTACTCACGAAGGAGAACACAAATCAATCAAGATCTCTCAATAATTCATTGAGGATCTTACACAAAAAAATTGCTCAAAAATCGGTTCGAAAATGGTGTCTAAAAACACTCATATTCTGAAATTCCCAGTGCAACTACTGCTCGTTTAGTATGTTTTGAGTCTTACGCTCAATCTCTCTTAGGCTCTTCTTCTCTTAGTAGAATTGTATCTGAACCTCAGATTGGCTTGATCTAGGAGGGTTCGTACAGTTTGTCAAATCTTGGAAGTTTTAGTACCCATTGGATGACAAAATTGAGAATCGGCCTGCTAAGAAGTTTAGGGTTCACTTGGGGATTCAGGTTCAATAATTTTTTGAGTGAACTTTTGATTCTATTGGATCCTATATATTTCTGGAAATGAACTCATTTCTTTGTAGAACTAAAGAGAAATCTTTTCATATATTCTTATTTTGAACTTAATTATAATCACTGTTAAATATTTGTAAACATAATCAGATAATCATCTATAAATCATTCTGGAAAGGTAACGAAAAAAACAAGCCTAAGCAACAGTTCATTACTACATCCAAATTAACCTAATAAGATGTTAGATACAATTTTAAGGATCAAAACCTCCTAATCGAGTCAGATTTGGATCTTGTTATCAGTCTGCATAACCACCCTTAACTCCATTTGAATTCCATGTTAATGTCAAAATAATTGTATTGTTTTAGTTTTACTTTTTGACTAAATATGTTATTCCATAGGGGCTGTCAGGCTCTTCTGCTTACATCCTCGAAACAACATTTACCTTGTTCCTCTCCACATTTATTGCATTATTGCATATCATTCTTTTTTTGTATAATCGATTTTCGAAGGCAAATAATTTTATTTAGCCTTTATCTACCAATGATTTCATATCATTTGCCAATTATTTCATATCATTATAATGATGCAAAAATAAAAGAAAATTAATTATTGTACTTCTACAGTTCTACTTAGCCACCTTCCTCTTCTATTCGCCGTCTTTAAGAATATTAAGAAACATTGGAAATTAGCCGCTGAATTTGAAGATTATAAGTTGAGAAGATTTGTATGAAGCTCATCTCGTCGGCTGTATGTCATACTAATCTATATATATATAATGCATGTGTTTTCTTCGTTGATTTAGAGCCGCTAAGCTGTTGCAGACTTAAATAGAAATATTTGTAAGATTAGTATGATTTTCAGGGCCAACCCTATGGAGAGGCAAGAGAGGCAGCCACCTTAGGCACCCGATTTCTAGTCATTTTTAGGGAGCCCAAAAAGAAAATGGAATTTTTTACCGTCATAGGCCACCTTCTGAAAATATTTGCATTTTGGGGTCAGTTCCCCAATTATTAGCGCTTTTGGCTACTTTGTGCCACGTCAGCAGCGGTCGCTATTCCCAATAGCAGCCTCTTCATTTAGAGATTGCTAATGGGAATAGCGACCTATGTTTTAATTTTTTTAAAATTTTTTGTTTGTCGTCGCTATTACCATTAGCGCCTTAGTATAATGAGGTTAATGAGCTCGAATGAATGTATTGAGACACTTAGCGATTCCGAAAAAGCTTTTCCCAAAAATTTAAAACTGAGAATAGCGACCTTAGTATACTAAGGTCGCTATTCTGGTCGCTATTCTTAATAGCGACCTCAGTAGGAAACACAATCTCTTCAGCGACCTCATTATACTAAGGTCGCTAGTGGGAATAACGACGGCAAATAAAAAATTCAAAAAAAATTAAAACATAAGTCGCTATTCCCATTAGCGACCTCGAAATGAAGAGGTCGCTATTGGGAATAGCGGCCGCTGCTGACGTGGCACAAAGTAGCCAAAAGCGCTAATAGTTGGGCAACTGGCCCAGAAACGCAAATATTTTCAAAAAGTGGCATATGTAGGCAAAAAACTCAAGAAAATGCATGTCATAATCTCGTCTGCTACATCTCATACTAATCTATATATATAATGCACGTGTTTTCTTTGTTGATTTAGAGCTGCTAAGGTGTTGCAGACTTAACTAGAAGTATTTGTAAGATTAGAATGATTTTCAGGGCCGGCCCTATGGAGAGGCAAGAGAGATGGCCGCCTCAGGCATTCGATTTTTGGTCATTCTTAGGGGGCCCCGAAAGAAAATTTTAAACCTATTATTGATGCTTATTTCTGAGTGAACAACAAAATGACGTGGATTCTTTGGAGAAATAATCAATAACTTGACATTTTGACTTTCAACGATATTGACTGCCTTTGACTTGACGATCTGACTCGTTTGCGCCGTAGGATTCGATTCATGTGGTGACGATCGCTTCTACTTGACCTGCAAAATGTCTGAAACACCGGGGTTGATCCCGACGACAGGCCCTCTGATGCTCAAATCAGTAATCAAGAAGATTATGAAAGAGCTTTTTTGGGGAAAAATACTGATTACCTGTTTCTGGTGGGGGTAGAGGGGTATTTATAGTCGCCTTGGGGGTCAGTTTCAAGATAATGATTTATCTCTAATTTTCGGTGATTTTGAATATAAAATAAAGTTTAACTTTTTTCGTGATAAGAGATTTGGTTTAAACCGTCTCTTAGGGATAATCATGAATTTAAATAACTCTTAAACTGATGTGGGTTTATTCATAATGGGCTGTCACCCTGACCCTGTAAGGCATACCCATTTTTGGTTAATGGGATTGAAAAGACCCAATTCCCATTTTGGGACCAGTTTTTAGTGAAAATTACCATTTTATCCCTGAGGGCTTTAAGATTCATGTACGATTTGAACGATCCCGATTTAGTTCTATTTTTACCCATATCACAAGCCCCCCATTCCCGAAGACTGAATTTCAGTCTTTGGGGAGTAGTTCGCCCAATTTTAAGGGGCTACAGAACGTATCGAAGTTTTCGGGGAAGTTTAGATCTTGCTTGAGGTATGACGGTCTTATTCTGAGTTTAAAAAATACCAAATATTTTTTTTAGAATTTTCTGAACTTTTTGTGACTTTTCCAGATTTTTCCTAATTTTTAATTATTTTTCTAATTTTTAATTTAATTTTCAAATTTAAATAATTAATTTTCAAAAAATTTAATTAATTATTCTAAATTAATAATTATTTTTCTGAATTTAGAAAATATTTTTTCGAAATAATAATTATTTTTAGAATTTTTAATTAATTTTTAACGACTTATTATTATTTTTTCAGATTTTTTTAAATAATTAACTTGATTTAATAATTAAATATAGAAATTAATTAAATACTTGATAATGTGGCACAATCTGAAGCGTTGATCATGACTGGCTCAAAAATCACTAAGATCGTACGGTTATAGTGTTGATCGTGACATGTGTTCGTTGACTGTTGACCGCTGACCTTTTTGCGTGATTTCGAGAATCGGGACATGTTTGCTCAGAGCCTACCACCGAACATGGAAGGTGGTTTGGCTATGTGACACGTGTTCCGTTGACCGGTCAACAATTTTGCTTGATTTCACGATTGATGACACGTTTGCTCGGAGTCTACCACTTGCTGAAGGTGGTTCGGCTGGGCGGCATGTCCTGTTGACCCTTGACCGTTGGCCATTGACTGATCAACGATTCTATGTGATTTCACGATCGGGAACACGTTTGCTCGGAGCCTGCCACCGAACGTTAAAGGTGGTTCGGCAGGACGACACGTGTCTCGGTGACCGTTGACTGGTTAACGATTCTGCGTGGTTTCACGATTGAGGACACGTTTGCTCAGAGCCTGCCACCGAACGTTGAAGGTTGTTTGACTGGGCAACACATGTCCCGTTGACCGTTGACCGGTCAACGATTTTGCGTGATTTCACGATCGGAGACACGTTTGCTCGCAGCCTGCCACTGAACGTTGACGGTGGTTCGTGTAATGCCCCGCCCTAATACTTAGATAATTTTTATTATTTTTAGAAGACAAATTAGATACTATGTAGTACAACTGCCCAGTACAGACTACCTCTCAAAAGGTGGTTAACCAATTAGGTGACTCTTGATCATAGGCAATTTTATTTATACTCAATTAATTTTTGTCTACTCCCGATATGAGATTACTATTAACCACCCCCTTTTTCTTTCTCAAATCCCGTGCACACATTTTCTTGAAGACCCGTGGGCCCCCAATTCCTGTGCCACGTCAACCACCGAAGACCAAGGCAACTCTGCCTTCTCAAACTAGCAGCCCCCCCCCCCCCACACACACACACTTGATTGCTGACGTCATCAGCTCTAACAACACATTCCTTGTTGTTTCAAATGTCGTGGGCCCCCTTTCATATAAATCATTTTCATTATATCTACCTTCATGCCATCAATTTTCATATCTTTAACCAACAGCCATCTTCATATATATATATATATATATATATATATATATATATATATATATATATATATATATATATATATATATATATATATATATTACTCTTTGAAATTACGAGGTATTACAGTTCGACTGGGCGACACGAGTCCCGTTGAACGTTGACCATTGACCGGTCAACAATTTTGGGTGATTCACGATCGAGGACACGTTTGCTCGGAGCCTGCCACCGAATGTTGAAAGTGGTTCGGCTGGACGACATATTTTTCATTGACTGTTGACCGTTGACCGGTCAACGATTCTGTGTGATTTCACGATCGGGGACACGTTTGCTTGGAGCCTGCCACTGAACGTTGAAGGTGGTTCGGCTGTGTGACACGTGTCTCGTTGATTATTGACTGGTCAACAATTTTGCGTGATTTCACAATTGGGAACACGTTTGCTCGAAGCCTGCCACCGAACGTTGAAGGTGATTCAGTTGGGTGACACGTGTCCCACTGACCGTTGACCGGTTAATGATTTTGCGTGATTTCACGATCGGGGACACTTTGCTCGGAGCCTGCCACCGAACGTTGAAGGTGGTTCGGCTAGGTGACACATGTCCCATTAACATTTGACCGTTGATCGTTGACCGGTCAACGATCTTGCGTGACTTCACGATCGAGGACACGTTTGCTCGGAGATTGCCACCGAACGTTGAAGGTGGTTCGGCTGGGCGACACATGTCCCGTTAACCATTGACCATTGACCGTTGACTATTAACCGTTCAACGATTTTGCGGCATCATTTGATTTTCCCGCTCGTTTGAGTTTTTTTTGTTTAGTCTTCATGACCATTGGACTTCTTGGTATTTTGGGCTTTCCCAACTGTTTGGGGGCCCAAAAGCTTTTAGAAGTCCAACCTACTCTCCCAATCTCTATACGACTTCAACCTCCCTCCTCTTCCCTTATTCTTTCATTTCTCCCTTCCAGTTTTTTTTCTCTTGGGCTGTCTTGCTAGCGGCCGCGGCCAGACGTTGCTTTTTCCGACAAACTTTTCCAACTGTAACTATCACATCAAGTTAAAAGATATATATTTTTGTCTATATATATTATTTTATTAAAGATGTCCAGAGCATTTTTAGAAAATGGAACTTCCCCCTCGGGTGATGCCGGAGATCAGCAAATGATTCTCTCCCCGAAGGTAGATAAAGGGAAGATGGTGGTCGAGTCGGTCGTCGTCAAGACATTAGTAGAGAGGACGGGAGTAGCGGGGGAGTTGGGTAGGCTTCCTAGCCATTTGTCGAGCCTTGCCGGAGTTCGAGACTACTCAGCCGACCTTTTGTAGAGGGTGGTGTATGGGATGACGCCTTCGTACGTGGAGAACAAGCCACATAAGCACTCCGAGGTTGATGATATATCCCTGATGCTTTCGGAGGAAGACTTGGGCCATGTTAGAGAATGTTTCATGATTCAGAGGGAGTTCGATCTTCTCTTGCCAGGTACGGGTGTCAGGGCTTGTTCGCCGACTTCCCCCGACACTTGCTTCTTTCCGTTCGATGCCTTTCTCGTAGGCCTTCGTCTCCCCCTTCAACCATTTGTGGTCGAAGTTCTTAGGTGGTACTCCCTGAGTTTGATTCAGTACATGCCAAACATGTGGATACATATCAATGGCTTCATGCTGCAGTGTCAAGCAGCGGGGATTGAGCATCGACTGACCGTTCTTAGGAGGCTTTGCGGGATTCATCAGAAGAACAAGTCGGTGTATAGATACTATCTTTCTCCTTGTAAGGGTGTGAAGTTTATTGATAACCCTAACTGCATCAAGTTTTGGAGGGAGAAATATTACCTCGTTCGGTGTCGCGAGCCGTGGGTTGATTCCCACGAGGTGGAGAAAGGAGGTGTCGAAGAGGGCGAATGACGAACCATTTTTGAGTCCGGAGGAGGAAGAGATGGTTAGAAAACTCCTAAGTTGGCATCCTCTGAGTTGGAAAAATGTGACGGAGGAGTTTCACGTCATGGGGGGTCTTATCCTGATCGATCCTAGTATGCATCTTTGATTTTCTTTTGTTTTCTTACTTTTGTAGATACATCACCCTTTTTTTCTCCTTATTCTCTTTGTGTCTCATTTCACAGGGGCTGTTGGCATGGACTTCAAGGCGATGATCGCTAAGCGCTCAGGGTTAAGTGGCAAAGTCCCCGAGGATAAGAAGAGGAAGAGAACAGCCACCAAGCCTTCGCCGGCCAAGGTTGTGAGGGGCCCAGTGCTCGCATCCCCCGTATTGGATTTGGAGTATCCTCCTTCCGCTTTGCCTGGCCCATCCACCGAGGAATTTACCTTGGGTGTGGTTGTAACACCCCGTAATTTCTAAAGATATAGTATATGTATATATATATAATAAGAGTATGATGGCATATTTGGTAAATAAGTGAATAAAGATGTGAATGGGGGACCCACGATTTGGAAAAAATAGCAAATGGGTGTGTTGGTTTTGGTGACGTCACCAGTGGGGGCCCGCTCAATTGTGAAGAGAAGTGTAGCGCCCCGATTTCCATATACTGGGAAACCGAGACACGAGCCAAGATCTTTCCTTCAATAAGTCACAAAACACAGAAAACAGGAAAATTTAAAACTTTTTTTTATTAACTCAATATTACAGGCCGAGTGTTCCCATCAATACACTGGATTACATTAGAGTATACATGAAATAGTTATTACAGCGGAAATTAAAACTTGACGTTGACTCCTCACTTTCCTTGCCTTGAGTCCTCCTGAATCTCGCACCTGTATTTTTGCGGTCCAGCACCTATGGAAGTGGGGACGTCAGTATTCACTGACGCTTAAAGGCTGATCATATAGCAGCGGTTCTCCAAACAATATACATATACAACCATAGTAAAATATGTCGGTGTAGTTTAAGTGTTCGTGAGTGCAATGATCAGAATCTAACAATGTCAATCAAACTGGGATACCAATGCACTGTCCACTAAACTAGAACACTAATGCACTGTCAACTGAGTTGGGATACTCGTACTCTAATGCCATGTCAACTAAACCAGGATGCTCATCCTCTAATGCCATGTCAACTAAACCAGATGCTCTTACTCTAATGCCAGCAAGTCTCCGAAAGCAACATGCAGCCCATACTACATGCGACTCCATCTCAAGCCGTTTCTCCATACATAGGGATTGAACCCGCGTTATGAATTCTAATTGTACACAACCTGTTCCTGACACCCTACACGTGACTCGCGAGGCTGCAGATGTGGTCATGTGCCACTGTTGCATATCGCCCGTGGTGTCTATGTTCGCCACCGCGACCCGGCTAACCGGACCTCACTCAAAATAGACGAACCCAGTATATCGGGCGTCATAACAAAAATCAAACCATAGAGTTTCGCAAGCGCAGGGTAGCACGAAGCCTACCCTGTGGCACTCTCTGGGGTATCGCAAGCGCAGGACTGCACAATGCATCCTGTGGCACCCCTAGCCACGGTACCTCAGGAATTAACAGCGCGAGATACGCAACCCGTGTCCTCAACCTGTGAGACGGCACCGTACGTATCCCTTTGACAGGAAGGTACAACCCAATACACCACCTAAGACCGGCCCTAAGGAAAGGTTTGGTCGTACGGTGCACCCTACTACCAACTCCCCTTCTTTCGGGCAAAAAGGTTAAGTAATGATTTTTATAAATCACTATCCTAATGAGGTTATTATTCCTATGCAATCTTGCATAGTTTCCAATCATAGTCCAACTCATGGTCCCTCGATCCAAGACTCTAACAATAATATTTCTCTCACTCATTCCTACCCCTAATTTGGATTCTACCAACACTCTCGGCCCACGGTCAACCTACATTGGTTAAGATCCGTCGACGCCCGAGGTGAGATCTATCCATTTCACTCTAAGGGGGTAGGAAGTGGTCTTGATGGTCGATGACCCTTAGGGTACTTGAAGACCCTAAACTAGCTTTTCTCAAGCTACAACTACTAGCACTTCTCAACCCTTATTACTATGAATGAAGGGTGCTCGCATGTTGTGGTTCCATACTAACACTAACTACAACAATGTAGTTATTCCTACCATTTCCACATGGCTCTTTCTTATTGCTTATCCTATGGCAATTTGATCATGGTATGCAATTGCAAGCATCAACCTACCACCACTAACACATGGTATATATGACATAACCATCAACTTATAACACTCTTGATTGTGGATGTGTTTTAGCATGCATTTGTAGCGATCCCAAGCGTGGATACATATATACTAGTATGAACATATGGCATTCTCAAGCATGTATACACATCACTAGTACGAACATACAACATTCTCAAGCATATGTATATACTTCTACATCATCCCTAAAATATGGTAAGTAATTTTACATCAATCCAACAATCATTCTAAGCATATATATCATTCCTAATATGATAGATATTTTTAGAATAAATCCTACAATATGTAAAGCATAACCATGGCTTCTAATTATTTTTAGAAGTAATCCTACAACAATTGAAACATAAACATAGCTTCTAAATATTTTTAGGAATAATCCTACAACATGTGAAGCATGAAAATAGCTTTTAAATAATTTTAGGAATAATCCTTCAACACATGAAACATAGAAATAGCTTCTAAATAATTTTAGGAATAATCCTATAACACATGAAGCATAGAAATGGTGTCTAAATATTTTTAGGAGTAATCCTACAACACATGAAACATAGAAATAGCTTCTAATTATTTTTAGGTGTAATCCTACAACACATGAAGCATAGAAATAGCTTCTAAATAATTTTAGGAATAATCCTACAACACATGAAGCATAGAAATGGTGTCTAGATATTTTTAGGAGTAATCCTACAACACATGAAACATAGAAATAGCTTCTAATTATTTTTAGGTGTAATCCTACAACACATGAAGCATAGAAATAGCTTCTAAATAATTTTAGGAATAATCCTACAACACATGAAGCATAGAAATGGTGTCTAGATATTTTTAGGAGTAATCCTACAACACATGAAACATAGAAATAGCTTCTAATTATTTTTAGGTGTAATCCTACAACACATGAAGCATAGAAATAGCTTCTAAATAATTTTAGGAATAATCCTACAACATGTGAAGCATGAAAATAGCTTTTAAATAATTTTAGGAATAATCCTACAACACATGAAACATAGAAATAGCTTCTAAATAATTTTAGGAATAATCCTACAACACATGAAGCATAGAAATGGTGTCTAATTATTTTTAGGAGTAATCCTACAACACATGAAACATAGAAATGGCTTCTAAATAATTTTAGGAGTAATCCTACAACAATGGAAGCATACATCTACTATTACTACTTTTAATGAAACATACATCTACTATTGCTACTTAGTAGAAGCATACATATCTACTACTACTACATCTTTATTAGAAACATGCATATCTACTACTATAAGTATCAACTAAAATTTAGTATAAACATCTACAATTAAGTTACTACAAAAGAGATCTTTAGTAACTAGTGGGCATGAAAATAGATCTTTTTACAACTAACTAGTGATTAAATAAAAGAGAAGATCTTTTTATTAGTTATTCTACAACTAGTGATTAAATAAAAGAGAAGATCTTTTTATTAGTTATTCTATAACTAGTGATTAAATAAAAGAGAAAATCTTTTTATTAGTTACAACTAGTGGTTAAATAAAAGAGAAAATCTTTTTATTAGCTATTCTACAACTAGTTATTTAGTTAGTTTCTTTTTCTTTTTTTTTTAAGATTACAACTAAACAATAATACAACAATTAAGAACACTTTATTTTTAGGTTTAATCAACATATGTTCTCAAAGTTCAATCATAGGTCCTACAACCTTACATGGTTGTAAACAATAATCATATGCCTTATGTATGGTTCATAATCAAGTCCTACAACCTTACATGGTTGTATGTACAAACTTATATGCATGTGTTAATTTAGTCCAAGTAGTTTACTTTTCATCACACAACAACAAACAAAAGAACCATTTTTAGATGATTCCTACTACAACGTACAACATAATAATCATACCAAAAAAGAAAGGTAAACAAGAGGGTAAGAAGAAGAAGAACATCAAAACCATTAGTCAAACAAACAAACAAACAAACAACAAACATACAAACCATGAGAACCCCCCACCTTTTTCTTTCTTGATGGAAGACTAGGCTACTTTCCTTCTTTCTCCTAGGACTTCTAGCAACCCTACAAATAAAACTCTCAAGTTAGAACACTCATTCTTTTCCTTACTCTTTTTTTTTTTCTTTGATGTTTCTAAAGTAAGATGATGGAGAATGAAGGGGGTATTTATAGGAGGGAAGGAGGGTGGAGATTTAAATTGTGCACTCACACAATTGTACAAAGGTCCCCCCTTGTATTAGGGGCCGGCCATGACTAGGAGGAGGGGGAGAGTGGGGGAGGTGTTATGTGGGGAGAAGGTTAATGTGGGGGAATAAATTTCTAGAAGAATTCCTAACCTTTCATGCCTTGTAACCCTAGGTTTAACTAACAATTAATTCCTAATTAAAAGATAACTCAATTGTGAAAAGAAAAAAATATAAAAATAAACAAGTAGTCGGATGTTAATAAAATAATATTATTAATAGTCGATCGGGATATTACAATACTCCCTCCTTAGAATAGTTCTGTCCTCAGAACTGCACTAAGTGGGGCGAGGAGAAACAACGATACTCAAAACAACTCGGGAAAAGAGAGCTTCATCTGGCTTTCTGTCTCCCAAGTGGCTTCCTCCACGAGTTGGTTCCTCCAGAGAACCTTGACCATTGGAATAATCTTGTTCCTTAGTACTTTATCCCGACGATCGATGATTTCCACCGGCCGCTCCTTATATGTAAGGTCCACTTGTAGGTCTTCAGGGACATCTGGCAGCTGGTGACTTGGATCTGGTACATATTTCTTCAGCATTGAAACGTGGAATACATCATGTACCTGGGACAATTCGGCTGGTAGTTCTAGTTTGTATGCCGTCTTCCCGATCCTTTTCAAAATTTGGTAGGGTCCAATATATCTTGGTGCTAGCTTGCCGCCTCTTCCGAATCTGACCACTCCCCTTGTAGGTGAGACCTTCAGGAATACCGAATCACCTTCCTCGAATTCTAGGTCTCGCCGGCGGTTGTCAGCATAGCTCTTCTGTCTGGTTTGTGCTGCTTGCATCCTTTTCCTGATTATTTCAATCTTTTCGGACGTTTGTTGCACTATTTCAGGTCCGAACATTTGCCTTTCACCCACTTCAAACCAGCACACCGGGGTCCTGCATCTCCTTCCATACAATGCTTCATATGGAGCCATCCCAATACTTGCTTGGTAGCTGTTATTATACGCAAACTCTACCAATGCTAAGTGTCGTTCCCAACTTCCCCCGAAGTCCATTATGCACGCTCTTAGCATGTCCTCGAGAATTCTGTTAACTCTTTCTGTCTGCCCATCCGTTTGTGGGTGAAAAGCTGTGCTAAAATCTAGTCTTGTTCCCAAGGCCTCTTGCAGACTCTGCCAAAATCGGGATGTAAACCTGGCATCCCGGTCGGAAACGATTGACACTAGCACCCCATGTAGCTTCACAACGCTTTCTATGTAGACTTCGGCTAGCTTTTCTACCGACCAAGTTGTCTTTACTGGGAGAAAATGTGCGGACTTTGTCAAGCGGTCCACTATTACCCAAATCGAGTCGTTCCCTTTTGAACTTCTGGGCAGTCCCGTGATGAAGTCCATGCTGATGTTCTCCCATTTCCACTCCGGAATGGGTAGTGGCTGTAGTAGACCTCCTGGTCTTTGGTTCTCCGCTTTGACTTTCTGACATGTAAGGCATTTGGCCACAAACTTTGCCACATCTCGCTTCATTCCAGCCCACCAAAAGTGTTGTTTTATATCCTTATACATCTTTGTGCTTCCTGGGTGGACTGTGAGTAAGGTGGAGTGTGCTTCCTTCATGATTTCTTCTCGCAACTCGTCGATCTTTGGCACACACAACCTGCTCCCAAGCCAAAGCGTTCCTTCCTTTATACTGAACTCTGGGGTTCTTCCTTCGTTGACTAGTAATTTTTGTGCTTCAATCTCTGCATCACCCCATTGAGCCTTCTTGACTCGGTCATTCAGACTCGGATGTAGCTCTAGATTGGCCAAAATGGCACTTAAATCTTCAACCACTAGTTCAATGCCGGCTTGTTTGATCTCATCTTGTAGCTCTCGTCTCATTACAGTGAGCATGGCTACAATTCGTTTTCTGCTGAGCGCGTCGGCTACGACATTGGCTTTTCCTGGGTGATATAGAATTTCCGGTCTTATGTCTTCCAGAACCTCCAACCATCGCCTTTGCCTGAGATTCAAGTCCTTTTGTTGGTAGATATACTTCAGGCTTTTATGGTCGGTAAACATTTCCACCTTCGATCCATAGACATAGTGCCGCCACAATTTCAGAGCAAAAATTATTGCAGCCAATTCCAAGTCATGTGTCGGGTAATTTTTCTCGTGCGGTCGAAGTTGCCTTGATCCGTATGCTATGACTCTCCCTTCTTGCATCAGAACACAGCCGAACCCCAAAAGCGAAGCATCACTGAAGATTACGTATCCCTTGTCGGGTTGAGGCAGAACCAAAACTGGTGCAGTAATTAGTCTATTCTTCAGCTCTTGGAAACTACCTTCACACTTCTCAGTCCAATCAAAACTTACGTTCTTCCTAGTCAGGGCAGTAAGTGGTACGGCAATTCTGGCATAGTTCTGGATGAACTTCCTGTAGTACCCGGTCATGCCTAAGAAGCTTCTGACCTCCTTCACAGTTTTCGGTTGAGGCCAATCTTTTACTGCCTCTATCTTCTGCGGGTCCGTAGCCACTCCCTCCTTAGAAAGGACGTGACCCAAGAATGCCACTTCTGACTTCCAAAATTCACATTTTGTCAGTTTGGCGTATAGCTGGTGCTCTCGTAGCTTGGCCAATACTGCAGTTAGATGCTCAGCATGATCCTCTTCTGTTTTTGAATATACCAAGATGTCGTCTAGGAAGACAACTACGAAGGAATCGATGAATGGTCGCAAGATGCGGTTCATCATGTCCATGAAGATTGCTGGAGCGTTTGTCACCCCGAATGGCATTACCAAAAATTCGTAGTGACCGTGCCGAGTCCGGAACGCAGTCTTGGGTATATCTTCTTCTCTGACCCGAACTTGATGGTAGCCTGAGCGCAGGTCAATCTTTGAGAATACAGCCGCTCCCTGAAGCTGATCAAACAGGTCATCGATCCTAGGAATGGGGTACTGATTCCGAATCGTCACTTTGTTCAATTCCCGATAATCGATGCACATTCTCGAGGTTCCATCCTTCTTCTTTACTAGGAGCACGGGTGCTCCCCAGGGTGAAGCACTTGGCTTGATGAATCCTCTTTGCAGCAGTTCTTCAATTTGCTCCTTTACTTCCTTCTGCTCTACTGGTGCCATCCGATAGGGTGTCTTTGACACTGGTGCGCTGCCCGGTTGGATAGTAATGCTGAACTCAACATCCCTGCGTGGTGGGAGTCCAGGTAATTCTTCCAAAAATACGCGGGGAAATTTTCGCACGATCGGTATCGCCTTGACTTCACTTGGCACTAGTACCTTAGTTACTGCTGTAAGAATCTCTGCGTTCTGTTTCTTCCTTCCTTGGAACACAAGCTCTGGCCCTCCGGGTGGGGTAATGGTTACCCTCTTTTCCTTGCAATCGATGCTAGCCTTATGCCTGGCCATCCAGTCCATCCCGATAATTACGTCTGTCCCTACAAAGCTCAATTCTAGTAAGTCTATGCTCAGGGTCTTTCCGTCAATCAGGAGGTTACATCCCTTGTAGCATGAATTTGCGGGGAGGGTTGCTCCTGATGGGGTACCCACCAACAGTACTGATTCCGGAGTTGCCTCCTGGGTGCATTTCAGCTTCTTGGAGAATGTTCCAGACACGAAGGAATGTGATGACCCACTATCAAACAAAACAGTTGCCTGGATTTCATTTATATTAATCCAACCTGTTTACAAAAGTGGTTACATCGATACTTATCTTATGCCAAAATATTCAAAATACTACAAAAGCTTAACCATACTCCTTCACCTACCGGTGATAACTCCCTTCGTCTTCGTTGGCATCTTCCTCTGTGAGTGCAAATACTTTTCCCTGGCGGTTTATCCCCTTCTTGTTGGCCTTGGGAGTCGGCCTACCATTGCCCCTGTGAAGTTGGGGACAATCTGGCCGAACGTGGCCAACCTTCCCGCAATGGTAACAGATGCGGGCATCATTCTGTGGGTTTCCATTCTTGGGGCATTGGTTCTGGAAATGCCCTGGCTCGCCACATGCAAAACATCTCCTTGGCTTGATGTTGCTGGTGTTGCTAACCCTTTTCTGAAATTTTTGGTTCCCACCCTGGCTTCTGAATCCTGATGCTGGTGCAGGCCTTTTTCCCTTGTTCCACCCTCCAGTGTTTCCTTGCAGTTCTGGCCCCTTATTCATGTCTAGCTCCGTCGTAGCTGCTCGACGGACTAGCTTCTCGAACCTCCGGATGCAAAGCGGTATCATCTTGGTCCTAAGTGCGGGCCTGAGCCCCTGCTCAAACCTCTTGGTCTTTTTGACTTCATCTTGTACCATTTCCGGAGCATAGCGGGAAAGCTGGGTGAACTTGGTCTCATATTCTCGGACCGTCATGTTCCCCTGCTTTAAGTTGTGGAACTCCATGGCTTTTTCCTCTTGCACGTCTAGTGGGAAATAGTGTTGCCTGAATTCTGCCAGAAAATCCTCCCAGGTAATGGGCCCTTCGCCCATGCCTCTTTTTACTGATTGCCACCAGACTCCGGCATCTTTTTCTAGCAGGACGCTGGCCAACCTGACCTTACTATCCTCTGGTGTCAGCATCACCTCAAACACTGTCTCGACTTGACGAATCCAGTCGTCAGCCGCTGTCGGGTCTGCCTTGCCTTCAAAAACAGGTGGCCTCATCCTTCGGAATGATTCGACCATCTTAACAGGGTCGGTAGCTGCTACTCCCCGATTACCTCCGGGTGCTCCTGGATGTTGCACATTGTTTCGGCTTGCTTCTGCGAGGTCACCCAAGGCCTGGTACATACGAGCAAACTCCGTCTCCAAATCGAGGCCGGTGCCATTGCCTCCACTGCCCTCGCCTTCCAGATTGTCGGTCCTACCACTCCTGGTCCTGCGTGACATCTGGTAGAAGAGAGTAACGGAATACACAGGGCATCATATTTGTTACAAGAATAGTGATAATAACATCCATCCAATTTAACATGCACATGAGATTTGCAGAAACATAAAGCTAACTTCATTATATCATTACCCCAGGTCTTACATAGTCATTACCTTCCTTACATTTTATATCTCACAGTAGGAAGCAAAACATCCAAAATAACAAAATAGCCTAGGGCACCTAACTACCTAATCAGTACTACTAGAGGTCCCGTCCCCTTCACCAGGTGGTGCCAATAGTGCGAGTAGCTGTGAAACCTGTGCCTGCAGCTCCGCGCATCTGCGCTCCAGGCGCGCAAATTGCACACGGTGGGTGTGCTTCAGGATTACTAGCTTGCGGTCTGCCCTTGCCCTTGCCCTCCTCAACTCAGCTATTTCCTTCTCATTGTTGAGGACTGCGAACTCACAGGAGTCCATCCTGTTTTCCAGGCAGACATGGCACCATCCCCATGTTTCCAGATCCTGAAAGACCTGGTCGAAAGCTTGCTGTATTGGGTTAGGTGGGGGAGGTGGTGGCGGTGGTGGTGCTGGGTTCTGGCCATTGGCAGGGGCACCCCCTGCTGCGGCAGCTGCGGCGCCTCCATTGGCCAATCCTACTCCAATCGGTGACTCGTCCCCATCTGTGAGGGGCTCCAAGTCCGAGCCCACCTCAATTGCAACTCCGTGTATCACTCCATTCCCTGGGGGAACTGCTCCGTTTGACATCCTGTATGGAGTGGATACGGAAATTAGCATAGATATAGAACATCATAATACATAAGTTGAAGGAACAACAATATGAATTATAATCGTTCACAACTAGCTAAAAGGAAGCCTAACCCCTACAAGGTACCTAAGTGTATTTTCCCTCTATGTTTGGACTATAAATTGAAGTCGGCTCTGATACCACTCTGTAGCGCCCCGATTTCCATATACTGGGAAACCGAGACACGAGCCAAGATCTTTCCTTCAATAAGTCACAAAACACAGAAAACAGGAAAATTTAAAACTTTTTTTTATTAACTCAATATTACAGGCCGAGTGTTCCCATCAATACACTGGATTACATTAGAGTATACATGAAATAGTTATTACAGCGGAAATTAAAACTTGACGTTGACTCCTCACTTTCCTTGCCTTGAGTCCTCCTGAATCTCGCACCTGTATTTTTGCGGTCCAGCACCTATGGAAGTGGGGACGTCAGTATTCACTGACGCTTAAAGGCTGATCATATAGCAGCGGTTCTCCAAACAATATACATATACAACCATAGTAAAATATGTCGGTGTAGTTTAAGTGTTCGTGAGTGCAATGATCAGAATCTAACAATGTCAATCAAACTGGGATACCAATGCACTGTCCACTAAACTAGAACACTAATGCACTGTCAACTGAGTTGGGATACTCGTACTCTAATGCCATGTCAACTAAACCAGGATGCTCATCCTCTAATGCCATGTCAACTAAACCAGATGCTCTTACTCTAATGCCAGCAAGTCTCCGAAAGCAACATGCAGCCCATACTACATGCGACTCCATCTCAAGCCGTTTCTCCATACATAGGGATTGAACCCGCGTTATGAATTCTAATTGTACACAACCTGTTCCTGACACCCTACACGTGACTCGCGAGGCTGCAGATGTGGTCATGTGCCACTGTTGCATATCGCCCGTGGTGTCTATGTTCGCCACCGCGACCCGGCTAACCGGACCTCACTCAAAATAGACGAACCCAGTATATCGGGCGTCATAACAAAAATCAAACCATAGAGTTTCGCAAGCGCAGGGTAGCACGAAGCCTACCCTGTGGCACTCTCTGGGGTATCGCAAGCGCAGGACTGCACAATGCATCCTGTGGCACCCCTAGCCACGGTACCTCAGGAATTAACAGCGCGAGATACGCAACCCGTGTCCTCAACCTGTGAGACGGCACCGTACGTATCCCTTTGACAGGAAGGTACAACCCAATACACCACCTAAGACCGGCCCTAAGGAAAGGTTTGGTCGTACGGTGCACCCTACTACCAACTCCCCTTCTTTCGGGCAAAAAGGTTAAGTAATGATTTTTATAAATCACTATCCTAATGAGGTTATTATTCCTATGCAATCTTGCATAGTTTCCAATCATAGTCCAACTCATGGTCCCTCGATCCAAGACTCTAACAATAATATTTCTCTCACTCATTCCTACCCCTAATTTGGATTCTACCAACACTCTCGGCCCACGGTCAACCTACATTGGTTAAGATCCGTCGACGCCCGAGGTGAGATCTATCCATTTCACTCTAAGGGGGTAGGAAGTGGTCTTGATGGTCGATGACCCTTAGGGTACTTGAAGACCCTAAACTAGCTTTTCTCAAGCTACAACTACTAGCACTTCTCAACCCTTATTACTATGAATGAAGGGTGCTCGCATGTTGTGGTTCCATACTAACACTAACTACAACAATGTAGTTATTCCTACCATTTCCACATGGCTCTTTCTTATTGCTTATCCTATGGCAATTTGATCATGGTATGCAATTGCAAGCATCAACCTACCACCACTAACACATGGTATATATGACATAACCATCAACTTATAACACTCTTGATTGTGGATGTGTTTTAGCATGCATTTGTAGCGATCCCAAGCGTGGATACATATATACTAGTATGAACATATGGCATTCTCAAGCATGTATACACATCACTAGTACGAACATACAACATTCTCAAGCATATGTATATACTTCTACATCATCCCTAAAATATGGTAAGTAATTTTACATCAATCCAACAATCATTCTAAGCATATATATCATTCCTAATATGATAGATATTTTTAGAATAAATCCTACAATATGTAAAGCATAACCATGGCTTCTAATTATTTTTAGAAGTAATCCTACAACAATTGAAACATAAACATAGCTTCTAAATATTTTTAGGAATAATCCTACAACATGTGAAGCATGAAAATAGCTTTTAAATAATTTTAGGAATAATCCTTCAACACATGAAACATAGAAATAGCTTCTAAATAATTTTAGGAATAATCCTATAACACATGAAGCATAGAAATGGTGTCTAAATATTTTTAGGAGTAATCCTACAACACATGAAACATAGAAATAGCTTCTAATTATTTTTAGGTGTAATCCTACAACACATGAAGCATAGAAATAGCTTCTAAATAATTTTAGGAATAATCCTACAACACATGAAGCATAGAAATGGTGTCTAGATATTTTTAGGAGTAATCCTACAACACATGAAACATAGAAATAGCTTCTAATTATTTTTAGGTGTAATCCTACAACACATGAAGCATAGAAATAGCTTCTAAATAATTTTAGGAATAATCCTACAACACATGAAGCATAGAAATGGTGTCTAGATATTTTTAGGAGTAATCCTACAACACATGAAACATAGAAATAGCTTCTAATTATTTTTAGGTGTAATCCTACAACACATGAAGCATAGAAATAGCTTCTAAATAATTTTAGGAATAATCCTACAACATGTGAAGCATGAAAATAGCTTTTAAATAATTTTAGGAATAATCCTACAACACATGAAACATAGAAATAGCTTCTAAATAATTTTAGGAATAATCCTACAACACATGAAGCATAGAAATGGTGTCTAATTATTTTTAGGAGTAATCCTACAACACATGAAACATAGAAATGGCTTCTAAATAATTTTAGGAGTAATCCTACAACAATGGAAGCATACATCTACTATTACTACTTTTAATGAAACATACATCTACTATTGCTACTTAGTAGAAGCATACATATCTACTACTACTACATCTTTATTAGAAACATGCATATCTACTACTATAAGTATCAACTAAAATTTAGTATAAACATCTACAATTAAGTTACTACAAAAGAGATCTTTAGTAACTAGTGGGCATGAAAATAGATCTTTTTACAACTAACTAGTGATTAAATAAAAGAGAAGATCTTTTTATTAGTTATTCTACAACTAGTGATTAAATAAAAGAGAAGATCTTTTTATTAGTTATTCTATAACTAGTGATTAAATAAAAGAGAAAATCTTTTTATTAGTTACAACTAGTGGTTAAATAAAAGAGAAAATCTTTTTATTAGCTATTCTACAACTAGTGATTTAGTTAGTTTCTTTTTCTTTTTTTTTTTAAGATTACAACTAAACAATAATACAACAATTAAGAACACTTTATTTTTAGGTTTAATCAACATATGTTCTCAAAGTTCAATCATAGGTCCTACAACCTTACATGGTTGTAAACAATAATCATATGCCTTATGTATGGTTCATAATCAAGTCCTACAACCTTACATGGTTGTATGTACAAACTTATATGCATGTGTTAATTTAGTCCAAGTAGTTTACTTTTCATCACACAACAACAAACAAAAGAACCATTTTTAGATGATTCCTACTACAACGTACAACATAATAATCATACCAAAAAAGAAAGGTAAACAAGAGGGTAAGAAGAAGAAGAACATCAAAACCATTAGTCAAACAAACAAACAAACAAACAACAAACATACAAACCATGAGAACCCCCCACCTTTTTCTTTCTTGATGGAAGACTAGGCTACTTTCCTTCTTTCTCCTAGGACTTCTAGCAACCCTACAAATAAAACTCTCAAGTTAGAACACTCATTCTTTTCCTTACTCTTTTTTTTTTTCTTTGATGTTTCTAAAGTAAGATGATGGAGAATGAAGGGGGTATTTATAGGAGGGAAGGAGGGTGGAGATTTAAATTGTGCACTCACACAATTGTACAAAGGTCCCCCCTTGTATTAGGGGCCGGCCATGACTAGGAGGAGGGGGAGAGTGGGGGAGGTGTTATGTGGGGAGAAGGTTAATGTGGGGGAATAAATTTCTAGAAGAATTCCTAACCTTTCATGCCTTGTAACCCTAGGTTTAACTAACAATTAATTCCTAATTAAAAGATAACTCAATTGTGAAAAGAAAAAAATATAAAAATAAACAAGTAGTCGGATGTTAATAAAATAATATTATTAATAGTCGATCGGGATATTACAAGAAGAGACAATGCTGCTGTCTCTTGAAATTGACGTGGCACATGGGGGCCCGTGGGGTCTTTGTGTGCTCACAGGTAGAGAAGAGAATATATGTGATTATTAGTCCCATTTCGGGATTGTAATAGAATAAAATAATAATAAATAATATAGCCTATGATCAGGAGTCACCAATCTGGTTAACCACCTTTTGAGAGGCAGCCTGGGTGAGCAGTTGTACTATACTATAAATAATTTGTCTAATAAATTGTATAAATTGCCTGTGCTGGGGATAGGGGTATTACAGTGGCTCTTGCGCTCGAGGCTCCACGCCTACTGCGGTGGCAGAGACGATCCTTACCGAGGAACACAAGAAGCTCTTCTTCCTTGAATGGCAAGTGATGAGGCCTGACAGGTTCCTCGGGGACTCGGCTATATGTATGCGGGCAGTCCATCACCTCGCGACCCTGAAGGATAGAGCGGCGATGGATGCAGGGTTGGTGGGCGACGATGCCTTGGAGATATCCAGGGCTAACATGGAGGTAGGCTTTTACTTTTTTATTTCAGTACCCAACTTTCTTTGGATTAGTAGGGTCGGTTTTTCCCTTGGTTGCTTTGAGTATTTTTCTTTTTTAGATTACTTGCCACTTCAGCCATCAGTTGAAAGTGAGTGGCGGAGCTGGAGAAGGAGCTGAAGGTAGCGAGTGATAGGGACCAAACGGAGCGAGCGAAGAGCGTTAAGGCTTTAGAGGAGGCGATGTTCGTTTCTAAGACCCAGGCAACACAGATCGGACTGTTGAAGTTGGCCTTGGAGAAGGCGAAGGACCAGATAGTCCAAGAGAAGGAAAGGGCAGACTGAGAGAGGGTTCTCACAGCCGAGGAGAGGGAAAGGGCTACGCAGAGAAGAAGGATGCAGTGAAGGAGGCGAGGACTGAAGCCGAGGGGTTCCTAGCCTCGAACATGGAGCAAGCGTATGCTAGGACTCTTAAGCACATCATAGCATGCATCCCGGGGTTCGATTGCTCGGGGTATTCTTTGTATGACCTTTTTGAATACGATTCAGAAGAGCAGGAAGGCGAGGAGGAAGAGCAGATCTTCGTAGTGGACCTCATGTTCACCATTGTAGTTGCTCCAGAGGCGGTTGAAGGGAGCGGTCGCGAGTTTACTCCTCCCGTGGATCAGCTGACCGAGGTGGACCCTTGACTCCTCTTATAGCTAGTTGTCTTTTTTCTTTGTTTTTTGTTGTTTTTGCTTTTGTATGGATGCCTAATAGCGGACTGGCCACCGCTTGTTGCATCTTTACTTTAGCAATGAAATTTCTTGTGGTTGTTCACATCTTGTGTGACATTGGAGTTCCTTGAGTTTTTGTGCGTCGTGTAGCTTTAGTGATTTTTCTTAGAATGATTTACCCCACTTTCTTTTGTCGGCAGGTCGTTGCGCACCACACACATACTCTTCATGATAGTGGGGTGGCCCACCTTCGTACCAAGCTCCGTATTACCGAATTGAGACTTGTTTATTCTCGAGAGAGGCTTGCAAAAGCTGAGGCAGAACTCAGCCACATGAGAAGAGTGTTATCCCGAAGGGATATAGAAGCCAGACGTAACGACGATGTCCCACGAGAGGTGTCCCCTGTTGGTGTAGAAGGTCATCCTTCGGGGGAAGCGACTACTAGAGGCTCCTCGAGGGTCAGGCTCCTTCGTCACTCTTTACTCGCGACTACCACCGAAAGAGATGAGTTGAAGAACATAGTGCTCGAGAGGAGCTTAGAGGTGGCCCATCTGAGGAGAACAATCCTAGAGTTTTCTGCAGGGAGGGTGCCTCGCCTGACATTTAAAGTGAGGGATGATTCTCTCAGAGGAAGGAGAGTTGAACTAGAAACGGAAATTCATCGGTTACGACAACTTCTTAAGGATAGCAACGTTATGAGCACTTCTTGTTCGCATGAAGAGCATGCCCAGGGAAGATCATTTCATGAGCTGGCCCTACATTTTCCCGAAGTTTTGCGAAACCCAGGGGACGCTCAGAGCGGAGTGGTTAGTTTGTCTAGCAGGGCATAAGTCGGAGGGACAGCAAGAGTAGTAGGTCCCAAAGGTACGACCTGACTCGCGAGTTTGGAGGTCTTCTTAGAGTGTTCGAGAAAGCGAAATAGCGCTCGGGTGTCAGCTGGAAGCCGCAGACCAAGTGTATCCCTTAAGAGTAGCATCCTTCTTCCTATAAGAAGTTGAGATGCCTTTGATTGGGATTTTGTGACCTGTAAAAGCTAGTTTCTCTCAAAAACTTGCAACCAAGTTTGTTCTTGTAATATGGTTTCCATAAGTGTTTTGAGCAAACATGGCTGTGAGCTGTAGTTGTTATTATTTTATTTTATTTTATTTTGTCTGAGGGACGAAGTGTGCAGGGCGGCTTTATGAACCACGAGTGGACTCCGTACCTGTCCGGGTCGTTTTAGGAGTACTCAAGCGGCGAACTGAACCTTGCCTACTTGTAGTGAGGCAAGTAGCTAAGTGGTTCTGTGAACTGCAAGTGGACTCCAAACAATAATGACAAAGAGTTTTGGGAGCACTCAAGTGATGAACCGAACCCCGTACACCTGCTCGGGGGCATGTGACTAGGGCGGTTGTGTGAACCACGAATGGACTCCGCACCGATCTGGGTTGTTTAAAGAGTACTCGAGCAGCAAACCGAACCCCGCCTTCTTGCTTGAGGGCAAGTAGCTAAGGTGTTCTTGTGAACCGCGAGTGGACTCCTAACAATAGTGATGATGAGTTTTTGGAGCACTCATATGGCGAGCCAAACTCCGCACATTTGCTCGGGAGCATGTGGCTAGAGCAACTCTATGAATCATGAGTGGACTCTGCACTCGTCTAGGGTTGTTTACTTGCATTTAGTGGGGTTTACTTCTCAAAATGAGGCATGAGAGGTGGGCGGCGCTGACCTGAGCTGTCCTTTTGGAATTTTCGGGGTTCATCTTCGTTGGTGTCTTTCCGTTTTTTCCCGGACGAAGGCATTTTCTGCTCTTGGGGGCAGATCGCATCTTCGACTCGGATGTACTTATCAACTCTCTGAAGGAGGTCAGAGAAATCCCAATGTGGTCTTTTGACGAGGGAAGCTTTAAGGTCATCATGTTTGACATTGTATCTGAAAGCGGTCGTTGCCACCACAGAAACAAGCGAGGGGATGGATCTGGACTCGGATGTGAAGCATTGGACATAGTACTAAGGGACTCTCCGTCCCTTTGCTTGAGGTCTAACTGTAACGCCCCGAATCCCAAATACACTGAATTCGAGATGTTCTACAGGATCTTTCCGCTTTCTTTAGTACAATTTTACAAGGAAATTTGAACTTTTCACTTTACATCAGAGTTTACATGATTACATTACACTTTATATTGCACAGCGGAAGTAAACTTTACAATAATGAAACAAATGTACAACAACATTGAATAATCTTTAAGCATTTGTTCCTCTTTAATCTGTATCAAGCCATTTACCTGCATATAAGACTGTGGGTACGTCAGTTTATTCAACCGACGATTATTATACACGACCATCCTCTCTATGCCGGAAATAGTATAACTTATTTTCCATATTTAGCAAACACAAACTTGTCACATATCAAGCTAAAGGTACTACCCTATTGATGTCGTGTTGTGATTGTGCACTTAGTCCTTAATGCAGTTACTTATGTTACATGACACTAATGCGCACTTGTTCGGATTCTATGCATCCCATACTACATAGGTCCGAGGGCAAGCCTCTTAATCGTTCTTCATCTTTGTAGGGTTCAATCCTCGCCATGACTTAATCTACTACTGTAACTACGGTGAGTATCTTAGATGATCTATGAGTACAAGCTCGTATACAGAAAATTCTGGAGGAGAATCCCACGCCATGTCTTGACTCATCAAGCAAGCATTCTGTGGCAATTCAGCCTCACTTCATGGCACACGATCCTCTTGCAGTCACCAAACATCCCACAAGCGTGGCTAAAGTTCGATCATTACTGAGTTGTGCCCACGCCATTTCTTGACTCATCAAGCATGCATTCTGTGGCTCACACACCCGCACCGTAACTCTAGTTCTCATACTCGTGTCTTTCTCTCACTTTCATCACGTCTTCACTATGCACTAATCCTCAGTTTTTATTAGAATCATGAACAAAATCAAAGCTCTAGGGTTAGCCTTTCCACTAAACCGGACTTATTCATTTATTCATACATGACCAACCTTGGTCTTTTATTTCAATATTTCATTTCATTTCTTTCCAAATGCCGGGGGAGACTTAGCTACTCTTTTGTTTCAATTCCAATTCACAATTTCCAATTTGAGCATTTCCACTCATAAATTCATTTATTGATTTGTCATACTCAAAAGTATTTCTCTTTTCCAATCATGATTTCTAATTCGTTCAAATAATCCATAGCTATAAAACTCAATTATTCATCATGTAACTCATGAAATGTTATTTTCACATAAAAACCCACATCACTAATTATTCAATCAAAAGTGAACCTTTACACTTCATAATTCTCACACTATTCTCAAATGAGAATAATTTGCATCACATCACAACAATATAATTTCTTTTTGCCACATTAATCTTCTAATCCTTCATTTCAAATCATTTTTGCAAGATATAATTTCACAACCATAAAAATATAGAACCATAGTTCTATTTACACATTTTCTTCTCAAATCATGTTTTATTTCATGCAAATAATTTCCAATTTATTTTTATAAAGTCCTACATATTTTTAGAAGAATAACCATATTTTTCTCATAATTTTTTGACAATTAAAACCCCCCAAAAAAATTGTTTTTCAATCTTGCCGAGGGCAAGATTCGAACCCAGCACCCCAGAGAACACAGCCAAAGGCACCGACCACTAGGCCAAAGGCACCAAGCGTCATAAAGAGAAGACAGAGAGTATTTAATGCTCTCGGTCGCTGATTCTTATATTTTTAAAAATTGTGAAACAAAATGTGTGCCACAGGGATTCGAACCGGTCACCACAGGGAAACCAACCGCACACTATGACCACTTGAGCTACGTGCTCAGATTGTCACTAGTATAATTCCAATTTCATTTAATCCATACTCTCTGTTATTTAGAAGATTTCGGCGTTCAACAAAATTGCATATCACATTGTCCTTACTAATATACTGTAAAAATCGGAATTAATCGTTTTCCATCATGAATTTTATTCCAGTAGATGAAAATAATTTCTTAAATAATTAAACATAATTTTCTCCATAATTAACACATTTCTACCATACAATTTGGTTAATGTGACATACTATTAATACATTTTTTTGACATTATAATTTCATCAATCTCTATACTAATTCTCTACTCTTATTCATTTTCTAAACATAAAAATTCGCCTTAATTTATTCGTTAGAACGCTATACAAAGTTTCCAATTTAGCACACAAAAGTGACATAGTCGATATACTAATTTTTTTGCATATAATTTTTCATGCTACTAACAAAGGTTTCTTCACACAACTTATAACCATATTCATATTGCACACAATCTTGAATTTTACTAATAGCAACACACATAATTTGCATATCAACAATTCAATCAATTAGAGGTCATCCTTTCAATTAAATGTGCATTCTTATTAATCATTTTCATGCATCATTTTGATAATTAAATCTAGCATGCATTACTATGTTAGAAATAGGGAAAATTTACCCACCTTGTATGGAGAGAAAAATTCACTAGCAATCCCTAGACAAATGTCCTTGCAACGAAAATGCTCCTCCTTGACACGTGCACACAAGCCTCCCAAGCACACCCAAGCCGAGCTCCCTCTTGATGAATGCCGGCCTCCCCTCTTCTAGTTGCAAGCAAAGATCCCCCACACTCTCAATCTTTTAACTCACAAAATCACCACTAGATAATATAATTGAACTATAGGTTTGGAAGAGAATAATTTTACACAAGAATAACTAGCCAGGGGGGGGGGAGGGGGGTATTTATACTAAAAATCAAGGAGAATGGAGGGCTAGGATCAATTGGTTGGTTGTAAGATGGAGGGTCAAGATGAAAGTAGGAGTTGCAATAACTACCCACAACCAAGTAACCACCACACCATGATCACCATTACAATTTTCATTTCCCTCCAAAAAAGATTACAACCGGCCAAGTTGAAAAAGTGCATATTGCACGTGTACGTGTAGTGCACGTGCATGCAACTAGGCCCAAAAATTGTATATTAAATTTTTGTATAAAAATAAAATAGTCTTTAAATTGTATTCTACATGACAAGTTGTATAAAAATAGATTAATCCATGGGCTTTAGTTTATGGGCCAAAATACTTATTATAAAAATAATAAATAAAATTAACTTTGGGCTTTTAAAAGAAAAGGCTTTTTGTCTAATTGAAAGAAGGCTTTATAGAAAAAAATAATTAAAGGCACATATTAAATATCTTTACTCATCTTGGTGAAAATATTTACAAAAATATTGCACGTGCACACTACGTGCAAAATAAATAATTTTTCCATTAATGAAAAATCAGGGCATTACACTAACAGGGAGGCACTGATATTCTGCAGCTTACGACTAGTGACGAAATGCGTGAAGAAGAGTTCTTCAAGTTGGTCGAAGGAAAATATGGAGCAAGGAGAAAGGCAAGAGAACCATTCTAGTGCGGAGCCTTTTAAGGTTGCCGGAAAAGTTTTGCACAAGAGGGAGTCGGATACTTGGTGGATGATCATGAGAGTTTTAAAACTCTCAATGTGGTCTACTAGATCGGTCTCTCCGTTGTACGGCTCAAATGTCGAGACCTTGAAGTTGGTAGGGACGGGAGCTTTAATAATCTTTTTGGAGAATGGAGGTCTGACGGAACGATATCTTCCTTCTTGTTTTGCTCCTTCCCTCTTCAGAGACGCCAGGTGGTCTTCCATCTTTCGGAGATGCTGAAGGACGATGTCGTCCTGTCGATCAGATTTGGTGGATCCATAGGACTCTTCGCGTCGCGTAGGAGAAGAATGGTGAGGACTAGGTTATCGGGTCTGAGGTGGAACTATGCTGGGGGCCTGAAGGATCTCATCCTTGAATTCTTTAAACTCGGCCCTAGTGACTGACACTTCTTGATTCCTTCCTGTCCTATGGGCTGTCATGCTAGTTGGAGTTGGGTGCCTCCTCTCTCGGGGAGGAGTTCTTCTGCGGTCTCATAGGGAATAGAGACCCCTTCGTCCCCTGGGAGAGTGGGATCTCCTTCGTCTATGTGGAGAGTGACTTCTTTCACGTCTTCTGTGAGAGGGGCTTCTCCTGCCCCCCCCTGCTTTGGATGTGGGACTTCCACGCGAGTTCTCCTCTCGTTGAGACGAATCCGGAGGTCCGACCCCTGCTGGAGATCGACGATGACTTGACGGAGGTCGGACTGTGGTTGAGGGAGTGAGGAAGGAGTAGAGGTGTACACTGATCTCATGTTTTCGACAAAGGGTCTTGCGGATGGTTCGGGCCGACTCCGATGAGAGCCCTCCGGTGGGGCCTCTCTTGGTGAAGGCAAGGCTAGCTGAAGGAGGGGCTCCTCCTGCTGTGGTGGAAAGGCGAGAGGAAGTTTCTCTAGAGAAGGAGGTGGAGGAAGATGGTTGGCTCGTCAGCTTGAGGTTGCTGCCTTTCCTTTTTCCTTAGGAGGCATGATAAAAATTTGTGTTTACCGGTGAAGTTTGGTCGGATTTTCTTTTCTGCTTCCCACATACGACGTCAATCTGTTGCTGTTTATTTCTGTGTGGGAGCAACCAGATGATGTGAATTCTTTGGAGAAACAATCAAGAACTTGCCTTTCGACTTTCAACGGTATTGACTGCCTTTGACTTGATGATCTGACTTGTTTGCACCGTATGATTCGATTCGTGTGGTGACGATCGCTTCCGCTTAACCTGCAAAATGCCTGAAACACCAGGGTTGATCTCGGCGACAGATCCTTCGACGCTCAAGTCAGTAATCAAGAAGATCATGAAAGAACTTTTTTGGTGAAAAATACTGATTACCTGTTTCTTGTGGAGGTAGAGGGGTATTTATAGTCGCCTTGAGGGTCAGTTTCAAGATAATAATTTATCTGTACCTCCCAGTGTTTTTGGATAAGAAATGGAGTTTAAATTCCTTCATGATAAGAGATTTGGTTTAAACCGTCTCTTAGGGATAATCATGAATTTAAATAACTCTTAAACTGATGTAGGTTTATTCATAATGAACTGTCACCCTGAACTAATAAGGCAGACCCGTTTTTGGGTTAATGGGCTTGGAAAATACCCACTTTTCATTTTCGGACCCATTTTTAATGAAAATTACCGTTTTACCCCTGAGGGTTTTAAGATTCGTGTCCGATTTGAATGATCCAGATCTAGTTTTAATTTTACCCATATCACCTATATATGTTGACTTTTTTTCAGAACTGTAGTGACAGTGCAGATTTAATATGTCAACATGGGTATTTATAACTAACATTAAATAGTAGAAAAGGGGGCTCTATCCATAGTCCTTGAAGCTCAGAACACAGGTAAAATAAACACACACAAAAATAACAATATGTGAACGCCCTTCTCTTGTTCGCACTTTTATCGTCTGTATTTTGATAGTTCGCCTTGAACCCATGTGCTTAGAGCATCTGTAGTCGTTGTGGGTGAAAAAATGGATATATGGATAAATGGAAATAAGAATCGAACTTTGGCTGCACTCGTTAGAAGCTATTTTTAAGCAATCTATCGTAAAATAATAAGCGTGAAGTGTCGTCGGAGAGAGAAAAAAAACGCTTAATTTTGTGGGACGGCACTCGAAGTGCCGTCCGATCGCAAAAAAATAAAATAAAATAAAATAAAAATACAAGGAGCGACGGCACATGAAGTGCCGTCGGAGAAGAAGAAGAAAAAAAAAAGGACCGAAAGCACGGACGTCACTTCAAGTGCCGTCCAAGAGGTTAGTGAAAATTTTCTTGTCATTTTCCACTTTTCCGGAAATTAAAAAAAAATTCAGTAATTACAAAAAATTTACAAAAAATTACAAAAATATTTTAGAAATTGCAAAAAAAAATAAATAATTGCAAAAAAAAAAAAAAATTACAAAACCCTCCGGACGGCACTTCAAGTGCCGTCCGAGGATTTCGGCCTGCGCTGGGATTTTTTTAATTGAAAAAAAAATTTAAAAATCAAAGGACGGCACATTAAGTGCCGTCCAACGCGGCAATTTTTTTTGTGTGTGCGACGGCACTCGAAGTGCCGTCGCTCAAATATGGATAATTCTCAAATCAATTCTCATTTATAGCACACGACTGTAGCGATTTACCGATAAAATGAATATTTGGCAAACGAGTGTGATGCGGTTTATTTCTGGGAGACGTGTGGATGCACCAGGTGTGAGTTCGGACTCGATTTGTATTGAAGGAGAAAGCTGCTTGTCAGACGACCCTCGGAGTGACCTGGTGGCTCCTGCGACGGGCTCGGAGTGAGGTGGATGCCTCGGCTCGGATCAGAGGGTTCGGATCCGAGGTCTTGTGTACCTGCAGACGGCCCTGAAACACCGGGGTTTATCCCGGTGGCGGACCCTCCGACGATCTAGTCAGTCTCTGTGAGAGAGTAGCAATAACTAGGTGAATTTAAGTGGCAAAAGATTGGTTACCTGAAAAGGTGGGTGAGGGTCTAGTATTTATAGAGAATTCCAACCGGGTTTGGATTCGCTTGGGGGCCGGGTTTGAGCCCGAAAGCCCATGGGACTGACGTGGCAGAAGGCCCAGGGGGTTTAGGGCTGACATGGCAGTACCAGGAGTGGTATAGGGCTGACGCGGCAAAGCCCTTGGTGGTATTTGGAGCTGACATGGCAGATCATGGGGCTTCTGTGCTTCTGGGAGAATCTGGTGGCGTAGGGTGCGCCAAGTCATCTTCATCCTACACCAGGATGGGCGGACGGCCCGGAGGGCTGTCGTGGATCGGAGGCCGAGGACCATCGCCGCTCATCGGATATGAGGAGACCAGATCTGTGGGGGTGAACTTGAGGTTCGGCGCCGACCCTGCAGTGGCTCGAAGCCGAACTAGACTGCCGTTTCTACCATTTTTGAGTGAGAGTTGTATTGGGCCCTGGTTGGGCCCCAAGCCATTTTTACCCTACCACACAAGCCCCCTACTCCTGCGGGGGTGCGGGAGCTAGCCGTGGAGGAGTGTTTACGGATGTAGAAATGGGATGGCGAACCACTGGGCCTTCATGAGGGGGTTGTCCTGACTGTCTAAAGCGATCCTCGAGCCGGCGAGAGTCTGTCGGGCGGTGAGGGTGATGGCGAGCTGTTTAAGACTTCTAGAGAAGATTACCCTGGTGCCAGACCTAACCTCGAGCAGGCGAGGGATTATGGATCGGCAAGGGTGATGGCGAGCCGTTGAGCCTTCCAGAGAAGACTACCCTGGTGCTAGACCTGACCTCGAGCTGACGAGGGATTACGAGTTAACAAGGGCGATGGCGAGCCGTGGAGCCTTCCTGAGAAGACTACCCTGGTGCTAGACCCGACCTCGAGCTGGCGAGGGATTTACGGGCCAACAAGGGTGATGGCGAGCCGTTGAGCCTTCCTGAGAAGACTACCCTGGTGCCAGACCTGACCTCGAGCTTGGCGAGGGATTATGGGTCGGCAAGGGCGATGATGGGCCTTGGAGCCTTCCTGAGAAGACTACCCTGGTGCTAGACCTGACCTCGAGCTGGCGAGGGATTACGGGCCAACAAGGGTGTTGGCGAGCCGTTGAGCCTTCCTGAGAAGACTACCCTGGTGCCAGACTTGACCTCGAGCTTGGCGAGGGATTACGGGTCGGCAAGGGCGATGGCGGGCCTTGGAGCCTTCCTGAGAAGACTACCCTGGTGCTAGACCTGACTTCGAGCTGGTGAGGAATTACGGGCCAACAAGGGTGTTGGCGAGCCGTTGAGCCTTCCTGAGAAGACTACTCTGGTGCCAGACCTGACCTCGAGCTTGGCGAGGGATTACGGGTCGGCAAGGGCGATGGCGAGCCGTGGAGTCTTCCTGAGAAGACTACCCTGGTGCTAGACCTGACCTCGAGTTGGCGAGGGATTACGGGCCAACAAGGGTGTTGGCGAGCCGTTGAGCCTTCCTGAGAAGACTACCCTGGTGCCAGACCTGACCTCGAGCTTGGCGAGGGATTACGGGTCGGCAAGGGCGATGGCGAGCCGTGGAGTCTTCCTGAGAAGACTACCTTGGTGCTAGACCTGACCTCGAGCTGGCGAGGGATTATGGGTCAACAAGGGTGATGGCGAGTCGTTGAGCCTTTCCGAGAAGACTATCCTGGTGCCAGACCTGATCTCGAGCCGGCGAGGGATTACGGGTCGGCAAGGGCAATGACGAGCTGTTTGAGCCTCCCTAATATGACTACCCTGGTATTAGACTTGGCCTCGAGCTGGCGAGGGATTACGGGTCGGCAAGGGTGTGGGCGAACCGTTGTGCCTTAGGAATGTTGAGCAGGGTAGCCCGCTGTCTTTGCGGAGCATTGAAGGCGCTCCGAGATCTGTGTGATGTTCCAATTTCCCAGGGGCCTTAATTGTGCTGCCTAATAAATGCATGGCGCATGGGCTTCCGTCGTTTGGCTTTCCCCACGTCATAAAGGCCGACCTATGGGGGAGGCTATAAGTACCCCTCCCTCCGCAGTGGGTTGGATCACAGCAAGGGTGGTCTATTGGCCATCAGAGGTATCTGCTCCGGCAGACGTCTGTCTCTTGCAAAACTTTACTCCCGGTTGTGTCGGAGAGGTGGTTACTCTGCCGCCCGGATCTTCTCTTGGATCTGATGGCCCTGATACGGTAGCCAGATCCAGGGGAGATCAGGGCGAGAGGGGTAACGACCGAAATTCGGACCGGTAGATAAGTAGCCTCGGATTGGTGGTGGCTCTGCCGTCTGGATCCTTTTTTGGGTCAGACGACCTTGATATGGTTGTTTGGCCCGAGAGAGATCCAGATGGGAGGGGCATCAACCGCATTCCGGACTTGGGGCTGAAGAGCCTCGGATGGATGGGTCGTCTCCGATTGGAGGTTGGCCAATCTGTCTTCCGATAGGGCTCCAGGTGATGGTGGCTTCTGTCTCACCCTCGAACAGTTCGGGGTTTTGGCTTTCGAGGCTGTAAGCCCCGAGCTGCTCACGGGTGAGAGGGGAACCGACCAAGCCCTGGAGCCCGGGGCGTCTGTCGAAGGACGGCGCCTTAAATCTTAAGTAAAATGTTCTCTCCGCCGAATACCCCATCCGAACCGACCCCCGCGTCTGGCTACCAGCCTGGCATTGGATGACGTCAGCAGTGCATGTTTCGAGGACGTGGCGCGATTTCCCAGGCGGCAGTTGCACGTCAATAGGTGAACAGTAATTGCGGAAATCGAGGAGTCGTTTTCATCCTCTATAAATATTCCCCCCTCTCCCCCTTTAGCCCACTTCTTTCTTGCTGCTTTCCTTTTCAAAAATTTCCCAACACTTCAGCGCTCGTCCCTGCAGTTTACTTTACTAGACTCGTCCTTCCGAAGTGACCCCAGGTTAGTTGGTAAGTCTGTTTAGTTTAGGCACAGATGGATAGGGCTCAGTCTGGCTCGTCAGCGTCGACGTCTGGGGGGACGTGAAACCTGTCTCCAAATCTACGTCGTGGGAGGAGCCCGTGCTCGAGGAGGAGTCAGTACACGCTGCGGAGCCTTTCGATTCGGTTTCGTGGGAGGAACCAGTAGGTGAGGAGGAGGTACACAATGTGAGGCCGTTACGCCCCCGGCATCCCTTCGTGGTGGAGAGTAGCGAGTCGGAGGAAGCAAGTGATGGTTTGGATGGCATCCGTGTTCTGGAGTTGGCTTCCGAGGAGGAGGGAGGCAATGGCGACTCGGTAAGGAGACCCACAGTTCAGGGTGCGGGTCCGAGTTCCATGCCGACCGGTCTGGGGCCATTATTTATCCCCTCGCCGAAGCGAACCAAGAGGAGGAAGAAGGGTCCGAGGAAGGCAGGGTCGAGGACTGGTGATTCGAGCCAGGCGCCTGTTTACCGCAATTTGTTGACAGGTTCGCCCGTGCAGCCGAAGCCTTTCCGTCAGTATCCCGACGACCTATCTGACAAGGAGCTCTTCGGCGTGCAGGCCTCTTCGCCGAGTCGGAAGAGGGTGATGATGGACGCGATTCCGACCGTCTTGGAGGGCGGGGACTTGGAGGTTTTGCAGCTAGCGTACCACATAGGTCCTGGCTACGAATTGATGCTGCCGAGCTCTACTCTGCGTCCAACCGATCCCCTATCTGCTTGGTATTGCGTCTTCCCAGTGGACGCCTTCATCTCTGGACTGAGGCTGCCAGTCCATCCGTTTGTTCGGGAAGTGCTGAACTGGGCCTCCTTGGCGCCGATGCAGTATGGGCCGAACTCTTGGAAGCAGATAATTTGTTTTGTACTGATGTGCGAGGAACAAAAGGTACCCCTACGATTGAATGTGTTCCGAGCGATGTTGATGATCAGCTCGGCGGCCAAGGGTGTTTACTATATCTCCCCCCGGAGTAAGGGGAAGGTCGTTCACAGCCACCCGGACTCCATCAAGGATTGGAAGAAAAAATATCTGGTGATCCGGAGTGAAGAGCCCTGGGATATTCCTACTCGATGGAACCACTCTAAGCCGAGCTATCAACCGCCAAGGCCGAGGGATTTGACGGCTGAGGAGTGGGGGTTTGTCGAGCGCCTCCGTCTGTCCCCTAGTATCGATTGGACGAAGGTGACGGAGGCCCACCTGGCGAGCGTTGGACTGAGCCCAGCCGTTCTGCGTATGTAGTTGTTTCTTTTCTCTCGATCTTTTCGTACTTTCTTGCTCATTGCTCTTAATGGTCTTTTCTGTAGATATGGATGAAGCATCGATCAAGGCAAGGAGGCTCGCCATGAAGAAGGAGAACGCCGAGAAGAAGAAGGGGGAGGCGACGAAGAAGCCGAGGGAGTCGTCCCTAGTTATCTCAGAGGCCCCGCTCGAGCCGAGGACTAAGAGGACTCGCTCGGAGACGAGCAAGGGGGTGGCCCTTTCGAGGGGCAAGGGCCAAGCGAGGGCACCCGATCTCGACAAGGGGAAAGGTCCCTTGGTAGAGGTCGAGGAAGAGGACCCGGTGGTGGAGATGTTGAGGCAACGGTGGGCACCGGACTGGTCGGTTCGGATGGGCGACTGTCTGACTGAGGAAACCCAGGCCGTTGAGGTGGTGGAGAAGTTGGTGACCCCTCGCGATCGCCAGGTGATGGAGAGCGAGCCCGTAGAGGTGGCGTTTACGCGCCTGGCGCAGGCCACCGTGCTGGTAAGCTTGTCGACCTTATCCCTCTTGTTAATCTTGCTTCGGGAGTCTTTTTCTTATCTGTGCTTGTCGGTCGCAGGCTTGTATGCAGGGGGCTAACGTAAAGAACCTTTACGAAGCGTCCCTGTCACAAGAGCGAGCTCGGGCGGATAAGAGCGAGCGGGAGATAAAGGAGATGCGGATCGAGCTCGAGGGCTCGCACAAGAGGGAGCAGCAGATGAAGCTCGAGCTCGAGGCCAAGGATGCGGAGTGGGGGAAGAGGGTGGTCTCCTTGAAGAAGAAGTTTGCCAAGGAGAAGGAGGAGTTGACGACTGCGTTCGCCAAGGAGAGGGAAGAGCTGACGGATGCGGGTCAGCGGATGGTGATCAAGGCCCAGGACGAGTGTTACGCGAAGGCCCTCAGTCATGTGCGGCACTTCTACCCGACCGTCGACCTATCCCACTTTGAGTATGACATGGAGATTGAGGGGACACCGAAGACTCCTGACGAAGAAGGGCCCGTTGATAACCCGGCTATCGACCCTCCTGCGAACCTGATCGATGCTGAGGTGGGAAAACAAGTTGTATAGATTTATCTTTCTTTTTTCACCCTCTCGATTGTATTTGCCTTCCGCGGACTGGCCACCGCATTTTTTGTAGGAAGCAGCTCAATTTATAAAAAAGTATTTTTTTGACCGGCCAAGTGTTTTGACCTCGGATATTTCCGAACCTCCTTGCTTATGTGTGTTGAGTTGGTTGGTTCTCTTGTAGGTTGTGGCTTCCCTTTCCGAGGCGGACCCCCGTCGTTCCGACGTGGCGTGGCTCCGGAGCAAGGTTGAGGCATTGGAGGCCACTTTGGTTCGGTACCGTAAGGGGGCCCGTAACACAGATGCTGCCTTTAATTATTACAGGAACATGTCTGAAGCCCTTGGTGAGGAGGCAAGCCAGCTGAGGAGGGCGATGGTGGATCGGGAACTCGTGGGTGTCGGACTCGGATATACTATGTCGAGTTCCTCGGTGCAGAGGCCCTCCTCTGAGAAGCTACTTTGCGATGTGATAGTGGAAAAGGAGGTGGAGATACACCGTTACCGGACGATGCTGGGCGTCTCGACACCTTTCTCGGGGGGTCGGCGAGCGGAGGTGGTACCCTCTGCGCTGCTGCTAATGGAGCGTATGCGACCCGTTGATGCCCAGAGTTCCGTGGCCGGTGTGTCGACCGTGGCCGAACCGAAGGACCATTATGACAAGGAGAGAGTTCCAAGTTGTTCGATTGGAGTGATCCCGCCATTCGTCGGACCAGAGGGGCTCTGAGAGGGCGGCTTCCTACAGTTTGAGAAGAGAGGAGTGTTTCTGTAACGGCCTTTGTTTGTTTTCTCATAACCCAATAAAGGAGTATGAATAAGGAATTCATTTCACTCTTTGCTCTGGTTGATAGTGTAAGGAATGATGAAGGGAGTGTGGTTCGGCCCTGTCGGTCCGTGAGGGATCGGCGTGGGGTGTTGTGAAGCCTCCCGGGCCTGAGGTCGGGTCGGACCTACCGAGGCGTCGGGGATGATACCGGGGAGAAGACTTGGGTGACGATCCCCTTGTCTGGTATTAGGTCGGATCTGCCGAGACGTTTGGAGTATAATACAAAGAGATTTCTTTTGTATAAGATAGGGAGGGCCGCTAAAACGGCCTTTTACATACGAAAGCTTTACAAAAGATTTACTTCTAGCCAAGTTAGAACCTATGCTCGGCCCTCAAGGAACTTCACTAGGTGCTCGGCGTCAAATGGGAATTCCTCCAGCTCGACGGCAGGTCCGGGAGTAGGGCCGTCCCTTTCTGGTTTGAACTCGACGGCGTCGAGGGGGAACACCCCTCCCCCGACGGTGGTCATGTAGCACGATCGCGCTGCTTCTTGGCTACCTCGGACGATGCCGACTCCTTGCGGAGTGGGAAATTTAAGTTTCAGATGGTAAGCCGAAGGCACCGCTTGGAGGGAGCATAGCCCGGGTCGGCCGAGTATGGCGTTGTATGCCGCCTTGACGTTGACCACCATGAAGTCCATAGACTCGGTCCTCTTGATGGGAGCCGACCCTGCGGTAACGTCGAGGGTAACAATCCCTTCTATCACGACAGGGACGCCGGAGAACCCATGCAAGGTGTATCCGGCCGGCTTGAGTTTGCCTCTAGGTAACTTGAGATTCTCGAAGGCTTCGAGGAAAAGGATATTAACCGAGCTGCCGTTGTCGACGAGGATTCGGCGAACTTCACAATTAGCCATGTGGAGGCTAATGACGAGGGCATCGCAGTGGGGCAGGCGAACGCCTTCGAGGTCCTCCCCTGAGAATGAGATCGGCATTGGCTGTAGCTTAGGCGAGGGGTTGTCTTGGACAGCGTTCACCTCTCGGATGAAGGCTTTTCAGGAAGTATTCGATTCTCCTCCCATTGGCCCTCCGTGGACACAGTGCAAGATGAATGGCGTATCCGTGGCTCCCTCGGACTCGGGATCCCGACCCTGGATGCGGTTCGGCGTAGGGTTCGGAGGCGAGAGCCTCCGGTTCCTAGTATCTCGCCGATCCCGTGGGACTTCTCGGGTGAATTCTCGGAGGTACCCCCTGGAGATGAGTTCCTCAATCTCGTCTTTAAGGGCCCGGCATTGGTCGGTTTCGTGCCCATGATCTCTGTGGAAGCGGTAGTAGAAGCGCTGATCTCGGTTCTTGCTGTTGTTAGGTCAGGGAGGTAGTCGAACAATGCCTTTGTCTTCGATTTCTAAGAGGATGGCGGACACGTTATGTGTCAAGGGAGTGTACCTCTCGAAGCGGGGGACCGGTGGGATCTTCTTCATGGCCCCCGCGTCCCTCGTAGCCTTCTTTGATGGTTCGACTTCTTCGGCCTTCCGTTTTCCCTTCCCGGTGGCCTCCCTAGCATCTTCGGGGCTAAGGGCCTCTTCTGCCCTGATGTATTTCTCGACCCTGTTGAGGAGGTCGGGAAAGTCGACGGGGGGTCTCTTTGCCAGAGAAGCTTTCAGCTGTCCATGACGGACGTTGTGCCGAAATGCCGCAGAGGCGACGCCTGGATCAAGAGAGGAGACCGACCTTGCCTCCGCGGTAAACCTCCGGACGAACACTCTGAGTGACTCTCCTTTGGGACCCCTGATGGGGAGCCCTGTGTTTTGAAGTGTGTGGACCGGCGTTCGCGGTTGGTGGGGGCGAGTCCCGTCGGTTGACGGAGGAAGCAGCCCCCTTGCCCTTGGAGGCCATGAGAGCTCGGCTGTCGAGGTCCCTTGATGGTCGTGCTCGGGTCGGCTTCTGAAGCAGTGTTCCCACAGACGGCGCCAACCTGATGCGGTTTATTTCTGGGAGACGTGTGGATGCACCAGGTGTGAGTTCGGGCTCGATTTGTATTGAAGGAGAAAGCTGCTTGTCAGACGACCCTCGGAGTGACCTGGCGGCTCCTGCGACGGGCTCGGAGTGAGGTGGATGCCTCGGCTCGGATCAGAGGGTTCGGATCCGAGGTCTTGTGTACCTGCAGACGGCCCTGAAACACCGGGGTTTATCCCGGTGGCGGACCCTCCGACGATCTAGTCAGTCTCTGTGAGAGAGTAGCAATAACTAGGTGAATTTAAGTGGCAAAAGATTGGTTACCTGAAAAGGTGGGTGAGGGTCTAGTATTTATAGAGAATTCCAACCGGATTTGGATTCGCTTGGGGGCCGGGTCTGAGCCCGAAAGCCCATGGGCCTGACGTGGCAGAAGGCCCAGGGGGTTTAGGGCTGACGTGGCAGTACCAGGAGTGGTATAGGGCTGACGCGGCAAAGTCCTTGGTGGTATTTGGAGCTGACATGGCAGATCATGGGGCTTCTGTGCTTCTGGGAGAATCTGGTGGCGTAGGGTGCGCCAAGTCATCTTCATCCTACACCAGGATGGGCGGACGGCCCGGAGGGCTGTCGTGGATCGGAGGCAGAGGACCATCGCCACTCATCGGATACGAGGAGACCAGATCTGTGGGAGTGAACTTGAGGTTCGGCGCCGACCCTGCAGTGGCTCGAAGCCGAACTAGACTGCTGTTTCTATCATTTTTGAGTGAGAGTTGTATTGGGCCCTGGTTGGGCCCCAAGCCATTTTTACCTTACCACAAAGTGCAACACGTTCGTTTGCCAAATATCGATTTTTATCGATATTTGGCAAACGACTACAGATGCTCTTAGAGCCGCCCTGACTATTCTGTCAATTCCGAAGAGGACAATGTGTATTCTTCTTTTGCTGGCCTTTTAAAACATTTGAAAGATGATTCTACTGAACAACAGGCTTAGCATACGATCAATGAGATCCACTCACCGTCACCACACTTTTTGTGCGGCAATTTTTTGATATTGTCCAATAGGATCCATTCCTTAGGCCTCACCCCATCCCCACCACCTTGGGAATCTCAACTGCTATTATGAATATTCTACCAATTTCCAAATTGTTAATGAATAGAACTATTTTTTTTTTTTTTTTTTTGAGGAAAAAGGTGGAATAAGGCCACCTTGTTTCAATAGAACTATTAATGTCAACCATATGTTGCATAAACTTAAGGAAAATATAATTACTTACGAAATATAAAATTGAATAACATAGTTTAACAGTCTTGAAGTATGCATATATTAGTACTGTCTTAAGAGACTTATTGCCGATCTTATGCAGCGCTCCATGACAATTTGTTCAATAGAGGTACAAATTCTTGTCCATCGGTACATTGCGTGCACGACCACGAAAGAAGAGTTGATCGAGATGTAAGCTAGAACATGCTCAATAAAGAAGATAACTATATATATAGTATAAGTTTTGTTTGGACGAAGAATAAGATCATTCTTATGCATCTCATTTTTTATTTTCTCTACCTTTTTTTTCTCACAGAGAGAAACTAGTTTTAATAGGAGGCATCTATTTACCCTTAATAATAAATAACTTAAAGATCCATAAAATAAAACAATAATCATCTTATTTATAAGAGTAATTAACCAAAAAACTTATGAGTCAGAACTAGCTATAACAGCCAGTTTAACAATGACTAAATAAAACTTGACTTTGTCAAAATTAATAATAAATTAATTCATAATTATATTTTAGAAATCAACTTTTTTCGTAATACTTTCCAACAAATATTGGGTAGTGATACAATAAGTAAAACGTATAAACATAAATCTACCAATCAATATATAAAGAAATTCAATCAAATAATCAAGGGAAACAAAGTAAAAGAGAATCATACTGCAAGCCCTTTAACTTTTCGAAAACCATCTTCGAAGCAATCATTTAATACAAAAGTATTCAAAGCAATTGACCCCAAATCATACTACAAAAAACTGAATTACAAAAAAGAAGTTAACAAATAAACAACACCTAAAACCTTGATGCTAAAAATGGGGGGGAGGGGGACGAATTGGTCATAAAGTGCTACAGTTTTCTTCACTGAAACCAAATCCAAGTTCTTTTACTCCTAAACAAAGATATGAATATTAGTGTTTCTTTAGAATTCATTTCCAACAAAGATTTTTCGGCCAAACAAATCATCCCATAGTGTTTGTTACCGAAGCAAAAAAAAAAAAAAAAAAAAAAAAAAAAAAAACTTATTTAAATTTAGTGGCTAGCAAGTTGCAACATTTCTCTTGGAGGTCAAATGTCATTATTTTATTTATTTATTTCACCAAAGAAATTGTCCGTTTAAAATAGTTAATTAAAGACTTGACTAATTTGCAATTGTCTAACATTTCAAGCTTTAATTTCACAAAGACTTGGCCTATTTGTCTTTATTTACCTCATTGTTTTCCCATATGTACATATACTGATACTAGATTGTCAAACGTACCTTTTAATACCCCAATACCTCTCTTCTTAAGCTTTTGCTTCTTTAAGGCTTTAACTGTAACAAAAATTATGGTACTTTTTTAATTGAACATTTCTTCATGCATCCTCCTTCATTTGAGACACTTCAAATCTCCATCTGCTGCCATTACTCTTCAAATTTTCTATGTAAACATCTCAACCCTAAACAATTTAGGAAAAATAACTTTAAAATCCTAAATCATTATTTTCCGTCGAAATAAAAAAAAGAACTATGTTTTCAGAGATAGAAAAGTTCCATAAAGAGTTTTTTTTGTGTGTGTGTATGTGTGTGTCACATGAGAATATTTATTTGGGCTTTATAACGCAATGCTAATAAATAGAGTAAAAAAAACAAGGGGTAGTGTGGTCTCCAAAGAGTCTAAGTGGGATGGATAAACAGGTTTATAAAGACAAATTAGCAAAGATTCTCCCAAAATCCAATTCCAAGGGCAAAATTGGCAAATGCATTTTTACACATTAACCCCTCAAAACTTCATAATCAGTCATTATAGACATTTCAAGCTTTAAATATGAGATCATCCCCCAAAATATGCCCATTTTTCAAACTAATTCTCAAAATAGATCCCTTTCAAAACTAATTTCCAAAATAGACCTTGCGCAGTATTTTGATGACGCAGTTGGCAACTGCATTCTAATTATATGCCACAATAATTCAACTCCAACACTTGTGTCAAAATAGTGTTAAGGAAAAAACTATGTTCACCTTAGAACGCAGTTGGCAACTGCGTTCTAGATAGCACTACACTCGTAGTTCCCAACTGCATTCCTAATTCGATCGTTCATCAGTTGGGAACTTAAGGAATGCAGTTGGGAACTGCGAGCTTAGTGCAATAAAGAACGCAGTTGCATATAGTTTCTCCTAAATACTATTTTGACACAAGTGTTGGAGTTAAATTATTGTGGCATATACTTAGAGCGCAGTTGCCAACTGCGTCAACAAAATAGAGTCGAGCGCAATTGGGAACTGCAAGTGTCCATTTTGGGAATTAGTTTTGAAAGGGATCTATTTTGGGAATTAGTTTGAAAAAGTGGCCCATTTTGGGAAAAAATCTAAATATGAAGACTTGATGCCATTTTTTACAGATTAGTCCCTCCAAACTCTAAGATCAGTCTTTGTAGTCATCTCTGCCTTTTTAAATATGAAGAAGTCTTTGTTGAGTAACTGTCTCCCCCTCATCCCCTGCCCAACTCAACAAATGAAATGAATAATCCGCACCGCACAACACAGTTTTAGTTGGAAAAATAAAACAAATATTCAAAACTGAACTACCTTTCCTTCTCTCTCTCTCTCTCTCTCTCTCCCTTGATTGACTGTAGATGTAGATATTCTTACTTCACCTTTGTTTATACTCTTCATCCTTCCATATGCTACTTTCCAACTGCCTGTTTGTATCCGTCCGTCTTTGTTTGGACTTTCTGCCCATTCCCTCTGCTTCCTTCGTTCAACCACCCACTCCCAGGCAAGTTCTCTCCTTTCATGGGTTTCTTCCTATTTTTAACCCCTTTTCGTTTAATCTCTTTTACTAGGTTATGGTATATTTATTTGTTTTAAAAGGGTAATCTTGTTGGGTTTTGGCCTTTTAGTAAGTCCAATGTTGTGATCGTTTTTCATAGTTAATTTTGTACCTATTTGAAGAAGAGTTTTTTTTGTGTGTGTGTTTTAGGTATGGAGATGTACCATCCAACACATTGGTAGGAGGAGGTTTTGATGGAGGTTTTTGTTAGGCCTATTTTGGGCAATTGAAAAGCCCTTTATAGGTTTTTTTATTTATATTTATTAATTTAAAAAGCTGTATGAGGTTTGTGGTAGTTATTGATTTATTTTGATTTAGTGGAGGAAGAACTAACCCTTGAAGTTTAATAATAGTAAGGATCAACCCTTGTGTGTATGGAGAGTCAGATTGTAGTTGTTCACCTACCCAGATTATTTCTACTTTCAAGTTCCATTGTTGTCATTTGTTTCCTATCCTTCTTCACAACCAAAAGGCAAAGATTAATTTTTGATATGAGGATCAATTTTGGTTTTACTGAAGGGAATACAATTGAGTGTGATGTAAAAACTATTAGTATGATTTCTTCCTTCATACTGATCATTCTCATATTTTTTGTCTTTGTTCAGGTGATTAAGCTAAGTAGCAATTTGAATATTGTGCTGCAAATATAGACGCCACTATGGTGGATTTAACTGAGGATGAATCATTGGCCGAATTGAAGAATGCTGAGCCTCTTGGGAGGCTAGCTCTGCTTAATTATGGCGCAGGTCACATGTTGAACGATATAACGTCGGCTTGTTGGTTTACCTATTTGTTGCTGTTTTTGACAGAAATAGGGTTAAGTCCAAGGTATGTAACTAGGTGTTTTGATTGTTCCATCATGTGTCCTAGTATTATTTCTTTCCATATGGATAGTTTTGATATAGTTTCTTCGGATTGTTCAGTTTATTAAATGTGTAGGTTCCTAGAGTTACCTGATTTAGCTAGGATTAAAACTGGAAAGAACTGCGTTGTTGTTTTGAATGGCATTTGGATTTTTATCAGTAATTTCCTTGTAGAACTCACTCTGTATACATTCGTAAAGATGAGTACTGAATCACTTGAAAATTTGCTTGAGGGGAAATGATCAGTTGCTTAATCATTGCAGCGTAGAAATTATTGAAATGTTATTTCGTGAGAATAACAGAATCCAAGTCATTATAGTCTATGTAGAGTATAATGATAAAAATGTGAGTTCGTTGGTGCCTTTCTTTACTAACTTCAATTATTTGGTCCTTGAATAAGTGCTTCATGACTTCTGGCATTTCTAAGGATGTCAACAAAATGTATAATCATCAATGAGTGGCTATGGATATGGGTACGGGTACGGGTACGAGACACGTCAAATTTGTAGAAAGTAGAGTACGGGCACACGGCTATAATATTATATAACGTAACTTAATAATACTTCAATTATGTATAGTTTAAATAAAAATGGAGTTGGAATAATACAATTTGTTGCTCGCAATACACACACACTTTTGATACTTCATTGTACACTAGAAAATTTGATGTGTATGAAAGTAACTAGAGTTAATTAGTAAAAGAAATGTGATTATGTATTATGAATTTTAAGAAATGTTAGACAAGTGTCTAAGAAGTGTCCAACTTATAAGATGTATTTTAAATTTTGGGACACGCATGAGAAGAGTCCAATGAAGTGTCCGAGTATCCCAATGTTCGGCACGTGTCCGATACGGGTATGGCTTGTTGCTAGAAGTACCCGTGCTACATAGATAATCACCTTTGTCATCGCGTACTGGATTGTTACTCTTCACCACTTTTGCCCATGGCTGATCTATATTGTTCAACAGAATAAATTAGAGGCATTCATTAAATTTGAATAGATAACTATGAGGGTTTAGTTTAACTCTTTAAATCTGAAGTGGCACGCCCTAGATTTTATACATAGGAAAGTTTACCGCTAACTTAAAGGCAATCCATAGATAAATACAAATCTCAGAACACTGAAACAATCCCAAATATACCTCCAGATGTGCAAACTGATTAAACAACTCTAGGCAATATGTTCTATCTGGCACTTGTGTTGTATGTGCTTAAGAGTTGAATTAATTTCCCTCCAGCATTTTATCATTTTTCCTCATCGAGGCTTTCTACCCAAATTAATTTCCCATTATTCGATTGTCACCAAATACTTTTTCCTTGGCATTTCAAAAAATATAGACTAATATTTTTGAGTTGATTCGTAATTATTCTTCATGTTGATTGTTTTCTAACAGAGATGCTGCTATTGTTATGCTTTCTGGTCAAGTTGCTGATGCTTTCACAACAATATTTGCTGGAGAGCTGGTAGAAGAGACTTAATCCTTTTCACATGTTTGATTTGTGCTCTTTACATGTATATATCTAGGTCTTACACATTGTTTATTTGCAAAAAAGAAAAATGTATACATTTTTATTGTAAAAGATGTTGAATATGAAATTAGGGTTTATGCTTTGACGGCTATTGTTTTGCTCGAAGCATTGTACCCTATATATTCTGGATACCTAACATACTACCCCGAGGTGATTTATAGCCAATACTGACTTGATGAACTTATGGCCAAATAGGGTTTGTCTAATAAGTCCATGTTTTTGATATTCATGACCGGATCTTATGTATACAACACGAGTCCTACAGTCCTACTGAACATAATAATATAATTATATTGGAAATGTATACATAAGATGCCTATAACCTCAACATTTATTCATGTACCATTTTGGTCATTGTGGATTCTCATATTTTTGTCTCTCATAAATAATGTGTACGCTAATTTCTAGAATATAGGAACTGGTGTGTGTTGGAGGATCTACCCCACAACTCGTAGTGCTAATAGCGGAAACACACCACAAGCAATAGAAACTCCCAAGACTTAGATGAACCAAGAACAAGCCACCACAATATATGCAAGATTTTACAAGAACACAATCAATATGCAGAAATAACCAATACTTCTTATTCTCCAAGAAATACAAAGATTACAGAGAGATTACAGCTCTCAATCTCTCTTTCACCTTTGAAACACTCGGCACAATCCCCTCTTGAAGTTGAACAATGATAACGGCTCACCTCTTGATTACAAAAATTATGGATTAGATCGACTAAATCATAGAGTTTACGGCCATATATATAGCCCCCAAGTAAATCCTAAAAGATAAACACAAATCTAGCAATTGGGCCTTTAAACTCGTAAGCCCAAAAACAATCAGCCGATGTCGGTCGACCGCACCCCCAAGGTCGGTCGACCGCAACGTGTATAACCAAACCCGAGAGCTTACCGGTCGACTGCACCCCCAAGGTCGGTCGACCGTCCTCTCCTCTGTTAGACCTGTACACTCGAAGAACTCTCAGTACCCCAGGTCGGTCGACCGCAACTCTCCAGGCTGCATTCTTCTACTCGCTGCTTGTCTTCTCTTGCTTCTTTGTCTCATCCTCTTCTTCTCCAATTTCAAGTACTCAGTGCCTACGTGTATTTGAGGCCAAACCCTAACAGTGTGTGTGTGTGTGTGTGTGTGTGTGTGGTCAATATCGAATTTCATATCCTTGATAATTTTCAGATCCTTGGAAGAAATATTGTGCACCTAAGTAAAATTTTCTTTAGCCAATTACTCTATCTTTGCTCGAAAACCTCCTATCTTAGAGCTTTAATTCTGTACTAGATCAATTTTCATGTGTGCTGCATGTTGTTTTTCTAACTCCCAATTCCAAAATATTATTAAGAAGCATAAAAATATGTGTTAGTAGAATATAGAAGTACACGCACATAATTCTAAATTTCTTATAAAGCAATAAACAAGTGATGGGAAAGGGAGAGGAGGCCAATGTCTTACACCCTAGGAAGCATGGGTACATTCTACCGGCCAATGTACCCATGTCGGGTGCGTATCGGATGCCGATACTCATTGGGTACTCCCGGGTGCGTACCTAAGGAGTATCCAATTTTTATAATACATCTTTGCAACTTTTGGACACAATTATGTTTAAATAAATGTTGGGGCCCTAATGTAATTTTAAAAACGATGTTTCAAGTTATGTTCAAACACAAAACAAATATACCCAAAGTTTTAATAATTAGATTATTATTATTATTTCTCTAAAAATCCTCATAACTATAATGTATTCGTATAGTTCTATGAAATGGTTCAAATATTTGCATTTTTATCAAGATAAATATTTATTTATTTATATATATAATAAAAAATATATTATATTTAATGTATATACCAACGCAGCCGTATCCTACTTTTGTGAAATTACGTATCCCCGTACCCTTGTTGGTGTCGCATCACACGCCCACCTCGTATCCGTATCTATACTTCATAGCTTACACCCCTTCCAGCATATTGTAGTATAGACCTCCATTGTATTAACAGAGATATGCTAATCCTAGGCAAGATCTCACTTGCTAAAATAGCTAGAGATTCACTTGGAGTAAAGCACCTCGTTTAGTATCTGTTTCTTAAACATCATGATTGTTGTCTTGTATTTCGTTCCTTTCTCCATTTCTGATTGATGTGTCCTTGGCAGATTGACCGATTTGGCCATTTCAAATTATGGCATGCTGGAGGATCGGTTTTGGTTGCAGTTTCATTTTCTTCTGTTTTTGGTGGATGTCTACCTTGTAAAGTCTCAGGGATTAATTCTTCTGCATTGCAAACTGTTGGGTATAGCATGTTTGCTGCAATTTTTAATGTTGGCTGGGCTGCTACCCAAGTGTCACATATGTAATTCTCTTCTTCAAGAATTTTGTGTTCATTCTTTCTTGACTGCCTTTATGCTATTGGTATAGTTCAACACTTTGACTCGGGACTAATTTTTTCTGAAGGTCGATGGTGAATTGCATCACACTAAATTCAACGAGTAGAGTTGCACTTGCCAGCTGTCGCAATGCCTTCACAATGGTTCTAGTCCCTTTAGACCCTTTTGTTCCTTGTGGTATTGTTTTCTTTGTTTTCCCCCATCTTATATGTCTATGATTATTTTACTTTATTTTTGTCAATTCTTATTATTATTGTAGGTAGCAAATCTCAGCCTTTATGCAGTTGCTTTAGTTGTGTTCAGCATATATAGTGCCAAAGCAACTACTGATGTTGAAATCCAGGTTTTTTTTCCCATTTTTTTCCAATTTGAATTATTTCTTTTGATGTTAAAATTGTTATCTGATTTAATTTTTCTACTATTTTAATCATTGACAGTATCGCTGGATTGCATACTTCTCCATTTTCGTTGGGTGTTGTTTTGTCGGAGTTTTTCTTATTGGAACTAAAGAGCCAGAGTAAGCTCAATGTTCCTTGTGAACTTATGAGGTTCAAGTGTTTTCGTATTTCTAAATTTATTAAGACCTTTATTCATAGGATCCAAGTAAGGTGGCTTAAGTGGAGAAACGTTAGTGGTGTTTTGTGTGACAAACATATATCTTGGAAGTTGAAGGAAATTTTTTATAGGATGACTGTTAGACCAGCGATGTATGGAACAGTGTATGGAACAGAGTGTTGGGCAACAAAGAAACAACATGTTCAAAAAAAATGAGTGTAACGGAGATGATGATGCTAAGATGGATTTGTGGTAAAACTAGATCTAGTAGAATTAGAAATGAGCATACACGAGACATAATAAACTAGCTCCTAGCCTTCTATCCGAGATAAATTAAGAGAATCGTCTTAGGTGATTTGGACATGTCACACGTAGACCAAGTAGTGCCCCCCGTAGAAAAGTGATTTGATTAGTATTGAGGGTAGAGTTAGGGATAGGGGAAGACTTAAACTTTGGTGAAAACAGTAAGAAAATATAATATAGCTGGTGGCCTTACAAAAGATATTGCACTTAATCGAGCAGAATGGAAAACCAGGATTCATGTAGCCGACCCCAACTAGTCAGAAAAAATGCTTTATTGTTGTTGTTGTTGTATGATTTGTCAACGTAATTATTATCAAATTCAATTGATCAACATTATGATATTTTTTTATGATGCCAGATTAATGTTTTTTTTATATATTTTCACATAGGTTGAAGAAACAAATTCAATCGAAAAGGCTTACTAGGATAGCATGGACTCACTGGTTCAGGAAGGTTTTATACTACCAAGTTGCTGCTGTATATATGTTGACGCGACTCGTAACAAATGTTTCACAGGTCATTAGTTAATCTGTTTAAATTCTTTGTACAGTACTTGCTGCTTAAAACCCAGAGGAAATAATAAATACTATTCTGTAGTTAAAGTTAGTAAGCAATAGTAACTAGTGCATTATGAAATGGTAGAGGATGGATTAGTTGTTGTGATGGGAGAGCTCACATGTTCAATGCATGTTTTAAAAAAAATTATTCCCTTGTGGGTAAGGCAGATTGTTATCCCTGATTTTTTGTATTGTTCACAAAAAAAGAAAAAAGAGCTGCCATTTCTTGCTCATATTATCGTTCTCTTGTGTTCGTATGTGCATTCAGGTCGGCATATAATTTTCACAGTAAACTTTCTTTCCACCATATGTAGAATTTAAAGCATAATTTTGTTTCTTGCAGCCGCAAAATCTTGCTCAAATAGTTTCAAGACCATCAATAGTGTTGTTCTTCCAAGTGGGTGGCTAGTGTTCAATTTTAATTTGTTTTCGCTGTAATAGGTGAATAGATATTCAAAATGAGCCTGGTGAATAAAAGAGGAAGAACCATTATTTTAGATATATCCAAGAGAAGAAAAATATCTATATTCTTTCACTTCTGCTGAAAGACTGGGTTTTATGTTAGTTGACTGGACGATATCTGTTCTACTTATAAACCCTTTAGAAACTTAAAAGCTACTGCAAATGCCACTAGGGTCTAGTGATAAGTGTCTTTGCTAGTGAGCAAGAGTTTGGGAGTTCAAGTTGTGCTTGCACCTATCCCGTATTAGGAGGTGAGAGTTAGTTTGTATGTGGCTACAGCCTTGTTCAAAAGAAAAGAGAAGAAAGGCGAAGAGAAAAAAACCTTATTAGCTGCTCTTACTTGTATAGTCATAGCCTTTGTATAAATACCTTACTTTTGTTATAGTGCACCATATCGATACCAATGCTTTTGCAAATTTCTCATTGCTTCGTTATTTGAATACAAAATGCAAGAGAATAATTAGGGGAAGTTGCATGTTTTGATTTCTGACACTTTTTTGGTTAAATATGTCAGGCACTTCTTGCATTCTATGTCATCAATGATTTGGAAATGAATCATTCTTCAAAGGCAGTGGTGAGAGTCGTGAGACCTTATTAACTAATCTACATACTGAATAATATGTGTTAATACACCAATGCTATTTAAAGTTTGAATTCTTTGATAACACTCTCGATATGTAATATGCTATGCAGGTTCCTGCCATCATTTACATCAGCAGCTTCATTATATCTGTCATTCTGCAGGTATGATTTTGTATCATGTTCAACTTCTTTGTATGGTCAATCCTTCATCTATCGTGTCAAAATAAAATTCTTGTACCCATATGCAGGAGATGAGCTGGACTGGCTGGCGTCTTAAAATCTTCTTTACAATTGGAGCCGTTCTATGGATATTTTCTGGTGCAGGAATCTTTATTCTTCCAAGCGACATGCACAACTTAATGTACATTCTGTCGATAGCGATTGGTTTTGCCAATGCTTTAATGACGGTATAGTGAAACTTACTGGAATCTCTGACATTTAGATCATCATACTAGCTGACTGATACTTTTTATACACCAGGGATAGTCATTTCTGCGTCCTTCGAGAATAAAACTAGAAACTTAATTTTAATATAAAGGGACTATTGTTTGTTTCAGTTGTGCATGTTATTGACATGGAAGCTATCCATTAAAAATTCCTAGTTATATTCATTAACATGGTGCTTTTATCAGTTATTTAAAAGCCTCGGGCATTAGCAGATAGCCTTCTTGGTTAGGTTCAACCATACTGCCAAGCATGACATGTAAGTATGGTACATAACAGTGTTTCTTGCATTTGTTAAAATATGCAGGTGACAGGAATAAGCATGCAAAGCGTTCTTGTTGGCGAGGATCTGCATGGATGTGCATTTGTATACGGGTCTTTGAGTTTCCTGGACAAATTGTCATGTGGAATTGCTTTATATGTTCTGGAATCATATCAAGGTATAACTATCTCCAAGTCATTTAGACATCGGTTTTAACTTATTATATATAGTGCCCACAACAAATTCATCAGTCTCTTCCTAGCTAAACTTGCAGACGCTGCTTCCCTACCTAATTAGGGATGTAGGCTTAACTTTGTAATTGTTCTCTAGGAACAGTTGGATGTAACATTTCTGTACTACTTGCATCGTTAATTTCCTATTAATGAAGTGGTGACGAGGTCACCTTTTTTCTATTAAAAAAAAAAAATTCATCAGTCAGGGTAGGTCGTTGAAAAACTTTTAGTTTCTATTGTGATAGTTGGATAACCTCGAGTCCATGTCAAGTTATTGGATTAGTTATTTTACGAGTACCACACAAATAGTATGCACATACAAGCTCGCTAAAAGAGATACTTTAAACCATATAAATTTATAATGCGTGCATGTGCAACTTACTCACTCTTATCATTTTAACTCAAATTTCTGTATAAATTGTTTCTCCATAGATGGATATACTACGTGATGTCTTTACCAGTATCGTGTGACGTGTCTTCACTAATGCATTTGCGTCTTCACTAATGCATTTGTATGAAGTTTTGTGAGTTGTACTAACATTATAGTTGGTGTAAAATTCATCTGTATGCAACTAAGGTTGGGAGCTCTGAATTCATTTTGTTTCTCACCATACAGTATTCTCAAAGTTTAGTTTGATAACATGTAGGAACCTAACTGATTACAAGCAACTATCTCAAGCTTGAACTGAATCTCATCATAAAATTATTATACATAGCTCCACCGTAGTGGACCAAATCCGATCAGCTTTACAAAATTACAAGCTTAACTATATTCTGTGCAGATCCAGGTGCAACACGTGTAATGAACTCTCCTAGCATGAAAGCTAGCAGCTCGTCAGTGACCAGATACGGCTTGGGACTCATTCCTGCTATTTGTGCATTTTTGTCGGCAATTGTTACATATACCATGGACCTTCCAAACAGCCGTTCAAAACCATTAACCGAACCTCTTTTAGTGTGATTGTGATGATATAGAATGCTAAATTTCTAATGACACGAATGCCTCGAACAAGGGATTACTAATTCTTTTCATCGTGATCTAGAAGCTGGCTTTTGATGTCTTTCATGGAAGGAAGAGATAATCATTGTTGTTTTTTCCTGGAACACTATTTAAGAAATTTCATTCCAAGCTTCATATTGTGCCGTTCGTTTCCTGTAAGTTTGTTCCTATTTATTTCAAGTACATAACTAGAAAGTTTATCTGGCCTCAGATGTAAAATTTTAGCTATAAGCTGTAACACTTGAACAGGCGAAAGGTTCGAGCATAGTCATGGCCTGGGTAAGTACAACTGTACAAGAAGAAGGAACCCCTGTACTTCCATTAACATTGATTGATACAAAGGTATTATATGATTTATATCACATGATTTGTGTACAGAAACCAACCATATTTGTGGTTATTTTACTTCGTTTTTGTTGTGTTCTGCACTAGACCACAGGTGATAGACTCTTCGGCACCAAGAGTTTGCTGGAAAAATATTTTACCCCCGTTCGGTCATAATATTTTTAGGATAAAATACAAATAAAAAACCTAATGTTAACTTAGATACAAAAAAGGCTAAATTTGAGGGGGAAAAAAAACTTTTGAACCATCTCCTTTACGTAGAAAACCTCTTTGAAGTATGTTTTCAAAAATCCCCCCTGAAGTTTATTTTCTAAAAATCACATCTAGTTTTTCTGCTTGTATTACATAACCATATTCATCTTTGCAAGTTAGTTTAGAAAACATCATACATCTTTCTCATTATTGTAAATAAACCTCACTCAACTTTAGAACAAAGTTCACGTTGTTGGTGTGGGTTTTTGACAATCATATTTAAGTGGTTTTTTTTGCATAAAAAATAATTCAGTGAGGTTTTCTGCATAAATAGAATAGTTCAAGAGAGTTTTTTTCAAATTTAGCCTTCAAAAAATATCATCTTCCACCTGACCTTGATGACTGTATTTTAGTTAAAAAGTAAAAATAAAAATAAAAAAACCCACCTAAACCACCCCTCCTGTTGGATATTATAGATTACAATGTCAATGTCCTTTCATTAGCATATTGGGTCCATTGTTTTGTAAGCCCAATATAGCATAGCATATATTGTAAAAACTGTTGGAGATGAGATTAAGTGATTCACAAAATTCTACATGGTATCAGAGCCAGGGTAGTTGAAGAAGAAGAGACGGAGTTGACCGGATCTGTCACCTCTGTTTCACCCGACCCCGACCTCGACAACCACCACCGATCACCGACCCCGACCCCGACCCCGACCTCTGTCGCACCAGCTTCGACCGCCCTCATCGTCCTCATCATCCCTCGAAACCACAGATCTGATCGACATCCAAAACAAACTTCGATTTCGCTTTCGAAGGCAAAATCAGATCTGAGTCCATACCGTTGTTGTTGCTCAGGCTCCAGTCGCCGTCGATCCAATCGTCGACTCTCCAGCGCCACCTTCCTCTTCCGCCATCAACCAAACCTCCAACGCCCAGATCGAAGCCCCCTGTCCCCTCTTCCGTTCCGCTCAACACCAGAACCGAAGCAGCCATTGCTGTTCCCTATTTTTTGCTCGCTCGACGACGGCCGACAGCGCACCAGCGCCACCCGCCGGCGTCGACCTCGATCGTTGACGTCGCCGCCGCTGCCGTGAACCCTGCCAAAGCCTCTCATGTCTAGGGTTAGGGTTTCTTACATCTTCTTCCTCAAAAATTGAGAGGGAGAGGGAGAGAGAAAGGGGATCGGATTCAGGGGGTTTCCTCTACATTCATTACCAATCCTCAAGAATCCGCCGATCAAAGCAAAGCAGGACTTGAAGATGAACAGGAAGCCAGGAGACTGGAACTGCAGGTCATGCCAGCACCTCAACTTCAGCCGCCGCGACTCCTGCCAGCGCTGCGGGGACCCTAGGTCGATCGGAGGGGACCACCGGTCAGTCGACTATGCTAGCTTTTGCAGCGGTGGGGGCCGAGGTGGACCATCATTCGGGTTCAGTGGCTCGGATGTCAGGCCTGGTGACTGGTACTGCCAGTGCGGGGCTCACAATTTTGCAAGTCGATCCAGCTGCTTCAAGTGCAACGCCTTCAAAGATGAGTCTGCTGTTGGTGGTGATGTTGCTACTACCTCCCTTATTTCTTCCCTTATGGGTAAGTCTTTCCCTGTTGATTGGATTATTGATTCGGGTGCTTCTATACATGCTACTGGTCATTTACCATTTTTAGTAGATTGTTTTGTGGGTGATTCGAATCCTGTGATTTTGCCTGATGGAACTATTATTGATTCCCGTATTCGTGGTAGAGTGGTTTTATCTGGTGATATGGTGTTGAAGGATGTGCTGTATGTACCTAATTTGACATGCAATCTGATTTCTGTTGCACGTTTGGTGGATGATCGGACCTGTGATATTACCTTTACTCGTGATTTGTGTGTTATACGGGACCAAAGTACGAGGAAAACGATTGGAGCTGGTGAACGCAAAGGGGGTTTGTACATCTGGCGTGCCATGTCAGAGACATTTCATCAGAGATTGCAAGCTTTGAGAGGAGCAGATTTCGGTGTTTGGCACAGCAGATTGGGGCACCCTTCTGATGGAGTTATGCGATATTTATCTTTTGCTGGTGGTACTAGTTTGTCTTTACCTAATGCGTGTGACATTTGCCATAAGGCAAAGCAGACTAGGGATATTTTTATTGATAGTGATAGCCGGGCTACTCACATGTTTGAATTGATACATTGTGATCTCTGGGGTCCGTATCGAGTTGCCTCTGTTTCTGGGGCTCGGTATTTTTTGACATTGGTTGATGACTATAGTAGAGCTGTTTGGGTTATTTTATTATCTGACAAAACTGAAGTGTGTTCCATGTTTATTAAATTTATTTCTATGGTGAAACGACAATTTGGTGTTGATATTTGTCGTGTTAGGAGTGATAATGGAACTGAGTTTAATGGTACGAAACCTTATTTTTCTGAGCATGGGATAGTTTTTCAGACTTCATGTGTGGGTACACCACAACAAAATGGAAGGGTCGAACGCAAACATAGGCATATTTTGAATATAGCTCGTGCTTTATTGTTCCAAAGTGGTTTGCCTGTGGATTATTGGGGTGAATGTGTACTGGCTGCATGCTACTTGATTAATAGATTGCCTTCCCGAATTGTGTCATTTAAGTCACCCTATGAGATGTTGTATGGGAAGCCACCTTCATATGATAATTTGCGGGTTTTTGGATGTTTATGTTACTCTTTTGATCTACAATCCAAGCGGGATAAATTTGCTAGTAGGAGCAGAAAATGTATTTTTGTGGGTTACCCCTTAGATAAGAAAGGATGGAAATTGTTGGATGTTGAGTCTCGTGAACTTTTTGTGTCTCGGGATGTGAAATTTTATGAAAATGAATTTCCGGGGGTGCAATTAGAAACTGGTGGAAACATTAGGGGTCCATTTGTAGATTATTTTGGAGATGAGGATGTTGAGGTTGCACGGCCTACCCACGTCATTGCTGCCGACGTCACAGCTGACCAAGCTGCCGACGTCACTGCTGACGTCAGCAATGACATCATACCTGGCAGTAGTGACGTCAGCGGTCCCGATATTGCACACTCGGCCCCTGATGTTTCGGGTTCTTCTGTTTCGGGCACTGGAGCTTTGGATGTTGCTACATCGACCCCTGTAGTTTCTGCACCGCCTGTTTTGGGTAGAGGTTTGAGGACCAAAGCTCGCCCGACACGTCTTGATGATTACATTACCCCTCTTCGCCTCTGTTCACCTAGCTCCTCGACTTCCTCAGGCACTCCGTATCCTATTTCACACTATCTGAGTTATGATCTATTTTCTACTGGACATCGAGACTTTCTTGCAGCTGTTACTGCAGGTGTTGAGCCCACCTCTTATCGCCAGGCTTCTCAGGATGAGGGGTGGCGACAGGCCATGCAGAGAGAGATTCAGGCACTGGAGGATAGTGGGACTTGGACTCTTTCAGACTTGCCGCCCGGGAAGAAGGCGTTGGGCAGCAGGTGGGTTTATAAGATCAAGTACAATTCGGATGGCAGTGTTGAGCGACTAAAGGCCAGACTGGTTGTATTTGGTAACCACCAGGTGGAAGGTATTGATTACTCTGAGACCTTTGCACCTGTAGCTAAGATGACTTCTGTTCGTACTTTCTTAGCTGTTGCTGCTGTCAGGGGATGGATGTTGCATCAGATGGATGTGCACAATGCCTTTCTTCACGGGGATTTGACAGAGGAGGTGTATATGAGGATGCCTCCAGGTTTTGAGTCTGGTAAACCCAACAAGGTGTGTCGCTTGCGTAAGTCCCTATATGGACTGAAACAGGCACCACGTTGTTGGTTTGCCAAACTTACTTCTGCCCTATTGTCTTATGGTTTTTCTCAGTCCCATTCTGATTACTCTCTCTTTTCCTATCGGAAAGAGAAAGTTGAGTTGCATGTGTTGATTTATGTGGATGATCTCATTATTTCTGGGAGTGATTCAGATGCTTTGGCTAGTTTCAAGACATATCTGAGCTCATGTTTCCACATGAAGGATCTTGGGGTGCTAAAGTATTTTCTTGGGATTGAGGTTGCTCGAGGACCTGAGGGTATTTCTTTGTGTCAGAGGAAGTATGCTTTGGATATCATTTCTGAGTGTGGATTGTTGGGGTCTAGACCTGCTAGTTTTCCTATGGAGCCTAATCATAAGTTAGCAAAGTCCAGCAGTTCTCCTTTGGCAGATGGCGAGGCTTATCGTCGATTGGTTGGGAGATTGATTTATTTGTCTTTTACTCGACCTGATTTGGCTTATGCAATCCACATTTTATCTCAGTTTTTACAGCATCCACTTGAGGATCATTGGCAGGCCGCTTTGAGGGTGGTACGGTATTTGAAGAATTCTCCAGGGCAGGGGATTCTTCTGAGATCTGATTCGGAGCTTGGTCTTACTGGCTGGTGTGATTCTGATTGGGCGAGCTGCCCCACTACTAGGAGATCTACTACTGGGTGGTTGGTTTTTCTTGGTTCTTCTCCTATCTCTTGGAAGACCAAGAGACAACCTACTGTTGCGCGTTCTTCCGCTGAGGCTGAGTATCGATCACTCGCAGCTGTTATCTGTGAGCTGAAGTGGTTGAGGGGTTTATTGTCTTGTTTTGGGATACAGCAGGAGGGTCCGATGCAGGTTTATTGCGACAGCCAGTCTGCATTGCATCTGGCACATAACCCAGTTTTTCACGAGCGCAGTAAGCACATTGAGGTGGATTTGCATTTTATCAGGGATACCATATTGGATGGCACTATAGTGGCTTCTCATGTCTCGACTACTTCCCAATTGGCGGATATCTTCACTAAGCCACTGGGGTGGCAGCAGTTTGATCCCATACTTCGCAAGTTGGGCATTTGTGACCTCCATGCTCCAACTTGAGGGGGGGTGTTGGATATTATAGATTACAATGTCAATGTCCTTTCATTAGCATATTGGGTCCATTGTTTTGTAAGCCCAATATAGCATAGCATATATTGTAAAAACTGTTGGAGATGAGATTAAGTGATTCACAAAATTCTACACCTCCCTTTAATCCTTAACCATCCTAAGCCATACGAAAAGCCTCGGAGGCAAGATCAAATGTGGTCAAAGTTGAGTCGTGGGGTAGAGAGGAGATGTAACGTAGAAATTTCAAAGTTCACTTGGTACTTTCGACAAACATGTAGGTGTTTTTTTATCTGACTCCAAATGTTTGAGGTTGTATTTTACCCGAAAATTTCCAAAATTTTATGAATCAAGGGTGAAGGGTGGCTCGAATCACCTCAAGATCTGTGTCCCTTAAACGATCTCCTCATAGATCATGTAAAGGGCCCCATTTTCCTAGGATGCTCCAATGCTGCTGCAATTTCATTGAATTTTTATGCCAAACAAGACAAATTCTTTTCAAGAAGCTGATATTTCTACAGATACTTATCTCTCCTCAAGTCTGTGTCAGGGCCGGCCCCCACCTTGAGGCGGGTGAGGCGGCCGCCTCAAGCCCCCAATTTTTTTATAATTTTAGGGACCCCAAAATTTATATTCCCCTTCTAAATATAGACATATTTTATGCATAAAAAATTATATTGTAATAATGGGCCCCCAAAAATAATTATTTGGCCACTTCGCCTTGGGCCCCCGGGAACTCAAGGCCGGCTGTGGCATTACAAGTAGCCTAAGAAGAATGACGGTCAAAAGTAACTAGCATGATACTTTGGCGAGTATCAGAGTATATCAGCAACAGCAGGGCAGAAATCAAATAAGCTGAACAGCAAAACCAACAGAAGAATTAGTCGGACCAAGTAAAAATTTTCGAAAAGAAAACCAGCCAAGATATTTACAAGAACTAAGGAAGCACGAGAAATGTATGATGAGAGAAGTGTGAAGTACCTCGGTCTAACTACACTCTGTACAACCTACCCACAAAGTATATGAAATCCACCAACCAATACATTACACAAACTTTCACCACCCTCCCTAAACTAAATGTAACTTGCGAGGAAACAACTGAATTATACCAGACGCAAAGAAGGTATAACCATCAATCCCTCCAGAAAAAAACTGCGTTCACCAATAGTAAATGAAGATCAATCAAATGCTCAATCCCAAGCGCTAACCCTTAAACCACTTCCACCATAGTAGTCACCACCACCACCACTGCTTCGAGGAAAGGCAGAAACTCTGCTGAAATTGTTGCCACCATAGCGGACCCCACATCCAGGTTGCCGGTACCTCCCCCTACTGCCATAACAAGGACGGGCAGAATAGAGGGAGTCCCTCCCTCTACTGCTGTAAGGAGGGCGCGCAGCATAGCAGGAGAGCCATGTAGGCACCTCTTGGTTGGTCTCCTTCATGAGTTCAGCTAACCGTTTTGCCAAAGAGGCATTGCTCTCGTTGAAAAAAGCAGTTGCCCGGCCGGACTTCCCAGCTCTGCCAGTCCTTCCAATTCGGTGCACATAATCATCAATGGCATCGGGGAGGTCAAAATTTATGACATGTGCCACATGGGGTATATCAAGTCCACGAGCAAGAACATCAGTCCCCACTAGGATTGGACTTTGTCCGCTCCTGAATGAACTCAGAGCGTATTCCCGCTCCTGCAATTTAAAAATTGATGACATGATCCAAGAAGGCGGTTCTTGCAACAGTTTTACAAAATTTAAAAGTAGGACAACACTATATTGGTATATGTTAAAAGTTGCAACATGTATCTATTTGTAGAAAAATACATCACACACGCCTACGACTATGTAATGCAAATTACTACCGCAGCAGTTAATTGCAAGAAGATGCCCATGTCCCTTTCGTAGATTAAACAATATAATTGGTGGGCAAGTCTCCATCAAGTTACATATAGTGACAACTAGAGGATGTATGGTTAGTATATAGTAGTGCTGCAGCAACACTACCTACTAAAGTGTTTTTGTAGTGTGGAATGATGTACTGATGTAATGGGGCTACCTACTAAGACTAGGGTCACAAACAATAGAATAAAATGTAATTAAGCAGCCCAAAAAATGTCCAACCTATTTTTCTATCAAACCTTTTGATATTTTGCATTATTATCCATATATTAGCATCATATAAAATAAGTTTCACAATCAATAATAGTTGGCCGTTGGCCATTGTATCCGATAAAAGATAAGAAATACGTATATGTAACTGTTACACCCCATACTGAATGAACACATACTCGGGAGTGATCAGTTAGCTACTTTGCTTGAATACATTGATCATGACGATCAGAGTGTAGGATTCGGATGTCAATGCAAGACCCATAAAAGAAAGGTTTGCGGAGAAATTCTTAATGTGATCATAGAACTCCTTTCAAGCTGAAGGAGAATTTATAAGATGGATATGTGGCTAGTAATTCTTTGTAGGTCAAGACTCAAAACAGCCATTATCGATTGGGATGGATGAGTGACCATATTGGAACTACGAATAGATATGATTGATGTTTTTTAGACAATTTGGGCGTAAGAAACATGTGTCAATAAATACAACAGTCTAATTGATAAGTATTGTATTTGATAAACAGAGACTTGGTGTACCTAGAGGAAAACTTATTAAGGTAGTATACAGCATAACACTGCCAATATAACTAGTGGGAAAAAGAAAAATTCATTTAGCCGATCTACAAGGAGTTGTCGGTCTGTGTATGAATCACAAATCATGCTTCTATTGTCCTTTCTTGTTTGCTTGTTTATCTACTTACAGCGTTTGCTTGTTTTTTTGTTCTTTGTTCCCCTGTGAATGTCTGCCTGCTGACTACTACCTGTATGTGAGGAAATTCCGAGATTTAGGGTGGTTGGTTCCTCCTTTCATATTGGTGGTCGCCTGGGTGGCTGTCTGCGTTGTGTGAATGGTTTTGTTGTTATGCTGTTATCCTTTTTTCTTTTGTTTCTTTATCTTTTTGGTAGCTTAGCTATTTCTAGCTCTGTAATCATATGGTTTGCTGATCTTTTGGTTACTCTTTAGATGCTACTATTGCTGTTCTTGTTAGTTTTCAGCTTCAGTGCTGTTATTATGCTCTTTTTCCCTCATGTTCTCTTCTTTTTCTTTAGCGCGCTTATTTTTACTGATGTATTGGTGGCTTACGTTCGAGTATGGTTTTATCCTGTTCGGCAGGTGTTTTACTCACTTATATGGGTTCCGGTCGGTTGTAGACTGGATCGCCAGCTCTTTTGAGTTGTTTCTTTGTCGCGCCTGTAGGTGTGACTGATTGTTTGAAGGCCCTTTTGTTTGTGTTAGTCTTCGCTGCTGGGTTGTGTTGTTGCGCTGTGCCCTTGCAGCCTGCTCTCGTTGCTCTTATTCAGGTTTGGTGAGGCCTCGTATAGGGGGTGTTTTGCGTCGGCGGTTGGGCTGACACCGTATTCTTAGAGCTGTGGTTGGAGTTGTGACTCTATTTTGCTGAGTGTTGGTCTGTGTTCGTTCACTGTAGCTGTCTTCAGTCCATGGCGTGATTTTTGCTGCCTTCAGGATGTTTGCTTATGGTCTGCAAACTGCTTTGCTGGATTTTGATTCTCGTGCAATTCCCTTCATTGCACCATGATGTCTTTTTGTCGGTTATTTTTGTTCTCGTTTGTCGATTTTCAGTTTTACTCCGTGTAAAATTATTTGTTTTTGTAAATATTCTTTTTTTATTAATATATCTGGGCTGCAGTCTTTTGACTCTATCCATGTTATCAAAAAAAAAAAAAAAAGCTTTCGACCCATAACAAACAGCACCCTCACCTAATTGCAGTAGTTTTTAAGCATATAATTCCTCCAGATGCTTCTGGAAATTATTCTAAACCAATAACACAATACAAAAGCACCTCCCATTAAGCATATCAGACGAGGGTCCAAACATACATCTTCATAGACCAGGTTAGACAGTTGAAGGGCCCTTGCAGCCTGTTCTGTTTCATGTTACCATGGAGAAAAATTCTTACGAGAAGAAAGAGATTAAACTAGTGGTTTTGTTTAGTGTCTGAAGTAGTGTAACTGCGTAAGTGACCATATCCCATGACCCTTAAACAAAACCAGCTATCTTAACAGAGTATACTTCATATAAAATCATTATTTCATCGAAAGTGGAGTGCGAGAACAATTTCATGATTCCCATATAAAATACTAAGAACTAATGGAAGAAGAAAACCATATGCCGTGAAATGTAATTGCCGTTTTATGAACATGGTATTCTTAGTTTAAGCTCTGGGAGTATGAAAACTAGTTTCTACACACATAATTTGACTGAAAAATCCAAACACCATTTTAGAAAAAACAAACGTCATAAAGATGCAGCATGTCTCTTGAGTGTAAATTCTGCACCTGCAGACTACGATGACCAGCAGAGACACAAAACACTCCTCAAGTACTCAGGTTAAAACTGACTAAATATAGCAGTCTAAGGCCCCCTCTAAAAAAACAAAGCTTATTTATGATCATCTGTGTAAGCACAAAGAGGTGTATTTAATATCTACTAATTTCCATGATAAAACCAATGCAGAAATTGATGGTTGATGTTATAAATACCTGCTGAGTTCGATCACCATGAATGGAAGTTGCAGGAAATTCATTCCTACACAGCCAATGTTCCAATGAATCAGCTTCTCTCTTTGTTCCCACAAAGACCAAGGTCAGAGCTTGCTGCACATAACAAAGCGAGACCATCACTAAAAAAAATGAGATGTATGTAGTACAGTATTTAACAAAAGAGTCTAGCCCCTTCAAAAACAACATAACATAGTAACATTATATTCTGATCACAGGTGTAGCAGATGAATTTATTAGAAAGACAAAGACCTACAAAGAAACAATACCTTCCCATGAGCTCAATTATCTCTTTGGGCATGAAGAAGATCCATTAGATGGCTTCTTTTCTCTAAATCACGAACATATTCAACTCTCTGAACGATCAAATCAGTACTAGAGCCTACTCTTCCAACAGAAAGATTGATGCAACTTGAAAGGAAATCAGAAGCCAATCTCTGTAGCATAAATATTTTATACTATCTGATTAGCCTTTTCGCCAATGTTTAATTTAAGGTAAAGCAGGTATCAGCAGAAATTTGGAAAAGAGAGAAAAAGGAAAAAATACATGTTGAAATACTACAAATTCACTTCAAAATCTATATCCTACAACTTAGAGAATTTGATTCAGTGGGCCAAACACAATGTACCATACAGCAAACTCTCTATTTCAGTAAAACATAGTATGCCATGTGTCTACATGGAAGTACTAAATATAATTAATTCTACCTTTCGTTAATGGTCAGCAAAAAATATAGATCCAATATCTTTTTCTTTTCTTTGAAGATAACAAAATAGGTTTGTCCTGTACAAGTGTATTAGTGTAGTTTGTACATTACACGATCCTTGAATACGTGTCATTATTATGCAAGCAAGATAAATGAGATATTTTCCACTCTTCTTTCTAGTAAGATTAGATTAGCTCATAAACAGGAATTTTAAGGCCTACTAGCATTGAAGCTTATATAACCTACAAGGACTAAACATGTAAAAAAGGAAACAGATGCCAGTAGCAGGTTACATGACTGGCTACTAAATTATCAAAATCATTATATGCTACTGCTTCACAGAATAAAATTTAGTATTTCCCTACTCAGTACCATTCCATGTTTTAGCTATAACAAATTCACCGATACAAGTAGACCAAGGTATTGGAGATATTAGTGAAATATGAAGAAATAGGGGAACTAGCCCCTTAATCCATAAGGAACCAGCAATGATTTTACTAATGGCTATTCAATGTAAGTTTGGAAGCAATATTGCGATGCTAGCACCTGATATACACATTCAAACATATATAATAATTGTTGTATGATATACTTGTGACAATTTATAATTGAAACATGAGATCACCTTCAAATAAACAAATTCTAATTGAAACAATCAATATACAGCTAGTGGCAGTTTTATGATACAGGACGTACTTGAATATGATACCAATTAAATGAAAGAAAGCTACATAACCCCAACATCAACAAAAAATATTAATTCAAATGACTAATAAAGATAACTGAGTAGCAAATCGAGTGGTAAATATTAAAAAGTACATATACAGAAAGACAATTTAAAATTTTCAACCAGAAAATAACCTACCTGTATCTCCTCCGGATATGTTGCACTAAACAACATTGTCTGCCTAACACCTGGAGGAGGTATGTCCGCTTGTTCAACAATCTTACGGATTTGTGGCTCAAAACCCATGCCAAGCATTCTATCTGCCTCATCTAGGACCAAATATCTAATCATCTGTAGCGAAACTTTAGACCTTTCAAGCAAATCCACTAGACGACCAGGAGTCGCCACAAGAATTTCAACTCCCCTCTCAAGATCATGCAACTGCCATAAAGCACGAACACGAATAATTTACATCATGGATATGTATCAAAAAACTTGTTGTTTATTACAAATGAATAAGATAAGAAGTCACTCGCTCTTTCAAAGACTACTTTCCAACAATTGATGTGTTTGTATGTGATGCATTTCATTATAATATTGATACCAGAACTCATTGTGCGCAACAAATCTTTCCTCCCAAATTCCCTGGCATCAGCAACATGAAACTAATTTTCTACTCAACTCCATTAGACACCTCAGACATTAAATTATGAACTAGTATTTTCATATCTAGTGCCTCAATCCAGGTCTATTTTGATATCATCTCAACTCCTACTAGTTACTCCACTGTAATCCTACAATTCCTTGGAACCAAGGTTACAAAGAACGGAAATAGGATCAAAACGACCAAGCATCATCAGGTTATTTTTCTGTTTAAACTGGGTTTAAACAGAAGGAAAAAACGGTTTTCTATTTGTTCATATAAAAATATTTTAGAAATAGGAAAAATATAAAATATTGAAAAATGTCAAATTTAAAAGAAATCATATATCTTATATGCTATTCACAAATAATAATAAATTTGATAGTTAAAAAGTTCATTGTAAAATTAAGGAAACATGCAAAGTATAATGGATTGGGTTCATTATATGGTTAACTGGTCGGGTTATAATATAAATATTTGATAACAATTCAAACTGAAGCCCAAAAAAGAGTTTTAAGAAAAAATAATTTAAACCTCAAACAAGTTTAATGTCTGTTTAAACCGTTTTAACCCCTTTTAACACATTTTTTCACCAAAATTGAGGTACACGTTTTTAATCACCCTTTAACCCATAAACGGAACGGTGACCTCAAAATTTGTTTAAACAGGCTTTTTACCGTTGTTTGAACCATGCTTGAAACCTGCATACCTGTTCATCTTTGTGTTAACTCTAACAGTCTTTCTGTATCACCTTAAACACTGTCAGGGGGCAGGAGGCTAAGTCCACATAATCATCACTACCTCATCATATGGAGTGTAGCCCCTGGTGAGAGGCCGCTGTAAGATAAAAACCAACCAGCCAGGTTGACACCTGAAAGCGGCCCCTCTAACCAATCATCCATCCGCTATGCACCTCTATAACCAATCGTCGATCCGCTATGCGGATTAAAGTTAACTCGACCAATAGGAAACAGGAACGCTACAAATCTTTCTTACAGTGTTGTTCAGAAAAACTAACCAGAAACAACACTGAAAAAGAGGTAAGAATCACTTCAGCTTTAACTAACTCCAAAAATAACATAACAACATATAGGGCATAATAGAAATAAAATTGGAATCAATAAAGGTAAACAAAAAATAGTCAAATATATGATGTCATATGAGTGGAAATGTGGCGGAGTTTGTGACCAAGTGTGCGGTTTGTCAGCAAGTCAAGGCAGAAAATCAGAAGCACGGCGGTTTGTTGCAGCCATTACCCATCCCGGAGTAGAAATGAGACTGTATCAGCAAGGATTTTATCACGGGTTTACCCAAGAGTTCCAAAGGCAAAGATACAATTTGGGTAATAGTGGATCGACTCACCAAGTCAGCTCACTTCTTAGCAATGAAGCTTACTTGGTCAATGGAGAAGCGGGCAGAGTTGTATGTGGACGAGATTGTGAAGCTGCATGGCGTTCCATTGTCAATAGTATCCAACAGAGATGCGCGTTTCACTTCGCATTTTTGGAGGAGTCTACAAGCAGCTATGGGGACAAGGGCTGATTTCAGTATAGCTTTTCATCCTCAAACAGATGGGCAAACTGAAATGGTCAACAGGGTACTAGAGGATATGCTCAGGTGCTGTGTGTTGAATTTTGGTGGCAGTTGGGAGAAACACTTAGCTCTGGTGGACTTTGCATACAACAACAGTTTTCAGACGAGCATTGGGATTGCACCATATGAAGCTCTATATGGGAGAAAATGCAGGACTCCGGTTTGTTGGTATGAAGTGGGAGAAAGGCAGCTGTATGGACCAGAGATTGTGCAACAAACCTCAGAAAATATTGAGTTGATCAGAAAGAGGTTGGATGCACAAAGCAGACAGAAAAGCTATGCCGACAATCAGAGGAGAGACTTGGAATTCGAGGAAGGAGACTTTGTTTTCGTGAAGATATCTCCAACTAAGGGAGTGATTCGGTTCAGCCGGGAAGGAAAACTAGCCCCGAGATACATAGAACCCTACAAGATATTGAAAAGAATTGGGAAGACTGCTTACCGATTAGAATTACCTGAGGAGTTGGCCCAAGTACACAATGTCTTTCACATATCTATGTTGCGAGGATATATTCCAGATCCAGGTCCCCATTTGCCAGAGGTGCCAGAAGGATTACAGTTAGATCTGAGCTATACTGAGCGTCCTATTGAGATTGTGGATCGTCGAGAGAAAATCTTAAGAAACAAGACGATACCCATGGTAAAGGTTATTTGGAGAAACTAGTTTGTTGAGGAGGCCACTTGGGAATCAGAAGAGAATCAGAGAAAAAGATAACGAAAGATCACCCTAAACTTTTTGACTGAGATTTTTGTAACTCTTTTTTTCTTCTTTGTATTTACTTGCTTCTAAGCGTAGTTCCGGGAACGGAACTATTCTAAAGAGGGAGTGTTGTAACACCCCACTTTTTATTTTTATTAAAAATGCATTTTTTTTATTTTTGAACGTATGATGCATGTGCAAATTTTTATTCTCATTTCATTACTCTCATTATCTATTTTTTTTAGCATGCATAACTTATTTAGCCTTTTTAATTAATCCATGGACCAAAAGATTAGAATCTAGTCCACTAAAAGAAGAGCCCACTAGGTACTTAAACTAATTAAACTAATTGTTGAGCCCATTAAGCTAGCCCACTAATAAAATCACATTTTGTTGATCATGCACTAACACATGACAAATATTAGCACACATTTAGAAACATAACAAATTGTACCTAGTTGTATGTGCATGGGTGCATATGCACACCCAAATGTACCTAGCCGGTTTTCTAGCCTAGGGAGGGCCGGTTTTCATGAAGGGAGAGAGAGAAGTGAAGCTTTATGTTCATGAAGAGTGAGGGAGATGAAAGGTTGTAAGTTTTAGCAGTTAGGAAAATGTAAGGTTGCATGAGTTAATTAGGAGAGTTATTAGGGGTGTAAATTTGCAAAATACACCATTACCTGCAAGTCATCAAATGCATCACAACATCTTTACTCCTTCATGAATAGTTCATTACCTGCATGTTAATCTGTGGGCACGTCAGTTACTTACAACTGACGAAAATGTTATACTCGGCTATCCTCTCTACGCCGGGAATAGTATAACGATCTTAATACTTTAATAAAAATACAACAGTTGAATGAATAAATAAGTGTTAACTGTGTCTACGCTAAACATATAAGTGTATGTCATGCTTTAATGCTTAATGCACACAATTCTATACTAGGATGATACTAATGCACACTTGTTCAGATTCTATGCATCCCATACTACATAGGTCCGAGGACAAGTGCCTATGTACTCCATAATAAAGGGTTCGATCCCTCGCCATGAGACTACCCGGTAATAAAATAAGATTTAGATTATTTCACGGATACGGATCTCAGCCTCCCTGGTAGCCTCCCTGGATATCATATCGTGAGAATAACCCCACAAATGCCCCTCTAGCCCCGGTATACACATATACATTGGAGTATGGTAAACATCCGCCGACTACCCTAAGTCCCGGATAAAATACAGTCCATATCCTATGGAGCAACCACAGTCCACCAACTGGGTCTATAGCCACGGAGATCCACCGCCGACTATATAGAAGCACCCATTTACGTTTGCCCAAGTCCATTACATCTTCACTTATGTGTCTAATTATTTTAGTTCAAGACATGAATGTGTTATCACCCTAGAATCAGTTTTACCTCCGACCGGATTTGTTCACAAAAATACGAGATCGCCTGACGGCATTATCTCGAAATCAAGTCTCAAAATCTTTCTTTCAAAATTACCGGTGACCAAGGTCTTACTAATTCTAAATCATAAATCTTTCATGTACAAGAAACATGGGTACACATACCCTTTAATAATCATGTCTTTAACCTAGATCATTTCATCATTTTAACTCATTTCGCAACTTAACGCAACTTAAGCAATGTCTCATTGTAGCACTATTCATGATTCTTTCACAATAGTAAACCTTTTTCATGAACAAACTTCATTCAATAATAATTTCCTGAATAACTTAGTGCCAATAACCAATTCAGACTTCAACATATATCAAGTACTCTAACTTCACATGAGAAAATCATCACATCAAGAGAAGTTTATTCATATGGATAATCTATTCCCATTCTACTAATAAATTTCATTATTAATTGTAAAAACTCATTTTTTTTCATTTCTTATTTTGCTCAATTTTAGCATAAATCAATGTCTCAAAAATAATGTCTCTCAAGATATCTATTTTTTTTCTTTTCAATAAACAAGAAAAATCTTTAAACTATTTTCTATAAATTCTCCGTCGTGTTTTATGAGTATTAGGATTTTTTTCTCAAATTTTTCAAATGCGTTAGGACTACTTAAATGTATAAAAAACCCAAAAAATAAATGTGCTGACCCTGGGTCTCGAACCCGAGCCCACAGCGCGAACGCCCAAATCAGAGCACACCAACCATAAAGTCCATGTGGACTTATTGTTCAAATGCTTTGACCAGAGCCCCTAAATACTCACTCTAGGTTTCAGTGGTTTTTATAAAAAAAACTTTTATATAATATTTGGCCCAACGGGTTTCGAACCCAGGACCTCAGAGAAGTCGACGCAACCCCCGACCACTAGGCCAAGTGCGCAAGTCGATATAGAATTCATTGATAAGTTTTTATTCTATTTTTCTCTATTTCGTATCTTTTACAAAGAAACTCGTTTCCTCTAATTTCGATCGAGCCTTTCTTTTAGTTGAAACTAGGCTTATATGAACTGAGATTAATTAACAGTAACTCACTGCATATTTTAGAAAATAAAACAATTCACAAATGTTACATTCGTTCTTTCTAGCATATTATACTTTTATAATAATCTAATTTGTTCCAAAACAACAACTTTATTTTCTTTAACTTACTTATCAAGAAGTATCTTCAATACTTTCCTACAAATTAAAATTTTGTACAAAGGACCAAATATATCTCTAGTTACCAATGTCGACGTGTCAAAATTTCACAAAAACAAAATTCATCTTTCTCTTCGCTTTAATCATTATCCATACTTATCATAGTTTTGACAAACAAGAATTGCAAACATTCTAACATGATTCATATGATACTTAGCATGGTATTAATTTGTTCATTACTTTCAACAAAATCACTATATTTTACTAGCATGGATACTACAACTATCTTATTCAACTCATATTACTCTTTTAAACTAATTTAGCATGCAAGTTCTATTCTAGAAAGCAGGAGAACCCCCACTAGCATGATATAGATTTATTTGCTAACATAGCATCTTTATTACTACCAATGTATATATACTAAAATATAATACTCATCTATAATGTTTATCATGCATGTTCTACCACTAGAAAGTAAAGAAACCACCCACCTCAAGTTTGAAGGTTGAACAAATGAAAGAAAATGGTCACCACTCCTAGCTCCAAAGACTCCTAGCTTTGTCTCCTCTCCTAGTAATGGCTCCAAGCACAAGAACACTTCTTTCCTTACTCTCTTTCTTTTATCTATCTCAGTATTAGAGGGTTTGGTTTCCCCTCTGTGACGGGTGGCTAGCGGGTGGTCTTTTGGGCGTCGACTGTATGGTCACGGGTTCGAGGCTCAGGGTGCCCTTTTACTTTTTTTTTTGATGTTTCATTGAATTAATGAGTTTTAAAGCAAGTTAAAAATTTGGAAAGGAACACTATTATTCCTATAAAATGATTTAGAACTTACCAAAATTAGTCTCAAGATTTTTCATGTATAATTGAGACTCTAAAAAGGAAGGTTTGAAATAGAAAGTAAGAAAAGATTTATGTTTTATTATTAAGAAGAGTATGACCCTATTTTAGAAGATATATGCTATGTAAATTTTAATGCCTCTTGAATAGATTGTATTTGATTCTTACGAGTTATTCCATGAGTTTTAAATTACAAATGAGATTTATTGGTAGAATGAGAATAAATTATTCATGTGAATGAATTTATCTTGATGTGATTATTCACTTATGCGAATTAAGAGTATTTGGTGCATGTTGAAATGTGAATTGGTTATTTGCACTTAAGTTATTAAAGAGATTGTTGTTGAATGAAGTTTGTTCATGAAAAAGACTTATTTTATTAAAGAATCGTGAATAGTGCTAAAATGAGACATTGCTTAAGTTGAGAAATGAGTTGAAAGATGAAGTCATCTAGGTTTAAGACATGATTATTGAAGGGTGTGAATACCCATGCTTCTTGTACATGAAAAATTATGATTTGGAGTAAGACCTCGGTTACCGGCAATATTGAAAGAAAGATTTGAGATATAATTTTGAGATTTGTCATGGAACGATCTCATATTTTTGTGAATAAGTTCCGGTAGGAGGTAAAACTAATTCTAGGAATGATAACTTATTCATGTCTTGAACTAAATAAATTTTAGGCACATAAGTGAAGATGTAGTAAGACCTAGGCAAACGTAAGTGGGGCACTCTATATAGTCAGGCGGTGGGCTTGTTGCGGCGGTTCACCGGGGCTATAGGCCCAGTTGGTGGAATGTGGTTGCCTCGTGGGAGACGAACTTTTATTTTAAATCCGGGACTATGCGTAGTCGGGCGGATAGTTTGTCGTTCTCCATGCATATACGTATACTGGGTAGTTGTCATGGCGAGGGATCGAACCCTTTATTGTGGAGTACATAGGCGTTTGCCCTCGAACCTATGTAGTATGGGATGCATAGAATCCGAATAAGTGTGCATTAGTGTCATCCTAGTAAAAATTGTGTGCATTAGGCATTAAGGCATGCCATACACTTGCATGTTTAGAGTAATCACATTTCTACACTTTATTTCATTTCAAGATGTTTGTGGTTTGTTAAAGTATGGAGATCGTTATACTATTTCCGGCATAGAGAGGATAGTCGTGTATAACATTTCGTCAGTTGTAATCAACTAACCTGCCCACTATCTTACATGCAGGTAATGGAAGTTCTTAAAGCTATAAAGTGGATATACTGATGCTGTTTTGTTTAAAAATGTTGTAATTGTTTCATTGTAATTTATTTTGTCTTCCGCTGTGTAACAAATTGTAAAGAAACTCTGAGTTACTATTGAAATTTTTTAATTTCCTTGTAAAAATGTACAAAGTGAAGTAAAGATAGTGTAACACCCCGCAAAATTGGAAATTACAATTTTACCCTTGTGTGTTACGCACGTGTATTTTGTAACATATTTTTACCGCGTATTTGATCACCGACTATTTATGCACTTCCCGTATTGATTTTACCCTATTTTGAGTCAACAAAAATATAATATTTCAATCTCTGGTTTTACGTGCTCTTTACGTGTTTTTTATGCACGTGTCTCCACTGCTACGTACAATATTTTCTATGTGTTTAAATTATTTATTTTATGTATTTAAATCTATTGTATAAAACGGAAATTCATTTTTTCCCCTATTTTGATTAAAATGCATTTTTTCGATTTTCTGCACGTATAATGCACGTGTTTTCTACGTACATAGCAATTACGTCGTAAAATTAATAAATATATTTTCTTATATTGTATTTTATCATATTCAACATTTTTCCGTTGATAAAGTCAATTTTCGCATTTTGATATTTCACGTGCAACGCACGTGTTTTCGGCAAACATATTTGAGCGTAATTATTTTCAAAATAAATTTCGGATTGTGTAACACCCCATAAATTTTCAAAGAGTATAAAATTATATGTATATATAAGGTACATTTTTACTGTATGTTTGGTAAATGAATGAAATTGGTAAGTATATGGAGTATGGAGGGGGGGCCCACGAAATGTAAAACAGCAAAAACATAAGTGTTGTGACTTTGGTCAAATGCCAAGATGAAGTGGCATTGCATTTGGGGGCCACGTGAAGCTTGTTGATTCTTTAGTTGCACTTAGTTCCTTCTATCATTGTGCATATATATATATTTATGTATATATGGTCACATACTATTGCACACATGAGTGAGTGCTGGCTTCTTTTTACTGAGTTGGCCGGATGGGGTAGTGGAGGAGATGGGAGTTGTGAAATTGAAGAGGTAGAAGTTATAAGGAGGTGAAGAGTTTGGGAGTTGGGTTTTGAAGAGTTAGAAAGTTGAAGAGTTGGGGGTTTTGGGAGTTGAGTAAGATATGGGGTGGGTAATTAAAAGAGTAATTTATTAGGTGTGTAATTTTGCAAATGAGACCCTAACCTAGACCTATAAATAGCACACCATTCTCTTCTCTTTTCTTCACACCAAAACCAAATCAAGTAATAAGAGAAAGAAAAAGAAAGAGAGAAGAGAGTTTGATTATTTGGAGGCTCTTGCTAGGAGGAGGTGTTCTTACTAGGAGTTCTTGGAGCTAGAAGTGGTGTTCTTTTCTTTCATTAGTCAAGCTTCAAAAAGGTGTGTTCTCTTGCTTTCTATTTGCATGCTAATAATAATGAATGAATAGTAGGAGAATTTGAGATGAACTGTACGATTGTATGTAGTAAGAATGATAGTGAAACATGCATGATAAGATAAATTATATTATTTTAATTGTGTATGAGAAAAGAGTAAATTAATTACTTTTGGGCCACACACTAGTTACATGAATAAAGAAATAATTGCTTGTATGAAAGATGTTAGGAATTCTTCTTATGACACGCAAATGAAATTTGTAATGTTAATTGGATACCAATAAACTCTTTAAATTGTTCATAAAATATATAATGTGATATTTTCGAATAAATACAAAATATATGTTATTAGTAAAGGGAAACAATTTGAAAATTAGTTCTTTCTCAAAAAAAAAAAAAAAACATGAGTTGGATATCTATGCGTTACTGTTAGAGAATAATCTCAGTTTATATAAATTTATTTCAGTCCAATAAAAGATTTGATTAATTAGAGAATCGAGTTTTAATGAAATAAAAGAGATCGCAGAAAGTTGTAACAAAAGCATATGAACATATTACATATCGATGGGCGCAGTTGGCATAGCGGTCTGGCGTTGGAGATTTGGGTCGGTGGGTCGCGGGTTCGAAACTTGAGATCCGCAACTTTTTATATTTTTGTTTTATTAAGTCATAACCCGAGATTTTAGTATAAAGGGAATTTGGTGAGAAACTTAAACATCAGGTCCAAATGGACTAGTTGGTCGGCGCTATGATCCTTGGGCTTTGACTGATTATACACGGGTTCAAACCCTAGTGGGGGTTTTTATTTTTATTTTTTGAGTTGAAGGGGTTTTTGGTGAGAAACAAAAATTGGGAAAAATACTATTATTTCTATAAAATGATTTAGAACTTACTAAAATTAGTGTCAAGATTTTTCATGTAAAATTGAGACTCTAAAAAGGAAGGTTTGAAATAGAAAGTAAGTAAAGATTTATGTTTTATTATTAAGAAGAATACGACCCTATTTTAGAAGATATATAGCTATGTAAATTTTAATGCCTCTTGAATAGATTGCATTTGATTCTTAGAGTTATTCCATGAGTTTTAAATTACAAATGAGATTTATTGGTAGAATGAGAATAAATTATTCATGTGAATGAAATTATCTTGATGTGATTATTCACTTATGCGAATTAAGAGTATTTGGTACATGTTAAAATGTGAATTGGTTATTTGCACTTAAGTTATTAAAGAGATTGCTGTTGAATAAAGTTTGTTCATGAAAAAGACTTATTTTATTAAAGAATCATGAATAGTGCTAAAATGAGACATTGCTTAAGTTGAGAAATGAGTTGAAAGATGAAGTCATCTAGGTTTAAGACATGATTATTGAAGGGTGTGAATACCCATGTTTCTTGTACATGAAAAATTATGATTTGGAGTTAGTAAAACCTCGGTTACCAGCAATATTGAAAGAAAGATTTTGAAATATGATTTCGAGATATTGTCGTCGGACGATCTCGTAATTTGAGAACAAGTCCGGTAGGAGGTAATACTGATTCTAGGAATAATAACTTATTTCATGTCTTGAACTAAATAATTAGGCACTTAGGTGAAGATGTAGTAAACCTAGGCAAACGTAAGTGGGTTGCTCTATATAGTCGGCGGTGGATCCCCGTTGGCTATAGACCCAGTCGGCGGACTGTGCTTGCTCCGTGGGACGCGACTTTTATATTTAAATCCAGGATTATAAGGACGGGTCAGCGGTGGATTTCGGAATCTTGAGTAATCGGGCAGATAGTTTTTGTTTGTCGTACTCCAATAGCCAGAGAGGCTGGGGCTAGAGGGTCACTTGCGGGATGATTCGCACGATATAATAGCCGGGGAGACTGGGATCTGTTATTATAGCCGGGGAGGCTGAGATCCGTATCCGTGGAATAATCTAAAACTTGTTTTATTACCGGGTAGTTATCATGGCGAGGGATCGAACCCTTTATTGTGGAGAACGTAGGTGCTTGCCCTCAGACCTATGTAGTATGGGATGCATAGAATCCGAACAAGTGTGCATTAGTGTCATCCTAGTGTAGAATTGTGTGCATTAGGCATTAAGGCATGACATACACTAACATGTTTAAAGTAATCACATTTCTACACTTTATTTCATTTCAAGATGTTTGTGGTTTGTTAAAGTATGGCGATCGTTATACTATTTCCGACATAAAGAGGATAGCCGTGTATAACATTTCGTCAGTTGTAATCAACTGACGTGCCCACAGTCTTACATGCAGATAATGGAAGTTCTTGAAGCTATAAAGTGGATATACTGACGCTGTTTTGTTTAAAGATGTTGTAATTGTTTCATTGTAATTTATTGTCTTCCACTGTGTAACAAATTGTAAAGAAACTCTGATGTACTATTAAAAAGTTTAAATTTCCTTGTAAAATTGTACGAAGTGAAGTAAAGATCATGTGGAATGTCGAATTCGGCTTTATTTTGAATTCGGGGCGTTACAGACCCGCAAATGCCCCTCTAGCCCTGGTATACACATATACATTGGAGTATGGTAAACATCCCGACTACCCTAAGTCCCGGATAAAATACAGTCCATCTCCTACGGAGCAACCACAGTCCACCAACTGGGTCTATAGCCACGGAGATCCACCGCCGACTATATAGAAGCACCCATTCACGTTTGCCCAAGTCTATTACATCTTCACTTATGTGCATAATTATTTTAGTTCAAGACATGAATGTGTTGTCACCCTAGAATCAGTTTTATCTCCTACCGGATTTGTTCACAAAAATACGAGATCGCCCGACAGCATTATCTCAAAATCAAGTCTCAAAATTTTTCCTTCAGGTAACCGAGGTCTTACTAATTCTAAATCATAAATCTTTCATGTACAAGAAACATTGGTACACATAATCTTTAATAATCATGTCTTAAACCTAGATCATTTCATAATTTTAACTCCTTTCACAACTTAAGAAATGTCTCATTTTAACACTATTCATGATTCTTTCACAATAATGAATCTTTTTCATGAACAAACTTCATTCAACAATAATCTCTTAAATAACTTAGTGTCAATAACCAATTCACATTTCAACATATATCAAGTACTCTAACGTCACATGAGAAAATCATCACATCAAGAGAAGTTTATTCACATGGACTAATAAATTTCATTAATAATTGTAAAAACTCATTTTTTTAATTTCTTATTTTGCTCAATTTTAGCAAAAATCAATGTCTCAAAAATAATGTCGCTCAAGATATCTATTTTTTTTTATTTTTCAATAAACAAGAAAAATCTTTAAATTATTTTCTATAAATTCTCCGTCGTGTTTTGTGAGTATTAGGTTTTTTTCTCAAATTTTTCAAATGTGTTAGGACTACTTAAATGTATAAAAACCCCAAAAAATAAATATGCTGACCCTGGGTCTCGAACCCGAGCCCACAGCGCCAACGCCCAAATCAGAGTGCACCAACCATAAAGTCCATGTGGACTTATTGTTCAAATGCTTTGACCAAAGCCCCTAATACTCACTCTAGGTTTCGGTGGCTCTAAAAAAAACTTTTATATATATTTGGCCCAACAGGTTTCGAACCCAGGACCTCGAAGAAGTCGACGCAACCCCCGACCACTAGGCCAAGTGCGCCAGTCGATATAGAATTCATTGATAAGTTTTTATTCTATTTTTTTGTATTTTGTATCTTTTACAAAGAAACTCGTTTCCACGAATTTCGATCGAGCCTTCCTTTTAGTTGAAACTAGGCTTATAAGAACTGAGATTAATAATATTTTGGGTGCAATGAGAAAGAGAAAATAGGATTCTATTTATAGGGTTTTGGGAGGGTTTATTTTGCAAATTTACACCCTAATAACTCTCCTAATTAACTCATGCAACCTTACATTATCCTAACTCCTAAAACTTACAACCTTTCATCTCCCCACTCTTCATGAACATAAAGCTCCACTTCTCTCTCTCCCTTCATGAAAACCGGCCCCTCCTAGGCTAGAAAAACGGCTAGGTACATTTGGGTGTGCATATGCACCTATGCACATACAACTAGGTACAATTTGTTATGTTTCTAAATGTGTGCTAATAGTAGTAACTTGTCATGTGGTAGTGCATGATCAACTAAAAATGTGATTTTATTAGTGGGCTAGCTTAATGGGCTCAACAATTAGTTTAATTAGTTTAACTACCTAGTGGACTCTTCTCTTAATGGGCTAGATTCTAATCTTTTGGTCCATGGATTAATTAAAAATGCTAAATAAATTATGCATGCCAAAAAAAATAGATAATTAGAGTAATGAAATGAGAATATAAATTTGCACATGCATCATACGTGCAAAAATAAAAAAAATGCATTTTTAATAAAAAATAAAAAGTGAGGTGTTACAACACTCCCTCCTTAGAATAGTTCCGTCTCCGGAACTACGCTTAGAAGCGAGTAAATTCCAAATAAGAAAAGAAGAGATTACAAAAACCTCAGTCAAAAAGTTCAGGGTGATCCTTTCTCATCTTTTCCTCTGATTCTCAAGTGGCCTCCTCAACAAACTGGTTTCTCCAAATAACCTTTACCATGGGTATCGTCTTGTTTCTCAAGATTTTCTCTCGACGATCCACAATCTCAATAGAAGCTCAGCATAGCTCAGATCTAACTGCAATCCTTCTGGCACCTCTGAAAAATAGTGACCCGGATTTGGAATATATCTCCACAATATAGATACGTGAAAGACATTGTGTACTTAGGCCAACTGCTCAGGTAATTCTAATCGGTAAGCAGTCTTCCCAATTCTTTTCAATATCTTGAAGAGTCCTAAGTATCTCGGGGCTAGTTTTCCTCCCTAGCCGAACCGAATCACTCCCTTAGTTGGAGATACCTCCACGAAGACAAAGTCTCCTTCCTCGAACTTCAAGTCTCTCATCCGATTGTCGGCATAGCTTTTCTGTCTGCTTTGTGCATCGATCAACCTCTTTCTGATCAACTCAATCTTCTCTGAGGTTTGCTGCACAATCTCTGGTCCATACAGCTGCCTTTCTCCCACTTCATACCAACAAACCGGAGTCCTGCATTTCCTCCTATATAGAGCTTCATATGGCGCCATCCCAATGCTCGTCTGAAAACTGTTGTTGTATGCAAATTTCACCAGAGCTAAGTGTTTCTCCCAACTGCCACCAAAATCCAACACACAGAACCTGAGCATATCCTCCAGTACCCTGTTGACCCTTTCAGTTTGCCCATCTGTTTGAGGATGAAAAGTTGTACTGAAATCAGCCCTTGTCCCCATAGCTGCTTGTAGACTCCTCCAGAAATTCGAAGGGAAACGCGCATCTTGTAGGATCCTGTAGGCTAAGCAACAAACACTAGAGGGGGGTGAATAGTGTTTATCAAAAATAAATTGCGGAATAAATAATTTCTCTCGGCACAGTCGACTTAGTGGTGAACCAGTCGACTGATATAGCCAAAATAAAAGAAATTTAAACTCTCGAAGCAGTCGACTTATAGATAAGGCAGGCGACTGATGAGACAAAGAGAATAACTAATACGAGACTGATCAGTCGACTGATACGAGGCTGAGTCGACTGGCCAGACAAGTTTTGCAGAACTTAATTAAGCAAAAGTAAATGCAACCACAAGATAATCAATCACAGAGTACACAAGATATATCCTGGTTCGGTCCTCCCGACCTACATCCAGTCCCAAGCAACCCACTTGAGATTTCCACTATTCTTGAAAAATTACAAGAATACCCTACGGCGTTACGACAACAACCTTGTCTAACCCGTAGTCCTTTCGCTCAACCAGAGAAAGCAGACCCACTCTACAACCAAGAGTGAAACGACACCGACTCTTCAACCAAGAGTCAACAACCACTCTCCAACCGAGAGCAAAAGTACAAGAAGAATTTTTACAATCAACCTATAGCCTTGTTGGTGTATGTGTTGATGCACGAGGCTAAATCACAAGGTTGACTTCTATACTCAGTCCAGAGCGAATTCAATGCTATACTGGACTGAATGTAGAGAACCAAAGTGTATGAACTTTGAAAGCTTTGTTTCTCACAGAAAATCTCTTGAAAAGTTTCTCACAAGAATGCTCGGGTGTATTAAAATCAAGTTGAGTTAAGTTCTATACTTTTCAGAGAGATATGAAACTCTATATAAGGAGTTTTGATCTTCTGAACGTTGGAAAACGGTTACATAACTGTCAACCAACGGATCAGAACTTTTGAATTTAAAAAACTTCGATTTTGAAAATCAGAAAACGGTCAAAAGCTCTCGAACAGTCGACTGGGTTGCCATATGAGTCGACTGAGCAGAGTTTGAATAATTTTAAACAGTTTCGTACTTATCAGTCGACTGGCATATGCTTAAGTCGACTGGTACTTTAAAAGTTAAAATTCTTCAAACTGTTTTGACTTATTTTTGGGGGTTTTTAAGAGACACACATTATGAAATTTTGAGTGTGTGTGTGTGTGTGTTAACAAGGCTTTACATCATACTAAGACTCAACAAGAAAATAAAATACAATGTTTATAAAACATTTGAGCTTGAAATCTTGAGTCTTGAGTTGAAACTTGATCCTTGTCTTCTTCATCTGTATCTGTTTGAGCTTGTTTGTTTGTTCAACTAGAATTGTCTTTAGTCTCTGCACTGCAATGTCAGCTGTATAATATAGATACATGTTGCACTGTGTTGTGATCATCAAAATCAAGAACCAACACATCTCTGTCGGATACTATTGACAGTGGAACTCCATGCAGCTTCACAATCTCGTCCACATACAACTCTACCAGCTTCTCCATTGACCAAGTAAGCTTCATTGCTAAGAAGTGAGCTGACTTGGTGAGTTGATCCACTATTACCCAAATTGTATCATTGCCGTTGGAACTCTTGGGTAAACCCGTGATGAAATCCATGCTGATACAGTCCCATTTCCACTCCAGGATGGGTAATGGCTGCACCGTCGGGGTTCTGATTTTTTGCCTTGACTTGCTGACAAACCGCACACTTGGCCACAAACTCCGCCACATCTTGCTTCATGCCTGACCACCAGAAGTGTAGCTTTATATCCTTGTACATCTTGGTACTCTCAGGATGCACAGATAACAAGGTAGCATGTGCTTCTTGAAAAATACTTTCCTTCAGTTCTGCTACATCTGGCACACATAGCCGCTCTCCAAACCATTACACTGTATCCTTCACCCAAAATTCTGCCAATCTGCCCAAGCCAACCTATTCTATCATATCTTGGATCTCTGGATCTGCCTTATGGCTATCAATAATTCTGTCTCTTAAAGTGGGTTGAATCCTCAATTGAGCTAAGGAATCCTCCACACCTTGTAAGACCACTTCAATCCCTGTTCGATCTAGCTCATCTGCTAACTTCTCTTGGGTTGTGATCAACCGAGACAAACTGACCTTCCTGCTAAGCGCATCTGCTACAACATTTGCCTTGCCCGGATGATACTTGATCTCAGGTTGGATGTCCTCCAACACCTCCAACCATCTCCTCTGCCTCAAGTTCAAGTCCTTCTGTTGATAAATATACTTCAAGCTCTTGTGATCGGTGTACATATTGACCTTTTCCCCGTACACATAATGCCTCCATTGCTTCAAAGCATAGATGATCGCTGCCCGCTCCAAATCATGGGTCGGGTAATTCTTTTCATGCGGTCTTAGTTGCCTAGATCCATAACCAATTACCTTCCCTTCCTGCATCAGTACACAGCCCAATCCGCGATGGGAAGCATCGCTGTAGATATCATACTCGACTCCTGCTCTGGGCAAAGCTAAAATAGGGGTTGTAGTCAACTTCTTCTTCAATGCCTGTAAACTTGCTTCACACTGTTCCGACCATTTGAAGTTCACGTTCTTCCTTGTGAGTCCGGTGAGTGGCACAGCTATCTGAGAATAACCTTGAATAAATCTTTTGTAGTATCTGGTTAAACCCAAAAAGCTTCTAATCTCCTTCACTGTGGTCGGTCTAGGCCAGTCTTTTACAGCTTCAACTTTTTGCGGGTCAGTAGCTACTCCCTCCTTAGAAAGGATGTGACCCAAGAAGGCGAATTCGGTTTTCCAGAAGTCACACTTAGATAACTTTGCATATAGCTGATGCTCATGAAGCTTCTTCAGAACCTCTGTCAAGTGCTCGGCATGCTCCTCCTTAGACTTGGAGTAGACCAATATGTCGTCAATGAATACGACGACAAAGGAATCGATGAAAGGCCGCAAAACTCTGTTCACTATGTCCATGAAAATAGCCGATGCATTTGTGACTCCAAATGGCATGACTAGAAACTCGTAGTAACCATGTGTTACCGCTGATTCTGGTGTGGGGGTAAACAGATGAGATTTGTGAGTTTGTGGAAAAACCTGAATAGCGGATCCAAGCCTGCTGATTCCTGCCGCTCACCTGCAAGGAAGTGCGATACACCGGGGTTGATTCCGGCGACGCACCCTCCGACTCTCTTGTCAGTAACCAGTGATGATTAAGAAAGAGCTTAAGTTGGAAAAAGAGTGATTACCTGGTCACAGTGGTAGGTAGGAGGTATTTATAGTCGTCATGGGAGTCCGATTAGGGACCTGATTTCCTGTGAAACCGTTAGGAGTAAAATCCTCATAATTAGTTTAGGAAACTGATCCCTGATTCCCGGTGAGAGGATAACTGCAAATCAGGCCCGTTGATTTAGTCAAATCAGTGACCATGATCTCCTCTTGCTGGTCTGGGTTTGTCTTGGGTCGGGACCCGTACCCAGCTGGAGTGGATCCGTTTCGCGGGTTATTGGATCTGTGAAGGGGAGATCCAGTGCCCGCTTAGGGTCCATCTATATGCGAAATTACCGTTTTACCCCTGAGCTTCAAGATTCGTTCCCAATCTGGACGGTTCCGATTTAACCTCATTTTTAGCCATATCACGAGCCCCCCACTCCTAAAGACTGAGTGTGATCAGCCTTTGAGGAGTAGTTTAGCTGTTTTAGTGGCTAGTGGAGTTGTATCGGAGTCCGAATGGAGGGTTTTGAATCTTGAAGGGGGTAGTTAGGTGATTTTTGAAACTGGAAGCTGTTCTGAAGCCTTGTTGAATATTCGACGGTTTTTATCTATTTTTCGGATTATTTATTTAATTTTGCGATGTGTTAACCAATCGTTCGAGGGCCTTAACAGTGCATTCTAGACAATAACTGTTCGTTCAGGGGCTCAAAAATATTCTCTCGAATTTATAATTATTTCCTAGAATTTTTAGTTAATTTTCCCGAAATTTTAGCAATTTTTTCGCAATTTTTAAATAAATAAAATGATTAAATAAATAAAAACTAATTTTTAATACCTATTTATGGCGTGGCTTGATCTGGGCCCTTGATCTCGCGCGAGCGCGAATATCTGAAAGATCTGGCAGTTGTAGTTGCTCGGCAGTCATTTTCTCACTTTTGGAGCTCGGATGGGCACTTGCTCGGTTAGCCGACCGGGGGTATAAGGGTTCGGCTGTCCAAGCGACGTGGCGCGATCTGGGCCGTTGGATGGTGGCGTGAATCTCGAGGCGGGCTCAGTTCTCAAGAAAGCGCTATCTTGTCGTTTAGCGCACGTGGCACGATCTGGACTGTCCATCATCAGAAGCGCGAATTTCTGGAAGATCCAACGGTCGTGGTCGCTCGGCGGCTTTTTTCTCTGTTTTGGAGCTCGGATGGGCACTTGCTCGGTTGGCCGACCGGAGGTGTAAGGGTTCGGCTGTCCGAGCGACGTGGCGCAATCTAAGCCGTTGGATGGTGGCGCGAATCTTGAGACGGGCTCCGTTCCCAAGAAAACGCTATCTTGTCGTCTAGCGCACGTGGTACAATCTGGACCGTCCATCATCAGAAGCACGAATTTCTGGAAGATCCAACGGTCGTGGTCGCTCGGCGGCTTTTTTCTCTGTTTTGGAGCTCGGATGGGCACTTGCTCGGTTGGCCGACCGGAGGTGTAAGGGTTCGGCTGTCCGAGCGACGTGGCGCAATCTGAGCCGTTGGATGATGGCACGAATCTCGAGACGGGCCCAGTTTCCAAGAAAACGCTATCTTGTCGTTTAGCGATGCTGGCAAGATCTGGGCCGTCTGATCGAGATCTTACACGAACATTGAGGAGAAAGTGAATTTTCTCCGTTTTGGGGCTCGGATGGGCACTTGCTCGGTTAGCCGACCGGAGGTCTAAGAATTCGGCTGTTCTAGCGACGTGGTGCGATCTGAGCCGTTGAATGATGACACGAATCTCGAGACGGGCCCAGTTCCCAAGAAAACACTATCTTGTTGTTTAGCGACGCTGGCGAGATCTGGACCGTCTGATCGAGATCTTACACGAATGTCGAGGAGAAAGTGAATTTTCTCCGTTTTGGGGCTCGGATTGGCACTTGCTCGGTTAGCCGACCGGAGGTCTAAGGGTTCGGCTGTTCGAGCGACGTGGCACGATCTGAGCCGTTGAATGATGGCACAAATCTCGAGACGGGCCCAGTTCCTAAGAAAACACTATCTTGTCGTTTAGCGACGCTGGCGAGATCTGGGCCGTCTGATCGAGATCTTACACGAATGTTGAGGAGAAAGTGAATTTTCTCCGTTTTGGGGCTTGGATGGGCACTTGCTCGGTTAGCCGACCGGAGGTCTAAGGGTTCGGCAGTCCGAGCGTGGTGGTGCGATCTGGGCCATTGGATGGCAGAACGAATCTCGAGACGGTTCAGTTCCCAAGAGCATTAATGGCGCCCCAGGATTTGCGCGGCGCCCCCACTTTCCGGGGTCATTAGGAACGGTGTCTTCTATTTAATGCGAGGCATTTCAGCTCCCTAGGCGTGACTGTTGGGCTTCCATCGTTTGGCCTCCCGTGGGCCATAATGGCTGGTCTTTGGGGGGAGGTTATAAATACCCCACTCCCCTTGTAGTTTCAGTCACAGCAATGTTGATTTTTAACCATCGGAGGTGTCTGCCTTGGGCGGATGCCTGTCTTTTTGAAAAATTCTAACCCCGAGAGCGTCGGAGGGGTGGTCACTCTTCCGCCGTGATCTTCTCCTGATTCTGACGGCCCCAGTGCGGATGTCAGGGTCAGGGGGGATCAGGGCAGAAGTGTTGACGACCGGAGTCCGGACCCGGGGGACAAGGTGCTTCGGAAGGATGGGTGGTCATTCTTCCGCCATGATCTTCTCCTGATTCTGACGGCCCCGGTGTGGGTGTCAGGGTCAGGGGAGATCAGGGCAGAAGGGGTGACGACCGAAGTCCGGACCCGGGGGACAAGTTGCTTCGGAAGGATGGGTCTCCTCCGATCTCTGTCTTCCTTCCGGGCTGACGGCTTCTGATGGTTGTCAGCCCGAAGGAGCTAGAGATGGGAGGTGTGCCGATCTGCTTTCTGACCGGGCCCCATGCGATGGTGGTTTTTCTCCAACCCTTGAACGATTCGTGGTTTCGGCTTCTGAGGTCGTAAGCCTCGAGTTGTTCACGGGTGAGAGGGGAATCGACCGAGTCCTGGGGCCCGGGGGGCTCGCCGAGGGTGGCGCCTTAAAACTTTTAATCCAAATTTTCTCTCGCTTCCTGGGACAGATGCGGGGTGTCCGGGTCCGAAGTGCTTCATCCGGGCGACGTGGCGCGATCTGACCCGTTGGATGGCGGCGCGAATCTCGACGGGCCCAGTTCCCAAGAAAATGTTATCTTGTCGTTTAGCGACGCTGGCAAGATCTGGGCCGTCTGATCGAGATCTTACGCGAATGTTGAGGAGAAAGTGAATTTTCTCCGTTTTGGGGCTCGGATGGGCACTTGCTCGGTTAGCCGACCGGGCCCTTTGATGTTGGGGTCGGATCGCACGTCGCTCGGATTTTGATCCCGTGTGTGCCGAGCTACTTGACTTGTATCGAAACGTTTTCTTTTCGCCAACAGTTGCTGCTCGGTCACAAAGTCGTTTTGGGCTTTCGTAACGTTTCAATAGCAGGCCAAGAGTCGCGTCCTTACGTTAGTAAGCCCAAGAGACTTTTTCTTTTACTATAAATCTTCACTCCCCCACCCCAAACCTCATTATTCACTTTTACTTTCTCTTTCAAGTTTTTACTTTTCACCATCGAAGTTTTTAGCTCCTGGGTGGTGCTGCTAGCTATCGCGGCAAGGCGTTTCTTTGCTCCGGCAAACTTTTCCGACCGTAACAGTCACTTCAAGGTCAGTCTCTCTCCTTTCTCTTTAGAAAAAAAATGGTTAAGATTACTTCTTCGGATGAGACCCCCGCCTCGGACCAAGTCGTTAGCCGAGCGGGTAAAGGAAAGGAGGTGGTAGAGCCGACCGAGCAGACCGTTGTTCGGCCGAGCAAGAGTGGTGAGGTCGCCGAGCCACCCCAGGAGGTTGTGGCGAAGTCCCAGAAGGGTAAAGGAGTGGTCACGATCATTGAGCAGCCAAAGACGGCAGGGGAGTTCGGTCGGCAGCCTATCGTTCTGTCGAGCGTGGGGGGTGTTCGGAGCTACTCCGAAGAGATGCTGGAGAAGGTGACCCAGGGCACTGCCAAGTCGGTAGAGGAGAACGAGCCGAGAGAGTTGTCCGAGGTGGACCAGATCATTTCGTCTCTTACGGAGGCTGATCTGTATCGGATTCGGACCGGATTCCAGATCCCTGCCGAGTACGGGCTACTTCTTCCTGGACCGGGATTCCGAGCCTGCACGTCGTCTTCGGCTGACGCGTGCGTTTTTCCCCTCGACTCCTTGGCCGCCGGGCTTCGTTTTCCGCTTCATCCATTCATCGTCGAGGTTCTTAATTGGTACGGTTTGTGCCCTGCCCAGTTGATGCCGAACACTTGGAGGCATGTCTTGGCGTTTGTTCTTCAGTGTCAAGAGATCGGCGCCAAGCCATGCATGTTTCTCCTTCGGAGCCTCTACCGCCCTTGCCAGCCGAACAGGAACAAGCAGAGGTTCTACCTTTCGCCGCGGACAGGCGTGAAGTTGATCGAGAACCCAAACTCGATCAAGCATTGGAAGGAGAAGTATTTCATTGTCCGAGCTCCCGTACCCTGGGCAATTCCGATAGCTTGGTCGAGGGAAGGCCTGCCCAAGCGAGCGAAGAAGGAGCCGGTGCTGAGTGACGAGGAGACGGAAGTCCTCAAAAAACTCCTCGGCCTGCCGACGCTAAGTTAGAAAGACATTACCGAGGCGGCTTTGTTCCGAGGGGGTCTCAGTCCGATCGACCCCAGTACGCTTCTGGTATTTTTACTTTTTGCTTGAAGTTCATGAAAATTTTTCTAAGTTTTTTCACTCGGTTTGTGCAGAGTCTTCTAAGATGGACTATAGGGCGCTGATGGCGAAGGCCAAGGTGGCTAGGGAGCAGGAGACGAGAAAGAAGAGACCCTCGACAGGGCCTCAGGGCGGCCGAGCGCCGAAGATACCTTCGGTCCCGAAGACCACCGACCTACAGGGGGTCGTTGTTCCGGATGCCGATCCCGAGCAGGAGAAGGTCGCTGCCTCCGATCCTCCTGTCTCGGATGCGCCGATTCTAACGGCGAAGGCAGATGCTCCTGGCTCGTCGAGCGGAGCGTTCAACATGAGCAAGGTGTTGTCCCTCCAAGTTCCGCCCCTCACCGCCGAAGCGGAGAAGATTCTGACCGAGGGGCACAAACAGATCTTCGTCCCCGACTGGCAAGTAATGAAAGTCGATGATTTTTTGGGCGACGGCAACATTTGTATGCAGGCAGTGAAGCACCTGCCGACCCCAAAGGACCGAGCAGCCCTTAAGTCCGGGGAGGTCGGGGACGCCACAATGCAGATTGCTCGGAACACGATGTCGGTGTGTGGACCGAACACTTTCTTCTTGAAGCATTTGTCCGAAATTTTCTAAGTTTCTAGGTTCGGACCCTAACGGTTTGTTCTCTTTTCAGACCCTCTGCCACTTCAACTTCTTGCTCGAAGAGTTCGCTAGCAAAGAACAAGAGTTGACGGCGCAGTACGACCGGGAGAGGTCGGAGCGTGCAAAAGCTGTGAAGCTGCTCGATGCTGAGCAACTCCTTTCGGCAAAACGTGGTGCCGCGGTGGCTGGGTTGGAGGCGCAGCTGGCCGAAGCCCTTCAGCGGTCGAAGGACGAGGCAGCCAAGCTCGAGGCCTCGGAGAAGGAGAATGTCGAGCTTAAGGAGGAACTGGCCAAGGCTCGATCAGAGGCGGAGAAAGCTCAGAAGAAGACCGAGAAGATCATGGCCAAGCACCGATCGAAGGTGGCGAAGGCGAAGAGAGCTGTCCAGGACGAGGCCGAGCAGCACATGTTTAAGAACATGGAGGACGCGTACGGCCGAGCCCTGCTTCATATTGCCGCTCGGAACCCGGGGTTCAACACGTCCTCCTACCACTTCTACGACCCCGTGGAGGGGGAGGAGGAGCTTCCCCCGGCGATACTCAGCCCCGAGGGACAGGCTGACGGTGTCGAAGGCCCGGGCGAGACTGAGGCCGAGGGTGAGGGGGAGGATGACTCTGAGGAGGAGAGCGAGGGCGAGGATGAGGACGAGGTCGAGGGCGAGGACAAGGCCGAGGGGTCGACAGACCCGAGCGACAAAAAGGTCGACCCCTGACTTGGTTGCGTCTTTGGTCTTTCTTTTTTTTTGTAAGGCCTGACTGCGGATTGGCCACCGCTTTTGTAACGTTTTTTGATTTTTGAATGAAAACGTTTTTTGTTTGGCCAAAAATTCTCCAAGTGTTAGTCCCCGGATTTTGTGTTTGATTAGTCGTTTAATTTCTCCAAGTGTTGGGCGTCGGATTTATCTCTGCTTTTCAGGTGAAGTTTGGTCCGATCACAGAGGTTTCGTACCTTCGTAAGGAGCTGACCAAAACGAAGCGAGAGCTTTCCCTTAGCCGAGAGAGGCGGTTTTATATGTTCTTGAAGCTGGAGGAGATAAAGGTAGCTGCGAGGGGGTATTGTCGCGAGTTGAAGCAACTGCGGAAGCAACCCCACGCTCCTTGTCCCGAAGGTGAGACTGAGCGGCTTCGTAGGGAGCTTTCCGTCTTCGAGCAAAAGAATAACGAGCTCTTGGCCGAGATCCGTCACTTGGAGTTAACGGAGAAAGAACACTCGGCAGAAGAAGAGAAGCTAGCTTCCGAGTTGGAGAAGGTGTCATCCGAGCGCCAAAAGTTGTTGGCCGAGGTCGACAAGCTTAGGAGGATTACGATAGACAGGGGGATCGAGGTCACCCATTATCGACGACTCGCGACCGATAGCGCCAATGTCTCGGGCTCGTCAAGACCTCCTCGTTTGAAGGTGTCGGCGAAGGATGATGCTCTGAGAGATAGGATTGTCGAGTTGGAGGAAGAGGTCACATCGCTCAAGCCTCTGCCTGAGAGGGCCAACGTTCGTAGTACGTCGTGTACTCGCGAAGAGAGCGAGAGAGGGATTACCTTCTACGAACTTGCGACTCGTTTGCCTGCGGCGAGGCGGAGTCCTGCTAACGCTCAGAGTAGTGTAGCTGTCTCGTCTAGCGGTGCCTCGGTCGGCGCCACAGTTGGAGTTAGCGGCGAAGGGGGATCTCGCTTCGCTGGTTTGGAATCGAGCTCGGAGGTCAGGCGTCGCCGCCCCCGCATTTCCTTGAACCGAAGCGTACCCCTTCCGAAGAGGCACTAAACAAGTTGTCTTATGTTCCTTCTAGCTATTGTAAAACTCTGTTGTAGCGTCGGTCTTGTTGTATGTAGAGTTACTTTATTTGAATAAAAGTCTAAAAGTTTGTTTTGAAAATTCTTGAAGTGTTGGACTTCGGCAATGTTTGAAATTTTGTTGTTCGTCTCTTCCTCTTTTCAGCTCGTGGTGGTAGCTCAAGACGCCGACCCCAATCGCTCGGATGACCACACTCGAACCGAGGCTGGCTCGGGGGTGACGAGGTTGCGCTCGGCGAGGTGCCGAGAGCGGCTCTATGAGGTCGAGCTGGGATTGCGCCGAGTCGAAAGCGAGCGGGGCCACCTTCAGCTCATCCTAGGTCAGCGAGACGTCGAGATCCGGCGTATGGAGAGTAGGATCGCCGAGATGACCCCTACAGGAGAGGACGAAGATTCGCCGACCGCCTTTAGCAACGCCCTTCGGATCCAGTGCGTTCGGCACAATTTGTCGAAAATAATGGCCGAATGGGACGATCTGCTATCTGAGATCTGTCACTTGCAGACTGTAGAGGCAGAGCTTCGGACGGAGGAAGGGGAACTGTCGGCTGAGGTTGCCAAACTGACGACCGAACGGGACGTTGATGATTTTTCTTTTAAAAACCAAGTGTAGTGGGTCGGCATTGTAATTTTTGTTCTTTAAGACCTTGTAACCTTGTTGTGTGGAATAGTCGCTTTGTACTGTGTTCATCGCGCCGAGGTCTCCGAGCCGGCCCCTTTCTCGTTCGCGGTTCGGCGCCGTAGCGCGATCTGAGCCGTTGGAATTTGGCACGAATCTCGAGGCGACTCAGTTCCCAAAGAAACACCATCTTGTCGTTTAGCGACGCTGACAAGATCTGGGCCATTGGATTTTGGCACGAATCTCGAGATGGCTCAGTTCCCAAGAAAATGCTATCTTGTCGTTTAGCGACACTGGCAAGATCTGGGCCGTCTGATCGAGATCTTACACGAATGTTGAGGGAAAAGCGACTTTTCTCCGTTTTTGGGCTCGGATGGGCACTTGCTCGGTTAGCCGACCGGAGGTCTAGGAGCTCGGTTGTTCGAGCGACGTGGCGCGCTCCGAGCCTGTCTCTTGTTCGTTCGCGGTTCGGCGACAAGAGCGTTCGGCCAGTTGTGCCGAGCAGCGCTCCGGTCTCCCCCTTCTTGCGAAGTGGAGAGATGGGTCGAGCCTTACCCCATGGTGGGCTCGCCGATCATCGTGAGAGTTCGACGGTCGTGGGAGCAATTCCGAATGGCGACCCACTCCTAGCCCGCTGAGAAGCGAGCTTGCGGAGTGGAATCGAACCAAGTGTTGGACTCCGGAACCATCGTTAGAGTTCAACGGTCGTGGGAGCAATTCCGAATGGCGACCCACTCCTAGCCCGCTGAGAAGCGAGCTTGCGGAGTAGAATCGAACCAAGTGTTGGACTCCGGAACCATCGTTAGAGTTCAACGGTCGTGGGAGCAATTCCGAATGGTGACCCACTCCTAGCCCGCTGAGAAGCGAGCTTGCAGAGTAGAATCGAACCAAGTGTTGGACTCCGGAACCATCGTTAGAGTTCAACGGTCGTGGGAGCAATTCCGAATGGCGACCCACTCCTAGCCCGCTGAGAAGCGAGCTTGCGGAGTAGAATCGAACCAATTGTTGGACTCCGGAACCATCGTTAGAGTTCAACGATTGTGGGAGCAATTCCAAGCGGCGAACTACTTCTGGCTCGCTTAAGAGCGAGTTTGCGAAGTAGAGTCGAGCCGGGTATTGGACTCCGAACCATTGATTGAATTAAAGAATAAAGGCGGAGAGACACAAGCAACTTTATAAATACGAAAAAGCATTCTTTATTGATAATTGACGGTGAGCCGTTTTTACATATGACAACTTAAGAGAGGAATTACAAGTTAGAGGAGAGGAATGGTTCGACACCCTGTGATACTCAGAGAGGCGCCAGGGCGCTTTCTTGGTATTTTAAAAGGTGGTCGGCATTCCAGGTCCTCGGAATCTCCCTGCCCTCGAGGTCTTCCAGACGATAAGCTCCAGGCCGAACTACCCTTGTGATCTTGTAAGGTCCTTCCCAATTCGGGGCTAGTTTGCTCTTCTGACTGGGGAAGGAGATGGCTAGTTTTCTGAGGACTAAGTCCCCCTCCTTGAGATCGGTGGGTCGAACTCTCTTGTTGTACGCCAATTCGATCCTCCTCTGGTAGTTCTGTTGGCGGATCGACGCCCTTTCTCTCAGTTCGTTCACCAGGTCTAGGTTCGCCCGGAGGTCTCTAGCATTCTGGTCCTCGTTGTAGGCTGCGAGGCGAGGAGAAGGTATCCCGACTTCGAGAGGTATCACTGCCTCGGACCCATAGGTGAGGTTGAACGGGGACTCTCCTGTGGGGGTCCGTTTGTTGGTGCGATAGTTCCACAGCACGTTGGGGAGTTGGTCGACCCATAAGCCTTTGGAACATTTGTCCAATCTCTTCTTGATACCAGAGAGGATCTGCCGGTTAGCGTTCTCCGCCTGGCCATTCGACTGTGGGTGGGAGACGGAGGAGAAGCGTTGTTGGATGGCAAGGTCTTCACATAGAGATCGGAACGTGGCCCCAGTAAACTGAGTTCCGTTGTCTGTTACGAGGACACGGGGGACGCCGAATCGCAGATGACGCTCTTCCAGAAGAATTGAAGCACCTTGTTCTCGGTGATAGTGGCAAGGGGCTCGGCCTCAATCCACTTCGAGAAGTAGTCGATGGCTACGACCAAGAACTTGAACTGGCCCGGAGCTGGAGGGAATGGCCCTAGTAAATCCATCCCCCACATTGAGAAGGGGATAGGACTTGATAGGGAGGTGAGGTTGGCTTTGGGGGAGGCGACGAATGTTGGAATGTCTCTGACAAGAGCCACATTGCCGAACGTGTCGCTCGGCGTCTTGGAGGAGAGTCGGCCAGAAGTATCCGTAATTCAGAGCTTTCCGAGCCAAAGACCTAGACCCTGAATGTGCCCCGCCGATGCCTTCATGGAGCTCCTGTAAGGTGTAGTCGGCCTGTTCTGGGGAAAGGCACCTCAGGTACGGTCGGCCGTCAATCTGCGAGAAGGAGCGCTTATACAAGATCCCCTCGATCAGGATGTACCGCTCGGCCCTGGTTCTTACTCGGCGTGCTTCCTTGGGGTCCTCGGGGAGGAGTCCGTCCCTTAAGAATTCCACTAACGGCTTCATCCAATTATCTTGCAGTAGGACCGGCAATGACTCCACTGAGTCGAGGGTTTCGTCTTCTATGCTCCGGTTTCAAGAGGACCTCGATCAAGACGGTCTGCTCGAGACCTTGGAGGGAGGATGAGGCCAACTTGGAGAGGGCGTCGGCTTGTGAATTCTCTTCTCGAGGGACTCGTTGGATGAGTGCCTCTTCGAACCGGGCCATGAGGGTTCGGACTTTGGCGAGGTACTTCGCCATCCGTTCGTCCGTTCGTCTCGTGCCTCGTAATCGCCCAAGACTTGGTTCACAACCAGCTGAGAGTCACTATGGATTCGGAGGCGCTGCGCCCCGGCACTTCGGGCAAGTCCGAGGCCCGCGATTAGTGCCTCATACTCTGCTTCGTTGTTTGAGGCCTTGAAATTCATGCGGAGGGCATACTGGAGGACGAAGTCATCTAGACCCGTCAGGATGATACCGGCACCGCTTCCCTCGTTGCAAGAGGAACCATCCACAAAAATCGTCCAAATAGGGGGTCCGTTCGGGACATGGCTGACCTCGGGAATGGTGGTCTCGACGATGAAGTCCGCGAGGGCTTGAGCTTTGATCGCAGTACGAGGCTGGTAGGAGATGTCGTGTTGACTCAGCTCGATGGACCATTTCATAAGCCGGCCTGAGGTCTCCGGCTTGTGGAGGACCTGCTTCAGCGGTTGGTCGGTGAGGACCACAACCGAGTGAGACTGAAAGTATGGGCGGAGCTTCCTTGCCGCCATAACCAGGGCGTAGGCCATCTTTTCTACCTTCGGGTAGCGGAGCTCGGCGTCCCGAAGCACCTTGCTCACATAGTAAATGGGCCTCTGATCCCGGTCCTCTTCCCTCACCAAGATGGCACTTAAGGTCTGCTCGGAAGCAGCTAAGTAGATGAAGAGGGTTTCCCCTGGAACGAGCTTGCTGAGCAGGGGAGGATTGACCAAGTAGGCTTTCAGCTGTTTGAACGACTCCTGTTGCGGTTCGCCCCACTCGAAACCCTTGGCCCCCCTGAGAGCCTTGAAGAAAGGGAGGCACTTTTCCCCAGACTTCGAAAGGAATTGCCCAATAGCGGCGAGGCGACCCGTAAGCCTCTGCACTTCCTTGACGTTCCGGGGCGGGGCCATGTCCAGTATGGCCTTAATTTTTTCAGGATTTGCTTCGATCCCTCGCTGGCTGACCATGTAGCCGAGGAACTTTCCTGAGGAGACCCCGAACGCACACTTGTTCGGATTAAGCCTCATGTTGTGCCTTCTCAGTATGCCGAATGCCTCCTGTAGGTCGGCCACATGGTCGGTACCTCGGACGCTCTTCACGAGCATGTCGTCGACGTATACTTCCATGTTGCGGCCTATCTGGCTTTGGAAGACTTTGTTGACGAGGTGCTGGTAGGTGGCTCCAGCGTTCTTCAATCCGAACGGCATAACTCTATAACAGTAGAGGCCTTGGTCGGTAATGAAGGAAGTCTTCGGAATGTTCGGGGGGAACATTCGGATCTGGTTGTAGCCGGAGAAGGCATCCATGAAGCTGAGGAGCTCATGGCTCGAGGTGGCATCGATGAGGGTGTCGATATTCGGGAGAGGGAACGGATCCTTCGGACACGCCTTATTCAAGTCTGTGAAGTCGATGCATATCCTCCAGGAACCATTTGACTTCTTAACCATGACGACGTTGGAGAGCCACTCGGGGTAGTTCACCTCCTGTATGAACCGAGCTTTTAGGAGCTTGTCCACCTCCTCCTTGATGGCTTGTTGCCGCTCGGGAGCAAATTTATGCCTCTTCTGCTGAACCGGTCTGCACCCCGGTTCGACGCTGAGGCGGTGCACTAGAAGCTCCTCGGAAATCCCGGGCATATCCGCGGCGGACCAAGCAAATAGGTCGCGGTTCTCCCGGATGCACTGCACCAAGTCGGAACATAGGGCAGTCGGCAGGGACTTGCTGATGAGGAACTTTCGACTCGGGTTCTCGTCCGAGAAGAGCACTTCTTCCAATTCGTCCGCAGGCTCGGACGTGGGTCGGACGTTCGGCTCGGGGATCTCTAAAGTCTCGAGTGAGAGCACCGGACCCCCAGTGGAAGTCATGTAGCACTTCCGAGCCGTCTCTTGGCTGCCCCTGACTTCTCCCACTCCCGCCCGGGTGGGGAACTTCATCTTGAGGTGGTACGCCGAAGGAACGGCTTCCAGGGCAGCTAGGCCAGGTCGGCCCAAGATGACATTGTATGCAGCCGGGACATCGACGACCATAAAGTCCATTGGCTCTGTCCGGGTGGTAGGGGTCTTCCCAGCAGTTACGTCCAGGGTGATAACCCCTTCGACAGTTACTGGTACCCCCGTGAACCCGTGGAGCGTGTAGCCGGCCGGTTTGAGGCGATCCCGGGATAGTTGCAGCCCTCGGAAGGCCGAGAGGAAGAGGATGTTCACAGAGCTCCCGTTGTCTACCAGGATCCTCTGCACTTTGAAGTTCGCCATGCGGAAGCCGATAACAAGTGCGTCACAGTGGGGAGTCCGGACCCCCTCGAGGTCTTCATCAGAGAAAGTTACTGGGACGCCGAGGCCTTTGGGGGGGGGCGCTGTGAACTGAGTTGACCTCTCGGACGAAGGCCTTCCGAGAGGAGTTGGAAGAGCCCCCCATTGGGCCCCCGTGGATAAGGTGCAGAACATGTTCCTCCTCGAACTCGGGGGTTTCATCTCATCGCTCGGAGCGCTTGTTAGCCCCCCGATGCGGAGGAGTGGTGTGATCTCCCCGATCATTTGCCTTCACAAACTTAGCCAACTGCCCCCTCTGGATGAGGGCCTCTATTTCGTTCTTCAGCGCCCGGCAATCGTTGGTGTCGTGGCCATGATCCCGGTGGTAACGGCACCACTTCTCCTTGTTCCTCATCTTGGCCGGGGTGTTCATCCTCGGAGCGGGAGGTATAACTCCCTCCTTCTCGACTTCCATCAGGATGGTGGAGACGTTGGTAGTGAGAGGAGTAAATTTCTCGAACCTGGGAGGAGGGCGGCGCTAACCGCTATTATCCTTCTGTAGCTTTTTGGCCCCTTCCTCTTCCGTTGTCTTTCTCTTTGACCCGGAAGCGGATCCTCCGAAACCCGGGAAGCACTCGGCTTCCTCCGCCCGAATATATTTCTCGCATCTAAGGAGAAGGTCGGTGAAGTTGTGTGGGGGCTTTTTGGCGAGGGACGACCGAAGGTTAGAGTTGAGGACGTTGGACTGGAATGCGACGGTCGCCACAGACTGGTCGAGGGAGGCGATGGACCGGACCTCCGCAGTAAATCTCCTCACATAGTCCCTCAACTTCTCTCCCCTCTCCTGTCGGAGGTGGAGTAGAGAGTGTTAGTGTTAGTGCCCTAGAGACAATGTGATTGTGCTTCTAGGAAATACTTTTGTTAATTAATGATTGTGTTCTATTGATTATTATATGTTAATTTATTATGTCTTAATTTACTGCGATAAAAATGTTAGAGTAATAAATGTCCTTGGAATATATAATACGTATTCTATATCTTTAAGTATGTGACTTAAAAATGAGATTATATGAATAGTGTTTATATTCCTAAATATCCCTAATCAAGCATTGTCATTATGGGACAATAATAATGCATAAAGATTAGTATGTTTGTTGACTTATGACCAAATTTCATTTCACAATCTTCAACTCATAATATTTTCCATGTCGAGTTCTCAAACTCACATGTACATTCTCTTTCAATTCATAATTTCACTTTGTTCACTAGTCCATCATTACACACAGTTTGCATATACTTATCAATTGTCACATCATGATAATTCTACATTACTAAGCAATGTACACATTTCATGTTATTCCACAAGTGAGAAAATACTTGCATCATGTCACACAACTACATCTCTTTTTGCCAAATCAACTCTTAATGTGCCAATTCACTTATCGTTTCAAGTTATAGTTTCATATTAATCATCCACATAGAACCATATGTCTATATATGCATTTAGACTCCAAACCATAGTTAAATTTATTCAAATAATACTCAAATCATACTTATAAAATTCCTTATATTTTTATGAGAATTACCATATTTTTTTCACATTTTTTGGACATCTACAACTCCCAAAAAAAAATATTTTTTTATAAGTGCCGATGGGAAGAATCGAACCCAGACACAACGGGAAACAAGCCAAGAGCACCCGCCGTATAGCCGAGCTGTGCTAGCAGTATGAAAGGGCAAAATTTAGTGTATATGCTTTCGGTCGACAGTTGTATATATTTTCAAAATAGGGGGAAAAAGTGGTGAACACAGGATTCGAACCGCACCTCTCAGAGAAGCCAGCCGCACTTAAAGACCGCCTGAGCTACTGGCTCGGGTTGTCAAGATACCCAGTAAAACTCATATGAGTTATTTTCGTACTGTTTTAAAAACAACTCGATGTTCAAATAAACTTAGTTTCTTATTGCTTTGGTAAAAATTACTGAAAACCTCCAGATTAATTTTCACTCATGTGAATTTCATACCAGTAAGATAAAAATAATTTTTGTACTATAAAAATATATTTCTTCACACAAATCAATGAATTACTCATTAAATCTACTATTTCTTTTATTTTCGACATTGAATAATCAATTAGTCTTCTAATCCCTTTTTCTTTCACAATTCTCTTATGATAATTCCCTGTTGTTAATCTTTATTCACAAATACATACGTTTTTTTGGATTTGTCCATACCCATATCAACATCAAAGTTTATTTAGCACATGAATAGGTAAAACTCAAAACTACTAATTTTTGAGTGGTTTTTCCTTGATGACAACAAAGTAATTTCATTGGTTCATCTATGTCACAAAATATACTACTACTCATTAATTAACATAATTACAACTCAAGTATTCAAGAAAACTCTCTGTTCAACTTTTAAAGTGTGCCATTTTCTTAATCAATTTCATGCTTCAACCATACAATTTACAAGCAATCTAATTGGAAATTTACATGCATCATACTAGCAATATTCCACCATCATTCAATCAAATTAATAATCATGGAGAATTCTTCATATAATTTAATTTCATACTCGAATTTCACACAAGTTAATCACATCATTTCAATCCATTCATACACTAACTTTTCCATTAAAGTGGGCTCTTATTAGTATTTTTCATGTATAGTGTTGACAATAAAAACTAGCATGGACTCCTATATTAGAAATATGAAATGTTTTACCCACCTTGTATGGAGAGAAAACACCAAAAAGCAACCAAGTCCTTGTAGATGAAAGCACCACCTCCTAGCCAAAAGCGCGCACAAGCTCCACACCAAGCCCCCTAGCACAACCGAATGCTTCTCTATGTGATAACCGGCCACTCCAAGCAAGCAAAACCCACACAACTCTCTATCTTTTTATAACTCACACTATTACTACAATAATACTATAGCTTGGAAATATAATTTGCATATGAAAATTAGCCATGAGAGGGGGGTATTTATACTAAAAGATAAGTGAAATGGAGGGCTAAGATTTCTTAGGTGGTTGTAGAATGAAGGGTCTAGATTAAGGTAGGAGTTAGAAAAACTACCCACAACTAAGAAACTACCTCCATGATCACCATGCTTAATTCAAAAATCCCTCCAAAAAGCAAGCATGCCGGCCATGAATAAAGTGTGCAATGCACGTGTACGTGTAGTGCACGTGCATGCAACTAGGCCAAATTTGTACCTTTTTAAATTTGTACAAAAATAAATTAGTTAAAAAAAATCTTCTACATGACAAGTTTAAATAAAATAGATTAATTCATGGGCTTTCTTTTTGGGCCAAAATAGTTTAAAAAAATAAATAAAATAAAATACATTTGGGCTTTTAAGAAAAAGGGCTTTTCATTAAATTAAAATAAGGCTTTAAAGAAAGGCTTTTTGTACAAAATAATTTGAGAACACTTAATTAAATATTTATACACATCATTATAAAAATAATTCAACCCAAAATATTGCACGTGCACACTACGTGCAAAAATAGATAATTTTCTATTAATTGAAAAATCAGGGTATTACAGCACTCCCTCCTTAGAATAGTTCCGTCCCCGGAACTACAATCAAGAGCGAGAAACAAAAATAAAAACATACAACACTCATACAAAAAGATGCAAAAATACAATCAAGCAAAAAGCTCAGGATAGTCCTTCAACATCCTCTCCTCAGATTCCCAAGTAGCCTCTTCAACCAAGTGGTTTCTCCAGACTACCTTGACCATCGGTATCGTCTTATTCCTCAAGACTTTCTCTCGACAATCAACAATCTCAACAGGAGACTCGATGTAATTCAGGTCTAACTGCAAACCTTCCGGCACTTCAGGCAGATGATGACTCGGGTCTGGAATGTAACCTCTCAGCATAGACACATGAAAGACATTGTGCACCTGAGACAACTCTTCCGGTAATTCAAGCCGGTAAGCAGTTTTCCCGATCCTTTTCAATATCTTATACGGGCCTATAAACCTCGGGGCTAACTTCCCGCCTTTGCCAAATCGAACCACACCTTTGCTGGGTGATACCTTCAGGAAGACGAAGTCACCAACCTCAAACTCAAGGTCCCTTCTCCGGTTGTCTGCATAGCTTTTCTGCCTGCTCTGAGCTTCCACCAACCTTTTCCTGATCAGATCAATCTTCTCAGAAGTTAGTTGCACAAGCTCAGGACCAAACAACTGACGCTCCCCAACTTCATACCAACAAACAGGAGTCCTGCACTTCCTGCCATACAGAGCTTCGTACGGTGCCATCCCGATGCTAGCCTGAAAACTGTTGTTGTAGGCAAATTCCACCAAAGGTAAATGCCTTTCCCAACTGCCTCCGAAGTCTAGTATACAACACCGAAGCATATCCTCAAGAATACGATTGACTCTCTCGGTCTGCCCATCGGTCTGCGGATGAAAAGCAGTGCTGAAATCTGTCTTGGTACCCAAAGCTGTCTGAAGACTCCTCCAGAAATGCGAAGTAAACCGCGCATCTCGATCAGACACAATAGTCGAAGGAACGCCATGAAGTCTGACAATCTCACCAACATACATCTCAGCCAACTTGTCCATCGAAGCAGTGAGTTTCATCGCCAAAAAGTGAGCGGACTTGGTTAGTCGATCGACTATAACCCAAATAGCATCATTGCCTTTAGAACTCTTAGGCAATCCCGTGATGAAATCCATACTGATGTTATCCCACTTCCATTCCGGAATAGGTAACGGCTGTAATAGACCTCCGGGTCTCTGATTTTCGGCTTTGACTTGCTGACAAACCTCACACTACGTGCAAAAATAGATAATTTTCTATTAATTGAAAAATCAGGGTATTACACCTTTAGAAGGAGGAGTTGCGCGGACCGAATTGACTTGCCTAATGAACGCTTTTCGAGAGGAGTTTGAGGAGCCCCCCTGTAGCGCCCCGAATTTCTAATATGATATCTTTAGAAAATACGTGGCACAATCCCAGCATCAACTTCAATGTAACATTAAACACAACCAACTCCACTAAAATTTTCAACTTTTATTACAACAAATTTTTACAAAGCACAGCGGAATTCAAAACAACTCAATCAAATTTTCCTTTTATTTACAACACAGTCTTATTACAACACTGCTTTACTAATTTACACAAAACTCTATTAAATCAATTTATCTCAAAACTATCTCAAACATCCAAACCTCCAATCTCTAAGCAATAACCTGCAACATGTGAGGCTAGAGATGATCCCTAACCCCCAAAACTAAAGGGGTTAGCCATAAATGGTGTGAGTGACATAAAACAACAAACAACATAAATAAACATTAATCATGAATCCTTAAGCAACAGGTAGTAAACATGAATACATAAAATACGAAGTAGCAAGGAAAAGTAAACCACAAGTGAGACTAAACCAAGTGTCAAGTGTAGAAAACAGGAAATCCACATGCATGAAAACCAAGTCAAGAAAACACAAATTCTATATGCGGACTCTCTAATGCGTACTTGTCGAAGTCTATGCATCCCACTCTACATAGGTTCGGTGCAAGCCCTTAACGTCTCCACATCGTATGGGTTCAATCCCCGCCATGCAACTAATCTTAGCACGATGACTACTACGAGATAAAGATAATCTGTGAGAATTAGCCCATGCCCGATAATTCCGGAGATCAATCCCACACCACAAGTAACTACCGTGATAATTCCGGAGATAAATCTCACACCACAAGTATTCTACCGTGATAATTCCGGAGATATATCCCACACCACAAGTAATCTACCGTGATAATTCCGGAGATTAAATCCCACACCGAAACATTGACACATCATCACACGAATACCACATGTGCTTCGCCTCGACTCCGATAATTTCGGAGATCAATCCCACACCGAAAGCAACTACTTGGATAATTCCGGAGATATATCTCACACCCAAAGTAAAACACTTGGATAATTCTGGAGATAGATTCCACACCCAAAGTAAGATACTTCGATAATTCCGGAGATTAAATCTCACACCGAAAGCCATATTGAGGTACTTGACTCATGTTCTCGTTCATCACATCACCACTAGTGCCTGTCCTTATTATTTTTGGGTTACTTAATTACTCAACGAATCCCCTAGAGTGGTGTACCCTACCGGCCTAAATTTAAAACTGAATAACTGAAATGCCTCTACAGGCCTCAACAAAATAACTCAACACCGGTATACTAGGGTCACACACCTCTAGAGACTCAACTCAAATGTCTAAACCAAAGTTCCACTAAACAAAGTGGCTCAACTGAATATCTTAAATCAAATACTTAACTGAATATCTTAGAATCAAATGCTTAACTGAATATCTAGTATAGACAGAATTATCTGAGAACCAATCATTCAAAGGAACACTCAAGTTACAAAAACTCATCAGTACCAGTCGACTTATACCGTAGTAAGTCGACTGTCCAGAGGACACATATCCAAAATTTTACAAAAATAAACTAAGTCATACCAGTCGACTTGAAAGCCATCAGTCGACTTAATCGAGACAGAATTCCAATAATTCTCAAGAAAATATTCTAAGTACATAAGTCGACTTAAAGAGGTCATGGTCGACTGTCCAGAAAGGACTGAAATAATTTTACAAAATAAAGATCTCAGGACACCAGTCGACTGCATAAGAGTTTAGTCGACTGTCCAGAGGGGATTTCAAAAGAACTGAAGATACAACAGCAGGGTCGTACCAGTCGACTTAATCGTAGACCAGTCGACTGTCGGCCTACTGTTTCCATAAATTAGGTCTGAATACAAAATCAAAACTGAAGTTTTCTAAAGATTCATTGTTGGTGAAAAATAGTTCGTATTCAGGTAAAATGACAAATCTCCACAAATCCTCATTATGGATACATTACTCAAAACATCCAATATCTCAAAACTCAAGTTCTCATGTCCTAAAATTACTAATTTTTCCATTAGGGTTTCTCAATACTAAATTTCTTTCACGACTCTTAATCAAAATCTGATTTATAAACTCAAAGTCCAGATGTTCAACCATCCTTTCATAACCATACTCAAATCTTAACATGCTTTTTAGCAACACAATTTTATAAACCAAGATCTACTAGACATTCATAGATTTTACATACATGGTCCGAACAACAACCTTTGTTCACATGAATCATACCACAATATAAGATCCATATCATTCACAACATCAAATCAAAACAACATTGTCACTCGCATACATGGATCAAAACAACAAAACAATTTTATATCACTCACCTTTGAATTGAGAAAATCCACGAAAAGCCTTCGTTTTGCTAGATCAAACTTCCTCTTGCTCCTCCAAACAAATCACCAAAATTCTGTATATTCCAGTAATGACGGCTGAAAAAATCCTTTTAAACAATCCGGAAATAGGTTTAGGGTTCTACCCGCACTTTTGCAAAATAACCTTTTCCAAAATACAACTTCACATATATAGGTCTAGTCTTGGAAATTCGACCAAAATTCATTTAAATCAGGATTTAAAGGAAAATATAATTCTAAATCTCAACCAATACTGTTCAAAACGTCCAGAATATATATTTTTTCATTTTAACCCTTAAAAATGACAAATTTGCAAAAAAGTCCTTCTTTTCTCAAAATTTGCAAATAGTTCCAATTAATTTCAGAAAAATCTAGAAAATACTAAATAAATCCCAAATATTAAATAATGATTTTTCATGAAGAAAACTTGACTTTCAAACTTCTCAAGAAAGTATTTGCACGTGTTTTGCACGTGTAAAAAGATAAATTTTTCTGAAAATATTTATTAATTCCTCAAAATTCATTTAAATTCATTTTCGAATATTTAAAATAATATTTGAAAATACGGGGTTCTACAAAGTCACTGGAAAGGAATAACTAGAGTATTGAACTACTTGCGACATACTCAGAGTTATGCGCTGCATTACACCAGATATCCAGCAGTACTGGAAGGCTACAGTGATGCCAACTGGATATCAGACTCAAAGAACTCAAAATCCACAAGTGGATATATTTTCACACTTGGTGGTGCAGCTGTGTTATGGAAATCCTCTAAACAAACGCTATTGGCCAGATCCACCATGGAATCTGAGTTTATTGCTTTAGACAAAGCGGCAGAGAAAACAGAATGGCTTCGAAACTTCTTAGAGGATATTCCAATGTGGGAAAAACCAGTGCCTGCCTTATGTGTACACTGTGACAGCCAATCGGCTATAGCACGGGCACTGAGTTGTATGTATAATGGTAAGTCTCGTCATATCAGAAGACGACACAAAACCATTAGACAACTGCTCTCAAATAGAGTAATCTCTATAGAATATATAAAATCAGCCGACAACCTAGCGGATCCATTTACTAAAAGTCTGTCGCGAGAGCAGGTTGTGAGATCATCAAGAGGAATGAGTTTAAAGCCTATGCCGAAAGAGGATACTTGATGGAAACCCTACCTAGGAATTGGAGATCCCAAGATCTAGGTTCAAAGGGACAACTAAATCTTGTTGAATCGACGAAAGCACTGAGAGATTAACATCTCATACCCATTCTTAGGATGATAAAACAAGTGCTGCCTGCAAATAGTTAGGATAAGCTTGGCTTTTAATGATTCTCATAGCTTTGAAATAAAAGTGGGGTATAGCAGGATACTCTTTATCGGCAATCACCTTGTGAATGTGAAATGAGGCCGTTTCTAGGTGAATGAAGAGAGGCTACATTCTCCAAGTTCACTTATGATTAACCAGGGATGTTCAAGGCCAAAATGAACACAACAAGAGAACTTAGTTCTGTGAGGAGATGAAACTATGTGATAGTTATTGTCTAGGTTCACATCAACGCCCGGGTAGTTCAAGACATCATGATCACTACCTGGTCAAGTGAATCCGATAGCTAATTACTAAGGGTGGTTCAAAGTTGAAAAATTACTACCATTCCTGATGCAGTGATTTTCCGATTATACTCTCAGAATCTTTCTGTCATATTTTTTGTTTTTCTGTCGTGTCTGGATTACATGGTCTGGTAATTTCCATTCATGTGGGGGATTGTTGGAATTAATTTTTGCAGTTTTCCGGGCCGGATTCCGGTAGGCTCCGGCCACCGGCGGCACCGGAAAATGAGTGGATTGCGATCCTCTCGACGAGTACTATTCCGTAGTATACTCACTTGCCAAAAACGAATTCCGTATGAATGAGAAATGTTGATCCAAAGTTGGGTACTTGAAATGTACTAACTTGGCAACTTGGAGAAAATGGATAGTCCCATATCGGAAATTGGAAATGATTTCTTCTAGTATATATACTAGAAAACTGGACTAAAGGGCATGGCCCGGGGGTTACCACTAACGTGTAGTGGAGAGAGGACTTAGCCAAAATGACAAACACACGCGCGTGCGCGCACGCGCCGGCCCGGCCCGGCCCGACCCGGCTCCGGCTCCGGCTCCGGCTGGGCTTGGTCTGGTCTGGTCTGGCTTAAATTTTTTATTTTTAGCCCAGACAAAAAAACTCTTCCCCTACTGAACTGAAAAGGCTTTAGATTCAGTAACTGGTGCCCATTACTCTGTAACAGCAGAATAATGGCTCACCAGTTATGAATCTGAAGAGTCCCCATTACTCTGCTGTTACAGAGTAATGGCAGCTGAACAGTCTCCAGTCCAATTTTTCCTCTATAAAACCAGACAGAGTCTTTCATGCAGATAGAGAATTTTTTTCATTTTCGTTTTCTTCATCTTCTCCTCTGTGTCAGTGTCAGTTAAGAGTACAACACAGACAACAGTTCGTTGTCTCTGAAGCAAGGGTGCTGCATTCTTCAGAGAAGGTACAGTTGTATCCTGGGAAGCAATTCGCCAGTAACCGTCACACTACGGGGCGAATTCTGCTTTAAGGACAGAGATTACAAATCTCGACTCTGTGCAAATTCTTTACTTACTGTTTTTCTTCCTTGTTTTTTGATTTCTTCGCAAATTCTGTTGGGATTCTTTATTATTTTATATTCAGGTTCTAACATATTGAACACTGGAAGTCCCAGGTGTTCCGTTCCACCCTTCTTAGGCGTCACTCCACCCACCTACAACACCCATAACAAATAATAAATTAATAATAAATCTATATTTAGTCAAAAATCACTTGCAAAATCATAAGCTTCAATATAAAGCCAAACAGTTGGATTGAAAGATCAATGAGGATAAATTGCACCATATTACAATTTCAAGTATTTCAAAGTTCACTCTAACTTCACCCTAACTTTCCTCAATAGGAAACTCTGTCATGGGCATGATGTTCAAAGATATCCACTACCAAACAATGAATAACAATGTGAAAAACCCTACCACAGTGCAACTGCACCATAACACTGAAGTTACTGTTAGGATTAACAATATTTAACACTTACATTCTAATTTCTAGCACACCCTCCCGCAATCCAAGCACCCTTTCTGTGGCCCAAGACTGGGCTGTGCACAATAGTTTTCTTTTTCTTTTTAAGCCACAATTTAATGTGCATCTACTGGGAATTGAACCTAGGTTTCCAGCATCCCATGAAAACGTCCCCACAACACCAAAACTTCAATGTTTAGGTAAATTCTTAAGGCCAATCAAAGGTTTGATACTATAGTAATCTCTAAGTGAAGGTAGAAGTCTTGCAACCTATAGGTTGCATAATGTATCTCCATTTTAGCTTAAAAAATAAAATTGGCTGGATTAAAATTTAGACAACTACCATAAACTCCACTTTATTAACTTTGAGATTTAAAAAAATAAAATGGAGGTAGTGTACCTCCCAAATATGATCCAAACGGATCCAATGTTAGATACATACAAGTCACCTCCACAAACCTCCACTAACATTGGTATCCAAACAAGGCCACACTTTTCGCAACTATTGCATTTACATTGCTTTCTAGGTAACAATCTACAACATAAAACTTTGTTAACGTGCCATAGAACCTTCACAAACCGATGTCAAAGATTCAAAACTACCCCTAAAGCCAAATAACACATCATCATGCAACACACAATCAATCCATACATACATGCAAAAGACCTAATCCCCGAATACATCAACATTTTGGTGGGTACTCGATGGCTTGTTTGGTGTGGAAGGTGCCATTCTTGCTGTTGATCCCTTGGCATATCACCCGCATGTTGTGGTCCACGAACATCACCGCGGCAGGCGAAATTGCGATGAGAAGTGCGAGAAACTAGAGGAAATGAAGGGATTACAAAAAAAATAGCATAAATGTGTCGGAATCTATTTTTGATCCGAATCCGCTAGTCTGGTTTAGATATTTAGAAGTTGACATTTCACATAGTTATTATCATTTTCTTAATCAGAGACATAATTCCATGAATCAACGACTACAACTATTTAATGAAATAGACAAACACCTACGATTAAATTTCTCTTAACAAAAAATATAATAATTTCCAACTTAAGATTTGGGCGTGGGCCGCGCATGCGCGTACCCACTGTGCAACAAATATTGACGTCCACTCTCCCACTTGGGGAGATGGTAGACCAGCACATCCACAAAGTGCAATGAGGACCACTAGCCTAGGCCTGAGCATTCTTGATAACCCAAAGACCCCGTCCAGGTAAGTATGGAAAAAGGTAGCCCTAGCTTGCTCTTTTATAGCCACCCCAATCCTCCTAGTCCCAAAACCCACCCGATATGGGACTAAAACAACTCCCCTTATCCTCTTACTACAGCTTTGAAAATAAAGGAATCCTTCTATAGGAACCACCGTATACTTTTGGTCTTTGCACAGATTAATCCACTGGTTATATAGATCAAGGCCCTGTTTGGTTCAAAGGAGGGGAGGGGAGGGGAGGGATTTTAATGGAGGGGAGGGGAGGGGAGGGAAAGGGAGGGGAGGGATTTAATGAAAACTCTGTTTGGTTCAAAAGAGGGGAGGGGAGGGAAAATAATAATTTTCTTGTTTGGTTCACAAGGGGAGGGAATGGATTTTATAATAAAATTACTTTTATACCCTTTTGCATATAAGAGTTAGATGATCAGTATTCTAACTCTTATATGTATTATAAGATTTGGAAATTAACATGCAACAATTTCAATCCTGTAATAATTTTCTTGTAGTGATACTGATGCTTGGTTCCCTAATCAGTATTAGACTTTGAATACTCCTGTATGAGCTTTGTCTTTGACAAACTGGCTAGTTAGTATATAACATAAATTTGACTTTCTTGGATTGCTGTGTGTTGTTCATATTCGAGTCTTGAGTGTTTTTATGATCTTAAAATATAGGCGCATGATTCTTGCAAGTGGAATGGAGGGCATGGAAGGATTTCGCCAACGATGGAGTTTACATGGCCGCCTTGAAGATACCAAGTATTCTTCCTCAAGTTTCTTTGTGAATATAGATTATCACGCACATATTAAACTACTCATCATATTTTATTATATTCTCCAATGCATTATCTCCTTCCTGCATTATTTGCAGAAAAAGACTGGAATCATTGAATCAAGGAATGGAAAAGAGGGAAAAAGAGAAGCCACAACAAGCTATTCAAGGAGAGTCTGCAAAGAAAAGTTGGTTTTTTTGGTAGATCTGTATTTTCATTGCAATGTAGCAAGTTGGTCCTCTTTACATTGTCAGGAAGGCATGAGTCCTCTCTTACTTTATTAGGGAAGACTTTGAATAATGAAATAAAGCATCAGTATTATTATTTTCAAGCATCAGTAGTATTAGTACCTACCCAAGTAATATCAAGCATCAGTATCACTACAATACTGCTGAATCCTGAAATAAATTCAATAGCTGAGATGTGATTTATTCTCTCCATTTGCTATGCTAACCAAATGATACCTATTACAGGATTGAAATTGTTGCATGTTAATTTCCAAGTAAACAAAGAAACAAAATGTAGGTCCAGACAATTTCAGATGAAAGAAAGGTAACCCTGAATACAAATAAACAGAAAGAAGACAAAAAACAACCAACTTCATTACTCAACTCGTAGAAGTAAGAACATTATTCAAGCTCCCTTAACATACTTGCAATCTCCATAGCCTGCAAAAATATTTCCTCCCAAAATCGAAGCCAAAGCAAATTATTCATGACTTGACTTCTTTTGAAACAGTTCGGTTTGGTTTTCAATTATGGTATAAACATATTTTCAAAACAAAGATTAACTACTTGTCAATTTATAGGATACTATTAACAAATACTGTCATTACTCTATATTATAGTAAATAGTATAGTACAGATATACTTTTTTGTTCAGTTTTAGCCAAATCCTCTTTTCCATCACTTTACAGGAACTGAAATGAATTGAACCTAAACAACTAAAGCCAATCATTGAGCAGATCAAAACATGAAGAGAACATAAACATAATTTTGAATGAAATTTCGAATTCAGGAAAGCTAAATTATTCATACTTGGGTTAGTGATGACGGTGATGCCAGAGAAGCGCACTCTGAGCCTAATACATACATCAAGAACAGGAAAAGAAAAGGAGCCATTTAATCTATATAGCAACATGAGCAAAGAAATATATTGAAACTTAAAACTAGCACCATGTGATCTGTAGAAGGTTTTTCCAGTTCTAATAGAAATATAACTAAGATACACAATGAAGAAAAAAACATACAGAAGTGTCAATCTTCCAGTACAAGCAACAGAATAAACAGTATCACATTGAATTTAAAAGAACAAAACAAATTGGCCACTACGCTCTAGCTTCAAGCACAGCATTGCACATGAACTCTGGGTCCGAACCATAGATACATTCAAACCTGATACTGACAACCTGATACGAATCAAAGCACCACAAGAAAAAAAATATAGCAAACATCAATCAATTTTGTGTGAAATAGCAAACATCAATCAAATGAAAAAGTGCACAAAGCAAGTAATGTAAAAGTACACACAAAATAAACACAAAAAGTAGATTAATTCATGAACTTTGATTAAGTACCATAACATAGACAAAAAGAGTAGATAAACTATCAAAAAAAAACATCCTCCCAAAACATAGACAATAAAAAAGTAGATAAGACAATAAACTGAGTAGATAATAGATAATAGTTCCTAAAAGTAGATAATAGATAAGAGACAAAAAAAACATCCTCCTAAAAGTAGATAATAGTTCCTTCCATCCCATCCTAACATGATGGGGGATCCAATGAGCCAAAGACCATTTGCATGATCACTGCCTTGCGTGCTTCAGATGGCAATTGAAGAATTGGCCTGAGTTTGTCAGCATCTTTCATTAGAGTGCAAAAAATCTGAGCTAATGAGTTTCCATCAAATCCACATTCTTTGATTAAATTCCAAGTTTCTTCCCCTGAAATTGGAGGCAGCTTGTAGTTTTGTTGTTCTCTCATTATGCCATTGCCTTCTTTCATTATGTTGTTGCCTTCTCTTAGTGCCTCTGAAACAGCATACATTGCCCCTGTAATTTCACTTGCTTCACTATCTTTCTCTTTGTTGGTAGCCATTTTGGATTTCTTCCTTTTGCTGCCAGTACTTGCTGTAGGTGAGGGTTCTTGTGATTGCATTTCAGGAGCTGAGAAATTGAAACTGTTACCATTACCATCATCAACAAAAGCATCAATATTCTCCAAAAAAACCTCATTCCGAGTGATGCGATTATCAAGATCATCAATGGATTCAAACAAGTCTTGTTCAGTGGCTGAATATCCTCGTTTTCTCATCTCAGATGCAGTCTCAGCTTCTTCTCCAGTAGCTCGATTAATCCCATAAAGTTTCACCATCTTATCATAATTCGGAATTGGAATATTTTTCCAGTATGCTGCTTTAGGTTTTGACTGCAAAAAAAGGAAAATTTTACTGCTTGTTAGCCACTAACTTAATAATGATATATAAATGTGAGAAACAAGATTTAAGGAACTTAACCTGTATCAGAGCATCCCAAACTTCAGGCTCAGCATCCCATAGATGAGTAGTTGGATTCCAAGCAAAACCACTCATACCATTTTTAAAAATATCGTAAACATCTGAAAAGTTCTTTTTCAATGTTTTCCAACGATTTTTCACCTTATCTTTGTCAATTTTCCTCCCAAACAATACACTAAGCTCATTCACAATGTTATCGTACGCAGTGGTGGTAAAGGTACCACTAACTTTGTTACCTTTTTCACACTCGTGCATGAAAGCATCGATAAGAGCATCATCCATGTCTCTTGTCCAGGTCAAGCTTTCCCTACCATTGTTTGTCGATAATTGTTTTCTTGGTGCCATACTGTGATATTTATTAAATATAGCATAAACAAAATTAATAAAATTAGAGAAAGAAAAAATTAACAATATAATAATAAAGACTTCATGTCTCATTTAAACAAAAACAGCATTACAACATACAGTAATGTGAAAAAATCCACAATAACAACATTCATTTTCATCATAATTCAGTCCAAACAATCATTTTGATAATCTGTCCACATTTGATTTGCTAAACTATCTCTTATAAGTTCACCTTGAGCAACCTCCTCATTATCGCCTCTTGGAGCTTGATAATTGTCGTGAGATACATTTTCATTTGCAAGTTCTGCATCTACTTCAGCTAGGAGGTCTTCATCTGGGTCTATGCTCATTAGATAATTATGGAGAATGCAACATGCAATAATGATTAGTTTTTGAGCTTTGACTCCATAAGTAGGCTCTGTTGAATTTGATAAAATTTCAAATCTTTTTTTTAATACACCGAAGGCTCTTTCAATTGCATTGCGTAATGATGCATGACGAAGATTAAATAATTCTCTATGATTTTGAGGTGGATTTCTTGCTGAATATTCTTTCAAATGATAGCGAACTCCTCTATAAGGTGTAATCAGTCCACTTGTCAACATGAAGCCAGCATCCACAAGGTAATATTTTCCTATAATCAAAGTAAATAATGAATGTGATAGTTTGAAAATAAACAAAGAAATAATTTCAATGTATTATGAGGTCTTGATTACCTTGAGGAATTTTAAGCCTATCTTCTCGTCTTAATGCATTCTTTATAATTCTTGAGTCAGATGCAGTGCCTTCCCATCCAGGGAGCACATATGTGAACCTTAAATCAAATGTGCATGCTGCTAACACATTTTGTGTTGGGTAGTCTTTCCTACCACGATATCGGGGAGCATCTTTAGAAGATACTTTGACACGTATATGTGTCCCGTCTATGGCACCAACACAATCCTGAGACAACATTTTTAGATTAATAAAATATTAATGTATCATGACAATGGTTGAGTGTATAGTAATTTAATGATAACTGTTTACCTTGAAATATGGGTAAAATCTACTGCTACCATCTATTTCAGGAGGAACTGTTGAGCCATCGGGTTGTACAAGGAACTTTTCTTCCAATTGGAGGATAGCACTCAACACTTGATGAAGATGACGACTAATCGTCTCGCCAGAACGACGGAACCAAAAGTTTACTTCACGATTTTTAGCATTATGTGTTAATATGTAAATTGTTTTTGCAACTTGTTCTTCCACACTTGACCATCGTGTGGGTCGTAACCCACCCTCATTTTCCAACATACCACACAAGGTTAAGAAAGCTTGAGGACCCATTCTTAATATATTTCTACTAGTTTCACTGCTACAAATTCGACCCATTATTTCTTCACGTACCCTTTCTCTCTCGGAACTCATACTATAACTAATTTTTCTCTTCCGAGACATCCTAACATAGTAATAAGCAACAAAACATATGAATGTTGCTACAGCTCTTCGGCGCAAATCAAACCATCTATTGCGTAATATTTTCCAATCTTGATTATCCATCTGACACAATGAAACATTCATAAAATTAAATTAGAATGAAACATTGTACACAACTAGTTACAATCTGAGAGAATATTCAGCAAGAATACATCGGTGGCTATGATGAAGAGTACATCGTCAGCAAGATCATGAAGAAAATTTCACATTCATTTTATATTGGAAAATTAAATGAATGATCTATGATTGAAAAATGATCTTCAGCAATTAAATAATGATCTATGATTGAAATCAGATCTTCAAACTGAAAAAAAAAATTTCTTCAGCAATTAAATAATGATCTATGATTGAAATCGGATCTTCAAGTGAATCAGATCTTCATGATGCTGGTTGGTAATATTTTGGCTAATTTTTTTGTTGCAGTACAATGAAATTCTAGGCAAGGGGTCTTCAAAAATTGTGTAAGTTGAACTTTCCCAAAATAGGAATTCATGAGTTTATTGTGTTAATTTGTTGATTTTTTCTCATCTGGGTTGTTTTTTGTTTTTGTTTTTGTTTTTGGTTTCAGTTATAGGGGGTTTAATGAGTATGAAGGGATTGAAGTGGCTTGGAACCAGGTGAAGCTTTATGATTTTTTGCAGAGCCCTGAAGATTTAGAGAGGCTTTATTGTGAGATCCATTTGTTGAAGACTTTAGCACAAGAACATCATGAAGTTTTACACATCTTGCGTTGATACTTCGAAGAAAATACCATCCAAATCAAACTAAATCCAACACCAAACCAAACTAAACCCATCATGAAGAATACCTTGATGAATGCAGCGGCTGATGGCAGACGGCGGACGGCGGCGTGCGAACGGCGGCGTGCGAACGGCGGACGGGATAGGGAGAAAGAGAGAGCGGGAGATTGGTGGGAGAGAAACAGTCGTTCTTTGTTTTGTTAGTAGGGAGAAAGGTTTTTAGATTTTTAAAAGGGCATTTTAGTCCAAACACTTTCAAAATGTAGCCCTATTTTCTCTCCCCTCCAAATCCCCCCACTTTTGGAGGGGAGCAAAAATTGGCTCAGGAGGGGTGTTGCACCCCCCCATTTCCCTCCCCTCCCCTCCTAAAAATTGAACCAAACAAGAAAACTATTAAATAACCCCTTCCCTCCCCTCCCCTTCCCTCCAATCCCCTCCAACCAAACAGACCCCAAAGGTTTATGATAAACTGTGGACCTATGGTAGACATTAGCTCTCTATCTTCATCTTCTTCATATATGGTTCTAGTCTCAAATAAACTGTGTGATTCTTCTCATCTTCTTCTGTCAATAACGAGCCCATCCCTTCTTTCATAACCGCCATCAACCGGCGTCAACCTAACCTGATCATCAACCACCAACGAAGGGGAAATTATCAAGCTCACTTGGTTTGAAACCGAATCGACTCAGTTCTCTATACAGGAATCAACTAGATGCATTCCTACTGGGATCCTCTGCTGTCAAGTGCAACTAAAGCTCCAAATTGCCTCTAATTTAGAGTTGGACAACTTAGCGGTACATTTAGAGTGAATGTTCTCTCATTTTGAACAGTCCATAAGTCAGAAACCTGAACATATGAGTAAGGGATATACTAGTTTGAAATCAAATACATAGCAATGAATAAACGGTCTGAAATCAAATTGGCTAGGTATATTACTGAGATTATGTAAAATTAGCTACATATGAACTAAATGTCATGCTAAAAACCAATTGAAACAGCGCTCCAACATTGCATCTGAGAAAGATGATTCTAATAGTAAAGATGTACAGTTGTGGAATTACAGAAATTAGAGCTATTTATCATCCTAATCACAACGGTTCTCACTCCTCGGTCCTGCTCTCTTTGACCAAAATAAGAACAGCTGCGAATACAGGTAGTGAAATCATGAGCAGAGCTTGTAATATGTTGGGCTTTGTCAGGTCAGGGAAAAGTATGCTTCCATATTTTACCGCGGCACCACCCCCAACAGCGCCAGCTGCCAGCTTCCATAAGTAATCAACATCATCCTGCTGAAACCAGAAGAGTAAAATCAATCAGTAACTTTAACGCCAAAAGCGATCAAGGTGTGTGGCTTTAAAGAAGAGTTTGCTTTCAATAAATTCAGAATTAAAATTACCACTTCATATCCAGCAACCTAATTATCAAACCATTCACTCAAAAAATAAACTTCAAAAGAAGCTCGTCATGAGATAGGTGCAGTATCAACATAATGGACTCTCCAGCATTTCTCTATTTGAAGGAACATCTAGAATATGGCAAAGTTCAGTGTCAAATAAATTTCTACCATACTAATTATACCGAATTAACTCATTAGACAAGTGAGAAGCTGGCCGGATACGTTAGTAGAATCTTCAGATTACAAGTATCACTAGAATATGGCAAAGTTCAGTGTCAAACAAATTTCTACCATACTAACGATACCGAATTAACTCATTAGACAAGTGAGAAGCTGGCCGGATACGTTAGTAGAATCTTCAGATTACAAGTATCACTGTATACCTATCACATTTTCCTAAAGAAAACATAGTTAATAGCATGTCTATCTTCAGAAGATAACTAGTCAACATGAATGGGAACATGACACTTTGATAGCCATATGGAAAACATTGAGTTGAAAATTGTAAAAAGGAGTTCAAAGTGAGCAAGTCTAGTCTACTTGAGATATGAGAATCCTCCCATTTGTAGACTTTAAAAGGTAGCAATGGTGACTATGATTTGAAACCATAAATGAGATTGTGAGAGAAGGGTTTTCAAGTGGAAGAGTTTCATGATGTACAAAATGTAGAAATAGGATTAAATAACCTTCATTATGAAGCAAAGGTAGAAAAGTGCAAACCATGTTAGGCTCTGTACCCAGCATAAAGTGCTAGATATATCTATGTTCTAACTCTCCTCGGGTATCCGTCACTTTAAAAGATCTCAGAACTTAGTTTAATTGTGGGGAAAACGAGAATAGGGCGTTAATTTATGTAAAAGCATATTACATATTACTTTATATTGGTTAGCCAGTTACAATATTTTGCTGAGATAGGTTGAGCTCAAACATAGTGCAACACAACACACTGGCACACGCAAAAGTTCTAGGATACTGCACTGAAATAGGTAGTGTCCTATAGAACACGTGTGCCGGATACGGGATTTGTGTTAGCCATCACACGGCTTCTAAAGAGCACTGAATTTTGAAGCCTACAGATTTATAAAAAAATATAAATATTTTGTTTTATATTCAAAAATAGTATATAATAAAATCACATGTGATAGGAATATCCCGAAAACTACTTGACATAGAAGAGGGGTTTTATTTATCATCTTTTAGAGATGAATACTAATGATAATGAACATAAATTTTATGAAGATCTAGTGACATAAATATTTAATTTATTCCGAGCATTCTGCAGGAAAGAAAGGATATATAAATGAAGTACTAGAAAAGGGTTCCTAAGATTTCACACGCACACGCATAGAAACAAAAAAGAAAAACAAAAAAATTATTCGTCTAATCAGCATAATAGCCTTATCAATCACAATTGATTGCGATCTTCTTTTTAGAGGAAAATTTATTCTGATTTCTAACAATCTACTCTTCATTAATTCAGTCATGACTCATGAAACTGCTAAAAAAATCAAACCCACTCTATTTTGAAGTCAAAATCATTGGGATGATAGTGCCAACCAAAAAGCACTTTTAATCTATTTTATTAATCCATTAATAGAAGCTCAAATGTTAGCATTTAATTACACACATGGCCAACACGAGCACAATGCCACATGGCACACCGACACGTCGAAATTTATTCATTAATGCATTGTAATGGGTACTTCTGTGTCCACTATGTGTGTCCGAGATGATACGGCTTCCAAGCAATAGTATTTATAGTATTTGTTCTTCTTTTATGTCAGATATATGTGTCCGAGATGATACGCCCTCCAATCAGATGTGTTTGTCTCTTATATTACCTAAGATTCCCCTTGCATATATACCATGCACAGGATTAGAGTCAACCATCCTTGCTTGTGATATTTTGGTCTTTGTTATAACGGAGATGGAAGAAGGAGGAAGAGAGAGAGGGGGGGTCCCCTCTTCTGCTTTCCATAATCTATTCCTTCTTTTTTCCACTTCGTACACCTTTTCCACTTCATCTACCTCCTGCACTCTTGCATGAGTCTATCTTATAGTACAGTGTAAGAATTATCAACTTAATTCTCATGTATTACCTCTATTGTTAAATTTTCCCCCGTATCACTTTTGCCTAAGAAAAAGAATCGCATCGCGACTACCTCAAAAAAGTGATGTACTATTTTTCACTTTCTAAAGCTTTTCCTCTTCATCTTCCTCTTCATTCTTAGAGTGCCCTGTAAGAATTATCAACTTTTGCACTCTTGCACTAGTCCATCTTAGAGTGACCTGTAAGAATTATCAACTTAATTCTCATGGATTGCCTCTAATGTTAAATTCTCCTTCATATCACTTTGTCTAAGAAAAAGAAATCTCAACTCCCTTTTTACCTCAAAAAAGTAATAAACTTTGAAGTTTGTTCCCAATTAAACTGAACGTAACCTAACATTCCCAGCTCTGAAATTTTTAACTACAGAACAAAAGTAACGTATGAAATTAGTACGGGAGAGTTTAGGTTAGTTTTTAGTTTATAGAAACATGTATATTTGACGAGTGTGTAATGTACATGCTTTTGAACTTCAGTGGACAACAATAGTTATGATAAAGAAAGTCCTACTAAATATATGTATAATCTACAATAGGTTCAAATAAGAGTTTAAATGTGACACTCTCAACTTCTTTTATTTTTTTGGCTAGAACTTAAACCCTTTAACTATTTGCTAGTACATATAACAGATAATATCAAGTCAGTTCGTGATGCCTGATAACCCAACCAAGACTAAATTGGTCTCTATGTTTTCAAATTCTAATCTGAATCATAAACAATCCAAAATTGTAAAAAATCACATATATATGCTAGAAGGATCAGCTTACAGATTTAGTGGAGCAAGTAGTACCTGTACTTGAAGGCATTGCTTAGGGTCCTGAGTGCCTTTCCATTTCTGGTTTGGGTGTTGACTCATACATAGCTACATACATTGATTCAACAATTTGCTTCCTATTTACAAGTCATACTAAAGTATTTTCAAGTTTATTGTTACCTCCTATTACACATATCTGGTGACTTGAAGAAAAAAGAAGTTGCATTTATTGTTATGAAGATTACAACACAGATCCTATTTCCCGGCGTTTTTTTGGACCTTCACTGGCGGTTTTTTACGCCGGTGAAACATACACCGGCGTTTATAAAAACGCCGGTGCAAATGCCGCCGAATCGAGCGTCGCGGAAAGGTAGGCGCATTCACCGGCGTTTTAACTGGACGCCGGTATATCTTTAAAATACACCGGCGGCCAGACAAACGCCGGTATATGACGATTTCTGGGTGCCGTTCTTTCCCCCGAATATACATTCACCGGCGGTCACATACCGCCGGTATATATCTTTTCACTGGCGATTGTACAAACGCCGGGGAATGTGTAATATTTACCGGCGGTCACAATGCGCCGGTGTATGCTAGTTTCTAAGCCCCCTTCTTTCCCTACTTACAAACACCGGCGTGTCGTAAAACGCCGCCATATAGATTGTTGTAAAAATTGCCTCTAATCATTGATTTCTTTCGCAACTGTATATAAGAAACAAAATGAAACAAAATAAATTTAGAACGGAGTTACCGGCCTATGGGGAAATCGCGCGGAACGCACTGCCCTAAGAGTTGATCCGCGGTCTTATGTGCAGACTCGTCGCAGATGCTCCTAGTGGTAAAACCTCCGATATCACCGGCGCCTCGCTGTCGCACACAACGTCGAGAGATTGACCCGAACTTAGCCTTGCCCAGAACGAAGGTGAAAAAGGAAGGGAGCGGAAGCAGCGAAGGAAGGTTTTGTTGTGTTTGCGGATTGCGATAGCAGCGAAGAAGAACAATTCTTTTGTGTGGATCTGATCTGATATTTTACAGTCGTAGCAAAAGGAAGGGAGTTTGGAATATAAAGACACAAGAACGTGTGAACGTTGGGAGAGAAGGAGGCCAGTAAAATCAGATCTGAAAACTAATCGAACGTTTAAGAGGAATTAGTTAAAAGAAAAAAATAAACAGCAAAAGAAGTTTTGGATCTCAACCCGAACCCGAAGAGCAATTTCGGATCGGCATTCGTGTCCGCAGATGCGGGCGCGCACACCCGTGCCCACTACGCGCGCCGAACCGAACCGAACCGGGCCGGGCGGCGGCGGCGGCGCGCGCGTGTGGCCCACGGGTTCTCTGCACACCACACAAGACTACAATGGGGTAAAGGAAGGATTGTATTATAGACACTCACATGGTGGTCATTCCCACCGATATGGGACTAAAGGAAAGGAAGGAATCTTGGGTTTTGAAACAAAACAGCCAACAATTCCCCCCCCCCCAAAACCAAGATTCAAAGGAAGTGATAACAAAAGAGTAATGATATAGAAGTTCTGGGCAAGAGTATACTATGCATAGATGAGATGGACTACAGCCTTGAATCTCACGTAGTGACTATTGTCTTTGTCTGAAGAAGTGCTTGATGGACTATGCCTTGAATCAGACTTCTTGACTCAGATTCAGAAAATAGCACACATAGTACGCTAGAGGTTCTTGGGTCTATCGGGTGGCGCTTTTGAATGGCCATGCGCATTTTTTCATATTCATGAGAGTTGTCTGGGATCGCCCTGTCTCATAGTCGCGGCCTTCACGACCTCTCATATAGGTAAGTCCTCAAAGGGTTGGTGATCGGAGTCAACCCTACATAATAATGTTTGGACCTATTAAGAGTTTAGAACTCATCTGTAATACTCCGATTTTTCTTAATACTTAAAGATTACTTATTTCTCTTTTTATGGTATGCTTGTGTAGCCTGTGACTATTATTTTCTCCATGATGAATAAAGTATATTGTTCCCTACAAAATATTTTCCTTAAAGCCCAATGTTAACTTGTTTATTTTTCTCTTTTAAAATATTTTGGCCCAAATGTACTTAAGCCCATAAACTCAACTTTTTATTTATTTTAAATTCCTACAACTTGTATGTGTAACATCTTTTCTTGTATTTTATTCCGGGTATTTAATGTACTTTTTAGTGTAGTGGAGTTTGTGTGTACATGTGCACTTTATGTACACGTGCACAAGGCACATTACTTGGCCGGATTTGAGGAGTGATGGACTTGAGATCATGGGTAGTTATATCTTGAGGTGTGGGTAGTTTCTCAACTCCCGGTTGGATCTCAGCCTTTGATTCTCCAACTCCCTAATAGATCTCAACCCTCCATTCTATTTATCTCCTAGTATAAATACCCCTCCTATCCCCTATCTCTTTTACACTAAAAATTTTCTAAAGATTACTGAGAGTATTTGTGAGTTGTGTGGGAGTTTTTCTGTGGAGACAAGCAGCATTGCTGAGGAGCTCGGTGTGGAACAAAGGAGCAAGGAGTGCAGTACTGTGTTGAAGGACTTTGCGGGATTTCGTTTATTTCTTCATATAAGGTGGGTGTTTCTCAGGACTTCTAATGTAGGAATGATACTATAATTATTATGATTGATACCATGTTACAAAAAGTGAATTGAATGCAGTAGAAATTGCCTGAACATGCTATTAATATGAGAATGAGACTGTCGGTACAGTCGACTGCCATGTGAGTCAGTCGACTGGTACGAGACGTTATTTCTTATAATGTGCTGATAAACATGTGTGTGAATAGACATGATGGTGTGATTATTGAATATATAATTTCCCTATGACACATATGATGGAGGGAAGGTAAATGAATGAAAAGAACTAATGGTGATGAACAACGTAAATTGTCGGAGCAGTTGACTGACGTTGTGTTAAGTCGATTGGTGCTTCGTTCTGAATATAACTGTTTGAAAGTTCCATGAATAAAGACATTTTAATTATGTAGACCCATTATGATGACTTGAGATTCATACCCTCATTGTCGTAAGAAAGTATGAGCAATGTGAATGCATGTTTAGAGTAGTTTTCTCTAAAAGAGCATGTTAGTAACTTGGAAAATTGTGCTGTTGAACCAGAGGAGATTCTATTTATAAAACATGAATTTATATGGGAATTGATATCATGATGCAAGTACATGTAAGAACCGTAAATAATCTCCTTAATGGAAAATGGATCTGTCCAGTCGACCGATGCATGTAGCAAGTCGACTGATCTGGACTTAGAAATTTTGCTGTTGAAATCTCCAAGACAGAAGACTGATCGATGAACAGTCGACTGTCACGAGAACAATATTGTGAACATGAAAAGTGCGGGACAGGCGACTGGTGGTGTACAACAGTCGACTATCCCGAGCAATTATGATGATACTGTGTGACTGTATGAGTCGACTGGTGTTCTCCCAAGTCGACTGTACAGAGTGTACTTGGATATATTTGAACTTCATGTTATTTTGCTCTTGGTAATTATGAACTGTGTGATTCGAATCAATGGACTCTGTTTATGGCTGTATGAATTATGTGAAATGAATCATAGATGAGAATTGAGAATTAAATGAATAATTATGAAAGGCTAAATCATGATGAAAAGAAAAGTCTGTGAGACTCTAAAATAAATGATGAGCTGATGATGCTCGATTGGATATTGTGAAATTGAAATTGAACGAAGGAGTAGCTAAGTCTCCCCGGCAGTGAAATGAAATGATATTGAGAAATAGACCAGGTTGGTCGAGTGAAATGAAATGATAAGTCCGGTTGATGGAGAGGCTAACTCTAGAGCTTGATTTTTATTCATGATTCTAATGTAACTTTAATACATAGTGTGGAAGTGATGAAGGTGGGAGAAAAACATGAGTATGAGAGCTAGGGTACGGTGCGGGTGTGTGAGCCGCAGAATGCATGCTTGATGAGTCAAGACATGGCGCGGGCACAACTCAGTAATGATCGGACTCTAGTCACGCTTGTGGGATGTTTTGGTGACTGCAAGAGGAGTGTGTTCAGGGAGGAGGCTGAATTGTCGCAGAATGCATGCTTGACGAGTCAAGACATGGCGCGAAATTCTACTCCAGGGGCCAGGATACATGCTTGTACTCATAGAATCATCTAAGATACTCATTGAATTTACAGAAGTAGAGTAAGTCATGGCGGGGGATTGAACCCTACAAAAATGAAGCACGATTAAGAGGCTTGCCCTCGAACCTATGTAGTATGGGATGCATAGAATTCGAACAAGTGTGCATTAGTGTCATGTGAAAATTAAATAAATTGCATTAAGGATTAAGTGCACAATCACGACATGACATCTCTAAAAGTTCCCTTTTTATTTTTACATGATTATTATTGAACAAGATTGTGATTTGTTAAGAAATGAGATTCATTATACTGTTTCTGGCATAGAGAGGATGGCCATGTATAATTATCGTCGGTTGAATAAACTGACGTACCCACAGTTTTGTATGCAGGATAAATTACATGTAAAGAGGAATGGATGCATAAAGATCTCATTATGTTGTTGTTCATTTATGTAAATGTTGTATATTTTGCTTCTGCTGTGTAAATTTAAATGTAAAATGTTGTAACTCTGATGTAAAAAGAAAAGTTTGAAATTTCCTTGTAAAATTGTACTCGAGAAAAGTGAAAAGATCCTGAAGAACATCTCGAATTCGGTAATTTAGGATTCGGGGCGTTACAGAGTGGTATCAGAGCCACGCTTTTCGACACTTTCACACTTGTACAAATTTATAAGGAACGACACCCTAGATATGGACATTAGAGTGTGTGTTTGAGTCTAGAGATTTAAATGTAAGTGACTTATATTTGTGTTGCTCTATGATTTATGTTTCTTCCTCTCTATTCTAAGATGGCTGATCACTTCGACCCTGCTGGAGGCGACGACTGGCATATTATTGAGGAAGAGTACCATCCTGGACAGGCTGATTCTGAGGACGAGTATCACCCTGGGCAAGCAGATTCTGATGATGAGGAGTACCCTGAATCTCGAGAGATCACCCCACCGCCGGATTCATCTGACGATTCTTCTTCTTCCGATGAAGAAAAGGGACCAGCTCTGAGTGGCGCTGTGGCTTCTCTTCAGAGGCAAGTGGATACCCTGAAGTATATAGTTGGAATTTTGGAGGCTCAACTGGAAAAGCGGAATGCTGACTATTCTGTTCTTAGCCATCGGATTTGGGAACTTGAGAAGAAAAAGAACCTAACTGATGTGCTGAAAGATGAGGTGGATGAACTACGGGATGAGATTCGAGCAGCGAAAAGGACCCGTAGAGATTAGATTGTCTTGGTTTCTATTTTCTTCTATTCTGATGTTAAGAAATGTTTTAATTCGAATGTATAAACTTTGAAATTCAATGAAATGAAAGTTGGTTTAAATTCTTGTCTTATACTTCGAATTTAATGGATCTTTTGCATCAGAATATGTCGAGAAGGGGAGCCAGGAATGGTGAAGGTTTGGACCTGGATGCCGAATTTGCAAGGGTTTACCAGACACTGAATGCAGTGGCTGCAAACCAAGGAAGGGGACCGATGAATCCAGTACCCGAGGCGATAAAGCTGGTGGAATCGTTCAAGAGAATGAAACCACCTGTATTCGAGGGAAAGTCAGACCCAGATGCGGCTGACAACTGGATTCGGCAAGTGGAGACAATCTTCGAGGTGTTGGAGACACCGAAGGGCAGCAAGGTCAAGTTGGCGACTTTGCAGTTGGAGAAGGATGCGGCTGTTTGGTGGCAGTCGATGAAGAGGACTATGGGCGGCTTGTTGCTTGGCTCGGAGGAATTTCTGGAAGAATTCCGCAGTCATTATTTCCCCTCCGACGTCCAGGAGAAGAAGGCCATGGAGTTTCTGTCACTTCAGCAAGGCAGCATGTCAGTGAGGGAGTATGAGACCAAGTTTACTCAGCTCTCCAGGTATGCTCCAGAACTGGTGATGGATGAGGCGAAGAAGGCTCGCAAGTTCGAGCATGGTCTGAGGCCGAGCTTGAGGTCTCGTATGATACCTCTTGGTATCAGGAGATTCGATAAGCTGGTGAAGAGGGCGGCAGCAACGGAGGCGGATATGGAGCAGTTCCATGTTGCTCAGCACCAGAAGAGCAACTGGCAATCCGGGAAGAGGCCTGCTCAATCGGGGAGTTTCAAGGGACAACCATCTGCACAGAGGTTCAAACCAACAGGGGCGAACGCTGTCAGTGTAGCTGGAAGACCTGGAAACGATGTGGGGAGACCTTCTGCAGTCACTTGCTTTAACTGTGGGGAAGTGGGACATTACCAATCTCGATGTCTCAAACCACGGGCTGGCAATCACAATGTGTCAATACAGCAGACTGGGAAGAGGCCGTACCAGTCAGGGCGAGTATTTGCTTTGACAGAAGCTGATGCTGAGGAGGCGGATCAGGTCATCTCTGGTACGAGAGCTGATGTTTAGTGTGGTTTTTGTCATTTCTTCTTCCTGTTCATAGTGTGAAACTGTTATGTAATGGTGTATGTTATGTAACAGGAGAACTCTATCTTAATGGAAAGAAAGCTGTGGTGTTGTTTGATACTGGGTCCTCTCATACTTTTGTGTCTCCAAGGTTTGCTAAAGTGTTGGGGGTTGGACCGAAGATTTTTCCAGACAAGATCTTAGCAGTAGCTACTCCATCAGGGGAAACTTTAACCACTGATCGGTATTATGCTGATTGCGAGATAGTGATTGGGGATAGAATCTTTGGCATTGATCTGATCGAACTGACCATCTTGGGAGTCGATGTTATCATTGGCATTGATTGGATGTCGGTGTACAGTGCAAGCATCGAGTGTAAGACCAAGACCGTAACAGTGAAGGCTCCAGGAGGACCTGAAGTCACTTTCCAAGGGAAGTTGAAGTGTTCTAAGTTGGTGGCAACTATCCGCAAGGAAGAGACTCCTGTGGAATTGCAAGGGATTCCTGTGGTTCGGGACTATCCGACAGTGTTCTTGGAAGATTTTCCTGGGTTACCTCCGCATCGTGATGTAGAGTTCAGCATCACTGTTCAACCGGGAAGTGCACCAATCTCTAAGGCACCTTATAGGATGGCTCCAGTGGAACAGGATGAGGTGAAACGGCAGATTGAGGAACTGTTGGGAAAAGGCTTTATTCAACCTAGTGCGTCACCTTGGGGAGCACCAGTGCTTTTGGTAAAGAAGAAGGATGGATCGATGAGGATGTGTATCGATTACCGAGAGCTGAATAAGGTCACTGTTCAGAATAAGTATCAGATTCCTCGAATTGATGATTTGTTCGATCGTCTACAAGGAGCAGCTGTATTCTCCAAAATAGATCTTCGATCAGGATATCACCAAGTGCGAGTGAAAGCTGAAGATGTGCACAAAACTGCGTTTAGAACTCGGCATGGGCATTACGAATTCTTAGTTATGCCATTCGGAGTGACGAATGCACCCGCAATCTTCATGGATTTAATGAACAGAGTTCTGAGGCCGTTTATTGATTCCTTCGTCGTGGTGTTTATCGACGATATTCTCGTGTACTCCAAGTCTGAGGCGGAGCACACAGAGCATTTGGCAGCAATTTTGCAGAAGTTGGAAGAGCAGCAGTTGTATGCCAAGTTATCCAAGTGTGATTTCTGGAAATCTGAAGTGGCATTCCTAGGTCACATCCTTTCTAAGGAGGGAGTGGCAACTGACCCTTAGAAGATAGAGGCAGTGAGAGATTGGGCTAGGCCTACTACAGTGAAGAAAGTTAGAAGTTTCCTTGGGATGACTGGATACTACAGGAGATTCATTCAAGGTTATGCTCAGATAGCTGTACCGCTTACTGGACTGACCAAGAAGAATGTGAGCTTCAAGTGGACTGAGCAACGCGAGGCGAGTTTTCAGGAGTTGAAAGATAGACTGACTACTGCACCTATTCTGGCTTTGCCTAGAGCAGGAGTTGAGTATGATGTTTATAGCGATGCTTCACATCGGGGGCTTGGCTGTGTCTTAATGCAAGAAGGTAAAGTAATCGCTTATGGGTCTAGGCAACTACGACCACATGAGAAAAATTATCCGACTCATGATCTAGAGCTGGCTGCGATTATCTTTGCCTTGAAGCAATGGAGGCACTACGTGTATGGTGAGAAGTTGAACATGTACACGGATCACAAGAGCTTGAAGTATATATACCAGCAGAGGGGTCTCAATCTGAGGCAGCGGAGATGGTTGGAAGTGCTCGAGGATGTGCGACCTGAGATCAAGTATCATCCTGGAAAGGCTAATGTTGTTGCTGATGCACTTAGTCGCAAGAGCAGTTTGGCCAGTTTGATTACGACTCAGAGGCATCTGATTGAGGAGTTGGATCGAGCAGGTATCGAGGTTGTCTTGCAAGGATTGGGAGCATCTTTATCTCAGTTGAAACTTCAGCCTACTTTGAATGCAAGGATCATTGCAAGTCAGGAAGTTGATGCTGATATCTTGGAGATGAAGGAGCAGGTTGGTGCTGGCGGGTTGCCCGGATTTCAGACCAGGGATGGAGTGATGTGGTTCGGAGATAGGCTGTGTGTTCCAGATCAGGCGGACCTGAAAGAAAGTATTCTTCAGGAGGCGCATGCTACTCTTTTGTCAGTACATCCTGGGAGTACTAAGATGTACAAGGACATCAAACAGCATTTCTGGTGGTCAGGTTTGAAGCGGGATGTAGCCGAATTTGTCGCGAGGTGTGAGGTTTGTCAGCAAGTTAAGGCCGAAAATCAGAGACCCGGAGGTCTATTACAGGCGTTGCCTATTCCGGAATGGAAGTGGGATAACATCAGTATGGATTTCATCACGGGATTGCCTAAGAGTTCTAAAGGCAATGATGCTATTTGGGTTATAGTCGATCGACTTACCAAGTCCGCTCACTTTTTGGCGATGAAACTCACTGCTTCGATGGATAAGTTGCCTGAGTTATATGTTGGTGAGATTGTCCGACTTCATGGTGTCCCCTCAACTATTGTGTCTAATCGAGATGCGCAGTTTACTTCGCATTTCTGGAGGAGTCTTCAGGCAGCTTTGGGTACCAAGACAGATTTCAGCATTGCTTTTTATCCACAGACCGATGGGCAGATCGAGAGAGTCAATCGTATTCTTGAGGATATACTTCGGTGTTGTATACTAGACTTCGGAGGCAGTTGGGAAAGGCATTTACCTTTGGTAGAGTTTGCCTACAACAACAGTTTTCAGGCTAGCATCGGGATGGCGCCGTATGAAGCTTTGTATGGCAGGAAGTGCAGGACTCCTGTGTGTTGGTATGAGGTTGGGGAGCGTCAATTGTTTGGTCCTGAGCTTGTGCAGCTGACTTCTGAGAAGATTGATCTGATCAGGAAAAGGTTGGTGGAAGCTCAGAGCAGGCAGAAAAGCTATGCAGACAACCGGAGAAGGGACCTTGAGTTTGAGGTTGGTGACTTCGTCTTTCTGAAGGTATCACCTAGTAAAGGTGTGGTTCGATTTGGCAAAGGCGGGAAGTTAGCCCCGAGATTTATAGGCCTGTACAAGATATTGAAAAGGATCGGGAAAACTGCTTACCGGCTTGAATTACCGGAAGAGTTGTCTCAGGTGCACAATGTCTTTCTTGTGTCTATGTTGAGAGGTTACATTCCAGACCCGAGTCATCATTTGCCTGAAGTGCCAGAAGGTTTGCAGTTAGACCTGAATTACATCGAGACTCCTGTCGAGATTGTTGACCGTAGGGAGAAAGTCTTGCGGAATAAGACGATACCGATGGTCAAGGTAGTCTGGAGAAACCACTTGGTTGAAGAGGCTACTTGGGAATCTGAGGAGAAGATGTTGAAGGACCATCCTGAGCTTTTTGTTTGATTGTATTTTTGATTGATTGTATTTTTGTATTTTTTTTGTATTCTTTATATCTTCGTATTTTTGGTTGTTGTGGTGTTTTCTTTTTCTCGCTCTTGGCTGTAGTTCTGGGGACGGAACTATTCTAAGGAGGGAGTGATGTAATACTCCGATTTTTCTTAATACTTAAAGATTACTTATTTCTCTTTTTATGGTATGCTTGTGTAGCCTGTGACTATTATTTTCTCCATGATGAATAAAGTATATTGTTCCCTACAAAATATTTTCCTTAAAGCCCAATGTTAACTTGTTTATTTTTCTCTTTTAAAATATTTTGGCCCAAATGTACTTAAGCCCATAAACTCAACTTTTTATTTATTTTAAATTCCTACAACTTGTATGTGTAACATCTTTTCTTGTATTTTATTCCGGGTATTTAATGTACTTTTTAGTGTAGTGGAGTTTGTGTGTACACGTGCACTTTATGTACACGTGCACAAGGCACATTACTTGGCCAGATTTGAGGAGTGATGGACTTGAGATCATGGGTAGTTATATCTTGAGGTGTGGGTAGTTTCTCAACTCCCGGTTGGATCTCAGCCTTTGATTCTCCAACTCCCTAATAGATCTCAACCCTCCATTCTATTTATCTCCTAGTATAAATACCCCTCCTATCCCCTATCTCTTTTACACTAAAAATTTTCTAAAGATTACTGAGAGTATTTGTGAGTTGTGTGGGAGTTTTTCTGTGGAGACAAGCAGCATTGCTGAGGAGCTCGGTGTGGAACAAAGGAGCAAGGAGTGCAGTACTGTGTTGAAGGATTTTGCGGGATTTCGTTTATTTCTTCATATAAGGTGGGTGTTTCTCAGGACTTCTAATGTAGGAATGATACTATAATTATTATGATTGATACCATGTTACAAAAAGTGAATTGAATGCAGTAGAAATTGCCTGAACATGCTATTAATATGAGAATGAGACTGTCGGTACAGTCGACTGCCATGTGAGTCAGTCGACTGGTACGAGACGTTATTTCTTATAATGTGCTGATAAACATGTGTGTGAATAGACATGATGGTGTGATTATTGAATATATAATTTCCCTATGACACATATGATGGAGGGAAGGTAAATGAATGAAAAGAACTAATGGTGATGAACAACGTAAATTGTCGGAGCAGTTGACTGACGTTGTGTTAAGTCGACTGGTGCTTCGTTCTGAATATGACTGTTTGAAAGTTCCATGAATAAAGACATTTTAATTATGTAGACCCATTATGATGACTTGAGATTCATACCCTCATTGTCGTAAGAAAGTATGAGCAATGTGAATGCATGTTTAGAGTAGTTTTCTCTAAAAGAGCATGTTAGTAACTTGGAAAATTGTGCTGTTGAACCAGAGGAGATTCTATTTATAAAACATGAATTTATATGGGAATTGATATCATGATGCAAATACATGTAAGAACCGTAAATAATCTCCTTAATGGAAAATGGATCTGTCCAGTCGACCGATGCATGTAGCAAGTCGACTGATCTGGACTTAGAAATTTTGCTGTTGAAATCTCCAAAACAGACGACTGATCGATGGACAGTCGACTGTCACGAGAACAATATTGTGAACATGAAAAGTGCGGGACAGGCGACTGGTGGTGTACAACAGTCGACTATCCCGAGCAATTATGATGATACTGTGTGACTGTATGAGTCGACTGGTGTTCTCCCAAGTCGACTGTACAGAGTGTACTTGGATATATTTGAACTTCATGTTATTTTGCTCTTGGTAATTATGAACTGTGTGATTCGAATCAATGGACTCTGTTTATGGCTGTATGAATTATGTGAAATGAATCATAGATGAGAATTGAGAATTAAATGAATAATTATGAAAGGCTAAATCATGATGAAAAGAAAAGTCTGTGAGACTCTAAAATAAATGATGAGCTGATGATGCTCGATTGGATATTGTGAAATTGAAATTGAACGAAGGAGTAGCTAAGTCTCCCCGGCAGTGAAATGAAATGATATTGAGAAATAGACCAGGTTGGTCGAGTGAAATGAAATGATAAGTCCGGTTGATGGAGAGGCTAACTCTAGAGCTTGATTTTTATTCATGATTCTAATGTAACTTTAATACATAGTGTGGAGGTGATGAAGGTGGGAGAAAAACATGAGTATGAGAGCTAGGGTACGGTGCGGGTGTGTGAGCCGCAGAATGCATGCTTGATGAGTCAAGACATGGCGCGGGCACAACTCAGTAATGATCGGACTCTAGTCATGCTTGTGGGATGTTTTGGTGACTGCAAGAGGAGTGTGTTCAGGGAGGAGGCTGAATTGTCGCAGAATGCATGCTTGACGAGTCAAGACATGGCGCGAAATTCTACTCCAGGGGCCAGGATACATGCTTGTACTCATAGAATCATCTAAGATACTCATTGAATTTACAGAAGTAAAGTAAGTCATGGCGGGGGATTGAACCCTACAAAAATGAAGCACGATTAAGAGGCTTGCCCTCGAACCTATGTAGTATGGGATGCATAGAATTCGAACAAGTGTGCATTAGTGTCATGTGAAAATTAAATAAATTGCATTAAGGATTAAGTGCACAATCACGACACGACATCTCTAAAAGTTCCCTTTTTATTTTTACATGATTATTATTGAACAAGATTGTGATTTGTTAAGAAATGAGATTCATTATACTGTTTCTGGCATAGAGAGGATGGCCATGTATAATTATCGTCGGTTGAATAAACTGACGTACCCACAATTTTGTATGCAGGATAAATTACATGTAAAGAGGAATGGATGCATAAAGATCTCATTATGTTGTTGTTCATTTATGTAAATGTTGTATATTTTGCTTCCGCTGTGTAAATTTAAATGTAAAATGTTGTAACTCTGATGTAAAAAGAAAAGTTTGAAATTTCCTTGTAAAATTGTACTCGAGAAAAGTGAAAAGATCCTGAAGAACATCTCGAATTCGGTAATTTAGGATTCGGGGCGTTACATCATCCTAACCAGATCACACAGGAACACTGTCACCATAAGGATGGGATATCATTGCACAACCTCGTACAGCCACCTGGGCATTAATTAATGAGAATTTAATCTCTGATTCAGTGTTCCATAATAGTCACCGAAGTCCAGCTTGTTTCTACCCATTGAACCGGCTTCTTGGGATCTCCAGTCAGACTCGGTTGTGTTGCCACTGCTGCTGACTTACTTATGGGCTTAACCCCATCCCCCTCGATGATTCTAGGATCAACGTCCCAGTGGTCTGCAAGGTTCTTTTCTGACTTTATATAGTCAAGAACCACATATTTGCCTAATAGGCTCTTGATTGACTTGAAGCGCAGCTGCAGGTGCCTGTTCATCTTAGCATTCACAGAATCATGCTTTAGTAGTTCTATAACAGATTTATTATCACAGTTTATGGAAATAGCAGGAACAGGAATATTAGTAACAGGAATATGCATAATCAAATTTCTAAGTCATTCCGCTTCTGTACACGTAGTGTCCAAAGCTATCATTTCAGAATCCATAGTACTTCTAGCTATGATGGTTTGTTTACATGAACCCCAGGAGATTGCAGCACCTCCTAAGGTAAAGACATATCCAGTTGTGGATTTCACATCATGTGAGTCAGTTACCCAGTTTGCATCTGAGCAACCTTCTATGATATCAGGGTGTCTAGAATAATGAAGTTTGTAATCTATAGTACCCTTAAGATATCTAAATACTCTTTCTAATGCTGACCAATGTGACCGGTTTGGGTTACTAGTATATCTACTAAGTCTCCCAACAGCAAATGCAATATCAGGTCTAGTTCTATTTGATATATACATAAGAGAACCTATCATTTGAGAGTATCTATGTTGTTCTACAGGTGAACCTTCATTCTTCTTGAGAATGATACTACTGTCAAAAGGAGTACGAGCAGGTATCTTATCAAAGTACTCAAATTTCCTTAGTATTTTCTCAATTGTACTAAGGAGAGAGAATAACCCTCCTTGGATTTGGATACTTGCATTCCTAGAATCAGGTTAGCTACTCCTAGGTCTTTCATATCAAACATGCTAGATAAATAATCTTTAGTATTATTTATTAACTTAAGTGTTGATCCTAAAATGAGGATGTCATCTACATATAAGCATATAATGACACAACTTCCATCAGAGTTTTTAAAGTATATACATTTGTCATACTCATTTGGTAAGAAGCCATATTCTAAAATCACTTTATCAAATTTGCTGTGCCATTGCTTGGGAGCTTGCTTTAGGCCATAAAGAGATTTTACTTACCTGCAAACTTTCTTTTCTTGACCTTTAGCAATAAAACCTTCAGGTTGCTCCATGTAGATTTCTTCCTCTAGGTCTCCATTCAAAAATGCCGTCTTTACATCCATTTGATGAATTATCAAGTCATGAATAGATGCTAAAGCTAGAAGAGTTCTAATAGAGGCAATCCTAGCTACAGGAGAGTAGGTGTCAAAATAATCTAATCCCTTTTTCTGGGTGAAACCTTTGGCTACTACTCTAGCTTTGTATTTCTCTATTGAACCGTCAGCTCTAAGTTTCTTTTTGAAGATCCACTTGCAACCTATGGGTTTACTACCTAAAGGCAGGTCTGCTAAATGCCAAGTACTGTTCTCCATAATGGAGTTGTACTCATTATTGATGGCTTCTTTCCAGAAAGGTGCATCAGGAGAAGATATTGCTTCTTCGTAAGTTGAGGGATCACCCTCTATCAAATAAGTAAAGAAATCTTCTCCTAAATTTCTTTCAATCCTACCTCTTTTGCTTCTTCTAGGTTCTGAGTCTTGATCAGGTTGAGAGCTAGAAGGTTGAGAATGGGAACTGGTAGAGGGAGACAAGGAATAACTGGAGGGGTAGGAAGAAATTCTATCTTTAAAAGGAAATATATTCTCAAAGTAAACTGCATCTCTAGCTTCTATGATGGTATTATTAGAGATTTCATTTACTTCAGAATGAGTCACTAAAAATCTATTGGCATTGCTATCTAAGGCATATCCTATGAACACAACATCTACAGTCTTAGGTCCAATCTTTCTCTTTTTAGGTTCAGGGATTCCTACTTTTGCTAGACATCCCCAGACCTTAAGGTAATGGACTCTAGGAATTCTACCTTTCCATAATTCATAGGGAGTCTTATCCTTTGACTTACTAGGGATCCTGTTTAGGATGTAAAAGGCTGTCAATAAGGCTTCTCCCCACAAGTTATCAGGAGCTCCTGAGCTGAGAAGCATGGCATTCACCATGTCTAACAGAGTTCGATTCTTCCTTTCAGCAACTCCGTTGGACTGTGGTGAGTAAGGAGCAGTCACCTCATGAATTATTCCGTGTACTTCACCGAAGTTAGTCATTTCATTTGAGGTATACTCTCCGCCACGATCAGATCTAAGGATCTTAATCTTTTTCTCTAATTGGTTCTCAGCTTCGGATTTGAAAACCTTAAATCTATCTAGAACTTCATCTTTGGTTTTGAGAAGGTAGGTATAGCAATACTTAGAACAATCATCTATAAAAGTGACAAAGTATTTCCTACCGCCTCGGGTCAAAACCCTATATGAGTCACAAACATCACTATGAACTAGTTCTAGAGGATCAGAATTCCTCTCTATAGATTTGCAAGGCAGTCTAGAATGTTTGGCTTGAACACAAATCTCACATTTGTGTTTATTATCTACAGGAGACTTGGCAATAAGATCTAAGTTCATCATCCTTCTAAGAGAACCCAGATTCACATGACCTAGTCTACCATGCCAAACATTGGAAGATTCTATATTTGAAACAACAGGAGAAGGATCTGACATTTTATTTATAGTGCTGAGAATGAAAAGACCATTCTTTACATATCCTTTTCCAACAAAAGATTCATTCTTAGAAAATACAACTTTATTTGCGTCCATTACAATTTTGAAACCTGACGCTACAAGAAGGGAACCACTAACTAAGTTTCTCCTAAATGACGGCACATGAAGTACATCATGAAGAGGTAGATTTTTCCCTGATGTCATCTTCAGATCTACTCTTCCTCTTCCTACAATCTGTGTCGTTGATCCATCTCCTAGGGTTATGCCTCCTCCACATGATTCCTGATAGTTTGAAAAACAGGAGAGATCAAATGAAACATGAACATTAGCTCCAGAATCCAACCACCAGTCATCAGAATGGTAAGAAATATTAACAGATGGTTGGAAAGTCACTGACCTGAAGGAACTAGAAGATCCATTTAGAATCATGTTGGCTTCTGGTTTGGTAGGGCCTTTTCCCTTATAGGGAGTCTTCATTGGTTCCTTCTTCCTATGAAAGCAATTGAAGAATAGATGATTTGTTCTTCCACACACCAAACAAAACTTCTGTTGGTCCTGAATCTGACCGAAGTTTCTAGTCCTGTGGTTTTGCTGGTGTTGGCAGTTTTGGTGGTTTTGGTGATTCTGGTGATGAGGCTGAAAGTTTTTTTTCTTGAAGGAGGTTTTCTTAGGTCTGTGAGGATTGCTTTGGATTTGCCTTGGGTTGACACTACAAGGTTTACCTTTGCTTTAGACTCATTTTTAGGGTTTGACCTAAGCCTAAGTTGTTCTTCTATACTAATCTTCTTTAGGACTTGGGCAAAGGTAAGCTCACCTTGAGTATGAGTGAGTTCCTTCTTGACATCAGACCAAGAAGGAGGGAGTTTATCTATTAGGCAAGCTATCTTATATTCAGTAGAAAAGGTTGTACCTTTGGCTTGAATATGCCTAACATATTCTTGGAATTCATGGATTTGGTCATTCATAGGTTTGTTATCTACCATGAAATACCTATTGAAAGCTGAAGAATTGAATCTTTCAATTCCAGCATCATCACAACCATATTCATCGTCTAAAGCATCCCAATGTTCTTTAGCATTTTTATATTCAAAGAATATGTCATAAAGAGAGTCAGATAAGGCGCTTAGAATTCGATGAAAACAGTGAAAGTCTATTTCCTTAGGGGTTTTAGGTTTTTGGGAACTAGAGGATTCCTTAGGAGTTTGAGAGGAAATAGTGGATTCAGAAACTTCTTTGGTAGACTCAAATTTGTCAGACTCAGTTGTGTTGGGTGTGGATCCATCAATTGCTGAAAGGAGTCCTAAAGTGGTGATTCAGAATTTCATCTGACTCTGCCACCTTTTGAAGTGGGTGCCATCAAACTTGGCTGGCTTTGCTGAAGCAGTCTCTTCTTTCCTAGTCATGATTTAATAGTATAACAGTCTAGAGGCTGCAGAAATAATACTGTAGCTACTCAATAAAGGTGTCGCGGGTTCTAGACAATAGTTTAATGATCTTGCTAATCAACCTAAACAAATCTTTAGTCTATCAAGTTCTGATTAACTTGGGTTAGCTGTAGGAGTCGGTTCCCAGCTAGCGGTGGTTCGAAGACGCTTAAATACCGTGTCGCTTAGGGCTGTTTACACCCGGTTGACAGAAGGACCCTTTTGGCTTGTTCCCAAATTTATCGTCCCTTTTTAGAACTTTAGATTTCTTTTAAGAAATTTGCAGAATCAATAACTATTCCTTTATCTAAATGTTTAAAGGATACCAAGAAATATCTAGCACCACAGCTAATAATAGTCTTGATATTGTTATGCAGGTAGTAATGTTATTCACAATATAACAAGACACTTAATTATACTAGCAAATTGCAAGTTAATAAAACAAATGTACAGCGAGAAGTATTCTAAGGCTTTGAGAATATTAAAGTGAATCTAACAACACAAATTGGTGCTAACAAATTTTGTGATTTAACAATAAATGAATAATGTAAGGATTTTAAAGCTTCTAGACTGCTCAATCTGATACTTACCTAAGAACTCAGTGTCAGAAAATACAGTAGGAGTATGATGCAGTAGGTCGACAAATGAATTAAATTGCCATATACTTGTAGTACTAGGCAGAAAGCTTCCAAATATAACTATATGTGCTTCACAGCCTTTATATCATAGGTGGGTGTCAAACAGTAACTACTTTTAAGCGAGTAGGGTGCTAATAATTAATTATAGCTTTCAATTATGTTTTATTATTGGCATATATGCATGTGATGACAACTACCCGAAAGGAATCCCGCTATAAAAAGAATTGCTGTAGACTCTGCTAAACGTTTTCAAGTAAGAAGCTAATAACGCCTTCTACTCCATTGATCTGTTGTCTTGTGACATCCTGCGTATTACTTGGTGGTTTCCTTTTATGCTATGAATGTTTTTTACCAGATGCTATAATCGCATTTATCTAGTAGGTTCAACTCTTAGATTGTTGTAAAAATTGCCTCTAATCCTTGATTTCTTTCGCAACTGTATATAAGAAACAAAATGAAACAAAATAAATTTAGAACGGAGTTACCGGCCTATGGGGAAGTCGCGCGGAACGCACTACCCTAAGAGTTGATCCGCGGTCTTATGTGCAGACTCGTCGCAGATGCTCCTAGTGGTAAAACCCCCGGTATCACCGGCGTCTCGCTGTCGCACACAACATCGAGAGATTGACCCGAACTTAACCTTGCCCAGAACGAATGTGAAAAAGGAAGGGAGCAGAAGCAGCGAAGGAAGGGTTTGTTGTGTTTGCGGATTGCGATAGCAGCGAAGAAGAACAATTCTTTTGTGTGGATCTGATCTGATATTTTACAGTAGTAGCAAAAGGAAGGGAGTTTGGAATATAAAGACACAAGAACGTGTGAACGTTGGGAGAGAAGGAGGCCAGTAAAATCGGATCTGAAAACTAATCCAACGTTTAAGAGGAATTAGTCAAAAGGAAAAAATAAACAGCAAAAGAAGTTTTGGATCTCAACCCGAACCCGAAGAGCAATTTCGGATCAGCATTCGTGTCCGCAGATGCGGGCGCGCACACCCGTGCCCACTACGCGCGCCGAACCGAACCGGGCCGGGCGGCGGCGGCTGCGCGCGCGTGTGGCCCACGGGTTCTCTCCACACCACACAAGACTACAATGGGGTAAAGGAAGGATTGTATTATAAACACTCACATGGTGGTCATTCCCACCGATGTGGGACTAAAGGAAAGGAAGGAATCTTGGGTTTTGAAACAAAACAGCCAACAATATTCACCGGCATTTTATAAAACGCCGGTGTATCTTAGGAGTGCTGCAACTTACGGGTACAGATACACCGGCGTTCTATGAAACGTCGGTGTATGCTCGTTGGTTTTTCCTGCTCCAATTTTTCATTCGCTTTCAATTCACAATTTCATTTAAAAAACCTATAAACTAATTCACAACTGAATCAACCAATTTAAGGCATATTAATGCGCAAATCACAACCAAACACAAGAATTAATTAAGATAATAAAGTTTCACACATAGTCCATTAATCGTCCAAATTCACCTCTTAATTAACGTCATAATTAACAAATACAGTAATTAACATCCCAAATATCTCAACTACTTAAAACAACAATACAGTACATAACAACAACAAGAACAACATAACAACAACAACTAGAGGCCGCCGACCACAGATCCATACCCCTCGAGTAGCTTCAGTACTGATCATCAGAATTTCCTTAATCTGGGTGACTGCTCTATGAAAAAAAAACAATAATTTAGTTCAACAGTAAATCAAATATAAGAAAAATAAGTAAAATAAGAAGGGGCTCATATCAAGTGTAGTTTTAAGGAACTGTCATCGTGGAAGAAAACCAAATATAGAAGCCAGAAATGGAAACAGAGAATGGTAGAGAATGAGGATACACCAGGCTAACATAGCGGCATTTTCCTCATCTCTCTCTCATTCCTGCTTTCTCTTCAGCAAACGCACATAAAGAGACATCAGCAACAACAGCAAGAGTGACAAGAACAATAATAATAATAAATTATTATAAACGAGATGTCTCTATATGGATTTTCAGATCTCCACTCGAGCCCTCTCTTTCTAATCACAGCCCAATTAAGAACATTGACGACAGCCAATAAACAATACACTCACAGCCCAATCAAAATTTGCCAACGTGGATCTTAAATCTTCAGATGCATGAATTCAGCTTCTTTGATAGTAAAAGAAAATGAAAATGACAATCAAAATCATGCTAAGATGGCAATCAGATGCATGAATTCAGTTTCTTTGACAGTAAAAGAAAAAGAAAATTTCCAGTATCTAAGCATATATGTTTCTCCATTAATTCATCATCCCAACTAAATCATGATGTTTGTGGCTCCAAAAGAAACCTGCACAAGGTTTGTTCAGCCCAATTCTTGTACAGATTTGGAGGATTTTGGTATACAACCAGCATCCTCTAGTTGACAGTTAACCCATTTTGGTAAAAAAAACATGCTAAGAAGGCAATCGGATGCATGAACTCAGATTCTTTAACAGTAAAAGAAAATGAAAATTGCCAGTATCTAAGCATATATGTTTCTCCATTAATTCTTCATCCCAACTAAATCATGATGTTTGTGGCTCCAAAAGAAACCTGCACAAGGTTTGTTCTCACTCAATTCTTGTACAGATTTGGAGGATTTTGGTATACAGCCAGCATCTTTAGTTGACAGTCAACCCATTTTGGTAAAAAAATCATGCTAAGATGACAATCAGATGCATGAATTCAGCTACTTTAACAGTAAAAGAAAATGAAAATTTCCAGTATCTAAGCATATTTGTTTCTCCATTAACTCTTCATCCCAACTAAATCATGATGTTTGTGGCTCCAAAAGAAACCTGCACAAGGTTTGTTCTCACCCAATTCTTGTACAGATTTGGAGGATTTTGGTATACATATAGCATCCTCTAGTTGACAGTTAACACATTTTGGTAAAAAAATCATGCTAAGAAGACATTCAGATGCATGAATTTAGCTTCTTTCACAGTAAAAGAAAATGAAAATTTTCAGTATATAAGCATATATGTTTCTCTATTAATTCATCATCCCAACTAAATCATGATGTTTGTGGCTACAAAAGAAACCTGCACAAGGTTTGTTCTCACCCAATTCTTGTACAGATTTGGAGGATTTTGGTATACATACAGCATCCTTAGTTGACAGTCAACCCATTTTGGTTAAAAAATCATGCTAAGATAGCAATCAAATGCATGAATTCAGCTACTTTAACAGTAAAAGAAAATGAAAATTTTCAGTATCTAAGCATATATGTTTCTCCATTAATTCTTCATCCCAACTAAATCATGATGTTTGTCGCTCCAAAAGAAACCTGCACAAGGTTTGTTCTCACCCAATTCTTGTACAGATTTGGAGGATTTTGGTATACAAACAGCATCCTCTAGTTGACAGTTAACACATTTTGGTAAAAAATCATGCTAAGAAGACAATCAGATGCATGAATTCAGCTACTTTCACAGTAAAAGAAAATGAAAATTTCCATTTTATAAGCATATATGTTTCTCTATTAATTCATCATCCCAACTAAATCATGATGTTTGTGGCTACAAAAGAAACCTGCACAAGGTTTGTTCTCACCCAATTCGTGTACAGATTTGGAGGATTTTGGTATACATACAGCATCCTCTAGTTGACAGTTAACACATTTTGGTAAAAAAATCATGCTACGAAGGCAATCAGATGCATGAATTTAGCTTCTTTCACAGTAAAAGAAAATGAAAATTTCCAGTATATAAGCATATATGTTTCTCTATTAATTCTTCATCCCAACTAAACCATTGATGTTTGTGGCTACAAAAAAAACCTGCACAAGGTTTGTTCTCACTCAATTCTTGTACAGATTTGGAGAATTTTGGTATACATACAACATCCTTAGTTGACAGTCAACCCATTTTGGTAAAAAATCATGCTAAGATGACAATCAGATGCATGAATTCAGCTTCTTTCACAGTAAAAGAAAATGAAAATTTCTTGTATATAAGCATATATGTTTCTCTATTAATTCATCATCCCAACTAAATCATGATGTTTGTAGCTACAAAAGAAACTTGCACAAGGTTTGTTCTCACCCAATTCTTGTACAGATTTGGAGGATTTTGGTACACAGCCAGCATCTTTAGTTGACAGTCAACCCATTTTGGTAAAAAAATCATGCTAAGATGACCATCAGATGCATGAATTCAGCATCTTTTTGCTGACTTGTGGTTCTTTTCCATATTTGAACTGATGACCATCTACCCGCCTCAAAATATCTGACCCAGAAGAAGCTCCAGGAGCATGTTCCCACTCATCGGTACCATCAAATGTCGCTGTCTCTGCCCGAAATATATGTGTGTCAGGCAACCATCTCCTATAACCCATATAGCAAAACTTTCTGCCATTGTACAACCACCTTGAACTAGTTTGGTCAGCACAACAAGGACATGCATAGCGTCCTTTAGTGCTATATCCAGATAAATTTGCATATGCTGGAAAATCATTGATTGTCCAAGACAATGCAACCCGAAGAGAAAATGTTTCTTTAGCCACAGCATCATAGGTTGGAACACCCACCCACAATTTCTGAAGTTCATCTATTAACGGCTGTAGGTACACATCTATATCATTTTCAGGACCTTTCGGTCCACGAACTATCATGGACAAAATAAATGAGGACTGCTTCATACATTTCCAAGGCAGCAAATTGTATGGTATTAACACAACAGGCCATATGCTGTATGTACTACTCATTTGCCTAAAAGGGTTGAAACCATCACTAGCTAGTCCAAGTCTCACATTTCGAGGATCTTCCGCAAAATCGGGATATCTTTCATCAAATTTTTTCCAAGATTGAGAATCAGCAGGATGTCTAAGAATCCCATCATTAGTGGGACCTTCAGCATGCCATTTCATATCAGAAGAAGTTTTCGTAGACATAAACAATCTTTGTAGCCTAGGAATCAGAGGAAAGTAATGCAGTATTTTGACAGGCTTCTTTCTCCTAATTCGCTTAGTAGATCCACTGGCTTGATCATCTTGATTTAGTGTTTCTATCCATTTCGAAGAACCACATACTTCGCAATTCTCCAGACTTTCCTTACCTCCCGTGAAAAGCATACAGTCATTTGGACATGCTGCTATCTTCTCATACCCTAGATCGAAAGAATTTAGGAACTTTTTGATTTTATAGGCTGAGTTTGGAATACAGATTTCTGGAAATGCTTCATTCAACAGTTCAAGTAGCATACTGAAGGACTTAGCAGACAACCACTACAAAAGATACTCGATTTACCGGCGAATATTCCCCGGCGTTTTACTAGTAGCGCCGGGGTAGGGAGCAAATAGGAATGGGGCGCCAGATGGAAAGGTTATACACCGGCGGTCGCTTTAAACCGCCGGGCAATCTTCGTATTCACCGGCGTTTTATTTAAAAATGCCGGTGAAGTGTATTATTCACCGGCGTTTTAATAATAAACGCCGGTGAATATACCGACACATTCACCGGCGTGTCTAATTGAAACGCTGGTGAATAAGCTGCGATAAATTCCGCGAACCCTAATCTTTCGCTCGCCATTTTCCCAAACCCCCCGCCAAAAAAAAGGGGGCGCTTCGTTTTCCCTCCTTCCTCGCTCTACTTCCCGCGCGTTTGCCTCCGCCGCTTCGTCCTCTTCGACAGCCTTCGACCTTTCATCATCGTCCCTTCTTCCCTTCGTCATTTTCAATTTCCCTCCTCCCTCTCTCTATTTGGAGGTGAATCGGCGATCGGAAACCACCGTGTCGCCCCGCTCTCTCTCTATCTCCTATGCCCCCGCGCTCGTCGCCTCGCTCTCTCTCTCTCTTCGGTATCATCTCTTGATTTCCCTTATTTTTCAAAAAAAGCATGTTTTTTCAGATTATGCATCTTGATTTCCTTAACATGAATGGTTTAGTTGGGATGAAGAATGAATAGAAAAATATATGCTTAGATACTGGAAATTTTCATCTTCTTTTACTGTTAATGAAGCTTATTTCATGCATCTGATTGTCATCTTGGCATGTTTTTTTCAACAAAATGGGTTCACAGTGAACTGAGGATGGTATAGCTGTATGCCAAAATCCTCCGGATATGTACAACAATTGGGTTTTAGATTTAGTTGGGCTAAAGAATTAGTAGAGCAACATATATGCTCAGATAATGGAAATTTTCATTTTCAGATACTGTTAATGAAGCTGATTGCCATCTTTGGCATGATTTTTTAACAAAAAATGGGTACACTTCCAAACTAAGTATGCTGCTAGCATCCTCATTTTCTTTTACTGTTAATGAAGCTTATTTCATGCATCTGATTGTCATCTTGGCATGTTTTTTTGACCAAAATGGGTTCACTATGAACTGAGGATGCTATAGGTATGTGTGCCAAAATCCTCCGGATATGTACAGCAATTGGGTTTTAGATTTAGTTGGGCTAAAGAATTAGTAGAGCAACATATATGCTCAGATAATGGATATTTTCATTTTCAGATACTGTTAGAGAAGCTGATTGCCATCTTAGGCATGATTTTTTAACATAAAATGGGTTCACTTCCAAACTAAGTATGCTGCTAGTATCCTCATCTTCTTTTACTGTTAATGAAGCTTATTTCATACATCTGATTGTCATCTTGGCATGTTTTTTTGACCAAAATGGGTTCACTGTGAACTGAGGATGGTATAGCTGTATGCCAAAATCCTCCGGATATGCACAACAATTGGGTTTTAGATTTAGTTGGGCTAAAGAATTAGTAGAGCAACATATATGCTCAGATAATGAAAATTTTCATTTTCAGATACTGTTAGAGAACCTGATTGCCATCTTAGGCATGATTTTTTAACATAAAATGGGTACACTTCCAAACTAAGTATGCTGCTAGCATCCTCTTCTTCTTTTACTGTTAATGAAGCTTATTTCATGCATCTGATTGTCATCTTGGCATGTTTTTTTGACCAAAATGGGTTCACTATGAACTGAGGATGGTATAACTGTATGCCAAAATCCTCCGGATATGTACAACAATTGGGTTTTAGATTTAGTTGGGCTAAAGAATTAGTAGAGCAACATATATGCTCAGATAATGGATATTTTCATTTTCAGATACTGCTAGAGAACCTGATTGCCATCTTAGGCATGATTTTTTAACAAAAAATGGGTACACTTCCAAACTAAGTATGCTGCTAGCATCCTCATATTCTTTAAGCTTATCTCATGCATCTGATTGTCATCTTGGCATTTTTTTTGACCAAAATGGGTTCACTGTGAACTGAGGATGCTATAGGTACGTATGCCAAAATCCTCCGGATATGTACAACAATTGGGTTTTAGATTTAGTTGGGCTAAAGAATTAGTAGAGCAACATATATGCTCAGATAATGAAAATTTTCATTTTCAGATACTGTTAATGAAGCTGATTGCCATCTTTGGCATGATTTTTTAACAAAAAAATGGGTACACTTCCAAACTAAGTATGCTACTAGCACCTTAATTTTCTTTTACTGTTAATAAAGCTTATTTCATGCATCTGATTGTCAGCTTGGCATGTTTTTTTGACCAAAATGGGTTCACTGTGAACTGAGGATGCTATAAATACGTATGCCAAAATCCTTCGGATATGTACAACAATTGGGTTTTAGATTTAGTTGGGCTAAAGAATTAGTAGAGCAACATATATGCTCAGATAATGGATATTTTCATTTTCAGATACTGTTAGAGAACCTGATTGTCATCCTAGGCATGATTTTTTAACAAAAAATGGGTACACTTCCAAACTAAGTATGCTGCTAGCATCCTCATTTTCTTTTACTGTTAATGAAGCTTTTCCCATGCATCTTATTGTCATCTTGGCATGTTTTTTTGACCAAAATGGGTTCACTGTGAACTGAGGATGCTATAGCTGTATGCCAAAATCCTCCGGATATGTACAACAATGGGTTTACTGTGAAAAATATATGCTTACATACTGGACATTATCATTTTTCTTTTACTGTTAATGAAGCTGATTTCATGCATCTGATTGGCATCTTGGCATGTTTTTTACCAAAATCCTCCAAATCTGTACAAGAATTGGGTTGAACAAACCTTGTGCAGGTTTCTTTTGGCGCTACAAACATCAATGATTTAGTTGGGATGAAGAATTATTTTAGAAAAACTTATTAGTAGCCATATTAGTTTCTTTTGTTTAGTATTATTATTATTATTATTATTATTATTATTATTATTATTATTATTATTATTATTATTATGAGATAAGTAAGTGAATATTAGTAGTCATGAACAGAATAGTTCATGAGTCATCAGATCTTCTTGTTACCGTAGTTACAGCACGACGCGCTCATTATTCGTCCGATTCCTCTTCCTCAGCAAAATATCCTTTACCATCATCATCTCCTTGAACGGAAAGCCAAATACAGGGGAGACTATAGTCGAATTGATATTACACTCGAACACAGGGTGTGCGATAAAATACCACTAAGGTGGTTGTGATAATTTCCACAAAATGTAGTTTAGGGTTATGTGAATAGAGTAGATTGTGTTAAGATTTAATATTTTTTTTGTACATTTTTTGGAACCGCAATTTCTTTATTTTACAGTTAAAGATTATATCGTTTATTTATTTGCAGCTAGGGATGGTTTTCAAAAAGGTGAAATTTAATATACAAAATGCCTTTTACTGTTATTACTATTTAATATATCAAATTTTAATTTCAGATTGTGTGCTATTGTTATAATGGATAGAAGTTGGATTAGTAAACCACGATTATCCAAGGAGTACCGTGATGGTATTAAAGATTTTATTATCTTTGCCAAACGACATTCCCGTGATCCCAACCTAATCCTTTGTCCATGTCTCCGGTGTACAAATTGTAATTTGAGGACATGTGACGTAGTACATACACACTTGGTTGTCAACGGTTTTCTTCAAGGGTACACAAGGTGGTTTTGTCATGGAGAGGATCATACGTCTGCTCCTGTTCGTCCGGTTGTATTAGAAAATGAAGATGAGCCCTTAGTGAACGAAGACTTAAGCGTTTCCGATGAGATGCATGCTTTGTTGCAAGATGCCATGGGGATTCATAATGTTCCTTTCCACACCAATAACCCAACAACCCAAGTTCACAATGAGTCAACAGAAACATCACACATTGGTGGTGGGGTGGACGAGGAAATGTCTGGCCCCGTCCCTGAAAATAATAAGCAGCAAAAATCCTTCGCTAAGTTACTTGAAGATGCTAGTACTCCGTTGTACCGCGATTGTACCAAATTCTCTAAATTCTCATTCATTGTCAGACTATTTCAGATTAAATGTTTAAACGGGTGGTCTGCTAAGTCCTTCACTAAACTACTTGAATTGTTGAATGAAGCATTTCCTGAAATCTGTATTCCAAACTCAGCCTATAAAATCAAAAAATTCCTAAGTTCTTTCGATCTAGGGTATGAGAAGATAGCAGCATGTCCAAATGATTGTATGCTTTTCACGAGTGGTAAGGAAAGTCTGGAGAATTGCGAAGTGTGTGGTTCTTCGAAATGAATAGAAAGACCAAATCAAGACGAGGGAGCCAGTGGATCTACTAAGCGAAGTAGGAAAAAGAAGCCTGCCAAAATACTGCGTTACTTTCCTCTGATTCCTAGGCTACAAAGGTTGTTTATGTCTACGAAAACTTCTTCTGATATGAAATGGCATGCTGAAGGTCGCACTAATGATGGGATTCTTAGACATCCTGCTGATTCTCAATCTTGGAAAAAATTTGATGAAAGATATCCTGATTTTGCGGAAGATCCTCGGAATGTGAGACTTGGACTAGCTAGTGATGGTTTCAACTCTTTCAGGCAAATGAGTAGTACATACAGCATATGGCCGGTTGTGTTAATACCATACAATTTGCCGCCTTGGAAATGCATGAAGCAGTCCTCATTTATTTTGTCCATGATAGTTCCTGGACCGAAAGGTCCTGAAAATGATATAGATGTGTACCTACAACCGTTAATAGATGAACTTCAGAAATTGTGGGTGGGTGTTCCAACCTATGATGCTGTGGCTAAAGAAACATTTCCTCTTCGGGCCGTGTTGTCTTGGACAATCAATGATTTTCCAGCATATGCAAATTTATCTGGATATAGTACTAAAGGACGCTATGCATGTCCATGTTGTGCTGACCAAACTAGTTCAAGGTGGTTGTACAATGGCAGAAAGTTTTACCATATGGGTCATAGGAGATGGTTGCCTGACACACATATATTTCGGGCAGAGACAGCGACATTTGATGATACCGACGAGTGGGAACATGCTCCTGGATCTTCTTCTGGTTCAGATATTTTGAGGCGGGTAGATGGTCATCAATTCAAATATGGAAAAGAACCAGAAGTCAGGACAAAGGGCAAGAAAAGGGCAAGGCCGGAGCAAGGTGTGGAGACCGATCTATGTGGCGAAGATGAGGATCAAAACATGACGAGTTTAGGTGCATGGAAGAAGAAGAGTATTTTCTTCAAGTTGCCGTATTGGGAATTCAACTTATTGCAAAATAATTTAGATGTGATGCATATCGGAAAAAATATTGGTGAAAATTGTATAGGAACAGTTATGGGAGATGACCGGAAGACAAAGGACAATCTCAAGAGCCAACTTGATTTGAAGTCAATGGGCATCCGACATGAGTTACACCCAGAAGAATTACCGAACGGGAAAGTACTCCTACCTCCTGCAATCTATTTAATGTCAAAATCGGAGTTGGAATTGTTTTGCAAAGTACTACTGGAACTTAAAGTTCCTGATGGCTATTCTTCTAACATAGCAAGATGTGTCAACTTTAAAGAGAAGAGGCTTCAGGGTCTAAAGTCACACGACTACCACATCCTAATGCAGGATCTCCTTCATGTGGCCCTAAGGTCTTCAATGTGTGAGCAAGTCACTACTGTCCTGAAAGATCTTTGTAGCATATATAAAGGTATTTGCTCAAGAATGCTTCATGTTGAAGATATTGACCAATTGGAGCAGCAGGCGGCATTGACACTTAGTAAAATGGAGATGATATTTCCTCCATCGTTCTTCACTATAATGATTCACTTGATAATCCACCTTGCTGGTGAAGCCAGAATCGGCGGTCCTGTTCACTATCGGTGGATGTACCCCATTGAGAGGTAAAAGAATTCATTCATCTTACAAAATTGAATTTTCAAAAGCTCATTTCTTTTAATCCCCTAATCTGCTCTAATTCATTAATTGTACATGTTCATGTACCTATACCGGCTAAAGGGTTATGTTAAAAATAGAGCATATCCTGAAGGGTCAATAGCTCAGGGATATCTATCAGAGGAGTGTTCACATTTTTTTTCAGGTATTTGCCGGGTGTGGAGACATCTTTGAGTAGACCACATAGAAATCCAGACATTTCCAACCTTGATGGTGCTCAATATCTTTTTGATATCGCTGGCACTACTGTTGGTAAAGTTGATGCATTTGAGCTAGATAACTTAGCATGGGAACAGGCACATCGATATGTGCTAGACCACCATGCATCAGTGGAACCATTTCGAAAGTAAGTTGCTTTTGAATTTAAATCGAATACAGTGAAAACCGCGGAGTTCGATATTAACTTACTTTTTTTATTCCTTATTTCAATTGCTTGTTTTTTAGCGAATTTGTCAGGGACATCAAACAAAGGGCTAGACCAAGAAGACTACCACCACGTGAACAAAACAAGTTGATGAATGAAAAATTTCATAAGTGGTTTGAATCTCATGTAGGTGAATTACAGTTATTCAAGTTAATCTTCATTATATCTACATTTTCTATGGTGCTGATACGATTTGCGCAAAATTAATAGGTACATTCTTTGGGTCCTGAAGGTGTGTCCTCTGAAATACAAGTACTTGCCAAAGGTCCCTATAAGATGGTCAAAAGATACGGAGGATACATATTCAATGGTTTTAGATTTCGTACTAAGGATTGTGAATGTAATTTGAAGTCTCAAAATAGTGGAATGGTAGTGACGTCTAAGACTAGAAGTTATGCTTCCAAATCGGACACGAGGCCTGTAGATGGAGATCTCGACTACTATGGAGTGCTCACGGATATTATTGAGTTGAATTATTTTGGTCATTTCCGTGTTGTCTTATTTCGTGGGGATTGGGCTGAGTTTGATAGGAATTTTGCTAACAACAAGGATAAGTTTGGCTTCACAGTTGTAAACTTCTCAAAATTAATTCACATCGGTACACACATTAGCCATGAGCCATTTGTGTTTCCATCCCAAGTGCAACAAGTGTTCTACATTGAAGATCCAACCCTGCCAAAATCGTATGTGGCTCTCGCTATGCAACCAAGAGATGTATTCCAACTGGGCGATACTTCAGAAGATGAAGACGGTGAAGTCATGAACAGTTACATTGCTTCTGAGTTTCCTGTGTTTGATGTAAACACAACCGACGGTGGAATTTGCGGGACTTGGCTCCGCAAGGATGGAGAAGAGGGCGATGTATTGGAAGATGTCGTATTGTAGTTTACTTGATTTTCAATCTCAATATTATATGTCTGTAATTTTCGTGTCTTAAATCTTGTTGTAATATTATGTCTGTAATTCCAAACATGTTCATTGTGAATTTAATACACCGGTTTAATTATCTTTCTATTTTCTACTGCTTGGTGTTATTTACATTAAACTATGCTTAGTGTCATTTGAACCAAACTATCATTGTAATTTAATTTGTTACAAATCTCATTTAATTAATTTTTTTATAATTATCTTGGTTTGTTAATCCTACTAAAGTACAAATTTTATGATAGTTATTATAAACATGTTATTAATTAAATTTGCATCTCTAAGGAAGTTATTGAATCATTGACAGGTACAACATGCCGAGGCGTGGAAAGAGGGTAAATATAAATGATGGTAACGAGAGCCATGGGGATGAGCAGCCACTACATAATAGTGACAGTCAAACAGATGAGGGTGAGGGTAACACGCCGCCCACTGTCAAAAAACATCGTGGGCGAACTAAGATGACAAATATTTGAAGGCTTAAGAATGACGAAATAATTGTGGTGGAGGTAAACGGTGTCGGGCAACCGATTGGCGATAACGCCAGTAAATTTTCTTCCTTTATTGAGGTTATAGCAAGGAACCCCCGGATAGTTCCTTTGTCATACGAGAGTTGGCCGAAGGTGCCAACCACGACAAAGGCCACTGCTATAGAGACAATCAAGGTATTTCCCATCTAAAATAAATAATTGGTAGGCGCAAATATATTATTGAAATATGTATTTTTAGTGATGGGTAATAAATTTTGCAGCAATACTTCTCGTTCGCCGACTCCCTTACGCCTTGGGTTGAAAAGTCACTCTCCAAAAAGTGGAGGGACTACAAGAGTGACTTGAAGGCGAGGTATTTTGACAAAGACCTTTCAGAGGCGGAGAATGCAAGGGATGTGCCAGAAAATGTGGAGCCTTCAGATTGGCAATTCCTTGTGCATTACTGGAGTTTGGCGATCGGTCAGGTATTTACATTAAAGGCACAAATCTAATGAGTATGTGGTTGTATGGCTACTCTAATGAATTTTTCTGCTAACTTCATTGTGGCATGTACAGAAAAGGGCGGAGGTGGGTGTTGCCAGTCGGTCAAAGCAGCTAGTGTTGCACACCGCTGGTACACAGAGCTTTGCTCTGGTTTGAGAAGAATTGGTAGGCGCAATCATATTGAACATTTTTTACTTACAGTTATTTGTATATAACCATTTCATCTTACTAATATATAGGAAGAAGATTTGGGGGGTCCTACGGAGTTTGGCGACATTGACTTTTTCGATGCCACCCACAAATCGAAGGATGGGACGTATGCGAGCCCTGAGGCAGCATGGATTCTGGTAATTTGTGAACTAATATCTAATGAGTAGTCGAAATCTCATCTGCTTTTAACTCTGATTGTTATGTCCTTTTACAGACTAACGCTCGGAGAAGGTATGATGAAATCTCTTCCGCTTCAGATTCTGACCCTACGGCGGCACCCACAGATTGGCGTACCCGGCAGAGAGTTGCCTTGACCGAGGTTAGGGGAAAGAAGAGGCATGGACTTGTCCGTAGTATGGGGCTAGGACCAACCCCCTCGTGGCTATTCGGACGGAGTGAATCTAGTTCAAGTGCCAATCGGGACGAGGAGATGACTTCATTAAAGGCACAGGTTGCACTCCTACAAGAACAAATGGCCCATTTAATAGGGCAGCAATCCCAAGTCCCACCCTCGGTAAGTCTTTAAATTGGTATTTTTAAAGAGATAATGGTCTTGAATGCATGAAAGACACGTACTAGTGTTTGTGAGTCTGCATTGTGGCTGTCGTCTATAAGCATTTCATCTATGTTTCTTAAGTGGGCTGTGATTAGAAAGAAAGGGCTGGAGTGGAGATCTGGAAACCCAAATAGAGACATCTCGTTTATTATAATCTATACTTATTGTTGGACCAACCCCCTCTTGCTGTTGTTGCTGATGTCTCTTTGTGTGCGTGTGTTGAAGAGAATGAAGGGATGAGAGAGAGTTGAGGAAAATGCCGCTATGTTAGCCTGGTGTATCCTCATTCTCTACCATCCCTCTTTCTGGCTCCATATATGGCTTCTATATTAAATTGGTTTCCTTCCACGATGACAGTCCGTAATACTACACTTGATATGAGCCCTGTTCATAGCTGCACCCTATTGCATACTCACAAACAACTAATACGTGTCGTTCATGCATTGTATGACCAACCCCACTTTGGCACATAACATGCATAGATGACATTGTATGACCTGCAAAAGGTTTGTTCAGCCGTGTTGTTGTACTGATTTGGAGGATTTTGGTATGCTAGCAGCATACTTAGTTTGGAAGTGAACCCATTTTTGTTAAAAAATCGTGCCAAAGATGGCAATCAGGTTCTCTAACAGTATCTGAAAATGAAAATATCCATAATCTGAGCATATATGTTGCTCTACTAATTCTTTAGCCCAAATAAATCTAAAACCCAATTGTTGTACATATCCGGAGGATTTTGGCATACAGCTATAGCATCCTCAGTTCACAGTGAACCCATTTTGGTTAAAAAATCATGCCAAAGATGGCAATCAGATGCATGAAATCAGCTTCTTTAACAGTTTCTGAAAATGAAAATTTCCATTATCTGAGCATATATGTTTCTTTAACAGTGACTGTGAACAATTGTTCTTAATTGGGCTGTGATTAGAAAGAGACGAGTTGGAGTGGAGATCTGAAAACCCATATAGAGACATCTTGTTCATAATAATTTATTATTATTGTTGTTCTTGTCGCTCTTGCTGTTGCTGCTGATGTCTCTATGTGTTCGTGTGCTGAAGGGAAAGAAGGGATGAGAGAGAGATGAGGAAAATGCCGCTATGTTAGCTTGGTGTATCCTCATTCTCTACCATTCCTCTTTCTGGCTTCTATATTTGGTTTCCTTCCACGATGACAATTCCTTAAAACTACACTTGATATGAGCCCTATTCGTATTTTTCTTCAATGAAGAATTGATCTATGACTACAATCTCCATTCAAAGCCCAATCAAAATTTGTATTGGAGCCACAAACATCAATGAAGAATTAATAGAGAAACATAAATGATTATATGCTGAAAATTTTCATTTTCTTTTACTGTTAAAGAAGCTTATTTCATGCATCTGATTGTCTTCTTGGCACATTTTTTTGACCAAAATGGGTTAACTGAATTAGTAGAGAAACATATATGCTCAGATAATGGAAATTTCCATTTTCAGATACTGTTAATGAAGCTGATTGCCATCTTTGGCATGATTTTTTAACAAAAAATGGGTTCACTTCCAAACTAAGTATGCTGCTACCATCCTCATCTTCTTTTACTGTTAATGAAGCTTATTTCATGCATCTGATTGTCAGCTTGGCATGTTTTTTTGACCAAAATGGGTTCACTATGAACTGAGGATGCTATAGGTACGTATGCCAAAATCCTCCGGATATGTACAACAATTGGGTTTTAGATTTAGTTGGGCTAAAGAATGAGTAGAGCAACATATACGCTCAGATAATGGATATTTTCATTTTCAGATACTGTTAGAGAACCTGATTGCCATCTTAGGCATGATTTTTTAACATAAAATGAGTTCACTTCCAAACTAAGTATGCTGCTAGCATCCTCATCTTCTTTTACTGTTAATGAAGCTTATTTCATGCATCTGATTGTCAGCTTGGCATGTTTTTTTGACCAAAATAGGTTCACTGTGAACTGAGGATGCTATAGGTACGTATGCCAAAATCCTCCGGATATGTACAGCAATTGGGTTTTAGATTTAGTTGGGCTAAAGAATTAGTAGAGCAACATATATGCTCAGGTAATGGATATTTTCATTTTCAGATACTGTTAGTGAACCTGATTGCCATCTTAGGCATGATTTTTTAACAAAAAATGGGTACACTTCCAAACTAAGTATGCTGCTAGCATCCTCATCTTCTTTTACTGTTAATGAAGCTTATCTCATGCATCTGATTGTCATCTTGGCATGTTTTTTTGACCAAAATGGGTTCACTGTGAACTGAGGATGGTATAGCTGTATGCCAAAATCCTCCGGATATGTACAACAATTGGGTTTTAGATTTAGTTGGGCTAAAGAATTAGTAGAGCAACATATATGCTCAGATAATGGATATTTTCATTTTCAGATACTGTTAGAGAAGCTGATTGCCATCTTAGGCATGATTTTTGAACATAAAATGGGTTCACTTCCAAACTAAGTATGCTGCTAGTATCCTCATCTTCTTTTACTGTTAATGAAGCTTATTTCATACATCTGATTGTCATCTTGGCATGTTTTTTTGACCAAAATGGGTTCACTGTGAACTGAGGATGGTATAGCTGTATGCCAAAATCCTCCGGATATGCACAACAATTGGGTTTTAGATTTAGTTGGGCTAAAGAATTAGTAGAGCAACATGAAATTTTCATTTTCAGATACTGTTAGAGAACCTGATTGCCATCTTAGGCATGATTTTTTAACATAAAATGGGTTCACTTCCAAACTAAGTATGCTGCTAGCATCCTCATCTTCTTTTACTGTTAATGAAGCTTATTTCATTCATCTGATTGTCAGCTTGGCATGTATTTTTAACCAAAATCGGTTCACTGTGAACTGAGGATGCTATAGCTGTATGCCAAAATCCTCCGGATATGCACAACAATTGGGTTTTAGATTTAGTTGGGCTAAAAAATTAGTAGAGCAACATATATGCTCAGATAATGGATATTTTCATTTTCAGATACTGTTAATGAAGCTGATTGCCATCTTTGGCAAATTTTGATTGAGCTGTGATTGGATTGTTTAGTGGCTGTTGTCTATGTTCTTAATTGGGCTGTGATTAGAAAGAGAGGGCTCGAGTAGAGATCTGAAAACCCATATAGAGACATCTTGTTCATAATAATTTATTATTATTGTTGTTCTTGTCGCTCTTGCTGTTGTTGCTGATGTCTCTTTGTGTTCGTGTGCTGAAGGGAAACAAGGGATGAGAGAGAGATGAGGAAAATGCCGCTATGTTAGCCTGGTGTATCCAAAGTCTCTACCATTCTTCTTTCTGTTTCCATTTCTGGCTTCTATATTTGGTTTCCTTTCACGATGACAGTTCCCTAAAAATACACTTGATATGAGCCCTATCTTATTTTTCTTATTTTTCTTATATTTGGTTTCCTTCCACGATGACAGTTTCGTGGATTGTTTGAACAATCCATGAAAGACATGCTTATATACTGAATTTTCATTTGTTTTACTGTTTTAGATAGTGGATATTCCCAATCAGAGGAGAATATTAAGGTTTCAAGTTAGATACTAAATTTTCATTTGTTTTGTTGTTTTAGATATATTTAAAAACAAAATTAAGTACTAGATTTTTAGCATTGCAATGTAATTATTTTACCTCTCTATATATCATTAACAATTCCATTTGCAATTGGCACTTTGATCTTATAATTTAAGATACATGTAGATCTTTTTGCAAGTTCAAAAAATATGTATATTCTGTATTGTGGTCTACTGTTGAATTAAACTATTGTTTTTTTTTCACAGAGCGGTCACCCAGATGAAGGAAATTCTGATGATCAGAACTGAAGCTACTCGAGGGGTATGAATCTGCGGTCCTCTTTGCTGTTCTTATGTCCTCCTTGCTGTATGGTTGTTGTTCTTATGTCCTCCTTGCTGTTGTTATGTCAGACTATTTTTTTTATGAGAGTTATGTCAGACTGTTAATTTGGGATATTTGGGATATTTGTCAGACTGGTTTGTTTGGATATTTGGGATGTTCGTCACTATATTAATTTGTTAATTATGACACTGTTAATTTTGCGGTGAATTTGGACGTTGATATGACACGTGTGAAACTTTATTATCTTTAATTATTCTTGTGTTTGGTTGTGATTTGCGCAGTAATATGCAACGAAATTGGTTGAATCAGTTGTGAATTAGTTTACAGGTTTTGTAAATGAAACTGTGAATTGAAATCGAACGGAAAACCGGAGCATGAAAAACAAACGGGCCTAGCTAGACCGGCATTTTATAAAACGCCGGTCTATCTAATGAATTAGTTGCAGTGTGCGATATACCGGCGTTCCCACACACGCCGGTGTATGTCGCTAGCTGTAACGGCACCAAGAAACACCGGCGTTTTATAAAACGCCGGTGAAGCTAACTACACCGGCGTTTTTTGGTCAAGCAGGTGCTTATAAGTAGGGAAAACCGGGCACTCATAAACGCACATACACCGGCGGTCTATGACCGCCGGTATACTTTCATTCTACACCGGCGTTTATAGAAACGCCGGTGAATGGATAAATACCGGCGGTTGATGGCCGCCGGTGAATGTATATTGGGGGTAAAAGAACGACACTCAGAGACCCCCATACACCGGCGTTTTCTGACCGCTGGTGTAGATGTAATATTTACCGGCGTCCAATAAAACCGCCGGTGTAGACCCCTTCCTTTCCGCGATGCTCGCTTCCGCGGCATTTGGACCGGCGCTATTATAAACGCCGGTGAAGGTTTCACCGGCGTAAAAAAATGCCGGCAAAGACGCAAAAAAAATGCCGGTAAATCGAGTATCTTTTGTAGTGAACCCGTTTAAACATTTAATCTGAAATAGTCTGACAATGAATGAGAATTTAGAGAATTTGGTGCAATCGCGGTACAGCGGAGTACTAGCATCTTCAAGCAACTTAGCGAAGGATTCTTGCTATTTATTATTTTCAGGGGTGGGGTCAGGCATTTCCTCGTCCACTCTCCCACCAATCTGGTTTGTTTCTGTTGACTCATTATGAACTTGGGTTGTTGGATTATTGGTGTGGAAAGAAACATTATGAATCCCCAAGGCGTCTTGCAACAAAGCATGCATCTCATCGGGAACACTTAAGTCTTCGTTCACTAAGGGCTCATCTACATTTTCTAATACAACCGGACGAACAGGAGCTGACGTATGATCCTCTCCATGACAAAACCACCGTGTGTACCCTTGAAGAAAATCGTTGACAACCAAATGTGTATGTACTACGTCACATGTCGTCGAATTACAATTTGTACACCGAAGGCATGGACAAAGGATGAGGTTGGGATCACGGGAATGTCGTTTGGCAAAGATAATAAAATCTTTAATACCATCACGGTACTCCTTGGATAATCGTGGTTTACTAATCCAACTTCTATCCATTATAACAATAGCACACAATCTGAAATTAAAATTTGACATATTAAATAGTATTGACAGTAAGGGCATTTTGTATATTTAATTTCACCTTTTTTTAAAACCAACCCTAGCTGCAAATAAATAAACGATATAACGATTAACTGCAAAATAAAGAAATCGTGGTTCCAAAAATGTATAAAAAAACAATTAAATCTTAATACAATCTACTCTATTCACATAACCCTAAACTACCATTGTGGAAATTATCACAACCACCTTAGTGGCATTTTATCGCACACCTTGTGTTCGAGTCTAATATCAATTCGACTATAGTCTCCCTTGTATTTGGCTTTCCGTTCAAGGAGATGATGATGGTAAAGGATATTTTGCTGAGGAAGAGGAATCGGACGAATAAAGAGGGCGTCGTGCTGTAAATACGGTAACAAGAATATCTGATGACTCATGAACTATTCTGTTCATGGCTACTAATAATTAGTTACTCATCCCAAAATAATAATAATAATAAACCTGCACAAAAGAAACTGTTACCGCTGGATCTGGTGTGGGGGTAAACAGATGAGATTTGTGAGTTCGCGGAAAAACCTGAATAGCGGATCCAAGCCTGTTCGTCGGGATTGGGCTGCTGACTCCCGCCGTTCACCTGCAAGGAAGTGCGATACACCTGGATTGATCCCGGAGACGCACCCTCCGATGCTCTTGTCAGTAACCAGTGATGATTAAGAAAGAGCTTAAGTTGGCAAAAAAGAGATTACCTGGTCACAGTGGTAGGTAGGAGGTATTTATAGTCGCCATGGGGGTCTGATTATGGACCTGATTTCTTGTAAAACCGTTAGGAGTAAAATCCTCATAATTAGTTTAGGAAACTGATCCCTGATTCCCGGGAAGAGGATAACTGCAAATCAGGCCCGTTGATTTAGTCAAATCAGTGACCCTGATTTCCTCTTGCTGGTCTGGATTTGTCTTGGATCGGGACCCGTACCTAGCTGGAGTGGATCCGTTTTGCGGGTTATTGGATCTGTGAAGGGGAGATCCAGTGCCCGCTTCGGGTCCATCTATATGCAAAATTACAGTTTTACCCCTGGGCTTCAAGATTCGTTCCCAATCTGGACGGTTCCGATTTAACCCCATTTTTAGCCATATCACGAGCCCCCCACTCCTAAAGACTGAGTGTGATCAGCCTTTGAGGAGTACTTTAACTGTTTCAGTGGCTAGTGGAGTTGTATCGGAGTCCGAATGGAGGGTTTTGAATCTCGAAGGGGGTAGTGAGGTGATTTTGGAAACTGTAAGCTGTTCCGAAGCCTTGTTGAATATTCGACAGTTTTTATCTATTTTTTCGGATTATTTATTTAATTTTGCGATGTGTTAACCAATCGTTCGGGGGCCTTAACAGTACATTCTAGGCAATAATTGTTCGTTCAGGGGCTCAAAAATATTCTCCCGAATTTATAATTATTTTCTAGAATTTTTAATTAATTTTCCCGAATTTTTAGCAATTTTTTCGTAATTTTTAAATAAATAAAACGATTAAAATAAATAAAAGTTAATTTTTAAATACTGATTTATGGCGTGGCGCAATCTGGACCCTTGATCAGCGCCGAGCGCGATTTTCTGAGAGATCTGGCGGTTGTAGTCGCTCGGCAGCCATTTTCTCGCTTTTGGAGCTCGGATGGGCACTTGCTCGGTTTGCCGACCGGGGGGTCTGAGGGTTCGGCTATCCGAGCGACGTGGCGCGATCTGAGCCGTTGGAAGGTGGCACGAATCTCGAGACAGGCTCAGTTCCCAAGAAAATGCTATCTTGTCGTTTAGCGCACGTGGCACGATCTGGACCGTTCATCACCAGGGGCGCGAATTTCTGGAAGATCCAACGGTCGTGGTCGTTCGGCGGCTTTTTTCTCTGTTTTGGAGCTCGGATGGGCATTTGCTCGGTTGGCCGACTGGGGGTCTGAGGGTTCGGCTGTTCGAGCGACGTGGCGATCTGAGCCGTTGGATGGTGGCACGAATCTCGAGACAAGCTCAGTTCCCAAGAAAAAGCTATCTTGTCATTTAGCGCACGTGGCACGATCTGGACTGTTCATCACCAGGGGCGCGAATTTCTGGAAGATCCAACGGTGGTGGTCGTTCGGCGGCTTTTTTCTCTATTTTGGAGCTCGAATGGGCACTTGCTCAGTTGGCCGACCGGGGGTCTGAGGGTTCGGCTGTTTGAGCGACGTGGCGCGATCTGAGCCGTTGGATGGTGGCATGAATCTCGAGACGGGACCAGTTCCCAAGAAAATGCTATCTTGTCGTTTAGCGTCGCTGGCACGATCTGGGCCGTCTGATCGAGATCTTACACGAATGTTGAGGAGAAAGTGAGTTTTCTTCGTTTTGGGGCTCGGATGGGCACTTGCTCGGTTAGCCGACCGGAGGTCTCAGGGTTCGGCTGTTCGAGCGACGTGGCGCGATCTGAGCCGTTGGATGATGGAACGAATCTCGAGACGGTTCAGTTTCCAAGAGCATTAATGGCGCCCCAGGATTTGTGCGACGTTCCAACTTCCCGGGGTCATTAAGAATGGTGTCCTCCAATTAATGTGTGGCGTTTCAGCTCCCTAGGCGTGACCGCTGGGCTTCCGTCGCTTGGCCTCCCGAGGGTCATAATGGCTGGTCCTTTGGGGGAGGTTATAAATACCCCGCTCCCCTTGTAGTTTTAGTCACAGCAATGTTGATTTTTAGCCATCGGAGGTGTCTGCCTTGGGCGGATGCCTATTTTTTGAAGAAATTCTAACCCTGAGAGCGTCCGATGGGTGGTCATTCTTCCGCCATGATCTTCTCCTGATTCTGACGTCCCCATTGAGGATGTCAGGGTCAGGGGGGATCAGGGCAGAAGTGATGACGACCGGAGTCCGGACCCGGGGGACAACGTGCTTCGGAAGGATGGGTCTCCTCCGATCTCTGTCTTCCTTCCGGGCTGACGGCTTCTGATGGTTGTCAGCCCGAAGGAGCTAGAGATGGGAGGTGTGCCGATACGCTTTCTGACCGGGCCCCACGCGATGGTGGTTTTTCTCCCACCCTTGAACGATTCGTGGTTTCAGCTTCCGAGGCCGTAAGCCTCGAGTTGCTCATGGATGAGAGGAAAACCGACCGAGCCTTGGGCCCAGGGCGCTCGCCGAGGGCGGTGCCTTAAAACTTTTAATCCAAATTTTCTCTTGCTTCCTGGGACAGATGTGGGGTATCCGGGTCCGAACTGCCTCGTCCGGGCGGTGTAGCGCGATCGGAGCCGTTGGATGGTGGCACGAATCTCGAGACGGGCCCAGTTCCCAAGAAAACACTATCTTGTCGTTTAGCGATGGTGACAAGATCTGGACCGTCTGATCGAGATCTTACACGAATATTGAGGGAAAAGTGAATTTTCTCCATTTTGGGGCTCGGATGGGAACTTGCTCGGTTAGCCGGCCGGGCCCTCTGATCGCAGGTCGCTCGGATTTTGATCCCGTGTGTGCCGGGCTACTTGACTTGTATCGACATGTTTTGTCTTTTCGCCAACAGTTGCTGCTCAGTCACAAAGTCGTTTGGGCTTTCGTAACGTTTCAAGAGCAGGCCAAGAGTCGCGCCCTTACATTAGGAAGCCCAAGAGACTTTTTCTTTTACTATAAATCTTCACTCCCCCACCCCAAATCTCATTATTCACTTTTACTTTCTCTCTCAAGTTTTTACTTTTCACCATCGAAGTTTTTAGCTCCTGGGTGGTGCTGCTAGCTGTCGCAGCAAGGCATTTCTTTGCTTCGGCGAACTTTTCCGACCGTAACAGTCACTTCAAGGTCAGTCTCCCTCCTTTCCCTTTAGAAAAAAAATGGTTAAGATTACTTCTTCGGATGAGACCCCCGCCTCGGACCAAGTCGCCAGCCGAGCGGGTAAAGGAAAGGAGGTGGTGGAGCCGACCGAGCAGACCGTTGTTCGGCCGAGCAAGAGTGGCGAGGCCGCCGAGCCACTCCAGGAGGTTGTGGCGAAGTCCCAGAAGGGTAAGGGAGTGGTTACGATCATAGAGCAGCCGAAGACGGCAGGGGAGTTCGGCCGGCAGCCAATCGTTCTGTCGAGCGTGGGGGGTGTTCGGAGCTATTCCGAAGAGATGCTGGAGAAGGTGACCCAGGGCACCACCAAGTCGGTAGAGGAGAACGAGCCGAGAGAGTTGTCCAAGGTGGACCATATCATTTCGGTTCTTACGGAGGCTGATTTGCATCGGATCCGGACTGGATTCCAGATCCCTGCCGAATATGGGCTGCTTCTCCCGGGGCCTGGTTTCCGAGCCTGCACGTCGTCCTCGGCTGACGCGTGCATTTTTTCGGTCGACTCCTTGGCCGCCGGGCTTCGCTTTCTGCTGCATCCGTTCATTGCTGAGGCCCTCAATTGGTACGGCCTGAGCCCCGCCCAGCTGATGCCGAACACTTGGAGGCACGTTTGGGCATTTGTCCTTCAGTGTCAAGAGATCGGCGCGAGCCAAGTTTGTTCCTCCTTCGGAGCCTCTACCGCCCTTGTCAGCCGAACAGGAATGAGCAGAGGTTCTACCTTTCACCGCGGATAGACGTGAAGTTGATCGAGAACCCGGACTCGATCAAGCATTGGAAGGAGAAGTATTTCATTGTCTGAGCTCCCGCACCCTGGGCAATTCCGATAGCTTGGTCGAGGGAAGGCCTGCCCAAGCGAGCGAAGAAGGAGCCGGTGCTGAGTGACGAGGAGGCGGAAGTCCTCAAGAAACTCTTCGGCCTGCCGACGCTAAGTTGGAAAGACATTACCGAGGAGGCTTTGTTCCGAGGGGGTCTCAGTCTGATCGACCCCAGTACGCTTCTGGTATTTTTACTTTTTGCTTGAAGTTCCGAGGGAGTCTTCCAAGATGGACTACAGTGCGTTGATGGTGAAGGCTAAGGCGGATAGGGAGCGGGAGGCGAAGAAGAAGAGACCCTCGACAGGGCCTCAGGGCGGCCGAGCGCCGAAGATACCTTCGGTCCCAAAGACCGCCGACATGTCGGTGGTCGAGGCCCCTGAAGCTGACCCCAAGCAAAGCCAGGTCGCGGCCTCCGATCCCCCTTCCTCGGATGCGCCGACTCCACCGGCGAAGACCGATGCTCCCGGCTCGTCTAGCGGCGCGTTCAATGTGAGCAATGTGTTATCCCTTCAAGTTCCGCCCCTCACTGCCGATGCAAAGAAGATTCTGTCCGAGGCGCATAAGCAGATCTTCGTCCCCGACTGGCAAGTAATGAAGGTCGACGGCTTCTTGGGGGACGGGAACATCTGTATGCAGGTGGTGAGGTCGAACCCTTTATTCTTGAAGCATCTTTTGCGAAATTTTCTAAGTTTTTAAGTCCGGACTTTAACTGCTTGTTCTCTTTTCATACCCTTTGCCACTTCAACTTCTTGCTCGAAGAGTTTGCGAGCAAAGAACAGGAGCTGACGGCGCAGTACGATCGGAAGAGGTCGGAGCGCTCGAAAGCTGTAAAACTGTTTGAAGCAGAGCAACTCCTTTCGGCAAAGCGCGGTGCCGAGGTGGCAGGGTTGGAGGCAAAGCTGGCCGAGGCTATTAAGCGGTCGACGGACGAGGCAGCCAAGCTCGAGGCCTCGGAGAAGGAGAACGCCGAGCTTAAGGAGGAGTTGGCCAAAGCCCGGTCGGAGGAGGAGAAAGCTCGAAAGGAGACCGAGAGGATCAAGGCGAGGCACCGGTCGAAGGTGGCGAAGGCGAAGAGGGTCGTCCAGCATGAGGCCGAGCAACACATGTTTAAGAACATGGAGGATGCGTACGACCGAGCCCTGCTTCATAGCGTCGCTCGGAACCTGGGGTTTGACACATCCTCTTACCACTTCTATGACCCCGTAGAGGGGGAGGAGGAGCTTCCCTCGGCAATGCTAGAGGGACCGGCCGATGGTGTTGAGGGCACGGGCGAGACCGAGGTGGAGGATGAGGAGGAGTACAGCTCCGAGGACGGCGATGAGGACGAGGACATAGAAGTCGTCGAGGGGTCGGAAGTTCTGAGCGACAAAAAGGTCGACCCCTGACTTGGTTGCGTCTTTAGTCTTCTTCTTCTTTTTTTATTTTTGTGTAAGCCTAACTGCGGACTGGCCACCGCTCTTGTAATGCTTTTTTGAGTTTTGAATGAAAACACTTTTTATTTGGCCAAAATTTCTCCAAGTGTTAGGCCCCGGATTTTTTGTTTGGTTAGTCGTAAAATTTTTCCAAGTGTTGGGCGTCGAATTTATCTCTGCTTTTCAGGTGAAGTTTGGTCCGATCACGGAGGTTTCGCACCTTCGTAAGGAGCTGACCAAAACGAAGCGAGAGCTTTCCCATAGCCGAGAGAGGCGGTTTTATATGTTCTTGAAGCTGGGGGAGATAAAGACAGCTGTGAGGGGGTATTGTCGCGAGTTGAAGCAACTACGGAAGCAACCCCAAGCTCCTTGTCCCGAAGGTGAGATTGAGCGGCTTCGTAGGGAGCTTTCCGTCGTCGAGCAAAAGAATAACGAGCTCTTGGCCGAGATCCATCACTTGGAGTTAACGGAGAAAGAACACTCGGCGGAAGAAGAGAAGCTAGCTTCCGAGTTGGAGAAGTTGTCGTCCGAGCGCCAAAAGTTGTTGGCCGAGGTCGACAAGCTTAGGAGGATTACGATAGACAGGGGGATCGAGGTCACCCATTATCGACGTCTTGCGACCGATAGTGCCAATGTCGCGGGCTCGTCAAGACCTCCTCGTTTGAAGATGCGACAAAGGATGATGCTCTGAGAGATAGGATTATCGAGCTGGAGGAAGAGGTCGCGTCGCTCAAGCTGCTGCCTGAGAGGGCCAACGTTCGTAGTACATCGTGTACTCGCGAGGAGAGCGAGAGAGGGATTACTTTCTACGAACATGCGACTCGTTTGCCTGCGGCGAGGTGGAGTCCTGCTAATGCCCAGAGTAGTGTAGCTGTCTCGTCTAGCGGTGCCTTGGTCGGCGCCACAGTCGGAGTTGGCGGCGAAGGGGGATCTCGCTTCGCAGGTTTTGGAATCGAGCTCGGAGGTTAGGCGTCGCCGCCCCCGCCTTTCCTTGAACCGAAGCGTACCCCTTCCGAAGAGGCACTAAACAAGTTGTCTTGTGTTCCTTTAAGTTATTGTAAAACTCTGTTGTAGCGTCGGTCTAGTTGTATGTAGAGCTACTTTATTTGAATAAGAGTCTGAAAGTTTGTTTTGAAAATTCTTGAAGTGTTGGACTTCGGCAATGTTTGAAATTTTGTTGTTCGTCTCTTCCTCTTTTCAGCTCGTGGTGGTAGCTCAAGACGCCGACCCCAATCGCTCGGATGACCACGCTCGAACCGAGGAGGGCTCGGGGGTGACGAGGTTGTGCTCGGCGAGGTGCCGAGAGCGGCTCTATGAATGTTATAATATTGATGTGGTGCAGGAGATTGTTGATCAAACATTTCAGGTACATAGCATTGAACCACTTCAAGCCACAATCACTCAATCTCTAACTTTATCTCATGTTGAACAGGAATACGATGACTGGAGGATTGCAGAGACAGTACACCACCTTGAAACTCCACAGTCATATTCAGGTAAGCCTGCACCTTTATTTGAAAAATTGGTGTTTGATAAGAATTGTTCTTCTACAGATCAAGCGACTGATGAACAGAGTAAGTCGACTGGTATTCTAACCAGTCGACCGAATCAAGACACCCAGAACAGGTCGACTGCTGACATGGACCAGTCGACTGTACAGAAACTTCCAGATATAGAACTCAAGCAGTTGCCCGACCATTTGAAGCATGCATTTTTGGGCGAGAACCAGACACTGCCGGTGATAATTGCTGCTAACTTAAGTGCACAGGAAGAAGAAAAGCTGCTGAAGGTATTGCGATAACACAAGAGTGCAATAGGATGGACCATTGCAGACATCAAGGGAATAAGCCCATCCAAATGCATGCATAGAATACTCCTTGAGAACGATGCAAAACCTAGCAGAGAGGCACAGAGAAGGCTCAACCCCAACATGAAGGAAGTGGTAAGAGCAGAAATTTTGAAGCTACTAGATGTTGGCATCATCTATCCTATCTCAGATAGCAAATGGGTAAGTCCTATACATGTAGTTCCTAAGAAAAGTGGAGTTACAGTGGTAACAAATGAAGAGAATGAACTTATCCCAACAAGAGTAACCACAGGATGGAGGGTATGCATTGATTATAGGAAGTTAAATAATGAAACCAGGAAAGATCACTTCCCTCTTCCTTTTATTGATCAAATGTTGGAAAGATTAGCAGGATATAGTCATTATTGTTTTCTAGATGGTTATAGTGGCTATAATCAAATTGCTATTGCTCCAGAAGATCAAGAAAAGACCACTTTTACATGCCCTTTTGGTACTTTTGCTTACAGGAGGATGCCTTTTGGATTGTGCAATGCGCCAGCAACATTTCAGAGATGTATGATGAGCATATTTTCAGATATGGTGGAAAGGTTCATCGAGGTATTTATGGATGATTTTAGTGTTTTTGGGTCTTGTTTTGATGAATGCCTTAACCATTTGCAGCTTGTTCTTAAAAGATGTGAAGAATGCAATTTAGTGCTGAATTGGGAAAAGTGCCATTTTATGGTACAACAGGGTATTGTTTTGGGGCATGTTGTGTCAAAAAGAGGCATAGATGTAGACAAAGCAAAAATAGATATAATATCAAAACTGCCCCCTCCAACTACAGTTAAGGGTGTTAGGAGTTTTCTTGGACATGCAGGTTTCTATAGACGATTTATAAAAGATTTCTCAAAAATCTCCAAACCCCTTTGTGATTTGTTGGCTAAGGATGTTGAATTCACATGGACAGAAGAGTGCACTAATGCTTTTAGTACATTGAAAACTCTTCTCATTTCTGCACCTATTGTCATGGCACCAGATTGGAGCCATCCTTTTGAGCTCATGTGTGATGCAAGTGATTACGCTTTGGGCGCTGTTTTAGGTCAAAGAATCAATAAGAAACCCCATGTTATTTACTATGCTTCTCGAACACTAAACGATGCACAGCTAAATTATTCCACTACTGAAAAAGAAATGTTAGCTGTTATATTTGCTGTAGAGAAGTTTAGATCATATTTAATTGGTTCTAAAGTAATTGTTTTCACTGACCATGCTGCCTTGAGATATTTGTTTGCTAAAAAGGATGCTAAGCCTAGGTTGATCAGATGGGTGCTGCTGCTTCAAGAATTCGATCTTGAGATTAGAGACAAGAAAGGATGCGACAATGTTGTGGCAGATCACATGTCTAGACTACTTCAGGAGGAAGAGAGAATTGTGCCCCCGCTGAAGAGAGAATTGTCCAGATCACATGTTCAAACTCTCGGGGCAGTCGACCGGTCCTTCAACCAGTCGACTGGACTCTCTGAACAGTTCTCCTGGTTTGCTGATATTGTCAATTTTCTAACTGCTCATGTTTTTCCTCCAGGTATGACACATCAGGAAAGGAAAAGATTGGTGGACCTGAGCAAACACTATTATTGGGATGATCCCTATTTATTCAAATTTTGCTCTGATCAAATTATAAGAAGATGTGTGGCAGACGAGGAACAAAGGAGTATTCTACAACATTGCCACCAATATGCATGTGGAGGACATTTTGGGCCAAAGAGAACAGCACTTAAGGTATTGCAATCTGGTTTTTATTGGTCTAAAGTATTCAAAGATGCTTTTTCTTTTTGCAGGACTTGCGACAAATGCCAAAGGACAGGCAACATCTCTTCTAGAAACCAAATGCCACTACACAACATACAAGTAATCGAGCTTTTCGATGTTTGGGGAATCGACTTCATGGGTCCTTTTCCTAACTCATTGGGTTATTTATATATTCTTGTTGGAGTGGATTATGTGTCTAAATGGGTCGAGGCTGTCCCCTCAAAAACTAATGATCATATAGTTGTTGTCAAGTTTTTGCAGGAGAACATTTTCACTAGGTTTGGTACACCACGAGCAATAATTAGTGATGGAGGAAGCCACTTCAATAACTACCCATTTGCTTCTTTGATGAAGAAATATGGGATTACACATAGAGTGGGAACTCCATATCATCCTCAAACCAGTGGGCAGGTGGAGATTAGCAACAGAGAGATCAAGAGCATCCTGGAGAAGACAGTCAATACAAGCAGAAGGGATTGGTCACTACGCTTGAACGATGCCTTATGGGCCTACAGAACCGCTTTCAAGACACCCATTGGCATGTCACCATACCGTTTGGTCTTTGGAAAAGCATGTCATCTGCCGGTAGAATTGGAACACAAAGCTTATTGGGCTATCAAAAAGTTCAATTTTGATATGAAACAGGCAGGTGACAAAAGGAGATTGCAACTAAATGAGCTTGAAGAATTGAGGCACGATGCATATGAAAATGCCAAGCTATACAAGGAAAGGACTAAGTTATACCATGATAAACAATTAGCAAGGAAGGAGTTTTATGAAGGACAAAAGGTATTGATCTACAACTCAAGATTAAGACTCTTTCCAGGCAAGCTCAAGTCAAGATGGTATGGACCATATATTGTCACAAAAGTCTTTCCACATGGTGCATTGGAAGTTCACAGCGAAGAACGAAATCAAACATTCAAGGTGAACGGACACAGGGCGAAGCCATACATTGAGATGAGTCTAGAGCAACACGAGGAAGATGTGAATCTTCAACCCATTCAATACATTGCATGAACTCATCATGTCTAGCTGAAGACATGAAACACAGCGCTTATTGGGAGGCAACCCAACTTTTTAGGGGAGTATTTACACTTTCCTTTACTTTCTTTTAGTTATTCATTTTTATTTTTTTTTCAGTCTCTCCTTACTAGATGGTAACACATGCCTACATCTTATGTTTTGTGCGAACATTGAGGACAATGTTCCATCTAAGTGTGGGGGTATTAGTTAGTTATATCTGGAATCTTTTGATTTTTTTAGGATAAACAATATCTTATAAAGTAAGAGTAAGGATACTTATTTACTTTAGGATTGTTGAGTTTCATAATTCCCTACGAAGTTATAGAAGCCATGCAATTATACATAATAAACAAATGTGATGCTTTTTCTGATAATTATTCCCTTCAGATCTAGTCCTAAATCGAGTTTAAGTAAATAGAGTGATACAATATATGTATATATATTTGAATAAAGTCAGTCTACTCCAATGTTTTGAGCGCTTAGTAACTAGGGGTATTCATCACCAATGTTTACCTTTACGTCAAACGGCAACTTGAAATATGAGTATGCAAAGCACTTTAATGTTTGTGACTTGTTGAGTAACCGGGTGGATACATCACAAATGTTTCGCATTCGCGTCAAAAGACAAGTGACAACTTTAAAGAAGAGACTATATAAAATAAAAAAAAAATAAAAAAAAATAAAAAAAAATAAAAAAAAAAACTCTAGTTTGCTACTGGATTTGTAGTAGAGAAAAGGGATAATCACAGACTGAGTAGATGCATACTATAACTACATTAATCGCATGACAAATATGATTAAGTTTGGGGATTATGACTGAACAATTGCACTAGAGAAAGTGGGTCTGTTTAATTTTACTTTATCTGAAATTGTTTGTAGTTTTATATTTTTTCATTTTGATGTCCACATAATAAAAAATCTGGGTGGTTGAGTCTATTGTTATTATTATTCTCCCTATTCATAATTCTAGTTTGATTGAGGACAAGCAAAAGCTAAGTGTGGGGGTATTTGATGAACACAATATTATTCACTTTTTAGAGCAATAATTTTAATATAATTAGACATTTAAAAGCTCTATATATGGTATTTAACTCTTATTCTCTCTTTTCCATAGGAAACAGCGTGAAACAGCAAAACGAAGCAGATTCAGGACTTCAAAGATGATGCACAGAAAAATGCAGAGGAACAGTCGACTTATTCCCAAGAGCAGTCGACTGGCCTGATCAAAGATAAAATCTTCAGAAGTCTCGACTCAGTCGACTGGTTCGAAGATAAGTCGACTGGTCTGCGGCGGAGTTAACAGATAAGATATTCGAAGATACACCTGCATCTAATTTCAAATCTACTTGGATCAAGATTTTATACAAAGAATCAAATCTAAAGACAGGGTATTTCCAAGTGGACGTGGTAAACAGATAAGGAAGGAAAGGAGAAAAGAGAAAGATATTAATCATCAAATCAAATAAAGAAGGATCTTCCTGAAAAAGTGGAAACCCTAATTCTCAGCCGTGCTCTATAAATATCAGAATACCATCTCTTGAACGGCTCTCCACGACTTCATCCGGGATCATCATATATCTCTGGGAAGCGACTCAATCACCAAGTTCCTGAACAAACATCGAGAGCATCACTCCATCAACATCGAAGAAGGAGAGAGAAGATCCAGCAACCAGAAGGCAGTCGACTGTGTGACAGCCAGTCGACCATATTGCCGGAATCCATTAGTTTATTTCTTCTTCTCTCTTTATTCTTTTATGTTGATCATGTATTCAAACTTGTTAAGCAATAAAGTTATTATTATGTGGAACTAATTTCATAGTTGGGTAGATCGAAACCGTAGTTATGTAATGCTATTTTCTTCTGAACTCTTCTATGTTACTTATTGATTGAATCTAATTGAATTGGTATAGGTTTATGATAGTCAAACTAGTTCTCAAGACTGAGAGCAGTCGACTGAGGTGAGAGCCAGTCAACTGACGTACAGAACTTGGGAAGCTCAAGTTTGGATATCATTTATCTGAATCTGTTATATGAGCATATTGAGACGACCGAATCTCGTGCTCATAATTTGTAACAAAGGAATCTTTAGGGGTTCTTGGTTCAATCAACTTAGAGGATCTAGATCTGATACCAATTTCTAGAACTTTAAGTGTTTGTTCGTTTCCACTGTTCTTATGTTTTCTCTAAGTATAACTTAGTAGACACCATGCTAGATACTTACGGAAAGAAACGAATTAGAGTAGATACCATGCCTAATTCTTAGCTTAGGGAAACAATACTTTAAGGAGTAGATACCATGCCCTTGAAGTGAACAAACATGAGTAATTAGAAGTAAATTCAGAAGGCAACTTAGCATTATTAACTATTGGTGGAGATCAACAGCCCAACTATTCAAGAGATATTTGTGATTCAAACTCATCTTTCTTAGTTTTAATCTTTTTAGACTTTTAAAACAACTCTTTATGATTTTTATTCTTTTTATTGATTAGTAAGTTAGAATCTACAATCTCTGTGGGATCGACCCTTGCTATTACTACGATTCGATTCGTGCACTTGCGAGGTTTTTATAATTTGTGTCTAGTTATTCTATTAAATTAGGTATCTAGATTTCCAACAACATGGGAGCAATTCCGAATGGTGACCCACTCCTAGCTCGCTTAGAAGCGCGCTTGCGGAGTAGAATCGAGCCAGGTATTGGACTCCAAACCATTGATTGAATAAAGAATAAAGGTGGAGAGATACAAGCAATTTTATAAGTACGAAAAGGCATTCTTTATTAATAACTGACGGTGAGCCGTTTTTACATATGACAACTTAAGAGGGGAATTACAAGTTAGCGGAGAGGAACGGTTCGACACCCTATGATACTCAAAAAGGCGCCGGGGCGCTTTCTTGGTATTTTAAAAGGTGGTCGGCATTCCAGGTCCTCGGAATCTCCCTGCCTTCAAGGTCTTCTAGATGATAAGCTCCGGGCCGAACTACCCTTGCGATCTTGTAAGGTCCTTCCCAATTCGGATCTAGTTTGCTCTTCTGATTGGGGAAGGAGATGGCTAGTTTTCTGAGGACCAAGTCGCCCTCCTTGAGATCGGTGGGTCGGACTTTCTTGTTGTACGCCAACTCAATCCTCCTCCGGTAGTTCTGTTGGCGGATCGACGCTCTTTCCCTCAGTTCGTCTACCAGGTCTAAGTTTGCCCGGAGTTCTCTGACATTCTGTTCCTCGTTGTAGGCTGCGAGGCAAGGAGAAGGTATTCCGACTTCGAGAGGTATCACTGCCTCGGACCCATAGGTGAGGTTGAACGGGGACTCTCTTGTGGGGGTCCGTTTATTGGTGCGGTAGTTCCACAGCACGTTGGGGAGCTGGTCGACCCATAAGCCTTTAAAACACCTGTCCAGTCTCTTCTTGATACCAGAGAGGATCTGCCGGTTAGCATTCTCTGCCTGACCATTCAACTGCGGGTGGGAGACGGAGGAGAAGCATTGTTGGATGGCAAGATCTTCACATAGAGCTCAGAACGCGACCTAGGTAAACTGAGTCCCGTTGTCTGTTACGAGGACACGGGGGACGCCGAATCGGCAGATGACGTTCCTCCAAAAGAATTGAAGCACCTTGTTCTCGGTGATAGTAGCAAGGGGCTCGGCCTCAATCCACTTCGAAAAGTAGTTAATGGCTACGACCAAGAACTTGAACTGGCTCGGAGGGAGGAAATGGCCCTAGTAAATCCATCCCCCACATTGCGAAGGGGATAGGACTTGATAGGGAGGCGAGGTTAGCTTGGGGAAGGCGACGAATGTTGGAATGTCTCTGGCAAGAGCCACATTGCCGAACGTGTCGCTTGTCGTCTTGGAGGAGAGTCAGCCAGAAGTATCCGTAATTCAGAGCTTTCCGAGCTAAGGACCTAGACCCTGAATGTGCCCCGCCGATGCCTTCATGGAGCTCCCGTAAGGCATAGTCAGCCTGCTCCGGGGAAAGGCATCTCAGGTATGGTCGGCCGTCTATCTGTGAGAAGGAGCGCTTGTACAAGATCCCCTCGACCAGGACGTACCGCTCGGCCCTGGTTCTTACTCGGCGCGTTTCCTTCGGGTCCTCGAGGAGGAGCCCGTCCCTTAGGAATTCCACCAACGGTTTCATCCAATTATCTTGCAGTAGGACCGGCAATGACTCCACCGAGTCAAGGGTCCCATCATCTATGCTCGGTTTCAAGAGGACCTCGATCGAAGACGGTCTGCTCGAGACCTTGGAGGGAGGATGAGGCCAACTTGGAGAGGGCGTCGGCCTGTGAATTCTCTTCTCGAGGGACTCGTTGAATGAGTGCCTCTTCGAACCGGGCCATGAGGGTTCGGACTTTGGCGAGGTACTTCGCCATCCGTTCATCTCGTGCCTCGTAATCGCCCAAGACTTGGTTCACAACCAGCTGAGAGTCACTATAGATTCGGAGGCACTGCGCCCTGGCACTTCGGGCAAGTCCGAGGCCGGCGATTAGTGCCTCATACTCTGCTTTGTTGTTTGAGGCCTTGAAATTCATGCGGAGGGCATACTGGAGGATGAAGTCATCTGGACCCGTCAGGATGATACCGACACCGCTTCCCTCGTTGCAAGAGGATCCGTCCACAAAAACCATCCAAATGGGTGGTCCGTTCTCAGCTTAGCTGGCATTGGGGATGGTGGTCTCGACGATGAAGTCCGCGAGGGCTTGAGCTTTGATCGCCGTACGGGGCTGGTAGGAGATGTCGTGTTGGCTCAGCTCGATGGACCATTTCATGAGCTGGCCTGAGGTTTCCGGCTTGTGGAGGATCTGTTTCAGTGGTTGGTCGGTGAGGACCACAACCGAGTGGGACTAAAAGTATGGGCGGAGCTTCCTTGCCGCCATGATCAGGGCGTAGGCCATCTTTTCTATCTTCGGGTAGCGGAGCTCAGCATCCCGAAGCACCTTGCTCACATAGTAAATGGGCCTCTGAGCCCGGTCTTCTTCCCTCACCAAGATGGCACTTAGGGTCTGCTCGAAAGCAGCTAAGTAGATGAAGAGGGTTTCCCCCGGGACGGGCTTGCTAAGCAGGGGAGGATTGACCAAGTAGGCTTTCATCTGGTTGAACGACTTCTGTTGTAGTTCGCCCCACTCGAAACCCTTGGCCCCCCTGAGAGCCTTGAAGAAAGGGATGCACTTTTCCCCAGACTTCGAAAGGAATCGCCCAATAGCGGCGAGGCAACCCGTAAGCTTCTGCACTTCCTTGACATTCCGGGGTGGGGCCATGTCCAGTATGGCTTTAATTTTTTCAGGATTTGCTTCGATCCCTCGTTGGTTGACCATGAAGTCGAGAAACTTTCCTGACGAGACCCCGAATGCACACTTGTTTGGATTAAGCCTCATGTTGTGCCTTCTCAGTACGCCGAATGCCTCCTGGAGGTCGGCCACGTGGTCGGTACCTCGGATGCTCTTCACGAGCATGTCGTTGACGTATACTTCTATGTTGCGGCCTATCTGGCTTTGGAAGACTTTATTGACGAGGCGCTGGTAGGTGGCTCCAGCATTCTTCAATCTGAACGGCATAACTCTATAACAGTAGAGGCCCTGGTCGGTAATGAAGGAAGTCTTCGGAATGTTCGGGGGGGGACCATTCGGATCTGGTTGTAGCCGGAGAAGGCGTCCATGAAGCAGAGGAGCTCATGGCCCGAGGTGCCGTCGATGAGGGTGTCGATATTCGGGAGAGGGAACGGATCTTTCGGACATGCCTTATTCAAGTCTGTGAAGTCGATGCATATCCTCCAGGAACCATTGGACTTCTTAACCATGACGACATTGGAGAGCCACTCGGGGTAGTTCACCTCCTGTATGAACCGAGCTTTTAGGAGCTTGTCCACCTCCTCCTTGATGGCTTGTTGTCGCTCGGGAGCGAATTTACGCCTCTTCTGCTGAACCGGTCTGCACCCCGGTTCGACGCTGAGGCGGTGCACTAGAAGCTCCTCGGAAATCCCAGGCATATTCGCAGCGGACCAAGCAAATAGGTTGCGGTTCTTCCGGATGCACTGCACCAAGTTGGAACATAGGGCAGTCGGCAGGGACTTGCTGATGAGGAACTTTCAACTCGGGTCTTCGTCCGAGAAGAGCAGTTCTTCCAATTCGTCTGCCGGCTCGGACGTGGGTCGGACGTTCGGCTCGGGGATCTCTAAAGTCTCGAGGGAGAGCACCGGACCCCCAGTGAAAGTCATGTAGCACTTCCGAGCCGTCTCTTGGCTGCCCCTGACTTCTCCCACTCCCGCTCGGGTGGGGAACTTCATCTTGAGGTGGTACGACGAAGGAACGGCTTCCAGGGCAGCTAGGCCAGGTCGGCCCAAGATGACATTGTATGCAGTCGGGACATCGACGACCATAAAGTCCATCGGCTCTATCCGGGTGGTAGGGGTCTTCCCAGCAGTTACGTCCAGGGTGATAACCCCTTCAACAGTTACTGGTACCCCCGTGAACCCGTGGAGCGTGTAGCCGGCCAGTTTGAGGCGATCCCGGGATAGTTGCAGCCCTCGGAAGGCCGAGAGGAAGAGAATGTTCACGGAGCTCCCGTTGTCTACCAGGATCCTCTGCACTTTGAAGTTCGCCATGCGGAGGTCGATAACAAGTGCGTCGCAGTGGGGAGTTCGGACCCCCTCGAGGTCTTCATCAGAGAAGGTTACTGGAACGCCGAGGCCTTTGGGGGGAGGGGCGCCGTGAACTGAATTGACCTCTCGGACAAAAGCCTTCCGTGAGGAGTTGGAAGAGCCCCCCATGGGGCCTCCATGGATAAGGTGCAGAACACGCTCCTCCTCGAACTCGGGGGTTTCGTCGCGTCGCTCGGAATGCATGTTAGCCCCCCGAGGCGGAGGAGTGGTGCGATCTCCCTGATCATCCATTCTCACAAACTTAGCCAACTGCCCCCTCTGGATGAGGGCCTCTATCTCGTTCTTCAGCGCCCAGCAGTCGTTGGTGTCGTGGCCATGATCCCAGTGGTAACGGCACCACTTCTCCTTGTTCCTCCTCTTGGCCAGGGTGTTCATCCTTGGAGCGGGAGGTATAACCCCCTCCTGCTCGACTTCCATCAGGATGGTGGAGACATTGGTAGTGAGAGGAGTAAATTTCTCGAACCTGGGGGGAGGACGGCGCTGACCGTTATTGTCCTTCTGTAGCTTCTTGGACCCTTCCTCTTCCGTCGTCTTTCTCTTCGACCCGGAAGCGGATCCTCCGAATCCCGGGAAGCACTCGGCTTCCTCCGCCCGAATATATTTCTCGCATCTAAGGAGGAAGTCGGCGAGGTTGTGCGGGGGCTTTTTGGCGAGGGACGACTGAAGGTTAGAGTTAAGGACGTTGGACTGGAACGCGATGGTCGCCACTGACTGGTCGAGGGAGGCGATGGACCTGACCTCCGCGGTAAATCTCTTCACATAGTCCCTCAACTTTTCTCCCCTCTCCTGTCGGAGGTGGAGTAGAGAGAGGCTGGTCTTCTCCGTTTGCCTGCTACTCACAAAGTGAGTTATGAAGAGCGTCTCGAACTTCTCGAAAGAGAAGATGGAAGAGGGAGCGGGCCGGGAGTACCATTCCCGAGCTGAGCCCTTAAGGGTGGTGGGGAATGTTTTGTAGAGCATAGCATCGGAAGCTTGGTGGATTAGCATCAAGGTCTTGAAGCTCTCGACGTGATCAACAGGATCTGATATGGCTAAAAATGGGGTTAAATCGGAACCGTCCAGATTGGGCACGAATCTTGAAGCTCGGGGGTAAAAAGGCAATTTCACATACAAGCGGATCCAAAGCGGGTACTGGATCTCCTTCTCACAGACCCAATAACCCACGAACGGATCCGCTCCAGTTGGGCACGGGTCCCGACCCGAAGCGAGCCCAGACCAGCAAGAGACAAATCAAGGCCACTGATTTGACCAAGTCAACGGGCCTGATTTACTCTCACCGGGAATCAAGGGGTTAGTTTCCTAAACAGACTGTGAGGATTTTTCTCCTAGCAGTTATACAGGGAACCAGGCCTCTAATCACTCCCCTGGCAACTATAAATACTTTCCCTCTGCCACTGTGACCAGGTTAATCACTTTTTCACCACTTTAAGCTCTTTCTTAATCTCTTCTGATTACTGACAAGAGCGTCGGAGGGTGCGTCGCCGGAATCAACCCCGGTGTTTTGCACTTCCTTGCAGGTTGCGGCAGGAGCAAGAGGGCTTGAGTCAACTGTTCAGGTTTTTCTCGGACTCACAAATTCTATCTGTTTACCCCCACACCGAAATCAGCGGTAACAGATTGGCACCGTCTGTGGGAACCAACCACACGAACAGCCTCAGCCCCTTCTCGGTCGTCCTCTCCAACCATGCCTCCAAAGAAGGTCAGATCTAGAGGGTCAAACCGTGGGGCTAATCCCGCCGACCCTACAGAGGAAGCCCCTCTCAATCCTATTCCACAGCACGATCTTCCTCCGCCGGCCCAGCAGGGCCAACCTCCTCTCCCCAGGCAGCAACCCAACAATGGCCCTTCCGACCATAACGGTCGGAAGCAGAAGCAGCCCCTCAACCCGGACCACGTCTCGGTCCATAATGGGTCCTCGGACTCAATGGCTTCTCATCATCCCGACCTCCGCGACACACTCCTGAACCGCCAGAAAGAGGAGGACCTCCGCACTCACCTCGATGAGAGGCGGGCTCGAGAGGGAGCCTCCCGCCAGCATCGTGGTGAGCGGTCGCCTCACCGCCGAGAGGGCAAACGGTCTCCGGACCGAAGGGGCCGAGCGGCTTCGCCCGAGCGCCGAAGGAGGAGGCCACAGTCCCCCGCGGATCAGCGTCATCGCAGGAACAATGATGCACCCATCACCCGTGCCGAGTTCCTACAATTCCAAGACACCATACTGCAGGCTCTCAACCTTCGGCAGAACGCCCAAAATGCTCCGAGGGCTCCAACGCCCCCGAGGGATCCCAGTCCCCGTCACCGAACCCGGAGTCCTTCCCCGGCTCCCAGCTGCCAGCAACAGCACTACAGTCCTCGCCGATCCCAGGACTACCGGCGCCGCAGTCCGCGCTCCCCTTCTTACGAAGAGGAATCCGGGGGGTCATATGATTACCAGCGGAGGGACGACGCCCTCATCCGCCGTCTCCATGAGGTGGAGAGGCGCATTGGCCGCATGGACAGAGAGGAGGAGTCCCGAGCAGGAACAGTCCGTCCCAGCAGATCCCCTTTCTCTCGGTCGATCATGGAGGCCCACATACCGAGGGGTTTCAAACCTCCGCAGTTTGAAACGTACTCAGGGGAATCCGACCCAGTTGATCACGTCGAAAGCTTCAAGACCCTGATGCTGATCCATCAAGCTTCCGATGCCATGCTCTGCAGGACCTTCCCTGCCACCCTCAGGGGGTCGGCTCGAGAATGGTATTCCAGACTCGCTCCCTCCTCCATCTTCTCGTTCGAGCAGTTTGAAACACTGTTCATAACTCACTTCGTGAGTAGCAGGCGAGCCGAGAAGACAAGCCTCTCCCTATTGAACCTGCGGCAGGAAAGGGAAGAGAAGCTGCGGGACTATGTGAAGAGATTCACCGCAGAGGTTAGGTCTATCGCCTCCTTAGACCAGTCAGTGGCAATCGTGGCGTTCTAGTCGAACGTCCTCAACGCCAACCTCCGATCGTCCCTAGCCAAGAAGCCCCCGCATGACTTCGCCGACCTCCTTCTGAGGTGCGAGAAGTATATCCGAGCAGAGGAGGCTGAGGCCCTCCCGAGCTTCGGGGGGCCCTCCTCAGGGTCGAAGAGGAAGGCGATGGGGGAAGAGGGGTCCAAGAAGGCGCAGAAGGACAACGACGGTCAGCGCCGCCCTCCCCCCAGGTTCGAGAAGTTCACTCCCCTCACCACTAACGTCTCCACCATCCTAATGGAAGTGGAGAAGGAGGGAGTCATCCCTCCAGCTCCGAGGATGCACACCCCGGCGAAGAGGAGGAACAAAGATAAATGGTGTCGTTACCATCGGGATCACGGCCACGATAAAAACGACTGCCGGGCATTGAGAGATGAGATAGAAGCCCTCATCCGGAGGGGGCAGTTAGCCAAATTTGTGAAGGCTAACGATCGGGCGGATCGCAACTCTCCTCCGCCTCGGGGGGCTAACAAGCGCTCCGAGCGACGCGAGGAGACACCCGAGTTCGAGGAAGAGCGGATTCTGCACCTGATCCACGGAGGGCCCATGGGAGGCTCCTCTAATTCCTCTCGGAAGGCCCTCGTCCGAGAGGTCAACTCTGTTCACAGCGCCCCTCCTCCCAAAGGTCTCGGCATCCCTGTGTCTTTCTCCGACGCAGACCTCGAAGGGGTCCGAACCCCACACTGTGACGCCCTCATCATCGACCTCCGCATGGCCAACTTCAAGGTGCAGAGGATCTTAGTAGACAATGGGAGTTCGATCAATATTCTCTTCCTCTCGGCATTCCGAGGCCTGCAGCTGTCCCGGGGCCGTCTCAAGCCGGCCGGTTACACACTCCACGGGTTCACGGGGGTTCCGGTAACTGTCGAGGGAGTGATAACCCTAGACGTAACCGCGGGAAGCGCCCCTACTACCCGGACCGAGCCGATGGACTTCATGGTCGTCGACGTCCCGGCGGCGTATAATGTCATTCTAGGCCGACCAGGCCTAGCCGCCTTGGAAGCTGTCCCCTCGGCGTACCATTTGAAAATGAAGTTCTCCACTCGGTCGGGAGTAGGGGAAGTCAGGGGAAGCCAAGAAACAGCCCGGAAGTGCTACATGACTTCCACCGGGGGACCAGTGCTCTCGCTCGAGACACTAGAAATCCCCGAGCCGAAAGCTCGGCCAACGTCCGAGCCGGCGGACGAGTTAGAAGAAGTGCTCTTCTCGGACGAGGATCCGAGCCGGAAGTTCCTCATCAGCAAATCCTTGCCGACCGCACTGTGCTCGGACCTGATTAAATGCATCCGGGATAACCGTGACTTGTTTGCATGGTCGGCCGCGGACATGCCCGGCATTTCCGAGGAGCTGCTCGTCCATCGCCTAAGTGTCGAACCGGGGTGCAAACCGGTTCAGCAGAAGAGGCGAAAGTTCGCTCCCGAGCGACAGCAGGCCATCAAGGAGGAGGTGGATAAACTGCTGAAGGCCAAGTTCATACAGGAGGTAAATTACCCTGAGTGGCTCTCCAATGTTGTAATGGTCAAGAAGTCGAACGGCTCCTGGAGAATATGCATTGACTTCACCGACCTGAATAAGACGTGTCCGAAGGACCCATTCCCTCTTCCAAACATCGACACCCTCATTGACGCCACCTCGGGCCATGAGCTCCTCAGCTTCATGGATGCCTTCTCAGGCTATAATCAAATCTGAATGTTCCCTCCGGACATTCCGAAGACCTCCTTCATCACCGACCAGGGACTCTACTGCTATCGGGTCATGCCGTTCGGGTTGAAGAACGCGGGCACCACCTATCAGCGCCTCGTCAACAAGGTTTTCCAGAACCAGATAGGTCGGAATATGGAGGTGTACGTTGACGACATGCTCGTCAAGAGCGTCCGAGACACTGATCACGTGGCCGACCTCCAGGAGGCCTTCGGCGTGTTGAGAAGGCACAACATGCGGCTGAACCCGAACAAGTGTGCGTTCGGGGTCTCCTCGGGAAAATTCCTCGGCTTCATGGTGAGCCAACGAGGAATCGAAGCTAATCCCGAGAAGATTAAGGTCATATTAGACATGGCCCCGCCTCGGAACATCAAGGAGGTGCAGAAGCTTACCGGTCGGCTCGCCGCTATCGGTCGGTTCCTCTCGAAGTCGGGGGAAAAGTGCCTCCCCTTCTTCAAAGCACTCAGGGGGGCTAAGGGTTTTGAATGGGGCCAACCACAACAGGAATCGTTCGACCAACTGAAGGCATACTTGGTGAACCCCCCTCTGCTCAGCAAACCGGTCCCGGGCGAGACTCTCTTCGTCTACTTGGCTGCTTCCGAGCAGACCCTAAGTGTTGTCCTAGTAAGAGAGGAGGACCGGTCCCAAAGGCCCATCTACTACGTGAGCAAGGTGCTTCGGGACGCCGAGCTCCGCTATCCGAAGATAGAGAAGATGGCCTACGCCCTAGTCACAGCGGCGAGGAAGCTTCGGCCATACTTTCAGTCCCACTCGATCGTCGTCCTCACCGACCAACCCCTAAAGCAGATCCTCTACAAGCCTGAGACCTCGGGCCGGCTGATGAAGTGGTCCATAGAGCTGAGCCAGCATGACATCTCTTACCAGCCTCGGACAGCAATTAAGGCGCAGGCACTCGCCGACTTCATCGTAGAGTCCACTATCCCTGAGGTCGAACACATTCCGAATGGACCCCTCATTTGGACAGTCTTCGTGGACGGATCCTCCTGTAATGAAGGAAGCAGCGCAGGCATCATTCTAAACGGCCCTGACGACTTCGTCCTCCAGTACGCGATCCGCATGCACTTCAAGGCCTCGAACAATGAGGCAGAGTACGAAGCACTCATTGCTGGCCTCGGACTTGCACGAAGTGCTGGGGCGCAGCGCCTCTGAATCCACAGCGATTCCCAGCTCGTCGTAAACCAGGTCTTGGGCGAGCGGTATGTCTTGATCGAGGGCATCCTATACAAACGCTCTTTCTCTCAAATAGACGGCCAACCGTACCTAAGGTGCCTCTCTCTGGATCAGGCCGAATACGCCCTACAAGAGCTCCACGAAGGCATCGGAGGGACACACTCAGGATTTAGGTCCTTGGCCCAAAAAGCTTTGAATTATGGGTACTTCTGGCCGACCCTCCTTCAAGACGCCGAGCGACACGTTCGGCAATGCGGCTCTTATCAGAGACACTCCGCATCCGACGCCTCCCTCAGGACAACCTCGCCTTCCTATCAAGTCCCATCCCCTTTGCAATGTGGGGGATGGATTTACTAGGGCCTTTCCCTCCAGCTCCGGGTCAGTTCAGGTTCTTGGTCGTAGCCATCGACTACTTCTCGAAGTGGGTCGAGGCCGAGCCCCTCGCCACTATAACCGAGAACAAGGTGGTACAGTTCTTCTGGAAGAGCATCATCTGTAGGTTCGGCATCCCCCGTGTCCTCGTGACGGACAACGGGACTCAGTTCACCGGCGCAGCATTCCGAGCTCTGTGCGACGACCTCGCCATCCAGCAGCGCTTCTCGTCCGTTTCCCACCCTCAGTCGAATGGACGGGCAGAAAATGCTAATCGGCAGATCCTCGCAGGCATCAAGAAAAGGCTGGACAAAAGTTCCAAGGGCTTATGGGTCGACCAACTCCCCAACGTCCTATGGAACTACCGCACGTGCAAGCGGACCCCCACAGGCGAGTCCCCTTTCAACCTCACCTATGGGTCCGAGGCCGTGATACTTCTTGAGGTCGGAATACCTTCCCCTCGGCTCACAGCTTATGACGAAGCATAGAACGCCAGGGACCTCAGAGCAGACTTAAACCTGATAGATGAACTGAGGGAAAGGGCGTCGATTCGGCAGCAGAATTACCGAAGAAGGGTTGAGCTAGCGTACAACAAAAAGGTCCGACCCGCCAACCTTAAGCAAGGAGATTTGGTCTTGAGAAAGCTAGCCATATCCTTCCCCAGTCAGAAGAGCAAGCTGGCTCCAAACTGGGAAGGGCCGTACAGGATCACAAAGGTAGTTTGGCCCGAAACATATCGTCTTGAAGACCTAGAGGGCAGAGAGCTTCCGAGGACCTGGAATGCCGACCACCTCCTAAAATACCAAGAAAGCGCTTCGGCGCCACTCTAAGTATCATAGGATATCGAGCCATTCCAGTCCTCCGACTTGTAACCTATTTTCATAAATTGTACTATGTAAAACGGTTCGCCGTCGATTATCAATAAAGAAAGCTCTTTCGTATTTGTGAATTCGCATGCTTCTCTCCCCTCTTATCATCTGCTTTTTAAATTTTGATTTCAACCAATGGTTCGGAGTCCACGTTCGGCTCGACATCACCTCCTCGGCTCGTCCCCGGACGAACCAGGGGTAGACCGTCGTCCGAAACTGCTCTCACAACCGTTGAACTAAACCGATGGTTCGGAGTCCAACACTCGGCTCGACTTTACCTCCTCGGCTCGCCTCCGAGCGAGCCAGGGGTAGATCGCCGTTCGGAATTGCTCCCACAACCGTTGAACTTCACCGATGGTTCGGAGTCCAACACTCGGCTCGACTTTACCTCCTCGGCTCGTCCGAGCGAGCCAGGGGTAGATTGCCGTTCGGAATTGCTCCCACAACCGTTGAACTTCACCGATGGTTCGGAGTCCAACACTCGGCTCGACTTTACCTCCTCGGCTCGCCTCCGGGCGAGCCAGGGGTAGATCGCCGTTCGGAATTGCTCTCACAACCGTTGGACTACAACGATGGTCCCGGGGTCCAACACTTGACTCCCAGTCCCCCCAAGCTTGCTTCGCGGCAGACTGGGAGTGGACCCCCACTCCGCTTCGCCAGTGGAGGGATACCGAAGCTACGTTCGGCCACATAGTCCGAGCAATCTTGCCCAACAGCCAGAGCACGAAGCCCCATGCCTCCGGTCGGCGACCGAGCAAGTGCCTTTCCGAGCTCACAAACGGAGAAAGCTCACTTTCTCCTCAACATTTGCGTATGATCTCGATCAGACGGCCCAGATCTTGCCGAGGACACTAGGCGACAAGATAGTGTTTTCTTGGGAAATGTGCCCGTCTCGAGGTGCGCGCCATCATCCGACGGCTCAGATTGCGCCACATTGCGAAATCTGGCCGAGACCCCACGTCTCCGGTCGGATGCCGAGCAAGTGCCTTCCCGAGCCCGCAAACGGAGAAAACACACTTTCTCCTCAACTTTCGCGCATGATCTCGATCAGACGGCCCGAACCTCGCCACCGGCGCTAAACGACAAGATAGCGTTTTCTTGGGAACTGAGCTGCCTCGAGATTCGTGCTTGCATCCAACGGCTCAAATCTTGCCACCTGCGCTAAACGACAAGACAGTGTTTTCTTGGGGACTGAGCCGCCTAGGGATTCGTGTCGTACCTTGTCAGAGTCGCTAAGCGACGAAATACTGTACTCATAGGTACCCGTTCGGTCCAACACTCTTGCCGATGGAACTAACACGCTCGGTTCGAGGATCTCGGCGCGACCTCACACAGTTATAAGCAAGACAAATGTGCAGAGCAATGAAAGATATTTTATTAAACAACACAACGCACATCTTTTCCATGGTTACAAAGTGTTTGCAAACAAAATACACGACGCCGACCCACTATACTTGGCCCTCATATGGAAATATCTTCACCAGACTGTTCGGTCGACTGTTCGTCCTCCTCGGCTGATGGCTCCCCTCCATCTCTCCGAAGCTTCGCTACCACAGTCTGCAAGTGTCGGATCTCTGAGAGCAAATCGTCCCGCTCGGCTATGATCTTCGACTGGTTGTGCCGAATACACTTGATCTGAAGAGCGTTGCTGAAAGCGGTTTGCGAATCTTCGTCCCCTCCTGCAGGGCTCAACTCGGTGATCCTATTCTCCAAGAGTTGGATCTCCGCTTTCCGAAGGTCGAGGACGGACGAAAGGTGGGCCCACTCACTCTCAGCTCGGCGTATCTCCAGCTCGACGCTCCTGGGACTCAGAGCCGCCGCCCCAGAAGTGGCCTCGGATTCATAGTCATCATCCGAGCCGTGGAAATCAGCATACGGGTCGGCCGTCTCGAGCTGAAAAGAAAGGAGAATGAATTGCAAGTTTTCAATACGCTTCTGAGGCACAAGACTTGAAGAATTATCCAATCAAACTTACAAACTCATACATAGTGTCTTCACATACATCAAAACCGACCCTAATACAAAGTTTTGCAACAAATCAGAAGAAACATAAAACGACATGATCAGGGCCTCTTCGGAAGGGGAACGCTTCGGTTTAAGGAAACGCGAGGACGACGAGGCCTGCCCTCCGAACTCGACCCTAAACCAACGAAGCATGAACCCCCTTCGCTACCGACCCTAATTGTGGCGCCGGTCGAGGCACCGCTCGACGAGACGGCTGCGCAACTCTGAGCGTCGGCAGGGCTCCGCCTAGCCGCAGGTGAACGTGTCGCGAGTTCGTAAAAAGAAATCCCTCTCTCGCTCTCTTCGCGAGTGCACGACGTACTGCGGACGTTAGCCCTCTCCGGCACATGCTTGAGCGACGCGATCTCTTCCTCCAGTTCAATGATTCTGTCTCTCAAAGCGTCGTCCTTCGCCGACTTCTTCGGACGAGAAGGTCTTGACGAGCCGGAGACGTTGGCACCATCGGTCGCGAGCCGTTGAAAGTGGGTGACCTCGATCCCCCTATCTATCGTAATCCTTCTGAGCCTGTCAACTTCGGCCAATAGCCTCTTGTGCTCGGCCGATGCCTTCTCCAGCTCGGAAGTCAGCTTCTCTTCCGCCGCCGAGCATTCTTTCTCGGCTAATTCCAAGTGTTGGACCTCAGACAAAAGGTCGTCATTCTTCTGCTCGACGGCAGTAAGCTCTCTACGGAGCCGCTCGACTTCGCCTTCGGGACAAGGAGCTTGGGGGTACTTCCGCAGTTGCCACAGCTCGCGACAATACCTCCGCACAGCTGCCTTCGTCTCCTCCAGCTTTCCGAGCAGAAGAAACCGATTCTGCCGGCTGTGCAAGAGCTCACCCTTCGTTTTTGCCAGCTCCTTCCGAAGGTATACAACCTCCGTGATCGGACCGAACTTCACCTGAAAAGCGGAGATAAATCCGATGGGACAATACATGAAAACATCTACAACTAGTCACGCGTAAATCCGAGGCTCAACACTTGGACAAATTTTGGCCAAACAAAATGTTTTCATTCAAAACCGAGGAGAAAGTTTTACAAAAAGCGGTAGCCAGTCCGCAGTTAGGCTTACAAAAAAAAGAAGACTAAAAACCTTGTCACGCCCCGCTTCCCAAAAATATGGAATACGAGCACGTGACGAAGCCCAGCGAATGATTTTTTACATCATCCATAAGCTGTAGGATCGACTCAGCATCACAACAAGTATATACAAGAGAGATACATAAAACCAAGCATGCATGAATACTTTATTAGCAACAGAAACAACTGAAATATGATAAAACATCCAAGTAGTTTCAAGTCTGAATCAAAGTAAACTCGGAAACATCAGCCCGTTACAAGTTCTCAAAACTCAAGAAATAATAACAATCCAACATAAACAAATAATGCAAGAATTAAATGTTCTAATCAGGTCCTTCTCCACTTGGAAACTAGAACCTTTGCTCAGCAATTCCCGCAGGCAGCTCATCTCCAAAGTCTGTTTAGTAAACATAAACAGGGAAACAAAGGGGGAAACAAGAGAAAATGCCCTTAGTGCAAGCTAGGGCCACAAATAGTAAAAGCAAGTACAAGTAAGGGAAAAACAAGAATTGGAATCAAGAATAAGCAGAGTTATAAGAAGTAGTAGGCAAATTCAAAGACTAGCTAGCAAGAGGGAACATCTTAATAACTAGATTGGATAACAACTGCTAGAGGTGAAACACATGTCAGGTACACCTATAAGGGTATTTAATATCAAGCGACAACCTCAAGCCTAGTGTCATATGTTATTTTGAATGTCAGGTCTCAAATGTCAAGTCCAAGTATCAAGTTGTCTAGCTCAAGTTATCAAGTTATCTAGTCTCAAGTGTCAAGTTATCTAGTTCAAATTATCAAGTTCAAGTCTAGTGGTGATTACTATCTAGGTAGCACGACATGCATCCATTCTTTTACTACATGGTTGCTACAGTCAAACAATTTCGTTTAGACCTAGTAATCGATTTTATAGGGCGGCGTACTCAGGTATCAAGTATCAAGCAAGCCATGGTTCATGAATCGAAAATTAAATAACAAGTTCACGAAGCAAGTTCGCGAATCCACAAGCAAGTTCAAGAACCACACGACGGGTTCATGAATCAAACAAGTTCATGAGCCGAGTAACCGACTCCATGAATCGAACAAGATACAACAAGTTCATGAACCAAGTATTGGGAAACACGGGCCCCCTTCCGAGTACACTTATCTATATTGTCCATTCTATAGTCTTTCCCATAACCCCGGCTTGTTACTTTTATTAACTCTTATCAAGCAAGCATACAAGTGTAATATATTGTGATTTAATTCTAGAAAAATTTAGGGATGTCCTATATAGTGTCCAGCATCTACATATAAAATTTGAGGTCAAGCGCTCGCTGTTTACACAGCTAAAATAATTCGCAAAGTAAATATATACAGCAGTTTTTGCAAAACTGCGCCTACTGACACAGCTGCAGTGTAACTGCCATAACTCCTAGACCGTAGCTCCAAATTCGATCAACTTGGAGTCTATCGATATCTACACATCCGGATCTACATTTTGTATTCAGGCCTCGGGCCCAAATTCCAATGTTAAAAGGGTCGAAACCTCAAAAGAAAATCCAGACAGCAACATTCAGAATTTATCTACTAATGTAGGTTTCATGGAAATGTGTAATTTGGTGTCTAAATTATCAAGTAGCATAAATACATATTCATGGATGTCAAAACAGTAACTAATATATATTTTCCAAGTCATAATAGTCGCAAATTCGTCAAAATACTAAATTCATATGCGTCTACAAATTTTAGGGGTCCTTAATTCATATGTCCATATGATTCATGTGTTCAAGGGGATAAAAGAGTCCAATTGATTATTATTTAATACGAGGAAGTTTTGTGACTCTTAGATTTGTGGGTTTGAAGGTTCAAGATTGATTTACTATGATATTTCAAAGGGAGTCACAATCTAACTATATGTGGTATTTTCAAGAAAACTTGTACTAGAGCAATAAAATGTACAAGATGAATACTTGCCTTAAATCGACGATGATAAATTCCGCTTGTTGAAGCAAATTAAGAAGAAAAATCCCCGAAGATGTCCTCGAAAAGCGCGTGCAAAAATTGATCGGAGATCGAGCTTTCCTCGCACACACGATCGGCCCAAACAGCGTACAGCAAAGTGGGATCTGGCGCGGGTAGAACACGGAACAGCAGAACGATCCAATCAGATCTCTCCTGTGCACCGGATCCAATCCCAGAACAGCGAACACGGCCCCTGGATTTGCTGTGGCGAAACACAGAACACCGATCAGGGCACGAATCTTGATGCGATCGGACGGCGGTGATTCGCTCCCGCCCTTTTCCTCTTCTTCTTCATTCGATCTTCTTCTTCGTTCTTTGTTCGACTGAGTAGAGCGCGAGGGAGAAAGGTAATGGCGTGGTGCTCCGTTGTCGGCGACTGCGGCAGTGACGGAGTGCGGCGACGGCGGCGACGACGTCGAGAAGCGACGGCGCGGCGATGGCGATGGCGATGGCTGCTCTGTTCGTGGGTTCGAACAGAGGGTGAGAGCGGGAGCGGCGTTGGGGTTCGGCGGCGTCTGGCGAAGCAGCGGAGAGGGTAGAGCGGTCGAGAGGGGCGTGCTAGAGACGGCGAAGTGGTGGGGATCTGGTCGGAGGTGGCGAAGTGATGGGGAAGAGGTAATGGCGAGAATGGGTTCGGAGGTGATTGGGAGATAGCGGTGGTGGTTGTTGTGGCGCCGAGGGGTTGACGAGGATGGCGGTAAGGGGGTGGCTGAAGGCGAGGCGATGGGTAAGGGGGATGGAGATCGGAGTTGGGAGGAATTGGGTTGGCGATGCGGAGAAGATGGAGAAGATGATTAGCGGCGGTAGAGAAAGATTAGGGTTAAACAGTATAGAGGTTAATTAGGGTTAGGGGTTTATATACTAGGTTAGCGGGTTGCGGGTTTTGGGGATCCGTTTCAAAAAGAGCCCAACAGAAGAAATGGTAAAAATGCACTAAAAATGAGGATTAAAAAGATAAATGAGAAGAATTTGTCCATTTCTCATGAAGAACGGTACAAATGGCACACAATTGAATTTGATAAAGGACCCACAATTGAGTTGAGACAAAAATAAATGATTTTATTCGAACTGAAATAAAATACGGGATCTCAAATAGACAAAAGAGTACAATTGGGAAAAATACGGTATAAAATACAAATACGGGAAACAGCAGTTACAAATCCTACCCACCTTACACAAAAATTTCGTCCTCGAAATTTGCTTAGGCGTTACATAGGACAGGGTAAAGTAACTTAGAGGCGGGTAACAAACAAGGGATCCAAAGAAAAGTCAACTTGGTGGTAACACCAAAATAAGAGGGGAGTGGATAACAACGAGGTCAAATGGATGGCATGAAAGAGAATAACAGTATCCAAAGGATCCAAATAACACAAGATAATAAATACGATGAAGGAGTAGGCAGAACTGAAACCAAGGAGATGGAAGACAGGAAAGAAATGAATCCAATAGTGAATGAGTACATGATGGCAGGATGGAAAGCAAGAAGGAAATAACCGGTATCAAAAACGAAGAAGAACACTGAACACCACAAGACTTACAGGATAACAAGGCAAGGAGGTGAACGAATAGAAAGAGTTGGAATCGAAGAAGGGAGCGACAAGGGAAAGATGCACCACGCAATGAGTCAATGGATGAGAACAAAAGCAAGAGATAGGGGACAGCAAATGGTGCAAGGAATGGAACAAAACAAAATACAAGGAAAGAGAAGCAACAACATGATCCTGGGTCCTGTGGGTCATGGGCCCACCACGTTTCCGCTGCGCTACTCTGATGGTGACACTCCAAGCTCCAGACATATCGTTGTAGACAACGTGACACCAAGCGACGATCCGAGCAGGAAGAAAGGAATGGGACGCCAAGATCAAAGAGAGTATGGGCTCCAAATAGAGATAGACAATAATGCAAAATGGATATAAGGCTTGAGCTTCAATCTTCATAATTAAAAGATAGAATACATATCAAAACTAATGGCTTTAACAAGAATAATAACAGTAGCAATATCCATGATAATAATACCAATAGTAATAGAAAATAATAATGACAATAAAAACTAATAATAACAATGATAATAACAAAATTAGTAATAATAGTAACAAAATAATAATAACAATAATAATAACAGAAATAAAAATCGTCATAATCATACAGGTAATAATAATATGATGAAATAAAAATATCAACAATACTAATAATAACGATAATACATACATGACAAAATAGAATTCAACACACTCCTGAAAATAATGCAATAATAATAATGATGATAGCATTAAAAATAACATCAATAATGATAATAAATAATATGATAATAGCAATAATAACAATAATATCAAATAAAGTAACAGTAATAATAATAAAAATAATAACAGCAATAAAGGTGATGAAAACGATAATAATAACATCAATTGAAATGATAGTAATATTAATAATACCAATAATAACAAAAATATTCTTTTACCATCAGTTTATGTATACAAGTAACGAGTCTTGAAATATCAATTAGCAATAGGTAGAAAATCTTGCCTCCCTAACATCAAGTTGCATATTTGCCTTCACGACATCAGGTTTCAAATTGCCATCCCAATATTCGGCTGCACATTTTGCCTCGCCGATATCCAGTTGCAATTTGCCTCCATTGACATCGAGTTGCATATTTGCCATCTCGACATTAGGTTGCAGCGAAATGGTGAAATGTATATAAAATTAAGCATGCTCAGGCTCAAAACAAATTAATAATAATAATGATAGGAACGTTAAAAATAATAATGTCAATAACAACAATAATAACAAAATATCGATACTATTAACAATAAGAATAACAATGATAAGAATAATAATCATAACAATAATAATATCAGTAATCGCAAAAAGAATGATAGCAATAATAATAATACCAACGATAATATTAAAATATTAACAGCACTAGTAAAAGTAATAATGTAAGACAAGACATAGTTTGTGCCCAACATTTTTATGGACATAATTTAATATTAACAATAATAATAAAATAATGCAACCAACAATAAGAACATCAATAGTAGTAACAACCATAATAATGATACTTGTAATGATAATGAAAATAATAACAATAATAATAACAGTAGAAATAACAGCATTATACAACAAAATAAGAATTGTCTAATCAAAATAGTCCGGTAAAAATATATAGTCAATCAAAAGTGAAAAGTGAAGTTAAAATACACCATTGTTCGGAAAAACAAATTCTTTGTTGAGAAACACATTTTTTTTTTTAATAGAAGATTGAAAATAAATATAACAATCAAGAATCGCAATATAGAAAGCATTCGAGAAAATAATTATAAGGAGAAAAATAGGTAGGAGAAAAATGAAGCGACACCCAATAAGGAGTTAAAAAGAATGATGACTAGAAGGAACGAAAGAAAATTAAGGAATTGAATACGAAGGAAGAGGGATGAGAGGCAAAATCGGAATTGAAGAGAACATAGCGGGAAAGAAATAACCAACATGATACTCAATATGAATCAACAAATGAAAATGAATGCAAGGCAAGGAAAGCAATGAACGACACACGAGCTGAAATAAGAAGGGATCAACGAGGCAAGCAGAAGATAAGAGATTGCTTGCACCGGAATCAAAAGAATATGGGTACGGAAAAATAAACTTGCACCCAATAAGGAATTAACAAATCAGGAGGACTGCAAGAGATGGAAGGAAGCAAGGGATTCAAGGAATTGAATATGAAGGAATCAAAATGGATGGGATAAGACTTGTATCCAGATCGAGTTGACTATTAAATTATTCATGTGGTTGCATGGCCTGTTTAATGTTGAGTTAATCCTGACTGAGTCAAGCCTGTCTAATGTATTAGTCAAACTAACACATTAGCCAAACCTGAGCTCTGATACCACTAAAAACCTTGTCACGCCCCGCTTTCCAAAAATATGGAATACGAGCACGTGATGAAGCCCAGCGAATGATTTTTTACATCATCCATAAGCTGTAGGATCGACTCAGCATCACAACAAGTATATACAAGAGAGATACATAAAACCAAGCATGCATGAATACTTTATTAGCAACAGAAACAACTGAAATATGATAAAACATCCAAGTAGTTTCAAGTCTGAATCAAAGTAAACTCGGGAACATCAGCCCGTTACAAGTTCTCAAAACTCAAGAAATAATAACAATCCAACATAAACAAATAATGCAAGAATTAAATGTTCTAATCAGGTCCTTCTCCACTTGGAAACTAGAACCTTTGCTCAGCAATTCCCGCAGGCAGCTCGTCTCCAAAGTCTGTTTAGTAAACATAAACAGGGAAACAAAGGGGGAAACAAGAGAAAATGCCCTTAGTGCAAGCTAGGGCCACAAATAGTAAAAGCAAGTACAAGTAAGGAAAAAACAAGAATTGGAATCAAGAATAAGCAGAGTTATAAGAAGTAGTAGGCAAATTCAAAGACTAGCTAGCAAGAGGGAACATCTTAATAACTAGATTGGATAACAACTGCTAGAGGTGAAACACATGTCAGGTACACCTATAAGGGTATTTAATATCAAGCGACAACCTCAAGCCTAGTGTCATATGTTATTTTGAATGTCAGGTCTCAAATGTCAAGTCCAAGTATCAAGTTGTCTAGCTCAAGTTATCAAGTTATCTAGTCTCAAGTGTCAAGTTATCTAGTTCAAATTATCAAGTTCAAGTCTAGTGGTGATTACTATCTAGGTAGCACGACATGCATCCATTCTTTTACTACATGGTTGCTACAGTCAAACAATTTCGTTTAGACCTAGTAATCGATTTTATAGGGCGGCGTACTCAGGTATCAAGTATCAAGCAAGCCATGGTTCATGAATCGAAAATTAAATAACAAGTTCACGAAGCAAGTTCGCGAATCCACAAGCAAGTTCAAGAACCACACGACGGGTTCATGAATCAAACAAGTTCATGAGCCGAGTAACCGACTCCATGAATCGAACAAGATACAACAAGTTCATGAACCAAGTATTGGGAAACACGGGCCCCCTTCCGAGTACACTTATCTATATTGTCCATTCTATAGTCTTTCCCATAACCCCGGCTTGTTACTTTTATTAACTCTTATCAAGCAAGCATACAAGTGTAATATATTGTGATTTAATTCTAGAAAAATTTAGGGATGTCCTATATAGTGTCCAGCATCTACATATAAAATTTGAGGTCAAGCGCTCGCTGTTTACACAGCTAAAATAATTCGCAAAGTAAATATATACAGCAGTTTTTGCAAAACTGCGCCTACTGACACAGCTGCAGTGTAACTGCCATAACTCCTAGACCGTAGCTCCAAATTCGATCAACTTGGAGTCTATCGATATCTACACATCCGGATCTACATTTTGTATTCAGGCCTCGGGCCCAAATTCCAATGTTAAAAGGGTCGAAACCTCAAAAGAAAATCCAGACAGCAACATTCAGAATTTATCTACTAATGTAGGTTTCATGGAAATGTGTAATTTGGTGTCTAAATTATCAAGTAGCATAAATACATATTCATGGATGTCAAAACAGTAACTAATATATATTTTCCAAGTCATAATAGTCGCAAATTCGTCAAAATACTAAATTCATATGCGTCTACAAATTTTAGGGGTCCTTAATTCATATGTCCATATGATTCATGTGTTCAAGGGGATAAAAGAGTCCAATTGATTATTATTTAATACGAGGAAGTTTTGTGACTCTTAGATTTGTGGGTTTGAAGGTTCAAGATTGATTTACTATGATATTTCAAAGGGAGTCACAATCTAACTATATGTGGTATTTTCAAGAAAACTTGTACTAGAGCAATAAAATGTACAAGATGAATACTTGCCTTAAATCGACGATGATAAATTCCGCTTGTTGAAGCAAATTAAGAAGAAAAATCCCCGAAGATGTCCTCGAAAAGCGCATGCAAAAATTGATCGGAGATCGAGCTTTCCTCGCACACACGATCGGCCCAAACAGCGTACAGCAAAGTGGGATCTGGCGCGGGTAGAACACGGAACAGCAGAACGATCCAATCAGATCTCTCCTGTGCACCGGATCCAATCCCAGAACAGCGAACACGGCCCCTGGATTTGCTGTGGCGAAACACAGAACACCGATCAGGGCACGAATCTTGATGCGATCGGACGGCGGTGATTCGCTCCCGCCCTTTTCCTCTTCTTCTTCATTCGATCTTCTTCTTCGTTCTTCGTTCGACTGAGTAGAGCGCGAGGGAGAGAGGTAATGGCGTGGTGCTCCGTTGTCGGCGACTGCGGCAGTGACGGAGTGCGGCGACGGCGGCGACGACGTCGAGAAGCGACGGCGCGGCGATGGCGATGGCGATGGCTGCTCTGTTCGGGGGTTCGAACAGAGGGTGAGAGCGGGAGCGGCATTGGGGTTCGGCGGCGTCTGGCGAAGCAGCGGAGAGGGTAGAGCGGTCGAGAGGGGCGTGCTAGAGACGGCGAAGTGGTGGGGATCTGGTCGGAGGTGGCGAAGTGATGGGGAAGAGGTAATGGCGAGAATGGGTTCGGAGGTGATTGGGAGATAGCGGTGGTGGTTGTTGTGGCGCCGAGGGGTTGACGAGGATGGCGGTGAGGGGGTGGCTGAAGGCGAGGCGATGGGTAAGGGCGATGGAGATCGGAGTTGGGAGGAATTGGGTTGGCGATGCGGAGAAGATGGAGAAGATGATTAGCGGCGGTAGAGAAAGATTAGGGTTAAACAGTATAGAGGTTAATTAGGGTTAGGGGTTTATATACTAGGTTAGCGGGTTGCGGGTTTTGGGGATCCGTTTCAAAAAGAGCCCAACAGAAGAAATGGTAAAAATGCACTAAAAATGAGGATTAAAAAGATAAATGAGAAGAATTTGTCCATTTCTCATGAAGAACGGTACAAATGGCACACAATTGAATTTGATAAAGGACCCACAATTGAGTTGAGACAAAAATAAATGATTTTATTCGAACTGAAATAAAATACGGGATCTCAAATAGACAAAAGAGTACAATTGGGAAAAATACGGTATAAAATACAAATACGGGAAACAGCAGTTACAAAAAGAGAGACAACCGAGTCAGGGGTCGACCTTTTTGCCGCCCGGGTCCGTCGACCCCCCGGTCTTGTCCTCGCCATCGCCCTCGCCTCCGCCTTCGCTCCCACTCTCCTCCTCGGAGTCGTCCTCCTCCTCGCCCTCGGCTTCGGTCTCCCCTGGGCCTTCGACACCTTCTGCCTCTCCCTCGGGGTCGAGCAACCCTTCGGGAACACCCTCCTCCCCTTCCACGGGGTCGTAAAAGTGGTAGGAGGACGTGTCGAAGCCCGGGTTCTTGGCGGCTACGTGTAGCAGGGCTCGACCGTAGGCATCCTCCATGTTCTGGAGCATGTGTTGCGTGGCCTCCTCCTGCACGGCCTTCCTCACCTTCTTCACCTTCTTCTGGTGTTTGGCCATGATCTTTTCGGCCCTTTTCCGAGCCTTCTCTGCCTCCGACCGAGCGTTGGCCAGCGCCTCCTTCAGCTTGGCAGCCTCCTTCTCCGAGGCCTCAAGTTTGGCCGCCGCGTCCTTCGACAGCTGAATTGCGTCGGCCAGCTGCTGCTCCAGCCCCTTCACTTCAGCACCCCTCTTGGCCAAGAGGAGCTGCTCGGCATCGAGCAGCTGCGTGGCCTTGACGCGCTCCGCCCTCTCCCATTCGTTCTCCTGTTCCTTGTTCGCAAACTCCTCGAGCAAGAAATTGAAGTGGCAGAGGGTCTGAAAAAGGACAGCACATTAAAATCCGAACTTAAGGACTTGGAAAAATTCTAAGAAAAAAATTTTCATAAGGGAGAGCTTGGCCTACTTACCGACATAGTATTCCGAGCAATCTGCATCACGGCGTCCCCTGCTAGCCCGGCCTTCAGGGTCGCTCGATCCTTTGGGGTCGGCAGGTGCCTCACCGCCTCCATGCAGATGTTGCCGTCGCCCAAGAAGCCGTCAACGTTCATCACCTGCCAGTCAGGGACGAAGATCTGCTTGTGACGCTCGGACAAGATCTTCTCTGCCTCGGTAGTGAGGGGCAGAACTTGGAGGGACAATACCTCCTTCACGCCGAACGCACCGCTCGACGAACCGGGAGCGTCCCCCTTCGGGGTCGGTGTCGGCGCACCCGAGGCAGGAGGGTCGAGGACCATGACCTCCCCCTGCTCGAGGACCATGACCTTCGGCTGGTCGGCAGCCTTCACGACCGAAGGCTTCTTCGAGGCTCGGCTGTCCTGAGGCCCCGCCACAGGCCTCTTCTTCTTCGCCTCCTGCTCCGACCGGCCCTTCGCCACCAGAGCTTTGTAATCCAGCTTCATCGTCTCTGCACAAGCCGAATGAAAAAATTTAGAAAAATTTTCATGAACCTTAAGCAAAAAGTATAAATACCAGAAGCATACTAGGGTTGATCGGACTGAGACCCCCTCGGAACAGATCCTCCTCGGTAATTTCTTTCCAGCTTAGCGCTGGCAGGGCGAGGAGCTTCTTCTGGACCTCCGCCTCCTCATCACTCAGCGCCGCCTCCTTCTTGGTCCGCTTGGGCAGACCATTCTCTGCCCAAACCGTCGGTATCACCCACGGTGCCGGAGCTCGGATGAGGAAGTACTTCTCCTTCCAATGTTTGATCGAGTCCGGATTCTCGATCAACTTCACGCCCATCCGGGGCGAAAGATAGAACCTCTGTTCGTCTCGCCTTGGCTGACAGGGTCGGTAGAGACTCCGAAAGAGGAACATACTCGGCTTGGCGCCGACCTCTTGGCATCGGAGGACGAATGCCATGACGTGCCTCCATGTGTTCGGCATCAGCTGGGCGGGGCTCAAACCGTACCATGTCAGGACATCAACCACGAATGGGTGGAGGGGAAAGCGGAGTCCGGCAATAAGGGAGTCGACCGGAAAGACACACACGTCCGACGAGGACTTTGTGTTGGCTCGGAAACCCGGCCCGGGGAGGAGCAGTCCATAGTCGGCAGGGATCCGGAAGCTCTCTCGGATCAGGTGAAGGTCACCCTCGGTGAGAGACGAGATGGTATGGTCCACCTCGGACAGCTCCCTCGGCTCGTTCTCTTCCACCAATTTAGCCGTGCCTTGGGTCACTCTCTCCAAGGTGTCCTCGGTGTAGTCCCGTACGCCTCCCACGCTCGACAGAGAAATGGGCTGCCGACCGAATGCTCCTGCCGTCTTCGGCGTTTCCACGATCGTGACCACGGCCTTGCCCTCCCGGGACACCGCCGCTACCTCCTTAGGCAGCTCGGCCACTTCGCCCTCTCTGTCCGGACGAACGACGTTCTGATCGCTCAGCTCCACTACCTCCTTCCCTTCGCCCCCTCGGCCTACTGCTTGCTCCGAGGCGGGGGTCTCATCCGAGAGCGTAACCTTAACCATTTTTCTAAGAAAGAAGGGAAAGAGACTGACCTTGAAGTGATAGGTACGGTCGGAAAGTTCGCCGGAAGCAAGAAATGCCTTGCCGCGTCAGCTAGCACCACCGCCAAGGAGCTAAAAACTTCGAAGGCGAAAAGTAAAAACTGAAGGGAGAGAGTAAAAGTAAAAAATGAGACTTGGTCTAAGGGGGGGTGAAGATTTATAGTAAAAGAGAACGTCCCTTGGACTTCCAAACGAAAGAGTGCGACTCTTGGGCCGCTCTCAAAACGTCGCGAAGGCCCAACACGACTGCCTTCTTCGCCGAGACAACTAGCTCGGCATATCAGGACCAGGAGCCAAACCATGCGCCATCCGACCACGCCAGCAAAGAGATCGGTCGGCTACCGAGCAAGTACCTATCCGAGCTGGCAAACGGGGAAAACTCCCTTTCCCCTCAGACTTCGCGTAAAATCTCAATCAGACGGCCCAAATCTCGCCGAGAACACTAGACGACAAGATAGTGTTTTCTCGAGAGATGCGCCCGTCTCGAGATGAACAACGCCATCCAACGGTACAAATTACATCAAGTTGCTCGGATGCGCTACACTTCCTCCATACCCCACCTATGTCTGAAGAAACCAGAAAAAATTTTAATTCAAAGTTTTAAGGCACCGCCTTCGGCGTGCCCCCCAGGCCCCATCTCTCGGTCGGCTTCCCGCCGACCCACGGGGCCCGATCGAAAGCAGATCAACACTCAGAGATCGGGAGAAGCGCCACCATTCCGAGCTAGTTGATTGTAACTGTGAAGGTTCGGCCTGGTAGAGGACTCGGGCAACAGAACCTTCACAGTTGCAAACAACAAGCTCGGAACGCCCTTTATTTCTTCCCCCTCAACCTCACCGATGGTCCGGAAGTCCGAGCCATAATCTCCCCCGAAGCTGATACCCACGTCGGGGCAGTCAGAGTTCGGAGAAGATCATGGTGGAAGAACGACCGCTCGTCCTTCCGAAGCAACTTGGCCCACGGGTCCGAAGTTGGATCGTCATCTCTTCCACCATGATCTCCTCTGACCCCGCCACCCACCTCGGGACAGCCGGAGTCGGCAGAAGACCTTGGTGGAAGAACGACCACCCATCATCCCGGAGCGACTCATACCTCGGGTTCGGATCACGGTCGTCACTACTCCTGCCTCGTTCTCCCCCGACCCCGACACCCACAATGGGGGCCGTCAGGAACGGGAGAAGAAGAAGGCAGTAGAGTGACCACCCCTCCGAACCTATCAAGGTTAAGACTTCACAAGACTGGCGTCCGCCAGAGGCAGACACCACCGAGGTCTAAAACTCAACATTGCTGCGACTGAAATAACAAGGGGAATGGAGTACTTATAAGCTCCCCTCCAAGGCCTCACCATTATGACCCTCGGAAGTTGAAACGCCACGCATTAATTGAAGGAGTTATCCTTAATGACCTGGGGAAGGTGGAACGCCGCACGAACCCCGGGGCACCATTAATGTCCTTGGGAACAAAATCATCTCGAGACAGTCCGCACCACGTCACCCGACTTGCCGAAACCCCCTGTCTTCGGTCGGCGGCCGAGCAAGTGCCTTTCCGAGCTCGCAAACGGAGAAAACTCACTTTCTCCTCAACTTTCGCGCATGATCTCGATCAGACGGCTCAGATCTTGCCACCGACGCTAAACGACAAGATAACGTTTTCTTGGAAACTGAGCCGCCTCGAGATTCGTGCCTACGATCAACGGCTCAGATCTTGCCACCTGCGCTAAACGACAAGATAGTGTTTTCTTGAGGAATGTGCCCGTCTCAAGATGCGCGTCGCCATCCGAAGGCTCAGATTGCGCCACGTCGCTCGGATTTGCCGAGACCCCCTCCCTCCGGTCGGCAGACGAGCAAGTGCCTTTCCGAGCTCGCAAACGGAGAAAACTCACTTTTTCCTCAAAAATCGCGCCTGATCTCGATCAGACGGCCCAGATCTCGCCGAGGACACTAAACGACAAGATAGTGTTTTCTTGAAGAATGTGCCCGTCTCGAGATGCGCGTCGCCATCCGACGGCTCAGATTGCGCCACGTCGCTCGGGCTTGCCGAGACCCCCTCTCTCCGGTCGGCGGACGAGCAAGTGCCTTTCCGAGCTCGCAAAAGGAGAAAAAAGACACCGAGCTACTACGACCGTTGGATCTCCCAGAAATTCGCGCTCTTGATGACGAACGGTCCAGATTGTGCCGCGTGCACTTAAAGACAAGATAGCGTTTTCTTGGGATTCACACCATCATCCGACGGCTTAGATTGCGCCACGTCGCTCGGCCTGCCGAGACCCCCTGTCTTCGGTCGGCGGCCGAGCTAGTGCCTTTCCGAGCCCGTAAACGGAAAAAAAAACTTCCGAGCGATAACAGCCAATGGATCTCTCAGAAATTCGAGCTCGACCATGATCAACGGCTCAGATCGAACCATGCCATAAATCGGTATTAAAAATCGTTTTTTATTTATTTAAATCGTTTATTTATTTAAAAATTGTGAAAAAATTGCTAAAAATTCGGGAAAATTAACTAAAAATTCTAGAAAATAATTAAAAATTCGGGGGTATATTTTTGGGCCCCTGAACAGACAATTATCGCCTAGAATGCACTGTTAAGGCCCCCGAACGATTAGTAAACACATCGCAAAATTAAGTAAATAATCCGAAAAAATAAATAAGAGCCGTCAAATACTCGATATGGCTAGGAAACAGTACATGACATCAGAAAGTTACCTCACTACCCCCTTCGAAATTCTAAGTCCTCCATATGGACTCCGATACAACTCCGCTAGCCACCAAAACAGTCAAACTACTCCTCAAAGGCTTATCACGCTCAGTCTTTAGGAGTGGGGGGCTCGTGATATGGCTAAAAATGGGGTTAAATCGGAACCGTCCAGATTGGGCACGAATCTTGAAGCTCGGGGGTAACAAGGTAATTTCACATACAAGCGGATCCAAAGCGGGTACTGGATCTCCTTCTCACAGACCCAATAACCCACGAACGGATCCGCTCCAGTTGGGCACGGGTCCTGACCCGAAGCGAGCCCAGACCAGCAAGAGATAAATCAGGGCCACTGATTTGACCAAGTCAACGGGCCTGATTTGCTCTCACCGGGAATCAAGGGGTTAGTTTCCTAAACAGACTGTGAGGATTTTTCTCCTAGCAGTTATACAGGGAACCAGGCCTCTAATTACTCCCCTGGCGACTATAAATACTTCCCCTCTGCCGCTGTGATCAGGTTAATCACTTTTTCACCACTTTAAGCTCTTTCTTAATCTCTTCTGATTACTGACAAGAGCGTCGGAGGGTGCGTCGCCGGAATCAACCCCGGTGTTTCACACTTCCTTGCAGGTTGCGGCAGGAGCAAGAGGACTTGAGTCAACTGTTCAGGTTTTTCTCGGACTCACAAATTCTATCTGTTTACCCCCACACCGAAATCAGCGGTAACAGGATCCGACTCCCCCGAGTACGTTTCAAACTGCGGAGGCTTGAAACCCCTCGGGATGGGAGCCTCCATGATAGTCCGGGAGAATGGAGGTCTGCCGGGGCAGACGGTCCTTCCTCTAGACTCTTCCTCCTTGTCCATTCGACCGATGCGTCTCTCCATCTGGTGTGGGGATAAACAGATGAGATTTGTGAGTTCGCGGAAAAACCTGAATAGCGGATCTAAGCCTGTTCGTCGGGATTGGGCTGCTGACTCTCGCCGTTCACCTGCAAGGAAGTGCAATACACCGGGGTTGATCCCGGAGATGCACCCTCCGACGCTCTTGTCAGTAACCAGTGATGATTAAGAAAGAGCTTAAGTTGGCAAAAGAGTGATTACCTGGTCACAGTGGTAGGTAGGAGGTATTTATAGTCGCCATGGGGGTCTGATTAGGGACCTGATTTCCTGTGAAACTGTTAGGAGTAAAATCCTCATAATTAGTTTAGGAAATTGATCCCTATTTCCCGGTGAGAGAATAACTGCAAATCATGCCTGTTGATTTAGTCAAATCAGTGATCCTGATTTTCTCTTGCTGGTCTGGATTTGTCTTTGGTCAGGACCCGTACCTAGCTGGAGTGGATCCGTTTTGCGGGTTATTGGATCTGTGAAGGGGAGATCCAGTGCCCGCTTCGGGTCCATCTATATGCGAAATTACCGTTTTACCCCTGGGCTTCAAGATTCGTTCCTAATCTAGACGGTTCCGATTTAACCCCATTTTTAGCCATATCAGAAACTAATATGGCTACTAATATGTTGCTCTATTAATTCTTCATCCCAACTAAATTATTGATGTTTGTAGCTCCAAAAGAAACCTGCACAAGGTTTGTTCAGCCCAATTCTTGTACAAATTTGGAGGATTTTGGTATACAGCTAGCATCCTTAGATGACAATCAGATGCATGAATTCAGCATCTTTGACAGTAAAGGAAAATGAAAATTTCCAGTATATAAGCATATATGTTTCTCTATTAATTCTTCATCCCAACTAAATCATGATGTTTGTGGCTACAAAAGAAACCTGCACAAGGTTTGTTCTCACCCATTTCTTGTACAGATTTGGAGGATTTTGGTATACATACAGCATCCTTAGTTGACAGTCAACCCATTTTGGTTAAAAAATCATGCTAAGATGGCAATTAGATGCATGAATTCAGCTACTTTAACAGTAAAAGAAAATGAAAATTTCCAATATATAAGCATATATGTTTCTCTATTAATTCTTCATCCCAACTAAACCATTGATGTTTGTGCCTCCAAAAGAAACCTGCACAAGGTTTGTTCTCACCCAATTCTTGTACAGATTTGGAGGATTTTGGTATACATACAGCATCCTCTAGTTGACAGTCAACCCATTTTGGTAAAAAAATCATGCTAAGAAGACAATCAGATGCATGAATTCAGCTTCTTTCACAGTAAAAGAAAATGAAAATTTCCAGTATATAAGCATATATGTTTCTTTATTAATTCATCATCCCAACTAAATCATGATGTTTGTGGCTACAAAAGAAACCTGCACAAGGTTTGTTCTCACCCAATTCGTGTACAGATTTGGAGGATTTTGGTATACATACAGCATCCTTAGTTGACAGTGAACCCATTTTGGTTAAAAAATCATGCTAAGATGACAATCAGATGCATGAATTCAGCATCTTTGACAATAAAAGAAAATAAAAATTTGCAGTATATAAGCATATATGTTTCTCTATTAATTCTTCATCCCAACTAAACCATTGATGTTTGTGCCTCCAAAAGAAACCTGGACAAGATTTGTTCTCACCCAATTCTTGTACAGATTTGGAGGATTTTGGTATACAGCTAGCATCCTCTAGTTGACAGTTAACCCATTTTGGTAAAAAAAACTTGCTAAGATGGCAATCAGATGCATGAACTCAGATTCTTTAACAGTAAAAGAAAATGAAAATTTCCAGTATCCAAGCATATATGTTTCTCTATTAATTCTGCATCCCAACTAAACCATTGATGTTTGTGGCTCCAAAACAAACCTGCAAAAGTTTTGTTCAGCCCAATTCTTGTACAGATTTGGAGGATTTTGGTATACATACAGCATCCATCTTTGACAGTCAACACATTTTGGTAAAAAAATCATGCTAAGATGACAATCAGATGCATGAATTCAGTTTCTTTAACAGTAAAAGGAAATGAAAATTTCCAGTATCTAAGCATATATGTTTCTCTATTAATTCTTTATCCCAACTAAATCATGATGTTTGTGGCTCCAAATTAAACCTGCACAAGGTTTGTTCCGCCCAATTCTTGTACAGATTTGGAGGATTTTGGTATACATACAGCATACTTAGTTGACAGTGAACCCATTTTGGTAAAAAAAATATGCTAAGATGCCAATCAGATGCATGAATTCAGCATCTTTGACAGTGAAAAGGAGAGAAATCAATAGTAATTACCGAAGAGAGAGAGGGGGCCGACCAGTGGGGCGACGAACGGTGGCGTAGGAGATAGAGAGAGAGCGGGGCGACGAGCGGTAGTTTTCGATCGCAAATTCACCGCGAAATAGAGAGAGGGATGAGGGAAATCGAATTGGGCTGTCGAAGATGACGAAGGGTCGGAGGTGAAGCGCGCGAAATAGAGAGAGGGATAAGGGAAAACGAAGGCGGCGAAAATTAGGTTTGGGAATTAGCGAGCGAAATGTTAGGGTTCGCGGGGATTTATCTTAGTTAATTCACCGGCATTTGAAGTTACGAACGCCGGTGAATGTATCTATATATTTTTCGGCATTTTTTATTAAAACGCCAGTGAATAATACAATTCACCGGCGTTTATAAATAAAATGCCGGTGAATATCAATATTCACCGGCGTTTTATAGAGGCCGCCGGTGTATAACCATCCAATCTGGTGCCCCATTCCTGGTCACTCCCTACCCCGGCGCGAATGGTAAAATGCCGGGGAATATACGCCGGTAAATCTTTCATGTTTTGTAGTGGAACTTGTGATAGTAAAATAGTATCCTTAAAAGAAAAAAATAGCAAATCAGTACTTAAGATTCAAAAGGCTGACTACAATAGTGAGAGATAGTCTTGGTAAAAATGGTCATTGGCCATGGCTGTAGTTGTATTTCCAAACATTTGCAAGATGCTAACTGCTGAATGAGTACACAAAATGAAAATATTATATAGAATAGAATTAAGATCTGTACAGTTAAAATCCAATTTAATTGGTGATTATCCGGTAATCAATCTATGTCCGATTAGTTCCTAAGGTTAATCAGAAAAATTGTAGATTAATCAGTAATCGGACCTACATCGATTAGTTTCGAAAATCGATTTTAATGCCTGGATTAGGATTAAGAATTTCTAAGTTGAAAACAACCTTGTTACTCATGGTTATGATTATCTTAGTCTAATCTTTAATACATTTTCTACCAAACAAAAGCTGCAAAACTTCTCAACTTTGCAATCTTACAGGAAAATCGTCCTATTAAAAGCTATGATCCCTGCCTTTTCCCCATGGTAATAGAGGGTAGAACATGCTTATAAGCACACTGATTACAAGTAGAATTGGAATTTATGAAAGAAAGTGGATCCCTCAGCTTTTGGTACAGTCTCTATGGTAACCTCACATGATTTGGATAGAATAGATGATGCTAGGATTGGGAAAATTTCCAGATTCTGTTCAAAGTTATTCTTCTAGTCCTCCGCTCCTCGTGGAGTCATCCCAATTGAGATATACAGACCAAAATTTAAATTAGACCATTCTTTCTTCCAATTTCAAGAATACTGGGAATTGATAATAAAACATTGGATAATGTTTCGCTAGTTCTCATATACACTTGGGAGAGATAAAGACGCATGCAAACCATTCTATATTATTAACAAAAGAGTAAAAGGGATATGAGCAACTTGCTCATTTACTAAATGAGTAATGGAGGAGATGCAGGTGATGCATTGGACAACTAACAATTTTTAGGACTTTCTAATCGCATGCATGCCACCTCATCAATTGCTCATTTACTAAATGAGCAAGTTGCTCATACTCCTTTTTTCCCTAACAAAAAAATAAATCCTTTCAAAAAACAATTTAAAAGAGCAAAAAGGTAATGAAAGGGTAGAGGAGGCCAATGACACACCTCCTCCCATTATATAGTACTAGCAGTTTACACGTGCGATAGACGTTTTAATAAATATAGTTTTTTAAAATAAAAATTTAGACATAATCTTGATTTGAATCTAGGACCTCCTTTATAATAGTTATGCACGTACATTGCACGGGTTGGTAGAATGACAAAATATTTACAAATGACACTAAGACCTTCTCCCATTATAATATTGGAGATAGTAGTATAGATAAGTATTTAACTTAAATTCCATATTCTAGCAATTTTGTTATGTCCTACATCACAATGGCTCTGAACGATCCTTCAATACGATATTATACATCACTACACATATAACTTACGCTAGAAAGGTTAAACTCACAAAACCATTTATCATTATTCATGAACAATGTCATTCCTCTTGGTACCCCCACAATATATCATTTTGCCTCATGCAAATTTGACAAAAATACAAAGCACCAAAGCATTAAAAAGTTACTCTAGTACCAAAAGCTGACATGGTGCTACTCAAATATGCCTCATACAGTCCGACTTCAACAAATCAAAGCTCTCAAAAAATATCCTATACTAAGAAAATAAAAAAAGATAGCTAATTTCCTTAGTAAGATGCAACCATAAAATGTTGGGGTTTTCCCATAATCACACCCATGAGATTAGGTATTTTCAAAATAGCATCCGCAGTTTTTATATTCCTAAAATTACAACAGTAACTATTTAAAATATTCCAAAAAAGCACCCGACATTAGCATCTCTGTTAAGCATAGGGGATTTTTGCGGAATATGCTTCTTATCAAGTTTAAACCCATTAACAATCATATGAAATGACGAAATTGCCCTCCTCTCCTTCTTTAAATGCTATTGTTTATTTCCCTTTTCTCTCCATAAACCCTAACCTGGACTGATTCAACTCTCACTCAATTCCTCACCAAACTCTATTCAATTCAGCTTTTCTCGAGTGACAGCAGCTCCTGAAGATCCACCACCCACCATCGATTTCTCCATATCTACATCACCATTGACTTCTCTAGCTCCAGATTGAGTTTAGGGTTTTGATGGAAAGAAAGAAAGAAAATGAGAAATGAGACAGACGATATGGAAAGAAGGAAATACTGAACCGATAGGGGCAAACTAGTCATTTTACCCCCTGTCGTCAAAAATGTAACATGACCTAACATCGGGTGCTTTTTGGAATATTTTAAATAGTTATGAGTAATGCTAGAGCCACTACCAATTTCACTACATTTCTCTTCACTACCTTATGTGGCACATTCCAATAGGTAGGGAATGATAGAGTAGGTGGGAGAACTCTCCAATAAGAGTATGTCACCTAAGGTAGTGAAGGAAATGGTAGTAAAATTGGTAGTGGCTAAAGCATTACTCAATAGTTATAGATGCTATATTGGAAATATCAATGTTCTAAAAGTCGTTAGGCAGTAGTCGGACGGTCGATGGGTGCCTAATGTCTAGGCCTTATAAGCGGAGCTTAAGCGGCTAGGCGCTAGGCGGTTTTATTTATATATTATATATTGATTTATTTATGTATATATTTTATTATTTTGTTTTGTTTTGTTGTTACCAATTCTTACTTTTGATATTTCTTCTTGCAATTGTAGGATGAGCTTTACAAAATCGAATCGGTGTATTATTATTAGTTTTTTTCTTTTTTTTTGTAGTCTTATACTCATATATTAGACTAGTATTAATCTATGACGAAGATCAGTCGTGGAGATTACCTGTTCAGCTGTTCCAGTCTATGGAGCAAACAGTGTGGAGAAGCGGGAGGCTTGAGTCGGGGGATGGGGGAGGGTTGCATCAGGTGAAGTTTGAGAGAGAAGAGGACGTAGTGTTGACGTCGGAGGTGAAGCAAGGTGGGAGGCAGTGTGTGGTTGTGTTGACGACTTGACTTTGAAGCTGAAGAGAGGAGAGAGAAGTTGTGTTGACGTCGGTTGAAGTTGAAGCGAGCTGCGACTGCAATGACAGAGGTGGAAGAGGACGTTTTGACGACTAAGTGACAAAGTGAGTGAGAGCTGCGACTGCGAGGAGGGAGGCGAAGGAGGAGGGAGGCGGAGAAGGACGAAATTGAAGCGCGTTGCGAGGTGCGAGCCTCGGACTGCGAGAAGGGAGGTGGAAGAGGTGATTTGGGGATTTTAGAGAAGAGGAATTAGGGATTTAGAGAATAAATTGATTTCGGGTTTTTTTACGGGCATTTAGAGGAGAAAGAGAAGTTTTAAGGGTTTGAGTGTATTAGAGCGGGTCGGGTCTTAATAAGTCGGGTCCCTTTTTTTTTAATAATTAAGTCCTAAGCAGGTCTAAGCGGGTCTAGCCCGCCTAGACCCGCTTACACTGATTACATGCCGCCTATACCCGCTTTTAACCGCCTAGAACCATTAACCGTTTTTCTTAAATGCCTAGCCCCTAGGCGAGGCGTTGGAGGGCCACCTAGCGCCTAGGCGCCGCACATGCCGCTTTTTAGAACACTGGGAAATATTCTTAAACGCCTAGCCCCTAGGCGAGGCGTTGGAGGGCCACCTAGCGCCTAGGCACCGCACATGCCGCTTTTTAGAACACTGGGAAATATGAAAGATTCGGGCATTATTTTAGAAATATCTATTCTTTTGGGTGTGATTATGGAAAAAAACTCCTAAAACGTTATACCATCAAACAAAAGACACTGGCAAATTCTACCAAATCAAGTTTGCGTAGGACATACCAGATCATTGAGAAGAAAATATGGTGACTTATTTCTGTCTAGATGGGTCTAAAATCTAACATCAATAACAAAGTCTTCAATAAATATGTAGACTTAAGGACAGTTCGTCAATATCCATTTCGCACAAGATAAGAGCTTTTACATTCTACTCTATGATTAAATATCACACCGACATATTAAAAACTATGGAACATAGTATTTCAAAAAACATAAAAAGAATATTCATTCACATCTTTATGAAAGGCCTATCTCAAGCAGCATGGGAGCTCAATTTTGTGATCAAAATTCTACTTCTAGTGCCAAACACTCGCAGTGCATGTAACCCCTGTTTTCCCAAACCCGTATTTTATGTGTATTTTTCTATATTTAAAATTTTTGTAAATTAATTTTTCTGCTTTCAAATTCTTTGTTAAAATGTGTTGTTAGATCTTCTGTTAAAAAACCTACTTTTAATCAATAGTTTATTTATAACTAGTTCCCAGTGATATTTTTTTTATAATACAAATATTTTTATTATGCTTTGGATTACTATGTTTATGTTTATGATTTTTTTATGATTATTGTAATTTTTGTTATTCGTGTTATTTTATCTTTTTACCCTTGATTGTTGATTTAAAAATCTATTTCTATTGTTATTTGTATTTGTAGTATTTCAAATAATTTATATCTTGTAGATCAATATATATTTTGATATATAATCCTACTTTTATTTATTACTTTATCTATTCGATTTGATCTTTTATTTAAATTCTATTTGTTATCCTATGAAATTAATTATTATCCATACCCATTTAAACAAATCCTACTACTACTCCTAATTACCCACAACTCAATTACCCATTAACCCTAATCCCCTTATATATATATCTCTCATCCATCCGACCTCCTACACCACCATATACCACTCTAGTCTCTCTCCCTTGGTGTTCTCTTGTGGCCGCAAGGCACTATTGTCATCATCCCTCTTGGATCATCTCTCTTTTGGTGGAACTGTTCGTGTGGATATTTTTGCTCAAGTTTGCTTGGATTTATTCGTTTGTGGATTTTCGTTCATAGGTTTTGCTCGTTGTCAGGAATCCATTCCTGTTACTCTTGATTTTCGTCGTTCTTCATCTTCGGTTAAGGCAAGTAACTTGTACTCCAATTCACTTGTTTGAAACAAGTCAAAAAGTTCACCTATAGTGTAGTTGGGTCTAAAAACGACTCTTGTTTGTAATATGCTTGATGGGCTTTGTCTCTATTGTGAAAACTTGACCATAGATGACTCACGACACAAATCTTGACATGAATTTAACTTAGGTTCACCCGTTCTTGATTTTGTTCATGTATGTGAGACTAGTTGGGAAAATTCGTGTTTTGGTTGAGACCCATGTGAAATACTTGGCGTGGATATGTTAGATACCCTAATTCATGATGTTTAGACACTTGGTAGACTCGATTTCATGTTTACGTGTGTTTGGATTAATTTTCTAGAATCTATGTCGATTTTGTTTTCAAGGGAAAAATCTGTAGTTTGTCGTTGTTCTGTCTTGGTTGCTGTTTTGGACTATTTTAAAGTCAGTATCTTGATTTCGGTATAAAACATGAATTTTAGATAATTTTGTCTATTTTCAACCCCCCCTGACCTTGCTTGATTTTGTTTTCATATGAGTGAGTTATGACTATTTTGCTACAGATGTGGTCGATCTTTTCCATATTTGGTTTTTCGGTAATTTTGATGACAAATCATTTTAAGGATCTATGCTGCATATATTATTTTGATCCAAAACTTTGGTCAGTATTTATTTATCTAGTTAGGGATTACCCATAATTTTGGTGAATTTTATTGATGAGTTTTATGTGTTGCTTTATGCTCGCTTATGAAATTTATACTTGTTGTATTTTGTTTGCTGATCTGTAAATAACCCTATTTTCACTATGATTATTTTTACTGAATGAAAAATGTTCGTGAAATATGAAAATTAATATATTTTTTCTATTTTCATCTCCCTTTGGCGGTTTTGGATTTCGTTTCACTGGTTGCGAGATATCTTAGTTTTCGTACAGCAGTGTTGGGAACTCCAGATTTGCCAAACTACTGTTTTATAATGTTTTCTTATTTTTGTTGGTTAAACTAATTTTACTGGAATATTATGAAACTTTATATTTTGATTCTAGACATATAGGGGAATACTCCAGATTTTTCGTGGATTTATTTGATGAGTTTTGATGCTGTTTTCTTGACTTTGAATTCGTTTTTCTGATTCTTGGCTGAACATGTTTTCTGTTTTCAAATCAGTTTTGAGTTATGATCTTCTAAAACACTATATGACTTAATTATATTCACTAGATTCGTGTGGATGTCTAGTTTCCAAATCCTTCGACGGATCTAGATTTGCATTTCTGTAGCGACAAGATTCACTGTTTTAGTACTTTACTGTCTTGCTGTCCTGAATATGAACATACACTGTTTTGCTCGTTTATGTGATTGTAAATTATCTATGCATGTTTATTTGTTTCCCTGAACCTAATACTGATTATACCATGTTAATTTGATATTATTCCGTACATATTCATGCATGTTTGAAGACCATAATAAAAGTAATCAAGCCGGAATTTATGGGAAAGATCTAGTAGTGGGAAAGCATGAAGCTCATGCTTCCAGCCACGGCGACACCATCTATTGGAAGTTCAGTAATTAAGGCAACATCCTGTAATATCACTGTTATCTCACCATGATTAAGTGGAACGTATGAGTCTTTGGCCGCCATCTTTATACTAAAGCTGTTAAAAGACACCGGTCCCACTTCACTGACCCCATGACTACAACTCCATAGAATCCCACTTCCACCAACCACAAAATAATGTGATCATGTAAGGGCAACATCTTGTGCATTCAGAAGGTCAAGTCCTTCGACTCACCTCTCTATCCAAAACTCGATCGGTGAGTTGATTGCATCATGGTAAGTGATGGGTCTATTGGACCGGGACCTCCAGGTGCATGTGGTGGTTGGATTGGATTATATATATATATATATATATATATATATATATATATATATATATATATATATATATATATATATATATATATGGAGTTCGAAACTTTAAAAAAATAATAATGTACATTAAACAATTCTTATCACTGCAAAAGCTTTCCCCCGCTCCGATGCGGTAGGATGACGACGTCTAGACCCACGGGGTCGTGTCATTATGAGCACACAAGAATGCATCATTCAATTAACTCAAATGCACATACAATGCAATACGATGCATTTATCCTAAATGCTTGTTAACAATTTTCATATTCAAAAGAAGTATATCAAACATATACAAATCACAAAAAACTAAGAAATATATGAAGCGAAAGCATTGCATTTATCAATTTGCTTTTCAACAATCTTCACGTACAACAACTATATACGAAGGCAATTGATAAAAAAACATGTCTCCACTAACAAATGTAGGGTCACCTAAATTCAATTTTAAGCTCTAATGCAATACATCGAACACCCAATGTGCATAACCAACAATTTGATCACTTATGCAATACATCAAGCACTTTATGTGCATAACAAAAACCCATCAATTTTTGGAAACCAAACACAACCCCTCTTTAACTTCTAACCCAAACCCTAACCCTACATTCAATTTAAAACATAATCCTAATCCTAACCCTAACTATATCCAAGTGAATTGTATGAGTCAAATTAAAACATACCTTTATATTGATAATTGTAATACGA